>OW051476.1:0-1228649 GCA_932521405.1 Oscheius sp. JU1382
TCTTGATTCAATTAGTTGTCGAGTAGCCTCATCTTTATCGATATTTGCTCTAAAAAAAAAAATCAAAATTTTGCTTTCCAAATATGCATGCATATATATAGATAAATAAATAGATAGATAGATAGAACTCACTCTTCAAATGTTACTTCTTCTCCAGCTTTAAATTGGAAGGCGTCGTTGATCTCAATGTCTGCATAGACTGGATTATTGGCTTTGAGCCAAGCGAGGGCATGTAGAACTTTTGGTAGATTGACGACCGTCTCACTGTTGTTGAACGAAGTCCTGACGTGAAGAAGAAGGTTGTTAGTATTTGGCAGAGTCTGTGCCACGTGATCCACTGTTTTCTGGACCGAAAGTGGTACCATAACCATTGGTCCGCTGGTAGCAAGCATTCCCTTCTTCTTTCCGCTATTTGTTTGTAGTACGAGAATCTTCATTACGGGCCGGATACGTTGAATTAAGGCCAGCTCTAGCCAATTGAGTCCAGTTAAACAATTTGGAATTTTAGGATAATCCAATCCATTCTTCACTGCACGAGGAGGAAGTAGATTTTGGCGAACTTGCCTCCAGCACATTCTGCAGACTCCATAAAATGATTGCTCTTCTTCGATAAGGCTTGGATCAATTATTGGTTTTTCAATTTCTTCTTCAGCATAGCCAAGTTCTTGACGTCGTAGATAGGTATAATTTGTCGATTCTGTGATCTCTTCCCATGGTCCTGCAACTGGTGGTCGAACTTCAGGATCAACTGCATCTGGGTTAATGTATTCAGGTTGACAATTAGCTGGCAGAAATCGACGGACTTTTCTTAGATTCTTGTCTCTTGGTCCAAAATAAAACATGTCTTTTGGATATGTTAGCTGCTCACAACATTGGCATCCAAGAAGTTTCTGCTCTTTGAGGTCTTTTTCCAAATTCTCTATATAGCTTCCAAATTTTTGATAGACTTTCTTCTGCTGGTGTTCACTATCAGCAGCTCTTCCTCCCATATTTGCACAGCGATGTTCAAAGGCTAGGATTAGTCGATTGGGCAGATATTCCATTGTGAGAATTTTTTCCATTTTTTTCCAATTTGGTTTTAGATCTAGTTCTCTTGATCTATTTATGAAAGTGCATAGGTATAAGATTTCATCCAGTCGACGCACTATAGATCGTAATCCTTGCCAGCAATAACTGTAGTGGACGAGCCAATTATAGATTTCTTTATCTCCTAATTCTGGTCTTTTCTTTGTTAACAATTCATAATAGCCTTTAAATGTGGCTAGATTATAAGACTTTTGTTGAAGAACATTTAAAAGTTCTGTTTTCACAACAAGAGCCTCCTTCTTTAGCTCATCAAATTTGAGCGACGATTCACAATTCTCCGTGCATGGTTGGATGTATGTAGCTGCAGCAGCTATAGCCAAATCAGCTCGATCTCCTGCGAGAAAGTCATCAATAACGTCGTCTCCATGAATTTCTCCAACTTCATCCGCAATTAATTCAAACATATGATTCTGAAACATAGAATATGACATTAGCCTATTTCTATTAATCTATTGTAATACCTCATCAACAGCTGACAGTTGCTGCTGCTCTTCAACTTCTCCATCAATCGTCGGTTTCTTTTCAATTTCTCCATCAATAGACTTTTGCTGCTGCTGCTGCTGTCCACTACCATCATTACCAAAAGTAAACGCGTTCATTCTGTCATCGAATGCTGTTGTTGTAGAAGTTGCTGCTGCTGCTGATGCTGCTGTGTCGTTAAAAGCAGGAAATGCGGAGACCATTTCTGGTCCGGCGCGTTTGGCATTCCACTCCAAGCCTAGCTCTTTTTCTAATTTTCTTTCTTTGTTGATCTTATTCATAGCTGCTTCCAATAGATCTGTTGTTCTTAGTGGTGGTGGTTGTCGTGGTTGTTGTCGTGGTCGTGGTGGTTGCTGTTCATCATCAATAGCTGTTGTTGTTGTTGTTGTTATTGTTGTTGATTGACGGCGACGGCAACAACAAATTTTTCCATCATCAATCAGCCATGGTAAGAAGATTTTCGTTTCAAAGATCTCTTGTATTGGCCAAAATAGTGGCTCTTCTACAATTCGTCCTGTTGTTGGATCTTGTACTTGGTGAGTTTTTGCTTGTCCTTGTTGAAGTAGATGATAGCGCAAACGTCCCAATTGCAGAAGAGCATTATGGTCAGCATAACGTTCTCTGTGTCCTATCAATTTTTTGGTAATTTGACGAGACAGATTTTGAGTGAGTCGGCCTGCTTCTCCAATTGCTAGTTTCGCTAGTTGAGTTCTTGTTGCACATGAGCGCATCACCTTGTTGAAAAGTTGAAAAGGAGCTTCACGTGAACGTATAGGTCTAGGTGCTTGTCGTCTAGCTGTTGCTGCTGCTTCAACTCCTCCTCCTCCTTCTGCAGCATTTTCTTCAGCAGTATCGATCGCTATAAGATCTTCAAATAGTGGCTTGACTAGTCCATCCCAAAAGCCTTGTCCTTTTTTTGCTACCATATTGCTTTGCTGATGTCGAAATTGGATTACATTTCGCAGTACTTCAACTTGTAGATTATAGAAGCGCTTTTCTTCTTCATGTTGTTTGCGAGCAGTGACAACGGCATTCAAATTATCATTTTGTTGTTGTTGTGTTGTTGTGGTTGTTGAAAATGATTGTTGTTGTTGAGAATAGTTTTGTTGTTGTTGTTGTTGTTGAAGACGTAAGAGAGTGTTCATACGATATCTATGCTGTTCAATTAAATATTCCAATTGATCGTGTGTCTTCTTAAATTTCTTGTAGTCTCTTCCAGATTTAATTTTTTCTACTTCATCTATGTATGCAGCTACATCTTCTTGATTATACAGTTCATCTAGTTGCCATTTTAGCTCGTCTGTTGTATTAACAGTAGCAGCAATTAGTCGATTTACTGGGTGCTGCTCTTCGTTGTTGTTTCCGTTAGAAGAACTATTAATATTATTATTATTATTATTATTATTAAAGAAAGATTCGTCGTTTCTATCATTTCTACTATTCTTCTGGCTACGATTCATTTCGTAGTAAAAATGGCTATAGGAATTTTCCATATATTGTTGTTGCTGTTGATTTGTCGAATCAGCAGCTACTAGAGGAGGAATTTGAGTTGAAGTCAAAAGAGGTTTGAAGTCAATAGTTTGACTTATTCTGCTGCTGCTGCTGTCGTCGTCGTTGACCAGTGAACTATTATTACTTATCATATTTCTTGTTGTTGTGAGTTGCTGTTGTTGCTGTTCTAGCAATCCACTATTAGATATAGACGTCTAAAAAATTGTTATTATCAGACGACCAGCAGATAGATAGATAGACTTACATTAGATGATCGACGGATAAATGTTGGTATTGGTGATGGACTTCTATATGATGAAGTTCTCCTTTTTCCGCTTCCTTCTCTTTTTAATGATGATGGTAATGATAAGCTGCTGCTGCTGTCGTCTACTACAACATCAATTGTTTCCTGCAAAATTTAAGTGAAGTTAATTTGAGTCAAAATCTTCTCTACTCACATTTTCTTTTCTACTAATTCGATTTTTCTTTCCTTGAAATCCAATAAATTGAAAGGGTTTCTTTGGTCTTCCAGCAGTCTTTGCGACGCTTTCTTCTTCGGCAGTTTTATTTAGTATTGTAGTAGTAGTAGTAGTAGTAGAGTTGTCAGGAGTTTTACAACAAGGTGTTTTAGCATATTGGCTAATTCGTTCGCAAATTTTGCATTCGACAAAGTTAGATAGTAGTGTTCCTTTCAAGAAAAAGAAGTACCAACTACTGTCTAGGTCGGCCTAAATTGCGAATTTGTAATTTTATCATTATTATTATTATTATTAAAATAATAACTCTTAATGTGATGCGGCGATTTTAACTTACCTTTTCAAATCCAGCACGCACAAGATCCTCTGCAGTTGGAGTAGTTTCTCCTCCTCCTCCTCCTCCTCCTCCTCTTCCTCCTTTGAGCTTGCAGAGTTCTGGAGGTGGTAGAGTTGTTCTCACGTCCTCTTTCGGCAGCGGCGGCGGCGACCACTTCTGCTTCATAAAATTCCAATTTTTTGGATTAACTAGTTTAATTGTTTTAGTGAGTCTCTCTGCTAGTTTATTCTTCTTTTTTTCCGTCAGATTTGAAGCAGGCTGTTGTTGTTGTTGGCTGCTACTGCTAGACATTCCTGGAGGCACACGGCAGTTCCAAGGTCTAAAATTTACACAGATTTTTAATAGCCTATTATTAGTTAGTTAGTTAGTTAGTGTCAAACATAAACACTATTTATTTATTTGTTTGTTGTTGTTGTTGTTACTCACCTATATTCTCCGGATTCGAGTCCTTCGATTTCTCTGGCAACCAGATCCTTGTAGGCTTTTGCTTCTTTCTTTTCTTGTTCTCTCTGCCTACTTAATAGCATATTCTCCTGAAAATAGAGAATATAATGTAATTATGTGCTTTTATGTCCCGCCCCCCTATAATGCGATATAATAGGCTAACTAGCTTACTTTTATTATTTTTCGTTGTTTTTCAAATTCTGTTGCCTTTTTAATTGCGACTTCTGCACTGATATGACTTGGAAGATGAACTCCAGAACAGAATGGTTCTCTCCTCTTTTTCGGCATGTCGAATCGACTTCTTCTTGTTGCTGCTGTTGAAGAAGGAGAGGGAGGAGGAGAAGCTTGCTTATATATTTTCTCTTTCTTCTTATTGTTGAAGTATTTACTATTAGTAGAGGAGAATATATCTTCTCCCCACCAAGTAGTTATCGGGAGATCTGTCGCATTGATCAGATCCCTATCTTTCCGTAGCACATATCCTGGATGGTATTTGCCTAGCCCATAGGGGTCATAATACCCGAGACGATAGGCTTCCGATCTTCTTGACGACGACAATTCTTCTTGGCAACGACGACGCTGATCTTCGACCTCTTGTGCTATTGCGCGGCGTTGTGCCCAATAGGCTTGATCATCATCTTCTTCTCGTTGTTGTTGAGAAAAAAGAGAAGGTAGAAATTGTTGACAAACAGCAGCAGCAACAGTAGAAGTAGTAGGCTTGAAAGAGGATTGTGTAGCAGCAGCAGCAGTTGTTGACCAATATGAATTTGTAGAAGAAGTAGTTATTGGCTAAAATAGACAAATATGAAAAGAGCCCTATTTTTTAACCCCCCGCCCATTCTCCCATGTGTCCAAAAGCTGTGAGTCACCCGCCCCCGTGACTCATATTGTTGTCAACACAACGGGTTACACTATTAAGATTACGCCCACCTTGCGAGAAGATGTTTTAACTGCTGTCGTGGAATACTGCTGCTGTCGAGGAGCAGAGCAAGATCTTACTTGCGGCGGCGGCGGCGGTGGTGGCTTTACAAAAGTTGATTGATGTTTTGCCAGATCATATGGTGTAATCGCTATGGTAGGCGAACCACCATTCTTGATTGGCTCAATCAATTCAACCTTATATGCTCGCTGAAAAAAAAATTATTGTTAGATGTGTGTGTATAGACTTACCCGAGAAGCATAATAATTGTTGGCGTTGTTGTTGTTGTTGAGATTTGACTGGGTCGCTGAGTAGTTATTTGAGGAAGACATTGCTATTTTGCTCAAATAAGAAAAACGACTGAAAAGTAGTTGTTAAGAGAAGTGTGTTATTAAAGAAAGAGAGAGAGAGAGTAAAGTAAGAAGGAGAGTAGGCACAGCAGTTGGCTGTGTTCTTTTATAAAGTAGCCTAGCCAAACCGACCAAAGTACGATCGGCAATAGGCCGCGGCACAGCGGTTGTATTCTAGATAATAAATCGCGGCAACATGAAAGCATTACAGGTTAGCCTAATTAGCCTATCAATCAATCAATCAATGTTTACTCCCTACTAATATGTGCTTCCGCTTTTGGGATGAACTATCCGCAAATTTTTACAGTCTCGCGTTCGGGATATAATATCCGGAAATCTTTATAGTCTCGCGTCTGGAAGAAAGTATCCACAAATCTTTATAGTTTCCTCAAATCTTTATAGCTTCCGCGTTTGGGGTAAAGCTAATAGGCTTAGTTAGCCCTAATAATTGAATCGAATCAAAAACAATTCCAATGCCAAATAACGCGTGATGCTAATGCTGTATATTTATTCTGTGCTTGCGATTTGGAATTTTTTGGCTTGGCCTGTGCTAAAACCAAATTACAAAATGTTTATAGTTTCGCGTTTAAAGTGAGGAATCTAAAAAAAATTTAGTTTCCCGTTTAGGGTAAAGTATCCGGAAATCTTTATAGTCTCGCGTCTGGACGAAAGTATCCGGAAATCTTTATAGTCTCGCGTCTGGAAGAAAGTATCCGGAAATCTTTATAGTCTCGCATCCAGGATATAGTATCCGGAAATCTTTATAGTCTCGCATCCGGGATATAGTATCCAGAAATCTTTATAGTCTCGCGTCTGGAAGAAAGTATCCGGAAATCTTTATAGTCTCGCATCCAGGATATAGTATCCGGAAATCTTTATAGTCTCGCATCCAGGATATAGTATCCGGAAATCTTTATAGTCTCGCGTCCGGGATATAGTATCCGGAAATCTTTATAGTTTTCACGACCGAGACGAAGTATCCGAAAATCATGGTTTCCACGACCAAGACAAAGCAGAGAATGCAAAAATTAAAAAAAAAAATTCCGAGAAAAAGTTCCCGAAAGAGAAAAAGTTTCCAAAATAAACGTCTCTGAAAAAGATTCTGAAAAGAAGTTTTTTGAGGTTAGACCTCAGGCAAATGCCGAGATAGTACGGGCGCGAGTTTGGTATTTTTTGACCCCCCAAACATGCGTTTTCTTCAGGGCACCCCCCCCAAACGGATACTTCGTCCTACTCAGTTTTCGATGGTGGTTACGAAAAACATAGTGGGGTGCTCCAACAAATTAAAATCCTTGAATCCATATTTGAGCCTCACCCCAAGTAAACCAGGGTGCCCCTGGTTTTAAGCCTAAGCCTAAGCCTAAGCCTACTAGCCTAAGCCTAGCCTAAGCCTATTAAGCCTAAGCCTATTGTTGTTGATCCTATTCATGACCTTTTCCATAAGATCTTTATAATCGTCGTTGTCGTTGTTGTTGACTTGAGTCGTCTTCTCTTCTGAATTTTGAGCTGTTGTTCTTCTTAGTGGTGACAGCTGCTGTTCATCAAGACAACGAGTTGTTGTTGATTGTTGTCGTCGTCGTTGACGAATTCTTCCTTCATCTACCAACCATGGTAAGAAAATTCTTGTGCCAAAAATTTCTTGAATTGGCCAAAATAATTGCAGCTCTTTTACAACTCGTCGTCCTGTTATTGGATCCTTCTGCAGCACCTGGCGAGTCTTTGACTGTCCTTGTTCGAGCAGATGGTAGCGCAATCGCCCCAATTGCAGAAGGGCATTGTGGTCAGCACTACGTTCCTTGTATCCTACCAATTTCTTGGTAATTTGGCGGGTCAGATTGCGATTGAGCCGGCCTGCTTCTTCAATTGCTAGCTCCGTCAGTTGAGTTCGTGTTGCACATGAGCGCATCACCTTATTAAAGAGTTGGAAGGGAGCTTGACGATTTTCTTCGGCTGCTGCTGCTGCTTCCGCCGTCACAAGGTCTTCAAATAGAGGTTTGACTAGTCCATCCCAGAAGCCTTGTCCTTTCTTTGCCACCATATTATCCTGTTGATGTTGAAATTGGATAGCATTTCGAATCACTTCACATTGTAGATTGTAGAAGCGTCTTTCTTCTTCTCGTAGTTTTCGAGCATTGATAGTTATAGCAGCATTCAAATCAGCATCAGCATTATCATCAGCATCATTTTGGCATAAGACATTTGTTCTGTATCTATGCTGTGCAAGTAGATACTCCAATTGATCATGAGTTTTCTTAAATTTTTCGTAGTCTCTTCCAGCTTTTATTTTTTCTACTTCTGCTACGTAAGCAGCTACATTTTCTTGATTGTACAGCTCTTCAAGTTGCCATTTTAGCTCATCTGTTGTATTAACAGCAGCAGCAATTAGTAGATTTACTGGGTGCTCTCCGTTGTTTTCGTTAGAAGAACTACTACTATTAAAGAAAGATTCGTCGTTTCTATCATCATCTCTATTATTCTTCTGGCTGCTATTCATTTCGTAGTAAAAATGATTATAGGAGCTTCGTATAGTTTGTTGAGGAGATACAGCAGTAGCAGCATCATCATTAGCAACAGGGGAGCTTTGAAGATCATTTTTTTCAGATTTCTGTAAAATAGGCTTTATAGGCATTGCGCTTCTTTAATGACTTACCAATAGTAGGCAACTTGGTGAAGTGGTAGCTGATTGCTGCTGCTGCTGCTGCTGCTGCTGCTGTGAGACAGATGAATCTCGTCGTCTCCTGCTGGTGGGAGTATGAGAAGCAGTCTGCGGCGGCGGCGGCGGCGGCGGCGGAGTTTGGAATAGTTCAGCATCCATATCTTCTGGTTTTTGAGTGATGTTGTTGTCGTCAACAACTTCCTCTTTTGCTATACTTGTTGTTGTAACTGCTGCTGCTACTGCTGATAATGATGATGATAAGCTGTCTACAACAGCAATTGTTTCCTGTAAAATTTAGATTGAAATTTTGAGTCAAAATTTTCTCTACTCACATTTTCTCTTCTACTAATTCGTTGTTTCTTTCCTCTAGATCCAATAAATTGAAACAATTTTTTTGGCCTTCCAATAGGCCTCTTTGGCCTTTCTTCGGCTTGGCTTGGTGCTAATTTGTTGTTGTCAGGTTGCTGTTGAGTAGTAGTAGTAGTTTTGCAGCAAGGAGTTCTAGCGTCTCGGCTAATTCGTTCGCAAATTTTGCATTCAACGAACTTCGACAGTTCGTTGCCTTCCAAGTAAAAGAAGAACGAATTGCTGCCTAGATCTGCCTAAATGTATAAATTTTTGCGATCATCGGGGGGGCGGCTTCATTAAATAGGCTCTTTTGTTGTGACTTCAACTTACCTTTTCAAATCCAGCACCCACAAGTTCTTCTGCTGTTATTGTTGTTGTTGTTGTTGTTGTTGTTGTTGTTGTTGTTGGAGGAGAAGGAGGAGAAGGAGGAGAAGGAAGAGAAGCAGCAGCAGCAGCTATTCCTCCAGGTATTATTTGTGAAGTAGGCGGCTTTTGAGCCTTATTATTTCTTTCTCCTGCTTCTTCTCCTGTTCTTCCTGCTCTTGCTGCTCCTGCACCTCCTTTAAGTTTGCAGAGTTCTGGAGGTGGTAAAGTTGTTCTGACATCCTCTTTCGCCGGTTTTTTCTGCTTCATTAAATTCCAATTTTTTGGGTTGAGCAGTTTAATTGTTTTAGCAAGTTGCTCTGTTAGTTTAGTTTTCTCCTTTTTCGTCATATTTGGAGGCTGCTCGTAGCCATACTTTCCTGGAGGCACGTGACAATTCCAAGGTCTGCAGAAAGTCGTCTTTTAACAGTCTCTATTTATTCTCTCTCTCTCACCTATATTCTCCAGATTCAAGTCCATCAATTTCTCTGGCAACCAAATTCTTATATTCTTCTGCATCTTTCTTTTCTTGTTCTGTTTGTCTAGTTAACATACTTTTCTGAAAGCACAAAAATCAATAGAGGCTAGATTTGTGTTTTTCTCTCTTTTAATGTGCGTGCGTGCGGGCTAGGCTAGCCTAGCCTAGCCTATAGGCTATTAGCCTATTTAAAATAGTATATAGAGGAGGCGGCGGCGGCTTACCTCTATTATAGCTGCTTTTCTTTGCTTTTTTTGCTCCTTTTCTGCAAGTTTCTTCTCATTTTTCTGAAAACACAATATTATAGTAGGTAGGGGCTAATAGGCTTTAGTAGTGTTATTATGCGTAGGCGCTTACCTCTATTATAGCTGCTTTTCTTTGCTTCTTTTTCTCCTTTTCTTCAAGTTTCTTCTCATTTTTCTGAAAACACAATATAGTAGGTAGGGGCTAATAGGCTTTAGTAGTGTGTTATTAGGCTAGGCTAGGCGCTTACCTCTATTAGTTTTCTTTGCTTCTCTGCTGCACGTTTCTTTTCTTTTTCGATTTTCATCTTCATTATTCCCTGCTTGTTTCTTTCTTCAAAGGCCAGAAATGATGCCATTAATGGATCAACTTTCTTCGGCTCTGCTGCTTTCATAAAAACAGCAGTAATTCTTTGAGCTTCTTCTGCTTTTTTACAACGCCGCTTCTCTTCCCTTTCATATTGCATTATGTTCTATAAATGCAAGAGATATTAACACGATTTGTGTGCGCGCGCGCTATAAGCTTACCGCCATCTCTTTAAGAACTATTTCTCCAATCGTCGGCTTGTTGTTGATCTCTAGTAATCTCATTTGTTCTTCCAGTTTTTTCTGGCGCAACGCAGCTCCTCCATCGCTTCCCCAGCCTTCGAACCCTTGATGATATGGCATCGAGTTAGTGCTACTGCTGAAGATGTTTCGTGCAGTGGAAGTTGGTCGTACAGCAGCAGCAGCACTTGTTGAACAATATGAATTTGTAGAAGTAGTTATTGGCTAAAATGGACACAAATATGAAAAGCCCCCTACTATTATTTTTAACCCATTCATTGACGACCGCGCACTTTTTTCATATCTGGCACCTAGGACCAAAGCGCTTTCAGGATATTTTCAAGTGTGGGCCACCGGTGGTCCATGCGGTCGTCAATGGGTTAATTAAGATTACGCCCCCCACCTTGCAAGAAGATGTTTTAACTGCCGTGGAATACTGTGGAGGAACAGAGCAAGATCTTACTTGCGGCGGTGGCATTACAAAGGTTGATTCATATTTTGGCCGATCATATTGTGTAATCGCTATGGTAGGTAAACCACCATTCTTGATCGGCTCAATCAATTCAACCTTGTATGCTATCTGAAAAATAAAAATTATTGTTAAATGTGTGTGTCCATAGAGACTTACCCGAGAAGAATCATTGTTGCTGAAATTTGAGGAAAACATAACTCTTTTCTTGAATGAGAAACGACTGTGTCTAAGTAGTTAAGTGAAGTATGTTATAAAGAAAAAAGAGAGAGAGGGAGAGAAATAAAGCATATTGTTGAACTGGAGAATTGTAGAGAAGAGCCTATTTTGGGCTAATAGGCGCAGTTCTTGGCGGTAGCAGCAGCAGCAGCAGCAGTAAGGGCTAATAGAATAAAGAAACATGTTAAAAAAACCGCCTATATATAGCTAAATAGAAAGCGTTATCTAAAGCTAATTTGCAATTAATCAATTGATATTTACTCTACAAATATGTGCTTTAGCTTTTGCTGAATATATTAATTTATAGCCTAGGCCATTGCAATTTTTGGCTTGGCCTGTGCCAGAACCAAATTCTGAAATTTGCTATGAAAAAAAGATTGTTAAAAAAAATATTTTTATGCCTATTGGGGTTTATAAGTAAGGCGAATGCCGAGATTGACGGGTGCGAGTTTATAAAATTCGACTTCTTTGACGACATCCCACGCAATTTTAAAATTCCGTAAATCTTTATAGTTTCCCGCCCGGGGTGAACTATCCGGAAACCTTTATAGTCTCGCATCTGGGAGAAAGTATCTGGAAATCGTTATAGTCTCGCATCTGGGAGAAAGTATCCGGAAATCTTTATAGTCTCGTATCTGGGAGAAAGTATCCGGAAATCTTTATAGTCTCGCATCCGGGATATAGTATCTGCAAATCTTTATAGTCTCGCGTCTGGGAGAAAGTATCCGGAAATCTTTATAGTCTCGCATCTGGGAGAAAGTATCCAGAAATCGTTATAGTCTCGCATCTGGGAGAAAGTATCCAGAAATCTTTATAGTCTCGCACCGGGATATAGTATCTGAAAATCATCGTTTCCGCGACCGAGACGAAGTGCAGGATGTCAAAATTTTAAAAAAATTTCCGAGAAGAAGTTTCCGAATGGGAAAAAGTTTCCAGAATAATCGCCTCTGAAAAGATCTTGAAAAAAAATTGCGAAAAAAAAAAAAATTTTTTTTGAGATTAAGTTTCACGCGGATGCCGAGATTGTACGGGTGCGAAATTGCAAATTCGGCATTTTGGCCCAAACATGCGTTTTTTCCAGGGCACCCCCCCAAAACGGATACTTCGTCCTACTCAGTTTTTCATGCTCTTTACGAAAATCATAGTCTCATGCTGGGACAAATTAAAATCCCTTAATCGAAATTTTACCCTCATCCCAAGTAAACCAGGGTACCCCTGGTTTTAAGCCTATTAGCCTAGCCTATTAGCCTCCTCTGTTATTGGAAATGATCTCGAAATTGATCATTAGATTAAATAGGCTGCTCTCTGTTAGAAGTTCAGGTCGCATTCTATAGTAATCATCGAGCCAATTGGTCACGTATACTCTCTCTTCTTCTTCTTGCTGCTCCTGCTGCTGTTGATGATGTTGAGCTTGATTATTCTTTTTTAAAATCTTCGAAGCTGGTTTCAGCAGTCGGCGTCGCTCCTTTGCTGCTCCCAAATCGATGAAGATATGGTCGCAGTCGAATTGAAAGAGAGTATGTCCCATTATAAAATCGACTTGTTCTCCTAGTCCAGTCTCTCGCATATTCATCATATTTAAAAATTCCTAAAATTCTCTTGCTAAATTGCACAAAATTAAATAGGCTTACTCGGAAAATCATCTTATTCAAAATTTCTTTGTCTCCTTGATCAGCTTTTGTTGTTCGATCATTAACCAATTTTTCTACTTCGTCGTCTCTTGGTCCATTTTTTCTTGCATCGTTTTGAACAGCAGCAGCAGCTGCAGCATTGTTATCTTCATCATCATCATCGTCTTCTTCTTCTTCATCGTTAATATTTGCTGTTTTCTGCTGCTGCTCTCCAAATTCTCTTGCTCTTTCCCATCCATCTTTGGTAGCATAGCTTGTTATATAAGATAGAACATCCATCACTTGAACAACCAGCTGACAATCAATATTTGCTTTTGTTCCCAGTAGTAGAACTGGCGAATAATCATTAACATTGACTTCTGTGCTATTTCTTGCCAAGTGATAGGGTCTATTTCTTAAGCTTGGCATCATTCTTTTCAATTGTTGTAGTGTTCTAGAAGCTGCTGCAGGAGTACAGCCAGCTTTCGGCGACTTTCGACTATTTGTTGTTGTTGTTGTTACTGGTGCTGTTACGATGTCATTTGCTAATTGAGGCCGTGGAAATCCAAATCGGCAATAACTAATCCATTTGCCTCCAAATTTTCTTCTTCTCAAACAAGTCTTGTTGTGTCGAGGCCAATGCATTTGGTGCCGTCTGACAAGATCATGGAGCACGGATTCTTTCTTTTTTGATGGCAGCCTTGCTGTTACATGTCGCGATAGATAATCGGTCACTGTTTTGACCGTGGCATTTCTGCCTGGAGCATCGCCGGACCATAATAAGCAATGAGTATGCTGCAATCCTCGAGCTTGCCATTCTGTTCTTGCAAAATAGTGCTGTACTGAGAATGGTCGCTCATCCGTTTCTGCTAGAGAATATTCTATCTCTTCTCCATCACTCTTGCTTCTGCTCTTGTCGTCGATAGGAGCAATTATGCGTCGAGGCCCTTTTCCAACTGCGAGAAGCCGTTGAAAGATTGAATCGATTCTCCTTTTCCAGTGAAAAGAGAAAATCGCCGGGTCCTTATTGATGTAATGCATAATATTACGCTCGTTCACAGTTCCAAGAGGTAGTCCCAAGACTCGGTTATAGTGACGATGCAGAGCTCTCCAGGTTCTGACAGCAGGATTAAACGTGACAAACCATGTTGGCGCTCCAAATGTCATGATGTGACTCCGAAGATCTAGACGGACCTTTTGCCAGAAGCCGGGAGAGTTGCGCTGCTTTCCAAAGATTGACGTCAAATTCTTTGTTATGAAACTTGGATCCTTTAACGCTTCTCGAAGACCATTCATTCCTAGTCCGAAGAGGCCACGACTCTGTACTCCCATTGCTGACGTCATATCCATTTGTAGATGCAGCTGATAATACCATATCAACCATGAATAATTCTGGGCCCATAATCGGTTCTGTTGCGCAAGGCGACATTTTCCATAATATGTCAGTGTGACCTTCTTTTTTCTTTTTTGACTGATTCCAAAAGTTCCATCTGGATGCATATACGGAAAGATCATTACATCAGTATTTTGAGTATCAACACTTAGTAATTCTCCTCTTATCTTCTAAAAACAGATTCACATTTATAATTACTAATTGTGTAGGCTAGACTTACGTTCAAGAAATATCTGTTTGCTGCGGTATTTGCTGGATCCAATTCTGTCGCTGCTACATCTCGGAAGACAGTCTCTTTCAGTTGTTGATTTTGTTGTTGCTGTCCTGCTGCTGCTGCTGCTGCTGCTGCTGCTCCTCCATCTTGCGTCAACATGTGTTGTGGGCCTCCAGGATGAGTTCTTGACTCAATCAGTTGGCGAACAGCCTCATCTTTGTCAATATTTGTTCTAAAAAGGTAAGATTTTGTTAGTCAGTCAGTGTCTAGGCTAACTCACCGTTCAAATGTAACCTGTTCTCCAGCTTTAAATTCAAAGGCACCGTTGATCTCGATGTCCTCGTAAACTGGATTGTTGGCTTTTAGCCAAGCAAGAGCCTCTAAGACCCTTGGAAGGTTGACGGCCGTCTCGCTGCCAAACGAAGTCCTCACGTGCAGGAGAAGATTATTGGTATTGGGCAAAGTTTGTGCCACATGGTCCACAGTCTTCTGGATTGAAAGCGGCACCATAACCATTGGTCCACTGGTAGCCAGCATTCCCTTCTTCTTTCCGCTATTTGTTTGCAGCACGAGGATCTTCATTACGGGCCGGATTCGTTGAATCAAGGCCAGCTCCAACCAATTGAGTCCAGTCAGGCAATCTGGAATTGGAGGATAGCCCAATCCATTCTTCACTGCACGAGGAGGAAGTTGATTTTGGCTGATATGTTTCCAGCACATTTTGCAGACTCCGTAAAATGATTTCTTCTCTTCTGAGAGAGCTGGATCTTCAACTGGTGCTTCAATTTTTTCTTCGTCAGCAGCAGCAACTCCTAGCTCTTGGCGTCGTCGTAGATAGGTATAGTTTGTTGATTCAGTAATTTCTTCCCAAGGTCCTGCAACTGGTGGTCGAACTTCAGGATTGACTGCAGCTGGATTAATGTATTCTGGCCGACCAACAGCATTAGTCGGTAGAAAATTTTTCAATTCTTTTTAGCTGCTTATGCTTTGGTCCAAAATATAGCATTCCTTTTGGGTATGTCAACTGTTCGCAACATTGACACCCAAGAATTTTCTGCTCTTTTAGATCTTTTTCAAAGTTCTCAATATATGTGCCGAACTTTTGATAGACTTTTTCTTGTTGATGTTCACTGTCGGCAGCTCTTCCTCCCATATTTGCACATCGATGTTCGAAGGCTAGGATTAATCGTTGGGGAAGATATTGCATTGAGAGAACTTTTTCCATCTTTTCCCAGCTTGGTTGCCGATCTAATTCTTCTGATCTATTAATAAATGTGCATAGATACAGTATTTCATCCAATCGTCGTACTACAGATCGTAGTCCTTGCCAACAGCAACAGTACTTGACAAGCCAATTATAGACTTCTATATCTCCTAATTCTGCTCTTTTCTTTGTCAGCAGATCATAATAGCCGCGAAATGTGTCAGCTATATAGGATTTCTGTTGGAGAACTTTTAAAAGTTCATCTTTCACAACGAGAGCCTGCTTCTTCAGCTCATCAAATTTGAGCGATGATTCGCAACTCTCGTTGCATGGCTGGACGTATGTAGCTGCAACAGCCATAGCCATATCGGCCCGATCTCCTGCGAGGAAATCGTCAATAACATCCTCCCCATGAATTTCTCCAACTTCGTCCGCAATTATTTCGGACATACGATCTTAAATTAATTTGTATTTGCCTCGACTGATTGTGTGGCTAGACTTACCTTGTGTACTCTGCTGCTGCTGCTGATGCTGATTGTTGCTGTTAACTTCAGTTTCGTTGTCGTCGTCGTCGTCGTCGTTAATTCTATTAATTGTTGTTGCTTGATCTTAAAATTAAATTGTGTTAATTCTCCCCCGACTGATTGACTGCCTACCTTTTGTACTATGCTGCTGCTGCTGATCGAGTGTTGTAGAAGAGGCAGAAGAGGCAGCACGCGTCGCATTCCACTCCAAGCCCAGCTCTCTTTCTAATTTTCTGTCGTTGTTGATCCTATTCATGACCTTTTCCATAAGATCTTTATAATCGTCGTTGTCGTTGTTGTTGACTTGAGTCGTCTTCTCTTCTGAATTTTGAGCTGTTGTTCTTCTTAGTGGTGACAGCTGCTGTTCATCAAGACAACGAGTTGTTGTTGATTGTTGTCGTCGTCGTTGACGAATTCTTCCTTCATCTACCAACCATGGTAAGAAAATTCTTGTGCCAAAAATTTCTTGAATTGGCCAAAATAATTGCAGCTCTTTTACAACTCGTCGTCCTGTTATTGGATCCTTCTGCAGCACCTGGCGAGTCTTTGACTGTCCTTGTTCGAGCAGATGGTAGCGCAATCGCCCCAATTGCAGAAGGGCATTGTGGTCAGCACTACGTTCCTTGTATCCTACCAATTTCTTGGTAATTTGACGGGTCAGATTGCAATTGAGCCGGCCTGCTTCTCCAATTGCTAGCTCCGTCAATTGAGTTCGTGTTGCACATGAGCGCATCACCTTATTAAGGAGTTGAAAGGGAGCTTGACGATTTTCTTCGGCTACTGCTGCTTTCGCCGTCACAAGGTCTTCAAATAAAGGCTTGACTAGTCCATCCCAGAAGCCTTGTCCTTTCTTTGCCACCATATTATCCTGTTGATGTTGAAATTGGATAGCATTTCGAATCACTTCACATTGTAGATTATAATATCGCTTTTCTTCTTCTTTTAATTTGCGACGAGCAGTATTGACTTCTGCAATAGCAGCAGCCATCTTCAAATCTTCAAATTGTTGAGCTATCGGTTTGGCGTCGTCGTCGTTTTCTTCACGCGTCGTCATCGCCGTCATTTCATGATGAGGAATAGTTGTTTCGGCCTCGGCGGCATTTTGTTGTTGTTGTTGTTGTTGTTGTGTTGTGGAAGATTGTTGAAGACGGAGAAGGACATTCATGCGATATCTGTGCTGTGCAAGAACAGATTCTAATTGATCGCAAGTCTTCTTAAATTTCTCGTAGTCTCTTCCAGCTTTTATTTTTTCTACTTCTGTTACATAAGCAGCTACAATTTTCTTGATTGTACAGCTCTTCAAGCTGCCATTTTAGCTCTTCTGTTGAGCTATTAATTATTTCTGGGCGCTCTCCGTTGTCGTCGTTGTTAGAATCATTCCTATCACTACGGCGATTCATATAGTAAACATAGTTATGGGAGCTTCGTATATTTTGTTGAGGAGATACAGCATCAGCAGCATCATCATCAGCAACAGGGGAGCTTTGAAGATCATTTTTTTCAGATTTCTATAAAATAGGCTTTATAGACATTGCGCTTCTTTAATGACTTACCAATAGTAGGCAACTTGGTGAAGTGGTAGCTGATTGCTGCTGCTGTGAGACAGATGAATCTCGTCGTCTCCTGCTGGTGGGAGTATGAGAAGTAGTCTGCGGCGGCGGCGGCGGAGTTCGGAATAGTTCGGCATCAATATTTTCTGGTTTTTGAGTGACGTTGTTGCCGTCAACAACTTCCTCTTTTGCTATACTTGTTGTTGTAACTGCTGCTGCTGCTTGCTGCTACTGCTGATAATGATGATGATAAGCTGTCTACAACAGCAATTGTTTCCTGCAAAATTTAGGTTGAAATTTTGAGTCAAAATTTTCTTTACTCACATTTTCTCTTCTACTAATTCGTTGTTTCTTTCCTTTAGATCCAATAAATTGAAACGATTTTTTTGGTCTTCCAATAGGCCTCTTTGGTTTTTCTTCAATTTGGCTTGATGCAATTTTGCTGTTGTTAGGTTGCTGTTGAGTAGTAGTAGTAGTAGTTTTGCAGCAAGGAGTTCTAGCGTCTCGGCTAATTCGTTCGCAAATTTTGCATTCAACGAACTTCGACAGTTCGTTGCCTTCCAAGTAAAAGAAGAACGAATTACTGCCTAGATCTGCCTAAATGTATAAATTTTTGCGATCATCGGGGGGCGGCTTCATTAAATAGGCCCTTTTGTTGTTGACTTCAACTTACCTTTTTAAATCCAGCACCCACAAGTTCTTCTGCTGTTATTGTTGTTGTTGTTGGAGGAGGTGGAGGTGGAGGTGGAGGTGGAGGTGGAGGTGGAGGTGGAGGAGGAGGAAGAGGAGGAGGAGGAGGAGGAGAAGGAGGAGAAGCAGCAGCAGCTGTTCCTCCAGGTGTCATTTGTGAAGTAGGCTTTTGGGCCTTATTGCCATTTCCTTCTCCTGCTCTTTCTCCTACTCCTGCTTCTTTTCCTCCTCCTTTAAGTTTGCAGAGCTCTGGAGGTGGTAGAGTTGTTCTGACATCCTCTTTCGCCGGTTTTTTCTGCTTCATTAAATTCCAATTTTTTGGGTTGAGCAGTTTAATTGTTTTAGCAAGTTGCTCTGTTAGTTTAGTTTTCTCCTTTTTCGTCATATTTGGAGGCTGCTCGTAGCCATACTTTCCTGGAGGCACGTGACAATTCCAAGGTCTGCAGAAATTCGTCTTTTAACAGTCTCTATTTATTCTCTCTCTCACCTATATTCTCCAGATTCAAGTCCATCAATTTCTCTGGCAACCAAATTCTTATATTCTTCTGCATCTTTTTTTTCTTGTTCTGTTTGTCTAGTTAACATACTTTTCTGAAAGCACAAAAATCAATAGAGGCTAGATTGTGTTTTTCTCTCTTTTAATGTGCGTGCGGGCTAGGCTGC
This sequence comes from Oscheius sp. JU1382, assembly GCA_932521405.1. Taxonomy (NCBI): domain Eukaryota; kingdom Metazoa; phylum Nematoda; class Chromadorea; order Rhabditida; family Rhabditidae; genus Oscheius; species Oscheius sp. JU1382. The sequence goes on from OW051476.1 coordinate 18,753, forward strand.
TAGCCTATTAGCGCCTATTTAAAATAGTATATAGAGGAGGAGGAGGCGGCGGCGGCTTACCTCTATTATAGCTGCTTTTCTTTGCTTTTTTTGCTCCTTTTCTGCAAGTTTCTTCTCATTTTTCTGAAAACACACAATATAGTAGGGGGTAGGGGGGGGCTAGGCTTTAGTTATTATGCGTAGGCGCTTACCTCTATTATAGCTGCTTTTCTTTGCTTCTTTTTCTCCTCTTCTTCAAGTTTCTTCTCATTTTTCTGAAAACACACAATATAGTAGGCTATTGGGCTAGGCTTTAGTAGTTATTATGTGGCTAGGCGCTTACCTCTATTAGTTTTCTTTGCTTCTCTGCTGCACGTTTCTTTTCTTTTTCGATTTTCATCTTCATTATTCCCTGCTTGTTTCTTTCTTCAAAGGCCAGAAATGATGCCATTAATGGATCAACTTTCTTCGGCTCTGCTGCTTTCATAAAAACAGCAGTAATTCTTTGAGCTTCTTCTGCTTTTTTACGACGCCGCTTCTCTTCCCTTTCATATTGCATTATGTTCTATAAATGCGAGAGATAGATATTAACACGATTTGTGCGCGCGCGCGCGCTATAAGCTTACCGCCATCTCTTTAAGAACTATTTCTCCAATCGTCGGCTTGTTGTTGATCTCTAGTAATCTCATTTGTTCTTCCAGTTTTTTCTGGCGCAACGCAGCTCCTCCATCGCTTCCCCAGCCTTCGAACCCTTGATGATATGGCATCGGGTTAGTGCTGCTGCTGAAGATGTTTCGTGCAGTGGAAGTTGGTCGTACAGCAGCACTTGTTGAACAATATGAATTTGTAGAAGTAGTTATTGGCTAAAATGGACACAAATATGAAAAGCCCCCTACTATTATTTTTAACCCATTCATTGACGACCGCGCACTTTTTTCATATCTGGCACTTGGGACCAAAGCGCTTTCAGGATATTTTCAAGTGTGGGCCACCGGTGGTCCACGCGGTCGTCAATGGGTTGATTAAGATTACGCCCCCCACCTTGCAAGAAGATGTTTTAACTGCCGTGGAATACTGTGGAGGAACAGAGCAAGATCTTACTTGCGGCGGTGGCATTACAAAGGTTGATTCATATTTTGGCCGATCATATTGTGTAATCGCTATGGTAGGTAAACCACCATTCTTGATCGGCTCAATCAATTCAACCTTGTATGCTATCTGAAAAAAAAAAATATTGTTAAATGTGTGTCTATAGACTTACCCGAGAAGAATCATTATTGTTGACATTTGAGGAAAACATAACTCTTTTCTTCAATGAGAAACGACTGTGTCTAAGTAGTTAAGTGAAGTGTGTTATAAAGAAAAAGAGAGAGAGAGAGAGAGAGAGAGAGAGAGAAATAAAGCATATTGTTGAACTGGGGGAATTGTAGAGAAGAGTTTATTGGGCTAATAGGCGCAGTTCTTGGCGGTAGCAGCAGCAGCAGCAGTAAGGGCTAATAGAATAAAGAAACGTGTTAAAAAAAACCGCCTATATATAGCTAAATAGAAAGCGTTATCTAAAGCTAATTTGCAATTAATCAATTAATATTTACTCTACTAATATGTGCTTTAGCTTTTGCTGAATATATTAATTTATAGCCTAGCCCATTGCAACTTTTGGCTTGGCCTGTGCCAGAACCAAATTCTGAAATTTGTTATGAAAAAAAGATTGTTAAAAAAATATTTTTATGCCTATTGGGGTTTATAAGTAAGGCGGATGACGAGATTGACGGGTGCGAGTTTACAAAATTCGACTTCTTTGACAACATCCCACGCAATTTTAAAATTCCGCAAATCTTTATAGTTTCCCGCCCGGGGTGAACTATCCGGAAACCTTTATAGTCTCGCGTCTAGGAGAAAGTATCCGGAAATCTTTATAGTCTCGCATCTGGGATATAGTATCTGAAAATCTTTATAGTCTCGCGTTCGGGGTGAACTATCCGGAAATCTTTATAGTCTCGCATCCAGGAGAAAGTATCCGCAAACCTTTATAGTCTCCTATCCAGGATATAGTATCCGGAAATCTTTATAGTCTCGCATCCGGGAGAAAGTATCTGGAAATCTTTATAGTCTCGCATCCAGGAGAAAGTATCCGGAAATCTTTATAGTCTCGCATCCGAGATATAGTATCTGAAAATCTTTATAGTCTCCCATCCAGGATATAGTATCCGGAAATCTTTATAGTCTCGCATCCGAGATATAGTATCTGAAAATCTTTATAGTCTCCCATCCAGGATATAGTATCCGGAAATCTTTATAGTCTCGCACCGGGATATAGTATCCGTAAATCATCGTTTCCGCGACCGAGACGAAGTGCAGGATGTCAAAATTTTTTTTAAAAAATTTCCGAGAAAAAGTTTCCAAATGGGAAAAAGTTTCCAAAATAATTGCCTCTGAAAAGATCTTGAAAAAAATTGCGAAAATAAAAAAAGTTTTTTGAGGTTAAGTTTCACGCGGATGCCGAGATTGTACGGGTGCGAAATTGCAAATTCGGCATTTTGGCCCAAACATGCGTTTTTTCCAGGGCACCCCCCCTAAACGGATACATCGGCCTCTTCAGTTTTTCATGGCGGTTACGAAAATCATAGTCTCATGCTGGAACAAATTAAAAACTACTTAATCGAAATTTTACCCTCATCCCAAGTAAACCAGGGTACCCCTGGTTTTAAGCCTATTAGCCTAAAAAAAACCCGAGAAGGATGATTTTTGACTTTAGCCCCGGGCAAATGCCGAGATTGTACGGGTGCGAGTTCGAAATTTTTCGACCCCCCAAACATGCGTTTTTTCCTGGGCACCCCCCCAAACGGATACTTCGTCCTACTCAGTTTTCGATGGTGGTTACGAAAAACATAGTGGCATGCCCGGCCAAGCTAAAAAGTTCTTGACGGGGTTATAGCCTCACCCCAAGTAAACCAGGGCTCCCCTGGTTTTAAGCCTTTTCAATCGAATGCGTGAAAAATTAACGCTGTGAATGTTTTAGCTTGCACTGTGTCTTTCTTCTGAGTAAGACAGAAGTCGGTTTCTACCCTGTTTATTCGATGGCCCGTGAATGTAGACAATTTGAAATGACAAAGAACGTAGTCCAATCTTATCGGTTGTTTCAATTTATAGTATTATAATAGAATAGAATTGCTCCTCTCTTTTACGGGTTGCTGATAAGTGGGAGCTCAATTTGACGAGTTACTATCAGGTGCCAAACGGTTGCTGATAAAAAGGGTCGATGATATTTCTATTTCTTACCATCCTTCTCATTCTTTCGCCAGAGAAATGCAGCACACCCTCTCCCTCCGGCTATAATTATGAGCTGCTAAGGATTTATATCGCTTCTGTTAATAATGAAACCAGTTTTGAGTGCAATCAATTCAAAAGTTTAGAAGTAATTGACTATTTTATTATAAATTAGGCCAAAGTTATAGGTTATTGATCGGCAATTGGAATTTTATTGTGCTGGCAGCGTTATTCCATCAAATAGTTCATCAGGAATGACGGTTTTTATAACGGTTCGTTTTTTAAAGTGATGAGAAAAAGTAACGACAAAAATGGAATTTGTTCGATATACAAAGGACATTTTCTTCATTTTACCAGGAGTTCGAATAAAAATATTCTTCTACGAAATTGTATGAGGAGATCAAAGTTTAGGATAGCAATGGAATAATTCCTATGCCTTCACTGGATTCATACAGAATAATCTGGAGTCTGGAATTGGACGATGTCTATCACGATTACATTTTTCCAATAGGAGTTGTCAATCAAGTTCAACAGAACGTCTACAATTATACAGTAGAATTTTCAACAATTCTTGAAAAAAATCCAATTTTTAGGCAAACAGCAAGCCTTTTGTCTTTGAATTTGTCCAATTACCAGCTGACGAATGCTTTCCTGAATCAAATACTACCGTGTCCACTCCATTAACAACTTCTTCTGAAAATATGAAATACAATTATGAGCTGTTGAGGATCACAATTCAAATAACTATCTTTAACGGCTTGAATTGTAGTAATATCGAAATGGTTCAGGCACGTTCGTCCTAAAAGCGGAGAGATAAGGTATTTTAGGTTCTTGGCCATATTTTTGACTATTTCTGTCTTGGAATTGTTTCCCCCAATGATAATGGCAACAACGTTTTGACTCTTTACATCACAGTACGTTTACTCTTTGAGTTGGTTAAATCTTTCAGGATCCAAATGCCGTCCTTCCCATGCCTGGACTCAAGCTGATAGAAGACGCCTGGAATATAACAATCAATGGCTCTAATTGTTTTGGTGACATCCAACCCAAAGGAATCTTCAATACAATAGTCGAAGATCACTACATTTGTAAAAACTGGACCACTCTTGATGTCATGGTTGGCTTCCCAAAAATAGAATACCTAATTTAGTATCAAAATATGACTCTTCTCTTTGAGTCTGTTCAAATGGCGACAGAGATTCTGGCAAATGATTGTACTACAATATTCTCAACAACAACTCAACCGACTACAACTTTATACAATTCAACGAGTTCGATGAGTATTTTGTCGACTTCTCCATCTTCTCTAACTGGTACAGCAAATTCTCTAAACGTTACAACTTCTTTCATATCAAGTAAGTAGAAACTTTGCTTCCTTTGGTTTTTCTGCGTTTACTCCTAAACTTGGGTGACTAACTTTCCTTGTTGGACCACCGCAAGGCCAAAGAATTTGTGGAGAGAACGATAAAAATAACGAAATCAGTTGATCCCACATTGGGGAGATTTGTTTGTCATTTTGATCAAAATCTTAAATAATTAGAAATATCCTCTTCTAAGGAAAATGAGTCAATTTTAGCGGGACCAACTACTTTAACTCCTAATACTACTCTTAGTTCAACTATATCCACTTTTTCTACTTCTCCATCAACACAACAACTGAATTACACTACCTCTACAGTGATTACTACTACTTACAATAATTCTACTAGTTCTACTGTTCAATCGACTGAAACAACTTCTACAATAAGCACGACTAGCTCTCCTTCCACAACTTCTACAATAAGCACGACTAGCTCTCCTTCCACAGCTTCTGCAATAAGCATGACTAGCTCTCTTCCCACAGCTTCTGCAATAAGCATGACTAGCTCTCTTCCCACAGCTTCTGCAATAAGCATGACTAGCTCTCTTCCCACAGCTTCTGCAATAAGAATGACTAGCTCTCTTTCCACAGCTTCTGCAATAAGCATGACTAGCTCTCTTTCCACAACTTCTGAAATAAGCATGACTAGCTCTCTTTCCACAACTTCTGAAATAAGCATGACTAGCTCTCTTTCCACAACTTCTGAAATAAGCACGACTAGCTCTCCTTCCACAGCTTCTGCAATCTCAGCTACTAGCTCTCCTTCCACAGCTTCTGCAATAAGCATGACTAGCTCTCTTCCCACAGCTTCTGCAATAAGCACGGCTGTTTCTACTCCAACGACCATTCCTTTCAATTTGACATCAGCAAGTACTTCTTCTACGGGTTGGAAAGCTACTACAGCTGGAAATTCGACAGTTTCTTCTACTACAAGTACGACCGCAAGCGGGAATAGTACCACTGTCTCTTCTTCGACTGTTTCCAGTACACTTGTGCCAAGTACTAATACAATTGGAAATATGACTGTCTCTACAACGCCGATTCCACGTACCAATGGAACGAATACTCCTGGGACTACTTCAGCGTCTACTACCACAACGACGCGTAAAGTTATGACTTCTAATAAACCGGAATTTAAAACGACAGTTATTCCGACTACACGTACTTCGACGATTACTAGCACAACTACTCCAACTACGACTAGCTCAACCACAAGTCAACCGCCAACTACAACTACAGGTTTTTGTTCGCTATGCCCATATGTTTGTCCGACAACTATGTGTACTACAAGTGAGTTGAGATACTAATTGAGAGAGACTTTAAGGTGGACATAATGATATAACTCCGGATGATAATGCAACTATTCCAAAGGGGAACTCCATCACGAATACGAAGCCCTACACCAGTACTTTAGTAGTAGCTATTATTGAGGTTTGTGAGTTTTCATTTGACTACGAAATACAAGTAATTTTTGTCTTTCAGTTTGTGATCATAGCTGGTATAATAATATCCTTAATAATGATCTGGAAATGTCCATTCGCATCTCGAGTCCGTCGCTTTCTTTCAATCTCTACAAACGCTGATACAAGTCTCCCAGCAAGTAAACGAGAAGTGATCTACCACTCACAATCAGCTTTTTGTAAGTTTTGGTTCGAAGAGACTTTTGACGTAAGGACGTAAAAGATAAAGGGGTGAAACTTTTCCTCCTGAAAGGGTCGTTAATTTACATAAAGGAGCGATAAATTGATAACAGAAGGGAACAAGAAAGAATTTGCAGTCACTCCAAAGGACCAAACAGTCAATTATATCAAAGAGGGGCTTTTTCAAGAAGCCAAGAAAATTCCATCCAGCCCAGTCGATTCCAAATTTGAAAAGAAAAGTGAAAAAGAAAATCCAATCCTTCCTTCTAATCAAACAAACAATTTGGTCCAAACATCTCAGCCGAATATCTATATTACTCATAGTAAGGGTTACGGAACCATCCTCTCTTCTTAGCTTATATTTTAGAGAATGAGGAGATACAGAACCCTTCCATTAAGCTTTCAACTGGAAATATTGACGACTATCCATTTTATTCTGTAGTAAATAAAAAACCATCGACATTAAACCAAGGCTGTAGGTTGTTGTACCTTCTTCTTATATATTTTTTGATGTTATTATTCAAGTTGGACCAAAAGAGATGATAACAGTTTCTACTAATGATCCAAGTGCCAACCAAGGTGGTAAAAATTATCAGCAGAATCAAACCCGTAAGCTGTCAAACCTCAGTCGACTTTTTTTTTCAATTTTAGAATCTTCTAGAGTACCTGCTATTCCACTAAGAAGAGCTCCATCACCGCCGATTCAAGTTGTCATAGTAAATGAATTGAACGAAGCTCCTAAGCCTCCTCCAAGAAGACTAAAATTAGATCAAGTCTCACCAGAAAAACAGCCTTCTCCTGAAGTTATCCCCCTAAATTCTATTGAAAAGGTCTCCTCTTCAGGTAAATCACCAAAGCTTAAATCAAAATTCTTTTTTAGATGCTCGCCCAGTTGAAATCATTCAAAGTTTCACCCCTCAAGAACCAATCAAACTGGATATAAATATCATCATAAAGGAGGCTGAAGCCAAAGAAAGAAAAGAAATTTGCGAAATAATTAAAGCCGACCTAGCGCCTCATCAAAAAGATATAGAATTACCTGAAAGGGGTCCATTCAAAGGAAGGGAAGAAGACAACCCTTCTATTTTTGATCCAATCTTACTTCATCTTACTAATAAATAAAGCTGATCCTGTTTTTCTGTCCGTCCGTCTGCCGTCTGCCGTCTGAAGCCTTGCCAAATCCCGTCAAAATTCGGATTACAATTTTTCCACAGGCGGTCGCTTTTTTTAATTGCGATTCTTTGTGTTATTTTTTCTTAATAAATACATTTTCTATTGCCAGCACACATGTGTGTAGCGCACAGGCTGCGCTGCCTCTAGCGCTCTTTGAAGGTTTTCCCATTTTTTTCACTGTGTGAAACTTTCAGTCACCTTTCCCTTTGAATTTTGCCCCCTTTCCCTGGAATATTAGGCCTCTTTCCTCTCTAAGTTTATCTGGAACTTCCCCCAGAATACCCTGAAAATTAGAAAAAAAACGACCTCTCCCCCAAAAAAAAATAAAGGATTTGACCAGATCTACAAAAAGGATGAAACAGAAGGATTTTATTTATTAGAGATTAAATCTTTACTTTTTGCTCTACGCGCAGATGTGAGTTTTTTTTAATTTCTTTTTTTTTTTGGTTGAAAATAGTGATATCTCTATCAAGGCTTGAGCTTCAGATGTCTCTTAAAGCGGAACAGCAGAAAAAAAGAAGAGCAAATGAAACGACTGAGGAAGCAGAGGAAAGGAGAAGGAAAGATCGAGAAAGAAAAGCTACTGCAACGGTTGAGGAAGCAGAGGAGAGAAGAAGGAAGGATCGAGAAAGAAGAGCAAATGAAACGGCTGAGGAAGCAGAGGAGAGAAGAAGGAAAGATCGAGAAAGAAAAGCTACTGCAACGGTTGAGGAAGCAGAGGAGAGGAGAAGGAAAGATCGAGAAAGAAGAGCAAATGCAACGGCTGAGGAAGCAGAGGAGAGGAGAAGGAAGGATCGAGAAAGACAACAGAAAAAAAGAAGTGCACCTGAAACAGCTGAGGAAGCAGAAGAGAGAAGAAGGAAGGACCGCGAAAGAAAGCAGGCTGAAAGAAAAAGGCTTTCAGTTGACGATAAGGAGCAAGTAAAGAATCAGAATCGGCTTGCGCACGCCATCCAAAGGGCCAGTATGTCGGACGAAGTAAAAGTTCTGAAAAAGCTTCCTACACAAGTGCATTACCTTGGTAAGATGACAGAAAAGTGTTCGCATTGCGGCGCTTTATATTTTCTTGGAGAGCAAATTCGACATCCAAATGGGACGTTTCATCCGTGCTGCGAAAATGGTTCTGTTACGCTCGACAACTTTGAAAGATATCCAGCCCAATTGGCTGAACTATTTACTGGAATGCACCCAGAGTCGAATAATTTTTTGATGAATGCAAGGAATTTTAATACAGCCTTATCCATAGCTTCTATGGACTGTAATGTATGTGTGTTTGTAGTACTTTTACAAAATTTTTTTAGCTGAAAAATCTTCCAGGAAGAGGTCCACATGTCATAAAGGTTCACGGGCAGATACTTTACCAGGCCAGTTCTGCCATTCCTCGACCAAACGCTGCTCCATCATATGGCCAATTATTCTTCATCGATGAAACGTCGGCTGCGAATCATCGTCTTTCTCACCAGGCAAATCAGAAATGCGACGAGAGTCTTATGAGATTTTTGAGCCGCTTCATTCGCCAAAATCATGAATATGCTCAAGGATTTAAAATGCTAAGTGAGGTTTATAAAGAAGAGGAGGAAAAGGCCAAGAGCCAAAACAGGACAATGGAAAAAGTCAGATTGGTCTTCAAGACAAAGGACACCCCGGATCCGCGTAGATATAACGCTCCTATTGTACCAGAAGTCGCCGTTGTCTATGTAGGCGAAGATAATGAATTGCCGTCTCCTAGAAGCTACACAATTCATGCTAGACGAGGAGGACTTCAGAAGATTCCCATAATTAACCAAGTAAGATAATTGCAATTTTGGAAAATATTTTCTAGATGCTTGACCCCTGCACATATCCGTTGTACTTTATTAAAGGTGACTTTGGTTGGCATCCTGGAAGACAAAAGAAAATTGTTGGCCCAAATGGAAATATAGCTTTCAAAAAATTGAGCCAGCGACAGTATTACAAGTACTATATCTCCATAAGAGACAGCTTCAATCCGATCCATTTCGGTAAAAGACTCTTCCAACAATTTCTCGTGGGCTCTTGGGCTAATACAGAGCAAATGCAGCTCGATTGGATCAAAAATCCAGAAAATCAGGTATATTCTCTGTTCAATATAAAATATTTTTGCTTAGAAAAAACTAAGAGCGGAGAACTACGCAGACCTAAGAGACTATATTGCCGATGGAGCTGCTGGACAATGCGGAAAAAGAGTTGTCCTCCCTGCGACCTACACTTCATCTCCCAGATACATGGTCGCTCACTATATGGATGCTATGGCTATTACCGGTAGATATGGAAAGCCTGATCTGTTTACGACCTATACGTGCAACCCGAATTGGATAGAAATTAAAGAGAACCTTTATCGTGGTCAATCTCCTTCCGATAGAGCGGACCTAATTGCTCGGATATTCAGGATGAAAGTCAACGAATTTAAAAAGGACATTATTGATGGGGCGTGCCTAGGAAAAGTAACAGCTTATATCTACACTGTCGAATGGCAAAAGCGTGGCTTGCCCCACATACATTTGCTCATCACATTGGCTGAGGAAGACAAGCCGAGAACGTCAGCTGATGGTATGGTTTCTAAAATGATATCAGTTTTATATTTCAGTTGATAGACTTATTTGTGCTGAGCTACCAAACCCGTATAATGTCGAACTCTTCAATAAAGTCACCACGCATATGATTCATCGCGATTGCCAAATAGGATCAAGATGCTGGCAAGACGGAAAGTGCAAGAAACAATTCCCTAAAGCGTTCACGCGAAATACCGATATGGATAAGGACGGGTACCCCTCTTATAGAAGAAGGAACAACGGAATACAAACGGTTATTGGAAGAGGAAACAACGAAAAGGTGCCGATATTCTTCTACGCTTTAAGAGTTTAATTCTAGGAATATGATAATCGCTGGATAGTCCCCTACAATCCCTATCTTCTTATGAAGTTTGATGCTCATATAAATCTCGAGATATGTAGTATGATCCATGCCGTAAAATATCTGTTCAAATACGTCTATAAGGGTCCCGACCGAGCTAAACTAACTCTTCGACAAGAGGCACAAGAGAATGGAGTCAAAGATGAAGTTCAAGAACATTTGGACGCAAGATACATATGTCCACCAGAAGCGTTTCATCGACTGTTTTCCTTCGATCTGGATGGCAGATCAAACGCTGTTATAGAGCTAGCACTCCATGAGGAAAATCAACACACTGTTGTTTTTGAAGTAGGAAAGGAAAAAGATGCCTCCGAAAATGCGAAGGACTCCACACTCATGGCTTTTTTCAAATTCAACAAATGGGCAGATGAATTAGAGCAGCAAAATAGACTGAATGAACTTCCAATTGATCCAAAAACAAGATTGCCTATTGATCCAAGAACCGTGTCATATCATCGTTTTCCAGAACACTTTACTTTTGCAACCGAAGTAAGTTTTTTTTCGGAAATGAAACTTTTTCTTTTAGAAAGATGCCAATGAGAAAACAGTAAGAAGGTGGAAGCAGAAGGGAAAGACTACGAATAATATCGGGCGAGTCTATTCGGCAACAGTAAAACAAGTCGAACGATATTGTATTCGCCTCCTCCTCTTTGAGACGACTGGAGCTACCTCTTTCCAAAGTCTCTTCACCGTTAACGACCAGCAATTTCCCTCGGCATTCGAAGCTGCCAAAGAAAGAGGCTGGATTCAGACTACCGATCATTTCGATCAAGCAATGAAAGATGCTGCCTTCTTCAAAATGCCTCACGCCTTAAGATGCGTATTCGTGGCTCTATTGGCTTTTGACGAACCAACATCTGCTCAGGAAGTGTGGACGAAATGGAAAGGAAACATGTCGGAAGATTTTGTTAGAAAGGGAAGAACTCCAATTGAAGCCGAAGCATTAGCTTATTATAAGCTACTTGAGATGAGTTCTATGCAAAACATAAAGCTGGAGATTTTGATAAACGCTAAATATGCCAAACCTAAACCGATGACAGACATTGAGCCGGACTACACGGCAATTGGAAACGATATGTACATGAAATTGAATCAGAAAGTGGCTGTAAGTTAGGTCATTTAAAAATTCGCAACACTGATATTTAGGTTGATGCTGTGTTCACTGAACAAGAAAAGTATATCTTTCTTGACGGGCCAGGAGGCTCAGGAAAGACTTTCTGTTATGAATGCATTTTTAACAAAATGCGTGGAAATGGAAAGAAAGTAGCCTGTGTCGCATGGACGGGCATTGCTGCCAACTTGCTTCCTGGAGGACAAACAATCTACTTATTCTTTAAAATCAGCACAAGCAACAATTATGCAAGCAGTTTGAGGCCAAACACGGCGGAAGGAAAAACGGTCAAAGAGCTGGAGGTCATAATAATCGACGAATGCTCGATGATCTCAAGCGATATTCTCAAGTCGATTGACAATGTTCTTTGCGATATTATGAACCAGCCAGATGAGCCGTTTGGAGGAAAAATAGTCCTGATGGGAGGAGATTTCAGGCAAGTTTTTCCTATTCCTGACAAGCTGTATGGGATGGATTTTTATGCAGTTTGAAACAATTTCCTCCCTTTTATAACTTCAAAAAATTTGAACTCAATGAAAATATGAGTGCAGATGGAGAATCCAATGACTTCAAAAAGTTGTTTTTCGATATCGGAGAAGGCAAAATACCAAAGGATTTGGAAGAAAAAATTGAAATTCCCACAAATATGCTAAGCCAAGGAGATTTGATTCAAGAAGTTTTTGAAGGAGTTCTAGATGATCCGGACCATCTAAGCAAGCAAGCCATTCTTTGTGCCAAAAATGCTAATGTGGATAAGATGAATAATTAAATTCTCGAGAGAATGAGTGGATGCAGGAAAGTCTTTTCAAGTGCAGATCTACAGGGTGCGGCAAAATAACGGAGTTAAAGTTTAATGCGTCATGGCGCGAACGTATTCTATCCTAGGATAGAAATTTTTATGGCACTGAATTCGTCGTATTTTTTTGTGCTAGTGATATTTTTCTTGTATTTGTATTGCTTAATTTTTATGCGTTTTTAGAATGTCAAACAAACGTAACGTGATTTTGGAGCTTCATCGTCAAGGAAAGCGTCAGTGCGAAATTGTTTATCTGCTCAGTGTACCTCAATAGACTGTGTCCAAAGCAATTAAGCAGTTCAATGAGCTTGGCCATGAAGGTGATCATCCGGGAAGAGGAAGAAAGTGCACCGTCAACATTCCTAGAAACCGCAAGGTCATCAAATTGCGAGTCAACCGAAATCCAAGGGTCTCCATGAGAAATGTCGCTCGTGAGATCGGCATTAGTGACCGATCGGTGCGTCGAATTGCAAAAAAGGAGCTCAATCTCAAGCCCTACAAACTCCAAAAAGGCCAGCTTCTCACAGATGACAATAAGCGTGTAAGACTCCAACGATGTCGTCAACTCATGCAGTGGTACGCAACTCAAAATTGGAAAAACATCGTCTTCACGGATGAAAAGTTGTTCACTGTGGAACAAGTGCACAACGGCCAAAACGACAGGATCTGGTCAGCAGAGGCCCCCGGACCCTCTGCCATCGTCTCTCATCGCCAAAACCCCCAGTCGGTAATGGTATGGGGCGGAATTTGTGCCAGTGGCAAGACACCCCTAGTTTTCGTGGATCAAGGGCTCAAAATCAACAAGGAAGTGTATCGCCGCGACATTTTGGAGACTGTGGTGCTTCCCTGGGTCCAGCAGCATTTCGGCAACCAACAGTGGACGTTCCAGCAGGACTCTGCTCCAGCCCACAGGGCGAAAACGACTCAAGACTGGTGCAAGGCCCATTTTCCAAGTTTCATCACATCTCAGGAATGGCCACCGTACTCGCCAGATCTCAACCCGATGGATTACAGTGTATGGTCGATTTTGGAGGCCAGGGCCTGTGTTAAACGCCACAAAAGTTTGGAATCGTTAAAGCAATCGCTTCGTCGGGAGTGGAATCGAATTACTCTGGATGAGCTGCGTGCCATCGCCGAAAATTTCACGAGACGTTTGAGGCTGTGTATCCGCGCTAAGGGCGGCCACTTCGAAACCGGCCGAGTATGTTATTACTAAATGTCTTTATTAATGTTATTCACTGTTGTTTTGTTAGATTTTTTTGTTTTAATAAATATTCGTTTAAAAATGTTTAACTCCGTTATTTTGCCGCACCCTGTAAATCGTCTTTTCAATCTGAAGTTCTAATATGTTGATTATGTTAAAAAATAGCTTGACAAATAAAAAAAAAAACAAGGGCCAGAATATTAGAATTCTAAAAAAAAACACAAAAGCGATTAGCACGCGTACAAATCATCACCTACCCCTAAAATTTGAGGCATGATCACTGGGGCCCTAAAGGTGGAATAGTTCCAGTTTTTTTATGCGTTAAGAAAACCATAGCGGCATGGTCGGCCAAATTCAAAACCTAATTTCGGCCATTTAAACCTCATCTCAAGTAAACCAGGGTCCCCCTGGTTTTAAGCCATCTTTACCGCAAATTCGTAAATTCTAATAGCCAAGTTACAAGATTTTTCGGAAGTTTTTCAGGAAAAACTTTTTGGTTATTATAACCACCACACAGTCTATTATAAACTGTTTCTTAACTTGTCAAAAAAAAAACAAAATAATCAACAATCTTTAATGGAAAACTCTATATGATATGAAAACAATTAAAAAGTCACTCATTTTGGGAAAACCCGTTTTAAGTATCTATAAAGGGGAATCAAAGGAAAGACACTGAATATCTAGAAAACTGAGCGTTTTATTTTTTCCCTTGGATTAAATCAGCAGCTCGTTCAGCTAGCATCATTGTAGGCGCATTAAGATTTCCCGTAATAATTGACGGCATAACACTCGCGTCTATTACCTAGAATGGAATGTTAAAAAGACGGCAATAGAAAAACCTTCAAGTTCTCTATGCCATATACCGACATGTTTTCTGGATTGACAACAGCCATGCGGTCATTGCTACTTCCCATTTTGCAGCTACAAGACGGATGATAAGCAGAGGCTGCCTTTGCTCTGAAAAGGCTCCTTGATTTGGGGGATTAAATTGCCATAGTCTAGGCTGACAGGCTCATAGAACCAACCGTATGAAATTATTTAGCTCGGCGTCTGACTGAATAGAATCTCCCGGAGCCAATTCCACTCCCCTGAAAGGATCGAATGGCTTCGTCGCAAAAATTTCCCTAGCCATTCTTATGCTTCTTCTGAACTCCTTCCAATCCTCATCGCAGCTCATATAATTTGGATTCATGTGTGGATATCGTCTCGGATCCTTATGCTGTAACGTTACAGCTCCACTTGATTTCGAGCGCAATGGCCCAACATGGACCTTAGTAAGTGTTTTCTTAGCCCTGTTTCATACCTGGAAAGCATGACAAGTCGCCTCTTTACGGCCATCATCGTGAACAGTTGAGGGCAGAAAGTGGAATTGAATATCGGGATAGGGTACCGCTGAAGTGGAGCTAGCAAAGCCTCCAGTTTCCAAATGACTAGAAGATGCTAGACCAGACCGATTTGCAAGCCATTCTTCAAAAATACTGTTATACTAACCACAAGATTCTTACCCAGGCCAATTCGAACCATATTATGAGGAAACTTCCACGAGCTCTTGTCATATAAAGTTATAGGCTGTGAGCATTTTTGTTGAACGTATATTTCTAGGTGGTCTTGTAGGTTTTGTCCGACACCGGGCAGATCTAACACAACTGGGATTTCCATACTCCTAAGATGGTCTGCTGGTCCAATACCGCTGATCATGAGAAGGTGTGGTGAATTTATTGCTCCTCCGCTAAGAATGACATCGCCTTCACAGTAGATCTTTTCTCGGCTGTACGAGTCTATATTGTCGGTTCCCACGAAATTTAGCTTTCTGCAATCATTTAGAGTGACAATAGAAGAATAGGTTGTGAGTACCGAATAAATTCAATTCCGATCGCTCTATTTTTATGAGTCAGAATCTTAGTACAGGTGATGCCTGATGATGTAAAAAGGTTTTTTCGTTCTAAAGCGGAGTGAAGGTAAGCTCTCGAAGCACTCCATCTAAAGCCTATTATTGTGGCTCGTAAACTGTTGACTACCTTTCTCCATTTTTTATTGTTTGATCTATCCGACCAATTCCAGCCTGTTTCTCTCCATTTAGATCTTTTGTTGTTCCAATAGGATGGAATTCTCCAGCCTGCAGAAAAGCTTGATGGAGTGGGTGGTCCGCAGGAGCTTGTCGTACGTGAACAGGGCCATCTTTACCGCGAACTCGTAAATCCTAAACAATCACACATGCTCAGTAGTTAACCGAATACAATGCTCGGTATACACAACAAGTAGTAACTCACAGAGATTTTTCATATCTATGAAAGCACTAGTAAACAGGTTATTATTTGACTATAAAAATTAACCTACAGCATTCCCTTGATAGGCTTCCATTTTCTTAAAATATGGTAGACAATTTGAGAAATTCCATCCAACAGCTCCCTCCTCCTCCCAACGATCATAATCTGCAGCATTTCCTCGTATAAAGCACATGGCATTTAAAGTAGAACTACCTCCCCAAACACTAAAAATTTCCTAAATATTTTAGATGGCTGGCTCTTCTTACCGCCCTCTAGGCCAATACAGCACACGGTTATTGAGATTCTTCTGAGCTGTCGTGTGGTAGTACCAGTTGTATCTAAATGAGTTTCATATTCAACTACACAAACGCAGTTAGACCTACTGATCGTGGCATAAATTGTACATAAGTGCTGCTGGCATATGAATTCGCCAATCCCACCAGTGATCTCGAGGCCCAGCTTCAATCAATAGCACCCTATTGTCTGGATTTTCAGAAAGACGATTCGCTATGAAATTGTGAGAACTTTTGAGAAAAACTCGAACCTAATACACAACCAGCAGATCCTGCTCCAACTATTATATGAGTCGGCTTGATCTCAGCAATGTCCGGCAATATTATTCCCTGTTTATAACTCTGCTGCCAACTTATTTTTCTTTTTTGAAAAGGCAAAGGGGTACTATATCTTTTCAATCGGGCATGCTTTACTACGCGGAAAGGCAACATGTCTTGACCTAAAATATGCTCTTTAGAAATGGAAAGAAAACAAGACATTAGATTAGAAGAGCTAAGAAAGACCTGGTGAAAAGAACAGTAAAGGTCTATTTTGATGCAATTGGCGGCCGAGCGCGTCGACTGTCTGGAATGTTGTGTCTATGTGTCTGAAAATGAAAAAAAAACACACGCACACGTAAGTAACTTTATTTGGAGTTTGATGATCAATTTGAGTTACGAGAAGATAAATGCCCTTAGATTAGAGGTCGAAGCTTGAATTACTGGCGCGTCTACAACTTCTCCATCAACTACAAGCAAAGAATCTGTGTCTGTTGGCTCTAACCGGAATGCTGAGACTTGAACAGTCTAGAATCCTTATAGAAACTAAAAGTAATTTGTTTAACCTTAAAGTATGGAAGATCAACATGTTTGCCCTCTTCAATTGCAAGAAGCATTTTTACCAGCTGTGTTTTGCTCTTGATATCTCTTCTTAGGATGTAGGAAAGATATAGCCTATCATCGTCTAGCTTTGCTCCAGGCATGAAGTGTCCATCGGCAGCAATGTGTGAATTGGCCATCTACATAACCCGTTATTAAAAGGTCTATCTTCTTTTGTAGCAGTGGGCATTTCGGGCCAACGATGGCCCGACGCCTTATTTCTCTTGTCTATTATTCTGTGGAAGCAGTCAACTCACGGCATAGACTCCTATAAAATCATCCTCTATGCTAACCCAGTCTTGTGGTACTTGTTCCTCAACGACTGGAGGGTTAGCGGAGTTGCTAATTGACCAAAAATCATCGCTTTGACGTCCTTCTTTCTCCGCTGTTACGCTAGGAAGACATTCTGCTTGAATGCATCTCTCCCGACTACAATATACAGAATAAGGAGCTGCAGAAATGGCTTGAGAAGGAGCATATTCCTTATAAGAAAGCCTTCCTTTGTACGTTCGCATATCTAAAGTATTGACGGTTACATTATTCTTTTCCTCTTGTGTAGAGTGGACTTGCAACTTACTCATACACCTGACCAAAGCACTGACTACAAATCGGTTGGATCCGAGGGTTTTTCTGTATTTTTCACTCTCTATGTCTAAATTATTTGATGAGAGAAAATTGCATTTAAATACCAATATCAGCCATTAGACCCCAGCCTAATGATAAAAAAGCGCCGATGTTTTCAGTCGGAGTCTGGACGTGGAATATGTTAATTGGTTGTGCTGTCGCGTTACTGCTTGTGGCAATCTCAATTGCTTTTTTAATGAAACCTGGGCTCTTAAGAGACCATCTGAATTCTAAATAAGCTGAGGTGTTTTAAGAAAAACCCATGTGATGCGAATAAAGACGCTAATAAGCCATTTCCTGAGCCACTAGGAATAATGGCAATAGGGAGGTTTTGAAGAACATTTTCAGCGTCCACTCTCTCGCAAATACCATTTATAATCTAAAAAATCCACTGAAATCTTTGTCGTTGAAACAGTAAACTACTTCAAAAACAAGTCCATCTCCTGACAAAATCATGATTCCGTTAAAATTTAAAATATTTTCTCGTAAAGCTACAATGCCTTTGGCATGATTTGGGCCAGCTAGAATAATAGAATGTATTACTTGCTAGCCAAGGAGTTCCTTACTGGTTGTTATTAGCTCGTAGTCAATTTTATTTTTATGTAGCTCCGGTTGAACTTTTGACTGAAAAGCAGTTTTACTTCTTTTCGCTATTTAAAGCGGGATTCTCTCCGAAAAATTCACAAACCTGAAACGTTTTGAGGCCTAATCCCGAGCCAGAATTCGGATTAACGAAAATTAGAAGCTTACCAACCGTGCTTCCAGTTTCTATTTTTACTATTTTCGACTTGGAGTTTATTTACCTGCTTGTATTGCTGGAACTATAGGCTCTTGATCAGCAACCCTATTTTCATTGCAACAGCACAAAATATTTCCCATTTCCTTGGTGCATTAGCTGAAACTACAATATTTCTAAACATAGACTTCTTTTTTTTATAAATTAAAAAGCTACGAAGCGGAATGTACAGGATTGATAAGAACCAATAGACGTGAAACACGTGTAGAGAGATAATCAGTCCAGGCTGTAGTAAAAGATCGAGACATATCCGGTTCAGCTAGCCTCAAAGGTATCAAACGACTGTCAAAGCAGTGTCTTTAGTGTAGAACGAGGTCCAAGTATGTCTAGGGTATAATAGTCTATGTAGTGTGCAGTGCAAGGAGTGTTTTCGCACTGTCTGCGTCTCATCTATTGAAGCTATCTTTGTCTGCGAGTGGAGCAGTGGGAGCAAATACTATATTTGAACGGGTTGCTGAACTGGAGAGAATTTTAGCTCAATGCTAAATATAGAAATATGTGAAATGTTATGTATTTTTTAGTTTAAATTCTACAAAACATTTTGATTTGAATTTAAAATCTAGTCGTCGTAATCGAAACTACACTACGTACCGTTTAAATTTATTTCACTTCGAATTATCTTTTCGCTTACACTATTCTGCATTGCAACTTATATTAGGTTTTCATTAATCGTTTTTTTCTTCAGAAAAATGGACATTTTTATTGGAACAACAACCTCGCTTGGAATTGGTTGGGCTTGTTATTCCTATATGAGGTTTGAATTATTCTTATTCGACTTTCTATGTTTAGAAACCACTTGAAACGCAAAGTTAACTGCTGGTTTTGTAATCAAAATAGCTATGTAGAATGGAAAAAAATAAACGAGTTTATTTGCGAGCACTGCGAGCAATTCAACGGGTTCAATAAATCGGGAGACTATACTAGGCCAATGCAACATTATACAAACAGTAATAAAAGGTTAGTTGTTTACTTGCTTTTTTAAAATAAATTACTAGATATTGCGTTTCGTCATCAAATGAGCCAGATTTGTTACCTAATGACAACGGCCTATGCGGTTTATGCAATACAAAACAAGCTATTATTATTGAAAAGTTAGCCCAGTTTGAAGCAACAAATGAGGTATTTTTATTGGCTTTTTTTATAATTTCATCATCATATAGGAAAAATTTAACGAAGAATATGATCATTACAAATATAAACTTGATCAGACTTACCCATTATGTTCCGATTGTAGTCTTAAGACACATCAGAAGCTTCAACAGGAAAAGGTGGGTATGCAGTTAATAAAAATAATATCAATAGTTTTAGGTTATACATAGGCACCTTCTCGACCTCAAATATAAACTCTTCCCTGTAATAAAGAGCACATTTGATAAAGCAGCTAAACTCACGTCAAGCGTATAGTTATTCTTGAAAAATAGGCTTTATAATTTCAGTTAGTAAAGCGTAAACGACGTCATTTCTTCGACGGAGGAGCTATCACAGAAATTGGACACATTTCTACTTTTATAACAACTCTTTTTATTTTTGCTGTACATTTCAACTTTTTACAAGAGGTAGGCTTTTTAAAAGTTCTTTTCATATTTCATATATAGGATACAAATGTAATTTTTGTATCAATGCCTTCGGTTATTGAAAGACTACTGAGTTTTGCAATAAATTGGACGTACCATATCGCGTTTACTTCTCTTCTAAGTCATTTATTATCAATAGGAACTAACCAGAGCCGAATTAATCTACCGGACCTTCTTCTGCCTTTACTACTAGCTCTGCATATTGGATCATACAGTTTTTGGGAAAAGGTGAGCTTCTATTAGTATATTGCCTGTCCAAAAAAGGTGCAAGAACTATATTAATTCTAGACAAATCAATTGATTACAGGAGCCAGAAGAAGACTCTGCCCTTTTTCGATGCGGAATATCAGCTCTTTTCTCAGTTATGTCTTTCATAGTATTAATTGTTCCTCGTAAAAAATTGCACAAGACAAAGCCTAATCCAGTTATTAGCAGGTCAGTCTATTTTATAGAATATAAATTCAAGTGAATTTAGCGCTTTTTCTGTCGCTTCAACACCTCTGTCTCAGTGCTCTTCACAAAACATATCTATTATCAATAGTAGTCTTATAGAGGTATTTGACGAGTGTCGACTATTTTATTTAAAAAGTTGCAGCGATCCTCTCCAAGATCTCAATCAAATGAGTTTACTTCACCAAGACTAACAAAACAACTTGTAAAAGAACGTCTTCAATGGCGTGAAAGAGAAAAAACTCCCGAAATGCCAAACCCAAGACCGAAAAAATTCTTATTTCAACAACTAATTAAGAATTCAAACATTAAAGGCGATATGTCCTATTCAGAGGTAGAATTTTTTTTTTCATTATTATACTAAGCGTTCAGGATATGGACTGGGAGCCTACACCACCGCCATCCGTCGTTAGCTTGTCGCAATTCAGTTCGTATCAAAGAAGAGACAGAGAAAACACTCCTTCACGTGTTTTATCTTCATCGTTATCAGGGTTGTCATTAGGATCAGCAAAGAGCCAACAAGATCGACTGTTTATTGCAAGCGCAGCAAGAGCTCCATCACTGGCATCCGGGTTTACTTCAATTAGTCGTATGAGGCCACTGGTTACAAAAAATGAATCTCCAAAGGCAAATTCAGTTAGTTTCTACTTTACTATTACGATTATTATTTTTCTATTCTTTCGGCTTCAACTCGATTATCATTTCAGGTATTCACGTCAGTCAGCCAAAAATCAGAGGCCAATGAATCTGGACATAGAATCTTATTCGTAGTGATTATAAGTTTCCTAGCTATTTCTGTCATAGCAAATATGGTGTTTCTATATTGTATGTTCTATAGAAGCAGATAAAGAGATATATAACTAGAAACTGCGTGTCTAACAATAGGATTCATGTGATAAATAGTATATTGATCTAGTCTAGACAAAAGTAGTTACGAAAAATACTTGTTAGAAGCGTATAGCTGTTGATCAAGACCAACAGTAACAGCTAAATCGTGTGTGCGAAGGAACATGCGTGCTCCTCTCTTGAATCCGTGAGGGCGCAGATAGTCCCAAGCGCTCTGCCAGTTAAGGAATGAGGGAGAGTACGGTAGGAACGAAACAGCAAGTCCTGAAACAACGATAGGTCACTGTATAAATATTACCTGAGCCAGCAACAGCCATGACAGTGGATACAACCTGGTACGGATAGCCCTGTGCCTGAACCACGTATGGAATGGCCAGTTCGAAGAATTTGCGTACATCCTTTACATCCTTAAAAAGAGTTGATAAGAGTAATTAGAGTAGGCTTACCTTCTGACTCTTTTCATCTTGATTCTCATACATTCCTATATGGTAAATGGAACGCTCTGCCAAATAGGAAAATGTATGAATTCCAGCAATTACAAGAAGCTCTCCTACTATCTGAGGCACCAGTCCACTAAAAATATGTAGAGTGAACAGAAAGGCGACATACGAGAATAATCCAGCTGGACCTTCCTCAATTCCTATTACGTTCAGTGCTTGTCCAACGCCTGCATATTTGGTTTCTCCGCCGATAATCTGAGCAATTTGTCTAACCATGGCGACTGGAATGATAAGTGTAAGTAAAAACAAAGTAAAGCATGAACCTGTAAAAGGACGCGAAATGGTCACTACGACGGCCCTGACAACGGAGTCTCTAATAAGTAGTCGAATTTTACGCCGGAACGACATGTGGTCATCAAGATCCTTTTCCTCAACATCCATATTTTCATTGGGTCCGCCTATTTCAGGATAATGTTCATCAATATACTTCGAGACATAGTGATGGGCACCGGCTTCGACAAAAAGCTTAACAAGAGCACTATCCAGTCCAGTAAAGAGAACTCCCCAGCCGTGCTTATCCTTAAAATTAGTAATGAGTACTATTAAACAAAACTGACCTTTAGCTGGCTAGCATAGCTAAACAGGTTGGGGAGAAAGTAGGCGTTTCTTCCGGCAATGATAAGCGTCTTTCCAGTCGAAAGTGGGAAAGGCTCATGGCCTAGTTGAATCAGCGTCTTGCAGCAAACAAGCGGATAGGTGGCAGAACCGATAATTCCTTTGATTACGAGACCTTTAGCAATACGTTCCTATAGTTTTTTTTTGTAAATTATTTTGAAAAATAAAGTCACCTCTTCTTCGCCAAGTCCAAGGAAAGCGGCTTGAGGATCAGCTGCAGCAGCCATTTAAAGTTGTCCCTAAAATCAATTAATATATATAAAATATCAAAGTGATTACTAAAAGAGTAAAAGTAAGAAAAATGGAATTAATAGAAATACCATAATAAAAACTTATAAGACAATTTAAATAGTTTTATTTTAAACAAGAAAATCATAATTTAAATACGTCCGACATTGCTTTTTGCATTTCCCTATCTAGTTGAAAAAATATCTTGTTCTGACTCATATAGGGAATCGGTATCCGTAACGGCTCACAGGTAGAAAAAATTAGAACGAACTTACCAGAACCGGCCAAGTTGATATTTTCGCCATACTATATTTTGAAATTTTAATTTTAAAAAAAAGGCCTACCTCTTGCTCGTATTCACATAATGTTAAACAATTTTCTACAAATATTCTACCATGGATACTCCCTGGAGTAAAATCCAACCCAATTGCTGAAGATTCTAAATTTAAAACCTACATAGACTATAGGCTTTCGAGTCACCTTTGCAAAATCTGGAAATTGCATTTTCTATACATTCCTTATCGGTAAGTTTAGCAAAAGAGGAAACAAATATAGGCCCTTTTAGTTGAATATCCTCTTCCCATAGTAAATGCTTAATTTTTCCATTAGAAACCAGAGTGGCAATAGGCTGGTTCAGGCCAATACAATATCCCTTTTTTTCCACCTCTAATATAGAAAATTCATCATTCATTATTGCCACATTCTCGACTTCACAAAATTCTCTGGTATTTGAGGAGAAAGCTTTACCGCTGGTTATTGTGTACTAAATTATGCGTTAGTAATTAAAAAAGAACCATTACTTTCGGTATGAATCCCTTGGGGATCCATTTGACATTGAATGCTGTTTCGGCTATGGCTTCATTAGCTTTTCTTCGTTGCTCGGACCTATCAATAATTTCTTGAATAATCGGATCTGGTTTATTATTGTGTGCTCCTTTCTAAAAAGTTTTCGAATGCAAGAAAGGCAGCGATTACCATTTCGGAAACTGTTAAATCAGATAGATTTAGACTTATGGTCATTTCTTTCCGACTTTTCTCTTTTATTTCTTGCAATTCTTCCAATCTTTTTCTAACACTCTGGCGTTCTTCTTGTGTTAAAAACGGATCTCTATCAAATGATGAATAATCGCTTTCCAGATCATTAACTTTATTTCTTCTTTCTCTGAAAGTCAGATTATTAATAACGTTTTAAGCTTACGAATCTGCATCAGCTGCAAGAAGCTTATTTCTAAACTCAGTTGCCTTTTCCAGATCACGTCCGAGGGTAAATAAAGAAATTCCACGCTCGCCTTTGTAAACTTCCCCCATCAATTTTTCGTAAAGTTCAGTGCTCTTTTTTGAGCCTCTGTCCAGAACCTCTTTTTCTTCTGTTGTACAAACTAGAGTGCCACAAAAAAAGCACGGCCCTGATCCTTCTTGCTTACATACAATCTTCCCACATCCAAGGCAGTTCATAACCAGCTCATGCTTCCTTGCCTGGCATTTACACGCGTGGCGACCTTAAAATAATATTTTAAAAAATACTCGAGGAAAACCTGGTCTTAACTGATCAATTATTGAAGCATCATTTCTTGCAGCAAGTGCATTTCGCTGGTGTGCTATTCCTCCAACTCCAGTAGGCAGGCTATCAGGCGCATCTCGACGAGGTTTGCCTTTGCCCATTTCTGAAAACAAAAGAATCGATTAGACAGTTAAAAAATTAAATTAACATATCAAAAGGCCAAGAGCTTAGTTTAAATTTTCTAACAGGCAGAAAGAAATAATTAGGAATATCCAATAGGCGGGAAATAGGCTGTTTGGTAAAAAAATTTATGTAGCGCTAACAATTGGGAAACATATTTTTACTTCACTCCTTTCTCTTTTTGCGAAATAAGCATGCACTGTTTGAATCCATTCAAAACTTCTTGACACTGTCTCCAATCTTTTTTTTCGGACATACAGTCTACAACGGAAAGGTGTTGACTCCAGCAGTCTGATTTGCGAATTAAGGATTCTATGCGATCTTCTTCAGCTTCGTCTTTAGCCCAGTGAGATGATTGAGTCTGCTGGTTTTCAGACATTCTATAACCAAATAATAGAATAAAAATCGATGCGTTAGTGTGCAGCGGGCGGCAAAAAATTGTTGACGCAAAACGAGAACGGTTGCAGGAACAACGTCTTGTCTGACAGCAATAACTTAAAAATATACAAAATGCAATTAATAATTTTTCTAGATGTGGATTTTGATAAGATAAGATGGATTTATTACCGGAACTTGTAGTTAAATATAATAATGCAATAAATTAGGTTTTATTTCGTTTTAATTATTGACAAGATGTAAACGTGCAATGATTCTTACGCTATTCTTCCAGAACGCTGAACATATGAGTCCTTTCAACGACTTCTAACTCTCGCTGTTCTTCTAACGTCAAAGTGACTTTAGCCAAAAAAGCTGGTACTGAGGAACGCTCATTTATGAAACTGAAACTACTATTTTTGCTGGCTTCCCCGAAACTAACTATCTGGCTTCGTTATCCCAGCTCAGTGACTGTGAGGAGCTATAACCAAGGTCTAATAGATCGACATTTTGTGTTCCGACTTTGAAAGCAAACTGCTTGTTTTCTGGATCATATATGCTGCTTACAGTAACAAGACCTTCTTCAAAATCAGTAACCTTAAGCTGGTAGCCTGTCAAAAACGTAGTGAGTTCCCTAAAATAGCGATAAAAATGATTTGCATAAGCACATCCCTGAAACGTTTTAAGCTTTTCAATGTGTCATCCTGAATTTTCTGCTGAGTTTCTCGTTCTTTTTCTAGTTTGTCTAGGTGCTTTTTCAATGACTGTAGGTCCTCATCTTTACTCCGTTTAGACTCTATTTCTTCTTCTAGACTTCCTGAGGCTTTGCGCTTCCTACTCTCCTCTATGTGGGCATAATGTGCCAAGCTCAATGGATTATTTGCCATATGAAATATCTAAGACTAAAAATAATTAGAGAAATGACAAACCTGGGTAGTATCTCCTGCATCTGTTTCTTTAACTAGCCGATCAACATTTTCCAGGGCTTTCCGATAAGTATCTCCGTCTGTTTCTTTACTATACATATTATCAGCATTTATTTTGCGTAACTGGGCTATTTCTTTCTGAAAATACTTAAACAAGTAATTTATTTCGGTTTACCAAAGTATCTTGAAGTTTTGAGTCTAATATGGCCACTTTTTGTTCTAGAGATCGCTTTTCTTCTTCTAGAACGAGTGTCTTATGAGCTCGATGGCTGTAAAGGATGTTAAAAAGAAAAAAACTTATTAACCTTGCAACCTTGAGCTTATCTACTAAAAGACTATTTTGCTGCTCAAGTCTTAGAAGTTTTTCTTGGTTTTCACAATCAATAGAAGACATTGATGTGTTAATTGTTGTATTAAGAAGTGTATTTTCAATCGTTTCTTCTGCCGCTGGGCTAACTATGGGAGAAAATCTTAGCCTCGAATTTCCTGTTTCCTGGTAGAATGGTTCCTGAATTTTAATTAAATTTTAAAGAAAAAAGCATACTTGATCTTCTAGGCGCAGCGATTGAAGACCTGGAAAATCAAGAACGGAGCCAGCTGCTAAAGCAGCTATTCCTGCTACATCTTTATCAACAGGATATATTCGCTCTGCCTCAATCAACTAAAGATATAATCAGAATAATAATAGGCGACCTTTTGTTTGTTTTCTCGTGTCAAAAGCCCATTCTGTTTTAAGATTTCATCAGCTACACGAAGTTGAGTTATTGCGGTGTTAAACCAACTCATATATTTATTAGCTGAAGAGCATATTTGATCTATTTCATAGCGATCCTATAATTTTTTTAAACAATTAAAATATAACTAACTAAAATACTTTCGTCCAGTTTTGATGAACAGACTTTATCAAGGTTAGCTTCAGATAGCTGTTGTTTTAGGCTACTAATTTTTTGACGCATTTCTGTGGTTGTTTCAGCAAGTTTCTGAAAAAAAATTCCAATTTTAAACAAGCTGAAACCTCATTTTGTATATTTAGAATCTGTACTTCCTTCTCTAGAACCTCATTCTTTCGCTTAAGTCTATCTAGTTGTTCTTCATACTCCGCTAATTGACATTTTTGACGGCCAACTAAAAATTATTAAGATAGAATCATAATTTGTTACTTGAAGGCGCATCAAATGTAAAACTTTCGTCAAAATTAAGCTTCTTTCGGACTGTCGACAGAGGAGGACGACCACGAGGCTGACTCATTATTGCTTTCTCTTCTTTTGTAGGAGCCAACTTTTTGAGCAATTCTTTAGCCTGTGACAATTGGCACCTCCTAAAATACAGGGTACAACTAACCTTTTTGTTAAATAAATCAGACGCCTCGTTGTCCTCGTCTAGTTCTT
The DNA here is from genome assembly GCA_932521405.1 of Oscheius sp. JU1382. Taxonomy (NCBI): domain Eukaryota; kingdom Metazoa; phylum Nematoda; class Chromadorea; order Rhabditida; family Rhabditidae; genus Oscheius; species Oscheius sp. JU1382. The sequence continues at coordinate 45,635 of OW051476.1, forward strand.
CGTCTGGCAAAATACGATGTGGAAACATCTAAGCATAAGCATTATAAACAATACAACAAGAGATATAGGCGAAAAAAAAAACGACTGTAGGAGAGTAAAACATTTTAGAGCTAAGATTTCTTCAATGCAATTTACAATCTAAGAAAAAGAGCTATACTAAATGCCAAGTTTTTCCCGTAATTTTCTTGATTCTTCAAAAGCCATTTGTTCTCGCAGAAAGTTTTCATATTCTTCCTTTCGTCTTTGTACTAGCAGCTCTTCTTTAAAGCTAGCTATTGCGGCGTCATTTACTGAACTGTCAGGCACTTTATAATTCCGCATCTGAAACGTTTGAACAAAATGTATCTACAAAGTACTTACAAATGTTTTAAAGAGGCTCGGCTGATTAAAGAGCCAAAACGCTCCAACTGGAAAGGCTATCATTAGAAAAAAACGTCCTGTTTCTAATTTCCATCCGCCCATTCTAAATTAGCCTGTTTTCTTTAGTTACAGAAAATATAAGTAATGAGCTAAGTACTACGGAAGAAAAAACATTGGCTGATTTTAATATAAGTTTGATTTAAAATTTATAGTTACGATAATATCATTTATGCTACTTCAACACTCATCTTCCTAAGTAGCGCATCTTTTAGGAAGCTAAATATATCCTTTGAGCCTTCCCTAGCCAATGATAAGGCTGAAGCGAATTCATTTGGAAGAAAAGCTCCTGTACAATTCGTTCCGATCACTTCTATATCTTTCTGTGAAATATAGCTAAATTTTTTAAGCAAATGCAGCCTTACTTGATCAGTTAATTGGAACACAAAAAGAAATTCGGCATCTTTTTTCTGCTCGTCGCGCTTTTCTGCATCTAGGACGAGCTCTCCGTTGATTCTTACGACACTCACCGCACAAAATAATGCACTAAACATTTTTTTAGAAGCAAAGGACTCTTACTTTATTGGGGCTCCATTGTCTAATAATGCCAAAGAAGCGGCTGTTATTCCAACTGCGCTTGCACAACCAAGATCTTCTAGGACGTTCACCGTAACTGTCAAACACGTTCTCGGAAACATAGAGCTATTTACGATAGTATTTAAAGAAGAACGAAGAAGAGAATTTATCTTTAAAAAAATGAGTTAGGTGAGCCATTTTCTTACTTTGTTATGAGAAACGTCTCCAGATGTAGAACGAAAGCTGACATCTAAGTGCATTCTATGATTTTCTCGTCTTGAAGCATGAACATCCCCTAAAATAAATGCGTAAAAAGTGTTTTCGAGACGAACCTGGGCCGCTGCAGCTTGCCCATGCAGTTGTATGTCCTTGAGAATAAGAGCAGGACCCGTCAGCCTTTTCCAAATATGACATTTGACATTTTAATGTCCTAATCTTACCAGTGAGTTCATTCATTCTGAATAAATAGTGAATTTTGCGGAAAATCTAGCAAATAATGAGCAGTTATACTAGTTTCAGTTTTAGCAAAAACATAACATAAACTAATTCATTTTCATAGAATTTAACAGGCATCAGCAATTATTTCTTTTGAGGCATATATCCCGTACTTTGTCTGCCCATTCGGTGGTGTCCACCTCTTCCTCGCATTTTTTTGTTTTTCTTAGAAGTTGAACTTGTTTGTTGCTGGAAAGGATCAAATTCATCATTGGGAGGCCTCTGATCTTAAATGAAAATGGGTTAGATAATAAAAAAAACAACTTACTAAATATTTTATCACTGTATTTTGAATAGTCAACTGCGTTAGACTTTCTCCTCTTTACCAAAGATTCTTTTTCATTTTGATTGTCGTCCATTTCATCACACACATCTTTGTCATCCAATTTAATATCAGCTGCTTGCCTAGCCTAAACAACAGTTAACTGTATGAATATAAAACGCTAACATGTTTCCTTTTTCTAGCTAAAGCCCTCTTTGTAAGAATTTGATCATCAGAGTATAAGTTGTCTTGTTGTTGTAATTCTTCTTTAGCTTCAGTTATAGTGTTCTGAAACAATAAAAACGGTTGTGAGGACAATTACTTCTTCTATACTGATAGCGCTGTGCAGTGAGCAGCGCTCAGCCGAGGGATCATGATGTGTGAACCGCTTCTTTTCTTCTGTTTCTATGTTTATCCGCTTTTCTTTCATCTGCCTTTCGGCCTGTTCTGTCGCTTTTTTAACGCCTATTGTATAGCGTTCAAAAGGAGTTGCCCATTCTGCAAATCCATGTAGAATATCATTCATTGTAGAAAATTTGCTACCCTATAACACTTAGCATACAGATAAAATGTTTACCTCTGATTGTTCTACCCTTTTCCGACCTTTATCATTATGTAAAAACGAGAAGAACGAGTCTTTTAACAATTTTACAGAAATCTTCCGTATATCGTTCTTTTTTACTTTTAAACTTCCAGTTTCTTCATCAAATCTTGTATGGGAGAAGTCTAGATTTGATCTAAAACAATTATTTGATAGCAATTTTGAACTAACTTTAGTAGTGACTTAATTTTTGTCATTCTGTTCTGTTCGTCAATTAAAGCCTGTAAGAAACTTCCTTCTTCGCCTAATATCTTTTTCTTCTCTATTACTCGAAGAACTAGAGGTTGATCTCTAGCGAGGTAGACAATTTTATGGATATCCAAAACATGCTTCTTAACCATTTCTGGTACAGGATTACAGCATGCAGCAATTCCCTGTGCTTCACGTGGTAGTGCCTGAAAATAGTTTTTTTTTTAAAAGCTACCAACCTCTGCAATATAAAGCATCATATGATTTGGTAGCACATAATTTAAGCCCTCATCTTCTGCTCTGGCTATGTTGTCTCTCCATCTCCACAATTCTCGTAAAGCATATTCCTAATACTCATTTCTGAAACAAGATTACTTACTTGTTGGCTATTAAAAGTTCTTTTTGCATTAAGCAAGTTTATATATCCGACAGGATCAAAAACTGGTTTTGCATATATCTAAAAGCACTTTTAAAGATAAATTAATAACAGACCTTTCCACAAACGCCTACGCTATCGTAATAAACGGCTTTCAACAAATTCTTAAATTCATTTCCCTTTAGTAAAAGATCTTCTCTGCAACGGTCATAACAATAAAGAAGATAATGTGTATCGCTTCGCGCATATTGAATTTGATCTTCTGTTAAAGGCCTGAACACAAAATTATAACAAATATTTGCTAAATTCAAAGTTATTACCTTAATCTCCAGTCGGAAGTTTGATATTGCTTATTGAGCGTCAAACCACAGTAGTTTTGAACAAGATGTTGTAGTGAAAACTTTGTAAGTTCCAGTCGTTTCATTGCATGATAGGTGTCAAACATATTAACTACGTGAATTCCAAAATCGCGTTGCAACCATAAAATGTCAAGATCAGCTCCGTGAAAAACCTAAAAAAAATACGTGATTATTTATTTAAGCTAACTTACCTTTAATATGTTTGGATTTGTAAAGGGCTCATTTAAGATGCCGAGCTCATTCCAAATAGGAAATGGATCGATTATGTAATCGGTTGACCTTGTTGAGATTTGAATGAGACAAGTTATTCCAAGGAACGAACGAATATCGTTGTGCTAAATAATACCTTTATTTTATATTGTATGGTAAGAAACCTCCAAATCGACAGCGAATTCTATTTCATTATTTAGCGTATCAAGGAGCCTTTGCAGTCCCTCCTTAGTATTTATCAATACTATTGAATAATCTTCTAGAGGAGGAATGATCTGAATAAAATTTTTTAATGAAGAGTAACTATGAAAATAATAATAAAGCATTAAATGCAACCAGATAACATCAAAAACTTACACCAGGAGCTTTGGATTCTAATTGTCCTTCTGGAATTTTAAAACGGTCTAATTCTGAGCGATAGGGATGCGTGACTTCAACGTCTAGATTTGCATATTCTTCTCTGTAAGCCTAGTATTTATGTAAATGAACATACATTTTCTCCATTTTTTCCAAGTCAACGACTATAAGGTTTGATCTAGTCTTTCCGGTATGGTGCTTGGTTTTGAGTTTTGATACAAATGGTTCTCTTGTATTATCGACAACAATATTGAAGTCCCTTTGAGGGCGTGATATAGATGCCTGTTCGTGGATTTATAATTATCTGAGCTATCTCACCATTTTTGATATTTCTCTCTGTTCCCTAGCTGACTTAAGGAGGGCAGGCAGATTGCTAGGCATGGGTTTAATGTTCTGGAAGTTTCCAGTAATATTTTCGCCCTTTGCTGGAAATGGATTTTAATAATAAAACTGGACAGATGTTACATGATGTCTTGACAGACTCTGCACCAATAATTGTTGCCGGCATTTTTATTTCTTCTTCGCGATGTGCTTTTTCAATTTCTTGCATGCATATCCCCTTAATAATTGCAGATTAGTTTTGTTAAAACTTACTACGCGCTCGAGTATAGCATCATTTGCTCTAACAATCCTATTGATATAGTTATTTAATTCATCACCAGTTTTAGGCGTTGCAACAGGACAACCAGAGTTCTTCATGCAACGCGAAATTCTGAAGAAAAAAATGATTTTTAATATTAAAAAAAAACTAACAATTCGTGAACTCTGTGCTCCTGTTTGCTCATAAAATCGTTAAACATTGAGAAAGAATGACAGAGTTCGTAATTATCTCCACACGTTGGCAGACATTTAGCAATAGCTATAAGGTTATTCAGTTTTTTCACAATGTCCTACAAATTGTGTTAAAATAGCTATAAAACTTACCGATTCTATTTCAGCATCTCTTTTAGAAGTATTAGCTCTAATTTCGTTTGTTTCTTCGTTTCCCATTTTAAAAATCTAAACAATACTTATTGGATTAAAGTGAAAACTTTAAAATACAAAATATGCGTTAACATAGCAAAATATTTTAAAACACAAAAGTTATAAGTAGTTTATACCCAGCTCTAGATGAATAGTGCATAATAGCATAGTCTATTAAGAAAAAATGGAGCAATCAAGTCACAAGTGAAATAAAATACACTGATATCGAAGAAGACCCGAAGAAAATAATATTGCGAATAAGATAATAAGCATCTAGAACCTATTGCGGACATAAAAGGTGTAATTTGCCATAAAGGTGTAACGTGGAGTTAAAAAAGGAATATAGAAAGCACGGAAAAACCAGTGTGATTTTGAGCTTATGAGGAAGGGCACCGACTCTACAGAGCGAAAAGAATCTTTCTGAAAAGTCTGTTAGAAATCGTTTCAAAAGTACCATTGAAGCTAGATTTGGCTCCAAATCCGTAGTCATTTCTTCTGGGACATCCAGATCAATAATAAAATCGCAGCTTTGCACATCAAAATATCTAAATGTCGCTTGTTGTAGGAATCAGCAATATTACCTAGACGGTTCCTCCAAATTCAGGTCGTTCATTTCAGTTGGGATGTGCTTCGTTACCTGAGGTATTTTTCCAGGCTCGTAATACTTTGGCAAAAGTCCTCGAAACTCACTTTTCAAAAACTCCAAACGAACCCCTAAAAGCGTTAGAGACAAAGTGATTTCTAACCCAAGGTTTTTCCATTAGCGTCTAGAATTCTTTCGGGCAAGAAAAAGGAAGAGGGGAAACGGTACCACTCTTTTCCCACACACAGACGAATATCGTCCTGAAATTAATCCTCTTTAGCTATCTATAAATAAAGATACATTTCGAAGGGTAAAATCTCTTGTGGGAGCAGAATCATCAGCTACAAATATATTGAAGTGATTATAGATCTGTATAATTAATGATTGGAGAAAGGAGCTTTACCTCTATATGTGCACCAAAGTTTCGATGCAATGCAAAAGATCTGGATAGCGAAATAGTGATAGACAGCAATACGAGAGACCAGACAATATGGTTAACCCAAGCAGACAAGCCTTTGAAGATACTGTAAAATTAATTTTATCAGACAGACGAGTACCGGGCAGGGCTGAAAATCATTGTCAAAAATCTTACCGGTAGAACGCATCGAGTCCGATTGCAGCGAAAATAGAAATCAGAGGATAGATAGGGTACATAAACCGTTCTTCCTTATGCTTTTGGACAGCAAAAACTGCAAACCAGCTTAACATACTCGTTCCCAGAAGCAAAAGCGGTAAATATCGACTCCAAAATGCTAGGCTCATTTCTAAATAATTTTTCTTCCAAAGAAAATTAAACTAAACTATTTTGAGATTTGACAGAGGAAGTCCCAAAATATGTTACCGCAGATAAAGGAATAGCTGCAACAGCAAATGGGATAGCGATATTGTGATTTAGTAGCAAATTTTTGATATAGAAAGAAAAAGGTTCCTCTCCATAAAGATTCGGCCCGTGTTCAGAGAAAACATTATAGAGAACTATATTCATAGGTGCCAGGACTAATTTTCCAAAAAAATAAGAGTCCACGTAGACTAATACTCCGGATATTAGTGCACCACTTGCAAGAGAATAAGTTAAGAATTTCATTATGTTTCGTCTGCAATTTTAGCAACTATTGACTTTAGTGGAGAAAAGTACCTGAAGAGCAGCATATCAAGAACAATAGGAAGACCAAGTAAGGCGGCAAAGGGCCAGCCAATGAGTGCAGAAGCTGCCGTTGCGAAAATTGACCAAAACCACATTTCGCGCAGGTAAAACGTGATAGCAACAGCATTTATAACCATGGAGAATGTCGATGGAAGAAAGGAGCTACTGAAACTATTCTTGAGTAAATCAAGAAGGGCTGACCAGGAAATAAACATTCCTGAAGAGAAGATCGAGAAGAGTAAAAAGAACCTGCCAATTTTGATGGAAAATCTAAACTCTTTTTTGTTTTACCAGCATAGCTTACCTGTCACAGATCGCTTTAAATAGATAGAATTCTGCCGCAGTGCAGACTGCCGAAAGAAAGCACCGTGTAATAACAAAAATGGCTATCTTGGCATGGGGCAAAAGAAAGGCTAATATACTTGATGGTAAAAAATGGAGACCAATGTAAAAATAGGACCTAAAAGTTGTATGATCAAGAGTGTTATAAACGTTCAAGCCAATGTACCTGATTGCGTAAAGTGGAGAATATTCCCACGTCTGGAGACCTTTTCCGAAAAGTAATAGGTGCAGTGGTTCCCAATAATTAAATACTTCGTCACAATCTTGTATTGTACTCCAAAGGCCAGCAGAAAAACGTAGAGAAAGCATCATCTATATAGCATCTATTACTAGACTAGTACCTTCACACCTTGAGAACAGCTGTTGTACTCGGTAGCCAAGAATCTTCTACCGAATCAGAGCTGTCCAAATAAAGCTTTTGGATCGATTCATGGTTCCTTTAAGGATGGAATTAATAAAGTGCTTTTTTCTCACGGTAATCTACCCTTAGTCGAGTCATATCGTCGTAAAGGCGGTCCTTCTCGCGTTTCGGCGATTCTCCTATGGCGAACCATGCGATTTTTTTTCTCTGAAATCTCAACTCTGTGTAACTAGGTAGAATTTAATGTGCTGATACACTTAGAATAAACATATTTGTTACTGAAACATGACTTGCTATCGTGTACTTGGGAATTTAATTGACCAACTTTGAGTTATTGACCAAAAGTTTAGATTTTTCAAAAAGCAAGAAATTTTATATTTTGGGATCTAGAAATAAGTTGAAGCAAGTTTCGGAAAATGTAGCTTTCTGCTTTTGAAAAAATGTTGTCCGTAAGTGTGGACCAATCTATTACAGTATACCTATAGACCTTTAAAACGAGACGCTTGTGTCTGTGAGTCCTAAATTTCGATTCCTCTTCGTTTACTAACGAATACTTAAATGGACGTACTGCTAATTTTTTGTACATCAAGAATTTTCTTTGTATCCTGGTTCTAGACGTAAACTCTTTTTCTTCCGTTTGCTTAAAGTAGAAAATAGGATTTCTTACTCCCTAGAAATTTAAGCACTTTCCAGGGTATCATGGGACGTAGAATCAGAGTCCAGCGTAAGGGAGCTGGAGGAATTTTCAAGTCCCACAACAAGCACCGTAAGGGAGCTGCTCAACTTCGCCCCCTCGATTATACTGAGCGTCATGGATACATCAAGGGAGTTGTAAAGGATATTATCCATGATCCTGGACGTGGTGCTCCCCTTGCTATTGTTGCCTTCCGCGATCCTCATAAGTATAAGACTGTTAAAAGTGCCATGGTCGCTGCTGAGGGTATGCATACCGGACAGTTCATCTATTGTGGTACTAAAGGTAGGCTAACCAGACTTTCTAAATACAATAAACGCTTTAGCTGCCATCCAAATCGGAAATGTAATGCCTGTTGGATCCCTCCCTGAAGGAACTACCATCTGCAACGTCGAAGGCAAATGCGGTGACCGTGGAAAGCTCGCCAAGGCTTCCGGTACTCGTTATTTCTGAATTTAAAATGCTCTCTTCGTTAAGGAAACTACGCAACTGTTATTGCTCACAACCCCGACACAAGAAAGACTAGAATTCGTCTTCCCTCAGGAGCCAAGAAGGTTATTCAGTCTGCCAACCGTGCCATGATTGGTATGATTCCGAAATGTGGAGTATGAGTATAACAAAAATTAAGGCCTCGTTGCTGGCGGTGGTCGTACTGACAAGCCTCTGCTCAAGGCTGGGCGTGCTTACCATAAATACAAGGCTAAGAGAAACAGCTGGCCACGAGTCAGAGGAGTTGCCATGAATCCCGTTGAACATCCGCACGGAGGAGGTAATCACCAGCACATCGGACATCCTTCAACTGTCAGACGTGATGCCAGCGCAGGAAAGAAGGTAATTTTTAAAGTGGGAGGGTCTATATTAATTACAGGTCGGTCTCATTGCTGCTCGTCGTACTGGAAGAATTCGTGGAGGAAAGCCCGTCAAGAATACCAAGGAGGGAGACATCTAAACTTGTTGTTTGTTATAAAACAAAAATAAATTTTGTTGCTATCATTCATCTTTATTTATAGTCTCCATTTTACACCGCTACATTGACATTTTATTTTTTATAGCAAAATTTTATGAAAGAAGAATTCGTGTAATATTTGATCAGATTAAAGCTAAGCCCACTTGCTAACAAAATAATCACCAACAACTGATTGGTCTTTTCTTCCCCCTAAAAATCCTACAAGAAGGTTGATCATCTTGAAGTCTCGTTCAACCTCTGGTCTTCTTGAATATCGACACAGAGCTTGTTTGATAGTAATAAAATAAAATTTAGAGGCTAAGAATATAAAAGAAATATAGAATGTCTCCAATACAGCCAAAACGACCCGAAATGCGCAAGCCCCGAAAATCAATATCACATGTGTGTTGTGTGTATTCCCCCCAATCTTGAAGCATTAGTTTATTTTTGGATACAAGCGAGCGAATTTTTCAGAAATTTTAATGGACATCTTCTTAGTTTATTGAATATCTTATCTAAGCCAAAATAATGAATGATACAACTCTTGTAGATTATTTTGTAATAGCAGGTTATGATCCTGATACAGGGTTAAAGGTGACTTTTCCGAAAGATCTTCACACAAATTTTTAGGAGGATATTTATCCGGAATCAAATTCTGCTTCCGACGACAGTCTTTCGTTTTTAACCGAGCGGCTGAGACCCCCATTACATCGATCCTATGTGGCTAAAATTCTACATCATTTTCCTTATCAACGAGGAAATGCTCCATTCTTTCAAGAAATCTTACCGGTATGTGAAACAAAAATTAAAATAATTTTTGCAGCTATGCATGCCACGTGGTATACGATTCTTTACTGAAAAGGATGTACCCCCAAAACCATTCATTCACACCTTTGCCAATATCAAAGAGGACGGCTCACGCATCAATGGAGCAGTTCTCACCTTCTTTGAGGTAGGTTTTAAAAAAAACTTGATTCATCCGCATTAATAGGAAGTAAAAGATCAAAGAGTTTGCGAAGCCATGTTTGCCCTTCATACGAATCATGTAAAAGAACTAACGGCAAATGAAGCAAGATTAACAGCTATGCAACATAGGCAACATTTACCGCCTGGTACAATATCTGGTAGGGAAAGACAATAACAGTCTATTTGATTGCTTAGGAGGAACACATACGCTCCCCCGTGGCCGCCGTGATAGATGCAAGCGCGTCTCGTACTACGATGGAGGGAATCATAATGTGCTTTATATGTAAGACTTTTTATTTGGCCTGGAGGAAGGAAAATTCTAGCTCTAAGTGCATATGTTTGATAACTCGTCTGCCCTTGGTTGAAGCGCCCCGAATTATACTTCGGACTCTATACGATATAATTCATTCAAAAGATACTCCGCCTTTGCCTTTAGAAAGCTACATATTTTGGGTGTTGAATGAGATTCCTTTGCCTTCTCCTGGAACTACTCTCAAGGTAAACTGTTTAGATTTTTGTAAGACATTTGCTAATTTATAGATTTCCTTTTTAAATTCACAATTTATTATTCAAAGACCTGGACCTCAAGAACTACCTCTATTTGATGATTCCTTTAGAGCGTTGTTTCAAGTAGGGCTTGTGAGCAAGCATTTCAAAGTTTCAGTTAATCACCGTCGAAAAATTTGTCAGATTGTTCACCTGCTTCCTATTAGAACAGCAAATTTTGGTTTGCTCTAAAGGTTGGTTAAAAAAAACTGTTCTGAAAGATATTTTCCAGAATATGCACGACTCATGTGCATTTGTGAGGCCCTCTCAGCTCTTGCATTCCCTTTTCGCTGGCAAATGGTCTACGTTCCCATACTGCCGTGCTCTAGATTAAAATTTTTGGAGGCTCCAGTACCTTATGTAATGGGCTGGTGTTATGAGGATGCTATTCCTGAGCAACTTTTCCAGTCTAACGTCTGTGTCCTTGATATAGACTCAGGGCGAATTGAGCTTCCTGAGGACATGCCACTATTTCCAGGCTTCAAAGATCTCTGCACTGAAATAAGGAAAGCTATTGACAGGCAAATTGGATTTAGCATTTTTACAAAAGCTCTTCAAGGTACTCTTCTTTAAGCTGCGAAAATAGTTCAACTGTCGTCGGTATCACACCCATAATGAGAAAACCTAATGGATTTCGATCAGATGAGTGGTCGGCCAAAAGAATGAGCCGATCATTTGATTTGAGTGATGGAATGGACGATTTTGGTGGTGTGTCTGGTAGCTTTATTTACGCTTTATTTTTAGAAGCAAGTCCACGCATTCCGCGAACAGAAATCCAGCCACTACCCTTAGATAATGTTTTACGCAATAACTCAACTCTAGCACGAGTTGCAGCAATTGCTCGTAGAGCAGGAGTTGAGGTTAATGTTGATGACATTGAAAATGAAATTTCTACATCCGATTTGTATGCAAATTCGCCTGTATGCAAACAGTACTTTCAGGTTGGTACTTGCATATATAAGATTTATTCTCTTTAGGATGCAAAGCTGAATAATGCTGTAAGAGAGTGTGTGCTACATCGTTTTGTGTGTATGCTCTACTCATATGAACACTTTATTGTTGGAGGGCAAGGCTTTACAGATAGAGAAATGTTCGAAGCTAGCCGTGACAGTGTGGTCTGCTTCGATAAGGCCTCTTTCCTCTCCGATCAGCCTGACAGTCATCTCTCATTTTTGGCTGCATTCCTTGAAACACAAATGTTTACTTCTTTCATTGATTGCAAAATCCTTTCACAATGGGAGACTCCTGATGAAAACCTTTTACTTTTTGATTCAAGAATAGCTCAAATGAGAGACAAACTAGGCCTATCGATGGTCAGAACACCAACATACGAGACAAGCCCACCATTTGCCCACTCAGAAGAGCTAATCAACAAGAGAGAAGAGACTCTGGATTATATTATACCAGATCCACATCCGCTTGCTGGAGCAATTGCTTTGAACTATGATGGGATCTGGCCTGAGCTGAATATAGCTCTGCTAGAAGGCTTCAGTGGCGTTAGTCCAGCTCCAAGTCCGTGGCGCCAAAGAAACAAGATTCGCTCTAGAAAATTGGAAATAAATAGCTGTTCCAATCGACCGACAAGCACATATGGAGGTGCTGGTTTACTGGGCGACTCTCCTGCTACAATTGCTCAGCAACAGCTCAAATTTGTAGAGCAATTGCTTCGCGAATGCAAAGGAAAGACCAAGCGAATGCTTGTTGATAAAATGGGGAAAGAAGCCGTTCAATTAGGCCACTTGGATGCTGGGATCACGGGCGTTGAAGAAAATACCTTAGTTGCTTCTTTTTGTGATTTGCTGGAAAGGATCTGGGCACATGGAATAAATAAGAAACAGGTTTTAATATTGAAAACTAGTTTGAAAAAAATAATATGTGCAGGGCAAATCGGCTCTTTGGACTTATGTTCTACAGCATGAAGACCTCGAGAAAACCGGATTGACTTATCGTTCAATGTCAGCTTCAATGCTCACTCCAGGTAGGTGAACAGCTGTAAAACAAAAAAAAAATTAGTGTTGTGATTTCGAGTATTTATTTTTCCCTTCTTTTTAGCTCTAGCCTGGCTCGTTTTCCGGAAGCGACTAGAACGTAAGGAATCAGAATACAAAAATTTCGTGGCCGAAAATTATTGCCGCTTTTAATGTTGTATATTCGTGGTTGTGTATAGGTATTGATCGACAAGAAGAGGAAATACCAGCACCGAAGATCTTGCCGCCGTCCAATGAGAACGACTTAACTGGAGCAATCTCGGAAATTGTCGAGAGCATCCAGCGAGAACTTGGCAATGCAAAGGAAGACCCTGATGCACCTGCCTGGTCCAGAAGTATTCTTCGCGCAGCAAATTTCCTCGCTGACAAAATATCAACGCACACAGTTCCGACACAACCTCCGCCAATTCCAAATAGAAAGCCGGAGAATAGAGGAGCCCTCAGCACCGCCTTTCTTAGTCGACACGCCTCCAGAGAAAGGACTCGAGTTGCTCCTACGAGCCTTAGAAAATCGAGTTCTATTAGTGGTAGGTTAAAGTGTGCTTGCATGCCTAAATTCATTTAATGCTAATACTGGCTTTGATTTACATCATCATATAATAAATAGAAATTCCAGAAATTTCAGATTTTACGAATCCTGCATGGGGGAGTGGCGCTGAAGGCTATTCAAGTGTGGAAAATTCACCAAGAAAACGGTCGCAAAGCAGAGCTCGTAGCCCCGAGGGTAGAGTAGTTCTATCTCCTCTTCCTTCGAGTATTGCATACGATTTGAAGTAAGTTAAATATCAATTTAACTCTTCTGATTTCTTTCTTTGACATTTTGAATCAATATTTCCTTCTTTTTTTTTTTTAGAAATGTACTCAGAATGACTGAAATCAAGACGGACATAGGCTATGCGAGAGCTTTTGTTCGTTTAGCACTAGAGCGGAAACTGCTGCACAAACATCTGTCCACGTTGCTTGGAAATAGTCGTCTGTTGAGGTGAATTCTCGGTTTTGATTCAGTTATTCCTTCAGTGAACTCTATAAACCGTATGCATTTTCTCGATGTGAAGATGAAAAGGAGCAATTTCTTTATCATATACTCTCTCTAAATGCAGCCCAATTTCGTTGCTTTACCAACACATTCACTAAGACGAGTAAGCATATAAATTTAGCAAAATACAATCTTATAGAAATGGACTACCAAGTTGTGATTGTTGTCGGTGGGGGCTGGAGAGGCACGCTGCCACCTGTATGGGTTCAAGTTGAAGGAAGTCTTGGAAGCAGCCCTCCAATAAATCTGCCAGCCAATACGCCACTATTCAAGTTCGATGTAAGCCAATAATTAGTAGATTAGCAATATTTAGCATAAAAACCTTGGAGTTCTTTCTACCCTCCGAATAGGTCATTCTATCTCTCCGGATAAAGCTCCAAAATGGTTTCTCGACTTTGTAAGTTATACAAGACAGTTTTACATTTGTAGATAATTGTCCGTAACGAGATTACTGGCCAAACATATCGCTTCCCCTGCGGAAGAGGCTTCGGTAAAGGAGTGGACGATGGCAGTTTAGAGCGTCTTCTTGTCGCGGAACCTTATCATGATGAAGAAACTTCCGAAAGCTTGGCAGGCCAACCGGCTTCGCCAGCACGCGGACGTAGGCGAACACTTTCAAGAAGTCAGACGCCTCAACGAGAAAGGAGTCCTTCAACAGGAAGGAGTTCTGATCTAAATAGTAGTAGAAGTATGCCTGATTTTTATTTAATCTGATCGCCAACTACAGGAACTCGTCTTACCGAGATCCAGCATTTCTTAGGAGAAGCAGTAAATGCCCTCGTAAAATACTTCTACAGTGAAAAACGTTTGAAAAGCGAATTGGCTCATCTCCTTTGTGGCGAAAACGGTCTACTTTCGGCAGTTGAACAGGTACTTTTATGTGAAAATAGAAGAACTGTATTTAGGCTTTCCAATATGGACGCATAGAACCCGGCTGGACACTACGCATGTTCCGTCAACACTACCCTTGGGATTACGTCGGTAAGTGTAAAATAATGAATGATTCTGAAGATGCTATCTCCTCAATAACACATTGTTTCAGAGCGCGTGTCTCTCTGGTTTTATGAGCTATTTCGTCGAGGAGAAGGAGAGCGACTGTCTCGCTCACAAAAAGATCTTATTACTTACTCTTTGAAATTATGCAAAAAGATCTCGGAGAAGAGTGCCTTAGGAAAAGACGGCAAATTCCATGTCTTCGTCCTGATCTCTATACGGTTTGTATAATTTATTTTGCTTGACAAAATACTCAAATTTTAGAGATCATATGCTATCTGGATATCTTCAATTAATGGCCTGGACTCCGGTTACAAAGGAAATGTATGAAGATCCCTCATTTCTACGCACTCCCGCGCATCTGACATATTTCTCCCGACTACTAGAAGCATTGAATGAATTCCAATTTCAGCTGGAGTCATCATTGACTTACGGCATTGTTCACCCTTAATCATACGGGAAAAATTTCTTTGTACATATTTACGCGAAAACTCACAAATTGCTCAAAAATCCTCGGTGCTTTTACTATCTGTGAGAATTAGAAAATAGGGTCTTCATTAGTATAATTTGAAAGTTTTTAAAAAAGAAAAAAAAACCTCATAACTCTTGCCATCAAAATTAGTCATGCTCATTCATCCAAATAAAAATTTAAAGGTTCCTTCCTCCATAAAAGATTATTGGTTAATGCCGGTCATTCCTTTTAACTCCCCTAACTTGAGTATTTTTCTTTCTTTCCAGATGTCTGAATCACCGCTATTTGCAAGGGTTTCTTCAGCGGTATTTTATGGAATTACTTCCATAGTAGTTGTTTTTGTTAACAAGATCCTATTAACCAATTATAGGTAAAGCAATTAAATTAATTAACAAGTTTAATAAGGTTTCCCTCTTTCCAATTTGTAGCCGTTGGACAAATGGTAGCAACTATTGTAATACTCCGAATAGCAAAGCTTTTAAAGCTTATCAAATTCCCTGATCTAGACAGCTCCATCCCGAGAAAAATTTTCCCACTTCCTCTGCTTTACGGCCTAAATTTGGTGACAGGCTTGGGAGGCACTCAAATGATTAAGTAAGTCTTCAAGTTTTGTGGTATCCTCCTCTCTATATTTAGTCTCCCCATGTTTACTGTCCTGCGAAGATTCTCCATTTTAATGACGATGATTCTTGAATACTACATTCTCAAGTAGGAAACCCTTTTCCATATGAGTAGTTTTTAGTGTTGTTGCAACGCGTGCAGTTAGGATCTCGGTAGCACTGATGATTCTCGGGTCAATAGTGGCAGCAATCTACGATTTAACCTTTGATGCATGGGGCTACACACTTATAGGAATCAATGATCTATGTACAGCTGCATTGGGAGTCTACACAAAACAAAAACTTGATGCTAAAGTAGGTCTTCGTCCACTACTTTCATAAAAATTACCCTAGGATTTGGGAAAATATGGACTTATGTATTATAATTGTCTATTCATTGTTCTCCCCTTCCTCATTTTCTGCGTGTTCACCGGTGATATGGATCAGGTTTATCGCATGGGAAGCAATACACAATAGATGTTTTAGGCATTACTCTTTATCAGAAGTGAAGATATGTCATTCAACGTTTGGATTTGCTTTACAATCTCATGCATCTGTGGATTCGTCCTCAACTATTCACTAGTACTCTGTACTCAATGTAACTCTGCCTTGACAACCACCTGTGTAGGACCAATCAAGGTTTTGAGCCATAAGTTTATACAAAAGAGAAAACTTCAGAATTTATTTGTCACATATGTTGGAATGTTTTCTAGCGGAGACTTTGTATTCCAGTGGTTAAACTTTATAGGGATCAATATCAGGTTAGGAAATTTAATTGAAGAAGTTTTGTTTAGCGTCCTCGGAAGCATTCTTTACACTTATGTCACCTTTCGAACGAAATCACGTCCTAATATCGTCCTTCCTATACCAATGAAAAATGCAGAAAAACTACCGCTTATATAAGCTCATGAAAAACAATTGCCAAAATGTATTGATTTCGGGTTCAACTGGATAATCTGTGATATTTGTCTACGAATAAAAGCCGCTTTCCTCTCAGCATTTGTTCTTCTTTACCTTGTTGCTTGAGTACAATCAATAATTCTGTTCGAATTCAAAGGGCAGATTTCTACAAAATTATTCAGGTGATGACTTTTCCCGTCTGTGAAAGTTTTGAGACCGATTCGAGGAGATACTATATTTCCAAATTGGACTCTTGTTCGTCTCCGAAAGATTTTGAAAGTTTTATCGAGTAATTCAGTAGCAGGCTTACACATAATACTCTTATTTAGAGTATTAGGCAGTTTGAAGATCGAACACTTGGAATATGCTCTTCCGTGCCTTTGTGACTTCTTTGAAAAAGCTCCAAGTTTTGGCTTTTTGCTGGAGAAGATAATTGCAAGATACTTACTAGGTAATGTTCCTAAAAAGGCAAAAGGGGTGTAATATGGAGTTTCTAAAAAGGATTATACGCAAAGAGTAGTTTAGATTCGAGATCTACAAGAGGTGGGCGTAAAGCTTGCTATTCATGCTTGAAAGAAATGAAGCCAAACGCGTTATGGAATAATTTTTTTGTAATAATTGAAACTCTAGAGGAACCGCAAGTAAGTTTCCACACTCGCAACAGCAATTCGGTATTCAGTTCCATCTAATAAAGGCTGTTCTTCCACTTGTCGATAACCTTATAACAGTCGGCAATGCCGAAGTGATGAGTTTTCAGTGGACCAGCATGATTTTGGTAGCTTAGTTTATTTATTTTTCTTTGCTTCACTTTCTTTACTGACATATTACAATTGTGCAAAAAGCCATTGAAGTCTAACTCTAGATTTAGACTCGAGCTCTTCTTCATTCTAACGGTTGGATTCGTCTTTGGGCCATAGAGAAATTCGCCGAAATTCCGACAAGTATCCTGAGCGAAAACAGCAGTGTAATTCTATTGTTGACAGACATTTTTTTAAGTTCATTTTTGAATGGATATTTCCGGCACTTAATTGTAATGACATATATTGGAGACTTTTGGAGAGGGATAGGCTTGCTTCCTTTATAAGCGCAATTGGAAGTCAGCTGGAAAATATAATACAAGATCCAATTTGCAATCCAGGTCTAACTTCAATAAGCATTAAATAAATTTTTAGGCCAATTCATTAGACAGCTTCTTCAGGGGATAGAAAGCATGTCATGCCCAGTTTCATTCTTTTTTATGGCAAAGGTTTTATCATATTTTTCACCGCGACCAATTTTGAAAGGAGACGATGTTTTTCCCCTCTTCAGACGGGTTTTAACTCGTGCGTCTTATATTCCTCATGTAAATTTTAACCGTTGCCTAAAACGTTTCAGATATCCTTAAGAGTAGCAACTTGCTATCACTTTGTTAACTTTTTCTCAAACATAGTCGAATGGGTTTGCTTTTAATTTTTGCAAATCTAAAAATTCAGACACGAGAATTTATTTCTGATTTTGGGAAGCTAACATCGTTCTTTTCTTCTGACGCTCCGCTGATATTTCAAAGATTGCTTCAAAAAGTAGTCCCCTTGTGGAACTTTTCTCTGGATATAAAAGAAATAGTTCTGCCACACGTAGTTACTATGTCCAAGTAAAGAATTGGACGTTTATTTAGGAAGAAGATTTCTATAAGATTATTGGAAAGCGGATACTTTTATCAGATTATAAGCAGTGCATTTTGGAGGAGCTTTGGACTAGCTTTGAAAGTATTGAACCTACTGAGCCTATTGAAAACAAGAATGCTATAATTAGAACTCTAACTAATTGCAGCTCGGCGCTAACACAAAATCAGATTGACCATGTATTTGAATTTATTCAACAAAAAATAGTAGAGGTAAGCCTGTGAGTCATTCCGGGTACGCCAAAATTTTAAAGAGCTATCAAGTCGATTTAAAAAGGATCCTTTAGGGTGCCACCTATTCGGATACTGAAAACATATATTTGCCTTTTATTAGAAACTACAAGCCGGATGGCTTTAAGGCTTTATTGGACTGTATTTGCAAGGCAAAGAATGAATTCACTTCTCAAATAGAACCCCTACTAATAATTAGTTTTTTACAATACTCGGAAAAAGACTGCAGCGCTTGGCTTCAAGATAACTGTAAAGAAGAGGATTTCTTGAAAATTCCTTCAATCAAAAGGTAATTTCCTGAGAGAAATAAACTCAGAAATTGTGTAGGAATGGGCTTTCGCCAAAAGAATATAACAGCCTGCAAGCAAAAATACAGACATTGAGACTGAAAATTTATTCTAAGTAAGTTGTGCATCATATGGCTAAAATTAGTTTCAGAACGCACTTTCCTAACAGATCAGCTGTTCAAGACATAAAGGAATGCTTGGGCCTTCTTGATTGTGCTAGCGCCTCTTCTGTCAAAGTAGCTTTGCTTTCGATCATTTCTCAAAAAATTTCATTGGTATTTCTCTCGAGTTGCTTTATGTAAAGATATATAGGCGGACGTTGCACCTCTCTTGGAGATAATTTCTTCAGCCGCTGCTGTGGTAAACGAGGAGAAAAAAAGTCAATTCTGCCTGCCGGCAATTACAAAAATGTTTGAAATATGCACAAAAAAAGAAGTTTTATTGAAAAACTTGGAAGTTGAGGCAAAGTGCAAGGAGCTTTTTGAGGAATTTTCTTCTCTGGCTGCTCTCAGTCACCCTATTGTTCTAGCATTGGCTAATGTTTTAGAGTCAATGGAGGCGTATTTACCTGCCTCCTGGGCAAAACAAGTTCTAACAATAGCCACTTTTGGTCCTGTCCCTAAAAAGGACAATAAAGTGTTAAATGCAGTCTACTCTCTTATCTATTCGGAATTTGGTGAAGATTTGCCGAATTTTGAATTCGAAAGGTTTTTTAAAATCCTACTTAGAATATGTTCAGAATTCATGAAATCGCGCAAAGGGCACGTATGAAGGCGATTTGTACAGCTCTTCGCTGTTCCGAAAAGGATGAAAAATTTGCGAATTCTCTCATCGAAAACATTATTAAAGAGTCAAATGCATTGGATAAGAGCTCATCAAAGTAGGCATTATTATTTTTTCAATTAAGCATTTTCTTAGATCTTTCGGACTATCGTTAGCACATAGAGCAAAAACACGAATAGTAGCACTTCTTCTCTTTCTAATGGAAACAGTTAGAGGTGAAAAAGTAGGGAGTAGTAGTAAAAACTCACACATTTACTATAGGAAACTGTGGAGGCTGTTTTTGATCACTGTATGAGCTGCATACTTGATCCATGCCAGCAATACTCGATTAAATTAATTGGTAGGCCTTTTCATGCAAAAATACAAATAATTTAAACAGTTGAATGGATAATGGTTAGACTTTGCCTGCGATTTCCCACCTATAAAGAAAAGCTAATAAACTTGGAAAAATATGTAAGTTTTCAGAAGGAACTAATTTTAAGTTTTAGTTGGCTTCGAAAAGAATTGGTGCGGTTTCATCTTGGATAAATATGATGGTTCACCTTACAAGAGTGTCAGAGGATGAGGTAGGAAAGTACTCTTGCCACATTTGAGAGAGTACTGCCAAGCAAATAACAAATTTTAGGAATTTAAAAAGAAAGCCTCAGTGCTAATTTTGGCCTGGACCTCTGCACAGAATTTTGCGGTGCGGTGCAGTGCCATTGCGGGGCTCACGGTAATAATGCTAATGAACCTGAATATAAAACTTTAGCTCATTTATAATTCCTTTCCGGAAAGAATGAAGAAAGAAAATGAACTTCTAGCTTCCGTTGTAAATTTCGATTCAGAACCCGCCGGAAATGCTCGCAGAATAATAGAGAATCTTCTGGGCGACTTTTATTTTTCTCATTTGAACATGCAGGAAGATTTGGATCTTCAAGCTGCTTTTATTGAGATTTCTACAAAAACAGGCTTGCCGCTTGAAGAAACGATCCCTGTTGCTTTACTTTTGGAACTCAACACAACACGATTTCGTTCTTTAAATAAGAACAAGGATTTCCTGAATGCCCCCACGCTAGTCTACGGAGCCTTGCTGAAGAATTCTAGTAGTGCTCCTGACATAGAGGTGAATGAAGATGTAATGAGTCAGTTATAGTGGTTTAATATACACCTCTCGCTCTATTTCAGTTAGTAGTGACGCTGATTCGGTTCAGAAAAAAATAATAACCAAAGAAAAGACAAAGAATGCAGACCACTCTTTGATAGTTGTTGCTTCACTTATCGACAAGCCGAATAACTTAGGAGGCAAGTTTAGCTGAAAGATGAATGTAACGAACTTTAGGACTAACTAGAACCTCCGAAATCTTTGGAGTCGAGAAAATAGTGCTGTCTGACTTACTTCTCGTAAATGATTCCAATTTCCAGGCGCTTTCTATGAGCGCAGAGAAATGGCAAAAATTCGAGGCCGTGAGTTAGAATATTATTATCCTATATGTATGATAAAGGTTCGTCCCGAAAATCTGCTACCTTACTTGGAAGGACTTCGATCAATGGGTTATACCGTAATCGCAGCTGAGCAAGCGACGGATTCAATACCACTACATCGATTTATCTTCCCGAAAAAGGTAGTTTGCTTGATTTTCCCGTAACATTCTATAGTCCGTGCTTCTGATGGGCGATGAAAAAGAAGGAGTTCCTACAAAGCTTCTTCGAGCTGTAGATCAAACTGTTGAAATTAGCCAGTTGGGGTAAGCTTTACTTTTTTATTAAATTAATTTTTAGACAAACGAGAAGCTTAAATGTTCACGTGACGGCTGCTCTCTTTATCTCAAGATATGCAGAACAATTACTACTCTAAAAATTCAAGAAGTTGTTTATTGTTATTCTAATGAAGTTGTTGTAAAAGGCTCAAGATTCGAATTTTAGTTTGGAGCCTAAGATTTAAAATGCTTGAGCTAAAAATTGAAATGCTTTTATTGATATTTTGTTAGATAGCAGATTCCATATGGCTTGATCTATGTGAGTCTTCGGAGAAACGTATCTTTTTAAGGGGCTCGATTTCATAGGCAGGAGGTGGGATTTCAGCCTGTGCCGATGGTATGCGAACAACAGTTGGAAAAGAAGAAGAAGCGGCTCCAAGATCAGACTCTTCCTCGACTTTCTAGAGAATAACATTTATAGTTAGGGAGACTTACCTCAGAGTCTAATTCAATTTTTCGAGCTCGAAGTTCGCGCCAGGTTCTGCGTGCTATAACCCAAGCAACACATTTAAAACATAGGACTATTAGAGACGCGACTGTGATGAGCATTCCATATCGTATGGCTAAAAAGAAGATAGTCATGAGAAAGTAAAATTACACTTCTTAATTTCCGGATGCGTCTCATTGGGATTTGCGTAATTAGGATCTTTTATGTCGGGAGATGTTTTCTCTCTGCTACTTCTTGGACCACCGAGCCATTCAAGTGACCACAGATAGCCTGTTGTTATCGACGCGACACTTGCATAAAGCCATATGAAAATCCAAAAAATGCAGACAGACTGTAAAACATGATCACTTGAAAAAAAACTTTTAAAGCTTATTATAGTAATTAATTGATTGATTAAAATTATTTAAATGATTGTACTCTCACCAAATGTACCATCATTGGCACAACTAAAGCCGGTTGAGCTCTTTTGTAACATTGTGCGTATGTAACTATAGCAAAAACAGCCAGGAGGAAGAAGGCGAAATTAATCATCACGGGAACTGAATATTCTTTTTAAAACTTATGAGTGACTCACGCCAATTATCTGAGTAAACAATGGAACAGATAGAGATGATTAATAGTAATTTAGCCATAATAGCTTCAAATATTTGAAGGCCTTTTGAAGCATGCTGGGATAAGAGATCTC
Organism: Oscheius sp. JU1382; assembly: GCA_932521405.1. Lineage (NCBI taxonomy): Eukaryota > Metazoa > Nematoda > Chromadorea > Rhabditida > Rhabditidae > Oscheius > Oscheius sp. JU1382. The sequence goes on from OW051476.1 coordinate 67,783, forward strand.
TTCAAAAAAATAAAGAACCTACTTTGTGACGGAGCCCACATTTCGAAGGCATGCTAGTCAGGCTGTTCCGTCTTATCAATTGAGTGCTATGGATTATTGACACTGAATTTATGGCTGACACAGGCCCTTACAGTTCTAATGCGCATTCTAATCAGAAAGTTTGAGATACAATAAGTTTATATGAAGCCAATAAAGGATGATAAGGATATTGTAGTAAAATCTGCCTATTATAGATCCAAGAGTCGAATAGGCAGATTCACGTGCATCTGAATCTGGGTCGGCTGTATGCTGAAAAAGATTTCAATAAGCAAATTAAAATAGCACCTTACCAATCTAAACAATAAACATCTGCCTATTCGGCTCTGATTTGAATCTGCAATAGGCAGATTTTATTACAATATCCTTATCGTCCTTTATTGGCTTCGTATAAGCCTATTTTGTTTGTTCTCTTTTCCCATATATTTTATCATTATTCACTTCTAATTGCATACTGCGTTTCTGTACGTAGTCGCAATCACTAGGTGTTTTTGCTAACTCGGCAAAAAGTACAGTGTTTTTGCAGTTTAAGCTTAGTTGTTTCAAAATTATTTATATTTGACTTCTTTCGGATGAAATTGATTTTATATTTTAGTTACTGATTCTCCTTCATTTTATAAGAATTCAATATAAAAGTTGCCAACTGTTAGAGCATAACAGAACACCAGAGTATCCTAGAAAGCGATTAACGACGACAACTGTTAAATTTCATAGCATTTTTCTACAAATTATTTTACCTAGAAAAAGATGTAGTGTTCTTTCCTCTCTTATCACACTAGATCAGTGTGTGTTTCTATCACCCGATTGTAGAAGGGTTTTCTCGATGGCGCCACTAGAATAATGCATTCATTTGCTGTTTCTTCTTCTTACTGAAAAAGCCTTCTTCTGTTTGAGTCTAATAACACAACTAAGTTTTCAGGTAATGAGCGGCTTTCCTCTTGAAATCGTAGACGCAAAGTCACTCAAAAGCGTGATTGTACTTGAAGGAATCACGGGTGACGAGACTATTTTGGCCATTAAAAAAAGAATTGCTCAGAAAAGTAAGGTTTTTATTTAATATTTTTTATTTTTTTAGAGCTTCGTCTCACGGTTGAACGCCAATCTCTTCGTACCGATGCCAAAGGAAAAAGTATAGTTGACGATAAAAAGATCTCAGAATTGGGTCTTTCTAAACAAGGAGCTCAGCTATTCGTGCGTGATCTCGGACCGCAAATTCCATGGAAAACAGTTTTCCTTATTGAGTATGCTGGTCCTTTCTTTATCTACCCACTTTTCTACTTACGACCAAGCTGGATCTATGGAGGTTAGTTTGTATTAATTTAATTATTATTATTTATTATAGAGAACGCATCTAAGCCTGTTCACTATGCTGTGACCTATGCATGCATTTGCTGGTCTATTCATTACGCAAAGAGGCTCTTTGAAACTCAGTTTATCCACAGATTTAGTAATGGAACAATGCCCCGTTTCAATCTCTTTAAGGTATCACTTAAATTTCCGGAACCATTTTTAAATGGCACATTATTGCAATTTTAGAAATAGCGTATTTTATTGATAGTATTTTTAGAATTGATCTAAATTTATTTATTTCAGAATTGCTCATATTATTGGGGATTTGCTGCTTTTGTATCATATTTCGTCAACCATCCCCTCTTTACACCGCCGTTCTTTGGAGATCTCCAAATTTATTTGGGTCTAGCTGGTTTTGCTATCTCTGAGTTTGGTTCGTTTGAGCACAGCTTGTTATTTTTTTTTAATAGGAAACCTCTCTATTCATATTCTCTTGTGCAATTTGCGTCCTCCTGGCACTCGCGAACGCCGTATCCCAAAGCCTGATGGAAACCCCATGAGCAGACTCTTCAACCTTGTCTCTTGTCCAAATTACACATATGAAGTTGCTTCCTGGCTTTTCTTCTCTGGAATGGTTCAAAGTCTTCCAGGTTAGTATATTTCTCCTATTTTTAGACTTAAAATTATATGCACAAATCTTAATGTTTAGCTCTTATCTTTACTACGGCCGGATTCGCACAGATGGCAATTTGGGCACAACAAAAACATCGGGCTTACAAGAAGGAATTTCCTGACTATCCCAAAGACAGGAAAGCTATTGTTCCATTCATTCTATAAACTAATGATGTGCATTTCTTTTTGAAGTTTTGATTTTTACGCAAATCGTTTGATAATTTATTCCCTAGAACAAATAAACATTTTATTCAAGCATTAAGTTCTGTACTGGTGTTGTTGTTGACAATCGTTTGGAATCATCTGTTAGGCAAGCCTGAGCTCTGGACCAAAAGAAGTCTACCGAAAGTAAAGCACAACAGATTGGAAGAACATTTTCACCGGAAAAAGGGGTAACGGTAAGAAAATAAGACAAAATAAACGATAGCAAATGATTGGGGCAACTATTATTATGAGCGGACTGGTTTTAGAAAAACTAGAACTGATAATGCGAAAATTAAACAGAACGCTGCAATAAAGAAGAAGAGTAGAGCGTAACTTTGAGCCTGAAATGTTAACCTTGTTTCGAGGATAACTTTTAGGACCTACGTTACTAAATCCAGAGGTCGCAATAGGCTGTTGTGTCGCGCCTTCTTTAGCTGCCTTTTCCGATGGATTCTCTGTTGAAGCTGCATTTGTACACCATCCTTTAGCTTTTTTTGCAAACACAAATCACATCTTACTTTTGACTTTAAGAACCTCTAATATAACTTCGCAAATAATTAGAATGACAAGATAAGCGCTCCAAATTGCCGTAGCCGAATCTATACTACCGAACATCGTATTAAACTTAAATGCCGCCAGAGTAATTGCGGCCACTGAATTCTTTGACTTGAGCTTAGATTTGCCTACTGGAGCATAAAAATCCAAAAAGACCAAGACAGCGATGTACCCAGTTAAAAATAAAACGTGCAGAGCTTTCCGGTTTGCATCTAAAAATATTTGTAGACTAAGAATTATTATCGAGCCTGAATAAGCTATTAACTGGTTGTAAGCAGCCTATAATAACGGCAAAAGCTCCAACCAAACAGTGCAGGGGTCCAACAGACAAATTCTAAATCATTTTTTTAAAGATGGCTTGTATGAGTCAACTAAGTAACTACCTCTGCTGAGGACCACGCAGGCTGTGGACCTTGCCACGTCCAGTCTAAGGCCCAAAAAATTGCTACAACTCCTAAAGCAGAAAGCACAAGTCCAAGCATATTTAAAGTTCGATGATACTATATACTATTATAAGCATACTTTTAAAAAAAAACTTACTGCAAACCAAAGCTTAACTCCGCAGAAATTCGATTCTGTCCAATGATTTTTAAAATGGCGAGCAAACAAAATGCCAGTGGTAAGAAATAATCCCCATGAGAAGAGCATTAGAATGCCTACAATCTATTTTACCGGAAAAAAGAGAGGTAAAAAATGGCTCATCTAAGAATTAAAATGCTAAAGTCAAACCATGAATAATTTTCAGCCAATCTTTGAAAGGACGATTGATTGAAAAAGGTTGAACGCCAGTTCCTTGGACTAAAATAAATTTTTTTTTTCAATTCAGGCTTTTACTCGGATTTACGATGACATTATTCCCTTGTCTTACGTATTGCCGCAAATCAACAAAAGAAAGGAAGTCGCGATCAGTATTATGATAACCTAATCCTAAATAGTTACACATAACATTATTAATAGCATTAGATAGTCCACCTCCATCTCCTTGGACTGAACCAGAAGCAACTAAAATATTATACGAGTCGTTCAAGTTTTTGACATTCGGAGTTCCAGCGTAAAGTCGTTGCCTGATTTTTTTTTTCGCATTTAAAATATTATTTACCGTAGGTTACAGTAGATAGCACCATTGTTGGTTGTTGCCTGATTAACGATCTGAATGTTGTTAACATTCTGAAAATATTTTCTATTAGGCTTGACCTTACCAAAATGCTATTACTTCCCTTTGGCATCCCATTGTAGGCTAGTCCAGCTTGAGTTACACCATTAATATATCTGCAAAAGACGACAGTATCGTCACCCTAAAGAGACACTACAATGTTTATTAATAAGCCACCATGGATGTGTCGCTAGAGAATCCAATTGCATAATACTGAGAGGCAGAATTTTGTTGGCCGAATATTTCCATAATAAGATAGTCAGAATCTTGCTTAAAATTGAAATTATTTTGACTGGGATTCTTAACAACCAGGTATGAGAAATAAAGACGGCATGCGGTTCCAGTCTGCACGCAATTATTAGGATATGTAATACAGCCTTTTTGGCTTCCACAGGCGCTGCGGTCAAATTGCGAATTCGCAATCTGAAAAATAGCCAGTTAGAGAGAGAGAGAGAGTACTAATAAATATTATCCACATAAAACTTACTAAGACACAGTCAATAACCCAGAGAGCCAACAAACGCATGTTGCGACCGAGTAGAATAGATCCAATCAACCGTTGACGGCTTCAGCGAAAGATATCTGATATCAAGCGTTGCCTTTGGCAACGCGGAAAGCTCATGGGGAGTGGGAGGAGTCATCAGAGAAGTCTTTCCTTTGAAAAAAGAACGTGAATCTATAACGTCCTTTGTTAGAGACCAAGAATTGAACAGCCGCAAGCCTTTCGTAATTGCTCGACTTGGAATGCAGGTGAATGGAAATCGGAAGCAAAGGCTAAAAGGACACTGCAAGATTTTTAATTCTAAATTTGCAGCTAATATTGGAAGGAACAGGTTTTTCACTTGCTTATACTTGGCAGAGGCTTTCTGAATTCCTGACTAATAGTTTTCTCTAGTTGTTTTGACACACAGACCAATTCAAGTTTTAAATTACGACTTATTAGTGCCCTGTTTAAAAGCACAGAGGAGGTCCTGTTTAAAAGAGGCTCTGTTGCACTTTATGTATTTATTTTGTTGAGTGCGGAACTATTATTCTCCAAGGGTTTCTCGTTTGAGGTTTAGACGCTATATGCTGCATTGTGGACTTCTTTGTGGCTCTTTCACGTGATTTGTTTTTTTGTGTAAAGGTCACAAGTGTGTTGCGCACCTGGTCAACAATCATAAATGATGAATTCGTCAAATTTTCTATCAGAGGAGGTAACGACGTCACACGCTTCGTCATAACGTTTTTGGTTAGAGATTTTCGTCGTTTTGAGGTAAAGAATATCCCATAAAACAATTTAAGCATCCTTAAAAAATAGTTGATTAGTTGCACCCAGGACGTTTTCTTATTTACCCCAGTACTCTGTTATTATCAACGGCAAGAATGTTCAGCAAGAGTGTTCGTCGTATATGCTGTCGTAACTTGATTAATTTCCGTCATTCAGTAGTGAGACAAACAACGCGGAAAACGTATAAAAGAAGTTTAACCATTGAAGTTGGCGTTGAAAAGATCCTTCAGTTGACTCTGCTTTTCTCATTGTTTTCATTATTCTACCATCAAATGAAAGAGAGAAGCCGCAAGTAACGCTTTTTGTCGGCTAACTTTACACTTTCCCGCCGTCTTATACAGTCTCGGGTGAGAACTTGTTTGTCTGATGTTTCAGCGGTGCTTTTTCTCTCAATTTGACCTTCGCTTCCCTTTCTTACCGCAGCTGCCATTCTATCAGTTGGTCGCTTCAACCACTGCCGACTGATAAAATCTTCATCAAAAAACTTGTTTCTTGCTACAGTATCTCCCAGTCCCAACTCACCGCAATTCACCTTCAGCGTCTTCTTTTTAGAATTAGACAATTGCAGCGATGGTCCAAATTTGGCAGATGGAGCCCTATCCATGCGGAGATCCCAGACTTCCTCATCACGTTTTTCCACCAAAGCTTATTACACCAGATGAACTCAGCAAAAGAACCGGCACCCTTTACTGGAAGGTAGACAAATATAATCCATTAAAAAAAAACTAACTATATTTAGCTTGATGCCCTGGATCAAGTTGGCCTTTCAAAACGCTTAACACTCTTGAAAATGGAGCGAAATTTCAAAAAAGAAGATATTTATACTCTCGATGGAGAAACCACAGCCAACTTCAAAGATAAGGTAATTACTGAAGTTAAATGGTTGTCAGCGAATATTCCTATAAATACGAGTCGATGTTTTTAGATTGATGAACTATTTGAGGAGTCAAACACTCCCGAAGACCAGGCCAGGATGATTATTGAGGGTTCTGCTTACTACGACGTTGAGGACAAGGTAAAATCTTAAAAAGAAGGTTTTGTTTGAAGTTTGCTCATCGAAACCCACTCTCAAATTTTCCCCAATTTTATGACGCAATGCGGTGACAAACAAAAACCCGGTTTGAAATGAATTCAGCCTTGAGATAGAGAAAAAGTGATAGCAGCAGAAGATTTTTCAGGAAGGACATTGGGTACGTATTCTATGCGAATTCGGAGATCTTATTCTGATTCCTGGGAACACCAATTTCCGTTTCACTACCACACCAAAAGTAAACGATTCTACAGAGTTATAAATCATTAAAAAATATCTTAAGAACTTTGTCAAAATGAGACGTTTCTTCAAATCGGAGGATGAAGCCTAACTAACTTTAACGTCTACGAAATAAACAATCTTCTATGACACTCTACTGTACATTTATACGTGCCAAATCCTGCCCAAAATAAAATCTCCTGGTAGTCATTCTGTGAATTGTGACAATAAAGTTAATGGATCAATTTTCTATTCTCGAGCAACTTTTCATTAGCTTAGCTCATAGAGCATTATGAAAGTGTAATAGAATAAACGAAAATAGACAGTAATTTGCTATTATCAACGGAAAAGAAGAAGTATTTTCTGACTGAATATTATCAGCTATTCGATGATGATGTTGGTGGTTTTCTTCTATTTCTGGCTGCAGTTCAGATGCAGAGTTTAAATGAACTAAAATTTTCTCAGTTGGTAAAGAGTAACTAACCTTGAGGAACTCCAAAAGCACCGACTTCGGGTTTCGCTGCTTTTACCGGAAGCGTGAAATCAAGAGGATGAATTCCGCGATTCTTTTCTGAAAATGTACTTTCGTTATTGACTGAGATAAGATCATACTTCCGTGATATTTTACTTCATCCTCTAGGTAGAATTTCTTTAGACTGTTTTGTTTTGAATCACCATTGTAAGAATCCTTAAACATTACTTTTTTAATATCAAATAGATATTTACTGTTATTTGACCCTTTGCCCAAATTACAAATTGTCTTCCAGGTCCAAGAGGGTGGTCAGTAGGCTCAATTTCTTGCAAAAATTATAATAAGCTTCATGGTTACCTTGTATGTTCCGTCGAAACATTACCACCGTACGTCCATCGATTTCAGCACCAAAGCCGGCCGAAAGAGACATTTCTCCCTCATACCTACATAAGCAATAGTATTTTTCACAATAAATTATCTTACCAACTGTCATCTAACGGCGTAGATCTATCTCTGGAATACATGTCCATAATTCGAAGCCGTCCATCTCTTACTGAGGCACTAATTATATCAACACAGTCCATCGGATTCATGGCAGCTTTTAATGCAGAATCCACTATACTTTCATGGTTAGACTAGTTTTACTCCAATTAGCCTTACACATTCCATTATTTTTTGGCATGGCAGGACGAGGACCATCTTGGACAACTTTTTTTGGAGGAGGTTCTCTACTTCTGATTAATGATGGGGTCGGAATTTCCTAAAGGCTAGAATGAATACTTTTCGAGATAAACCTCATCTTGATCTTCTCTGGTTGCTGGATTATCAAATGACATTCTTTTAACACGAGTACTTACTCCTATAATATTTTGATCATGCTTATAAATAATCTAACCTTCAAGGTCTGGAAAAAGTCTGCAAGAGGAATCCAGTCCTTCAGGCCTCCAGCCTAACGCCACCCAAGAAGTAGTTTGATAATCCATGATAACTTCAATATCATTCTGTAAAGATTATTTAGATAAAAGTCAACACGGATACCTTAATTCTTCTAAAATATAGAAAATCTTGGTCATTTAAATACTCGGTATTGTAGCAGGAAGGATCGAAAATTCCATACTTGCTATATTTTTTTTCATCTCTCTTGTCGTAGGCAAAACAATGATCCGACGGCTGGTTAAAACCTACAAATTAATGACAAGACATAGAAAAATACTTTGTTTGCAATTGTTTCCAAAGAAACCATAGGCGCAAAAGCACGTTTTCATGATTAAACTGTTATTTTCTGTGACACATTTTCCTCCATTTTCACAGTCCTGGTTCTTTTCGCAATGTGCTGCAATAGTTTTTGAAGCTAGCTAGATAAAATCTACCTATATATTGACAAATATTGCCAGAATAGCCAGCCTCGCAGTGACATACGCCATTGTTCTTCATACCACGTCCATTACAAGTTGCTTCATCTGTAGAACTTCTATCGATTCAAAATAACACTTCTTACTCTTTTCATCACTTTGCAAAATATTAACATCAGCACAGCTTTTGAATTTGTAGCTATTTCCCCACTCAAGAGCTTGAGTTTCCAATGCCACAATACATTCAAGACATGGCCGAAAGAATCTCACCCTTTCGAATTGTGTCCTAATTTAAAGAATAATTTGTCAGGCACAAAACTAACGGCTGATCCTCTTCTAAACCGGCATACTCGATTCCATTTACAGGAGAAAGTTGTTCGACTAGCTGATCATGTTTATCTAGTAATACAAGACGGAAACCACCCTATTTCAATTTCAAGAGTTGGTTTTATATGTTTTACCTGGTGAGCCAAACCTGTCCTCCACGTAAAATTATATGTATTTCCTATTAGGAGATTTGTATAAGTTGCTGAATCATTTTTTAAGGTTATAGGGAATAACTTACGAGATCGAGGTTTTGGTACTCCACAAGGACCGACTGTTCGAGAACTGTCTAGAAAATCGAGTGGTGGATATCTCGCCTCGGGAAACGTTAATGACACATGAGAAAAGATGCCGGGCAATAATAGAAGAGTTGACACTTTGCCAGATATGCCTTTCATATCTGAACAGAGAGCTTCAGCACTTCAGATATCAACACTATTTCTCTTCTCGATCTCCCAAAACCAGTTAATTCTAAATATGTGAGGATGTCTTGCCTAAAGGCTGACCCCATTTTTCCGAACTAGGAAAGCGGAACCGGTCCAGCCACAAATTCTCAACAAAACTCACTTTTCAGAGAGGAAATATGTTTAATGTTTAGGTGTTTTTGGAATTTGAGGAGCTTTAAAATGCTATTTTGTTCTATAATGTATCGTGAATGTTGAAAGCAATGTTTCAAAAGCCGTCCTTTGGACGCTTTGACTCGTTTTAACAAAGATCAAATAGTTTGACATTAAAAAGAAACACATTGAACACTAGTATAAACTATACCCGGCAGTTGTGGATTCAAGGAGGGCAGCTGTGTGTCTCACCGAGGATTTTGCCTAATCGGCGCTTCGATGAGTTTCTTTCACAAACCGGTGGACCTCCTCGGTCTGAAAGAGAATCGTATAACGCTATTCTGACCAATTTAACGCTCTTAAGAAAAAGAAAGAGTGGGTGGAACTTAGGAAATAATAATTTATTAATAAAACTCTTTCAAGTCTTGGAAAGAAAGATGAAGATCTATAAGGTCCGTGGACTTTTTTGAAAAAGGCGAACGCATTTGGAAGAAAACACCTGCTGCAGCTCCGAATCTTTCGGAGATAGATCGAAACTACCATCAGATAAAGCCCTTTCACTGAAAGATTGAATCAAAGTTACAGATGTTCTTATTGAGATGGCCTTCTAACGTACCATTTTCTCCAATTAATGCCCCATTTGGAACAGAAAATTTGCCGCAGAAAACGTCGAAAATTGGGTGTTTCATTCGGCCGTTCAATGACAAACAATAATCATTCTTCAAAGACCTTCAATGCCCGGACCAGGCATGTTTCTTTTCTTCTCTTATATTTTGAAATTTTCAGCACCAAAAGGGAAAAGCAGAATTTCCTTTAGCTCTTGGCAGCTGTCTGTTCTTGAAGCTAATTTCGCAATGGGACAGTATATTACATCGGTACATCGAGCGAATCTGGCCCGACATTTAGGCATTTCTGAAATGCAGGTTTGCTTTTCACATACTATATGGGTTAATCTAGGACAAGTTTTCGGTAAAGTTTGAATACAAATATAATAGAAAAACAAACAAAAAATCTTTGTCAAACCGAACTCTTTCCAAGGCTAACTGAATTTTTCCCTGCTTTGTTAGGGAGCACTTCTCTTTCTTTTTTAATGATTTTATTGTTGGTTAAAATCTGGTACCAAAATAGACGTATCCGTTGGAGAAGAGACATGAGGAATCTTAAACAATGAAGCTTAAATCAACTATCAATCGTAAAAATAAAGTTTTTCAAAATGCTTTATTAGAAGTCTATTTCTTATCCTTCTCCTTTAAGAATCGCTTCATCATTTTTTTCACATTCTGGAAACATTTTAGTAAATAAATTACAACCAACCTGGAGGTAGAAAGCTTTTGTATGGGGATGAACTGAAATAGTAGGTTGTTAAACTAGAGATAGCTCGCCTACTTACCCGGGATATCAAATATCACTGGATCATGCTTCCACTCAAGCTGTTCGTCACACTGAGAACAATTTCTTAAAATAATTATTGCATATTATTAATTCTTTCTCACATAAATTTTGTATATCCGTCAGACGTACATCCGTAACCTGAAACTAATTTTGTAGCTGCTTTGCAAACTAACCTTCATGAATGTGTGAGAAAACATGATATTTTGGCTTTACTCTTTTGGAAACGGTGTTCAGTAATTCGACACAGCCCATCCTCTGTCCACTGTTCATCAAGTCTCCATGGCTTAAAATTGCTTTTATAAGATCAAAACATGTTAACTAAACTAAAGGAGGAGTATGTGTAATGAGGACATCGATTCCTGGAAACAAAACCTTTCTTATTTTATTATTCTACTGTTACCTGCTGGTATCTGATTCCATTTCTCAAGCAATGACTGTCCTCTAGGTAGATTGAAGGCCCAGTTGTCTACTTTTGGCTGCCTAGTAAAGAGTTTGCTTCTAATAAAGGTAACAAACCATGGACTACCGTATATAGTGATGCCAAAGAGCTCAATTACCGAGTCCTCGAGATAGATTGCATTTGTCAGAAGAGGCTTAGGAGACGACAATTTCGATGATTGAAGTGCTGATATAAGTGCTTGCTTCAAAGCCATTTCCTTAGCTTCAGTCTCTCTTACTACAATTCTGCGTTTTCAACCTTAATCTCTAACATACTCGAGGAGCTCAAGAAATTTTGGTCAAATGTGCATTCGTGGTTTCCGGCAATTACAACCTTGTAAGCATGCTTTAAATGGCCTAAATTAAATTAACAATATTTGTTATTCTCATATACTGAGATTTTTGTTGAAATTTTGAACTTCTTTCGGTAATCCACAGGAGGTGAAGTCACCCGCTACCAAAAGAACGTCGCCGGGTGGAATTGAAGCTGGATCCAGTCGAGAACCATGTGTGCAGCCAATACAGACAAATCGTACGTGGTCTGGCTTTACAGGAGTGTCGAGTTTCATCTAATAAGGATTAAAACTCTTTTTCTTCTATTATTTACCTGACGGACTGGTTTGACTGGTCTCTTTTCCTTTAGCATTTCCCAAGCTAGAGTCGGATCCAATGTATATTGGTGAGTGATTATCTGTGAAATTGCTTTTTCGACTGTATTTTTCATATAAGCCAGTCAAACGAAATTTTTGAGATATACCGTATATCTTCAAATAGAAGCTTCCCTTAAATTTTAAACAATAGGCTTTTGGCTTGTCTGACAAGCCAGGAGCTTCTATTAGAAAAAAAATACGGCAGTTTGTTACATTTGCTTTTGGGCCTGCTATTATTGACTCTCTTCTCTGGGCGGATAGTCTTCTCATCATCCGCTGTTTTTCAGCTTCTTTTTGTGCAGACTGTTCCCGAAATATACTAGCAGTACCCATAAGATTCGAAGTTTTTGAGAACATCCTTTCGCTGTAACATGAAAAGATCTAAGAATGAATGAGAGAAGTGATAAAAGATCTGGTAAAGACTAGTGGCAATTTGACGGGCTATTTTGTCTTTTCGCTGAGCAAACTGCGTAAAATTGCAGCGACGCCAGTCGGCTTTTACACAGGTATGAGGCCAATGATCTGACTTTCAAATAGGCAAGCTAGTTTGAAGATTTGTCTAGAGCTAATAAATTTGCCATAGACATAATTATAGTTTTAAACTATGGACAAGAGAGATATAACATTCGAGGGAAATCAATTCAACAAAAATGTGCGAAGAACGAATCAGGTCCTCTCTAACAATGAGCAGCTGACACAGTTCAAGTAGATTAATCTACAGCAATAAAATTGAAACGCCAGGTGACGAAGCTCACGGAAAAAATAAGTATATTTTCTGATTTATGCTAATTAGGAAGACATATTAGTTTCAAAAGAAGCTAAAATTGAATAGAAGTGGACTGTTTTAAAGCCAAAAGCACTGAAACTCAATGCGGTCTGAACGGAAGTTCTCTGTCGTGTCAATCTCCTGCAAAGTTGAAGAGTGTTGCAAAAAGCCGGATCTAACGTGAACTCAAAGATGCTGCCGGCAGATGTTACCTTCGAAGAGGTCATAATTCGTCCAGGTGAATGGTTTCTCGTGAGTTTACACTTTCGAGCTCTCCGACTATTCATCAAGTCGAAAGAACATGCGATTGAGGAGAGTCAACAGAGATTTCAGATCTGAGGAAGACACCGGGGGATCACCGGGCACCGATGAGCAATTGGAGATAATTTGTCATTTTTGAAAAGCGCATGATTGACATTGGAAAATTTTACTCACAGATGCTCTCCTTTCTACTGGTGGTGCCAAAAAGCCCATTGCTTGCTTTTCCGAACTCGATGATGACCTTCTGCCTGATCTTGGCATTTCAGAAAAATCCGAAAGAAGTAAAGAAGGCCCTGAAAACCATTGACTTCTAGTATTATGCCTAAATATTACTTCTATTTGGAGAAGCGGCAACAGCAACTCTTTCTTCATCGCTGATTGAGCCATTTGAATGCCTCTTAAAATATAAATTTTTTAAGATAAAAGGCAAATTACCGGCAGATCGAGCCTATCGATTCTAGACTGCGACGGACTTACTTTCCGGTCCACTTGTGAAATTTTCAAAAGTGCTGGACTCAACATCTAAAGCCTAAACTTTTTGTTGACAACGGGGGTGACAAATGATGGAAGAAGAGAAACAATAGATTCATTGGAAGAGAGCACAGACTGGATGAACATTGATTCATAGAGCAAAAAGACACAGCTCTTGAGCTATTTCTTTCGTCGTAAATCAAAAACTACGATCACAGCGCATCAGGTCAACAGGCGCGTAAATCAGGTCAGCTCACGTGAAATAGTGCTTCGATTTAGACAAATCGAGATGTTTCGTTTTTGATCACGTGATGTATATATTAGCTGCACAATCTCTCGTAGTAGTAAGGTTGAAGACATTGTGCGCGTATTGAGTGCTGTGAGTGAAATACCATTGACAGATGTCACGCTCTCAATAACTAACTGGCTACAAATATCAGAGATTTTCATAAACAAGAGCCAAATAGAAGAGATTTCAGCAAAATTAATAGAAACATTGACAAGCGTTGTTCAAGCTTGATGAAGCAGTGTGCGGCCGGCTTTTGGTACAAGGCTTTACAACAAAACGGAAGAGTTGCATGTGTTCTATATAAAAAGAGAGTTCCAAAAATATGTTCCGTCTTGGACTTGCAAAAAAAGCCTGTCACTAACCTTTTTACGTCTATTGAGGCTAGGTATAAATAAAAACATGAAAAAGAACCCTTTATTTTCATTAGGAATGCCCGACAAAATGGAGTTAAAAAGAAATAAAATACGAATGTCATAAGTTACGCTTATGAGAATGTTTTTGAAGACGAAAACAAATAACAGTTGCCTGATAAATGGCCAAGCGAAAATTTCACACAACGGCCTATTTTACACCAACTGGTTGGTGTCTGAGTACTTAGTGAACACGGAAGATTTCGAGCGAAGAAAATAGAGGAAATTCAGGTTGGCGATATGGAACTGACGGATGATTTGCCAAAACGCTTCTTAACAGATTTTACTGGTCAATTAAAAATTACCCACCTATAGTAATGCCCACTCATTGGATTCGGAATCACAGTTTTAATTTTTGGCCTACTAAATTAGATAGATATTAATTAGTTGCATTTGACCTCACTTAGGTTCTGGAATTACGCCAGCCGCCAAGGCTCTATCAACATAGTCTTCAACTAGGCGCTTGAGATCTTCTTTTGATGCTCCCGCTTCAGATGCTCTCCAAACCGAGTTCTAAATGATGATTGTATCTAGATTTCTTTACTAGAATTCCGCCAAAGAAGGGAACATTACGGGAACATAGCGTTTTTTTTTTCGGACGCTAATGAAAAGACTTACCAGTAAGCTCTTATAGACGTGCTTAGGAAGCAACTGTGCATATATTGAACATTCGTGATGCTTACTTTGATATGCCTGCAAATTGTTTTAAGAACAAACAAGGTGGAGTACCACGAGGTCCGGTAGAATTTGATTCCTAAATATCTGAAATTTAAATAATACTGACTAAAAGCTACCATTTAACAGGTCCTATTTTCTCTAGAACGAATTGGTTGACAACAGGAAGTAGCTATAAATTTGAAATTTGCATCAAACCTGTTGATTACCTGCGCTGCGTTTTCTCCGTCAAAATGGGTGTGAACAAGTCTTCTTAGTTCAATTTTCTCGGCGGGAGAAAGTAGCCTTTTAAAATTAAGAAAAATAAAGAAAAGAAAAGCCTACCTTTCGAGTACACTTTTAGGCCCAATACAGCCGCCAACTATGAATGCAGCTACATTTGAAATGTTGAGAAGGAGGAAGAGAATAGTGGTGACCATCAGTTTGAAGGAACGCTCAGGGGTCCTCTTCGCCTTCAGGCTAGGTATCAAGTGCTCCGGTCACGCAAACAAAGCGCCGAAGTCCGAAAAGTGAGTAAACCGAGACGCTTCGAGCTGTGATGCTCGTTGCTTGAGTGCTTTAACACTTTTTTCAGAAGCAATATACTACTATTTGATCGATTTGAGTGCATATCCGAGCCCGATAGATCATAACGCAATTTGAAGAGAACTCCTTTTCAAGGTTCATGGTTCAGGTTCTTTTTTCCTTGACTAATTTTCCTGGAGCTCGATTAAAGCTTTCTACTATTTCTCGGTTCGAAATTCTATCAAAATAAGTAACATTCTATATAAGAGAGTCACTTTATTTGCAGAAACCGCGTTTTCTGCCGCTTAAGCAGTCACGCTCTAAAAGAAATAACATTTGTTGGGGGTACAAAATAAACTGATCCACAAATTTTATCCTCAGCCTTTTCTCAACAGCAAAACAATGAAAACAATGAGTAAATCTGCCTCGGTTCTCTAAATCGAATAACCGGTAGCCTACGACTAAAAACAATTGAGATTTCATTTTTCAGAAAACATAGCTGTGCGCCATAAGATGATTCATCACTGACGAGATCGAATGGAGCAAACAACAACAAAAGGAAGGCAACAACACTACAACAGTTCTACAGAAAAAGTATTCTAATTTCGGCACCGATACCGAGCATAGAAAACAGTGGCAGAGTATACAAGAGACGGCAAATCGCAGCGTGAGGACCATTTTGGGGGGCTTACTTGAGAGCGGGGAAGTCTTCGGCAGAAGAGGCATCAAAGTGAGATCCGCCATGAGGTCTTTGTCCTCCAGCTCCACCGCGATGTCCAGTTCCACGAGGGCCGCGGTTACCACGATCACCACGATCACCGCGATCACCTCGATTTCCGCGATTTCCTCCTCCTCGAGCTCCAGCTTCAAAGCGTCCGCGATTGGCCTCCAGGAAGTGAATGTCGATGTTAAGGACCTTCTTGTTGCTTTCCTTACGCATCACAATGACTTCTTCGTCCTTGTTCGAGTCAGTCTTTTGAAGTGGGATCAGCTTGCCATAGTTTTCATTGACTCCCTCGCCAGCCTTGCGAGTCTTGAATTCGTTGGATTCAGTCTAAATTTCTTATTCTAGCTGCCAATTGATTATGAACCTTTTGTTGAGCCTTGAATTCTTTAAGAGTCTTCATCTTGTTGTACTCTTCCAGCTCGTTTTCATATTTAATTTCATCGGCTGTCTTCTCACGAGGAGCAGCAGGCTCTTGTGGCTCAGTTTCAGCGGCAATTGGTTCGGTTTCACCAGCAATTTCATCCTAAAATAAGCTTTTTAAAAATAGTCCTTTGTGATTACATTAACATCTCCCCAATTTCCCTTTCCGAATCCAGCCTTCTTTTCAACGGGGCGCACTCCAGTACGATCGGAGCCACTTTGCCGATCAAATTGGCGACCACGTCCACGACCTCCGCGGAAGCCACCACGTCCTCGACGAGGACGAGCTTCGCCTCCTTCAGCCTGGGCTCCAACCTCCTCGAAGGTGTTTTCACTTTTAGGTGGCTCTTCGCCAGCATTGACGGTTCCACCGCGTCCTCGGCTAAAAATATTAAGTTTAAATTTAAAATTAACTGACAAAGGACGGCCATTTCCGCGACGAGGTCCACCTCTGCGGTTTTCTCCAAAGCGATCAGCGAGGTCTCCCCCTTCGGCGCGTGGTGGACGATTTCCACCCTCACGGGGTCCTCCACGTCCACGGCCTCCACGTCCACGAGCTCCACGTTCACTACGTTCTCCGTTTACAGGGCGATTTTCCTTGCCTAAAACTCCTTTCTTTATTGAGGCAGCTCTATGTCAGAATGCCAGTGTAAGGCTGTATTAACGCTGTAATCCTTGCTCAAAGGAAGCACAATTAGCATTTTGTTAGCTATCGTTAGTTAAAGATGAGCATTTAAAAGGAAAAGGAGGCAAAGACAGATTATTACCTAAAGCAACCGGCTTGGGAGCTTCAGGCTCCTTTTTGGCTGGTACAGGAGCGGGAACCGGGGCTTTTTTCACAGCGGCTTTGATGGCATCAGCCTTAGCTGCCTTCTCAATGAGCTCCCGCGGATCTTCGAACTCTAAAAATTTTATTATTTAATTTTAGCGGCTATGAAAACTTTACCGTCATCGTCGGACATAAAGCCGAATTTGTTGGCTACGTTGCAACCGTATTCAACCATTTTGCTGCGTTTTGTCGTCTCTGTCGAAAGATTTTTTTACTGCCGATTGATTTTTTCCAAGTTAACAGTCCATAACACGACCCTGAAATTTACATATTCCAAAGGATCGAACGATGGAAAGAGCAATAGTATAGAGAAGCTTGTAGAGACAAAACAAGGAATAAAACTTGCATGTCTTTTTTGACGCATTCTGAGCAAGGAAACCAAATAAAAAGTAAAAGTTTAAAAGAGCTGAAAGGTTCGATTGGAATATTGAGGAAAACTGCGTATGAAAGCCATATGTTCACGAGAGGAAAGCTGATGCGCAGCAAACTTGGCGTTCGCATTGGAGCGAGTTTCTCGACTATTTGAAATAGCGATTGTTCTAGATTGATTCTAAAGCACAAGCAAAGGCTTTTGATCTAACCGCTTTGCTTTTAAATCGGTTTTCCTATTAAAAATAAGCATCGATATTAAAAGCTTTAAAAATGGACGATGCGCAGAAAAGACGTCAAATGATGTTGAAAGGATCGTGAGTATGAGAACAGCTAGTCTAAAAATATTTTTAGAATAAATCGTTCAACAAATGCGAAAGAAAGTAACGATGATTTAAGAAGCGCTGGCCTTTTGACTTCTTTAGAGACACAGGTGAACTAATCTTCAGCTTTTTTCATTTTAACAGAATTGTCCGACAACTTGGGTAGCCAATAATAATTCAGCAAATGGAAATCCTTTGATTGCCGCCTTCCCTCGAATTGCATATGAAGACGAATTTAGCATGTAAAATTAAATAAATAAAACAATTCGAACTTTTCCCTCTTTAAAATCTCTAGCGAGTCAATCTACGTTAATCCTCAAGTGTTATAATAGCGTCTGTGTATAAACAAGGGATAAAATAGATAAGTCTTTCATTCAAATTTACTACAAGGGTTGACCTGTAGATGTTGAGAAATCACAATAAAGCAAGGCAAGAGCGCAAAAGTGATATTTACAGCAGTTATGAACTGAAAATAGAATCCATCTCTATGTTTATATTCCGATTATTTCAATTCGACGTGCCGTTTCATATGGAGTGATAGATGATCAGATCTGCTAAAAGCACGATCACATAAGCTGCACTGGAAAGGACGATCTCCCGTATGTTTTCGCTTATGTCTATAATTGGATAAGTACTTTGAAAAGAAGAACTACCTGGTCAATTCGTCACTACGGGCAAACTTCCATTCACATCCAACCCAAGGACAGCAATATGGCTTCTCTCCACTATGCGTTCTAACATGAGCCTTGAGATGCGAACTTTTTGAGTACCTAAATTGTCGCAGTATTTTCTCAGTCTTTATATTGCCTCTTGTTGCAGCCAGGATAGGTACAAATATGAACGGCCAATCTTTTGGTGTCTCTGTTTTTCTGACTTCTTCTTGTTCGCTCACTTTCTTCCGAATCGGTTGAAGAGTCGCAACTGAAAACATTTCTGCATTCTCTGAATTCGCCCACACTCGCTGTTTATGTCTCCCGCTGTCAGGAAATCCACGGGTGGCACCATAAAAGCGGCATCTTTGCCTTTCAAGGAACGTGGGGGGACATTTCCATTTTAAATTCACATAACTGCTTATGCCGTCAAGGACTTACGCGGACAGCCTTTCCCCTCTTGTTTGTGATAATTCATCGATCATCAACGTTGCGCGATAGATTTTTGATCAAGCTGGCGGTTAAAGCACGCCATGATCGGCAACTGCCAAACAGAATTCAATACATGATGAACAGAATTATCAAAAGGTCAGACGCAATCTATTTAGACAGAAGTCAATTTTGAGAAAGAGATGTCCGTAGAGTTGAGATTCGTTATAATGACACCAAACAGAGTAGATTGGCATTATAAATTACGCCTATTGAATATAAATCTAGCATTTTGCGATAGAGATTAAGAGGCTGGTCTCTTCAGTTACAGCACGCTGGAAGTTTTGCGCATTAGTTTCTTGAAATTGCCCTCTAATGGAACTAGGCGCTCCTGCGCAAAACAGCGCGAGAATTCGACCTTCCTGCGCAGCGCTTTTCTCCGGAAACGCTGAAAGAAAATCTATGTTTTTGAGTTACTGAAACCGGTGTTTTAGACAGACAAGCAACGTGAATCATCAGGGAAAATGAACAAAATTGATGAATGTCCCTTTAAATTATGTAGCTCTCTATGATTTTTCGTGTTCTCCGCTGTCTGGAATACTCGTCGCCCACTCTACAAACAGCGCGTGCAACTTGTGGCTCCCCTTGTTATCAACCCACTATCTATCTGGCTCTCTTTGCGTCAATCCTCAAAGGTGACGTGTATCTCTAAGTGATGAAGAAGTTGGGCGATCCCCTTCCCGAAACTGGTCCGATGCGTCTCTCTTGGTCAATACAATACACAAAAGACAAGTTATAACTTAAGGAAATATGTTAAGAATTAATGGACTGCGCTAACTGTGGCGGCTTGGTTTTCTGTATGTTTGGAGCATAAAAATAAAGCAGCATAAGATTACGGAAATAAGCACCATTTCTTTAATAATCAATTTTTCTCTGGTTGATCTTTCTGATTCTCTTAGGCCCATCAAAGTTACTGATAACATGCTTCTTCTACCTTGCATTACAGTACAAACTGATTAGACTAGACAAATCAATAACGGGACAATCAGAATTTAAATATGAAAGAATGGGTACTGGCTTACCTGCTTTGTTTCCTAACCCGACTCGGTGCTTTAGATGGCTTCAAATCTGGCAAGCTCTGGGCTAGTGGAGATCCTTTACTAGTTCCAGTAGTTTTATACAAATAAGAGTTTTCAGGGCTGCTAGGCGGTGATTCTTCCTAATATTTAATACTTTTCTTTTCTAAAGGTCAAGCTTACTTTAATAATTGGGTAGATTGAGGTAGTCGGGGGGCAGCTCATAGAACAACTTGGAGGCGGATAAAAGGTTGGTGGAGGAAGTGCTAAAGAGATCGGAGGTTCGACGTGAGCTACCGGACGTGGTAAATGAGGTCGACGAAACTCTGTCGCATTTAGCGATGGAGTTTCAAGGGGAGAAAAAGCCCCAATTGAAGCATGAACTCCATCTTCTATACGAAAATTCTCAGCATCCAAAAATTCACGGATATCCTCCCATACCTAAATTGACAATTTATTCGATATATTTTAATATTTAATGTTTTTCTCTAGGAAGGCTTTACTAAATAAACTATGAGTATAATAAAATCAGGATGGGAAATCAACTCAATTCTTTTAAGAACCACAAATCTCAATCTCTCTGGACATTTTAAAACCGAACCGAAGAAATTTCCCCGAAAGAAAAACGTCAAAAATAGGAGATAACGATAAGCGAGGTGAAGCAAACACTTTGGAAACTTTTGCAAAGAATTGATGGGGGAAAGAACTTTTGGACAAACACGGTTTACTTTATAATGTCTAGTGATTACCTCATTTAGATCAGGACAGATGACTTGAGTCATGTCTTGCGAGCCGAATGTCTTCGAAGGCCGGGCGCTAGGGCGGGGCCAATAATCAATGGGGCCCCGCCCAGAACAGTTACAAGACTGATTGAAGTCTATCAAACACAAATAAACAATCCCTCGGAAAGACAGGCAGATGAATGTGTCATCCAAAAGGAATGTACCCAGACATAAGCCAATTAGAGCAAAACATGCGCTTTTCTCTGCCACTTGCAGTAATCATCTATACTATTTTTTGTATTGTTATATTCAATTCTATGGATAAACATTTAAAAATCTTCCAATTTTGATTTCAATCATTTCTAGATCCGATTTTTAAAAAAAAGCAACTTGAACATTCTAGTCTTGTGTAAATCGAATTAGTCATCAAATCGCTGGAATTCCGACGATTGCTGTTTTGGACCAATCATGAATTCGTGAAAATGCATTCAAAATGAGCCATATATTACTATTTTGTTGTTAATGTTTCTCCTCTCACGTGACGGTTTGGCTGCTGGTTTCCTCTATCGCGCAATCAGCACTGATCACCTGTGACACCCGACAGCTTGTTAAAACCTCTCAGGCTACAAGAAAAGCCGTTGCGCCGGGTTTGCGCGAATCAGTATGATTTGATGATGGAATGCAATCCAAAAGATCTAAAAAACCATTTCAGCATTGGTTGTAGACAATGTCTCTTCGTTGAAAAATTGTCATAAATATCTCGAGTCAGTGAAATTCTTTTCCTAGGCGGCTGATTCTCTAATAAGAACTTTCCCAGCAGTTCAAAGGAACCGTAAACCGGGTTTTAGTCAAAAGAATTTTGAAAAACCGTTGACGGAGTGTGTTCCGCGTCGGGCCCCTTTTACGATAATAATGTGCTGGACAGACTGATAGTAGAAAAAGGAGGAATAGATTGGATAGTGGCAGAAATTGCATCCAGAACCTGTTTCCTTTCCTCTCTGCCAATGTAAGCAAGACAACTTCAAGAATGGAAAAAAACTCTAACTACAGTACATCAATGGAATCAAATCGCTCTAATCAGTTATTTCTATATTTCGGCCGATCTCAAATGTTTTCAATGGCTGGTTGAACCACCAGATTCAAAGGACACTATCAAAGTGTCAAAGCCATTAATTTGCGAAGACCTGAATCGCAAACTGGCAGAGGTCATCCGTGATAGCAATCAAAACAATTAATTTTCGTTCGAGTTTCTTCAAATTCAACTGCTGCGAGTCAATCAACCCTGAAAAGAAATAGGGAGATAAAGGAAAGTAAAAGACTGTAAAAAGCTTTATCAAAAAATGAATGCTGGAGATAATTATTGGAATGACTTTTTGGCATGGAGTTCTTTTATGAGTTCTTCAAGCTCCTCGTCTTCAATTTTGTTCTCTAAGGAGGGAATCAGAGCTTTGGCTTCTTCTGCCGTCTCGGGGCAGAGATTACACAATTGAGCAACTTCAAATTTGTGAAGATTATTTAGACTTGTTTCGCGTGCACTTAGAAAAATTGCACGGATAGCACGAATAGTTTCTCGGTTTTTAAAACGTGAAAGCCGACTAGCGTAGGAAAGAGTTTTCACGAAAACCTGCAAGATCTTCTTTTACAAAGGTATAGGTTATTTTACCTCTGACATGTCTTCGATTTCCTCTTTCTTCTCATTTTGGACTCGTCTATGCTCCAAGAGAAGAAAAACTTCGGACGAAAGAAGTGCATCGCAATTAGCAACTTCGAATTCTATTTAATTTTGTTTTTTTCATTGACAGCTTACCTTTCGGAAATTTCAATTCAGCCGCATCTTCTTCAAATGGCAGTTTCGACTCGCTTTCTGAAGCCTGTCCTTTTGAAGCTGGTGAAGAATTATTTGCCATTGTCTAAACTTAATTTGATGCTTATCAAAAGTTAAAAAAGAGAAGCAGGGATTAAGTGAGTTATTGAAAAAACAGCAGGAGGCTTTATTGCGATTAGAGCGCTTTTACACCAGAAGCTAAAACTTCTTTAGTTTTAATTTGAAAGGTAACATAGGATTATGAAAAAATAATGCAATATTTCTACGAAGATATAGATTGTAATAAACGCTTCTTCGATTCGGAAAAAGTAAGACGATGTAAGATTTAATTCATAGAACAAGTTAGAATGGGAAATAGACAACTACTCATTTTTTTTAACGACGAGGAATATTGCATGATTGTCAGCAACTGAGACTTGAACGATTTTAAAGCCATCCAAATGGGCCGAAGAGATGGGTTCAGGCTTGGCGACTACTTTATCGTCGTCATCCTTTAGCCCAAGTCCTAATTGACCAGAGCTGTCGTACCCCCATGCTATAGCATTTCCTTAAAACATTTGTTTCAACTGGCTACACAACTCTATTACCAGCCGTAGTCCAGGCTATGGAACAACCTAATTGTGCGGAAATACCAGCAGAATCTTCAAGTTCAAGCTTTTGAAGAGTGTTATATCGCCAGTTTTTATCGCTTTCTGAGTTTGACCACGTGCCAAGCCCAAGAGCATTGTCAGTATTTTTTCCAATACAATACACGCCACCCTCATCGTCTCTAAGAACTAGATGTTGAACACCTTCAATGTGTGTCCAATTATGTCCGGAAAGTTCCGTCGACAGTTGTGGAAGAAGAATTCTGAGTTCAGTATCATCTAAAAAAGCCTATTTAGCTATAAAGCGTAATCATACCTCCATTCTCGTTGTTACCATTGGCGTCTCCCTTCTTTTCTGGTTCATTAATTGCGACGCCGAGGTGGCCAAAATTATTGAGTCCACAAACAAAAAGTTTATCATCTTCTGCAAGGAAAGCGCTCCAGAATCCGCCAGCAAAAACATTCTAATTTACTGGTGAGATTTATTTTAATACAAAACCTTGCATCGGACCTTCTTTCTCTTTTTATCCATGATTGTGACATGAAGTGATGTCTCAGATTCAGCAGCGATGTATTCTATAACTAATTTTAAAATCTAACATATCAAATACGCGTTCTAATGCGATCCAGACGGGAGCTTCTTCCAAGTTGCCCCATAGAGAAATCGCCGAAGGTATAGACATTACCGTCTTCGCTCAACATTACTAAATGATTTTCTCCAGCAGCGATCTAAAGGATTGTTTGTCCAACTCTTCAAAACTAGCCTTTACGATGCTGAACCCGGACTTGTGTCTCAAGATAATGATGGGATGCTGTTGCATTGCGACTAACTGGTGATGAATATCCATTTTACCAGAGCCGTCTCTCAAATTTCCCCAAGCAATGACACTTCCTTTGTCAGTTAAAGCGGCGGTAAAAGAGGCTCCAGCTGAGAGCATAACAATTTTCCCTTGACGGCCAATTTCTTCGGAAAATATAATCTTCTTGTACTCGTCCGTGCTGCCCTCACTCTCGACTCCTTCCGCTGGGACGGTTCCCTTTTCATTTATTCCACAGGAGTAGACAATTCCATCTGTTGTAAGAATGGCTGAGTGAACACCACCAGCAACAACCTAGATTTTTGTATTTTACTTGGAAAAAAAACTACTTGAACGATTTTTAGCTCGTCCTCCTCGACAATATCTATTTTCCTTGGTTTTTTGGTGGTGCTTCTTCCTGGATGCCCCAGCTGGTCTCCCTCGCCGCAAGAAAGGACACGTGCTCCAGGGTTAGTAGAAACAAAGTCTTCGTAGCTCAAGCTAAAGACATGTTTGCCGCGTTTAGCAGAAGATTTTGGAGTATCAACGGTTTCTTTTGCTGCCCGCTTCCGTTTATCCTGAAATATTATTTTATTTTAGTAGAGACATTTACCATTACAAGAGGTTCAATTCTCTCTTCTTTTTGAATAACTTTTTTAGTTCCCTTAGGAGGCCGACCCCTTCGCTTAGGCGTTGGCTCCACCTTTTCATCTTCCTGTTTTTCTTCTTCTTCATTCATATCTTCGTTTTTCTCTTCTTTAGGTGTCTCCTCAATGTGTGATTCTTCTTCTGTTTTTTGAGTCTCTTCAGTACTCTCTTCCATTTGTTGATCTTCAGGAACTGATGCTTCTGCTTGAGAGCTTGTTTCCATCTAGAATTTTTTTATAAACAAAAATTGAAAAGGCTAGGATAGTTGAAGGCTGAAAAACAAACCTTTTCGTCTTGTTGATCTGCCCTCAATTCACTCTCACTGATTTGGTCCGACATTTCTCCTTAAAAAATCTTATTATGAGGAGGATCTAAGAGAATTTCGAATTGGAAATGACGTCATTTAATTATAAATTCAAAGTTTCGCACTAACACATTTAAGAGAGGCAGATTTATTGCTTTTAAACCGCTTTCAGTAAAATTAGAATAAAATGAGACAGTAATTGCCGACCAAGCTAACGGTAAATAGAAATCTTCAATTAAGTTGTTGTTCGTGTGAATGAAAAGGTCATTTTGAATTCTCACCTGCCAGCAACTATCGTACGATTAATGCTGTTCTATCTAAACCAACAATGCAGTGATTTTTCAACTGTTTATTGTTTTCTTAGTTTAGAAAACAAGCGATTTAACAAAACATTTACTCCAGAGTCCTACTTGCTCATAGTAAGCAGTAAAAACAATATTATTCAATAATATCACTCAATAGAAGTTTCGACTTGCTTTCTTGGTAGCCGTGAATTCACGATAGAGGAAAAGTCCTGTCCAGCCAACCACAGCCACAAAGCCTGTATATACTGAAAGTGTGAAAGCTGTCCACCATATAGAATCAGACTTATTCTTGAGAGAGCCTGGAAAAGTTGAATCCCAAATCTCGAGTTTTTTAACTGAAAAAAGTACTTTTAGTTGAAAATAGCCTACGAGGGTTATTTGAAATTCCTACAATTGTCGGCAGACTGACTGAGTTTTCGCTATGCTTCATGTCTAGTTCAAAAACTTTTACATTGACCAGTTCGTGAGCGGAATGAAGTCCACCAGTTTCAGCAGAAACTCCAAAGAAATACCCGGTTGGTAGGAGGATTCCATCGTACTTTCCGCAAAGGCTCCAAGTATCTGTGTAATATCCAGCAAAATAGACAGAAAAGGTGTTGTTGAAATAGCGAATAAGCAATTTTATCGTCTCCTTCCCGGCAATTTTAAGGGCTACACGATCTCTGTAAATTCTGCTTAAGCTATTGTTCAAAAACTACTTTGCCAAGCTGCAGCTAATCGGTATTTTATCGCCTTCACTAGGCAATAATAGGGAAACTCCATCGTCGTCGGCATTGAATTCATTGTTACCTCTATTGAATAGCACATTAATCTTTTCATATCCGTAATATTGATTACTATATGTATCAACCGCTAAAAGTAAAATATTTCCTTCCAATATGATACTTACCTACGCCAATTCCTGTAAATTGCTGCGGAGCACCGTAGGCAGATCCAGATCCACTGCTAGAGGTATACCAAAATGCCAGACCATCAGCTAGTTTTTGATTCGAAATTATACGGAAATTTATCTAAAGCTGACCAATTTTGAGAAGATAAAGTGGCCAACCAGAACTTGCCAATCTCTCATTTTAACTGGCTGCTTATTCCAAATAGATCCTTGAACCGATGGCAGGTCCCTCGTCAAAATCACTTTATCAGGCGTAATCATAGCCAGGCCTCAAATTTATTTAATCGACAAATGATTGAAATTCGTTTACCAGAAATCAACCAATTATTTCTGCTATATGGCGGAGAAAAACTGTAGCTCTTTGCTTCTATTCCACTCATTTGACCATCAATTTGTCTCCCAGATAAGTCGAGCCCATCCTGCGCCAGACATAGAGCTACCAAATAGAAAAGAAACATTTTTTTCTTAAAAAAGTGTGTGTTATTTCCTTTTTGTATCTTCTTTTTCCCCAAAAAAAAAAATAGAATTGACAAGAACAGCCGTGTCTGCTACATGTCTGATAGCCATTAGGTCCAATATTACACATTTTCTCGCTGCGTCATTTAGCCTCTTGACTCTTGGGCTGTCAGAGACTGTAAGCTTTTCTTCTAGACCTCTTGCGCTTAACCTCAGCAATAATAGATTCCCCGACTAACCTTGATGACAGCTGCTGATGACAAAAAACGGTATAAATGAATTTTAGAGCTCTTATAATCCAAACAAGTGGGCTGCTCTTTGAAAGTTTTCCCATTTTTTTTCACTTTGTGAAACATTCAGTCACCTTTCCCTTTGAATTTCGCCCCCTTCCCCTGGAAGATTAGGCCTATTTCCTCTATAATTTTATCTGGGACTTTCCTTGAAATTTCCTAAAAATTAGAAAAAAAAATCGACCGCTCTCCCCAAAAAAATTAAGGATTTTACAAAAAGGCTACGGACGGACGGACGGACAGTATGACACGGAAGGATTTTATTTAAAGTTAGATTAAGACAATCAGCTACGGTGTCTGTCCGTCACGCTTTTGTAGAACCCCGCGCTTTGAAATTTTTGAATTGATAAATTGTAGACTGTAGACGTGAAGTCGGTTTTTGGTTCGATCTCCAGTCACGTCAAATATTTTTGCTTTTTTTAAATTTTCGACTTCCGCACCCGCGGAAGTGACAAAAAATGAAGAAGAGAAAGAGTTTAAAACTTGAACGGGAAGTGATGAAGAACCCAAGGTTTTTCCAGAACCAAAATCTTCATCAATATATTTATTCTAATCGCAAGTCGCAGGAAGTTAAAGTTTAGGTTCAATGCTTAAAATTAAGCGCCGCCGAAGGTGGCGCAGCCCTCCTTGTTTAATTTAAGATAGGTCATATCTTGTTATTTTTTTTAATCCACTTTAGACTATTCGTTGTCAAAAGCAGCTCGTCCAGATTCGCTTTTATTTATTTTGCTCATACTTCATTGAAACGGGGATTTCTTGTTAGATTTTGCCCCTCGTGGCCACTTGTCTGCCTCTATTGATAGATCGCTCTGGCCCCGTCACCACGTGCCGCTCAGAGACGATCAGACCACTCTTGTTGCCTGAAACTTTTGTGTCTTTTTTGGATCGCATCTTTCTATAATATCTTTTGCTATTTCTTATATTTATATTATATCTTTCAGATAAAACTTGAGGTAAAATGTTGTCGCGTTTGTCGAAAGTTCCCTCAGCTGCTTTCTCGACTTCTCGTGCCATTCTCGGCAGTCAAGACACTGTCAAATTATGGATTGATGGCCGTGAAGTTGAATCTAAGACGAACCAATGGATTGAGCTCACAAATCCTGTACGTTTTTTTAAAAGTTTCTCGTATGAAAAAGAATGTCATTGCAAATACGACTTTTTGCTTCAGCGACACCTCAAAGAACAACCAAGTCGTTTTGATCTTGTCGAGCTGTCGTGTTGCCATCTATGATTACTAGCAAAACAAATCGAAAAGGGAACTTAATTTCACACGATTATTTAGGCAACAAACGAGGTCATTGCTCAAGTTCCTAAGGCGACTCAGACTGAGATGCAAGCCGCTGTTGACAGTTGCAAGAAGGCCTTCTCTACTTGGAAGAACACCTCTCCACTTACCCGTCAACAGACCATGTTGAAGCTTCAAGAACTCATTAAAAGAGACATGAAGAAATTGGCTGAAAATGTCACTCAAGAGCAGGGAAAGACTCTTCCCGATGCTGAAGGAGACGTATTCCGTGGTCTTCAAGTCGTTGAGCATGCCTGTTCCGTCCCCTCGCTATTGATGGGAGAAACCTTGCCAAATGTCTCTCGCGATATGGATACCTACTCCTATCGAGTTCCTTTGGGAGTCACAGCCGGCGTTTGTCCCTTCAACTTCCCCGCTATGATTCCTCTCTGGATGTTTCCCATGGCTCTGGCTACTGGAAATACAATGGTTTTGAAGCCTTCTGAGCAGGATCCCGGAGCAGCTCTTATGCTCGTAAAACTCGCCAAAGTAGCGTCTTTTTTTATGTGTATCAAAGTGGTTTCAGGAAGCCGGAGTTCCCGATGGATGCGTCAATATCATTCACGGTCAACACGATACTATCAACTTCATTTGTGATAATCCCGATATCCATGCCATTTCATTTGTCGGCGGAGACAATGCTGTAAGTTATTTATTTAGTTATAAAAGGTCTTACACTACAGGGTAAACATATCTATGAACGAGGATCTAAGAACGGAAAACGCGTTCAATCAAATATGGGTGCGAAGAATCACGGAGTCGTCATGCCAGACTGCAACAAGGAGCAGGCTTTGAACCAGTTGACTGCCGCTGCCTTCGGAGCTGCTGGACAACGCTGCATGGCTCTTACAACTGCCATTTTTGTTGGGGAAACCAGAAGCTGGGTGCCCGAGTTGGTCGAGAAGGTCAAGAAGTTGCGAGTCAATGCTGGATGGAAGCCCGACACCGATATCGGACCACTGATCAGCAAACAGAGCAAACAGAGAGTTTTGGGATTGATTGCCGGTGCTAAGAAGGTATTCTTATTTTATTTTGCCGCAGGTGATAATTCTATAGGAGGGAGCTAATGTTGTCCTGGACGGCAGTAACTGTACTGTTTCCGGATTTGAGAATGGCAACTTCGTTGGCCCATCTATCATCGCTGGCGTCAAGCCACATATGACCTGCTACAAAGAAGAGATTTTCGGCCCTGTTCTCGTTGCCATGGAGGCTGAAAACCTGAGCGAGGCTATCCAAATAATCAACAGTAATCCCTATGGAAACGGAACTGCTATCTTCACCAACAGCGGCGCAACAGCCAGAAAGTTAGTTAAACCCCAAACTGAAATGTAAGATTTTAGATTCGTCAATGAGGCTGATGTCGGTCAGATTGGTGTAAACGTAAGTTTTTATCTATATACCTTCTCTCTTTATCTTTACACTCCGTAAAAAATACATTGCCTTATCGAGTGAGGTAATGAGGACAGAGCCTATTTTACATACGATATTATATACAAATTACTTAATTTTAGTGCCCCTTGCCCGTCCCACTTCCTATGTTTTCTTTTACGGGTTCTCGTGGATCCTTCCGTGGAGACATGAACTTCTATGGAAAGTCTGGAGTCAATTTCTACACCCAATGGAAGACAGTTACCCAGTACTGGAATGAAAGTCTCACCGAGTTGAAGCCTCAAATGGCTTTCCCTCAGATGAAGTAAGAAATACGCGGTCTTGTCTGTCCAAATGAAGTTTTTTGTGCCATTCTATTAGCAGTGAGTTTTTGTTGTTCCTTTTCGTTGTTGACAAATAAAGGAATCTCTTTTTATTCTGACCACGAATAGTGCATCTCAAGATCTACATTTTTACAAAAAAAATACTAGGAAAATGACCAGTGATTCGGGGAGCTAAAATACGAAAAAAAATTCGGCAGTCGTGTAGCACACTTTACGACTCTCCTTTCAAATATGCTTCAATAAAAGGAGTAATAGGCAATAAAATGACCGGGCTATGACTAAATATAACAAGTAATGAGTATACGAAATGCGTAACTGACTTAAATTCGTGCCGTGTATATACAGTTTTTTTGCTAGATTCTACGAGGGGCAAGGGCCAAATTGGTCAAGTCAAGGCTTTTGGAGGAGGGGAGAAAAGCTCAAGGCACCCATTTAATAGAGGTATTTTGGGAGCTGGAGAAAATCATAATGTCGATCAGATGTCATCGTCAAGATCGTCTTCTTGTTTTATTATTCCTCGATCCACGACATCTACAGGGCTATCACCGAGAGGAGTCATTGACTAAAACAAAATAATCATGCTGTTAGTCATAGTCGGTTTTGATCAAAATAGCAAATCAAGCTTACTTCACAATGGACGACATCCACTGGTTCATAATGGCGCTGAATACCATCATCTCCTTGAGCCTTATATAACTGAAGCTCTTTCTTTCTCCAATATTCAATATCGATTACCTTTGAATAGCCATCGTCGTCATCTAGTTGTTCCTCTAGAGCAGCCGCTTCTCGACTGTATTGAATAGCTGATTCGGCCACACTGCTGACCTAAATTTCTTTCTCCTCTTTCTTTTAAGGAGATAAAGTGAGGCTTGCTATTGCGTGCAAAATCGACAATCATGCAAACCGTAGACACAAATAAAGCTGCTATAGAGTAGTGAAACAAATACAATCGCAGGTATTCATTTGCACTGTACATACCGTGGCTTCGACATGCTGCATGCTGGCTGGGACACGTCGACGAGGCCCATTGGCCACGCGAGGTGGGCTGTCTGGTGGAGGGGTGACTGGGCGCACCTGACACAAGACCCATTTTAATGCATTTTAAAATAAAGGAAACATTTAGCTATTGGAAAAGGACAGGCTGCTGTAAGCTTGCAGATTGACCCTGTGCAGACATTAACATTTGCAAAAGTTCGAGACATTGCTTTTGCAAAAGTAATTGCTTCCAGTTATATAGCTATTATTATTTATTTCTGCTAGAAAGAATAAGGATAACTGGGTAAATACAGACTTGAGAATCAAAACATCCGGTATATAGGAAAATATGTCTCGCTAGCTCGCGATTTAGGTCACTACAGTCTCTCGATCTCTATTCATCATATGATTCTACCTCAAACGGATCTTGAGAAATTTCATCCTGGAAAGGTGGGTTAGTGAAGGAATATAAAAGATTTGTTATTTTGAGGTTTCAAGAGTTCTGTTCAGCTTTGCATTTTAAAACGAAACCAGCTGGCTTGTCCTTTCACAATATGAACCTCACAACATCGAAAAGTAGTTCAACTAACCTGTTGATACGGCTGAGGCTCATCATTATTTGAACCAATTCGACTTCTTCTTCTAGCATTCATAAAGAAGTTGGCAACCGTCGAGAGATCCAGCCGCAAATGCTCAGCTATCGTTTGCTGCATTTCACGCGAAGGACGTTGTGTTTCTCGGAAAATTGCCTAAATTATACTTGCCTAGATGCTTATACTTTTACCTGAAGTGTCCTCTTCTGAATATCAGTGAAAACAAGACGCGGCCGCTTAGTTGTGGGTGTTCCATCCTCGCCTAGACTTCTCCTGGTTCCATGACGAACATTTTGAGCTGGAGTAGGTGGTGTCATTCCAATAGCTTTAACTCCATTCACATGAACTTCTTCGCCGTCTAAAAATGTTTTTTATTGGTTCCTCTCTTTACAACGCATCAAATTCTCTCTACGCCTTCGTCTTTCACCGCGAAATGAAACGAAAAAAAGAACGGTGAAATGTGTGTCTAACCGGTTAGGCTACCTTCTCTCGCTTCTGTGTAATGGCCACACTTCAATTCGGAGAGCAAATACCAAAAATAGTGAATAAACGCACCGTGTTTATACATATCCAGTATACCTAATCTCGTGGCTAAAGGTTGTTGGACCCAATTGAACATTCGGCGAAATGTCTCTCTTCCGGATTTTAGTTTATTCCATGGTTTTGGGTTGCGCAAGAGATCCGACAAGGTTCCCTGACTTCTGGAAATAACCAGGATAAGATCGAATAATCCAGAAAGAGATGTTCTCACAGAATCATATTCAAGAATAGAATCATAAAATCAACCTGCACAGAATTCTTTCAGCAAAAATAGCCTGAGGAATTGAGTGTTGCTTCAGCTCATATGCAATCCTTTTGCACAGCTCTTTCGTGTCAATATAAATCTCATCGTCAATCTCGGCGTTGAGGGGATCGGTGTTATCTTTTGTAGAATAGATTCGCCGATCTGAAAAAAATCAATTTCTCAACAAGAGCTTACGATTTTTTGCAGCAAAGGCCTGGTGCTGATATTCGGCCTCTCTTTCATCTCCATTCAGATGACTGTGGCCTTCTAATGATTCATCAGACGAATCGTGCTTTGCTCCATGTTGATGCAGTAGTGAAGATGATGGCTGGCCGGAATAACTGTGAGGTGACGGGGAAGAGCCTCTCTTTGAAAAAAAAATTAATTTTACATTTGTTTTGTATTACCGGCTCGCCTATCAGTGTTGCGATCATAGTTGAAGCCAATTCTACATTACTTACAGCAGGAGGGGTCTCATTCTGGTCAAGTCGATCTAACTCGTGCTGTGATGACATAGGTTGAGCAATAAGTAGATGTTGCCCAGCATCATCAAGACTATTCTCTTCCTAATAACCGTTTTTTAAAATTTATTTTGTTTAAAGTTACGTTTTTTATATAAACCTCTGCTCCAGCGTAATGTCTTGTAGAAATAGTACGTCTGCTGTCTAAATGGAGAGGAGAAAGCAATCCAGCCGGCCCATTTCCAAAACTAAAATATTATGTCGTTTGACAATAAAATCAACAACACCTTGTTTTTTCGAGTGCAGAATGTGATGAGAACTGTGATCCAATTCCCATTAAATAAGAATTGCTAAATTGCATTTTAAAAAATAGTTTTGCTATTGTACCTTTCATTGTTTGCCATGCTCATCGGAGCCAGAGGGGCCAATTGTGGACTGGAAGCGTGATCATTAATCAAGACAGCGTTTGAGCTGGAAGTCTGCTGAGGGCTGAGAGTTTCGAGGAAGTTTTCCGGAAGCTCTTCATTATTTCGATAATAAGTGCTTGGATCAACATGAAGATAGGAATCTGCTGCTGCACGAGTTGTTTTCTCAGCTCTGAATATTTTTTGAAGTCCAGTCTTCTTTCTCAATCTACCTTCCAGGTGTTGTGCTGGAGACCGTACCTGGCTCCATTTTAATCTTCATTTTGCCTTTTCTTTTCTATTTTTCTTATTATGTGACACAATTCCGAGAAAAGAACCCAGCTTGCTGAAAAAGCTTTATGCCATAAATCTAGAGTGTGTAATCTAAAAATTGAAAAAGAAGAGAAATGCTGCAAGCTCTAGGTGTAAAAAGAAGGCATTCACAGATGTATACGTGTCGTGGGAAAATGCTTTTCGTTTATCATAAAGGTTTTATCCCCGCCCGCGAAGGAGGCAAAGATAAAAGTGATATTTTTTTGAATGCATTACGGGAATTGATACATTTTTTACTTGTTTTTAAACAGCCATTGCACTGAATAGCTGGCTCCTCCGCTGTATTCTGCACATTAGCAATACTCTCGTAGAGCCGTCATTTTGCGCCATGAGATTGTGTTAGATTTTCAATGGCATTGTTTCTAGCTTTTTAATCGAGGAAACTTAGCTTGAGTCTAGTCATTAGGACTCATAGCTATTGCAGCGGTTGTAGAGCTACATACCCTGTCGTAAAGTGACTCATCCCAAGAAAAATATTATTTTTCGCTCAAAATAACGGTAAAAATGCAAGAAAAATGGCTCAAAATATCCAGAAAATAGGGTCGTACTAGATCCGATAAACAAATCGATAAAAAAATCAAAAATTGACGAAATATCGATCGGGATTGATCCAAATCGATTTTTAGGGGGCGGCCCGGGGCTGAGTCGGGGGGCCGATGCTTGTGTACGGGACGTGTTTGCCAGCCCGTCCTCTGCGTTCTCTAACCAGCCGCAGTGACTTTTCCATCTCGCTCTCAGCCGAAAGTATGTGGTCGGCGTAGAATACTCAGCCAACCGGTGGAGAGTGGTAGTACGCAGCTAAAGGTAAGAATGCAAGAGAGGTCGGCGTTTTTTTTTTTTGGAGAACTGCCAAAATTTGAAAGAATAAATTGTTTGTATAAAGTTTCGGAGATTTGAAGACTTTTAATTTCGTTTGTCTCTGAATGGAAGTAAATCTAATAATAATAAAAATTACACTCGTGTGAAAAATAATTGCATGACTGATTTTTCAAGATCCTTTCACATTTCAACAATGTTTTTCCCCGGATAAAATGGCTATCAGATTTTTTTATTCTTCTTGCGAATCTTCACTTCATATTTTAGCTATGTAAATGTACTACAAATGGCAAAGCTTCACACACCCATATCAGAGTTACCAGTTGATATTCTTCTCAGCTTGGAAGCATCTCTGAATAAAGATAATCTTTGGTGGAAAATTGTTTCAGTTGACAGTAGTAGCCCATATCATTTGAGGTAATTTTCTGCTCCGAAAAGAAAAATGACTCTTTCAGTTCGGAAGAAATTGACAAATGCAATCAATCGGATGAAAATGCTGGTAAATTTGTTCTGAAAAAATGGGGAATTCGAGGACAAACTGTGCACTCTTTTTTGAATAGGCTGCAGGTAATATTTGCCTTGGCTTTTCTTCACAACTACATAGGATCTTTCTCGAACGATCGGCTCTGAAACTGATTTACTTCAATTAATTCTGAATAGGAAATTCAGTTAGCCGACTTCCTTTACATTGAAGAATTTTTATAGAAGCGGTGAGATGGTCTCGTCCTGAAGAAATAAAAGTAACAGTAGTCAATGAGGGAAGGGAAATTCGCTTGGACTGTAAAGCTATCGGATTCCCTTTTCCAAAGTTCATTTGGCAGAAAAATCAGGAAAATGTTGTTGAAAATAATGGACCCACGCTGATTATTCCAAGGTTTGCATTGATTATACCGTATTTTCTCTAATATAAGCACCTCTCTATTAGAAGGGTGTTTCTAATAGAAGTCCACCAAAAAAGGGAGTTTGAAAAATAGAAGCCCAGGGCTTCTATTAAAGAAAATACGGTAAGAGTCGAAATACTTGATTTTTGATAGGTGTGCATGTGAGGCAGATGCGCAATACCGGTGTTTTGTGAGCAATGAAGTTCCTGATGGATACTCATTTTCATCTTCTTATCGTTCTCTAAATAAACAATATTCATCCTCAATGATTTCAAAAGATTTTGACACATCTCCTTTTATAGGCGGAGCGAGTAAGTTATGCTGAAAAAATAGATAAAAGCGTATTTCAGAATGCGCAAAATGTCAAACCAAGCAATTAGAGCAGCATAGAATTATTTGTGATGATTTTGCTAAACTAGATGCCAGTGAAGCGTCAGTAAGAGTAGAAGGTATATTTGTACATTTTTTATCTACTTTAAAAACAAAACGTTTAAGAAGTATCAGAGAATGCCCTAGTCGCAGTTGATAAAGTTGCTCTTATTATCAGTAACTGCGTTTACACTCACCTACCTGAGTTGGTAACTCCTCTCTGTGATGCTGAGACATTGGCAGAAGCACTTCAGGTAATATTCAGCTTGTAAGAGCTTTTTATATTTTTATTCTATCAGACAATGGATTACAAGACGGTAACGCTTGCCGATCTTACGCTTGAGGAGATGCGTTTTGTAGTGCGTCAATTCAAGGAACTTTTAGGTCATGGTGTCTATGGTAAGTGGTCTTTGCTCAAAAATAACGTTTTAGCTGTGTTTTATTTTGTTGGCCATGGATTCGAAGTAAATGGACAATGTTACTTACTCCCAGTTGACGCGCCACTTGAAGCTCATAATCCAAAGGTAGTCTTCTTCTTTCCACATAACAGACATTTACAGCATTGCATCTCCATGGACTGGTTTTTAGCCGAACTTTCGCCTCATAAATCATCCCTCAATCTTATTTTACTCGACATGTGCAGGAGGTTTATCCCGTAAGTTATCTTTAATTAATAACTAGCCCTCTTTTAGATATGATTGTATATCAGCATTTGTTGAGTACGCAGATCAGTTCAAACGACAAAACGCTGTAAACCGGAACACCGTTTATGGCTATTCAACCAGTGGAGGAGTCGGTGCCTATGAAGTAATATTATTAAAAAAAGAATGACAGTAATTAAGGTTCGAGGCCAAGTGAACGGCGTTTTTATGACTTATTTGAAAGAGCATGTTACGAAGAAATGTTCCGTGACCGAAATGATAAACAAAGTTTTAACAGGTGATAAGTTTTAGTAGGGAAATCATGCCCATTTTCCAGATATCGGAGAGGATAGTAGAGTCAGCAATGTGCAAGTACCGGAGCTGCGAACTACTCTTTCTAAACCCAGAAGTCTTAGAGATCCATTAGTCTACAAAGGTCATACAATTTCATTTACTCACCACACTTTTCATTGGGAGAAAATGCATGGTGAATTTGTTAAAGGTGGAAACAGATGATCTTCAGAGTTGCCTCTCCCTGTGCTCTTAAAGTTTCCTGACTTGAAGCTCATGGTTACTATATGGTTCCGTTTTTGTGGTCATTTCACAAACAAAGTCTATGTTCTTACATCTGTTGGCGATATGCTAGATACAGAAGAAATTGATGACTACGATGTTCCAGTTTCTGAATATGCTCAAAAACATCTGGCTCACTTGTCGTTCCCAAAGGTAGAAAAAAGAACTCCTCTTTGTTGACAACATAATTTAGGAAGTCGAGACTTCTAGTGAACGCGTTCTAGAGGATGAAGAAGAAGGTATTTCATGGCAGGTCCTTTTATCACATCTACAAAGATCACCGGCAGGATTAAACTTCATACTTTATATAGGATCACACTTTCAGGGCGAATTGAAGTGCGGAGTTAGCTTGAAAAGACGAGAAGATGAAGTTATTGTTGGTCAGATGAATTGTAACCTTGGACATTTGCTTATTACACGAATTGTAACAGAAAGACGAGAGTTATAAAATATGGCTTTTGATCTGTAAGGATTTTTGATTATATGGAATCATCTCTAGCCTTCATTTACCTCATCATTCTGGCACTTCTGATGATCTCAGCACGTCAAACTAGCAGAGATATAACAGAAAGTACGGCTAGAAAGAACACTTGGTCAAGGGGCGCTTGCATCCCTCGCCGAGATGCGACGGGTGTCACGCCCAAATCGAACAGCTGATCTATATGATTGGGAGTGAGAAAGAAGACGGAGTTAAAGCAATAAAATGATAATTTAAAGTGCACGATTTCTGATGAATGATGCTCAAATGCACCCTGTAGAGCAACATTAAATAAGATAATTAGAACAGCAACCCCCAACATAGAAGACTGCAAACATATCCTACAGGGTGATCCAAAAGTTCCTGCACAACTTACTTGAGCCATAGAATCTTTCATAGATAAGAAAACATTCATTAAACTAGAAAAATTTATTGATGAAAATGTGCTTTACAACTAACAACAATCAAATTTCAAATATGCCTCCTTTATTTTTGATACAAGTCCTGAGCCGCTTGGGAAAGGCCTCCACTGCGGCACGCACATGTTCTGGGTCGAGATCAGTCCAGGCTTTTTCTAAAGCTTCTTTCAGAGATTCGAAGTTGGGATGGCAGATAGCGCATGCTTTGCTCTTCATTATCAATTAGACAGAATAATCGAGCGGGTTGAGATCAGGCGAATTTGGAGGCCATTCTGATGAAGTGATAAAATTCGGAAAATTGATCTTGCACCATTCTTGAACAACTCGAGCTTTATGAGTGGGGGCAAAGTCTTGCTGATAAATCCAATTCCTCCCATTAAAGTGAGACTTTGCCCATGGTAATACTTCCCTCTTCAGAACATTAGTTAGATAATTTTGGCTATTAATTTTAACTCCTTAGTCGATAAAAACAAGGAGCATTTTGTTGTCGGCAGTTATTGCACCAAAAATCATAATTGCTTGCGGATGAGCAGTTTGAGATGCAATTCTTCCATTGCTTGAAGCCTTTTCAATGTCTTGGGAAAGAAAGCAATCGTTTTGATGATTCAAAAACTGTTCGACGGTGAACAAACACTCATCAGAAAAGAGAATGGAAGAAGCCCGTGCCTTCGTGCTGAAATGCTTGAGTAACTCTTTGCATCGAACCAATCGCATCATCTTCATTTGTTTTGTTAGCCCGTGAGCTTCCTGTATCTTGTACGAGTATTTTTGAAGATTTTTACGTACAATTCTCCACATGGAACCATATCCAACATTTTCTTCTCTAGCCATCTGCCGAATCGACCATTTTGGGTTCCTACGAATCTTCTATCGGATTTTTTTTCACAATTCGAGATGTTGAAGCTGTTTTTGGTCTGCCAGTGCGTTTCCATCGTTAGCAGATCCAGTTAGACGAATTATTTTCAAGCACGCATAGACTGTTCGAATGAAAACTTTAAGCTTCTGTGAAATTTCTTTTGCTCGGATTCCCTGTTGAGCAAGTCTTTCAATTGCTGGCCGCATATCTCGCGAATTGGTCATCCTAATTACAAAATTTAAACTAGAAATGACAAATAAAGATACAAATAAATGATAATGCAAAAAATAACCTTTAAAAAAATCACATTTTTGGCAACTAAAAAAGGATCAAAAATTTGTGCAGAAACTTTTGGATCACCCTGTAATATCAATGTTGCAAAGATACGTGATTAAGGGTAAATTGAGTAGTGAACCTTATGATGTGTTGAATAAAAAATTACTTCTTGCACGCGACAAGTCTGCACTAATACTCCATGTTGCTTATGTAAAGTTTGCTTTCACTCCAAAGCCTAAGAATTCACTCGAAAAAATTATTATTTTTCCTGAATGCAAAGCCTACTTATACTGCTATTAGTTCCTGAAGTATTCTCCATACGATTGGGTTATTTGACAACTTCCGATGAGCATGAGAGAGTCGTAATTCAAAAATGCATGCCGAAGAAACGATTCGAGTAAGTTCTAATTGTAATAAGATATTTTTTAGATTAATTTCTCTGCCGGCTTGTAAAAACTTTTCTGGAATAGAGAACGCGGCTATTCTGCATTACACACATAAAGTAGATATTATTGTTGCAGATGGCTGTGACAATGGTGTGTTTGTTATTATTTAACAATGAACTTTTAAACAGAGTTTGATACACTTTCAAAACTGGCACACCGTTGGAATAAGCCTTTCGTTACATTTGGACACACTTCTCTTCCTTCACCCGATCCTGCTACAATAATATTTGCTCCAATAAATCCGCATGGTGTGGCCTCTTCTATTGCAGCACTTTGCGAATACTCCAGTTGGGATGAGGTAAACGTTGAGTTTACACTAGATAATATAGTTTAGATCGGCTTTTTTGTGGACCGAGCCGTTGATCCGGAAAGCGAGCGCATATATAAAGCGTTTGAAAAGTTAGAAGAGAATACTAAAAACATATCAATTTCTCTCGTTGTTGATGGAACTGAAAAAGATTGGGTTAGCTTGGTAGCAACAAAAACGAGAGGTTTCTTTTGCTCTTTTTTTAACAATTTCTATACTTTAGTCCTTTTTATCATAGCTCCACCAACATCTATAGAGAGCATAACGACAATTTTTTACACACAAATAGCATTCCCTATAGATTTCATCCTAGTGTTTGTTGACATTTACAGGTAGAATTCCTTACGCTAAACATTCGCATTTATTATAGAATACCACCTAGTCAATTTTATGTAGAGATTTCTAGAGAGCTACAAGAACTTAATGTGAAATCTAGAACTATTAAAAATGTAATTCTGGTAAGGAGAATTTTATGTTGTATCTTTCTTCTAGATGAGTTCTGTCCATTTTGATAAGCAAACCGTCAGAGAATTTGCGTTCAGCAATAAACTAAAAGTTCAAGCTTCTATTGAGAATAACTTGCTGCTTTGTGATTTGTTCAGCACCTTATTCACTCTAAATACAGCAGGTAATCAATTTGAAGATTGGAGTCACCCCATTGAAAGAGAAGGTAACCAATAAGACAATATTATATTCAATTTCTAGGTCTTTCTGGCCCAATTTTTGTTTCTTCACAGGGGGTTAGGTATAGTTTTTTAAAGCTATACGCTTTTATCAGCGGTAAGCCCGAAATAGTTGCCGAAATTGTCCCACAATCATCTGAGGATGGAGCTATTCATGCAAGTCGTGCAGAAATGAGAAAAATTGAATCTCCAGATAATAAATGGCTCTGAGTTCTTCAATGACGTCCTTTATTCGTTGCCATCAGCAATGCCAGAGTGTGGATTCACTGGTGAAAAATGTCCAGTAGCACATATTTTTCTAATTGCTGGAATAATTATTTGCATAATTAGTATTCCTCTGGGAATAGCTTTTTATCTTCAAAGGTCTGAAATCTTCGCTTTTTCTAGCGAATATTCTCACAGTTAGTTAAGATGAGCTAATTACTTATAGGAGAGAAGACGAACTTATCAGAATGCCGTGGAGGGTTGCACATGAGAAATTAGCATTCAAACACGAAGTAGAGAATCCTGGTTATCGAAGAATATCAGCCTATAGTGATTCTAATAGCTCTTCGGGAGAAGAGGAAACAATCGGAAGAAGAGTCGCCTATGTGGAAAACACAAAAGTCACTGCTCAGGTTATTTTCCCTGAATCGGATTCTACACAGTTAACTCCAGCATTTTCTTCAGAAAAGGGCTATTTCTTTCACG
Organism: Oscheius sp. JU1382; assembly: GCA_932521405.1. NCBI lineage: Eukaryota > Metazoa > Nematoda > Chromadorea > Rhabditida > Rhabditidae > Oscheius > Oscheius sp. JU1382. The sequence goes on from OW051476.1 coordinate 108,401, forward strand.
CGTGCAGAAATGGAGCGCCTAAATCAATTAAAAAGCCTTAATCATTCAAATATAAATCCTTTCATTGGAATGACTTTCAATCAAAATGCCGAGCTTGTAGTGCTTTGGAACTATTGCACAAGAGGTTAGGAATCAACGAATAGAAAAACAATTATTCAACAGGTAGCTTAGATGATGTATATTTTGGATCAGGCAAACGGCTTGGCAGGAACTTCCAGTCAACCTTCCTCAAACATATTCTACATGTATTTGCTTGAGTATTTTTAAATTTCACAATTTAGGGCTTAAAATACATTCATAATAGCCCAATAAAAGCGCATGGCGCTCTGTTTTTGACAAATTGTTTAGTTGATAGCTACTGGGTTGTTCGATTAAGCGATTTTGGAGTAAATTCAATTTTGAAAACAAAAATGGACAATAAAGAGCTTGTTTCAAAAGCGCCTCTACAATTGGATTTTATGCCAAGAAGTACAAATGCAATTTATCATCTGTTCAAAATTCAGAATATTTTCAACTTCCTCCTGAGCAACTAGTTGTTCTTAAAGAATCAAAGGATTTTTATAGCTTAGCTCCAAGTGTAGAAGGAGACATTTACTTAATTGGAATGATTATGTATCAAATTTTGTTTTATAGAAGGCCATTCAGAGAAAGAAAAGAAGAAGGAGAAGGTTTATAGGCAGACATGCTTAACTAATTTTCAGAGTTAATTGATCTCATTTGTGATTCAGAGAGGAAGGCTTCTATTCGCCCACAAGTCCCAGATACAAACGAATTTAGCATGAGATTACTCTCAATTATGCAACAGGTTTTTACTCCTTAATTTTGCAAATCTTCAGTGCTGGCTTCACCGAATCGAAAATAGGCCTCTTCTCTTCAAAGTTATTGATGCGATTGCGAGAGAGTTCGGCTATAGGTTAATTTTCTTTCAGGAAAAATTAACTAATTTAGTGCGAAAGGAACGCTAATTGACCAAATGATTACAATGATAGATGAATATTCAGCAAACTTGGAGGAAATCGTTTCAGAAAGAACAAAGGCCCTAGAAGAAAAACAAGAGAAGACTGAAGCTCTTTTATATAAATTGATGCCAAGGTTTCATCTATTAAACAAAATAGTTTTCCCATAGGCAAATTGCCAATTCTTTACGCGATGGAATCCCTATAAGGCCTCAACTGCACACATCAGTTTCTTTACTTGTATCTGATGTTTGTCGCTTTACTGTGCTATGTGAATCTTGCATTCCAGAACATGTTAGACTTTGATTATTTTAAAAGAAAGTATTCAGATTATTGATATTCTGCAAAATTTGTACTCTTCATTCGATGGCATAATATCTAGATTCAACTGCTTCAAGGTAACTATAGACCTCTCACATAACTTGGAACTCCTAAATGCCGACTCTTTCTCAAATAAAGTCCTTCAGGTTGAAAATGTCGGAGACGCCTATCTTGTGTTGAGTGGAATGGAATGCTTGGCTGAGTATAATTCTGAATTTTCTAATTATAGTCATTTAAAAGAAATAGCTAAAATAGCCATCGAACTTCAGCAGGTGCTTCTAAGTTTATAGAATACGTTTTATGACTTCATAGTTTAGTTTATGAAATCATTCGTTGTCCCGCACAAACCAGACTTCAATCTGCAAATAAAAATAGGAATCAGCTGCGGCGCTGTGGGCTGTGGCGTCCTTGGTAGCTTTTCACCGCGGTTATTTTGTGCCTTTATGTAGAGAATTATCATTCAGATTTTGTATATTTGGAGACACGGTTAACATGGCTTGTCGAATGGCTAGCACCTCCTTTCCTGATAAAATTCAAGTAAGAAAAATATTACAAATTATCTTGTTTTAGATAACTGAACAAGCTGAAAGCATTTTGTCTTCAAAATTTCCGGATTTTATTACCGACGAAAGAGGAGTCATTGAAGTCAAGGTTTCCTCATTTTTTCTCCAATAATATAATCATAGGGCAAAGGCCAATGTGTAACATATTGGCTTATTGGAGAGAAGCCTCCGATAAAGCCTAAAAGAAGCGATGAAGTTTTTCTCGACGTTGTCGAGGCAGTGATGCCGAAAAGCGGGAGAAGTATAAGAACGTGGCGACATAGTGCGAGAAGTAATCGCTAATATTTATTTACAGATAATTATTCTGATATTTTGATGATACTGAAATTATATTTTTATATATGTTGATTTTTCGACCTCAACCTTATTACCAATCTTCCGGGTCCCATGATATTTTAGGCTGATCGCTGAGCAAGAGCAAGTCGCTTACGTAGCAGTGTCTCGGTCCAGTCAGCCGGCCAAAATGCTGCGAATTATTCAAAACTGCCTAAAGGTGGCACTCCGTTACAGCATCTGAATAATTTGGGCGAATTCTGACTTTATACAGATTCCAAGCTTAACTTTGATGATAAAAATGTCGCTCAAAAGTTGCCCGAGATTATAGAGAAGCTCATCCAGGATTTCTGCATTCAATAGCTAAGATCAAAAAGTAAAAGTATCAATGACTGTATATTTGTTCATAAACAAAATAGCGATCTCTGATGGCATCTATATCAAGTCGTACTTCTCAATCCGGCAATAAGAACCTAGCTTCAAAATATCATTATAGCTGTCTGCTGGAGGACAAAGGCTTTTTTGCTTACTTAACGCGGAAGAATCTTTAGCTGAAGAACTCCAGCAAGTGTTCTGTGTGGAAAATGGCAGCTATTGAGTCAATCTTGCAATAAAATCAATTCTAATACTTATCGTACAAATCATTTTCAATGTTAGCTTCCGCATTTACTCGATTACACCAAATTTCCCTAGTGTATCAAAAATCTAACTGAGCGATAAAACGAGGAACTTCCTTTTTTGAATTAGGTCTATCCGGGCTATTGCAACAGAGTACGTCAATCAGAAGGGGTCATTTCCGTCCACACACATACACTGTTGTTTGGACCATTAGGACTGCAAAGAGCAGAAAAGATCTAAAGAATTTTTCTCTTTTGCTTGCAGCTTCCGGCTATTTCTAAATAATTCCAAAGTCAGTGCATCCGGAAATAGTAAACATGGCTTATTTTTGGAACCTCCGCAATTATCCTTCTACCAGTTTACATTGGGGTGAAAATAGAAAACATAACTCTTGCCAGTCTAAATGTGAAAACTCTTTTCTAAATAGCTAATTATATGTTATTCTTCTTCGTACTACTTCCGTGTTCGTATTGACATCACAATCGTTCTCATGAGCTCATAAAGCCTTATAAAAAAAGCATGGCTTGCAGAGTGTTGAAAGGCACCAATCATCGCGCATATCCTTCGACTGCACGATTTATTTTTTTTTCTGACGTTCGTGCTAGATCTTTGAGAAAATCTTCTGTTTGTGATGCGTAATTTTAAAAAAAAAGTTTTGATCAGCATCTACATAAAATCGTCGATCAGTCAGCTCGTCCAATCCGCAGAGAGCCGCTATTAATCATAGGAAAAAGAACGTTGAAACACCTGTGAATTTTGAAAACAGTCACTAAAAGAAAAGACATCTCTCGTAAACTACAGACCATGGAGATCAGTGTCCTCTCGGTCCAGTCCCATTTGTCTAATTTATTGAAGCAATATCACACAGATCATGTCTAAAGCCTTTTTCACAAACAAATGTACATGTTCAGAAATATATAAGTTCAAATATTAGCCGAAATGTGACGTACTATCGGCCTTTTTTAAAATCACATTCGACAATTCGGAGTAAGAGACCGGCAAACACGAGGTGTTCCTTAGAGAAGAGTTTGCTCTCTCACATTCCTGTTCATTCTTCGGCAGTGCTAAAAACGGCAAAAGCCAAGGTGACCCAGTACAATTCTGCATTAACAATTAATTAACTTCCTATTCACTACCTGTTACCCTAGGCGCAAAAAATTAATTACGAAAGAATTTAAAATTGTACTAGAAATGCTGTACTAGGCACATTCTCCCTGATTCGAAAAATAAAAGCAGGTGAAACTTGCTTTTTATAAATTAGTGAGTGTACGAACATTTTTTAACGCTTTCCCTAGCACTTCGGCCTGATGGAGTTCATTTTGTTTGAAGCGCTTTTCGAATCCCCCCATATTGCCTCGTAAAAGCCACCAAACTGAAATGTTTTCCAATTAGTTGACCATAAGCACGCACGCGTGTATTTGGTGTGAATGACGCGACAATTCCCTCTTCACAGTAGGCGTTATGCCTCAACAGGGAAGTTTCCTTCCGGATGCCACGCCCCTTTCAGTTGGACACGCCTCCAGCTGACCAGCTATATGGAGAAGAGAGAGAACAATTAGTCTCTTTTGCTGGAAGGCGGGTTCTTTCGAATAGTCCTGAAAATCTAGGCTCAATGTAGCTTCTTTCGGTTTGCATTTCTACTCTTCTACTCAATTTTTTAAACTACTTTGGTGCGATTTTTTAGTCGTAAATTAAAAGGTCCCTGCTCTAATTTGACTAACCATGAGCGTTCTTTTATGGTACATCAATTATTCATCTGACTTCACACAACATTATAATTTACCGTACTTCATTGTTCTGGATTAGTACTCTTAATGAGATTTATTAGCTATACATTATAAATCAGTAGTCTTTTCATTAGCTAATGTTTTTAATTTGTTTGAAAGTTTCAAAAATTGAACAGACGATTCAGATCTCGATATCAAGTCCCCCACACAAAGCTTCAAAGAACCGCTTTAATACATTCGTCAAGAGAATTTTTCTTGATCTCAAAAATTTGATCCCAGACTTGTGTTTCTATTTTTCTGCTCTGATTGGCTCTTATCTTTTCTAATCTGAGCTACTTTAAAGAAGATTTGGCTTTTATGATGTGACTAATTCATAAGAAGTACTTCCTCCAAGATATTTTCGTGAGAACTTATCTCATTCTGATAAGCATCATATCTATAATCCTCATAGTTTCAACTTTTTGATAGGTAATCTGCCAAACAAATACAGTATGACTCTGCAAAATAAAGCGAACTTCTCCTCTTTTTCAATATATTCTAATGTGAATAATATAGGAGTAGGTGAAAATGAATAAAGCTTAAAAAGAATAAAGGAACAATCTCATGTCGTATCATGCAAAGTTCCATGTTTTAGAATGTTTGAGCGCACTATTTATAACTTGTGCAAACGTTTAGATGACTTTGACATTTCTGAAATGCCATTCACATAGACGAAAGCAATTTTCCACCTAATGCCAAAGATTTTCGTATCTTACATGGGAAAGTAAACTGAAAACAACACGAGAGACTTGTTTTTTAGTGCACAAAAGAATGATACTACATTTTTGATTCTCTAACTAATTGTTTTCTTAATCTCAAGTCCAAAATGAAGAATTATTTTTCAGTTTTCACGGGCATTCGTCAAATGCAAGAATCTTCCTCAACTTCTGAGCCAGTTGGTCGCCTTGCAATTCAGCCGCTTTCCACTCCTCTACCAGCAGCTCTTCGAATACTGTATCCTGTGCTGATTTTTATGTCTATAATAGGACCAAGCGCTGCTCAAGGTAAGCACACAAAATGCGACGAACAAACTATGTTCTCAAAACTGTTATTTTTGGTAAATCGTTCCGGGTATAATAGAATGATATATGTACAAAGACGACTACTTGATGCTCGCAAAAATAAAGTTCCCCCGCGTTACCTTTTCATCCTCTTTATTGCGGAAAGACCTTCCAGTCGAGTTACTTCCTTAAACTTTTCTCTCAACTTTACCGATATTTCCAAAAATCTCTTTGAACTCAAAAGAACTCAAATCGTGGGACAGATTTCCGGCTGGACGCGTTCGACACATGAGATCTCGACCTTTTTGATTTAACCCGACATTTTGAGGGTTTGGCAATTTGGTGCGAGCAGCCGAAAAATCGCGATATTTCCGTTTTTGAAGTCTCAGAAGATAGAAGGGAGCTAGGATATTTTTTGTATATTCTCTACAACTATCGGAAAATACAAAGTCGGAAACACCACACATCTCAATGTCCTCAGAGATGTCCCGTGTCTGTTACGTAGTATAGCGATATAAAAATTTCCTGTACAGGAAATTATCTCATATACCTTTTTAGACAAATACCTCATGATACTTCCCGGTACCATAAGATTACTAGACTGGAAGTTTACACGTAGTTTTACGAGATAGGACATTACAATACCTTAGTAGCAAGAGTTATTTCCGGTTAACGAGGGGAGAACAGAGGACTTCGTGAACCCAAAGATGATTTTGCAATTCTTTTAAGATTAGTCATGCTCTTATAGTTCTGGCCCCTTTCTTTATACTTTCTTGGAGCTTTCTTTTCGCGTCATTTGCCGTCCTACCGTGCAATAATTTGCGGAAGTTTGTAGCTCTCTGGTTCTTCAGGTGGGCGTTTGTCATTTTACGGACTGCTGCTTCTCGCGCACACGCAGAATGACGCGCTCGAAAAATTTGGCCCAGCTCTGCACCGAACAAAGAAACGATTAACACATTAAAATGCAGTAGACCGACAGCAAGTGACGTACAAGATGCCTGACTTTATCCGGATTTTTTAGGAAAATGTTTCAACTTGCCGCAGGGTCTCAGTATAAATGGAGGCGACTACAAGAGGATACGAAGTGTAACATTAAGAAAGTAAGCTAGGAGTAAATCCCAAAAAGGCTATATCGCTTTCAGGTGCGCGCTAGAATGCAAAGACGACCCATCCTGCTTAGCTTATGAATTTAATGAGAATAGTGAGGTGAGTTTGGCTTTAGCTTCAAACTTATCTAAAAAAATTTAGACTTGCTTCCTGAAATCACGGTCCCTTTCGGGACAATTGGAGAAAAAAGAAGAAAGCCTTATCGGATTCTGTTTAGATGAGAGTGAGTGTGAGTTTAGCACCTTTTGAGTTTGCACTGATCGAATTTTGTTTGTAGTTTTCCTTGATTTTTGCTTTGGCGAGGGGGTGGTGATTCTTGAGTGGATCTGATGTCAACGGAGAAGCAAATTCCATTAAATTTGATGCGCCCGTCGCTATGCAAAAAACCTAGGAAGCTTATTGCAGCAGACAAGTATGTAAAGACAGAAACATGGGGACTCTCGTATTCTCCAAAATAAACTACGATGTATTTTCACCTTCTAATCTCGAGCACATCCAATAAGAACTTCCGTGTCTCTTCTGCAGAAGCCAGCGACCCCCACGTGAATATATCTAATTGGGTGAGGCACACCTGCCCCCGGATCAAACACCAAATTAGAAGAGACTGATTGCTTCCCGGAAGATTACGTGTACACAGTCTTTTGGCAAATAAAGCGAGGTCAACAAGCAGACTCAAATGAAATTAAGGGAAAACAAACAAAAAAATTCACAAAATTTCATTAGCTTGTTAGATCTAAATAGGCTTATTAAATTAGCTTTTAGATGACGAAACGCGAGACCGATTTATGGATCACATTGCTACCGGACCTGAAATTGCCACCAAAACTAATATCGAAGGTAGAGTTTGTCGCATGGATGAAGACAGGACTTCTTGCCTTTTAGGCGATGACTGTCGAGATTTTTGTATCCAAACTCCCAGGGCGGAGATCTACTCCTTCGTACCAGAGGATCTTGAAGATGATGAATCGACGATTGGTAGACATATTTGAAAGCCAGCATGATATAAGCTTTCAGGGACGTGCACCTGCATCGAAGCTCTTCGAGGTCTAAACCTAATGTTTAACGCGTTTTCTGGCATTCTTCCACCAAAGAGACATCCCCGTCGAATCAAATTTTAATCTCTTTAGCTAAAACTTCTGTATTACCCCTAGTAGTTCTCTCCTAAGGCTCTGTCATCACCCTCGAACCCAAAATCTCAGTCGAAAGTATCTCACCCCGGTTTCCCTCTCTGATCTGAGATTAATTATGGGTAGCTGTGGTGATTCCCACACTTTTCAACGGGTTCTGATGTTTTGTAAGTTGAAGACGAAGAAATAAATTATTGAAGCAGTTTATTGAGTAACATGGAAGAATACCGGATCAATGTCAAACAGTGATTAATGCAAGAAAACCGGATGGCTATTGAGAGAAGATTGCCCGCATCGTTTGGATTGAAACATCGCCAATATAGGTGTCGCTAAATGTCAATTATTTTTAATTAGAGTTCTCTCTATCCTACTATAGCCGGCCAACTACTCTTTGGCCAACCAAGGCATAGGATAGAGCCGTATACATACTTCTGGTCATTTTATGTCGATAATTAAAATTCTCTCCACTGAGACAGATCAATTTGAGGAATCTGGTTGCATGATGTCAAATGACCCATGCGGAAAGCTTCCCTCGGAACCATCTAAACGAATTTTTATAAGATACTCTAAATTATTACCGTAATTGTTTGCGCATTATCGCATATTATCCTACTTAATGAGCTCTTTCTAATTTCAGCGAGTTGTTTCCTAGTAAATACACCGGGATTTTCATAATAAAATCTGAATATTTTTTTTCAAAGGACAAATAGACGTTTTACCTATCTCCGTCTCTTGATCTCTTGAACTGCGGCCCGATGATGCAAGCAACAGTTGGTCCAACAAGACCTCTAATGACAGGATCTTCGAGCAGAGCTCCAACCCAAAGATCAATTCGATCTACTGTTCCATAAACTCTTTGTAGTTTGTCTCTTGTTCCAGTGTTTAAGATTTCTCGGGAAAGCTGCAATTTATTGCAATAATTCACGTTGTCAAGACTAACATGATCAAAGTTTGTCGCGGTTCCCAAGCCACAAAGTTCTCTGTATTTTATGTAAGGGGGATGGCCATGATCACGGCCACGCTGCAATGGACATTTGTTATATAGACTAATAGAAAATACCTGAATATTGATGGAAGATAAATCGGTAGATCCGAACATATTCTCTGTGACAGTAGTTGTTACTCTTTGAGGACGTTTAACATTCTGTGAGAACATTCCACGAATTAGCGGGTCGGGTCCTCCCTGGTTGATTAGAACATCGGAATGGAGTGTTCCTTTTTGGAACTCCAATGGGCCGAAAGATGAGTTAAAGAAATTGGTATCTAGTCGCTGATAGAACTCCTATACATTTCATTCACAAAAGAAGAAGTGAGTACCTGGATCATTCCATGCCCGAATCTGAAAGCTCCCGAAGTAAATTCATTAGCAACGGTCGCATCAACGTCATGGTCATAGCCATGGTAATCTCCTACAACATTAGCGAATGCAGCGCCCAAAACCTTTGGCAACCATTCTCTGTAAAAAAAAGGTGTTTATTTTGAGCGGAAACTCGTGCCTGTAAACGATAGCTTGAACTTCGGCGCCAACTATTTTTCTTGATTCCTGATAGAGACGTTCTCCATCCCAGTGAGGATTAATTCGTTGGAGAGATGAAGCAATTCTGTTATGCTCTTTGGTGAAAATAGTGTGCCAAGCGCTTAGTCCAACAAATAAATTGACTCTTGAATCCCCTGCGGTAAAAACTACTGTGCATGATTGTCGATTTCTACATTTGTTTTGATCGAATGGGAGCACTGAATTGAAGAAGTTATCTGTGGCGCAAAAGGCTTACACTGCATTCCGTTGAAAGTGGGCAGTTTCAAAAATCCAGAACTTCCCAATCGGAATTTCTGTGAATCATGTACCGAGGAGCCATAAATTGGAGACGCGTCAATATAGCCGGTGTTTTCGTTTAACTGCTGTCGAGGCTTTTGTCGTCCGGATCCGCAGATTGGAGAGCTTCGAGAGACGCGAATACAGGTGTTTTTGCGGAATCTAATTAGATAAACGCTGTTAGAACCACAAATACCCTTCGTTCGTATCATCTTGAGTCACAGGGACCGACATACAGCGGCTAGTTATGTTTTGGCAAACATTGCATTTAGAAGATGGAACCAATGTGGTCTGAAATTGATCTATTATTCTTTCTTTTGCCTACCTTTGCCATGTCGTGTGATATAAATTGTCCGAACTGCATAACTAAAGCATTGTACTCATCAGAGACAACAGAAGCATGAGAAGAAGTCAATGTGCGAGTAATTTCTCTAGGAGATGGGCGGGCATCAGGAAAAAGAGAACCTAAACTATCCGTTTCTGTTTTTTTTTAAAAAAAACCGACCGACTGGTTCCGACAACTCATTATCATAAATAGTAGGAAGTAGACGTGTATAAGGCCGATAAGATGCTCCCTTTAGAGGACTTCCTATATTATTACAGCTTCCGTCCATTGTTCTAAGAAATTAGTTAATTTTAAATTATCAGAGACTGAATTTACCTGAAATAGGCATTATAACATACATTAGATTCACAGTCGTGTTCATCCATTCTCGGAACGCATGCGTTAGCCAAGTTAGAACGAATGACTTGATCTAGGTCAATGGACTTCCTCTGAGAGTTATCCTCCGTAGCAATTACGAGTCTCTCACGAAGCATCTCTTCAGCTGCCACAAGAGGATCAGCCAAAACTTCACGACATCGCTCAACGTTTCCGTGTCTGACGGGAGTGATAAATCTGGTGACCGGAGGCTCGTCAGTGGTAGTCGTTGTGAATCGAGTAGTAGTTGTAGTGGTTGTAGGCCGCGTTGTGAAGGGAGTTGTTGTTGTTCTAGTAGTGGTCGTAGTAGTCCGAGTAGTAGTCGTTGTTCTAACAGGAGTTGTGCTAAAAAAATAGTAGCAATTACCAATAAACTTACGGAGGAGGTCGGAAGAACGGCGTTGTTCGGAAGACGGGAGCTGGTTGTCTTGCTGGGAACCGCGTTCTTAGTCTTCTAAAATGAAATCCCTATTTCAAGCAACAACATCTTCGTTATTATTTTAATTAGTTCAGTTATGAGTTAGCAACCCATTTAACAAAGAAATTTAGTCTTATTAGACATCCTGTTAGAGAACTGAGTCATTCCAGTACTTACTCCTCTTCCAAAATTGCTTGTTTGACGTCAAAAGGCCTTCGTTCAGCTGAGTTCGTTAGCTTCACAGTAATAGTTGTTTCAATATTTCTAGGAATAGTGGTTGTTGTGGTCGTAGTAGAAGGACTGGCGGTGGTGGTGGTGGTGGTGGTAAAGGTACTAGTAGTTGTTGTGGTCGTGCTAGATGTAGTGGCAGGAGTCATAGTCGTCGTCGTTGTTGAAGTAGTGATAGGAGTCGTAGGCCGAGTAGTTGTCGTGGTAGTTGTGGTTGAAGTCATTGTAGAAGGGGTCGTAGTCGGTAGAATTATTGTAGCTGTTGTTAAAGGTGGACGAGTAGCTGGGAGGCGATGAGAGAATCCCCGTCCACGGAAATGCAATCTCCTCTGGTGCATTAGAGCTCGGTGAAGTTGTGGTGTCAAAAAAGGGCTAAAACTTGTGCCGAGTGTGCATTATTCCCAAGTTAGAATCCCAATTAAGAGACCAAAAGTGAGTTTTCCCATTAAAATACCCAAAGCTTTTATAATTTAATCAATTATTCTACTGTACACGCTCAATTAAATTGTGAACTACGCAGTGTAAAAGTGTCAATTTATACCAACTCTTTCAAAGGGTTCTTTCTGCTCTTCTCCCCTTATGAACTCACCTGTTTCCATTAGACTGAGGTCTTACAGCAACTGTCACTCTCGGTCTTTGAACAACCGGAGCAGAAGTGACAGGAGCTTGATGAGCTGATGTGACAACAGGATGAAAAGCTTGAGTTGGTCTCGTTACAGACGGTCTTCTTGGTGGAAAAGTTGGAGCCGCCGTAGCTGGAGGTGGGCGCCTTCTAGGGGGTCGAGTAATTGGCAAACGATTTGGAACGTGTGTTGCCAAATTAAATGGGGGTCTACGAATCGCTGTGGTCACTCCTACTTTGCAAGTATTGCAAGCCAGTTGGCAATTATCAACCATCCATTCAGCGTTAGTCTAAATTCGTTTGAAGTATTATCTTTTAATTTACTTTGCACTCTCCTACTGACGCCCAAAATCTACACCATTCGTGGTGATCACAGCATCCATTTCTCCGACAATGGAAGCGAAAAGTAACCGGCGGTGCATCCTCTTCTGCTGCTTCTAGAAAGTGATTCAAAAATACCAGCAACTGCACTCGAGATTTCTTAAACCGTTATTGCTTTTCTCTTGCTGTTGTAAAAACGCTTGTAAAATGGCCTTCTCGGCTTTCTTGAAGTGATTTCAAGTGCTTTCCGGTGGCTAACGTTGGTTGAACGCTTTAGTTTCTTTATGGTACTATGCACGTAAAAATAGACAGCTTTTACTTTTATTTTTAACTTACCTGAATAGTTTAGCCATGATAATAGCAAGCTCAGAGTTAGCAATAGCAGCCGCATCTGTAAATCATAATTGAGAAATGAAATGTAGAAGGAAGAAATAAGAGAGTCATAGAAGCATAATTTTCTAATAAAACATGAGAAAGTGTCCATGAACCGAAACACAACTTAGCCTAGTCGACGCTGAGCGTTATAGAATAAAAAGAAGTCCTATCAACGGAGGACTGAACGAGTCGCTATCGGGGAACTTGATGAATGCAGGAGAAGAAGTAACAAAACATGAAAATCGAGAATTTAATAAGGGTTACTGAAAACTAACAAATTGGGCTTCATTAATAAGTTTAAGATAAATGATAGAAGAAAAAGGTAGAAGGTATTTTAGGCATCGAGTTTTAGCCTTGACTGCCGTGAAAACAAGGAGACTTACTGGTTCGGTATCGCTGATGAAAGATGGCGATTAGGCCGTTCCTTTGTTCAAAACCATTAAGCGACCTTGATTATCCTCTCTCCTCCTTTCGCCATCGAAGCTTGCGAACACGGAGAAGAGAATGTCAAGAGCACTTTAGATATGAACGAAATTGAGAATGATCTTGTGGCAATTAAATTATTTTCAACAATAATACCGACGATCTAACTAATTTAGGAATACAAAGATAACTAAAAGACCGTCTTCTAACTCTCGGCCCACTTGTAGTAGTTCAGAGGGCAGCAGTTTAGGCCATTGACCTCCAAGAAGAAGGCAGCCAACTAGATTAAATTGGTAGCCCCGGTGAATCATAGGAAGGATAAACAAACTTCTTATAAACATTATAAAGATAGAAAATTGATCAATTTTAAATTTTGTAAAGCCCCAAGAATTTGGGACAAGTTCGAGAGTCATTGCCGTCCGATTGGTTTCGGCTATCAGTTTTACACTAAGGACATGGTCTAAGTAAAACACTAGCTGGTTTGACTGATTAGGCGATTACTCGCAAAGTTAAAAAAGTTATTTGCTTCAAGATACCACGAAAACTGTTCAAAAAATTTAGAAGAAAGAACATATTTTCTATCAAAGACTGGAATTCATTTCGATACTGATTCCTTTGTGAGCCTAAATTGTCGTCGTTTGATCAACAAATTTCATGGTAAAAAGTGAAAGTGTTAATGACGATCTCGATTCAGTTTACGCATGATAGCATCAATGATCAAGAATAGTGGCGTCTTTGACTTTTGGCGCGTTTGGAAATACAATCTCGTCGAATGTGACATTTTCCGAAAAGTTCTGGAAGCAATTCCTTCATCAAAAACCAAGAGCTGTCGGTTTCACTGTTTCATGGAAGTGAAAAAAAGCCGTGATGATAACATTTGTTCGCTTTCGGTTGAAGTTCAATTGACTGAAAACGGGCGCTGATCAGGATTGTCTGTTGCAAAATGTAAAGGAAAGTCAAATCAGCAGCTGAAGATCCTGTCTAAAGAAAAGAGACAGTTTACAATCAGACACAAGGTTAGAATCGTGGCTATTTTCGCAGGAATTCGCCCCAACCTCAAAACTACCAGCAATTTTCCCTACAAAAACTTGCCGTTTAACGGCGTCTCGATGATAATTTCGGAAGAAAGTGCCAATTTGAGGTGAGTTCGAGGAAGCGACAGGTTTGCCATTGGCGACGGCGCGACATGTCCTCAAGAACCTGATGACGAGAGAAAGAAGCACTTCCGAGTATTGAAAGCGAGACTAGAGCGGAAGAGGATCTATTGGGATCAAAAAATAGTCTTATTATAAAATTAAGACCTATTCCTAGTGACCTTCACAGAAAATCGAAACTGATTGTCTTCAATTGCACCAATTTCTATCAAATTGCGTCGTAAACAAGGGCTACAAACTTGGCCATGACATCTGTCAATCCTGTTAGAAAACCAACTGGGAGAAGTAAAGAGAACTATGATGAGTCACCTCTATGAATGGTTTAGAAAGGCTGCGTGCCATAAATTAAGCAAATTGAGACTATCAGTAGTTCAGACATCGCCAGAAACAGACCCTCTTTCGGTCTCTTAGCGTTTGACTAGGGGCGAGAGCGTTTTTTGGCCGATCGCTTGGACAGCAATTTACACCTTTTCACCCTCGTTACCGGTTACATGAAGCTGAAAGATGCTTTACACAAGGAGAGAGAGAGAGAGACAATAACGAAGAACAAATTAGAGGAGAGGAATTTGCTATAAGGAGGCAATGGCAGAGGAAGAAGGAATGTATTTAAAGAGTGTACATAAAAACTGATTAGTACTTGATTCTTTCAGCTCTAATCTAAAAACCAAAATTTCTGCACAACAATTTAAGAGTCTTCCACAAAGGAAAATACTTCAGGAAGAAGATTAAAAAACAAATGACCAGAGATTTTTTAGGAACTTGAATAAAAAAGAAAAATATGAAAATGGAAGCACTCGGGATCTATCTAGTAACAGAAACTCCTCGTTACAGTCGGATGAAAAGAAAACACGACACTCGAAGTGTTTTCCTGGAAGAGGGAAGGTGGACTAGTGGATTTATACCAAAGAGAAGTTTAAAATGCCGTTTTAGTTTAAGGATATCGGTGTGGAATGCCACAGTCGTCGTGATAGTTTTTTTTTTCGTGAGGCGCAGCTCATAGACGGCTGCGAGACGGTACGACGATCCAGTTCCGGGAGGAAGAGAGGGCGAATAGCCCGTGAAGACCTAATAAACCAATCTTGTACTTTACGACATAAATGTTTGTTGCTAGGAAGAGAGTTGAAAGCTCGCCAAAATGACCCTTAGAAGGGCGGTACTGACCTTTGTCTCGTTGGTTTTCTGGTGACACCGGTTTACATCAGCGAACAGAGCCACTAGCAGTTAACGAGATTAGAGAAAATTCTAGGGTCAAACTATAGTTGAATAAAACGGAAGTCTCGATTAAAGCTAGCTTCCGTAGTCAAGGAAAAGGGCAAAATTTCCAAGATACATTGTGCTCAACCTTGAAAAACCTCTTAATTTAGGATGCAAATAGCGTGCAAAAAAGGGCAATGTTCGTAGAAGGGCGTAGTACTCGTTTCAAAAAGAGAAACACGGGAAGAAGTAATGGACCGAACAAGGACGTCCGGAGAGACTAGGCGATAGGGGTTAACAGGATTTTTGGGCGCTTCTTTGAATTTATAGAACAATTTATCTAACTTTAAATAAAATCCTTCCATGTCATCCTGTCCGTCCATCCGTGACCTTTTTGTAAATCCGGTCAAATCCTTTATGTTTTTGGGGGAGCAGTCGTTTTTTTTCTAATTTTAAGGAAATTCCGGGGGAAATTCCAGATAAACTCAGAGAGGCCTAATATTCCAGGGGAAGGGGGCGAAATTCAAAGGGAAAGGTGACTGAAAGTTTCACAAAGTGAAAAAAAAAGGGAAAACTTTCAAAGAGCCGCCAGAGGCGGCGCAGCCCGCTTATATAAGTATAAATGCTGATACAGGATTTTTCTTTGATCTGATGACAACACAGGTAGAATTCAGAACACACTTTTCCTCAGCTACTTTTTGCTTGTCTTTTGTGTGATTTTATCGAAAATGAACCTCGTCAATCAAACCATTATCGGCTAACTGGCGGTCACCTGAAAGCGAGAACTTTTTATCTAGTCGAACCATCTTGCCTTGAAAACCAAAAGCTCGTAAACATGCTTTATGAGAAAGAGGAAGTCAAAAGCGGGGGTCAGCTTTAAAGAGTACTCTCAATGGTCGAACTCTTTCCCACCAGCAATCCGTTCCCCCTTTTAGACTCCGAACTGTCCGGTCCAATAGGCTCTTGAGCCCGTCTGCGTTCTCCGGCGATCTCTCCCTATTTCCGATTTTGTTTGCTTTCCCGTTTCACACCTGTCCGCTCCTATCCGAGAAGATACGAATTACTTTTTTATAATAAACAAACTGAAATATTATCCAGCTTAACTTGATGAAAAAATCTGTATTTATCGAGAGTTTTCAATTATTTAAGCAATGTTTATCAGCACTACGCTTTTTAAAATTCGCATGGAACACTTTTTTGATGGTTGTGCCGGTTCGTGGCCAATTTGGCAGTCGGTGACCACTTGTGGCCAGCCTAATTTGCATTGATCGGCGACTGTCCTTCAAGCAATCGAATAACTCGACCAACACCTAAGAGTTGGAGGCTACCCTGTTCCGAGGTCAATTACACTCGGTTATACAATCTAATTTATTTTTCTTTCTGTTACGTTCTCAAGCTGCTATTACATTCTCAAATAATAGATGGCTTGTTTCTTTCGATCCTCGTCCAGTTCTCCTACCAATTAAGGGTACTGTTGCCCATTTACGCATGCCATGAGGCTGACTGATCGGACAAAGTTTGAAAGCACATCCGGTTCTCCTGTCAGCTCCTACGTTTAAGTTAGCATACGACTGGAACACGTAGATAGGCAGCAACCTATTTGGGAATTGCCTTCAAAATTTATGACTGAAAACTAGTAACGTCCTTTCGTCGGAAACTTCTCTATCCTAGCACGGTCTAATTCATCCACTGACTCTCTCACAGTCTCCCTTTCCAAATCGTAAACAAGCGCTTGCCGAGTGCAGGTGTCAATAGCGCGAGGGTCGCCGACCCGGAAAATTCTCGGTCACTCAGCGGGTGTGGACCATCTCATAATCATTGCTGAGTCTTATGTTGTTTAACATATTTTGTCCTTGAGTCTCTTTTATGCTTGACTTTGAGCTGTCAAAAACGACGTCTCAACTTAAATTTGACCAGTTCATGCGCAAATCTTGCAAGTGAGCGTTCGGTTCTGCTTTAAGGAGTCTTTTCTTTTTTATAATTTGAATGCTTTCTATAAAAGTTAGCTATGTGACTTAGTCTTAGAATAAACGAAATCGTAATGGCTCCTCCCCGATCGGAGGTCCGTTATTTGCTCAAAACTAATGGAACATCATCATATAGTGTGAGCTACTCGAGCGCACTCTGATAGCATTTTTAGCCCTGTGATTCAGGCGTTTTATCGCTAGATCTCGAAACTTTCCCGGATTTTATGAATATTATTACCTCTCATTTCGGGGGAGAAAGCCGTTCCTCCAGAGGCCGATCTTATCGAATTCTCTTTGTCCATGACCATCGGCGCGCATTCCTCCAGCATCGGCACTTTATTGTTTTTTTCTCGTCTTCCGAGTTCCCCTTCTTATTGTCCTCTCTTCTGTTCAGCTACCTCCTCAGGTCTTTGTGTCGATCTCGAGTAGAAACAGGCTCTCACACGCGACCGGTAACTACTTGGGAACCAATTAGGACTAAGCTTTCCTCATCCCTGTTCACAATTAGCTCGGCGTCCGATGGACAAATCGTGACCGGTAGTGAGAGGGAATTAATTGCAGCCGGGCTGACCCCGGTCGACCCCTCTCCTTTTTGTTTTGTCGGGGATTAGAATCAGTTGGAAAAACCTCCTTGAATGCTTTCTTCTTTCGGCTTTTATTGAAATTTTGTTTTCTTTTCCCTTTCAAAGAACCTTTCTCTTCTTTTTACTGCCTCTCGCTGTGCCTCGTAACCGCACCATTTGGCTATTTTTCAGGCCGATTTGACCTTGGCTCTGACAGCTAGCGCCTATCTGAACCACCAGGACAATCACATTTTTGTTTCAATTTTCTAACACGTATCTATTTCTTTCTTTCTCAATATTTTTCCTGTCCACTATATAGCAGCCTGTCATGGAAGTGATCGGCTATAGAAAACACGGAATTCATTCGACGCCTATTTGCTCAACCATTCGGGGAAAAGCTGCGAATATTTTTGGAACTCCTTCTTTCCTTGTAAAATATATCTTATTCGATTCTCTTGAACGACTAGCTCTTATATTGCGCATGCACACTTGAAGCTGCCGCCTATGCAAATTAGCTGAACTGTCGGCTAGACTTTTACGTCCTTGCTTCAATCGTTTAATTTCTACTGGTTGTAGCTACAACAGATGGCGAATCCTTTTGTTGAATCGATAGATGTCATAGCCTCACCACCTGGCCGGTAATTCTCCTCTTATGCGTGAGTCATGTTTACCCAATAAAGGACGTTCTCCACCACCTCCACTCTTCTCTCAGAGGAATTTCTCTGAATCATGACTATTTTACAAAAGTTGTGACAAAATTGTTTATTTAAGCTCATTATCTCCATTAGTAAATAAGACGCTTAGCGGAACCAAATGCCAGAGGCAGTCCATGCCTGTCCACCAAGTTTTTCGCCATCCAATCGCCCCTCCGTAGCCACTCCACGTCCAGAAATCTAGCTGGCCAATCGCATCAACAAATGCGGGCTATTTGCAACAGATCGTTTTTTGTGCCGGGCTGCTACGGTTCCGGCAGATTGTGAAACTCTCTCTCTCTCTCTCTTTGACTCTTATCAATTGTGATGTCGAGAATATTTCATCGGATCTTTTTCTAAATTCTTGTTAGCCTTTTCGCCTCGTTCAGTTCGACCTTGTTACCTCAATTTTCCGCCTAGTTCGCTTGATTTACCGTCCACAAATCGATCCTGAACATCCAGTTTTGAGATAAACTATGTCTCAACCTCACTCCCGATGAGGTACACTTATATTTTATCAGCTAAAGTCGCGTATTTCCTCCTATTTTCCAGTTTTTAGCCCGTTCGCCAGCAGATAATCTTCCATGATCTCACAATTTCCACCTCACTCGTTCTCTCTCTCACTTTTATTGCTTTCAGATTTCTCCTTAAAAACGACAAAGGAAGAACCCAGAAAAATCTATCATCCCATCAAGGTAAACTGATCAAGATCTATTATGAAAATCAGTTTTCAGGATGGGAAAACTGTCATGCCACCGCTGCAATAAGCAAGTCTATCCGACAGATAAAGTCGGCCCACTTAAGGACTCAACTTTCTTTCACCAAGGTGCATCTTAAGTTGAAAAGAAAATATGGCTTTCTAGGCTGCTTCAAGTGCTACATTTGCGGTACTCGACTCCTTTTGAAAAGTTACTGTAATAACCGAAATGATATTAACGATAAGGTACGAATATTTTTTGAGTCTTTTTCCTAAAACCTGGAGTTACGAAATCCAGTTACCCGCGCTCAATGGTGTCTTATAAACAAGGAATTTCTATCGGAATGAATGGCGCGCAAGTCACGCGAACGGCACAAATTGCCCAGCGCAACAGTCGAGGACGATAATTGTGAGGACAAGTTCCATAAAAGGCATAGTGGATTAAGGCGTCTAAGAAGATGTTCTTTACCAAATACGGAATTTTTAGGAGGTTTACTGCTCGAACCATGTGCCAATTGCTGGTCCACATGACCCAATTCCTGTAAAAGGCGACGTTTCACCAATTGAAAATGGTCATTCAAATGGGAAATCCAGCAACGGCTTTCGAAGGCTAGCGGCAGCATTTTCATTTAAAGTTAATACTTTTTAGGGATGCTGGACTAGAAGATTTGAAAATTGCTCATGCCATTAAAGCAACGAAGGTAGCAAAACCTTATCCTAAAATAGAACACAAGGGAGCAAACTACATCGTTGTAAGTTTAAGCCTAATAATAAAGTTCAAAACTTAAAATTAGGATTATGACGCACAAACTCGACTAGAACTCCTACATAGAAAAGCAGAAGATCAGCTTTATGAAGAATTTAATCAGCAGAGAACAAAGGAAAGCGAACAATTCGAAGTTGAGACAAAAGTAAGCATTTTACAGAAATCTTATGAGAACTGTTTTTAGGAAGAATGGGAGCGAGCACTGGCTGATTTTGCGAGGAAATATGAAAAAGGTCAAGCTAATAGGACAGCTAAAGACGATCTGATTCGCCAGTTAACAATTAAAAGAGATAAGAAGCTGGAGACTTTGCACACTAAAAGAAGAGAAAGGGAACGTCATCAGACCGCAGAGTTGGTGGATAGACAGGCAAGAGAAATGCTGGATCTATTTAAACAAGCAAGAACGGTAAATTTTATTCCAGTTTTCTATTTAGTATTTAAAAATCTTTTAGGAATACAGTCATGATGAATATCCATCAACTCCCCCGCCACCACAACCTCCTTCTTGCAGTAAAAGAGATATTTACACGACTACAGAATACTTCTCAGTATATTTTCAACTTTAATGCATCTTATAACAATTTTAGACAATTGACGAAGTGGCTATGTATGCTGCTAGAAGTGAAGTAACTTCTTTTACTGATCTTATCCGAACATTAACGAACGAAGCCCGAAGCGACGTTGACGTAGCTAGGTAGCTTTCAGAGATTAATGCCGTATTTCCTTTACTTTTCAGAGCAATTTATCGGTGGATAACAATAAAGAATCTAAATACAATGCATTTTGACGAGTCCGTTAAAAGCGACACTCCTATGGGACTCCTCCGCGGCATTAAATATGGAACAGAGAGTTACCACGTTCTTTTTAAAAGACTTTGCGCGTAAGTAACGTGAAAATATGAATCAACTCCTTTAGCTATGCTGGACTGCATTGTGTTGTGATAAAAGGATTTTCCAAATCAGCTGGCTATCAGCCTGGCTATTCCTTCGATGACCACAGATTCAGAAACACTTGGAATGCAGTCTATCTTGACGGATCCTGGAGATTTGTTCAATGCAATTGGGGAGCCAGGCATCTTGTGTAGGTTTTGATCTGACTCTAAAAGTAATATTCTAGCAACGCCAAAGATAGCTCCTCTTCTCAAGATATGAGGAGTGATGGAAACTTGCGTTATGAATACGATGACCATTATTTCATGACAGATCCAGAGGAATTTATCTACGAGTTTTTCCCACACGATCCAAAGTGGCAACTTTTGCCAAGGC
Source organism: Oscheius sp. JU1382 (assembly GCA_932521405.1). Lineage (NCBI taxonomy): Eukaryota > Metazoa > Nematoda > Chromadorea > Rhabditida > Rhabditidae > Oscheius > Oscheius sp. JU1382. The sequence continues at coordinate 129,331 of OW051476.1, forward strand.
CGATTTCCTTGGAAGAATTTGAACGAATTCCATTTGTCCGAAGTTTATTTTTCAAGTATGGACTATCCTTTACTGATCCCCGTCTTGAAAGCACACTATATGTAAGGCGTTTTGAAACAAATTAAACTCATTCCAGACGGATCGAAGTGGGGCAGCAAGCGTTGCAGTTCGATTGCCTACAAAGGGAGGAGATTCTCTTATATTTCACTATAATTTGAAAATGTTTGACTCAGAAGATACGACAATCAACGGACTATCTCTGAAAAGATTTGTGATGCAATCAGTGACAGATGGGGTAAAACTAATCCTAGATGAAGGAACAATAATTCAGGTGGTAACTTTCCGTGTTCATGCTCCCTCTACTCGTCCTCTCCTTCTGGATATTTTCGCAAACAGCGTTTCGTCTGGCCATTACCTCACAGGACAGCCTATAAAATTCAAGAGCGTATGCAAATTTAAAGTAACTTTAAAGCCGATAAAATTATCCAAAATTGCCAGGTTATTTGTGAATCACTTCAAGTCATAATGGTGCCATTGCCGGAGTGTGCTTCTGGCGAGTGGGGGCCAGCCAAGGCAGATCGCTTATTTGGCCTTCTGCCTATATCTCATCCAGATGCAATTATCAACACTGGTCGTTATGTTGAGATACGTTTTAGGTATATGTAACTTTTAAAATACACCAAAAGAATAGAATGACTCGCCCATTATCGGAATTTGTCGCAGCGCTTCATAGAAATAGGACGGAAGATCGAATGCTTCAACATTGTACGAGGACTCAAATAAAAGGAGAACTTGTCTCTATTTTCATCGATTTTCCCGAAGACGGCCAATATGGCTTAGATATCTATACTCGTCAAAATGATCAGCTTGTCAATGGGAAACAGTTACTTACTCATTGCTGTAAATACCTCATCCACAGCCGTAATTGTTAAAGTTTTTATTTTGGCACATTACCTGCCGACTTATCGATTCTCACTCTTGTGAATTCCGAAAAGACCATAACCCAGAGAAACGTGTAGAGAAAATATTCTTGGAAACTCTGTATAAAATTTTGTACTGCTCGGTGTTTTTTTCAACATTTTTTACAAAAATTATTGTGTTAATAAAAGTTTATACCACCGTTATTACTTTATTTTCTCGTCGTCGCCCGGAAGCTTGGCCATCTGTTCCAAGCTAAAAAAAACCTCTTAAAACCTTAAAGCTAAAAGGGTTATATGCGTCCGCACGCAAATAGGAGCTTGTCTCTGGCTTCGCCAAAGCCGCGTAGAAACTTTAAAAACTAACGATATTCCTTGCTTCTTGTGGACAAATAGCATTATACTTCCTACGATGAAATAAACGACTCCAGTTACTAAGCAAATTTTATGAAGATATTTGTCTTCATTTCCATACCACGATGGCTTGAATAGAATGAAAGACTTTTGAAAATTCATGTATTTACTTCTCCCCCAATCTAAATAAATCTTTTTTTTTCAGCAGCTCTTTACTATTTTCTATTTCTATTTCATATTGTCCTGATGGGAGACCATCTTTGAAAAAACCATTCAGTTTTATATAGCGATAAATCTTCCGAAAGTTTTCCTGTGACTCAGGACGCATCCAAACAACAAAATCGACATTTTGAAAACCGCCTTCAAGTTCCGTTATGTTTTTAGACCAATACCGAGGCTTGACAGTATTCTCCAGCTAAATGAGAGTTTCGTGGCTATTGAAAATATACTCACTCCCTTAACATGGCTTCCCTTTTGTATATAGCAGTAGCTGCGTTTCTCTGCTCTTGTTAAAATACCTTCCGTTGTAAATGGCACAGCAATATTCTCAAAAGGCTGGAGGTCACCTTTTCGAAGAAATTTGAGATGGAACGTGTCTAATTTCGAATTTCTCAAACTCAGAATCAGTACCGTTGAACATAACATTCGCTCTTGAACCCATAGGAACTCGATAGACTTTATTTCCGGCCCATAAATCTTCTGAAGCGTATGAACTCGTATTTAACAGCTCTTCCATAAACTGAAATCAAATTTTTTTTGTAAACCTAAGCCACACTTCAAAACAATTTGTTCTCCAGTCTTTATCCAAACTCATTTGAAATGTACAATGTGTTGACTGCATTCTACGGTGGTTTATTGGGAACCCTAGAGCTTTTTTAAAATAAATTTTATAGAAAGCAGAACCTCTTATTCCATAGTACGCGACAATTGTGGGGCCCTGAATTATTTTAGATTTGAAATGGAAAGCTTACCTTCCAGTCTGTGTTCAAAAAAAATCTTATAGAACACGTCTTCCCACAGCAATTTGTCGTATTATATTGAATTTCTAGCTGCTTTACTAAATTTTTATTGTGCTTTTAAAAGCAAACTCACCGTTATCATTAGATAAACTGAGAATAATGCCCAGGAAAATACATAAAAAAGCAGAACTGAATGTTACAGGGAATACCGTAACAGCTGATGGTAAGGGGTACGTTCCTTTAAGCTTCTGGGCCAGCAAATCGTTCTCTAAAGCCATTAATTAGGCAAGAAGAAACTTACTAAAGTTCCTCCAGCGTTTGCCCATTGTACAAAAAGCATACAATAAGCGGCGTTGTTATGGTCAGGTCCGTAGATTGTATATGAATCATCCCTATGTCTGTAAAGCCTAAAGTAGAATGATCCGTCAAATTTTGCAAAAACTCGGAGTCTTTACAGAAACAAATAGTCAAACATTTCGAGTAGTTTCCTTGTTAGAGAGAATTTTAGCAGCATTCTGGGTTGATAGGGGCATAAATTTCTGAAGAAAGCAATAAGAATTGAAGAAAAAACGAAGTCAGGAAGAGTCCTGTTCTTTCTTGTTTTACTAAATACTACGTTGGTTCGTGTGATTCATGAAAAAAAGCTGAATAGACTAACGTTGATGACTAAGCTCAACTGACTCGATATGATTACTTCGTTTCTTGGGTGTGGTTCTCGATAACAATTATGTTGTCGATGTTGTTGATAACTAAAACAGCTAAGTCAATATAATAAGCTCTTACAAATTCAGAGATACTGACAGCTGCTGAAAGTGATAACGAGGTTCTAATCAGCCATAGATCAGACTAGAGAAGTCTATTTTCTCGAGAAGATAGACTCGTCTCAAGATTACCCACTTTTTATCGCATAAAACTCTCAGTTACAATGTTCATCTAAAGGGCGTCGACATAATTGGAAATCGTAGTCAAAAAGCTTCCGCAGATGACTCATATTTCGTAATAAAGTGTGTGAATTTGGTACTGTCCGATAAGGAGTCATATTTAAGCGGCAAAAATATCTGCTTCTCATAGACTTGTCAAAAGCTCCAATACCTGTTGAGACCATGTGCAGTGACATTGAATACCAACAACAACTTGAAGAGGTATTTTACCCCGCAGATATTCAACTATTTCAGGAACGAGCCGAAATTCGTCGGAAACATGAGCTTCTTCTAGAAGAGGCTAGACGGCTAAGGGAAGAAGAAAAAGAAGAAGAGAGAAAATATAATGAAGCGTTGAAAGAAGAAGAACGCCGTATCCAACAAGCGATTCGAGAAGAAGCGCGTAGAATTCGAGAACTGGAACGCGAAGAAGAGCTGCAAAGAAAAGATACAGAGGTAATTCGCCTTACAAAATAGTTTATTACGCTTTACTTGCAGAAACAGGAAAATTGAATAACAAAGTTCTATTTACCGTCTTCCCTTACGATTTTATAATCTAATTCACATTTATAACCAACACTTTATCACTTACCAATTTGGTAGTCGTACGAGGTAGCCACCCATGAACAAATAAGCAACTAAAACAATGATCTGATATGTAAGAGATCCTCTCACCAGTTCGCTTTCATAAGTGAAAGGCTTAATATTTTCTTGACCGCTAATAAAGTGCCACTTAATGTTCTTCTCTTTTAATATTTCAACTCGATAGCCAGCATTATCTAGCGCCTGAAGCTGTTTAGCACTTCAGTCACAAAATTACTCTCGAAAATTACTCACTCTTATTCGATCAACAATTGTTAATCCAAAGTAACTCGTGCAAAAGTTTCTTGGCTCCAGTTCACAGTTATGATCGACTACTCCAAGCCTGCAAATGTTTTATATGAAGCTGCATGCTTACCTGTAAAACTGGGTAATAATTGTGTCTCTCAATTCCTTGTTTACTTGAACAAGTTTCGGTAAAATTAATGGAGAAGTTTCGCACTTCATATCAATTGTAAAAGGAGTGCTCTAAACGTTTCTAGGATACAATGCTTAAAAGTTTACATTGACAATTTTCAAATTCTCATCAAAGCCCATTTGAAGGAGAGATGCCCAACAGTCTTCTAGTGACGCTTTATCACCATTAATTAACTCTATCTGTAAGGAGTCTTTATTTTTTTACCACTCAATCAACCTGGTGAAATTCTAAAAAACCGCGAAGGGTCATTCTTTCGTCTCGAAACTCGACAATCATTTTCATTTGCTTCCATTCCTGCAAATAAGCACTCTTATCAAGTTCAAGAATAAATGATAAGAAAACTAACGGCTTCACTAATTGAGGAGTCCCCTGATGCCAAACAATACGCGTTATACTCGTCCATATTAAGCAAATTATCTCCATCCAGATCAAACATATCAAATATATTCATCAGAGTAACTCTGGAAAAATATTACAGTATGAATTAGATATATCAAAATACTTGAATTCTTTGGTAACTTTTCCATCGATTATTAGCTTTTCATCCGTTCCTCGTTTTGCTTTTACTGTCTTCGTCGTACCGAGGCTCATAACGACCATAGTAGCATCGTTTTCTAGCACAATCTCATCAGTGGTAAAGCCCTAGAAAATAAATTTACTCATGGTTGCTTGTGTCTTCACTGTCTGTCAGATTCGTTTCAGGCCAACATTCCAATCTCTATTTGCTCATCGTCTTTACTCAAACTCAGTTTTTTGCCGAAAGTAACAAATGCAGGTGCTGAGTGTTTGACTGTTGACAGCTCTATCGAGTAGAGTAAATACGTGTGCGGAGTATAAATTACCAGATGAGCGAAGAAGGACAGCTTCTCAGCTGAAATGTCTGCCAAACTGTAAGTTTCCACACTAAGTCTAGCAGAATATTCCAGTATCTTCCTCGTTGTCCTCTTCGCTCTCTGTGCTCTCGTTACTGTCTCCGACGCTCAGGTAAACGTCTCTTTCACACCACAAGACAAGTTTTTCAGTATTATGGATCCTATGGTCTAGGAGCCTATTATGGCGGTTATGGCTATGGATATCCCGGCTATGGATACTAGTAAGTTTGCTTTTTCCGGCCTTATTAGAGGAAATTTCAGTGGCGGATACTACCCCTACTACGGTGGATATTACGGCAAGAAATAAACCTCAGCTGCTTTCAATATCAACAGTATTAAAAAAATAAACTGGTTTAATCAATTACTTCTTTTCTTTGTGCAAAAATGAAAAAAACTCACATCATCTGTTTTATTTCGAGTAACTCCAACAAAATTTCCTATAAGATCAACGCTTCAAAACAGTACTTACTATAGCTAACCTTGTTTGTCCAAAACCAGCAGAAACATATCATCGACAAATGGATGTACTCCGCTGAGTAAACGACTATTTGCTGAAATTTCTCGGTTTTTTTTTCGCACTGTCAACATTAAACTACGGAAAATACACTCACAGTTTACTGCTAGTTTCAATTCTATTGTACATGTGCATTTCTCTGGAACCTTGATAGTATATCTAGTTGTAATGAGAGGCGGAGAAATTATAAGCATTCCACGAAACTAAATAACTACTACAAAACTAGAAAGCTTACTCCAGTCGTTTTTTCAATCGGTTCATATTCTTGCTTTACTTTCTTTAAGGGGGAAGACGGACCAGCTAATTGATTGATTAATCAGCTTTGTTAGAAACTTACCGCTTGAAGATTGCGAGGCCGTCATAGTATTTACAGCTTCTTTTTTAGTGGCGTCCATATGTTTTAAAAGCTCTGGTACATCGACATCTCCGTTGTCTAGTGTAAATTTTTGCATTTCTTTTACCAGAAGATCTTGTAGCTCTGGGTAAGTGTAAACCTAAAACACTATTCAGATGTTAAAGAATAAACGTACAATGCAGTCAATAAAATCAGCCGCTTTAAGCCCTTTATACTCTTCTATCTCTTCTGGGCTAAGTTCAGGGGGAACTTCTTTGGCATCATAGCGAATATAGATGCTATAGGCTTCATCCATAGTAATGTGTTCTGCTCTTTTAATTAATTATTAGCAAATGTAAAACCTTTCTGATAGGGCCATAATCTAGAAATTTGCTTGATATTTAGAGGTTTCCCGCAGCAGCCAATAATGGCTAGAAGCCGTTCTAAGGTAAGAGGATCATCATTGTTTACATGCCGATAAACACGACGAAATTCTCGGCGAGAAAGTTCTGTCATACAAGAAAATAGATTAGACGAATAATGTAGTTCAACGATCCAATTAGGTCAGCTGGCTGCCGCGATCCGCGAGGGATACGTTGTCATGGTAACGGATGTCAATTAGCTGACTATTCACGTTAGTGGTCACGAGGCTAAGCAAACAAATATTTTATACCCGGAAATATATTATAAATTATGGCAGATATGTCTGTAGAGTGGACGAACTCGTTCTAAACCAGCCAAGGATAAATGCTTCCCTTTCGTGAAGAAAGATACATATGCCTTTGGATCGTAGACCTATAGGCACATTTGCAGGAAAAGAGCTACAATTTACCGTAAATTTTCCTCCAATAAAGAATTGACTTGCATAATCAAACAGTTTACACTTTTTGCAGGCCGATGCGAGACGGACCATACGTTCTTTTGCTACTATATATTTCTGTGAAGTGTCTACCAAAAACTTCTAGAAATCAAATATTTGCTCTTTGCAACAAACTACATCATCAAAAGATATCGACTTTCGTAGATAATCATTCAATTTTCTTGTTATCGATTCATGAACTTCTGGGAAAGCATCTAAGATATAAATCTTCTTTTTTACTACTTTTTCTAAGTCTTGAAGCCTAGCCACTTCCATCTGGAAAATTGCCATAGTTACAATACAATACAATACCCTGAAGAAATTGTCGTCAAATGGATTAGTGCCGTTGAATATCATCATATTATTGATATGTCTAAGATGTCTCCTCAAAATAAAGAAATAACTATATACCTCGCAATAATGAAAAGAAAATCTGGTTTAAATTCTTCTGCTGCCTCAAGAAATAGATTATCTTTTGTGCAATCATAACCATCTATCTTTGATCGCAATAGAGGTTCACACGCTATAAGCTATCGAGCATAGTCTATGACAAATACCTGGCATTGCTGACAAATAAATGATAGAGAAAACGTCCCTACACTCTTCATAGATAACTTTCATGGCATTTTGAGCATAACTGTTGCCTATAACTAGGAGAGTATAACCATTTTTAGAGGTAGCATTGTTCTGAAGATTTTATTTATTTTTCTAGAGTTTCATTACGTCTGCAACGATGCACTTTGCATTGCTTCTGAAAGGAGTTGGCAACTTTTTACAAGGATGTGAAAATAGTTGGGGAGTATCATTTGAATCGTAATAATCGTTCAAGCTGGCTCGTTGAGCTAAACCTTTTTCTAAAAATAGGACCAGACTTACAGTTTGTCTTGTTCTCATATCCCATTTTCAAATTGTAAAGATAGTCAGAATCGTAGAAAAATTCTGTGTTAATTGAGACATTTGAGTGAGCAATTTGTGATGGAGATGAAGTATCCTTCGGCAATATTTCTGGATAGGATATTACTGTTCAAAAAAGAAGCTACGATAAAGACTGATTAAGGCCGCTACATTAACAATAAGTAAGCAAAATGTCAAGCCAATGATTGTTTTCTTTTCCCATTGTAAATATCTTTTCTCGAACAGATTGTGAAGGATCAAACTAACCAAATAAGAACCAAATAAACCATATCCCAGTTCTAAATTTTTTTTTCCATTTATTAGATGAAACATTACCAGTTTTACAGTTAAATCCATTTAACTTTAAATGAGCAACAAATGGCCAATGGACAAGATACCAACAGTAGGAAAGCTCTCCAAAAGAGACAATTAGTTTATTCTCTAGAATTGGAAATTTCTCTCCAAAATGAACTATAAGAGCTGTCAGCAGAATCGTATTCACTCTAAAAGTTTATTTGCATTCATATAGAGGTATCAAACCTGCCAAAAAGTGGATCAATTGCATGGGGACTAAACATTAGAAAACCCATTGAGAATGTAGAAATAGAGATAATTATCTTGACCAGCTTATTCAATTCTACAAAAGCATCTTCATCGTTTAGTAATGTCTCTTCGTCGTCTAGACTTTCAATGGAATCAGTTTGACATTGTTCGAAATTAAAAATTATCATTCCTAAATTTTGTTTGTTTGGTAAGCAACTTACCAGCCAAAAATTGCCAAATTCTAGATAGTACAGAATTGAAGCTGAGGAATGAATCTGCTAGAAGATAAAAAGAAAAGGAGAAAGAACCTGCCAAAATTTGCTAATTAAACTCCAAATTTACCCATCAATCCAATAAAATAAAGCCTGTTCTTTTCGAGAAAAGAGTTACTCATGATGAAGATTATGGGAAATATAGTGTAGAATTGCATTTCAAGAGACAGCGACCATGAATGAGTAAACATATCAATTGCCAGTCCAAGCTAAACAGATTATTTTATTTTGAGAACTTACCTTTTCAGCATATCCCTCCATACCTGTAGGGCGAATGAGATTCGTACAAAACAGAATTGAATAAATAGATGAAGTAAAATTAGTATACAGCGCTGATACTGGAGAAAACTTGAGAGATACTAAATGCATATTTTTAGATTCTACAACACTACCTAAGATTAAAGAAGACACAAGATAATACAGAGGAACTATTCGCTTTACTCGGCGATATAGGAAGTCTAAAACTCCGGAAAGCTTCAAATTTGAAGTCCTACTCAGCATCATTGTCATTAGGTAACCAGATAGAAGAAAGAATCTAAACTCAGTTTTCTTTCTGCTATGAGACCTACTGGTCAACTCCTAAATATCCGTTTGGAAAAAAGCTGGGATAAAAATGAAAGAGAACGACTGCTATTACTGCAAACCCACGAAGCCCTTGCAAATGCTCTTTCTTGGGCATGCTAAAAAAATTAACGGGTGATATAGCAAGATAGCGAATGGTTGAGATTGCTGATAAACAAATTTAAAAAGGGTGGAGTAGTTTCTGGCTGATAAGTCTCTTAGTCAATTGTTTTAAGAGACCTTGACCTTTTAGCTATTTTGCTGACGCTTAGAGACGTCCTTAGAAACGGCGAATCCTTTAGAATTTAACGAGGAAATTGCTCTATTGTCCGGGAACAATCGCTTCAGAATTGTATAGGCAAGGGCATCAATAATACGATTAAAAGTGCTTGTGGACAGTTGTAATCTGTGCAAATATAGATGTGGGAACGATTTGGAATGATTTGTCAAAAGCAAAATAGGAAAAATGTAACTGTAGTTTAATCAAGTTTTGGCTAACGGTTCGGCACTCGCAATTGTCAGGCTTAAAACTAAACAACGTATCCACTTTATTTTAAACCGGAAAGATGTTATACAAAGTGGAAAACAGACAACGCAACACGTAGTGAAACAAGAGGAAATATTACACAGAGATGCTGAAAGGGGTTAAAGTAAGTTAGTAAATAAATTAACGGCGAGATGCATCACGCTCTTGTTGTGTTGGAGGCGGAGGTGTTCCTTTGCGATGAAGTTGATCGAAATAGTCTTCTAAAGCTCTATCCCTCTCTGAAGCGTTGACCTCGGACAAACGTTTCCAGCGCATATCATTCTGAAACCAGTTAAAATGTATAAACAAAAAAAAAACCTCTAACACGGCCAAGATGTCCTTAAGATGCTGATCGTTCTCAGTGATCATGGTTTTGCTCTTGTATGTTATAATTCTGGTTTCTTTTAGCATCGATTTAAACTCCTGAACAATTAAATCATGACGCTCATCTTGCCAGTCTCGATAATCACGTTCTACTTTCTAAATTTGCTTGTAGTGTTATTGTGTCTGAAGCAAACCCTTTCGCTATTGCTGGCGACTTTACTAAAGAGATCTTCTTCGTCTACAATTATCTTTCGAGCATCTTTCCATCGCATTTGAATAGTAATCTTAGGGTGCTCATCTAAAACAGCAAAGAACTTTTCTCGACGCTTTTTTTCCAATACTCTGAAATTATTAAAATTTTTCATCACAAGTATTCTCACTTCATGTGGTCTCCGAAGATTTTTTCCTTGTTCTCTTTGTCTAGCAGATCACACTGATTATATCTTTCATCTTTTCTAAGGGCACGACGAGCATCATGCCACGTCGTATCTGCCTGCTTTACCAAGTCGACAAGAAGTGCTCGGAAGCGTTCATCGTGCTCTTGATGAGCAGCCTTTTCACTTTCCTTTAGTCGTTCCTTCATTCGATCACCAAGTTCTGCTTCTACTTCTTTTTGTCGAGCAGCAATAGCTTCTTCAGCAGCCAAGCGTTTTTGGCGAGCTTCCTCTTCCTCGATGTCCTAAAATTTGTATTAACTGAAAAAAAAAACATACCGAAAGAGTCTCGTCTCCAAGTTTTGCAATGTAGTCTTTAAAGAGATCTTCACGAGTTGAGGAACTTTCTAAGCTTTTATACCGTTCATCTTCCTCTAGAAGCTTTTTTATTTCCTTCCATTTGCTCTTTCTTGTTAGACTTGTTTGTTCTTCTAACATAGTAATAAAGTCCTTCTTAGCTTTTTCCTTCTTTTCTTTCTTTTCCTCCTTCTCTTTCTTGTGTAGCACTCCTACATAATCATTGAAGATATCCTCTTTGTCACGCATCTTCTCGACAGCTTTAAAACGCTCATCTTTTCCAAACTTTGAGGCAAACGACGAGAATGATGACCTGAATATTAGAAGTGGAAAAAAGAGGACTTACTTTCCATGAAGATTAGCTTCTTGTAACAGTTCAGTGAACTTCTCCTTAGCCTCCTTGGCACGCTTTTTTCTCTCAGTTCGTTCCGTTTCGGCTTTTTCTCTGCAGAAAGCTTCGAAACACTAAATCCAAAATTTTAATCTACAAATCACGGAGAAACTTACGGCTCTACGCTCAGTGGCACTTAGAAATAGGTATCGAGGGTCGAATACTATTTTAGACAGCTCCTTTTCAAAAGTGCTATTTGTGGCAACCTCTTTTTCGTTGAGCATGTCTTTGAATTGCTTCAATCTTTCCTCGAGCGGCATTTTTTCTCGTTCTTTTTGAGCTTGCAGTTCTGCCTGAACGGCAGGGTCAAGAGGCTTTGTGCTATTGGATTGAGATCGATTCTCCTTTTCTTTTTTTTGTTGAGCTAAAAGTGCTTCTTTTTTGCGCTCGGCACGACTCTTTTTCTTTGGTGGACCATTTCCATCAGAATCCTCGTCAGCAGAAGAAGTATCTAAATGAGTTTGTTCAAAAGATGAAATTCTAACCTTTCTTACGAGGAACTTCGGAAACAAGTTTATCTACATCTGCACGTGAGTAGAGCTCTGGGGGCCTTTCCCAAACAGATGTCTTGGAAGAAGGGTTATAGAAGAAGACTTTCTCATCACCAGTCCAAACAACACACCAAGCTGTTCCTCCAATAGGTGTGCTACTTATAGGACGACCTGTATCCCTATGTTTCGATTCCTTGGGTGTTGGCATAGGTTTTGGACTCTGAGGCTGAGCTGGAGCATCAAATTGAGCTCGGCGTTGCTGAAAATTGACTATTTAAAAAAATTAATGGAACAAGCCTGGTCCATATATGCCTGCAGCGCTGCTTGAGCCTTAGCTTGAGCTTCAGCTATTGCAGGATCTGTTGGACGAGCTGGCTCTGAATGTCGTCCACGCTCTAAAATTGTTGTTCATTTTTAAACGATTTTACTAACCTCTTTCATAGTATGCTCTGGGCATTTCCCATGTATTTTCTTGTGTAATCGAATTAAAATAGTACTTTCTTCCGTCAGGTGCCGAAAATTCACTCCAAGCATCATCTACTCCTTGGTCGTAGTTTTGTGGAGGATGTTGTTGCGGCGGGTAACCGTTTCCGTAAGCTAAAAATATATAATTAGAAAGAAACTATGTACAAATGGGCATGCTATAATTTCCCCCTAGATTTCTCCGACCTGGTCCCCTAATTCACACGTGAAAAAGAGGAACATTACTCTAAACTGTGCGGGCGCGAGTGAGTGAGATGAAGCCAGTTGGTGTCCGAAGTCCTTTCCTCAGCGGCAACTAAGAAATAAAGAAATTTTGGAGGCCACCTACGGTAAATAACAGAAATAAAACATATTTTAAACAAGAAGAGCAGCTTCGTTGAATTCCATATGTGTCATTTAGTGTAAAATGCACTTACCCTTTTGCTGAAAATGCAAAATTAACCCCGCGTCCCTATATTGAACAAAAGACAAACCACTACTCACCATCCATTCGACGACGCTCTTCTTCATCACAGCGCTGGATGAGCTCTCCAAGCTCGATCTGATTGATCACCTTTGCATTTATCGGCTTCTCCCAAAGGGTATCTCTCGTAACAGCATGGTAGTAGTACTTTTTGCCTCCATCAGCTTCCGTCTCAACCCACAGCTCCTCTCCTTCAGTACATCCGGCAAGCTAAAGATTTTTCTATTTAACAATTTGTTTATAGCCTACTCTTTTAAGGCGACTATCTTTATCTTCATGAATTGGAGGTCCATAGCGATCTGGAGGTCCAGAACCGGGTCCTGGAGGATAGTAACCTCCCCGATCTCCTCGATCATGGTAGGGTGGAGGACCGCGCCCAGGAGGATATCCTCTTCCCATTCCACGTCCTCTGTACCCTCCTCTGTAAGGTCTGAAGTTAATTTATCAAGGAAATCTACTTAGGCTACTAACCCGCCACGGCCACCGTAACTACCATGGCCATTATAGCCTCCATCCATTGAATCATCATGTTCTGAATAGTTTCCTCTGTCGGAATCACCATCGAATCTATCATCATAGCCATAGTCTCCTCCTCCTCGTGATCCACCATTTTGATAATCATCATGAGCTAAAATTTTTTTTTTAATTATTGCAATTTTCATGCAATTACCATCTTCCGGCATTGGATTTCCTCGAAAATCGACTCTTGGTTTGCCCAAATCCCCATTATCAGGAGGAAGGTTTTGACTGTTTTCGTAATCCATTCTAAAATAACGTTTTTAATAGGCAGAATCCAGCAAAAAAGATAATGTGCACGAAGACTGAAAAAAAGAAGATATGAGTGGAAGCGATGCCCACAAAATCAAAAAGGAAATCTATAAATGAAGAGGTTTCTTAGGCAGCATCACAATTTATTTTTTATAATAATATATATTATTATAATATAATTATAATTTTCTAAATCACTCAAGAAAAATATTTTAACTATGGAGAAAGCTTTCAATTTATGAAAATCGATTTCGCTTTTACAGGGCTTAGACTCGTCTTCGAAAAAGCCTTTCTCCAGTCCTCTATTTCATGTCAAATATTCCGGGAAGCGTTTAATGTTTTATGTAAAGCTATACAAAGTTCCAGCAGGTCATGAAATAAAGAAAAAGACCGTGAACCATAGACGCAGCTACAACGAAATGACAGCGAAAGCTGCGACCTGAATTAGACCGCGTCTTACAGCGAATCTAGACGAAGGACTTAAATTCGAAATATTTTTTCAATTTGAACTATTTTTGATACAAATACTGGTCGCATCATGTATTTTATAAATGCTAATATTTTATTAATACTTCTCGAGTTTTCTATTAAGATTTAGATGTCTAATCCAAACATGGAGCCGATGCCTTTTGTTCGAATTCCTGGCGGAGGAATTCGACGAGAAGCAGGAGGATCTACCAGGATAAACGACAATAGTTCATTTGTAGGTAGGCCCAACTCTTCTTCAGCTTATATTTAACATACAGATGCAACTGGTCAAGCGATTGTTAAACCTGCGGTTACCGGTGCGTGCAGAAAATGCGGATTTGTTGGCCACTTACCCTACCAGGTAAGAGTTGAATTACTTTATATAACTGTTCTATTGCTTTAGTGCAGAAATTTTATACAGCTACAGCCAGGTCGCGCTCAGGTCATCGACATAAGTTCAACTTCTTCTAGTAGTGAAGATGAAACGCCTTTAGGTAGGTGTTTTTTTTTATCGATAACACACTTTCAGTTTCTCTTTCAAAGGCAAAGAAAGAAGAAAAGAAAAGGAAGAAAAAGGCAAAAAAAGAAGCGCGGAAACTTGAGAAGAAAATGAAAAAAGAAAAAAAACGCGAAAGAAAGAGATGCAGAAGGTCTTCAACTTCTGATAGCGAGAATGAAGACGACAAAGCCTCAAAGAGAAAGATAAGGTATTTTTCTTTTTCATTTTTCAGAAAATGAATACTCCAGAAAAAGTAGAGATTCAATCGATTCTGACAAGAAAAGAAGAAAGAAGCGCAGTAAAAAGGACAAGAAAAGAACACGATCAAGCTCTTCATCATCATCTTCAGATTAATTTAATAATTTATATTGGTATTCTAACTCAATTCTGTACAATAAATAAAGCCGAAGGAATAAACCCGAAAAGTAAAGGAAGGAAGATTTTAGTCAAAAAGTTCACGAACTTTCTCTCGAGATCTTAGGTCAGCCATTCGAATAGGTTCGCATATTCTATTTCGTGCACATTTGATTGAAATATCTGTTGCGAGGTCAAGCTCAATTCCATAGCCAGCGGAGACAAATACAGGGACCTGTAGTTTCGTTTTATAATTGGGACGTTGATTCCTACCTTGGAGCCGCCCATTCGAACAATATTCATTGTTACTGGCTCAATAATATCAAAAGGTACAAACCCATCGCTTTCTTGATTAGAGGCAAATCCAATTAGCTCGTTAGTTTTCTCAATAATCGTTTTGTCTGAGCTACACGATTTTAATAGGGATAAGTTTAGATTTTTGGCTATTCCAACAGATGCAATTCCTGATTTGGCTCCAATGTGACAGGCAACCCCACAGCCTAGAACGTTGTAACGTTCTCTTAATTTATACCTCGAATGTGGAAACGTCCATTACCGTCACAAAGTAAGACATCTGGCCGAAGTTCAGGGCTCTTTGTCAGGAAATTATTAATCACATTCGCTATAGGGTCTGCTTCTCTTAATGCTAAATAGTCGGTTATATAAGGTTCCGTTATCACAACAATTTCTTCGTGAGCAGCAAGCAACTGCATAACTCCATTATAGAGATAGAAAACTTGCAAACCTCCAAGCTTGGATAGTTAAACAAAGTTAACGAAACAACAGCGAACTGAGAGTTTGTTTTTGAGGTAGAAATGTCAACGCCCCCAACAATCCTAATTTCATCTTCTGTTTCGATTGATTGCACTGGGTAGGCACAAGAATTGATTAATTCCTGTAAAACTGATAAACAAAGTGTCCAATCGAACCTCAATCAATTCGCATTTTTTCTTTTTCCAAAGCAGCAGGTATTCATCTTCCAACGCCAATTTTATGAGCCAGAAAAAGCATCCAGTTATTCCAATTGCATTATAGACAGAAATGATCATCAGAGGGACAAAGGGAAGCTTTTCCACAAATATCACCTAGAATTCAGAAGTATTGGAATACTAGTCGTATTTCTTGCGTTATGTAAAAATGTGCCATAGAGTTCAGTAATGACAAGTCCTACAATATAAACGATTGAGCGTGTTGGCAATATGAAGGAAACTTGGATGTTGAAGGCATATCTAAAGATAGAAATTTTTATGGACAACATACCTGATACAGCACATAGTTAGGAAGAAATACGTGGCTCCAATGCCATATTTGATTGGAATTTCATACACAGTAAATAGAAGTGGGAAAAGAGAGAATGTTGTGATTGTCGTGAAAAGGACTGTAAGCGGAATAAATACGGGCTTCTAAAAGATATTTGTCATAGAGCGTCAAAACTTACGGAAAGCGCCAAAATTACCATTGGTATGCTAACTAAAAGCAGGGCTTTCTCATGCACATGATATCCAAAGTAGAAGAAGGAAAAAGCTGACAGCGTAAGGAATAGAGAGAAATTCGGCCGAGCTCTCTAGAATTTATTTTTTAAAAAGAATTTGATGCATAATTACTTTGAGTAGAAGAAGACCCAGAGGAGTCAGAGTCAAAACTACTAAGCAAAGTGTAGTTGCTGTAGAAATGCATGGTAGTACTGTATGTGAATGCTCCTAAAATAAAATAAAAAATGGATAGTAGTTAGGCTCCAAACTTGAACTAATCCAGTGCTGTAAGTTGGAGAACCTCTTGTTTGCAGTTTTAACAATGTAAACAGACGATAAAGGATAGAATCAGCAAAGTTATAAAGAGCCCAAAAGTTCGGAGCCCAATAAGCATGTGTAAGCCCTAAAAGCACTATTGCTGTTTTGGAGATTCTGACCTCTAGACACAGGGAATAGCCTGGAAATTATCTGCTGAATGTTTTCAACTCCTCCGGCGTGGTAAAATGGCCCAAATGAGGCAACAAAAGGGAGTAATATCGAAATAGAGAGCGTGATGGCTAAACTATTAGTATCAGGGTTGCCTAAAAAGAATAACCTTTTGATAGAATGCGTCCCAAATTCAAGTCGCTCCATAAAGCAAAATACTGGTGTAAGTAGAAAAAAACATAAGCCGGCGCATAATAGACATATATATGCTTGAAATTGAGAAGGACGCTGTAGCAAAATGCTGCCTGTAAAGAAACGGCAGATTGGCGTTTATTTCGAAGTTTACCTTATGAAATGCTCCAGTTTCTGCAAAAAATATAGAGAGAAGAAGGAACGCTGTTAGAAAGCCGTTGTATTGGAAGTGGATGTTGTCCACCAATATGAGACCAGCATTTGCCACTAAAAGCACAAATAAGGCAGTCCTAAAAGGTAGCCTATAAATTTCTCGCAAAACTTACTGTATACGAGGCAGGATCTTTTTCGGCGGGTCAGACCATATTTTTGAAGGTTTAAAGCATAGAAAAGCACACGAAGTTGCCTAAACGGAGTATGATAGGCATATGGCACTTACAAATAGGAAATCGCAGATAATGACACTGATCCTCTGAAAGTGTAGGACCCGCTTAGTAAACAGAGCATCTTCTCTAATGGGTAGGATACCTTCTAAGCCAACTGTATTTGCTATTTTAGCAAGTGCGAGCTCAAAATAAGCAAAAAAAGGTGGATAATCTAGTGTCCACTCTGAAGTTTTCTCAAAGTACCAGTCTTTTAAGGGTATATTCCAGGTAATTGCCATCCAGTTTCGGTGAACCTTAAAAAATCATAGAGAAAGTCATAAGACAAACCTCAAAATCTGTGGATGTATAGGTTGGAATAAGTAGTACTTTTATTGCAAACACCGCCCCAAGTGTTAAAAGTATTAACTGTACTGTTTCCATATTTTAATTCGCAAGATTATTTTTAGAATACTTCCAGACTTATTTAATGAATCTGTGCTAAAATGCTAATAAGGCCAAGATAAAGAAACAAAAGTCAACGTGTACCAAAAAATGCTTTTTAAAGCGATGAACACCATTATTCCAGCGTTACTTCCATTTATATTTCAATTTTTTCCGTTGCCTTTTCTTTATTTTCGCAGTATTTTTCTAATTTTAAATTTTGCAGAGATGAGTGGGAGTAGCTCCAGTCACTCACAAGTTGCTGGTCCAAGTTATAGCCGCCAAGCAGCAAATAATCAACGGCCAAAGCAGGAATCAAAAGTAGACGACTATTATTCAGAGTAAGTTACTTTATAATTAACTTTACATTTTGCATTTAGGTTGTATCCAACTTCAACATATGCACCTGCAATTTCCTGGTCTGTAAACAATAAGATTATGCGACAGTGCGCCGCTGGAGTTTGCTACATCTCCAGCTTTGACACAGCTACACAAACTGCACTGGAAATGGTTACACATCTAATGAGCTCATGTTTGTCTATTTTAAATATTTATTTTCACATTTATTTAGATATAATAAGTATTTGCAATCAATCAAAAACAAATTGCGAGATTGCTGGAAGAACTATACCCATTGCTTCAGACATTTGGCTGGGTTTAATTAATTTGGGAATGGACGTAGAAACACTCCCCGAATATATGAACACAATCTATAATGGAGGACATTTAGTCGTTTTGCCACGTTAGTTTTTTTAATGCAGATATATATTTTTTATAGCAAAAGTAAATGTACCACATACTCCTACATCACCTCTTAGGATTGGAAAATCAAGGCCACATCCCGCCTATGTGAATGATTTTTTTCCACCGTTTCCAGATCCACATACATATATTAGAACAGAGGTTGGTATAAACAATAATTTTTGCAGTATCCTAGATTTCTGGCGAACCAGATATGTCTTATGAACGAGTGCGAGAGCTTGCTGCTAATAAAAAAAGAGATATCGAGTGTTCATTAGTCGATTTAATGCTTCGAATGCACCCCAGAACTTGCCTTTTTAAAGATTACGAAGCAAAAGTGAAGGAGGAAGCAAACGTTGCAGTAAGTTTTGTTGAAACGTTTCTTAATTACGCTTAATTTAGCTTAAAGCAGGCGAGAATGAAAAATCAGCACTTAGACAGGCAGTTATACATGCCAGAGTAAGTTAATACAAATTTTCAAAATTATTATTGAATTAGGCCATTGAAGAGATGGACGAAGTTAGGTTATCAGCAAGCGACGAATTGATGGAAACCGATTTTCTAGAGCCTTCTAGGCCATACGAAGTAAGTTTTTTGATTTTATTTCACAACTCAGACATTATAGAAGGAAAAGGAAATTAATAGTCAAATATTAAACGATGAATTAGAATTCAACCTAGCAGAAACAGAAACCAGTCTAACCTTAAAAAAGATCCCAGCGTGGTGCAATGGTAACGATATTTTAAACTTTAATAGCTAGTTATTTAGTTTTGGATCCTTCACTAGAGTCGCGACCTTATTTGTCGGCACTAGTATCCGACGAGGTTGTAGATGATGAAAACAACGAAACAGCTTTTGGAAGTTCAATTCAAGCAAATAAAGATGGAGATGAACAGGTAACGTGACTTATAATTTATTTAACATTTTAGATTTACGATAATGCCTTCCTTCGTCCTCCGCGGATGCCAGCGAAGGGAAATTTTGTTCAATTCTAAAAAAAAATTAAAAAGTATTGTCCTAAATATTTATTAATACTTCAATTAGTGAATATTTTCAATTCTATTTGCCTAAAATCTCGAAGAGTTCAGACCAAGCATAGTTCCAATTGGCGGCTAAAGTTATATAATATGAGTTAATGAGCATTTACCTGCAGCCTCGGGAGTTTTGGCCAGTGAGCCTATTGGATAAACGGGTTTTGATTTGACAATTTCGTCCCAAGTTAATGAGCGCAGTTCATGATTTTTTGCCATATATTGTCTGAAAACTGCACTTCAAAATAAGAAGCAGATACCCGCTGACATAGACAGAAATGATGAAAAGTAAAATGATGTATCGAAACATTCCTGTCGTCAGGTTCCGACCACACATGGCATTTTAT
The DNA here is from genome assembly GCA_932521405.1 of Oscheius sp. JU1382. Classification (NCBI taxonomy): domain Eukaryota; kingdom Metazoa; phylum Nematoda; class Chromadorea; order Rhabditida; family Rhabditidae; genus Oscheius; species Oscheius sp. JU1382. Next base: position 148,861 of record OW051476.1, read on the forward strand.
ACCAGTGCCAAATCAAAGAACATTGGCATTTGAAAACACAGGTACTGTAGAATAATCGAATTAGACTGTACTCGTCCGTGTAAATTCGGAGAACTTTGATTAGTAAGAATTGAGGTTGTTGATGTGAAATAACAAAGCACGGTCCCTCAAGAAACAAGCAAGTTGCCATCTTCAAATGAGATCGGCGAATTAGTTTCGGCTTGAAATCTGTCCACTCAGATATGACTTCTCGCTTGGACATAATGCGCATTCCAATGTCTATTCTCATATGGCAATTCAATCTGCGCAGAGTGCTTTTACTTCCAATTCGAATGGCTTGCAAATTTCTCGCCTATCCAGTTAATTAACCTCATTTTGCAGCATTTCACCTGGTCCGATTACTCAGCGAGAATTTAATTTTTTTGTTCGATGGATACCGTATTATCCTTGCTTTGGTTAACTCGGAGATGTCCACTTTATAGCGCTAAACAAAGCCGAAAGGTGTTGTGAGCAATTTAGTCGAGCTTGAACTCGGGAAGGAAGTTTCACCGTCATTAAATGCGAAATTCGACGTGCGTTTAGCGCCTAAGTGGTTTAGTTGGCCAGCACCCCTTTGCAAATTGCCCTATTCAGTGATACTTGTTTAAATTTATTTGCTAAATATCAGATCGACGATTTATGTCGCTAGCTTTTAAATCAACTTGGAGAGAGAAATGCACCTCGCGAATGACTAATCTGGCTGTGTTTGCACTTCTAACACACAATGATACATTAGTAATTAGGCTGGATTCCATTAAGAAAATGCTTTCTTTCTTATGGTAGCTTTTCACTGAACAAAGAGCCTCCATTTTCTGAAAAGTTAGACCTGCTCGTGTTCGCCTCAAGTTCCCATAATTTCACGAAATTCCATTTTGAAGTAGGGCTCTTCGGACGCCGAAAAGTGCTAATAGCTACTCTGCGTGTTATAATTGCTCTTTTTCTGTTTTCAGCTTGTTGTCAAAGAAATCTCCTCACATTTCGATTAATTCCAGATGTTTTTGATCCAGACAAATACGGAATTATCATGAGACGATTTTTTATATTAAACTTTTCCCCTAACACGAAGGCAGCTCGACAAATGGTGCTCTGATTCGGGGATAAATAAAAAATAAATTAATCATAATGCACATGAATTTTGTACCACATGTGAACAGCACGACACTGGGAAGTTCCAAAAAATCAAACAGGAAATGCTCTTGATATAAAAATACTGTAATTCAATATGATTGTTTTGTAGCTTCGTAATTCTCGCGCCCCTAAATATTTTTCAGAAATTGTTTTTCGTGAAATTTGAAACCTTTTCCAAGGGTGGTGGTAAATTACGAGAGCCTCTTCTTCCTTTCTCAGGCTTCTTTTCGAAACTCTGAGAACTCATTTTTCAGGGTCGTCATCATAAGCTTCGCGTGTCAGTTGCAAAACGTTTCAGGAGGATGTTTCACGAGTCCAAGTATAGGGAATGCATGAATATTAGCGGTTTCGTCCGATCCGATGTGCTTAGTAATTCCACGGACTCTTTCGGTCTCTTTCGATTAGGACACGCCTCATTAAAATATTTCTTAAAAATCAGTGCAGAATTTTTTAATCCAAGTTTTTTGAGCCCCATATTGTCAATTAGAAGCTTCAGTCAGGATGCTCTATCCTAGCCTCCCAATGAACGAGTTCAGTTCCCCGCTTCAAAATGGAATTATCAATTATTCAACGAGTCCCAGCCCGCCATTAAAACACTTTCAGAGGCGAAATTCGGACATCCCCAATGAAATTGATGAGACCTGCTCAACCGGCACTGCCATCCTGGCCGAAGTATTACAAGCAGCCGAAAGTAGCGCTTTCCCCGACTCTCTACTAGATTCATTTTGTCCCCCCTCTCCTCTCACTGTCAAATTGCAATTCGGTGGCTTTTCACATAATTCACCTGGCTGCAATCGGAAGACGGCCAGCTGTCATTTTTGGCTAACTGCCCCTGAGATCGGAGACATGTTTCGTGACGCAATAATGAGGCCTACTGATCCGGTTGGAAGTTGAGACTCTCGACGCAAATAATTTCAATTTCTTACTGTGAAAACATTATTTTAGTCGTTAAAGTTAGGCAATTATAAACAGAAAGGGACTTAGAGCTTGAGACGGGATTGGAGACGAAATCTTTCATTGAAAGTCTATTCCCGCTCAAATTAAACTGCTCTCGTCGAATTCCAATTTGAAACCAGCGCATCGCTCTCTGCAGAAGGTCGACGAGGCGCCCCTCGAATTCATTAAATTCATTAATCCACATCGTTTAACCGACGAAACATGGCCGACGACGCCAGTAACTCATTCCAAGGAGCGAACACCTCCTTCTGTCAGGAATCCAAAAGTCCCTTGAAAGTACAAATTCCTGTACAATTTTCGCTCCATTCCTCTAGATGATTACGTTAGCAGCGATGAAAAAAGTCACCTTGTTTCGTCTCTCTCCGTGCACAGCCTCAATTGATATGCCACCTGATTTAATAAAATATTCACAAGTAAATTTGCAGCGAAATTCTCTTTGCAAGTTCTCCGATAAATCAAATATCCATTCATTAGAGGTAAATGCTCTCCCATTAGGCTCCTGTTAAATTAGTCTCTTTCTCGTAATTGCATTTTTTCACGAGACACGCCGCCAAGACATTTTAATTTTGTAAGGTGCTAGGTTATTTCATTGACTCATTCAGCCTTTGATCTCTGATATTAATGCGCTTAAATTATAGGTAATAATTAACTTTTCTGTATCACTCAAGCTACAGTAATCTCCGAGGAGAACCTAAAGGCAACTTGTAGTAACTTTCACCAGCGCAGTACAAACATCTTAGCCGAGACGATGATCACTTTTTGCTGAGTCCGCGCGAACAAGTTCATAGGCATGTTTCACGCACTTCTTTGAATATCTTAGTATCGCAAACGTTAGTCGTGTTAACTGGTTGGTTCTGTTTGATCTCTTCTTTATTTTCTCTGAATATATTGTTCCTTCTTCAAAGAACTTTCTCTAAGCAGATTCCAATAATGTTCACAGGATTTCCTCAGTCAATCTCCTTCCCCCTCGATTTATCATATGTTTACCATGGAGAAAACGTATTTTTCATGGTTTTCCGTTATATTTACGACCACGGCAGTTCGTTCAAGCAATCGCAATCTCATTAAAACGAGATTAAAAGTTAATAATAAAACTCAATAAATGGGGGATTTGCTCTGAATTAGGTTTTCCTTTGGAGACGACGCAGTCAATGCTCTTGATCAACAGCTCTCTTGGCCCCTCGATTTTCCACGTTAAAGGTACGGTAGCTGCTGCTGGAAAAAGGTTCGGGACTGGAAAATAAGAGCGAAAGAAAATTAATTTTGAAACAGGTGAAAATGAAAGTCATTACAACAGACTATTGATAGCCTTCTGGCTGGGTGGTGAAGAATTTTCTTCCCGATTTTTAAGATTTTGTTCAAAAATTCTCCCTCCCCTGCCGATAATGCTCTGCGACAGAACCAACCCTTATTCATAGCACCTCTCTCTCAATTCCCCACAACCATTCAACCCAAGTTCTTAGTCATCCTCCCTGAGAAAGAAACCTAGCTCCAGCTGGCCTAATTCTGGCCCTTGCCGTTTCCGCCCTGAGCTGCGGATTGTAAACGCTCGAGCGGCCTGGAACAAACCAAATTTGGCAATCAAGATGGTGGAAATTCAGCCGACCATATGCAAATTTGAGAAATAGAATTGAGTGTTTGTCGGGAGGACTTGATGGAGTTGTGACTACGGTAGATAGAAAGAAAAGGGGAAGTAGCACTGGAGTTTTTTTAAACTTTGAATCTTTTAAACTGTCTTCACAGCCTTCACAGGCAGCCTTATTGGATCTCTTAGATTTTTTCGTTGTCTCTCCAAATGTTCTATTCCTAATTGAAATCTGTTTGCGATATTCATAAAGAGCACGTCAGAGAAAGTAGAAAAAGAGCGCAAATTTTGTAGACATGTCGTAATTGGAGTCTGCAGCCTCCCCTAGTACGAGATATTTGATCAGTATTCTATTTTAATTCCATAACTTTCCAAGTACTTGGTCAGGAAACTGCGGAAATTAATCCAAATAGAGGTAATTGTAGTTGGTTGAGAATGAGCGAGACGACACCTGCCCATTGAGAGATGAGGGCTTCAAACATGCCAATTAAAATTGGACAAACGGGCGCCACGCGCATGCAGCACCTGTTTGAGGGTCAACTTATAGCGGATCCCGCGCCAACATCTGCTCTAGTGTCTAAGTTTGAAATGTCCCTTCTTGAAATCATAAATCCGTTCCTCTGAACATAATTTCCACCTAAACAGGAAGTCATGGCCGGAAGAGCTCGTCCCTCACCAAGTGAATTCTAATATCCAACAGCGGATATGAATCCCGAGTGAGAAGCGACGCTTCTAATTTTGATAAATGACTAATATTATATAGAGAACTTAATGAAATACATGGCTTCTGCAGACAGAACGTAATAACATATGATGGTAGGAGTTGAGGCCATTCGACGTATTTTTATATTGAGCTCTGCTTCCAATAGCCTCCCACGAATACTTTCATATCTCATAAATCTCTAATTGCAACGTCTTGACTCGAATCGGTAGCTATCGTTGTCGCCGGCTGCCGGAAAACGTTCCAGCCGACAATGAGCTATATAGGCAGCGCTTAGCTAAAGACTTGAGAACCTAGAGTAAAAGAGATTACTCTATTCTTAGAAATTAAATCAGTTCCTCTTGGCCCCAAAGTTCATTTTGAGAACTGCATTAGACAGGCTTGAACTGCAATTGGCAGTTTAATTTAGAGTCCATTTGTGGCCATTTGAAATTGCTAAACGCCCGATGTTTTCCTGTCAAAAATAACAAATTATTTCCAATAAAAATTAATAAGCTTCCCATTGCTTGAAGTCCATTTCCTGTGCTCCGGAGAGGATTGATGCAAATGGCCAGAGCGGAAATGACTTGCCTTCACATCCCTTTACTCAGCTTATTTGAGAATAGAATACTGTGGCTGGGAAAACTGATTTCAACTTTCCATGACAAATTGTCTCTCCTTTTGGCGCGCTAATGTTGCTTTGATTGATCACCGATTCTTCAGAAATAGCCGAAACCGCCCCAAGTTTGATCGTTTTCCCAGGTGTGTCAGGCGAACTTTTCACGTCTCGTGAGTGTCTTTCCAGTGTTCGGGTTTACCCGGGAGATATAGGAGTATTTTTCAAGTCCTTTCAAATTATTGCGAACATTCTCTCATTAATTATTGTGCGAGTATACCTTGCCCCAACGGGGAAATTGCATTAGGCAATTCTGTCACCTTTCAAAACTCGTCGCTTCTATTGTACCTCTCGCCTACAATATTTTTGCCACTTTGAAAGCTTGAAGTCTACGGTAGGGGCGTTCCGAAATGGGGCGGGGCTTCACAACCGAATCGAGTCAAAGCGCAGCACCTCTCTTTTTAGGATTGAAGTCTAACTTTTCTAGTTTCGCTTTTCGATAGCTCTAGAAATCCCAGCCTGTCTCAGGTGTCTACTCTTTGAGCTTTAATTTCCAAATAGGTTTTAAAAATGCTAAATCTCATAAAAGCCCTCAAAAATCTGCTGTTTGTCTGTTTCATCATAAGACACCAACAAACCGTCTGGAACTAGATTAGAGTGCTCCAGAAATATAAAGCGAATCAATTGGATAAGCTTTATAAGCTTTTGGCTGACTTATACTTTGAATCTTGCCTGAAGTTGTTAGACGAGGCTAAATCATCTAAAGAGGATTTGCTGCTAAAGACGATTTCCGCGTCAAAATCCGGTTGAGAAATATGAAACTCTTTAGATTCCGGCCTACTGTAGCTCTCATTTTTCTGATAAGTTGTATCGCCTAATGCGATAGATTACAGAGCTGGAGATTGCTATCCTAAAAGCCTATATAAGTTCGTACAATAATATTTTTTAAAAGAACAATTTCAAAAATATTTGCGGATCCCACTTTTCTTCTAACTCTTCTGCCAAGTCATCATAGCTCATCGTTTCCTCTCTCTCTCCCCGAAAACAGCATTCATCTCTTGAGTGAGACCGTCAAAGTGAGGAGTGAGGAGGTTCTCATGCATATTTATTGAGTCTCAGCTGCATTTCTAACACTATTACATGAATTAGCGCGGGCGCCTCTCTCTGACTGAAAGGAGGGATAGAGAGAGTGAATCTCGGATGCAAATGCGACGAGACCGACCGCAAAATCTAATCATTTCATGGAAATTTGCCTCAGGCTAAATGGATATGAGAGGCTATGGATAGGCCAAGAGAGGGGGAGGGGTCGAAAGAGTAGACTTTTTCTCAGATAAATTTGTTCACTATAATTCCCCTAGAAATCCGTGGACTGCGATTCGAAAGCTCTTTAGAAAAATCCCCAATCATTCAAGTAACGTCCAAAACATTGACTGTGTCTCCGGCAGATACACTACTTCCTCAAAGCAGCTTTTCAGCAGTAAAAAATAGTGTGATTGTAAAGTGGACAATCCCATATAAATCCTGTCTAAAATTCCTTGAAAACATCGCAATCTCTCTGATATTTGTAGCCGAGAACTCTTGAAAACACTTCGGTCAAAATTAACAGTCAAAATTATACCGTAAGCTGTCTTTATGTTCTGAATGTGTTTACATCAATTTCACGCCTAATCAAATAAGTTTCCTTCTTATTTGATCAGCTTCTGGTCAGAAAATGAGAGGCAATTTTTATATTTTTCATCATTTCCCCCCAGTCTAATTGAATTTTGACTTTTCGTATATAATGGAAAATACAAATCACAGAGTCCAAGAAAAACTTAATTACCCCGCCTTTCATCCCTAAAGCTGTCGGCTTCGACAAGAGCTTCAATGAATTATGACACTGTGGCGGATGCGCAGAGAGGAAATGGCCTCTAACGCCAATAAATTTCAACATCTCTAATGAGTTCCAGAAAAATGGGACGAGCCGGAACTGAAAATTTTACTAGTAATCCCAGTATTTTTCTCTTATTGTCCGGTTTCTTGCCTATTTGTGTTGTCCATTTACATTACCCGTTTTTTAGTGGATGAACACGCGTGGAAAATAAATAAACTTGTCTTTATACGGCTTTGGTTGCACGGTCTGGCCGCTTTTTTCCTTGTTTTCGCTTATTGACGGCAAAAGTCTAACGAAAAAAAAAACTGAAAAATCTTGCTTCTTTCAGCTAATTATTCAAATTTATTAATAAAACTTTTTCAGAGTCTTAATTCTATCTATTTACTTTCTAATTCACCTGAGGAGATCCGTCTAATCAGGTAAATAACTTTTGAATTCCAAAAAATGTGCGCGTCTTGAAAAAAAACCTCTCTGCCTATCGTTTTTAACCTTCATTCATTATCCCCATCATTCAACGGTGTAAACATAAATCTCTCGCTCCATATGACGGAGCGAAGGCTGACTGCTGCCGCGGACCGCTTCTGTGGGCGAAACGTATAAGGCGAACTTGACTTAAAATCGAAAAAAGTCAGTCGGACGGCGAATTTCGATTTGAAGCCAATGCGGCTTCTTCGTTTGGCTAACCGTTTAGCCACATGAAAGATCAGGTAGGTACTTTTGGCAGAAACGTCAGAATTTTTAAAAAATAATTGCTAAAATTAATTACTTATCGCCTAATTACCCCAATGAGCTCTGAAAATTTCGCGGTTTTTGTCTGCCGGAATCTGCCACAGTTAGCTGCTCAAATAACGGAGTCCGAAGAGGTACTTGAGAATTGCCAGCGCCGGTCCTTCGCAGCTATTTTCTATTTGTCTTTTTGTTGTAGCTTTGAGCCACTTGACGGCAGGAGAGCAAATTTTACGTGAAAAATAGTTGTTCACTTAGGAGGAGCTCCGCTGCCTCCAGGCAATTTTCACACATTTTCTTCAAAATTTTCGGCAGACATTTTTCCTTTTTATTTGCAAACCGAATTTGTCCATTGAATTACTTATTGACCTAGCACCGAAGACTATTGAACAACAGACATTCTTTCCTCTGTCCCTCTCTGCTGCAATAACAAATCACTGAACACCTTTTGTCCTAATCAAAAATCCAAACAGTTCTTCACTCTATATTTGGAATTATAAAATAATGCCTCGCATCGCAATAGTCTCCAGATGATCATAAATCCAACGGCTTGCGCACGTTTGCACTCTCCAGGACAAAAACGGCTGGCCAGAGCCGTATGGCGCTTCGCGCGCGATCCGTCTTTCAAGTGGTTTGATGCAGACTATTGGCCAGACTGGTCCCAACAGTGTCTCAAGGGTGGACGAGCAGGACACAATTACGCCATCTCACAAGGCGTCAATCCCTAATTTGACACTATAAGTTAGCCGGTTCATATTTGCGCTTCTCTAGGTCTTACACAATTTTTTGTGCTAAATTTTTCCTATTTTGCTTTGACTACCCAGCCAATTTTACATCGCTTTTAATTATCATAGGTTTATCATATTGTGGAAGAAAATTATCCTAAATTTAGAGAAAAGAGTTTTGTAAGAAATCGATCAAAATAACCCACCTCATAAAGTAATTATTAATTTTTTAATAAAAATATTTTTGCTTGACGCAATTGGAACGTTGCAAGAAGCCTTTCAAAATGTTATTTCTGGCGAACCCATTAGTCGCGCCCCAAAAAAGTTTAGCGACTAGCGCTCCCGAAGAGATCTTTTGTATTTCTTCAAACCCCTGAGGCGCAGGAAATTATGAACTGCGATCGGTGACGAAACAGCTATGCCGATCCAGTTTTCTCACACACTCAAAACCATGCCGCAATTTACACGAAAAAACAAGACGTTACCATATGTGGAAAAAGACAGAAAATTGAATTGATTAAATATTAAAATTCCAAGGCCAAAGTTTCAAAAGATCCAGCTGGCCCCCGCCGAGACTAGTCCGAAGAGAATAATTTGGTTCTGCGGTGACAAGTAGACTTCGTTTAGTTAATAGTAGTAAAGACTGGTGGATAAGCTCGTTTTGTAAGGAAACCGGCCAGCTGGTAACGTCCTTATCACCCGGCGTCTCTTGTATTTTCGTCGTATATCCCGTCGTATCCAACACAAATACCAGTTCTCTTAGCTTTTCGCACAGTAGTAGCTCGGCCCCACTAAGTAGTTTTGTTTAGAAACTAGACACTCTCTAGAGGCCACGACTTGTTCAGTTAACACCGAAAATGTCTAGAGCTAACGAAATTCAGCCAGCTTTTGACACCAATTTTGAGAAACACGAATTTTAATTGACTTCCTTTTTCCGTTCCTGTTTGTTTGTGCCGACAGAAATTCGATCTGCAATAAACAATTTCCATCCGAATTTGGATGAAAGTGTTCCAGTATTTTTGTTACTTCTCTATCATTTAAAGGCTCTAATATGAGCACTTTTTCCGAGCACTTCAAGTTCCAAGACACTCGAAAAATTCTCGTGGTTTTTCTGTTTGAAAACATTTGACGCCAAGTCTCTTCGAGTAGCAATAGTTGGTTTACTATTTGAAGAGCTTAAAGCTAAATTTATCTCCTTTCACTAGCTTTCAGCTATAAAATACCCTCCCTTCTTCCAATTATGCCTCAAACTTGAGGTAAAACCAACTTCGATTTAAAAAAATCTATTTTTAAACCATCAATTATTGACTTCTTGTTTTTCGGAAGTCACAAATCGAACTTGCGTGTATGTTTCAATCAGCAAATAAAACGGCCTGTTTGCAGAACCGAGTTACGAACGGGCCCCTGGTGGAGCAGTCGGACGCATACTGCGAAATTTGCAAGGTAGGCCGAAATAAATTCTATGTCTGTCAGGTCAGTCAATGACCACACTTTTGAGGGTCAAGGGGCTTTGTTTGTTCTAGAATGGCAAACTGTTGAGGGGTGTCAATGTTTATTTAGAGGTTCTGTTTGAAACTAGCTAAGAAAGTCTTAATTTTCTTGGCAATTTCATTAGCTACCGTACCCTCCTCCGCCTCTAATTTGCCTCGCAATTCACACATGTCTCTTTTGACAAAAACAGCAAATTGCCGTCTTGCAAAAAGACAAAGTTCCTATTAAAGAAGATATTTCATGTAAATTTCAAAGGCCGAGGGCAAATTACTCGTGAAAGAAACGAAGATTGGATTAGTTGATGGGGCGGAGTCTTGTTTTTCCATACCTTTTTCGGCATTAGTAAGGGGCAGGAGGATTTCGCTTGGCTGTAGGAAGTCTCAGCAAATACCCTTCCTTCTTCCTTTCCTTCAGAACCTAACACAAAAAGGGACACGTAACCAGTTGTGATCCAATTATGCGATTCGAACTCCATATTTTACTTTTGATTTGAGTACAACTACCACTCATAAAAACAAATTCCACTGGAACCGGAAAATGTCCACTATGTTTGGAAGACTTCAATTATTGTTATTATACGGTTTCGGCCAGTTTTTGTTTTGCATTTTTTCCCATCTCATAAAATATTCAGCACTTTTTGAAGAGTGCAAAAACAAGGTACAAGCTATGTGCTAGTTCTCAACTTTTGAATTCTTAATTATGCACTTCAATCTAGATGATTCATGCATTAGTGAAAGAGTGAGATACGTCTTTTATGAAATTTTGAGAAAATGTTACCCTCTCTGTTCTTCGCGAAAAAGCAAATCTCATTCTATAAAATCGCTTTAATTCGAGTCAGAACAATTCCCGCGAGTGCTTTTTCTCACCTTTTATCCAAATTGTTGTCCCGTTTTGCTTCTCATTAAATTAAGCCAGTCCATATGGGAGTGACTATCTCTCCCCAGGAACTTTCAAGAGCTGACTTAAGTCTTAGACAAATCCAAATCCGAATATTATCTAAGATAGAGAACGCATCTTATAGGCAAATTTGCTCTACGCATGGCCTATAAACAGAGATTTTTGTCTTCATTTGATTAGACTGCCGTTTTTGGGAGAACTAATGAGCCTTTTATCCTGACTAAAAGTTCATTTTCTAATTTTACGAGCCTTTCGCCGAACGGAAGTAAATCAAAGACTGGAGTTACTCACGCGCCAACAATATCTTCCTCATCTAGTTAATACTCAAAGAATGTGCGACTACTAATCCAGACAGAGAGTCATTGAAATTAGAAAAATGTCGGATTAAACGAGTACACGTTTCAAACTATTTCTGATTTAAAAATTATTCCTAACCCTTAGCCGAGAGGCCTTCTCATTCTCTCAAATTTCTGCCTACGCCGATTAGCTTGGTTTGCGCACGGATTTCGCCAATTTCACGGTGTTTATTTCTCGTTAGCAGCTGCGAATCGCGCTCCTCGAAACCCGAACCCAAGTAGAGAAGTTGAGGCGGGTGAAAGGTATACAATCCCAGTTTAGGTGCACTCCACGTGCGGATATCCTTAAAAGGAGGTGGTGGATTTTCCTCAAAATATCAGCTGACTTTCTTCCGTATCATGCGCTTGTCCGACCAAAATTAGCCGGTATTTTGAATCTTCCCTCTATCTAAAAACCGGGAACAGTTCCCACGCAAGAAATTCCAAAAAAGTGCCGCCCTCTGTTTGACTCACTCTAATTCAAAGTTGCCGGTAAGTTTGTCATCAAGGCGGCTCCTCTTGGAACTCGGTCAGCTAGGGAGGAGTTTGCGTCTTTGTACTGCATGAGCGGGACAATAGGCATTTTCTGGGCACCGCGGTGGCCTAGTTTTGAATTTTCTTTTGAAAGAATTTCCTATACGTTTCAAGACCTTCCTCTCAAGTAAATTAATCTCTCTGAAAATCTCTCGAGAGATTGTGTAAAATCTGTGGTTGTTCTGTCTGACGCATTGAAGAGAAAAACTTTTCATCTAATTTAACTGGATTAATCTCGAGCGAACATACACTTCTACTCTAACGCATATCGAACGAGTCAAGTTCTATCGAGAAAAGCTGTTATTCGTAAAGCTGAGTCAAGGCCTACAAAATTTTGAATTCAGGCAATTTCGCCTCGACAAACAAGTCCACGTAATCAACCTTTTTCCAACGTTTTCAGCTTTATGATGAAATTGATTCATAATTTTTGTGGGTTATTCCTCCCTCAATCAGCCGACTGCTTATGCAAGAACAAGCTGACTAAGCATGAAAATGCTCAATTCCAGAAAATTAGTCTGTTTTATTCCGTCCGCGGTCACTTTTGAATAGTCGATTAAAAGTCCCTAAAGATGAATAAGAGCCTGATTTCATGAAGCAAAACAAGAGCTTCGAACCTGTCCCAGTCAGCAGCTCAATTTCCGCTAAAAGGGCACACGAGGACTGAATGGTTTTAAATTATTTCCCTTTGAGAAGATTTGATTGGACTTTCGTTCTTTTCCAGATTCGAGGAGTACTGTAATGCAAGCAAATACTATGAGGAACTAAAAGAAGGTCCCATTGGCTGTTTTGCAACCGTAAACTCCAGCCATTTTCCCTAGCCTAGCGAAACTCGGAGCAATTAGCACATCCTCCCAACACCGCGGGAGTCAAATTTAGTGAATAATGCTGTGGGAATATCGCCTCTCGGTCGTACAGAACAATCGTAAACTAGACAATTAAGATTGACACCATATCCTGCGCTTTTGGGATCGTATTTTTGCGCGTGCGCCTAAACTTCCGTATTTAAAAATTGGTAACTTTTTCACATTCTTAATTGAGGGCCTCTTGTTCTTAAAAATATCTATCAAATAGCCCTTGAGGTAACAAAACGAGAAAATCCGCAGATTTCTCGTACAACCATTTTTCCTAGTCCCCCCTTTGTCTAACCTTGATCCGCATCATCTCCTTTATCCGAATGCCAATCCTTTACCCAAATCAGACGGTCAAATCTAACCTCTAACCCCGGCCGGCCCTCAACTCTGCAAATATCGAGGCGACCTGTTTCGGGGTCAAATGGTCCGCTCCGCCCTCCCTCGCTGTAACCTATCAGAGCCATCGATTTTTTAGTCATTAACCTGGCAGAGCAGGCCTCCAATGCAAATTCTGTCGAGTACGCTCCGCGAAATGCGCACTATCTCGATCTGAGGGTCGAGACTCGGAGCAAAACGGTGACCCCGTTTTTTGACGACGAAGACGCGCCCGGGTGGGCCTATCTAAACAACTGTCCCCACTGGTCCGCAGATCGCGAGACCACCCTACTTTCATTTTTTTTCGCTTTCCAAATCGTTCGCTTTTAACTTTCGAAGTCAAAGATTCCTTAATCTACCGTAACCAGCATCGCGGCAGAGACTCACAAAGAAGAGCTACAGTTCAGGGGCGGGAGAAAATTCTTCAAGTTGGAACTTTCACATTCCCAGGATGATTTTAATCATCCAATAGTATAGTATATTGTGGCCCGTTTGGCTACTTCTTTACGAACATATGTTCCATCCAGCCTGCCCACAAGTCTCAAGCGCATTTCGATGTTTGTTATTTTTCAAGAGGGCCAGGAGACCGATTTGCTTTCTCTCGTCCATTGTAATGTAACGCCACATCGGATCAGCTAATCTTGTTGTAACTATACCAGTTAGTTCTCCGATCCAAATCTTTCATTTGATAAGCTAGGAGTCTCTTCTTTAACCGAATGTTTAATTATTGTGGTTCCTGTTGGAGACTGTGTGCAAGTGTCATTTTGTTGTCTTCCAGGAGGTGTGCAGCTGGTATTTTTGGGCGCGATGGACAAGGATTAGTAACGTAATAAATGGATCAAATGGCGTAATTTATTACGGGCTATCAAATGAACAAGATTAATAAGAGAGACGGCAGTTAAAAATTTAGTTCCAAGCAGTCTCGACTTCTTCTTATCTGTCACAAATTGGTGTACTTTGCGTTTTTGGAAGGCCATCTGTCTAATCTTTTCTTTCTTTTTTGTTCGTTTTATGCCAACCCGAAAGACTACAATCTCAAAAGTAAACGGATAGACTTTTCATAGAATCTCATTAACTCTCGATCTCTATGAATTTCTATATTAAGTGTATTTTTTTCAGAAGGAGCTCTGTAATAAGTATTACCTGGCAACACATCGCCGGTTGAAGCACACGCCCTACACTATTATGATCTCACAGGACGCTTTGCCACAGGGTGGTCCCGTCGACCTGAATATGCTTCTCAACTTTGGCGGAGAACATGTAAGTCAAATCTTAATGTTTGAAAGCGAAAATCGCAGCACTAATTTTGACTAAAGTTGCCTAAATTTTTTTTCGATAAGCCGATTCCCTTCTTTGAAACCGCGTCCCCGCTTATCAATTGACAGCGAGATCTACGCAAAAAGTTTTAGCTGAGAATTTTCGGTATGTGAAAACAATGAGTACGATTTTCTGGTACAATTTTCAGTCAAAACAGGCAAAGTCGGCGTTGATTTTCGTACAAAGTTTCTCCTCTTTTTTAATGCAAATCCTCTAATAGAAGCTTACGATATCTCTTGTCCTCAATGGATAAAAATCAGTTTCGCTCCTGCTCTCTCAATTTTAAACTTTGTGAAACAAAGTGTTCTCGGCGTGATAAATTGCGCGTTTGCCGATCTGTTTCTCAAAAAACGGAGAAAGCTCCGAAGCACCCGCTAGATTTTGACAACGTTCGCCCCCATTATATTACACTCTAGTTTCAAAACTTGCCACTTTCAATGAGTTATTTTTAGGGTCCAAATTAGATTAATCAAGGAAATTATTTAGAATAAGGCCCTTCAAAACCTGTATATGAGCTCCCAAGCCATGGGGAATGGCTCCCCGTCGCCGTCGAGCCAACCCTCCTCGGGAGCAGCCTCTACCGTAGGCAATGCAAACGGAGAAGTGGGTTACCATCACCGAATCAAACGGGAAAGCATTTACAGGTCGTCAATGAAACTACATCAAAGTCTCCCCCATCTGGTTCAGATCTCAATAATATCCTTGCTAATATCATGCCTCAATTGGGTGCTCAGAAGTGAGTAAAAGAGAAGAATTGGACTCATGACAATTTTCTAGCATGTCGTCAGGAATATCCTCAATTCTTGAGCAGATGCAGATGAATATGAACATGTTCCAAAACATCAACCCGTTGACTTTTCAAGGTGGAGCACTGCTGGGAATGGGAGGAAGTCCGACAAAGGTGAGCACTATTTTCACCTGGTATTTTCCCCGGGAATTTGGATATTACAACACTTGGATAGATTGAAACAACACGTGTGCTTTGGCGCTTTTTACATCCGGCATCGGCCACGATCTGTCACTTTTCTTTTTGAGCCACACTCTTAAGCGTTATCGCGAACAATTGTAATACGCTTTTAAAATGTCAGAAATCTCTCGGGAAATCGAAACGCGAAAAGACTGGAATTACAAAAAAACTTTACGATCTCTCAAAATGCCTCTGTCTTGGCTTTTTACAATCATTTTAAGTCTCCAATTTTTCTTATCAAGACTGCTGCTTCTCCGTCTTTTCAAGAAAGAACACAGAAGTTTCGATAACAAACAAGAAATTATTTAAAAGATCTGAAAATACAGTAATCCTCGAATTTCAGCTGAAGCCGAAGGAGCAAATGAAACAAGGAGGTGCGAATCCTCTCAATTTCGGTAGGTTTCTGAAATTCATTCATTGAGCTAACACCTTTTTCTGAAGCTAAAAACAAGTGACTTTTAAGATTTCCCTGCTTCAGGGTTCCCCTTTAACTTGGCTCCCTCTACCTCCACAGCTTCGCAGCAGTCTGTTATTGTCTCAAACAGCACTGAAGGCGATGCTACTCCTCCGCAGAAACGGGGAAAATTTGATGAGGACGGAGATAATAAGTAAGTTTTGGTTATTTCCTGATAGAAATTAAAAAAAACTATTTTCTTATCAGTCGACCTTTTATTATTTTACAGAAAGGCCTGATAAGTTTTTCGAACGCCAAGCAAATAATAAAGAGAGAGAGAGAGAGTGAGAGATCAACTGATAAGAATGAACTAGGAGGATGAAAATATTTTCTAGGGTTATGGAAAATCTGCTGAGCTCGCTAGCTGCTCAAACTACTTGCGAAGATTGTGGAAAAGAATTCGAAGATACACTTAAATTCTTAAATCACCGAGTGACAGAACACCAGGACGTACCAAAATTGCCTTTCCCCAATCCTGTGCCGACTCAGCGATTAATGCTAGGCGTACCGCCGGGATTCCCCTTCCAGCTGCCTATTAATATGGGAGGTCAATTCGGTCTAGATTTTGATCCCGCCGCTGCAATGGCACAAGCTCTTTCTACAGTAAGGAGTCCCATTAGCAAGAGATAGATTTTTTAGCCAAAAGCACCTACGCATATGAAACGACAGTATTCGTCAAATGGAAAAAACTACTGCGATCTCTGTAATAAAGAGGTACCATCTTTCAAATAAACTAAGCAAAAATTTAGGTCTGTAATAAATATTTCCTTCGAACGCATATGCTAAAAATGCACGGAATTGTTATTGACGAAAATAAAACCGTAATTGGAAATATTGATACGCTGGAAAAAGAGCGACAAGGAGCTTTGTCCTTCCGGTAAATATAAATATTTTTCTAGAGAGAGAGAGGTAATTATTTTTAGCTGCGATATTTGCCACATGGAGCTGAAAAGTCGGCAACTTCTTCGCCAACATAAACAGGATCAGCATGGAGTCGTGCCATTAACTACGCCACGATGTACGTTGACATTGTTTTGAAAAAATTCTCTAAAGTATTTTGTGAATTATTTACTGTGGGCGATTTACCTTGACGTCCACAAATTGCGTCATTCAGTAGATCTGAGCCTACGTAGCGTGGGTTATTATCACCTGGCTGCGTTTCAATGCATTTTACGGAGAAAATCCGCCCGTTGGATTAGGGCGTCAGTTGAGTATATAAAGGGCTAACTGCAAACGATAATGGCGCGCTTTCTTCTCCCCTCTAATAGCTTTGAATTACAGTACCCTCCCAAAAGCCGTCTCTCCCCTCGCTAGCTGGAATCGTCCCTCCGTCTATGATTATGTCATCCGAAGAGACAAAATGTCCGATGTGCGAGAAGCGCGTTCCTGGTAACCAACTTGGTATGCATATCCAGACTGAACATGCAGGAGATGTCTCAGTGTTCTTACCGGTGAGCTCAAAGAGAGATCTTATCCTACTTCTCAATTTTAGACTCCAAATTCCCCTACTTTTGAGTGCAAACTATGTGGTCATGTAAGTGGCAATGAAAATGAAAATCAAGCACATCAAATGACTGTGCACACATCGGAATTCCTTCAGCAGCAGCTTCAGAAAGATGGCTCAAGTAAAAGCAAAATAAAATTTAAATAATTTCCGCCAATTTTAGAAGCCGATCCTTCTGTTCTCCGATGTAATCAATGCCAATATTCCACAAAAGATCAGAAAAATATGGATATGCACTCTGAGCGTCATGAAAGGATGAACGAAGCCAAGATCGCCCTTGGTCAAGATTTAGAAGAGGATGAAGCTCTTCAAATGACAACTGAAGTCGCCCTTCAAATGGCAGTTGCAAATAAGGTGAGTTGATGCCCAAGATATTAATTTAAAAAATAAGTTGCAGCTTGGCGAACATGTCTACAAATGCGGTGTGTGCAATGTTGCATATCCTGATGAGGCGAGCCTTGACGCTCATGCTACCTTAGCTCATAATGGCTTGAATCTAACTGTCCCAAAGAAATCGGAGGATAGTGAAAAAATAATGGAAAGGAATAGTCATACTGTGAGTCAGATCTCATTTATAAATAAATGGCAAATATAGAGCGGGTCTCTTTCACCTTCATCAGAATCTCTCCCTGAGGGCTTTGTCAAAGCAACTCAAGACAAAAGCCACGTTATGCAGTCTTTTATTTTACGGATTAGTGATCCACAGGTAGTAGTTTTGACTAAAAAATAAACATAACAGCAATATTTTAGGGTCTTTTTGTTGGCGAATTGGTCGCCCAACTTCCTGTAAAATCTCATGTTAGCGCTCCCTCAAAGCTATATGTCGAGGCCATTCCTCAATAATATAATAGGTTCTTCTCTCAAACCATTTCTCATCCCCAGGCTTTCACAAACTTTTTGCAAAGGTGCTTCAAAATAATCCAGTTCCTAAATAATAATAGTGAGCACACAACATTACGGGCCCGGCCCAATATATTGAAATCAAACCCAACCTCCTCGAAATTGTATCCTGCCATATAAGAAATTAAGTAATCAATCTTTGTGACGTTTCATATCGTGAATAGATGGATTTTTAGGACAATTCTCTCTCTTTCTCTCCCTCTCTCTTCTCGTGGTTTTGTGTACCCGTTTTTATATTGTGATTTCTTGTATAATGGAACCTGGTAATTCAAGTTTAAATACCAAAGAATTTTGGAGTACCAAAAAAATGTCCATGTTTATTATTTATTTCTTTTTTTGTACCTTTTTATGCCTGAAAATAAACTATCATTACCTCTGTGTCTGCGCAATAAAAGTGCAGCTGAATTATTGCATGTGTCTGTGCGCTTCAAGGCAATTATGATTATTTTCCGGGGATAATTTCCATACAGACGCAAGTGAAGTTCTTATTATGCGGCGGGGAATTATTCACGAACTCTCACATTTTCATAAGTAAATGTTCTCCTCCTTTTTGAATTTTCTCAGCCCTTCTTTGGGAATTTAATTCGTCCTTGTTCTATCCCTGGGAAAGGATCACACTTTTATTCTGATAGAATTATAGCTCACTCAAACTCCACATTCAAAGCGAATAATCCAATTATTCTCGGAAGTATTACCCAGAAAGACCACAATTTGATTTATGTTTATGTCTTTTCTTCTCTCCCTGCAGTTTAAAGCATCAATTGCAGAATGTACACTGCAAATATAACACTTTGTAAGATTGACTTTGTTACAGTCAGCAATCCAATCTATTTGGTAAAGGACTATCCGTATCTAAAACCCTTTTCAGGCTGTGACAATGCCTCAATTATTCTCGCCAGTCATCTGCTTATTTTTATTAGTCGCTTTTGCACTGAGATTTTTCGGGAAAGGGGTTTTTCATACAAACGCCAAAATTCTGGTGGCCTGCCAACTGTTTTTCACAACAATTTATTGTTGTGTTTTCGTCTATACACACGTAGGCCAGTTTATAAATTCTATTAATACTTCAGGGTCAATTATCAATAAATTTAATTTTCGAATCTGACCGGCCGTGCTCTGTAGTGCACTACGCTTCAGAATGTGTCATTCTGTTTTGGGCAATAATCGCCTCAGTAACTGGCATGGCAGCAACTCAGGTTTACAGAAACTAAATAAAAATATAGACTTATATAGGTTTGTATTGGAATTGAACGACTTGTTTCTACTATCTATATCACATCCTACGAAAAATTTGGATGTTTTCTTGGGATCCTACTGGCATGCTGCGCAGTGAGAATCAGACAGGAAGATACTGTATCATTTTTAGACGTTATTATCGGCCGGCGTTTGTCTCATTGTCCTCTCTGAGTATGATCCAAATGAGATTCGCTTAACCTGCATGGGAGTTCCATTCAGTGCAGGGACCAAAGCCAGAATTCTGTATGTCGTTATTATTTGCTGCGATATTATTACAATAACTCTATTCGTTATAACCTGGCGAGTTAATAGCAAGCTCAATAAAAATAGCCAGTGAGTTCACACAGTGCAAGAATCTAACTTTCTCTTCAGACATGACTCCTTGCCCGTGAAGTATCAGAAAAAGGAGAACTCGCGAATTATCAGACTCTTTTTACCAAACGTTGTTGTCCACTGCCTAGTGTACGCGTTTTTCTCCGTCTGTAAGTTTTTTTGCCAAATAAAACCTATAGCTTTCAGCTGCTCTGATAATCCGTCAACTGGCTAGCCAACAGCCTCCAGCAATAGACCCTTTTACATACTCAATTATTGCTGTAGCTATCAATGTAAGCCCAAGCTAAAAATACTCTAGATTGCAGTAGAATGTGCCTCATTACACGGCGGCGGAGATGATTGTATTACATTATATTTTGACAAAACAGCTACGACATGCCAAAATCTTCCAGGAAAAGATAGCCAATCGTAATCAAGATGAGGAAAAAGAGGCGTATTTCTTAAACTATTCCAAAATGTGGAATTAATAAACTTTTAATTTTTGCTGCCATTTGCAAATCCGTTTATAATATAATTACGCGGGTATTGACACCTGTTCTCTTGGGATTAGTCAGCGTCATCAAGGTTCTCCCTACTATTTTATTCTTATTCTGTGGTTCCTGGTGCTACCATGAAATTTTTTACCCACTTTTTGGGAAATTTTAACTACTATTTCGATAATCCAATTAGTAATAATTGAGCTAAATTGCTCGCTCACCTTTTAGGGTTCATCTGATTTATTGAAATTATTGTATTTTTGCATAATATTAGTGGGTGGTAGATGAGAAGACGTAGCCTGTGCTGATTTGTTCCCTATGAACCAATCAAATTAACTCGTCAATTTCCTCTCTAAATGTTATGTATGAGAGTTAGAGAGAGAGAGGGCAAATTATTATATCACTTTATTCAACAACTTTTATATACGCTCGGAATTTGTCCACCACATGTCCGGTGGACAAGTCTCGATATGATCCAACACTAAAGAATGATGATTACCTTCTGATTTTCCTTCCGTTCGTCCTTCTTTCTTGACTGAGCGGCTAGATTTAATTATAGGCATCATCGAGCGAATAGTTCTCTCCAAATGATCGACAATGAGACTGTCTGCTTACCTTATTATCTTGTTGTAACAGCTCCGCCGTATTTGGTAGAGTTTTGCAGCAATTATTAGCAAGCTTTTTTAGGTCGTCACACTTCCGGCTCTTTTTACTCCTGCAATTTGTGTTGTGCTTGTAGTTTGCTTTATTTTTCGTTTTCATGGAAAAAGCTATCACAAAAATGCCAAAGTAAAACTTCCCCATACTAGCCACAATTATGAATAGATTTTATTATTTTGCCAATTCTTCTTCACTACGATTTACTGCTTAGTTTTCTTATATACACACGGCTATCAACTTCTCTACACCCTCTTATTTCATTTTAACGACGTTTGCGCATTGATTGTTCACGCCGAAGATTGTACAGCAATTTATTATATGCTGATTTTTGGTGTTACTGGAATGTCAACTACTCAGGTAGTCTCTTTTCTCAGAACTGAGTCATTTTCAGACCTGTATTGGGATTGAGAGGATCATTTCTACAGTATACGTGCACAACTATGAGAAGTTTACTATTTTTCTTGGACTTTTTCTAGCTGCCCTTGCTTCAGTTGTATCGCTAGGGGTCGCTCTCTACGTATTAAGTGATGTAAATCCAATCGAAGTTCATGCGACTTGCATGGGTGAGTACAGGCTGAGCTTCTTAGACTATCCTTACAGGCGTGCCTTCAACTGCCGGCGCAAAGGCTACAGTCCTTTATTATGTTATCATTGTCTGTGATTTAATCACTACTGGATTGTTTATTCTTTCATTGTGGCTTAACTCGAATGAGAAGAACAAGAAAAGCGATGGGAATTATATCCTTGGGATTAAATATCAAAGAAAAGAAAACTCCAATTTCGTGAAGATGCTCCTGCCTAATATCATTTGTCATTGCTTTGTCTACGTTGGCTTCTCAGCTTGTAAAAAACAAAAACAAATCCAAACAAACAGATACTTCCAGCTGCCGTTTTCATCAGATCTCACAAATATCTATTCTCAGATCTCAGTTATAATGTTATAGCTGTGGCAATAAATGTGAGTTGTTAAAAAAATAAAACTTGAAATTTTCAGCTGGTTCCTCATTACACTGTTATAGGTTAGTTGTTTTTCTCAGTTTTAAAGATAAAGCAGAGCTGATTGTTCTTCATATCGTTCTTGCTCGAGTAACCAGCAAAAATCAGGAGTTTATTCTACGCGTTTCAAGACATAAAAGAACAGATGAGAAGGATCTTTATTTCGCTGCTTATCTCAAGCATTGGAACTAACAGTAATAGATTTTTGAACAATGAACTTTATTCATCATTTTTTCTTCTTTCCAGAGATATTCAGCCTTTTTTGAATATATGCAAGCCTCGAAAATTTGTCTCGATCAGTTTGAATCCTATATGCTTCCAGCGCTGAATTTAGAACTTCAACAGGTGCAATAAGATTTGGATCAAAGTTCCAAGAGATGTTTCTGTAAATTATCATAAATTGAAGGTCAATAAATCACCCTGGAACACATTTTGCGAAGTCAAATTCTCCAATTATGGGGTCGAACCAGTGCCCAGTGTCGTAATGAGTTGGTCTGAAAGAATTAGTGTCTCTAAAAGGTCTCTTACTTGATTGGCAACTCGCTTGGATTATATTTGATCAGTTGAGTTGTTTTCCATCCGTGAAGAATAAAATCTCTCTGAGGATTCCACAAAGAGCGAGTAAGCCAGGCATCTCGAGCCCAACCTTCTCCCTGCATTCATTCTTTCGAGAATTGAAAACACCTACCTTCCTAAAGAAGCGAAAATTCTTAACTTCTTCGTTGATTCCAATCATCGCTCTCGCGCAAGATTCATAAGCAAAAAGATCGTCATAGTTGCTTGACTTATTGTAAAGTTCAATACAAATCCTGTAATCCTCAGGATGATTGTGATACAATTTAGACAAAACGTAGGCCTATAACTGTCTATTTGTTTAAATTAGGAATTACATGAAGACCGCCATTATCGGTACCATGAAAAGCGTTGGGCAATTTGTTTTCATAATCAGCATAGCCTTTAATAAAATCCAGAGCATATGCAGAGTTTTTGAGTAGATAAGCTCCGGCAACAATCTCCTGATTGTAAAATCTATCATAGAAGGTCACATCAATTTTTGGATCAACGTATTCTTCGATTTTTCTGAAGATTTTAACCTCTGTTTTTTAGAAAATACTTTGCTGGGTTTACAACGCCCATATCTGCATCAAGAAAGAGCAAATAATCGCATTTTCCTAAAAATTGAGCAACGACACAATGACGACGGAAGAATAGCTAGATTATTGAGATTTAGTGGATTGAGTGGAGAATGACTAACATCTCTTTGCTTGCATTCATTCTTAAAATCTGTATCAACGGCAATGACTAGAGTGTAATTGTGTATCAAAGAATAGCATTTTAGTGAGTCTAGAGATGTTGCCATGAAGCGAAATGACTTACCTATTGCCCTTTGATAAAAAGAAATGTTGGGATTAGTGACAACAGCAATAATAATAATTCGAAGCTTTACTTTTTCTGCTGGAGTTGCCTCCCTCTCCTCTTCTGAGATATTCAGCCCCACAAAATGAGATATTGATAAATCCTGAAAACTAAATAAAAGGGGGTAATCTTACTTGGATATTAGTAAAATTTGCAGAGGAAAATAATAGAAATACACAGGCGAATACAGTAGCTCCTATTAGTATAACAAGCTGCTTATTTATCATAAGACCTGCAAGAGTATCGTGCAAACGATTAAAAAAAAGAATAAATAAGCCCGACTAAAATTTAGATTGAATACGTGGCTAGAGGACACATTTATTTGGATAGCTGCATCCGGAGTCCTAAAGGAATATTGATTGAGGGGTATCAATGCAGCACTATTAGTCATTCGAGTCATTTTTATCCCGAAAAAGGAAAACAAAAAATAGGCTCCCAGCCTATATGAAATGATCTCACTTTGATCGGGATTAATCTCCTCAAAAACAGACATTGTTGTTGTTCTATAAAGTTACCCATTTTTCACAAACATATGCGATAGGAATTTAAACAGGAAAGGGGCAAAGATGAAACCAATTCCAAGGAGCGCGGTTGCTACGGAAACAGCTGCTGATATAAGCTTTCCACAAATTTTTATGCTCGATAAGCCAGGTAGGTGAGGCTTTTAGAAGAGGTTCATAGTATGCGGATAACCACGACACTCAGTTGCTTAGTGCTTGCACACATTTTGCCAGCATAAATCGTAGCCAAAAATAACTCAAAAATAACATTTCTTTTCTGTGATGACGTTTCTCGAAGTAGCCAATCTTAGTTAGTTAGGCTTTATATTTTGGTTATAACGTGATACCCTAAAATCCTCTTCAAATTTATGGTTTCTTTGACTCGTCAGAAGCCTAATAGTTACAAGCATACCATATAAGCGACTGCCTGCTAAGTTCATCGATATTATCAGATGTAAATATGCTCCGACTAATAAATGCGTTCAATTACAAGCGACATCTCAGTTTTGATAATTGCTTTCTAATCAAAATATTTATTTCCAGTTTATTAGAAGATGACTTCCTATGAACAATATCGAAAGCAATTTCTCGACACACAACCAAGGTATGATGCATTAATTCTGAGCAAGTGGACAATGTTCCAGCCATTACATTCCCTATGGATATGCCTCTGAGTTTCGTCGCCGTCGGACAACCTATACTCCCGACCAGTTAAATGCTCTAGACGAGGTTTTCTATTTTTGCTAGTTTTTATTTCAAATTTTAGGAGTACGATAAAAATGCTTATATGGATTTGGACGGGCGCACAAAGCTTGCAGCCGAATTAAAGCTCTCAGAAGCTCAAGTAAAAGTTTGGTTTCAGAATCGAAGGGCCAGGAGCAAAAAAGATATTCGTTCCGATTCTGACGAGTAAGTTCTTTCCTCGCATAGCATAGCAAGTTTAGACAAAAAATGCCGTTAAGCGTTAAAAAACGCATTAGCTATACCCCCGTCAATCGTGTAAATTTCGAAGATGATGGATTGGACAAATCTCCTTTAAATGCTGTTAGTTTTTTTTTACCAATAAATAAAGATAAATCTTTAGAATGACGAAACTCGCAGCTCCTCTAGACGATCCCGTCATCTAGCTCGTTCAACTAATTCCTCGTTGCAACTTTCGCCCGATGACTTTGAAAACAAGTCAAATAATAAAGTTACCTCACTTTTCACCCAACTGTCAGCTTTTGACATGAGTGAATTTGTTGAATTGACTCAAGGAATCCACGAAGAAGGCGATGACGCTTACAAAAAAATGACAGAAACCTTCAAATAATTGTTCATTTTCTACCGGTAACATTTCGATAAAATCGATACCTATTTTTGTCACCAATTATTATATACAATAAAAGTGCACAACACGGTTAAACCCGGTTACAAGAAGTGTCATTACGTGATGAATTATGAGCTTTCAGAGTTGCTATGAATGAGTTGTTCGATATTAGCCTTGAGGCCAGTAACGATGAAAAATATGCCAAGAAGTGCAAAAAACGAGTTAGCGGTCAATTGAAGCACCAGACGCCATCTAAATTATTTTGTTTTAACTTTAAAATGGCAAAGTTACCTGGGCCATTCGACCAACCAAACGGGGAGGAAACAAATAATTTCTAAAATTGAAGGAAGGACTAAAGCAAGCATCATTCCTGCTGTAACTCCGACCAAAGGAATAATATCATCCAAGTTGGGGATGGCAAATGATAGTCCCACTAATTATTTGTTATGGAATTTAAAGAAAACTCACAAGCTATAAAGACAATACTATAACGGAAAAGATACTCATAAAATATCCTCATACATCTGCTGACTTTGCGTTCGTTGAGGTAGTTCTTAATTGGCGGCCAGATCATCTCAACCAGAGGAAATTGTTGAATCAAAAATCCAGAGAATACTACGGTCAATAGCATACATTTCACAGTGAAATCAAGACTAGAAATCATGAGCTATCTCAGATCAAAGTAATATTCTTACGGGTTGTTTGTCAAATTTAATGTTACACTCGCTTGAACATCATTTCCATAAGTAATATAGCCATAAAATCTGAATTTTGGCCTTTCTCTCCAAGTCACGAGCTCACCCGCATGCTGCGTAAATAAGGCTGACCAAATTAACACCAGTTACTAGAACTCCCGTTGGACCTTTCATATCTTTTGGGGTTTCCATTTTATTCTCCAACGGGAGTACAACTGCCTGCCCTTCCAAAGCATAAAGAATAGATCCAGCAGCCAGAGAGACACCGTTAGCGTCAGTGATTGCTGGAAGAGCGCTTGTTCTGTAGTGTGCGCCTCTGATAAGTTCCTAAAGAATTTGCTCAATCTACGCGAGTAAATAAAATACCTGGAGAATGAGTGTAAGCGAAGTTGCCATCAAAATGTTTCCGAAAAGACAAATATATGAGATCACTCTGATTGTTCGCACTGTGCAGAGAAGTAAGAAACAAGGCAAAGCAATGAAGAAGTAATAATGCTGATGTTCGGCCAATGCATTTTTAGGCCAAATGTGATTGACAATCTAAACAGACAAGCGAATTACTTGTAAATCTATTTTACCTCTTGGGCATGTTCGACGACAAAAATATAAAAGACACTGCAAATTCCCAATTGAAGAGCTATCAAACATCCGTTTACAATAAACCTATAGCGTTGTTAAAATTCCAACAAAAATCACTCACTTTCCTAACAAAGGAACTTTTTGGAAAGGCTTGAAGCTACTCCTAAAAGCCTCCTCAGCCATTTGTCCATAATCTAGAGCTGATTTTCGATTCCTGTAAAGCTTTTTTGTGTTAATTTCAATGCCCTTCTTTTCTTCAATTTGACAAGCACGGAAGCCAGGTCTCTTTTATCAGCGGCTTCTTTGTTTCTTATCAAACAATTCAACATCCGTCAAGAGTTGAAAAGTGGCCAAAATGAACGTCAGACGAAGAATTTTAGCGTTTACTTTTAAATTTAAAAAGAAGGAAAGATTCTTTAGATGCTTTATAGTCTGACATATTTGTAAATTATTAAAAATCGTTTTTATTGATGCAAAGAACGCTGTAGCCTACGCAGACATTTTCCGTTGACCCGATTATAGCGTTTTTTCACACAAAAAGGGCGGGAATCATGCGTTTTATTACATTATCCAGCAAGTGAAGGATGACAAGGAATTTTTGAAAAGGCACAAAAGACTTTTTCAGGAGGTAAATACAAATCACCAACCTTTTACACAAGTACTGTGAACATCGAACTAATTTAACCATACAAATTGATGAAACAATTCCTAATAAGAATACCAGAGCAAACCCGGCCTTAAAATTAGTCGCTCAGTTAGAAACTAAAAAGTCTTACCCATAAACCGGCTTGTTTGAAAGACAATGGAAGAGCAAAACATCCAGGGCCGACCATTCCTTTTAGTAAATTAATGAGAGCATAGGTGGTTCTAAAAAGAAGGTTTAGTTCTTTTGATTTTTGGTATCAATTGCAGACTAAAAGCCTTTCCCAAGATCTTTGCAAATAGAGAAGGTCAAACAGATTCTCAGAATTCTGATGCAAGAGTTCCTTCTTGAAAATCATCTTTCCTGGCGAAGTTTTCAAGAAAATGCAAAGTTCTCAATCCAAAGGATAAAGAAAAAAAGAAAGACAAATAAAGAAAAATACTCACGAGATCTTGTTTTTGTTCTTCTTCTCTTCGTCCTTCTTTTCTTCTTCAGTTTTTTCTTCATAAGGCGGAGGTCTTCCATACGACTTGTCGTCTTGCAAGAAGGTCTCAGTCCTCACGGAGCCGTCCTCAACATCCATGACCGACATGAGTCTCGCTTTGCTTATCTTCTGGCCGCTCTTATGCGATGGCATCCCTGAACGATAAAAATTGATGCATAAAGAAGCTACATTGTAATCGAACCCAAGTGCAAATACAGGAAGACATGGGGAAAAAAACTGTTGAGGTCGAACGGCGGTCATTTTTTCCAAGGAGAACTGAGAGTTTCTGTTCAAAGAACTTCTCGAACTTTTAAAGTAAAAGTTGCAGCTGATGGGGTTTGTTTTTCCCTTGGCTATTTGTGTAACACACATGTCAAAGGTCCTGATGGGCCCATGTGGCCGTCTGCTGTCCACTCTAGACAAAAGATTAATCAAATTTAACTCCTTTCTTTCTAATTTACAAGTAAGCATTACTAAAGGACTTACACTGTTATCTAGCGCTTTATAATGACCGAACAGACCCCAATATTACGCATTGCAAGCGATGGAACGGTCAAATAGCCACTTTTAATTCCTATTTTCTTCAAAATAACTTACATTGTGCCGATAAGAATTGACGAGAGACTGATTCAAAACGAATACAATGAGGCGTTCCCCGATCGGAAGGCAAGTACACGCCGATCGCTTCCTCCCTCTCAAAACAGAAAACGAGTTTATGTTTCTCGGTAATCGCGTGTTTAGACGTTTTTCCATGGGGTTATGCTGATTCAAAAAGCCAAATCCAAAAAGGGCAAAGTGACTAGATTTTTTTGAATACTAGCTTTTTATTGAAAACATCTTAATATTACCCATAATCAATGGAATAATTGATTCTCTAGTTATCTTCCTGTGACATTGTTTACTCTCTGATTGAATTCCTAGAAATCACACGGAATCTATTTGTTCAATGAATTATTTGTTGTGTAAGTCAACTAGGAAATTGTAAAAGGATGAAGACCACAAAACGAATACAAGATCTCATCGGGTCAAAAGATTAGAGAAAGTTTGCGATATATCTGGGCACAACTTTGAACGCGAGGTATTCGTTAGGAGCATTATATTTAGAAAGAACCCTGGGAAAATATTAAGAAAGAGAAGATTAGAGCTGGGAAATGTTGCAAGTCGAGTACGCGACTGACAAGAACAATGGAGTACTCCAATTTAATGAGGCATAAAAACCTTGATCGTTACATCAGTGCTGATAACCTGTTATCAAGGGATCAGAACAAATCCGCAAACTTTCGCGCCGGAACTAACTTACTTGATAAAGACTTGTTTATTCAGCTCGAATTTTATGATCTTGTTTTTCAGGTGAAAATTAATGAAACGAGGAAGTGAGCTCTATAGCTGGCTGATTAGATTCCAGAAAAATTGAAATTAGTTTTCAAATTAGGAACATCTTATGGGCTTTTTATGAGTCAATTCTCTTAAGAAATGTTACAAAAATGGCTGGATTAAGTGTTATTTTATGCCCTCCTTTTATCTTTGTACCCCGTTCGTGTCAACTGAAAAACTATTGTCTACGTCTCTATTTCTTATCTGACAAAGCTTAAGCTCTGCAATCCCGTCTAAGGAAAGATAAGATAACGTAGAAAAGAAGCGCTACCACATGACAGCTGAGAACTGATTTAGGAACTTTTTGGAGTGTTTTTAAAGGATGGAAGATGGGTATCCATTATGCCTCAGAGGAGTGTTGTTGACTGGTTTTCTCAGCTAATATCTGCTGTCAATAGTAGGAGCGGGATGTTTTTTTCTTAGGCGTGCAGCAAGAAGCCGAGGATAGTTGCAGATAGAGAAGAGGAAAACTACAAAACATAGACTTCAATTAGTATTCTTGATTTCTAAAGATCTTTCAAATGTATTCAAGCAAATATCTTTTTCAGCCTTTGATTCGTCGGCTTCCTTTCATCCGATAAAATTCGAACCCTGCCGTCAGCCCGAAAACGTATGGTGTCCTCCACTGATTTTACCTGTTTTTTCATTCCTTCTAACGCCTAAAGAAAATATACTTCTTAATTTTTAGATAACGAACCTTTCAGGGTAATGAACTTACACAAAAAGAAATTTACTTTCGATAATCCTGAAGACTCTTATTGGAACGAGACCGGAAGTAATAGTTCAAACTCACTCTTCGATGATTTGCCCTCAAAACAAGTAGCTTTTCGCTATTTTTAAAAGTAATTAATTTAGTGGGAAGCTAAGGTAGCCGTAGCAAATCTATTTGATGCGAAAGATTCAAAACAACAGTCTAAAGCTGCTCCGCCAGTGGCTGCAGAAATAACACCAACTTCAGGAGTCGCTAATTTAGAGTTCGTTAAGGGATATCTTCGTCTCAGTCTAAGTTCAGAGAGGTCAATAATGATGATAAAAACATGGATAATTTTTTAAAAGCGAAACCACCATCAGAAATTGATATTTCCAATAGAGCACCATCTATAATTTCGGAGAACAGTGCCAGCAGTCTTCCAAGCGAGGCACAAAGACTTGATTTGGATTATAATCGTCTACGGGCAGAGCATCGCAAATTGAGAAGACACCTTGAGGTAATTTTTCCACTTTCCCTTCTATAGAAATTTAGACAATTCGCCATGAGCGCTTTCAACCGTTGGATGTAAAAGAAACAGTGAAACGATTGAGACAAGGAGAGCCAGTGACTTTGGATTTGTATCGAACAAAATCAGAGAAATTACAATTGCTTTCGGCTGCAATGGATACTTTTGACTCGGATATAATCCAAAGAGTAGAATGATTAGAGTTTTAGTTTATTTTTTTCGCAGATAATGATATTCCTTCGGACAACTCTTAACGACACTGCTTTTCGAGAAATTTTGATGTTTAATCCAGACGCAACAGAGGAATTTATTGACTATTTGAAAACGATCCACGAATACGAGCAACTGAACACTATTTATTTGTAAGTTCCCTTGCAAAAAAGAATATTTTTAGATGGCTCGGAAGGCACGACGATGCCCATATGGTAGAAATAGCTATGGCTATGAGAGTTCGCAGTGCAGAGCAGAAATTAGCCGCTTTGAGAAGATGTGCACAAAACGAACAATTGAATCCCGACGTTAGCTATCCAATAAAAAGTTATGTTGGTCTTCTTGAACGGCAAGTTTCGATACAGGTACGTTATGGAGTAGTGTTCATTCTCGTTTAGAATTCCGATAGTCGAGAGAGAAACAATTTGCCACAAGATGGTAGAATGAACGCTCCCTTGCCTTTTACCCCAACCTCTGCAACTCTCTACTATACGAGTCTCTACCATCTCAAAACCCCCGAAGCTGATATTCGCAATCCAAATAACTTCAAGATTGCAATGAATATTAGTGAGAAGGAATTCGTCTGGGTTACTATATGCACTCATGTCCATAAAGAAAGATGGCAAGAAATAGAGAAGATGCTCGAAGTTAAATCTGGTTTGTTCATTCAAGCCGAACAACAATACTTTTAGGTCTTTTTGCTACTAAAATATCGAGCACACTTAGCTGGGAGTTTTTATTCAAGCTCTTCTTTCGAGCAGCACATCGCCCACCAGTTACTGTAAGAGTGACCATTAATTTAGAAGACACCGTGTTTAGTTTCTTGAAAAATTCTGTAAAGATGTGCCAGAATTGGAGACCAGACAGAAAATTGCTTCAAGATATAGGATATCTCTTCAGACGCCAATACTTCCAAGACAAATCTCAATTCCAAAGCCAAAAATACCATTTTTAGGCAAAAAATGTAAGTCTTCAAAAAGTTCACAATCAGGCTTTTAGAAAACTACTAGCCCGGGTAATTTGCATCTTGCATTTAGCTGTGATAAGTTTTCTGTACATATCAAGTCTAGAGCCATAATAAAAGTGCATATTAGAAATGTATCCAATAAGAAAAGCAAGTTTATTTACAGAATATTACGAGAGTAAACTTATGTCATGGAGAACTCGAATCTAATAGGCTATAGCCTAATGTTGCTGCTTGTGTTCGCCTGTTCCACAGCAAGACTCCTCGCATTTTCCTTCTTTGCAACAGCTCTTATCCATACATTCTTTGGTGCACTTTCCTGACTCACATTGACAATTATCTCCGCATTTACAGCAGGCGTTATTACATTCTAAAATCGCAATGTCTTTCAAGAAAAGAGAACTTACTTCCACACTTGCAGGGCATGCTTAGTTCTTGAACTGTTGTCAAGCTCCCGCCCCTTGGCGCTATTTATACTGCGCCAACATGAATGTCCGTGAGATTCTAGTTTCTGTTTTGTGACACTTATCACGAGAACCGCCTATAAACAGTGGCCATTGTGGAGGACAATCACAAGAAGAATAAATACCAGACATAGGTGGTCTTTTTAAGGATGGATGCACGTGGAAAAGAAGGAAGGAGTTTGAAGTTTAGCCAAATTGAGATCCTCTTGAGACTCATCAAAGCTCTACAATTTTCATAGATTCTCTCCCGGGAATATTTTACTAAACTGCCTTAGGATAGTCTTTGGATTTTCGAGTTTCTGCTCTTGTTTACCCGACTTGTTTACGTGACGGAGATAACAACTAGAGTTCAAGCTAAAATAACAAGTCAGCAGATATTTTCACAACTAAGTTGGGAGCTACTGAGAAAATAATTTGAAATGGTTTAATAAATCAAAAAGGCAAGCTCAAGAAAAATTCTTACAAATGAACAAATAAATCTAAAATTGATATATTTACCCCTAATTTGAGCATTTCGGCAGCTGTATAAACTTGGTTGGAGAGAATTCTCTTTTGTGTGTCAATCGCAGCGCAAAGAATACCAACCGGAATGACTTTTCAAGGGATTCACGTAGCCAAGATCATGTCTCGAATAGAACAAAGGCCTTTGAGATCCTAAACAAGATGGATTACAATGTACAAAAAGAAAACAAGGAACTGCCAGTAAGAAAAGGAGATCTTTGAAAATTATTGCTGAATTTTAGAAAAAGTTTCTGTTTAGGCTTGCTTGAACAATATCTAGATTCTGAGAGGCCTTTTATAGTGCACATCTATCCTGGGAAATTCTCTTGAAATCTTCCTTGAGACCTTAAAGATGGTCAAACACTTCCAACACATAAATTTGTGACGTAGCATTTTCTCTGGACCCTGGTTGTGAAATAAACGAACGTACGATTTGCTCTTCTTTCGGCTCTTTTGGACAGCTGATAAGCAGTCTTGCGATAAAAGCGTTTAAGGTCGAATTTGACGTTTCTTTCCGGAGATAATTTCCCCGAATGTGGTTGCTTGTCTTGCTTTTGATTCATTTTCTACAAAAAAAAAATAATTATGTTTTCACTTACTCACTGTCGCAACATTTTTTATTGACACAATTAACCAGAAGCCGCGCTCATTTCCGTCTCAATCTCGCGTCTAATTGTCAAATGTGCTCATAATTAAAGGCTGATCCCCCGTTCATTCTTGTGAGGCTGATAAGCGGGCAACCTAGCAACGCGGCGGATTGCCTCGAGCAGCTCTGACAGCGAAATTATTCGGATTACCTCATCCAGGTAAGCAAATTTTGTTGAAGACTTTCTTCCAGACTTTTAGGAATGGGAGAAGTTGAGCGTCCTCGCTCCTTGTCGAGAATTACTAACGGCAGCGACAATGACTATGTAGATGCAAATGAAAATGTCACCTAGTGAGTTTCTTTCATATAAAGAACAATTTAATTAAGTGGAGACTCTCTCGCCCTTCTAGACACAATAGCTGAAACTCAAATAACCTTGAATTTATTTATGAACAATCGTTTCGATCTTGCGGAGGAAAGAATGGCCGAATTGTAGGCTCATTTCGCGGATAAGAAATTGTTTTAGGGCAGACAAAAGCATGTATCATGCTTTGGGCTACAATACTATTCTCTTCATCAAAGCTATGTTGACTTGTGATAAGGTGGGCTCGCCTATTTTTCTGAAAAAATAAACATTTTAGAAAGATCTTGAACACTCAACAGAGGTCTGTAAATCCTCTTGCACAGTTGTTCAAAATTATCGACAAAAGACCTCCCTTACAGAATCTATCTTTGGAAGTAGAGCCAAAAATATGACGGACGAGGAAATTCATGCAGAATTAGTCTACGCTGAGTGTCTATTATTGAGAGCCATTCTATCCTTCTTCCATGATGATAACTTTACCAGCTTTATTAAAGGAGCCTTGAATATTCGTACCTGCTACCGGCTATATAGGTAACGAAAGATAATAGTAATCAACTAAGATGCTTCCAGATCTTGTGAAAAAACGATGAACGACGAAGAAGTCTGGAAGAACCGTGACCAGCGAGTAAGAGATCAATTCGAAGCGGGTGTCAAAATTGGGCTAGGTATTTTCAATCTCATGATCTCTACTCTTCCAACCAAAGTATTACGATTATTAGAAGTAGTCGGCTTTGGAGGAGATAAGGTAGTTCTAGCTAAAATAATGAAAAGATATTTTTAAGCAAACAGGAATGAATTATCTTCACCGTTGCTCTGCAATGACTCAGACGTTATTTTCTCCATTGGCTACTATGGTTCTTTTAGTCTGGCACCTAGTAGCTTGTTTTATGTTTGGAACTGGGAATCCAGACCTTCCCTTGTGTAGGAGGCTTTTGCCCAGCATAATGGCTAAATATCCCAAGGTATCTATTAAAATATCTCTAACTTATGTGGCAATTTAGGGCTCAATTACTCTTTATTTGCGAGCACGTCTCCTCCTAGTATCGGCTGACGTAGACAGTGCCATTTATTACTTCAACAAGTCCATAGAATCACAAGATTTATACAAGCAATTTCATCACGGCTGTTATTGGGAATTGTTGTAGGCTATTAACCAATTAACTTTAACGAGATCAGATTCGCTCATGGTTATCAACAGCAATGGTCCAAATCTGCCAATTATGCCAGAAAACTCATGGTAGAATCAAAATGGTCTCGCTGCGTCTACACCTACATTTTATGCATATTCTTTGCAGCTGATGAGACTACGGATGCCTTAAAAAGGGAGGAAACTGTAGCCGTTTTAGCAAAGTAACACATTTGATAGCTAAAAATCTAGATTGTCAGAAAAGTAGATGGTGCTCGCCTTCGAATAGCTGGCAAATCTATCCCGATTGAGAAGTTCTGTGCAAGAAAAGCTAATCGCTATCTTACACAGCGATCGCTTTTATTCGCGCATTATGTGAGTTTATTTTTTTTACCAGTAGCAAGTCTCTAGGAATTTATTTATTTTTGGAATGGGTTTGATATTCTAGCTGGCAACGATAGTTTACTCCGAGATTGGTATCATGATATAGAAACAAATTGGGGAAAACATAAAGATAATGGTTAGTTTTTCTTGTTTCTCAAAAAAATAAAGACAATTTGCTTTCAGCTGATGTGAATGACAAATGTCTTTATTTATTCGTAAAAGCCGTCTGTCTTAGGCATATGAAGACCACAACTCACGCTGAAATAGCGCTGAGGGAGATTATCCGAGAGGGTTATTCTCATAAATTAACAGACTTTTATTATTTGTATCCAAATGCTCTGTATGAATTAGCTTTGATCAGAATATCAGAGGGCAATCGGCAGGTATTTTTCAACTTATTTTCCTTGTAAAAGGAGCATACGAGCTTGCAGGAAGCAGAAGAACATCTGGCCGAAGCGCGAAAAATCAAAGGATATTCCCTCGAAAATAAATTACACTTCAGAATTCATAGTGCTATGGAGAATCTTGGTGCCAGAACCCCGATGAATTGAGTGCACAAAAGATGGGCAAATAAATTTATTTCTCAAGAACTTATTGTGCTATTAATTAGCTCTGGAACTTTAGCATAGACTTTTTTGGCATGGATGACCACTTCTGGGACAACAGCTACAGCAATCAGGATCATAAATAAAAGAGTGATACAAAATAAGGATCCTAGTAAAGGAGCGGAAAGTCCGCAACAAATTCTTCTTGATTTATAGTCTTTATGATGTTCAAAAGGAAGTGGACTGAAGAAGTGTTTTGTGAAGTATAAAACAACTTGCCTATCGCATTTCATAGAAACAATTGAAACTGCCACCTTTCTCATCTCTTTTGATTGAATTAAAAGACTGAAGAATAGTAAAAAGAACTATCAAAGAAGCGGAGTGTCAGCTTATCAACGCCCAAGAGCTTTTGGTCATATCTGATGATTCATGAATAGATCGAAAATCGATCTATAATGCAGTCTCTCTGTAGTCTAACGTCAGTAAAGATCAATCTATCTTTTTTAAAATTTTTCTTCTCTACTTAAGAGTAAAAAAATAAGAAAGAACTGGTTTGTTTCTGCACGGGTTGTTACAAAAAGCAGCAACGATTTGGTAACAAATTCCTAGAAACACAGTCCAGTTGAACATAAACCACAAAGTTTTGTGATCGTTATCAGCGCAAATAGTGGCTATTTAGCTTCCTCGACAATTCTTTCGGCAGGTTTTTGTGCTTCTCTGTCTACTCTGTGATTTGACCTATCTCCCAACTTAAGAAAATGTTTTAGATGCACTGTGCTGTTTGTAAAAGTTCCTCCTCTGGCTATCATTACAGCACAAAATGTTGTAGAGCTTGTGCGGCGTTTTTTAGACGCACCGTCCACATGAAATTGAGATACAGATGTAGAGAAAGTGAAAATTGTAGTGTCACAAAAGAAAATAGATATTCTTGTCGATTTTGTAGAATGAAAAAATGCATCGAGGTTGGGATGACTATCAGCGGTTTGTTCGATTTAGGCTTTAAAAATTGTTTTGCAGAAGACACTTCAACTTCTCCAGAATTTTATCTAGACATAAATCCAAATGTAAGGAGTCTTTTCCCCCAAATGCCTTTCTAGCCTCTTCCAGCTGAAGCCTTGCCGAGTTTAGATGAAGAAGAGTGGTTCTCTACCAATGCTATTTTCGATAATCATTCAAATTTTGGAATTTTTATAAAGGGAAAAATTACGGACATTTTGAATAGAGTTGATTCTCGCTTTTATAATTAACTTTTTTTTAAAGCAATTTATCCCTCCGGACCTCCCATATAAACTCAATCTCTGTCAAGAATCGGCTCTAGCTTATGAAAAACATGAAAATCGCTGGCCAACTATTAAAAAAGAAGTAGGTACTTCAGTTTGATCTTTAAAAATTTATTCAGAATGATAGTCGTGTTCTCGGAGATGCAGAAGTAAAAGGCTTCATCTCTGACCATTATAAAGAGATGATTTATCTGGCGGAATTTCTGATGGAACTTGAGTCATTTACAAAGCTTCCTTTTTGTCAGAAAGTAGCTTCTGTCGGTTCAAAATTAACCGAGATTTAGGCGATCATTTATCGCAGATGGGGAATGTCTTTTATCAATATTAATCGAGTTTCTGTCTCAGTTAAACGACTGGGAAATGATCCTAATTGCACAAAGCTGATGACATTCGATGGCAGTGTTTACGATTATTTTAATACGGACTTCGATATGAGTTCTGTTTCTGCTATGAGCAACGAACACTTGAAGAGTCTCACGATTAAAAGCGAAGTCCAATGCGACAAGTTATACATAAAGCAATTCAAGAAGGTCTTACCCGACGATTTTGAGATACAATATCTGCTAATGCGAAGCCTATGGCAGTTGAGTGGTAAGAATTTTATCAAGATAAACTTCGCTTTCAGGGGTCAAAGGAATAACAAAAGAAACCATTGTTATTGCCAATAGCTTATTATCACAGTTGGATGACGAACTAATCTACTATTATAAATACGAGAAAAAACTGGAAAACGTAGCCAGAAGATTGTATAAATTGCATAATCTACTCATTGCCTTGGAAAGAGTTCAAGAAATTAGAGAGCAAGACACGAAGATGTGGAAAACCTTCGATGTTTTTAAGTTTGATGTCTGTGTGATAAATGATTTGACTTTATAAATAATAAATTTTTAGTCAATGATTAGAGGATTATTTCTAGTATTGAGGCAGTCGCTCTACCTGCACAAATAACGTATTTCCGTCGACCAGAAATGATCGATTTCCTGGCTAACGCACCTTTTCTTAGAAACATTATTTCTCTTTCTTTCTATCAAAATGTCTTCTTCCAGATGGAATGTGGCGTATGTGAAGGCCCTGCTACAGGATTTCAATGCAAAATTATTGCATGTAGGCCTTGCGCAGCCTTTTTTCGTCGAACTATACAAATGAAATTACGGTACAGATGTAAAGAGAATGGCAAATGTACAATAAGAAACAACAACAGACAATGCTGTCGATTTTGTAGAATGAAAAAATGCATAAAAGCTGGAATGTCGGTCGAAGGTTTGCTTTTTCTTAAAATTTGTAACATTTTTAGAAGAAGCCTCTGTTCCGTTAGATTTTTATCTTGACAAGAGTGTAAATGTAAGCCAAAATAAATTGAAAAAAGAAATATTTCAGCTTCCTTCAATAGATTTATTTAGTTTGGATGAAGAGAAATGGTTCTCAATTAATTCGATCTTTAAAAACCATAAAGAGTTTTCAGCTTTTATCAAAGGAAAACTAACAAAAATTTTAAACAAGGTAACATTTAGCATAAAAGAGAACGTCTTTTCAGAAATACATTCCTCCTAATCTTTCTTGCAAATTGAATATCACTCAACAATCTGCTTTAGCATATGATCAACATGAAGCCAAATGGCCGCAAGTCATTAGAGAGGTTGGATAGTTGCTATCTCCTTCACAAGGCTATTTCGGTTGACGATGTTATTGATGAGACAGAAGTAAAACTATACATTGCTGATCATTATAAAGAGATGATTTATATAGCTGAATTTTTGATGGAACTTGAGCCATTTGCAAAGCTGTCTTTTGATCAAAAGGTTGGTTGTTTACCGTCAAATCAAAGGAAATTCAGGCTATTATTTATCACAGATGGAGAATGTATTTCATTCATATTAATCGAGTCTCTGTCACTGTTAAATGTCTGGGGAATGATCCGGATTGTACAAGGACAGTTACATTAAACGGAGGAGTCTATGATTGGTATTCGGCTGACTTTGATATGTCCTCGTTTGCATCGCTGAGCAATGAGAGCTTGAAAAGCATAAAAAATAAAACCGAATGCCATTTCAACAACCTTTTCATCAAGCAGTTTAAGAGCGTTCTACCGGACAACTTCGAAATCCAGTACTTACTTATGAGAAGTTTGTGGTATTTGGATGGTAAGAAGGCTGAAGAATTACTAAAAAACTTTAGGACTACAAGGAATTACAGTAGAAACCCGCTCAGTTGCCAATAAAATTCTTTCCCAGCTGGACGAAGAGCTTTCCTTCTATTATAGATACGAGAAAAATCTTGAAAATATGGCCAGTCGATTATATAAACTGCATAACATGCTCAACGCCTTGGAAAGGATACAAGAAATCTTATTGGAAGATGCTAACATGTGGAAAATGTTTGATATTTTAAAAATTGATATTGATGTGAATAATCTAACTGAAAAATAAACATCAATACTATCAGCTAAAACAATAAAATCCTAGTTCAACGATCGTACTACTTTTTTTTCCCCTGCTATCTGTGTAAATAGCGTGTTTTCGTCCCGATTTAATCGATTTCTCCGCCTTGCCCACCACATATTTCCATTACTTTTCTACAGAGTTTTGGCTTATTTTCAGATGGAATGTCGAGTTTGCGAAGGTCCAGCAAATGGATTTCATTACAAAATCTCGTAATTTTATTCCATCACCACTAAAGTTTTCGCTTCTTGTAGCGCTTGCAGAGCCTGTGCAGCCTTTTTTCGACGAACAGTACAGATGAAGCTTCGCTATAAATGCCGGAAAATAGGAGAGTGTGAGATCTCTACACGTACGTTTTCAGAAGATCATTAGATTGTTTAGATAACAGATTTTGTTGTCGATATTGTAGAATGAAGAAGTGTATGGCTGTAGGAATGACGATTGGTACCTAAAACTTCTATTTTCTAATAAAATCAAACTTAGAAGAAGTTGAAGTCTCTTCTGAATTTCATTTGGATCAGCTATCGACCTCAGAGCTTCTCAACTTTGGAGATGATGAGTTCTTTGCTGCGGAAAATATCCTCAAGTGTCCAGAAGAGTTCACAAAAAAATTAAAGGGAAGATTATATAAAATTTTAAGCAGGGTTGGTGGTATTTATTTCCCGAAATTATTTATCTACCGTTTAGAAATACGAAGTGAACGAAGACTGTTTTGATATGTACCTTATACAACAAGCAGAAATGGCCTACAGAATCCACGAAGAGAAGTGGCCTTGTAGCAAAGAAACTGTAATCTTTAAAGTCTATATAACTCTAGTTTTACAGTTAAAACACGATGTTGATATAGACATGAATTTGATGGTCTCACTCAACTATAGACAGCTTTTAGTAACAGCGGAAATTTGTACAAAAATAAAGCCGTTTTCATCACTTCCGTTGGACCAAAAGGTGAGAGAATACAGCTTCTTTTACTTCTATCAGGCAATTTTATTCAAATTGTTCTACTTGAAATTCATCCAACTGGACCGAACAGCTGTAACAGTAGAATTGCTGGGCGATGATCGTGATGATAGTAGATGTGTTACGTTAAATGGGCAGACGCTAAATTTTCATAAGTCTAAATTCGATTTATCAATGGTTACTGATCTAAACCAGGAACAATTAAAAGAGTGAGTTTATCGGTACTTGATTAGTACCTCCATCCCATTTTTTAATTAACATTGTTTGACAAGCCCGTACAAGAGATATTTAAATGCAAGCAACTTTTTCAGTCTTTTGCTTTGTTCGGAAGTGCGATATGACAATGAGTTTATCAAGCCCTTCAAATTGCTAAAGCCAGATCGGTTTGAACGACTCTATTTGATGATGAGAAGTATGTGGGATGTAAAAGGACATAAAGGAATCTCAAAAGAAACTGAAAAACTGTCTGAAACTATTATGGAAAAGCTCTCAGACGAGCTTCACTTTTATTATAAATATGAGAAACAACTCCAAAATCCATCTAAACGAATATACAAACTACAGATTCTACTGATAGCTTTGGATGTAAGTTTTACGCTACTTCTTCACAAATGAATTTGAGAGGGTTTCTGCGATGAGAAAACAAGATTTCCAAATGTCCCAAATGTTTGAAATGTTCAAACTAGATGTCTATTTGAGTGATTTTACAATCGATTGAATTGCCCAATTCTGAAAGCATTCTCCGCTTCGATTATCACTCTTCTAGTTAGTTCATGTGACTCAAGAATTTCTGCCGCAGATGACTCTGACAAAAGCTCAAATAGATTATTTCTGAAAGACTGCTACAGGTAAATGTAACTATTACGTGTGCTCTGCCACAATCGGCTCCACAATGTCCAGTTGCTCATTTACTGTAATTACTTTCATCTGAAAAGCTTTCGTTTTGAAGAAGCCTGAAGTCTCACAATTCGTCTCAGTTGAGGCTCCATTTTTAAGGGACGATCAGCCACAAAAATAAGACGACAATCATCTGGTAATTCGAGCAATCTCCACATAAAACGGATCTCCTTTTCTTCCCATTTTGAAAGAATCTCATAATATTCGACGCCTGGGCAATCTTGTACATTATAATAGATCTAGAAATTAGACTTCTGCTCCTATTGTCTTACTGTAGTTGTCCCTGAATAAATATGACGAACAAAGCCTCCACTTGTAGAATAATCAGTCCACGAGAATTTGGACATATCCAATGTCGTTGAGTTTGGGTAGAACTTCTCCAAAATTGACAAAAGATTCCGATTCTCATCGATAAGCAAAGCGAATTGGCGTTGCGAAAATAGCGAGCTATTTTTGTTGGTTCCTCATCCGAGTAAAACCAACCGGATCACATTATTCATTAGCTGAGATGCCGTAGAAATTGAAGGCTCTTGCCCAATATTTAACAAAATCTCGCAAGCCATTTGGATGCAGGTCTATTATAAATCTCAATTTTTTCCCCAAAGTTCATACCATTTTTGTGACCAAATCTTCTTCAACTAGCATCGTCATAAAGACTGATTGAAGGACACAATTGGCAAAAAGTCTATTTTCTTGCAGTTGTGTATCTTCTTTCTGCGTCTTCCATCTCCTATAAAAAGGCCCCAACGCCTCTAAAATTGGTCCAGCTCTATTCTGATAGTCTTTCAGCTTTTTATCACCAATCAGTGATATTTCCAAGTCTCTCATTCGCTTTTCCGTCTAAAAATCTAAATAAAATATAAGAAAATATAAAAGAACTTTTAAAATTAAATCCTGCAGCTCTTCGATCTCATTTTTCCAGCTTGCTATTTGAATCTCTGCGTCTGCGGCTTCTTGCTGTAGCTCTTTCAAATGCTCTTGTTTTTCCTTCAGCAATGTACTTGCTCTATAATCTCTAAGTTTAGCAAAAGGAAATGGCAAACACTGCCAAATTAATCATAGCATAAGTCCATTTGCACAGACTAGCTGCAAGCTCGCTATCTCCTTCAATCTTTCCATCCTTAAACTCTCGATGTTCCACATATTTTCGGAGAACTTTAATAGTCGAAATATCCAGTTGAGCTGGTTTTATTCCTATTATTCTGTGCAGCAATCCAGCAGATCGAAGAAACTTTTGCGACTCCTTCCATGTGTCCATAGTATTTCGTTCTAAACGAGGAGTTTTTTTTAAGAGAAATTGAGTACTTGGCTTGAAATTTGGAGTCAGCAAATGACGAAGAACCTCTGCAACAAAACGACAGCCTAATCCGGGACGAGGAATTAGTGATAGCTGTTTAAATTGAACTATACCATACTCCTGTAGCTTTAAAGCGGCCTCACGAAAGTCCTGATTTGGTTTCTGAAAGATGTATTCCTATTTAGGTGGGAACCAACATTCAATTTTGTTTCAACTTCCTCTCCAAGAATCTTAATACCTTCCTTAACTTTCTCCAAAATAAACTCTTTCTTTTTGATCTTCTGCTGAAGATCGTCTAGATTGTCATTCATCTCGTTAAACTCTTTATTTGTAGCAGCATAATCCATCTCACTTGATGCAATTCTAAAAGATATTCACACTTCTTGCCGCAAACCTTAGATTTAAAGTTTCTGCTTCTACACTTTTTCCATAAACGTCGAGATCCTGAATCTTTGCAACACAACTGAGAGCCTCATTTAGTCGAGAGGCTCGACGGTAAAGTTTTCTGAAATATTCTAAAGTAAAAATAAGATGACCTGCTTTTTCTCTGTCGAATACATCCGTTGAAACTCGTCACACAAATGATAAAGGATATTCCAATCAACCAGAATTTTAGTTGACCAAGCAAAGCTCCGCACTTTTGATAGATAGCTAGAAAGCGCATCAAAAATAGAAAGCAGCGTTTTTTCAGCTTCGGGAATCTTCAAATCAACCAAGATT
This sequence comes from Oscheius sp. JU1382, assembly GCA_932521405.1. Lineage (NCBI taxonomy): Eukaryota > Metazoa > Nematoda > Chromadorea > Rhabditida > Rhabditidae > Oscheius > Oscheius sp. JU1382. The sequence continues at coordinate 191,468 of OW051476.1, forward strand.
TTATTTGCCATCGAGTTGATCTGAGATGCTGATGGTTGCTAAAGATTATTTGGTAAGGATGTCTGAACTTTACCTTAAAATGGATTACTGTGCACCATGAAAAGTCACTTTTTAAATGAGGTTGTACCAGGAAAATCACGTGAAGTAGATCATGGACCCTTGCTACTAAAACACGACGAAGGACATCAGGTTCTTTTAGAACTTCGATCGCAAGGAATCGAACCATTCTCTGACCAGGGAGACGAATTCCTTGAGATTGCATATGTGAAACCAAGCTCTTTTCATTTTCAATTATCTAAAGCAATTGGCTTGTTTGATTTTGTTTGTTTGCCTGTTCTCCCATCGATATTAGTTGCTCATCTCCAATTGCATCAAACTCTGGATTTTCTAGCCATAATCGGACATATTCCATCCATCGAGGCTCAACTCTCTCGTACTAAATTTCATTTCTTCAATTATTTTGTTTGAAAACGCACGCAATAATCCATATGAGCCATCAGTAAAACTGGCTGATTGTTTCCGCTAATTGTCAGAGCAGCTCTTGTAAAAATATCAGTCCATCCTTTTCTAAACGCGTCAAAATTCGACGGGTCAGGAAAGTGGTGTAGAATAGTAGCGCTGCAAGAAGCTGCAGCTAATTTAGCTATCTGCTGGCGGCCAATTCCAGCAAGACCAGCTAAGCAGGCATGTTCACCAGCTTGGCGCAGGATTCGAAGCATGCATTGCATCTGCGTAGAAGTCAAACTATGGATTTCTTTCTGTAAATTAAACCTTACTCATTGATTGCCAGTTGAATTCTATCTCGTGAATGATTCCTGTGATGTTCAAACATAATATTTTCGACAGTACGATTGAAATGTTCCATGTTGACGGGAAGATAATTCAATCCATCAAATGACTCCGTATTATCTAGCTCCGAAAAGAGCAATTGAGTTATGTCCTTTTGAATTTCCTAAATTTAAAGAACTTATTGGATACTTATTTCCACTTCAGTGTGCTCCGCTTCTCCTAGTTGGAGTAGCTCCTTTTCTGAAGAATAGAATTCATTTTTTAAATTCCTCTTTAAGTCGCTAATAAACTCCTCTTTGAAGTCCAGATCTAGCAATATTTTAACAAAGTAAATGAAGAGAAATTACCCATTGAGTCACCAATGACTCTTAACATTTCATGCAACCATAAGCGAATGAAGGAGACAGTATCTGGGGCGTTATCCGGAAAAGCAAAGAACATTCCTTTGACAAGACGAATACAGACAGGAAGTGGAGAAAAATACTAATTTTCCTAGCTATAGACTTTAAAAACCTACCACGTATGGCTTATTTGCCATAGTTACTATTGCATTGGCCATTGGCTCAACAAGCTTATTGTATTCCGATGAGAAAGATTTCGTAGTTAAATTCCATTGAAGCATTCGCTCAGCCAACATTTTTGCTTCTTCAACGCTCACAGATCTCATTGGAAGATGACAAAAACTTTCGTAGAAGACATGCGTTTTTGATATACTAATCCAATCCTCTTCCTCACAAACCAAGATAAATTTCAAGCTGATGGAGGAGTGTTTCATCTCCCCTTCTGAATAATACAAATTTTGGTCAACAAACAATTCAATTAGCGGTAGAAGAGGCTCAGCAAAGGAGAATTTATCTATCACTAGGAACTGAAACGATTAAGGTTATTCAGACAATCTCACCCTTTGCTGATCTCCAATAAAAGTATCTTCTAATAGCTTTGCGAACTCTCGTTGGCAATTTTCCAATCCAACACGCGCATGACTTGGGATCCAAAAGAAAACTGCACTAGATAGTTGTTTCTGTAACATTTTGACGAGCGTCGTCTTTTGTGTAAATGGAGGCCCGGTGACGAGAAGATTATTTCCTAAAGACAAAATTCTTCTTCCAAAGTGTAAAAGTCTATCGAAAGTTGGCCACACAACCATCAGATCTTCAATTCTGTTGTCTTTCTCCATGCTTGATGCATGAAATGGCTCTTCCTCCCATTTTACCAAAGAAGAAGGGTCCTAATGTATGTTTATTTTGACTTGAGATACCCACTTCCATTGATAATTTCCAATTTGAGACATCATTCGGCAGTGGGGAGAATGTTTTCCCAAACATGTTAGACCATTTTTGAGAAATCTGAAATAGCTTCTAGGATTTAGATTACTTACAGTTTCATTGATGGTACTTTCTGCTAAATAGATTCTGAGAAAGTTAGCAGATAAGATAGCAACTCCTTGGACCATCACCTCACTTGTAGAGCCTTTCAAATCAGCCAATTCCTGAACAATATTGTACATAGTTGATATTAAAAACCTGGATTATTAGATCCAATAAAATGGAGGATATGTATATTTTCTTTGAAGATTTGATGAGAGGATCGAGAATCTGATTGACTAAATTCTCAATCGATTCCAGAATAACATTTTTCTCCACTAGAGATTGAATTTTCCATTTCCATTGCTTAAAAATATCGCAAAAGGATTTCTTAGCCTCTTCTCCCATTTGTTTTACAGGAATATCAAATTTTGAAATAAGAGAAGAGCGTATTCCCTAAAAAATATTTGGAATTCAGTAAGAAATTACAGCTGTGAGGTCATCTGGCACGCAAAGAAGACAATGAATTGAGAGCGCAGGATAGAAAGCGCTACCATCAAATAAAGTAAGATATGGCTGTGGGATGAGATTTTCGTCGGCCTAAAATATTTAAAAGTTTTAAGAGCTTACCCTTCGAAAAAGAGAGCTAATGAAGGGCAAAATATTCCAAATTCGGTCATTTCCATAAAATATTACAAATTTTTTTAGCCGAGCTGTAGCTGTCAGAGAGGAACGATAAGATGACAAACTTTCATACGTTGTGAGTTCTTCTTCGCCACTCTAAATAGCTACTAGATTATTAATTTCAAATAATTACCTCAGTTAGCATTTTCAGAAGCTGTCCTCCTACAAGAGAACCAAATCCAGAAGCTGGGGAAATAATTTGAACATCAGTTAGGACGTCAACATAGATCCAATTGGCAGTTTCTCCCATTTCCCTAAGCGTCATTTTCAAGGAAGCTTTTGCCATTGGACCAGAAATTGCAGAAATACTCCTACTTCTCAATTCTACTTTCAGCAATTCAGAAAGTGATTTAATTTGAGGAGTTGGCACTCGTATTTCGATGGGAGAGGGAGAGGGCGGCGACATAATCTAAGAAAAGTTTGATTTTGTATTAGAAAACTTACAGCATATGGTACAAGCTCCTCCATAATTTCTTGTCTTGCCGCATCTTGCATTAGCTTTTTTGTAACTAATTCGGCCGAAATATTTCCAGAGGTTGTTCTAATAACAGCAGACTCGGACGCTGTTAGAATGAGACGAGGAAATGGAAGATTTTTGGAGAATCTGCTCAATGCCGAATTTAGTTCTTGAAAGCTAGCCAAGGACAACTCGTCTATATTTTCCAAAACCACACAAATAGATTCTCTTTGGGAAACCTGGACTAGGGTTTCAAAAATTGTTGACTGTAGCCTTTTATGGCAGTTTACATATCGAATTGAAGAGTAAATTTTTTGAATGATTGCCTAAATGAGATTACTTCATTCTTTGACCAGACTTACCTGACAATAATGTCTTGAATTCTTCATTTCTCCAATGAGCAAAATAAAGTTTCCTCGAGCCCAATTGATAGAAAGAGATTGCGGTAATTTTTGAACTTCTTCTAATTGAATCAAGTCCAAACATAATTTTGACTGCGATTGAATGAGTTTGTGTTGAAGGAAGAATTGATTTTCCTTTAAACAATCAAACCAATATTTAGAAGAAGTTTACCAGCTTAACTATGCTCAAAGTATCGCCGGGGATATTATTCTCCAGCGAATTTGCCAATGAGGTGACCATTTTTGGTGTATTTTTGATCCGCTCAGCTTCGATTAAAAGAAGTTCGCTCATTTTTTCAACGAAGCCAGCTTCAATCGTTTTAATGAGCTCTTGAACTCCCATATTCTCTGTTCCCTCAAATGTCACAGACTCCAAAACAACTCGATCTCCAAAATAGTCCACCAATTCTAAGTGTCCTCTCTTGGTAAACTCTAGCCGCCTCAACTGAGGAAAAGCTTCTTTTAGGAGAATTGGAAGCCTAAATTTAGCTTTAAAAATATAAATAAAAAGCTTGCATATGTCTGACAGAAGTAGCCGAAAATAGTTGAAGAAGTTCGTGGTCTGAAGTCAGACAGAGTCGAGGATTGGCAAGACGAATAACATTCAAATGAGAATGGACGCCTTTTACTACAATTCGCATGTGCTCTTCCACATGAACTAGCCAACAAGACGCATGACGGACCTCCAAAAGCCTCAAAGCTGTTGAATCCTGCCGTAGTAGGCGTTCAAATCTACGCCAATACTTTGCGCAGCGGCGGAAAAGTTGCCATTCATGCTAAAAACAAGAATTATTGTAAATGTGAACAACCTGTAGCGCTTCCTTGGAGTATTCGAATATTCTCGCAACCCTCATCCAGTCCTCAATTAAAGAGTTCCATCTCGCAAATAACTCATGCAGCTTGGAGACTTTTGAAATCCAAGTCCTATGAACTGATTGAAATTAGAAGTGAAAAATACAGGATATCGTGATTAAGTTGAGTGTGAGCATTTTCTGAGTCTTTGCTGGCAACCAATAAGATCTTATGCTTTTCCGCCTGCTGAATAAGTTCTCGCAAATTATGAGGCAGTTCTAGATGCCAGTAGAACGTTTCCTGAGTTTCAATGTGAGCTTTTGTCCAATGCTGGATTGCGGTGTCCAACTGATCAGAAACGAGAGCTTCTCTTTCAGCAGCATAGGCAATTGGCTTCAACTGTCCCAAGACATCATCAAGTCCAAGCTCACAAATAACTCCCATCGTGCTGTTCGCATGGATTGATAGATCAAATCCTATATTGTTTTTTTTGTGTAAAATTAAAAGAAAATTACCAACAATCTCGGACATTTTCGTCCAGTGTTGATCTAAAAATCTCTTACAGGAGAGAACCTCGGCTACGGCAAAGTTTTTCTTGAAAAGATCCACATCATTTCTAGCATTTACAATAAAATTTCTTGCTGCTCTTTGTCCAGCCAATTGAGATTCGAAGTTAGCTAGCCTCGCCAGGTAAACATCTAGAATCTGTCGACTCTTTGGGATATTCACAGCAGTTCTCCTCGACTCAAAAAATTCGCTGAAACTAATTAATTCAACAAAAAATCAATTCACTTTATATGATCATAATAATTTTTCGTCTCTGTAAATAATTCTTCCATTATTCGCACATCTGAAGCAATTTGTCTCATTCGAGGAACTTCCGTTTTTGGAAGACCAACAACCTCCTCAAATTTATTTAAATCAGCAATCTCTGTTATCAGCTCATTTAATGGAGAAATAAGAGCTACTACTTCCATCTTATAATTGTCAGAATCTTGCGGGTTCGACATCATTTGTAAAATCTTCAAGTTATCAGCAACCTTTTGTGCATTTGCCAGAACGGAAGCTTGCTTTTTCTGTGGTTATTTTTGTTTGATTTTGGGCATTTAGCTACCGTAACAAACGCTTGAAAAGAGATTATTCTTTTCTGAAAAAAATGTTGGTTTTCTTTAATTTGAGAAGGCAATGCTATCCTAAAACTGGCCAACGAAATCAAGAGATCGTGTTGAGTAGGATCCAAGGATATTTGCTAAAAAAAATTCATAAACACAACTTCTCTTACTTGTGTAATGACAAAAACCCTATCATAAAGATTAACCAATTTTTTAACGCTTAGACCAATTTCCTCTGCAAGAATTTGATTGACAATTGCCTTATTAGCCAGCATTAGAGCTGGATTAATTGATCGAAAAAGAAGTACGCGATCATAGCGACGAAACTCCTCTTGAAGAGCAAGTAAATCGCTAGGAATATGGCTCCGTTTTTCGAGAACTTACTCTGTTAATCCTTTTCTTATCCTTGCCGTTAAATTTATAATCGTTTGTCTCACTCTTTGTTGAACTACAATCCAAACAGTTCCAAGCTTGATTCGAAATATTTGACTCGAAATTTCTTGTGGAGCTTTTTTCAGCCTCATCTGCTGAATTTTAGTGCTCTTATGTGCTTCAAGTAATTCTTCTTCAGTATATTGAGAGGGAATCTAAATAGTTTTAAAGGTTTAAAATAAAGGAATGCCTTCTCATCGGAAATATATTGAGAAAAACCCAAGATAGCTGGGTTCTGGAATAGTTTGTCAGAGTCAAGTTGACTGGCAATGATATGGCCAGCTCTCTCTGCCATGTCGTGAATATCATCAGGAGAAAATCTAGTCCACTCAATGCGAGAAAGAGCAGTAATTGGAGCTTTGAATTGCTCTTTGATATGGCCAATATTGAAAGATAGTCTATTCTCCAAAATTGAACAGTCTACGATAACTAGCTGCTGCTAAAGATTTGGGTTTTAGAATTATTTAGACAAAAAATACCGCAGTTTGGAGCATTTTCTGATAGAACTGGATTGAATTGAAAGCCGCTTTTGTAGTTTCCTGGAGCAAAGCGATCTCAAACATTTTCTTCTTATTCTCCTTTTTTGGCACGTGATTCATGAATTTTTTGTTGATTTCTCTGGTAAATGTGTTGATTTGTTTTACAAGTAAATTCTTCCAATCCTTGGGCGTAGCTTCGTTCAATTTAGCTAGCTCTTCTAATTGAAAGACCATTCCTTTTCGATTCTCAAAATAAATTCGAATTTGAGTGCAAATGAGACTATCCGGCTTTGTCAATTCATTTTTCCTTGGACGAGAAGTCTTTTTTACCTGAATTTCTGCACAGAACTGAAGCTTTCAGTTGCAATTTACGTTTCAATTTCTCTATCCTAAGCAAATCGCTCTGAAAATATTTCTCGTTTAGAAAGTTTAAATAAGCCAGTCTTTCGGCACAATAAATCCATTCTAAAGCTTCCATAGCCAGACGTCTTTCTATATTTCGCAATCTAGAAAAGTCTAGACAGAAAAAAACAAAACTACCGTAATTCGTTGACTCTAAATTCAGGAGATTTGAAATCAAAAGGATAAGTCTTAATTATCCAATACCATTGTTTCTGTAATTTTTATAGAAGTTAAAAAATGGGCTACCGCTTCGCCGACATCAGAAACAATACAAGCATCAAATAATTCCTTTAGATATTTTCTCGATCCTGCGAGCTGCTTGTGATATTCAAGAAATATTCGCCGATAGATTGGAAGTTGCCTTTTCCTTCGCTTTTCATCCAGCTTTTTCCACTCGGCAATTAATTTGTCGCGATCTACATTGGCCAGCGGATGGAAAACAAATATTCTCCGCGATCTTTTGACTACAAGAAAAAGCTAGGAAAATATTTGGAGAACTCACAGCGATATCTCCTAGGTCTCAGCGAGATCTCGGTCATGCCGAAATGGCTTGGGATAAAGTCAGTCAACCAGAACAAAAATTTATTGACAATTTATATTAGTAATACCCGCCACAACAAGCCCATCCTTCCGCATCCTGTCTGGCCATATTTTCAAGTCGAAGACTACCATTTGGGTTTATGAGGGTCCCTGGATTTTTGAGTCTTATCAACTCCATAGCCAGGCTTTCAAAGACCGTCTCTACATTTTCTGCAGTCTTTGCAGAAGTTTCAATAAAATTGGCATCATGGCTAGCAGCAAATGCTTCTCCTTCTTCATGGGTGACCTGTCTCTTCTCATGCAGATCTGATTTGTTTCCTACAACCAGCAATTCGATCCCATCGTCCGCCAAGCGTGAAACGTCAGCCAAGACTTTCTCAAGCTCAGTGAAAGATTCCTAAAATTTAAAATAAAACGCAACAAACCAAATCACCTTATTGGAAATATCGTAGACTAAAATTACGCCATGGCATCCTCGGTAATAGCTAGAGACGATTGTTCTAAATCTCTCCATTCCAGCTGTATCCCACTAAAAGATCGTTTTCTAACTAAAAATTAACTTACAATTTGTAGTTTTACCACCTTACTTCCAACAGTTATCGTTTTAATACTCTATAAAATGTCTTGATATGTTGCTAGATAAACTTACGAAATCTACGCCAATTGTGTTGCTACACGAATCAGCAAAGGCTCCTTCCGTAAACCTTCTAATAATAGATGATTTCCCAGAGCCGCTAGGACCAACCAAAACAAATTTAAACAAGTAGTCACTTAAAACGTTTGTTAATCTAGAAAAAGTAGCCAGACATACTAGTTTTTCATACAGTAGGCTGAAGAAGTAAGCGAATCCATTGAAATCGGAGAGAAAAGTTAAAGAAAACTGCTGGCAAAAGCTTTGCTTGACTGATAAGGACGGTGAACGCCTATCGATTCTCATTCTCAATTTCTCATTAAAAAATTTCAATCCGCTTTTAAGAGCGAGATCGATGAGGATAGAAAAAAGCAAACGGTTTCAACTTCTGTAAATCGAACTTAATAATCATGTTTACTAATGCCACCCTTGCTGCTCTGTCGTCACGGTCTCTTATCTACACAAAAGTCGCAGCGAAATTGATTGTTGACGGGTTCATTGTAACTCTGCGTTTCACTGTCCTTTTTTCGCTGTAAATCATATGACAATGGAGGGTCTCGCCGGAAAGCAGTAATCTTTACATAATAAACTTATCTATACGCTATTTTAGAAGTCTTCCTTGCCTAATCTGTACAGCTCCTACGTTGGGAACTCATTTTGGAGTGATTTCATGTAGAGCGTGCGGAGCTTTCTTTAGGCGAGCTGTCAATGAGCGCAAGCAATTTACCTGTAGAAATGGAGCCTCTTGTACATATTTTAAAAGTCGGTTTTCTTTCCAAAAGCATTGCGAAATCTTTAGATATACGCCATGCTTGTAAAAAATGCAGATACGATCGTTGTATTCAATTTGGAATGCGAGAAGAAGTGATTTTAACAAATAAAAAGGTTAAAAGTGAAGAGCCACGACCACCCAGTCTTCCTATCCAAATTCCTCCGCTAATTTTGCAACTTGTCCAGAATTACCGGTAGCTTTAGTCTTCTTTCTTGTCAATTTTTAGAACCCTTTGTTCAATAAGAAGAGCAACAGAATTGGCTCTAGTTCCCAGCAGAACAGACCATTCAAAAATAAAAGGACTGGAAAATCTTTCATTTGGAACGAGCGGGTCTATGTCGACCTTCTTCAGAGCTCACATTCCAGCTGTTATTCGATTTATTTCCACATCTTTCTATGAATTCTCCTACTTGACAGATGAAGAAAAAGTTTGCTCTTTTTCTCAGCAAAAATTTTGGCTTTAGTGGCAACTTCTTCAACCATTTTTTGTCTTTTTCTGGTGGGCTGACAGCACATACAGAACCTCAAGAATGGTAGAAAAGGAGCTTTTTAATCGAATGTAACTAAGCAAATTTTTGTTTAAATTATTTCGCAGATGTATCATGTCGGAGACAATGTATTGTGATATAGCCAGGCTTGACGAATGGGTGGATGATATGGTATTGAAAACAAAAGTAGTCACTCCCAACATTAAAGAGTATTTTCATTTCAATTCACGCTGTTTTTTCCTAGGTTTGTACGTAATCGCTATAAGCCTCACCATCAGCACGCTATTTTCCATTTCAGGAAATTAGGTATTCTATCTACTGAACTCTAAAAAATAGTTTAGAAGTGACTGAAGAAGAGTATGTCGTCTTTGTTGGGCTCCTGTTTTGGAATTTTGGTGAATTCATCCTTATTTTAAAAACTCTTTCAGTCATCCAAGAGAAGCCACAGTCGGAGAACTTGAAGCGAGTTGTAAATGAGGCTCGTAAAAACTTATATGAGACGATGGGTGAATTTTATCGGTTGTTTTTTCTGTTAAAAAGGTGGAATTTAAGCTTTTAGACAATCTGGCACAAATTGGGAAGTGAGATATGGAGAACTGCTGAATTTGATGAATATAATCATGGTTAATTCTAAGCTTGAAGTTGCTTACAAATAAGTTTTGAGGTTGAATGCCTGCGGGCCAGAGAAGAATTGGGTCTACTAAATTCGTTGGATACTTTCTTAAAAGAGGATTTTTTCTATGAAATGGTCTATTTTTTTTTTGAAAAAAAAGACAATCAATTTAGGAAATTTGTTGGACTCAAACAGCCACGCCGACGGTCTCATTGAATTAGCTTTATTTAAAAAGGAAATAAAAATTTATTATTTTCTCAGAAATTTCATTGCTAGTGATCTGCAAATGACAGCAAATTTGACAAAAAAAAAAGAATTGGATTCTCACTTGGATCGTTCTATCCGCTTCATAGTCAACAAATTTGGCGCCAAATAACTACGCGGAGGCCAAGACAATCTCTTCACTCCTTTTTTCGCCCCGTCTTGTCTAATCGGCCGCGTCCTGTCTGCCCGCACCGTATGCGAGACGATTCGGAGAGAGGCAAGTGCTGTGAGAGAGAGACGACCAAGCGTTGGGGCCCCCTTACTGGATTGATCGACCGCGTCGCATCACCTCGCGACGCGTGTCCGCGGCCCCCAAAGACTGATGCCTAGGCTCTTTCCGCCTGAAAACAGCTGCAAACACCTTCTAATTAACATGTTCCATGCCTAATTTCGTCTTATATCCTCCAATCTCCTCTATTCGATTTTACTTTTGTTAACATTTTTTTTTATTTTCAAAAAAATTTCAAACTTTTCTTGTTGTTTCTTCCAAAAATCACTTTTAAAATGCAATAAAAAATCATTTTGTTTCAAAAATAACTCATAAACACACAAAATAATATAATTGAAATGCTACGGCGATTGTTATCAAAAAGAGAGCATAGACACCAGCAATTCACGCGCGCTTCGTCGACCCCGCCAAAGCGAACAAATAAGGATAGGTTTCGTCTTCCCTAGATCTCGCTAAAAACAATACGCTTTCATTTCTCTTTCTCTTTCTTGATGTTGGGATTTCTTCGCTCTTTTTTCATCGAAATTGGACACAGATGTTCAGCTTCTTTTTGTTTGCCTTTATCCATGAGACTCATCCAGATAACTTGCCAAAATTCAATGAGATTCGTTCTTCTCTTTCAATAAATTTTCTTATATTTACCCCCGAGGTCGAAAGATTAAGAATATTTCAAATGCTCTCATTTGTTTACGAATTCCATGAATAAATTTTCCTGTTGAAGTCCAATAGAAGCCCGTCTCAATTATTTTTAATTGGCCTTCCAACGATTTTTTTTTTTGCTCGAACTTTTTCCTATTTGATAAATATTTTGGCCGTATGGGTCTATCAACATACATATACATAGTGACAAATTAATCCCCCACTACGCAACAACCAGGTGCGCTTCCCTCATTAATCCCCGTCGAATCAATATCCTTCTATTAGAATTGTTGAGATTTTTCTCATTTTACTAAAAATTTGCAGAACTCCTCAAAAACTTGGACAACCCAAGCAATTGTTGCAGAAACTGAGAATAAAGGAATACTTTATGCAGGTAAGGAGGCTTTCTCTTTCTTCCCGACTTCTCTTTTGAAAATTCGCTCGACCTTCGAAACTGATAAGATTGGTTCGGCGGTATTTGATAAGAAACTTTTGACATGCTTCGTAATATGAGATTTTTTTTAGCACAACACTGGTAGTTCTGTGCCTGCTGGCTGACAAGAATGATGAAATCAAAACAGAAGTAATTTTCCAATTGAGTTAATAACGATAATTTAAAGATTTAGGCAATCGGCAGCGAGCACTTCTCGTTACGCTCCTCCTCCCCAACCGCCACCTCCGGTTACTCCCGAAGAAGATAAATTAATAAAGCAGGATAGCGTTATCTTCGGGAATTTGCCTGGAAATGGAGGAACTCTTGAAAATTCCATGTCAAATGTGTTTTCTCTCGTGAGTATACTTGGCAATTTGTTTGAGTGTTCTAGATTGAATTGATCGGCTTAAAGTGGAGATGCTACATCACGCCGTCATCAGCCCCTCGAGGTGTACACCTCTCCCAGGATGATATCCTCAAAGCCTATGGAAAATGCGTTCAAGATGGGATTATCTGTACCTGGAGGCGGAAACCCTCAGCGCCGAACAGTTCTGGCCACCCGGAGCAGCTTCAAATACCCAGTTTTACAAATGATATTTGCAAAGTTTGTTACCTCTTTTTCTGTTTTTATTTCTTCTCCAGGAACTCTGGGTATTTTGGTACGGTTCTGAGCCAGAAAAACTGGAAGAATATTGCGCTAAATTAGAACAAGCAAAGAATGAGGATATCGACTCCTCCTCTTCTCCTCCAGTTACCTATGAGGTATTTCCTTACAACTTTTTCAATCTAAAATTATTTAATTTAAGGTTCGAACGCTCTTTTTCAAAGCTCTCCATATGACTATTGAAAGAACATCGTCAAAGGAAGGCTTCCTTCGTATCGGAAAATGGTTTTGTCGGCCTTATTTGGCTGAAAACTGTAACGACGAATACACAATGCCAGAGTAAGATTCCCAACTTGAGTATGAAATATTTGCCAGGGTTATTCGCGCTTTCAATTATCAATTTTTCGTACACGGCGGAAATTACGTCTGTGCTACTGTAACAAATGAGCTGAAGCCAGCTTTGATGCTTCTCGGAAAAAGGTAAATCCTATCGATTTCTGTACAAAAAAATATATTTTTCAGGCATTTGGACTCCAAAAAGCGAGTGAAAGTTATTGTCTCTCCGTGGTCTTGGAGAGCCGAAGTTATTCCTGCAGAAGAAGCTGGCGACCCTGCAAAGATACAGGTAAATTTTAACTTAATTTACTTCTATAAGAAATATGTTTTAGTCAATACAAGCTGCCCAATTAGAAGAATTCAAGAGCTTTTTCCCGATGGATGAGGATGAAGAACCAGAGAAAGACGAGAAAAATCAAGATTCTCCAGAGGGTGAGGAGGAAACATCTGAAAAGTCGGATAATAAAATGCCCAAAATGGTTTGCATCGACCTCGCCGGTGTGAGATTCCATTACCCCTCTTCATTGCTTTGTCTAACCATGGACCAAGACAAAGAATGTCGAAGCGAGTCAGAAGAAGATGACACTCCTGAAACCGACGAGCCAAATGGTAAATTCACCTTCAGCTAAACATTATCGTTTTAGACGACATGCTTGCTAAGCGCAATCCTTACCTTTTGGATGAATGTGAACATCCTAGTTTCTTCCAAGGAGTTGTGCAAAGTGTTGTGATCAACAAACGAACTCAAGTAGTGCCTCCAACTCCCACAACCTCCGACTTTGCCGCTCCCTACGTGGCTCAAGCTGACGACGAAACAAAGTAGGATTTTTAATCTATCATTCATCCAAAAATAGATGGAATTTTGTGGATCCAGCCAAAAGAGAGCTCTGTGCCTGTAAACATCCTAAAAAGCCCGAGTTAGGCTGCCATCCTGGCGATACCTACGTCGTAAAATATACTGGTCTGGAATCAGAGGGAGAACCCAATTTGCAATGGGAATATACAGACAAGTATTTGACTTTTATTTCTTTTTAATCACAATTCAAGGAAGGACAACTCCTATCATATTCGAACTGATCGCGAAATTCGAACTAAATACATACGCGAAGCAATTATGCCCCGACCGCGGCAGATGATAACAGAGTTTACGGAACTATCGGATGAAGATCAGGAGGAGATTGATATGGAAGAACAAGCTCGAGTTAAGGCCTCCTGGATGGCTCAAGATAATCCCGACATTGGAGATATGGACCTCGACAATCCCATGTAAGTCAGGAAGAGTTTCGTTTTCCCTAGTGTATTGTTTAACTGTCGTGTCGTGAATCTAACCTCCACTTTCATACATGTCCTTTATAGCGGGGATTACAGCAGCCATTATCCACCTGCCTCATCCTCCCCCATTTCCGATAGAAGTCATCGAAATGTAACACCATTCACGCCGGTTAGAGTAAGCGTCTAATTGTAAAGTTATATTCTACAAATAGGTTGTCTCTCCTTGTGGGCAAAATTGTGAGTATCCAGCTGACCAGGAGCTGACGAAGGATCAGGAAGCCTCTTGTTATAAAGAAGTTCAACGAATAAAGAAGGACAAGGCTGATGAGAAAGAAACAATAAAAGAGTACCATTATGATCCAAGAGAGAAGGACTTTCCCGAATTCGAGCCTTATCACAACAAAAGAATTGGAGAAAAGAGGCGACCCACTTATCCTCCTCCTTTGCCGATTCCATTGAGTCCTGAACAGCCTGGAAGTCAAGAAACAATACCAGCTACAGCCTCACCGCTTCCTGATGAAATTAACCAAGCTGAGGCCAATGCTAAGTTAATGATGAGAAGGAATTTCTTGCTCGTTAAACCGGAAGAGGACATGAAGGTTATTTATTCCAAGAAAAAGCTGGAAGTGAATAAAAATATTAGAGTGAAAAGTTTGGAATTCCTAGACGCCTTTGACGAGCTGGAAGATTTTAATGAGGTTAGTTGGGTGGATATTGTAGAAATAGTAAATTTCAGAGCGATGAGGAGATTTCGAGTTTCATGTTTGGCCGATGCTCTTTTGCAGAAAAAGGCAGCCCAAAATATTTGGAGCGAGAGAGTCCTGAAAAACCTGAGCCAATTTTTGATGCTGAAAAGGATAACAGCACACTGAACGCGGAACAAGCTGAGCCAATGGAAGTCGACAATATGCTTAGCCCTCCTGCGAGCAATGAGCAATACCAGCCGCTTTCTCTTAAAGCCACAGGACCTCCCTCCGTTCCGGATGCGAATCAGATCTATCCAACTCCGCCTTCTGTTCTTGAGGTTCAGCAATTTAGTCCATCCGGTCTTCCTATAGCCAGCGGATCGCACCATGCTCCACTTGTCCCGTCACAATTGATAGGAAATAATGATGGAGAAGCTGGGGACGTTGAGGTTATTTTAGTTTTCAGCCATTATTAATAGCAAATATTTAGATGGAAAATATCGAAGATGTGGCGAAGTTTCTAGTTAAAGACGAATTGAAACCCGGACATGAAATTGTAAGGATTTCTCTCTAATTTTATTATTTTGTACAATTTATAGAACAACTATTTTGGAGATTCATCTAAAATAGAAGAGTCTAAGAGGGTTTTCAAGAAAGTTAAGATCAGAAAGTCCAAATGTAACGGGTCAACAATGGACAATCGAAAGTATGGAATTCGATTCGATAAGGAAAAAATGACATTCGATCCGAATGAAGTTCTGCCCATCGACTACCTGAAGCTAGCGAGACAGCAGGCTCAACGACCACAAAAGCCTCATATCGAAATGCCGAAGAGTGCTCCTCGAACTGTTGGCTCATCGTCAATCAAGACCAACATGATATCCTTGGATCATGAGAACCGCTCCGAGAATGCCAATTCCAAAGCCTACCAAGTTTCTTTTGCCGCAGTTCAGCAACCAGTGATCCCACAACATCCTATGTATCCATACCCGCGAGGAGGAATGCCAATGCGTCCTGGGATGCCTGGAATGGGTCATCCTGGTTACGGTCAAATAGGATATGGCGGAATGGGAATGCAATACAATCCAATGGGTGGTCCAATGGGGGTTCCAGGCGGCTATCCTCCTCACATGTGAGTTTAATTTAAAAATTGTCAAATAATGATTCTTTTTGAAGGGCAAATCCGATGTACTCTCCCCACGCTGGACCGATGCCACCGATGGGTGGAATGGGAGGCATGCCTATGAGTCCCATGGGCCATGGACCAATACATCCGATGGGAATGGGACATCATATGGGTCCTCCGATGGGCATGCCTCCAATGGGAATGCATGGAATGAACTCAGCAATGTACCAGCATCAAATGCAAACTCAGCGCCAACAAATGTATTTGAATCAGATGCATCAAATGAACCAAATGGGAGGAATGCCGATGACTCCGATGGGCGGAGTGCCTCAATCTCCTCTCTGGGATCAGCAACACATGGGAGGAATGATGCCTCAAATCAACTCTCCTGTCAACGCCATGCCTTCACCGCTTGGGATGCAGCCTCAAATGGGTGGTATGAGCGGACCTGGCTATTCTATCGGACCGCCAGTGAATCAACAGCCTATAACTCCAATGAATCCATCTTCGAATGTGCGGGCAATTTCGCCACCCAGTCCAACACCCACTATCGCTCCTTACGAGCCTATCGGACCATTACCGCTCAATCGAAAAGGAGAAAAAACATTCGTAAGAAAATTGAGTTAATTTGCTAAAAAAATAATTACAGAGGATCCCTATGTTCCAATCCAGGAAAGAGAGAACGAAAACAGCTGAAAAATTCGCACCAGAAGGTTCTAGTATAGTTTTGACCATCATTCTCCAGGTATTTTAAGTTTTCTAACGCTAATTTAAATCTCTAGGATACAATTCTTGATCTCCATTATGATATAACATTCGATTCTTGTCCACTTTGCTCTTGCAATGTTACAATTCGAACAAAAGAGCTCGGAGTCTATCTGTGTCCGCCAGAAATCCTAAGAAAGCCACCATTCCATCAGCATATCCCCAATTGGAGCGGTTTCTACTCCTCTCAAAATCATCAGAACGCCTGTAATTGTGGATTCAGCGCCGTTCGACATCGCTATCTCTCGATGTACAACGGTCTTTTCCCAGAAGACTCTCAAGAGGCAACAGGCGTTGCTATGAAAGACGCAACAACTCCTGCCCTCGGTCCTTGGGCAGAATATGACCACAAATCGACTTTGATAAAGAAAGCGCTGTAAGTTACGGCGGTACAAAAGAACACTTTAATTTAGAATGGACAGCACAACTCACATGGATCGGGCCGTTATGAATCAGTTGAGAGTTCTTTGTATGAGAGGCTATATGGGTGAGATCATCAACGAACTCGCCAGAGCACAAGAAGAAGTTGAAAAAGCTTTTGCTGTTAGTTTTCTACTCAATAAAAACCAAAAAATTTTAGCCAGAGGATGATCGCTGTCTTCCTGGAAGTAATGCCCAATATGTTATGTCTTATGTGGATCAAACTGAGCTCCTTTTGCTTGGAAATTCTGCCGTAGATGCAGCTTTAATTCCGAATAGAGGACCAGATAGAACTAATGTTAGCCATAACACCTTCTTCCATCCTTGGGGACTACAGGTAGGCCTTATAAACAACTATTCAACAAAGCAATTAAGATTGCTAATGAAGTTGCTCCAATTGAAGAAAGCGATCTTTTTGTTTGGGACAATTTGCAAGCGACTGTGAAACCACTTCTCGAAAAAAGCATGAGGATTGTTAAACAGTGAGTAATTTAGTATTAATTTGCTTAATTGGAAATGTAGAAACTGTGAGATAACCGATGACATCGTTGAAGGGCCACTCACCTGGACAGATCTCTCTCAAAAACGACAGAACTATTCTAAAACTGAAGACAACCTCTTCCAGCCAGAGCCAGTCCCATCTATTTGGGTAACAACGAATCGAGAGCTGGTAATGTCCGCTCCTACTATGATTGGAGAATGGGAGAATCTGAACTTGGCACCCGTTGATCAGCCGAAAGATATCCTCTACATGACGGTGATTCCAGACAATCTAGAAGTCCATTCAGTTACATTGAAATACATGGAAGGCCTTGGACAGTGAGTTTTTCCCTCCTCCTCTTGAATTACCTCCAATTATAGGCTATACGAGCGGTACAAACTGGGAAAACACATCCCTCTTTGTTTTGAAGATGTAAGAGATGGAATCATTCGAGCTGGTGGTCGGTCGCGTCAAGGATCTAAATATATTACTCAAAATACCAATTTTAGTTTTATTGAGATGTGTGGAAAACATATCGATGATAAGAAGCTGATCCAAAGACTTCGGGTAACTACAAATTATTTTTATAATCACATTTTTTAGCTCTTTACCCAGCAGATGGAAGAAGCTGTAATGAGTGTTCTGGAGAGGCATGAGTATCTTTTTTCAAGAGATGAATTCCGTCGACAAATCGCCCAAGAAGCTCGCTATAAAAAGCAAATAAATGCAGGGCTCTTTGCTACGGCTGAAAAAGCAATGGAAAAATACGAAAGAGAACAAGAAGACAAGACAGGAAAAGAAGGCTTGGGTGGTTATACCACAGAGCGGAGGCAAAGCAGTGCCTTGGAGGATCTTCTCAATTCACAAGACTCAAATATCGCCCCATCCAATCCAGCTCTCTCTGCTTCCCTGGATCCCCCGCTAGAGCCTGACGAAATTCCACAAGACGATTATCCTGCACTTCCACACATGGTCTGCATCTACATCGTCAACCCATTCGCTTGGAAT
Source organism: Oscheius sp. JU1382 (assembly GCA_932521405.1). NCBI lineage: Eukaryota > Metazoa > Nematoda > Chromadorea > Rhabditida > Rhabditidae > Oscheius > Oscheius sp. JU1382. The sequence goes on from OW051476.1 coordinate 209,627, forward strand.
ACGGACAACAATCGTTCAGCAGTTAATGCTAGAATAGCGCTCACTGCTTTAATTCGATCCTTTAATGCTATTTGCCAAAAGTTGAAGCCACTCCAGCGAACGCAACTAATGTTGGAAATCGTTCCCTTAGAAGAAGTTTACGATTACTCTATTGTGCCAGACATCACCCACGAGAGGAGACATAGAGGTTTTGGTAATCCAAATTGTCGAAGTAAGTCAATTTCCTTCTAATAATAGTGATTTTTTTTCAGTGTTTGATTATGGAAAAGAGCATAAGTCGGATTCTCATATTGTTCGTGATCCCTATACCAAATCCCTGCTTCTGGGTGATCGAGCATTCTCCATCTATAAGGCTCCTCGCGTCCTTACGCCAGAATGTGTACGTGCTGTCCAAGCTCGTTTCATGACGAAATGCGGTCCTGGCTACAACACGTTCAGTGTTATCAACGATTGGGCCAGAATACCAGGATTGATGCAATATCATTACTACCCAACTCTTTACCATTTGGCTCCTTCTCCAATTTTGCAAATAGAAGGAGGAAAGGTCATCCAGCGCCCTCCTGGCGAAAGAGTACTCTACTTCACCTACTGCATAGTTGGAGGAGAATTCCTGCTAGCCGCTGTGACAGATGAGCTGGGAAAACTCAATGATAATTGCATTATTAACATCAAGCCTAATACCAAGTAAGAATTTCCAACCAGAAAAGTCTAACGAGATATCTTTCAGGACCGGCACAGGCTATAAATTTAAGGCTCATACGCAAATCCAAGATGCTATGTTGCGATTAATGCAATATGTGCACGGCATCGTCACAATGGATATCAAAAATTGTCGTCTTGTTATCGGCCGACTGGGAAAGATGGGTCACGGAGAGTTTAAAGCCTGGAACTCACTGCTGTCCAAGAATTATTTGAGAAAACTCTCTTCCAAGCCCAAAGACGTAAGTTCTCTGCTTGCATTTAAAGAAACTAAGCAATTGTAGGGATGTAAGCCATGCCACGAGTCTGAAGGAGCCTCAGGAATGCCGAAGATCATTTCAGCTTGCTGCATTTCGTTCGAAGCGGAGCCTTTTGTTCGAATTTATGCAAAAGCAAACCCTGAAGAACCAATAGATCAAACAACACCCCCTCCCTCTACCAACAAAGAGTTGGCTTTTATTCGTGGCAGAAATAACGCAAAACTTCAGAAAAACGCCAACGCCAAGTCCAACTCCAGCCCCAACTCCAGCTCCAACTCCAATTCCAGCTCAGCCTCAACCTCCGGTTTCATATCTCAATACTCCTGGAGACATCAGCGTCACTCATATTATGACCTGTACTGTGAATACAACGATTGACCTTTCGGCCGGCGAGCAGACAAATCATGACGCCGATGATGAGATGGACTTTGAAATGGACTTCGGTGGAGATCTTGGGTTAGGAAATGAATTCGACAGTATCATGGACGATGTGGGAAATACTAATCTCGAAGGCGCTACCGAAGCTCCCGGACACATCAGTCGCTTCCGTTCTGGAACAATTGACATCTCGGCATTTGAGCACACAGGCGAATCCATCCAAAATCAGCCTCTAGCTATTGGATATTATATTTCTACAGCGCCTGCTCCAGATCTGCCCGACTGGTTCTGGTCAAGCTGTCCAACCGCCAAGAAGAATCTCCCATTGCATTTCAAAGCCTCTCTCCACATTAATATTCAAAATATTGGGGCTGATGACGAGGATCTGACTGTTTCTTCAAAAAGTACAGCAAAACAGGACGTTGAATACTTTCACCCACTCGACAGCATCAAAACTGACGCTGTTTTGAGGTAGAAATAGTGCTTTGCTCCAAAATTACTGTAATTTTTAGACACGTCCTCGAAACGTTCAACGCACTTTCGTGGCTAAATGTGGCTCGAATCAACAACAACGAAAGAGTCTCCTGTCTTCCGATCCACATACAACATCTACTTCGACTTTACCATGCTATAGCTCGCATTTACTTAAGTTCAACCACCTGAAACTTGCCGAGTGATTGATCTCCACCTCCGGTTCGTACCTCCACCTCATCTTTCGTAGATTTCCTAGATACTTTGCTTTATTTTGCGCCTCCTAACTACGAGTTTTTCATGTTGTATATTACGGACAAAACCTACTCAGTACGATCCTTTTAACGGGTAACATTGAGCACAGCAGAGCTGTGTTTTAGATAACATCATCATCTCTAGAGATTCGCGTATTTATTATTTTCAATCCTGTGATTTCTCGGTTACTGTCTTATTTTTTGTGAGAGATGTCAGATATAAAAGAATTCTTTACATGAAAAATAAAAGACTAATAATATACCATTTACTACGGGAATTATTTACAAAATCACGCTAGTTTAGAGTCTTTTGGACAATTTCTCAAATCATATCTAGGAATTTTCTTCTAGTACGGCAGTTGTTAGTGCCATTGGTCGATTATATCCCGAATAATGGTAGCGAGTCACCATAATTCGGGTTTGTTCCGTCGGACGAATCAACTCTGGCTTGCAACGTTGAACTCCCATGGTGTTGTACATGAACTAAAAATTTCTAATTATGTTTTCCCAAGAGGCAAACCTTCTTGACAACTTCGCGATATTTGCTCCCATACCACCAGTAATTAAAACTCGTACTAGCTGCGTTCAAATCCACGCAGATTGAGGCCAATTCAACCAAAAAGGTGTCGAACGTGCCAAAGATGGAGAGCTGACTGAGCTCCATGACATTATTAATTAATCCGAGAATATTAAAGAACAAAAAGAAGAGGATAATTGACGTTAACATTCGATTAATGTCTCTCGATTGTTTCCTTCTATAATTTTTTGTCTTAATGTATGTGTGACTTACCCTCGTTGACGTTCTATCCTCGGCGTACCAGCTCCAGGGGTTCCAGCCCTGGGAGAGTTTCCTTCCGAACTGCCGCGAGCGCTTCGATTTTCTCGTGTAACTGAAAGCCATTCTGTTTTGGGTTATAAACTCACAAGAAGCTGCAAATTGCTGCGATCGTCGTACTGCCATGCAGATGCTAACATTTAAGAAAATCAACGCAGCAAACGGGAGAAAGAATTGAATTACTGAATAGGCAGTGTTTCTATAGTAAACGGTATAGTAACGGTCCAGCATCAGTTCAGTTGGATCAATTGCGATCTCGTTCCTAAATTTTTCATTAATAATTTCTCTAAAAGAACGTACAGTTCGTGTCGCTCGTTGAAGCAAGTGGAGAGCCTTAATTCAAACCATCTTGGAGCATTAAAAGCGAGAGAGAAGAGTATAACTCCTGCAATGCACTGGAGGACAAAGCATCGGCTGTAGAAATACCGAGCCTAGAAGACTTTCTTTTTTGAATTTTATTCAGTACTTACGGCGACGAAAGGATGTCCAATCGCAATGAATCGATGGAACGCAATCACAACTGTTAGATAGACAGATGATGTTAGCGCAGTTTGACCTATTGGGTAAAAGACAAGAACAAGTTGAGACGATAGATTGATCAGATCTAGAAATAGCTTTTTCCTATTCAATTTAACATACGGAGCATATCCATTAATTCTGCTACAGCTGGAAGAACAAAGACCATCAAGGCGGAAACAAGCACTACGGTATCGCTCAAGCTTAAGGTTAGAAAGAAGTAATTGAACGTCTGCTTCCGCATCTGAAATTTTGTTCAAAATAGGCTGAAGAACTTACCCCTTTTTGTGAAAAGACGAGCACATTGACCATATTGCAGAAGATGCCAATGAAACAGATTAGAGGCATGGCCACACAGCGACAAATAATTTGCAGAAGAGTGAAAGTATCCTCTCCATGGCAGAGAGCTTGATACAAGCCAGGATATTGGCTATAATCGCCGAATTCGACGGCGGGCTCAAGCCAAGGTTGTTCGGTCGTTGTGGAGCGGTTTGAAATAGGCATTCCCTAAATTTTTGAGCAATTTTGCGCAAGAATTGGCTTCAAGTAGAATTAATAATACGTGAGGCTCATGATCTGACAAGACAAAGTACCAAGAGCACACAGCTGTTTGAGAGAGTCCATTGTCGTCTCGGATTAGATCGCGTGGTGCTCGAAAGGGGATTCCTTATTTAAGTGACGTATCCCCCCATCAGGAAAAGTTCAGATAAAAAAGCTAGGAAGTCGTAATCAAGAAGGGAAACTAGATTCAGAACTTTGCTTTTGAGCGTGGGAAACATCTTTTTTCTAAAGGATATACAACCTTTTTGATCGAAGTTCATTCGAAATATGGGCGGGGATAATGCGATTACAATATGAGTAACCGAAAAACAGCAAGCTCCTAACTAAAATTGGTACAATTGGACTCTTAGACCTTTTTTCTTCAACCAAAGAAGCTCTAATTTTTTAATCTGAATCCATATAACAAACAGAACTATTACTTTTAAAAAATGTTTGATTAAAAATTGAACCGAAGCGGCGACAAAGGTTGAAAGCAGTGACACATTAAAATTGTGTGTATAATTCATGCCTAATTTAATATATTGAGGAAGGTAAATGTACCTGAAGCGAGCGCAAAAGCTATTAACATTCAAAGCGGCATTCTTGGTCTTGGTTCGAAAACTTTCCCTAGACGAAGGTTATCAAATGAAGATTAGAGGCGGAGTCCCCCCTGGATCTAAATCGTCATTTGTTTTGATTGGAAGGAGTGGTCAGACGGAAGAAGAACTTTAGCTACGGTAATGAAATGGGGGAAATTATTGCCTGGGATTTCCTGAATGCCAAGTCCCCATAGAATTCCTAGAATCTCTGGAGAGTTACTGTAACACGAGATCTCGGCAAAAACATATGCACTTTGGAGGTTCGAGAAAAAAGGCCAACCAATCTACCGGAGAGACGTTTGTCTTAGAGACGACCGGAAACCAAAGAAGGGCTGTCAGTCACAGAGAATAAATGGCTACTCATTCTGTTGAATGAAAAATTGTCCCGTCGAATATGCTAAAGTTGACTAACAGGAGGAAGAAGAGATTCCTTCCTCCTTAACAAAGGTCCTCTCAATGTTCTCAAAGAATCCAAGAAGTACCGACGTTTTGACTAAACTACGTCAATTGTTTTCGTCTTTTCTAGGATGACAAGACTCTTTTTCAAAGTTCCATGAGAATCGTTTGAGGTAAGCGGCGTTGACTAAAGGAGGAAGAAGTTGGATATGGTGGATGAACTGTGATTCCAAGAAAGTGAGGAAGAGATCGACAGTTCATTCCATTGAAATAGCACTCAAGGGCTTGGCTAAAATAAATGAGCGATTGAGCTATACTTGACCGAGCATTGCTGGGGACAATTTGTCAACCGTAAAACTGGTTAATTAAAGTACGATCTATCGTATTTTAAGCTATACAAATATGAAAAGAGGGCTTCCTGGTTGTAAAAAGAGCTAGAACTAGCTCGCGCAGGCGTCAAAAACTCACGTGGGAGTGCGGTAATGCGAGAAGGAGCACTACGCGAACGATTAGCTAGAGTTCGGATGAGTAATGTTCTTCTCTCTTTAGGTGCCAATTAGGGCCGCCATCAACTTGAGACCCTCTCTCCTGGCGTGGGAGAGAGAGGAGCAGTTAAATAAATCCAATCCAAATAACAAAAAACGCGACGTCTCTCCGAAATTTCTCAATAAAAATAATTTGCCCCTATTGTACGCTTCTTAAATGTTGTTTGTCTCAAGACTTTCCGTATCTAATTCTGGCCCCTGGGTGTCAATTAGCTCTTCTGACAAAAAGGACAAGTTTGTAGGATCTCTGTCTGTTTTCAGCTTCATAGGGTACACTTCTTACAGTAGAATCAGTGTTCATATTTTATATCAGCGGCTGAATCAAGCTTTTTTTTAACCAGAAACTTATGATAAATGTCATGTGCACACAATATCGTCATATCCGTTGAAAAGAAAAGCAAAAGATCAGAAAGAAATCAAAAAGCTTTTAAATCTCCGTGGGTCCAGTGGTCCTCTGTGTTGCGTAGGTATCGTGGACGGGCGTCTTTTTGCCAAATATCTTGCTAATAGCTTCCTTATATTCAGTACTAAAGGATTACTCTTGAGAATCGAGGCATCTTACTTTCTAAAATAGTAAACGAAGACATTTGCACAAAGAGAAGTGTTCACAAAAAAGCCAGCAAACATCTAAAAATTATTTTTTTTATGGCGAAAGACACCTGTATTATCACTCTGGTGTACTCATCGCTGATCCAAATAAAGGACGCTTGATTTATTAGAACAGTTGATAGCCAGCCGAAGACTATCAGTAGAACAGTTATGAAAATTGATTTGAAAACTCTTTTAAACGATTTTCCTCAAAAAAAAAAACAATCAAATTCTTGTGGAAAAACTTACCAACTTTTTTGACTTTTAACATAACCCAAGAGGCAAAGTAGATTACACAGACTAGGAGATTTATGATAACGTTGGCAGTGGTAAAAACACTAAAGGAGTATGGTGACATTGCCGTAGGAACTGCGCAAATATTTATTATCCTGAAGAGTGTTGTAAAATGATAAATAATCATACTCATCACTCCTTGTTTGGGCTGCTATCCACACGAGCCAAACTGTGTAGCCTATAGGAAAGATAAAATAAACGCAAAGAGATCTTCTCCAATGTTCTTGGATCAATCGATAACTGAAGAAGGCTTCTTTTAGTCTTCAACCCCTACAATGCTGGAAAAGCTATTGCAAAGAAGCGATCGGCGCCCATGATGATGCAGATTGGGCTTGAAGAAATTGCTCCAATCAGCGGTAGGATTTGAATGAAAAAACAAGTTGACTAAAGAATTCGCGACAAAAGAGCGACCCAAACCTGTTTAATTTCCCATCGAGAGAGAGTTGAAATACTGTTTGGAAACTGGCTGAAACTGTGAAGAAGATCTGACAAGCAAAGAGAGCAGATGAGAAAGTGACAAACCGATCGTAACTTTCTGATGTTGCTTTGAGCAAAAGACCGGGAAGAAGAAACTTACGATGAGAGGATAAAAGCTATTACCATAATTAAATTGCCAACGACGCCGACTACAGCAAAAATTGCATAGGAGATACCGAGAAAGAGCAATAAGTTGTCCATTTTTGCAAGCTCTCAAAGGAATTGGCTTATACTTTTTCGCAACACACTACGAGCTGTTGAATAACGCTTGATTCCTTACAATTCAATTTGCCATAATTATGAATCAACGATTGGGAATTAGTGCAATTGAATGAGTTGAGTGAGTTATTAGGTTTTATCAATTTACAATGACAAATTTTAGTCGCTTTCCTTTCGGTTGCAATTGCCAAATATTGGCTGACTTTGAGCTGTATCCGTTTTCAGCAATGTCTCCTGCTCCTGGCATAAGACATGTCGTATTGCCTCTCGATATTCCATACTGAATAGTTGTTTTGTTGGTTTTTTAATTGGTTTCTTACTTTCGATGATAGTAGACAAAGACATTCGTGCAAAGAGATGCGTTCACGAAGAATCCAGCAAACATCTACTTTCTCTGTTTTCTTTAATTAGCCCATTTACCTGAACAATAAAACGGTAATAATCATCTGCGATCCAAAGGAAAGAAAACGTATTTATTATTCCAGTAGTGAGCCAGCCAAAGACTATGAGAGTCACAGTGATAAGCAGAGATTTAAAGATTCTACGAAAAGTCTTATCTAAAAAGCTTTCTTTTATAAATTGAGTAACGCTTACCAACTGTCTTTTTCTTCAATAATATCCAAGAGATAAAGTATAGCATACAAGCGAGGCCCTCTATTCCTAAGAAGGATAAATTCAAGATCGAAAAGGCTGCTGCATTGAGAGCTGATGGCACTGCGCAGACTCTGACTGAACTGAAGTCTCCAGGTCACTTCTAATAAAATTGGATTAACTTACTCATCTGTTGTTGTTTTATACGCGAAGAAAAGTATAAGGGATGTGTAGGTTATAGGGAAGATTGAGTAAATCAGGAGAATCTTCACTTTATTATGTTGAAATTGTTGATATCTGAAAGGGAATAAAGCCTTGGATAGATTACTTGAATGGGTAAGTGATAGCGATGACTCGATCCAATCCAAGGAGGAAACTAAATATACTATAATTGAATAAATAATAAACAAAAACCAAATTGGACTTGAAGAAATTGCACCAATCAGAAAGAAGGTTTGAATAAAGAAGCAAGTGGACTGAAAAATGTAAGATCTTTGAATCTGAATCCCTCACTTGTTTAATTCGAATCTCTGAAAAAATTGTGATGATATTTGCCACATGACTTAAGCTATGAAGCAAATCAGCCAGACATAACGACGCGATTAGAAAATGGCAAAGTGTACGTAGCTTACTGGAAAAAGGAATAAAAATTATAAATTAGCCTACGTTGAACGAAGAAATGCCAGCAGCATGATTGAATTACCAACCGTGCCGACTACAAGAAAAATAGAGAAAAATACTCCAATAGCCGCTAGCCAGAAGTCCATTGCTGAATCAATTAGGAAATGGCCAAAAGACCAAAGAGAGAAACGTCCCGAAGTGGAAACTCTTGTAAACTAGCAGCGAGTCAATAAAGGTCAATTTTTCTCACGCGACCGGTTGGATTGAGGCGCGGGTCGAGTTTCACCCCACCCGCTTTAGAAGGTGAAGCTTTTTTTTTGCTGAACGATAAAAAATTCATTGCGTTGTGCAAGTGTGAGAAACTAATTACCCAGTGAAATACTGACAGCTGAGAGAGAAGCACTTAGGCTAATCTTTTTGGTCTGCAGTGGGCGGGATGAGAAAGAATGACATTTTATGTTCTGTTAATTCTGATCGAACCACAACAGAGAATCTGTTTTATTTTTGCCCAAAGAGAATAGCCAGCAGTGAGATAAATGAGGGAACTATGGAATAATTACTCGTAGCTTTGGAAGTTGTCGACATTTGTAGAGACCTCGTAGTTTCTAGAAACAATTCTTTTTTTTTTAATTAAAAAGTTCCCACGGCTTGAAGGTTTTACTGTTGGCAAATTAGTTGGACTTGCTGGCCCTGAAGTATCACCAGAAATGTTATAATAAAGAACAGTTCCAAAATCACAAGTGCTTCCAGCAATTGAGACGTGGAAATCCGATCCGACAAAAGAAAAGGGAACCATTAATGTTAGATAAGTGACTGGAATAGTGAACGTTTGAAAGCTTGGGCTAAGTCTATCGACAATAAATGTTGAACCATCGCTCCCGTCATAAACCATCACTTGTAAAGAATAGTTCTGACCATTTGCTGAAATAGAACGCCGTAATAACAATGGAATTAAAGTACCAGAGTGGAGAGTAATGCCCTGGCTACTAGTCTGTGGACTACGAATCGGATAGTTGGGTGTCGCTATAAAACCAGAACGGCCAATTGTTGCAACAGAATCCGTTGCTAAAGCGTTATTTCACTTGTAGTAAAGCACTAAATTTACTTTTATTAGCATCTGCTGTCCATGTCAAATTGCTCGTGCCAGTCTTCAAAACAAATGTTCTCGAGCTTCCATCAAAGTGCTGAGGGAGATGTAGATTTAAATTTGGATTCCTGGAAAAGTAAACAAGGAGGGAAGAAGTCCTACGCATAGCTTGCAAGTTTCAACATCAATGAAATGTTAGCAAGAGGTGCGTAGTTATATGAGTCGACTTGAAGGGAATTTGGAATCTATAACTGAAGATAGTTTTCATATAATGTTCTCACAGATAATGTCATTCCCGTCAAATAGATACTCCCAGCTCTGCTGGGCTCATTCACGATAGTGACAGCTGCCATTCCTAAAGATGCATCGAGAGTGAAGCTCTGGAAGAGATCGGTAGTTTTCTGAGCCCAAATGACATTATACGAACGGAAATAGTCCACATCTAAATTAATGTCTTCAAAGCTTTCTCTAAAGTCGACTTGATTTATCGGTGTACATCAAAACTCCATCTAACGGAACCAAGGAATCGGCACAATAAATTCGAATCATTGAACTTTGAGAATAGATGTATCCCTCGTCAAGATAATCGTAGAGACTAAAGATTACATTTAATATTTAGAAGAACCACTTACGTTCCGAGCAATTGAGTGTTGTCCCGATCTCCGTCATAAACGAATGCATTAGAGAGTAAATATTCATTTGTGGGATCGTCAGGCATCGCAATGAAGATAGCGGCTTGTTTAGTAAACGACGCGACTTGATAGTAAAAGAAGGGAGAAAGCGACGTAAAGTTCCAATATCCTTCATAGGTATTAGCAGTTACAACTCGAGACTCGTCACGAACTGCGAAAGGGTTAACTAAACTTTGATTCTTATTTTTTAAATTCTGCATACATGAGGCTCCGAATACTGTCAGATTCATGCTCATTGTTGAATTTGCTGCAGTTTTAATGTGAATTTGTAGCAAAGGAGGTGGAATAGAAACGTTAAAGACAAAGTCCCTTTTCCCAGTATTCACTCTAATTGGATTGCCTCCATACGCATTGGAAATCTCGATTTCATCCGCTAATTCCACATTTGAAAGAGTGAGAGTGGTTCTGGCAAATGTAGCATTGCTATAGCTTAACTGAAGACGAGTTTATTAAAAGATAACAGCAGATTACCGCGAAAACGCAGTCTTTTCCCGGAGCGAGCTGAACTGGCCCAATTGACCAAGTTGTTGTCGTATTTAATGTCTCGTTGATGTTAGGGCAATCTAAAGCGGCCGAAATTTTAAAAAAGATCAAATGTTAGTCTACCAAGAAAGTCTAACGGCAATGAGGGAGCAATTAAAAACAGAAACCACCACAGCATGGATCAAAATATTAACGATGCTAAAAAAGAGTGGGTTCCTCCTTTTATCTGTCTTGAAATGACGCTATGTTGAATCACTGATAAAAATGCCATTAACTTCGCCGACTCAGCTCCGAAGAGATATTTATTCGAAATATAATCAAACAGTGACAATTGTTGATCAAAAACTGCTCCAATTAAAGTTGTTCGAGTCTGAGCACTCGATATCCGTCCTCGTCGAACACACCACTGTCCGATTCTGTGGTAGGAGAACTGCTTGTACTGGTACTTTCTTGATCAATATCATTCAGCTGTTCTTCTTTGAATTTTTTCAAGCAGTCCATTAGATAAATAACCCCAGTTTCAATAGCAGTCTTATGTATAATATAGTCAGCAAACTTGAAGGTGCTTAGAGCAATTGAAGCGCGATCAATGGATTCGAGAATCGTTGGAATAAACTGGAATGTATTACTTAAATCTTAAAACCTCTTACGTTTGTGAAGAAGCCTCCTCCAGCTTTACGGCAAGTAAAAAGACTGAGCTTTGTTTCTTCAAGGAAAATTCCTTCATTAATGAAAATAATATCCTAAAAAAGTTTAATCATAAAAGAGGATAACTACCAATTCTTCGGTTTTACTTTCTTTCATTTCTTGTTTAATTGTGGTTCGCAGAGCTCTTGGCTTGACGTTAGACTTCCTCTTTTTATGAGCAGGACCCTCGAATTCCGAGTCTGACTGCTGTGTATCACTTTCTTCGGCTTCTGATGAGGACTCAATTGGATCTTCCTTCTCCAACCAATGAGGCGGTGTAAAAACTAATGAATAATATGGCAAAAATGATGATAAATACCTTTAGCTGGTTTCGAGGTTCTCTTCTCTCTTTTATGGATTTTTACTTGGGGCTCCAGCTTAGGAGGGAGCTCCTGAACTTGGGGCTCCAGCTTAGGTGGGAGCTCCTGAACTTGGGGCTCCAGCTCTTGGACTTGGGGCTCCAGCTTTGGAGGGAGTTCTTGAACTTGGGGTTCCAGCTTGGGAGGGAGTTCTTGAACTTCTGGGTTGATATCTACTTCTTCAAGTGAAGCTCTATTGCGTTTGGTTGAATTTGCCAGCCCAAAACTTTGAGAATCGAGATCTTCTATGCTCTTTTTCATTTTTTTTAGTTTCTTTGCGCTGGATGGTTTATTCTCCTTATCTTTCGACTCATCATCAGAAAGACTTCTTATCTTCCTCTCGCGAATGCTTCGTCGAATTGGTTCACCAAATTTCCTAGAAAATTACCTAGAGATAAAGGATAAAGGGTCTACTTTTTGGATATTTTCTCTGCCTTTTCTAGCTTCTTAGGCAATGGCTCGTAGGGGAATTGCTTACGAGTAACTAGAGGACGAATCTCTTCTGCTAACTGATCAGTTGTGAGTTTAATTTTCTGGTAAAGTTCCTCATTTATTCCTCCTTTTTGTTGAGATTGATGGAGATATTTGACTAAAAGAAAAATTGAATCCTCTTGTTCTTCTGTATCTCTGTTGAGTGAATTTATGCAGTTCCTAAAAATATATTTTTATTATTTTTTGGTGAACACCCACCATATTTGAATGATATTATCACCGATAAAGGCTTCGAGTGACCCATCCTTTGAAAAGTTTCTTACTTCTAAACGAACAAGTCCAAAATTGGCATCTTTTCTCACTAAAATGAACGATATTTGGTCTAAAAAAGTAGGAGGAACCTGGAGTAGAACAGTCTTTCAAGCTTCCCGGAACGAAAAATTTCTTAAGCCGCATTCTTTCTAATAAAATTTGTTCCTCATTAGGAAAACTCTGGTCATCATCTTTCATGGTCTCTTTAGGTCCTAGCCAATTGAATGTTACAAACTTGGTATCAATCTCTATTTCTTTCAGCATATAGCGAGCAAACCGATCTCTTATATACAACTCTCCCCATAAAGAATTGAAGAGATTGATCGGGATTATTTTATTCTTATCAGAAAAACTAGAAGTTAAAAGATTCATAGCCTAAATTATGTACGTTGAAGGGACAACTAACTTACAAATACGACATTCTCAAGAGCGTAGAGAATTGCTGCATCAGAAGACTCAATTTCTCCTTGTGGATTGAGTTTCTGTAAAAAAGATTCTCTAGTTTTCGCCCAGTCCCTACTCCAAGGTGTGAGCTTGCTGAGTAACTCATTAGAGAAACTTTCGACATATCTATACTAAGAATTAGGAATCTAAAGTAAAACTAACTGTTTTGGGACTTCAAACTTATCCGGAATAGTAAAAGCATCCATCGTTCTTGGAAAGTATCGCTTCATATCTTCAGGAAGATCTAGTTTATTTTTAATTTGCATCATTTCATCATTCGCGTCAGGCTTGAAGTATGCCTTTTCCATAAAGTTCTTGATGACTTGCTCCATAATAAACCTTGATATGGTCTAAAATGAGCAACGCGCTTACAAGCTACGAGAAAATCAATATGCCACAACTGCTAAACTAAGCAAAAGCTCGTTCAAAAGCGATTTGATATGGTAGAGATGAAAAAATGCTGTCTGCATGCTCCAAATTCAATTTATTACCAGTAATATTAGATTAACAAATACAAAACTTAGTTTTTCTTTGTCTTTTTGCTCTTCTTCTCACCGGCTGTTGTTTTCAAGGTGGCATGGCCCGTTTTTCTAATGTGATCAAAAAGTTTCGTGCGACTTTCAAAAAATTCTCCGCACTTCTCACAGCTTCCTATTTTTGGCGCAGCCACTTCTTCAGGCTCTGGTTTATCAGTCTGTTTCGTTTCTTCCTTCTCGAGACGTTCATCTTCAACAGGCTCTTCTCTGAAAATTAAGTTTAAAATTTCAAAATAGGACTAACAATTCTGGTTCAACTTCAACAACTGCCTTCTTATCCTTTTTCGCTCTACGTGGCTTTCTTTCTTTAGGTTGATGGACTTCTTCTAAAATAAATATGCTTTTATTACTAAAAACTTACTATTTTCTTCCACTTCCTCTACAGGAACTTGCGGTGCTTCTATATTGATCTCTTCCTCTTTTTCTGACTTTTCGGCGTCGTCTTCTTGATTCTCGCTGTAATAGTTTGTATCTGAATTAATAAAAAGGCTAACCTATCTGATTCATCATCCCATCCTTTCTTTTTCTTTGCTCTCCTTTTAGCTTTCTTACCTAGTTTTGCACCAACATTTTTAGGTTTTTCTGGTGTTGAAACTTCTTCTATATGCTAACATTATTGAAAGTGGTATAACGCACCAAAAATAGCAGCATCTTCTTCTTTCATATGCTTCAGCAACTCTGCCATTTGCTTTTTGTGCTGCTTAGAATTTTTGTGTGATTCTAGAGCACCGCTGAAACGGGAGAAATAATAATTTAAAAGCAAATCCTACTCTGATTTGAAAGTTTTATTACATGCCACGCAGTGAGGAGTGACATTTTCCGACTCTTCCTCTTCATCCATACTTTCTTCATCATGCTCAGCTAGCAAGTTTTTGAAATGAGCACGATTTTGTTCGTGTATTGCTTCTACATCACCATACTGCCTAAACAAACTGTAAATAGCCTTAAAACGACTTACTCTTGGTTCTTTTGTAGCTGCTTTCTGCGATTTTCTTCTTGCTTCTGTTTTGCTTCGAGTTGTCTTTTCTCCAGGAGCTCCCGATAAGACTTGATACGCGGATCGCGCTTCCTTATGAAAGCAACTAGTTCCTTTAAAAACTAATTTAAAGAATAACTTGTAAACTTACTCGAATTTGATCATTTCTTTCGGCTTTTCCGGATTCCCGAAATTTTTTGTTCTCCGCTTCAATAAAACGGGCTTCATATCGATTGTTTGCTTCACGAATATCAAACTGATCTAGCCACGCAAAACTTCTAGCAGTATTAAATGAGCTCCAAAATCCATAAAACGGTCCAACAACCTGAAATGTAAACTAAAATAAAATAAAGTTACTTTGTCGTAATCGCTATCTTTATCTCCAAAGCATGGATAATCTTGATATTCGTCGTCTATGTATGCATAATCTTCTTCTGCTAATTTCGTAAAAACGTTTCTATATATCTTGAAGAAACTCTGAAACAAATTGTCTGCAAATTTGGAACAGGAGAACCTTGGGTCCTTCGAAACCAGAATAACACGAAGAGTTGAAGTATTTGAAAAGGTCAAGCGACTTTTCTTCTGCTCCGCCATTTCCGAATCCTTAAAACTTGAATTACTCGAAAATAAATAAGCCTAACCTCCTTTTAAAATACTCTCCCTGTGTCTATCGTAAAAAGCTCTTTCATGCGGATCACTTAGCACTTCATATGCTTGTTGTACAAGTGCAAAATACTGCGTACATTCTTCTACCCGATCTGGATTTTTATCGGGGTGCCATTTTAGAGCAAGCTTTCTAAAGAGGGTTATACAAATATGATAGTAGAACTAACCTATATGCTTTCTTGATCGTGTCGTCGTCTGCCTGTCTGTCGACCTCTAGCAAGGCGTAATGACACTGAACGGCCATTTTCTGAATTGGCTTTTCAGGCGTTTTATGTTTGTTTCCAAAGAATGAAAACAAGAACTCAAACATAGTTATGCACCAGCTATGTTTTAAAAGGTTGGCTACAAAAAAGATCAATAGGAAAGAAGCAATTTTTATGCTTTTAAACATTTGTTGAAAGCTTTTAAAAGCGCAAAATAAAACGAGTAATTTTTCAAAGTTTCGTTAAAAAGTGTTTTTGTGCTCACGCTGATACGAAGCATCTCAAAGGCATTCAATTTAGTATTTCTTTGTTTAGCCTTTTTATGTCTCCTTTTTATTCTTTGTTTAATAATTAGTTTTAGCTTCAATATGATGCGTAGACCTCTCACTAGTATCGACTTGGCATTAGAGGATGCGAGAGAGTTGAAGCGTACTCTGTATCTTCACATGACAAAGCTGGCAGATATGACAGAACGTGGTCAACTAAAGCAAACTGGAATGCTTGAAGTTAAACGTCCAGAAGGAGCAGAGTTAGTCTTTTTTTCTGTCTCATGAGGCATTTTTATAGAATCTAGAAAAGATAAACGGAATAATTTTAGTGAGCAGCCACGCGTTTCGTCCGGTCTCTCTAATATTCCTGATGAAGAAGATATTATAGATGCATCTCCGTGATTTTACTTTCTTATAAATTTCTGATTTTCACATATTCTACTTACTTTTAACTTAGTTTGATTTACTGATATTTTTCATTTTTTCAGCGTACTTGATTTATAGCATAGCTTACAGATGAGAAAAGATTTTCATCAATTTGTGAACAATTTATCAGGAGAGTTCCCTATTGCTGCATTTGCAGACGGCTCTCTTGCTATTTTCAATGAGGGCCTCTTGCACATACTGAAAAAGTTTACACTATTAAAGAATCAGACCGAATATGAACAGTATACAGTAAGCTAATTCGGTTTTAACTTATTTGTTTAGAAAATTACTCCAGTCCCTCAAATTCCAGCTGGTGTAGAAATCACTAACATAAAAGCCTCGAATGATGGCTCAAGGTATAATTTATTGAGAGTGCAATGTAGCCTTGTAGAGTTATTTTAATCTCAAATGACATAATTTTTGTTATATTGATAGAACAGGACATTATTACAATGCTATCAAAAAAGTCAAAAACTATTGAAGTTTTTTCAGAGTAAGCGAATCTTTTTTCCATTATTTAATGACTTATAGATGTAAAAAGATTGGAACAAAACTTACAAAGCATGCTACAACAAAAATTATTGAAGCTAAATTTATTCCAGAAAGGAAGCATCCGGGTTGTGTTTTATCAGTTCTAACGTCAGATAATTGCTTAAGGTAGTTAGGTTAATTCATAACAAAAGCGTTTTTTAGACTGTACAACTTGATTTCTGATCAAATTGAGCTACTGTGCGAAATAGATTTCAATAGAATAGCTGCAGCCAATGATATCGGGAAAGATAATACCTTCGGTTTATATAAAAGTATTGGTAAGGAATAGACTGATTGATAATAGTTTTACTATTTTAGCAAGCTTCGATATAGTTAGCTGCTTTGAGAATCTATGTTTTCTTGTAATCGACACAGAAGGGCAGATGTATTCTGCTTCTGTTTTAGGTTTATCTAGTTATAAGTTTTAACTAAACAATTTCCAGATGACTTCATTCCAATAATTTCATTTGTTCGTACACCAAAAGAGTTAACAATCGATCCACTTTTGATTTGCTGTGTCAATCAACCATATTCTCAGGTAGATCTTATTTCATGTGCATGAAACCAATAGATTTAGGTTTTCTCCCAGTTTTCAATGTTATCTAATGATGCTGAAGGAAATCTTACCCATTTTATTGTAATGCCAAAAAACGGAGATATTGAGTTAGTATTGTAAGAAATTTAAGCTAACTAATTATAGAATTATTATCCAAGAAAAAGTTACCGTACCACATCTTCCTTCTACGGCATACATAGAATCTGTAAACGCTTCTTCCTATTTCATTGGAACTACTAATCGCCTTTATATGATAGACCTTAGCTTCATAACAGACTACTACGGAAGTCTTTTCACACAGTAAGTTAATGCACAAATATAAATATTTTTATAAAAAGGAAAAAGTTCAATTCTGTGTGTGAAAGCAAAATGCATGTAGTTGCTGCAAGTCTTGAAGGAAATATTAAGTCAGGTCACTCAACTCAAGGACAAATAGCTAATCTACCGTGTGATACCGAAGACGGTGAACTTCTGTTATTACTCGTTAGATTTAGCACGCCTAGTATAGTCACTTCCTTTATCAAGTTTGTCTATTATTACTTGACTTAATAACAAACATTAAGAAACCAAATTTCAATGGAAAGTCACAGCATTGAACCAATTAGACGAAAAGAAAAAGCTACCGATTGGAAACAAACTACTGTTGATCCAATCCTTTCAAAAATTAACGTACTACCAACGATAACGTATGTTAGTATTCTATTTTAAATTAAATTCTAGAGGAAAATCGGAAGAAAATCAAAAAGCTTTTATCAAACAATATGGAAACTTGCTTCAAATGTTAATATCAAATCTGGACATGCGAAAGGTAGCTTCCGATCTTGCACTAAAACGGTAATTTTGATAAATATTCAGTTGTTTATTTATTGTTGTTTAGCTTGTCCGACATTCCTATCGAAGCCGCGAAACTTACTACCGATAGAATAAAGATTATTGAAAGACTCGCTACATTAAGTAACGATTTATCGAGTTTCCATAATGAGCTAAACAAACGTCGTCAAATAATGGAAAAGCTTAGCAATAGACTTGATTCGGTAAGTTGTCTTAATGTTTTTATTTAATATTATTAAAGCTTAATGAACGTGCAAATGAACGACGCCCTATTACTTCACAAGAAAAACGAACTATGAAGACATTGCAAGAGTATAAGAAACAGGCGATACAAATTAGCGATGCAGCTTCTTTGGTAAAACGTTTTATATTTTTAGCATATTATTTTGTTACAGATCTCAGTTAATCTAGCAGAAGAAAAGAGAGCTACACTGGGCCCAGTAAGATCATTTCAACCTTCTCTTGCTTCTTATGAAGCATCCGGTGCTAAAATGTTAGTTTTAAACTGACAAAAATGTTTATTTAGAACTCGCGAAGTTGAATTTATCAGAAAAAGGTTCGACAAACTCAGTGATTTAGTTAACAAAGCTCAATTGTAAGTGATATTTGGGTATTTTTTTGATTTCGTGCTATAAATGTTGTTATATATATTTTCCCTTGTGTCGATGGACTTCCTACTTCCTTACCTAACTATTATTGAATATTAATTTAGCTATCATTTTCAGAAGATGAAGCCCGATCATAAAGATCGTGATTATATGTATCGGCTTTTAATTGGGTTAGTTACTTGATTTGTATAACTTTTTGTATTTTTAGGCAACTATTTTATGATGGCCATCAGAATTTGGCTATTTCTCTTGCCCAAGCTATTGGTTGCTCTGCACAACCACCTCCACCAAGCGATAAGCTGTTTCGCATTGTTTCTATTGCAAAGCAATTTGTTGATGATCCGGAAAAAGGAGATAAAGAAACCTCTATACAGGTTTGTATTTTACTTCTTTTATATAATTTCTTTTCAGTTTGAAGCCTTGTCTACAGGCTTGGACCTAGAATACGATGCAGATATTGTGCCTACGTCACCAGAACCGATTATGTACGAGACAATCTATCTTACTGCACACAAAGGTCCATGCAGAGCAGCTGCCTTCAACTCAGATGGTAGGTTTCTATTAGTTTTTATAGGCAAAATGATATAGGAACGCTGGTTGCTACAGGGTCAGCAGATTGCTCTATAAAAATTATGGATGTCGAAAGAATGGTGCAAAAGGATGGCAGGGGAGATCAAAATGATGGTCCTGATTCTCAGCATCCTGTTATACGAACACTTTACGA
Source organism: Oscheius sp. JU1382 (assembly GCA_932521405.1). Lineage (NCBI taxonomy): Eukaryota > Metazoa > Nematoda > Chromadorea > Rhabditida > Rhabditidae > Oscheius > Oscheius sp. JU1382. The sequence continues at coordinate 228,732 of OW051476.1, forward strand.
TCATATAGATGTGAGATTGATTTTAAAACAATTTAAGTTGATTTTAGGAAGTAACATCGATAGCATTTCATCCACGAGAGCAAATTCTTGTTTCTGGATCAAACGATAAGACAATTAAGCTATTTGATTACTCAAAAACAGCAGTCAAAAGAGCAATGAAGACTATAAATGTAAAAACAATTTTTAACTAAAACCTTCAGACTTTTAGGAAGTACATCCGCTTAAAACCATGTCTTTCCATCCTGGTGGCGAATATATCCTAGTAGCCACTGAACACCCAACACTACGATTATACAATGTCGAAAGTGCGCAATGTTATGTTGGGCCGAATCCTGCCGATCAACATAAGCAAACTGTTCTTGATGTAAGTGAGAATTTGAATAATTAATCTAAGTTCAGGTAAATTGGTCTGATAATGCACGTCTATTTGTAACCGGATCTAGAGATGGTGATGTAAGAGTTTGGGACGGAATTTCAAATAGATGCGTTGAAACATTTGCTAGAGCACACGATGGTGCTGCAATTTGTTCCGCTAGATTTACCAGAAATGGAAAGGTATTTTTATTTGTTCCTTTTATCCTTTTTAGTATATTTTAACAAGTGGATTGGATAGCATTGTAAAACTTTGGGAGCTATCGACAAATCGATGCTTAATTGCATACACTGGAGCAGGAACAACAGGAGGACAGGATAATCCAGCTCAGGCAGCTTTCAATCATAACGAGGATTATGGTAAGTTTTACTACATACTATATATAATACCTTTATTTTATGATTTAGTGTTGTTCCCTGACGAAAAATCTGGAAGTTTATGTTCATGGGACGCTAGAAACTCAGACAGGAAACGACTTCTAGCTTTAGGTTAGTTTATTTCTTTTCCTCACGCCTTTTTAGGGCACACAGCGCCAGTAAGAGCGTTTGTGCATTCGCCTACAATGCCAGCATTTATAAGCTGCAGTGATGACTTTCGTGCACGTTTCTGGTACAAGAAGAGTCCTGGCCTCCACTAGGTTTGAATTTTCTTGAATAAACTTATTTATGTATATTATTCGATTGCAATGCACGCTGTTTTCAGTAGAATCTTAGTATTTGTTCCAATAACATACTAGAAAATACGTTTAGTTCGTATAACTGGAGCCCCTTTTTCTCCATCACGAAAAGGTGAGATTTTTTTCAAATCCTCTGCCTTCTTATTCGCCTCTTGGACATTATCAGTCACCAATTTGCCTGTTCCTTCATCCTCTGATGGCCAGGAGACAAAGCTTCCCTTTGAAAGAGATCTTACAAAAAAATCATTTACAGTTACCTTTGGCTCAGAGTCGCCAGCAAAAGGATTTGTTGGCTGAGTTTCAGGCTTCTCTTCACCTTCCTTAGCAGGAGGCTCTTCTCCAGGCAAAACAAGCTCTATTCTTGGATTGAAATTCGCTTCTTTGTTTACTACCTGGTGGGAAAAGTGGCTCTCCATGCAACGCTTCCTCATCTAATGGCACAGCCACAACATCTTGAGGCTCGGGAACATGGAGTGGAAGAGGCCTAGCCCTAAAGCATCGCTTAATTTCCTACTTTAAATGGTTTATTGCCTGTATAATGGCGGGAATGGATTGCTGGGATTACCCTCGGGTGGATAGAATGGAGAGATACCAAGTCTAGAAGAGGTTCCTTCCTTACCAAAAACGGGAATTTTTCCAACAAATGGGATGTTATTGTACGACACGTCAACATATTGATAAGGAGCTAAATGTATTCTCCATTTATCATAGAAAGTAGCTTACTATACACTCCCAATCCTGGTCCATATGCAGTAATCGCATTGATGTACTGATTAATCAGATAAGCATCTGTTCCCGCTAATAGACTAGGTAAAGGCGCAGCTGTTATGATTTGAGGAAGTAAAAGAAATAGCACTAAAATAAGGTTAGGAAGAAGACCGACTCACTCAGGAAAGTGGAACGGGTGAAAGCTAAGCCACAGGTCGGCTGATAGCCAGTTTCTCGGGTTGCGCATGAAACAGCTGGATAGAAAATGATCCTAGAATAATACTTGTTTTAGGAGGTATGAGGCGAAACCAAGAAAAGCAAGGCAATCTACCACCAAAAATGCAGGTTTAGCTTTTAGCTTGAATTCTTCACACCTTTTTTTCTTCTTCAGAATTTTACCTTTTCTATCGTCCTAGCAAATTTCTTCGTAATAATAGGCTCTTTACTAGTTTTGGCTAGTATTCTGCATGAACCAAGTTTTCTGGCCTCAACAAATGGGACTATTATTGCTATACCAAGTAGGTGGTTTAGATTTTAGAAAATAAAACTCTTAGACTGTCCCCCTGCCACTGCTAATGAACCGCAAATCATTTTTATGGTCATAGATGCATGGAAATATGACTTTCTAGCAGCTGATAGCTCCCCTATGTTGTTTACCAAAACACAAATCGAGAGAGGAAATGGAATTCTTTTGAAAGCCAATGTGATCGTTCCTACTGTTACTGAGCCAAGAATTAAAGCTATGACGGGAGGAATTAATCCATCTTTTGCTGCTCTGATGAATAATTTTTTCTCTTCGAAGATGAGTGTTGACAACTGGGTGGAGAAGGCGGCAGCTCAAGAGAAACAGCTCCTCTTTTATGGAGATGATACCTGGGTTAGATTGTTCCCAACTGCGTTCTATGAATCTGTTGGAGTTCCATCCTTCAACGTCCCCGATTTCACTGAAGTTGACAATAACGTCACAGTGAATATGCGCAACCAAATTAAGAATGAAAACTGGGATCTAATGGTCCTTCACTACTTAGGATTAGATCACATTGGTTTGGAATTTCTTCTACATTCCTACTAACTTTTTAGGACATTCACAAGGAGGAGAATCTGCAGAGATCCCAAGAAAATTACAAGAAATGGACAATCTCATAAAAGAAATGTATGAGAGAAGGAACCAGAAAAGAGAGCTGATTATTGTAGTCGTAGGGGATCATGGAATGACATTGCAAGGATCGCATGGAGGGTCGCAAATCTCAGAGACTCAGACTCCTCTAGTCATTCTCAAAAATAGAGCAGAACTAAAGGAAAAAAGAGAGCTTCATGGTAAGAGATAATCAAATTAAATTATTTGCTTTTTAGAAACTAAGACAATCCAACAAATTGACATTGCTAACTTGATGTCCTTTTTCCTAAAACAAAGAGTGCCATCAAATAGCCTAGGTTCTTCTATCATGCCCCACTTAGAACGGTTAGTAGCTCACCAATTAAAATTGATGGTTCTTCAGAGCTTGGAAAATAACAAACGAAGAGGTTGTCTTCGATTTTTTGATACATATAAATCAATGGGCACAACTCTCTTCGGAGAATGAGCTCATTTTATTTTTAAGATCTAATCTTACTTCAAACTGCTCGAATATATACAAAGATATAGGTAGCTTTTTCGCAAAAAAATAACCTAGACACTGATGTTCAGGAATCAAAAATATTCATCGTTTTCATGAAGAAACACGACAAATTCAGGAGAAAATGCTCTCCCAACCCCAACAAATTGGTGGAATTCAATACGAACTTGGTTTTCTGCTGCTTCTCTTGGTAACAGACACGTTAAATACTTATTTCTACTTATTACAGGCGACCGTATTAACTTTTTACTCGAATCTGCCGAAGGATCTCAAGAATATGTCTAATACTCTGCTTTTACTATTGCCCATTGTGTGTGGGGTTTCGAGCAGTTTTGTCGAGGAAGAACACGAAGTTTGGTACTATTCTGCTGCTGGCAGTGTCCTTCTTTGTGTTTGGAAAAATTGCACGCAAAAAAAAGCACTTTTTGGTGCCCTTATTCTCCTTCTACATCGATTTGCTCAATCGGGGAGTACAGGAATAAGACGGCGCTGGATTATGAGTCCAGAACTTCTTCCCGGACTCTTACCCAACGATATTGCGTTATTTGAGCCAGTTCGAAGCGTTGGAAACTGGCTGCACTCTCAAATCTTCGCCATCTCAAAAGAGCATCCCCCAATGTAAGTTGCCTTTTCTACTAATACTTCTCATTTAGTGGCGGAGTTTATCTCCTCTTCCTATCTTGGATTACCTATCATTTGAAAAGAGGAAGAACAAGACAAATTTCGGCTATTTTACAAGCGACTAGAGGATTATCGCTCCTAATTGGATCTGTCGATTTAGACAACAATCTAGTTCACATTTCATCCTGGTTATGGCCTCTTTTTGCTATTATTGACCCAATACCTGGAATCATCTTATTTTTGTCGTTAATTTCGAGGCTTTGCTTTATTCCCATCCTAATTTCTACCTATTTTACTGGAAAACTTTCCAAAGCTATCGAATTGGATCTATCTTCTACCTCATGTCTCTTAGGATCAGCTTTATTTTATACGGTAGGCATTTTATGTTAAAAGCTGCAGTTTTAGGGTCTATCAAATAGTGTCTCTTCAATAGATATACGAGTTGGCTATGCGGGTATTCAAGATTTCAACCACTTTATTGTGGGCGCTCAAATTTTGACAAACATCTATGGTCCGACAATCATGTTCCTTATTGGATATAGGTAAAGAAAACCGTAAAATTGATAACAAAAGAATTCAGGGATTTTGGTAAAGTTCTGAGAAGATTTCTAGGCGTAAGAATGGCTTTGCTAGTCATTTCAACGCGATTGTTAGTCCACTTGGCTGAACATCTTTTCATTTGGACTGTTTTTACCCCAAAAGTTCTATTCGATATTGGCCATTGCTTTGCTATTCTCTTAATTATTCTGATTGTCTATTTATCAGGCAAATTCAGAGATGAGAGATAGTGAAAGAATGTTTACGACGTATAAATTACACAATGATATCGGGATGAGCAAAATGTTGGCTTGTAGATTTGCAGAAATCAATCACAGGTATAAAATACAGAAACGACACGTATAGAAAGATCGGCTATTTCCCCTTTTCTTTGAGTTCTTTAACAGCCTTGATATAAGGAACAAGGCTTGAAAGTGGCTTGGCACGTTGGATAAACGGATGAGAGAGAAGTTCAGATGCTTCCGCTCTGTAATTTGATCCAATATTTTGGAGTATACAGTCTAACCTATCATCAGGCTCAACGACAAGACATCTATCTAAAAAGTTGACAAAGTCAGGAGAAAGTTCATTCCTCTTTTTAATTTCTGGTTTGCCATTCTGGGCAATTAAATAGATCGCCTAAAAAAATCTCTAAATAAGATTTTGGTACAAAAAGTACCTTAAGAGGCGTCTCGTGGAGATAAGGAGGTTCTCCATCGATCATTTCTAGTGCCATGATCCCAAGGGACCAGATATCCACCTTTGAATTATATTTCTTTTTATTTAGAATTTCCGGAGCCATCCAATAGGGAGTTCCAACGACTGTGTCGCGCTTAGATCCCGGATGAATTTGGGCGCAGAAGCCCATATCAGTCAATTTGACCTCGCCATTCATCCCAAGAAGGACATTATCACTTTTTATATCTCGATGGACGATAGAGTTGCTAAAGAATAAGCAAATAGTCCAAATAAATAAAAAAATCCCCACCCGTGGAGGAAGTTCAAAGCTTTGAGACATTCCTTAAGCACTGTAGCGATTTGTCCTTCGTCGAGCTCGGTTTTAACAACGACGTCGGTTAGATTTCCCCCTTCCAGATAATCCATAACAACCCAGAGGTCGTCAGCCTCAACGAGATACGACTCGATATAATTGACGAGATTCTGGAAAAGAATTCTCATTCCTGCAATCCCTCAAAAACGATTTGTGGAGGACCACTTGAAGAGACGCAAAGGAGTTGCGGACAAGCAAAAGGCTAGAGCGCAAATAGGCGCTCCTCAGCCGGAATAAGCTCTCAGAGGACGGCAGCTTTTTACAAAAATCAGACAACTTACTGGATGCTTAAACTGCTGCATAACTTTGATCTCCGTCAAGAGCATTTCCTTTTTCGGCTGGGTTTTGAAAGCCATCCGCTTAACGGCGACAACCTCCGTTGAACCGATTTTATTAGCCACAAAAACTGTTCCCGACGCTCTGAAAAGAAATTAATTGTGGAGATTCCAATCTAGCCGATAAGTTTTCCGTAATGCGCTTTATGGCCTGAAAACATCCGCAAAACCACTTCCAGTTTCTCTTTTACTTGTGCAGACACAGCTGGATAATGTGATCACTGTGAGGGGGCTATCATTGGCAGCTAGTTTTACAACAGCTTGTCGCAGGAGAAGATTGCGCATTAGTCTCAATATGTCTTTTTAACTGGCCGCAGATTCTCTCGCATTACTGTGGTAGCAAAAAAAAGAAATAAAAACATACCCAACGCCGATTTGTCGTTTTGTCTCATATTTATGGAGCGGATTTCCCGTATTTACAATGAGTCGCAGTTCATCCAACACCTAAAATCGTTAGTTGAGTTTCAGACCGGTTCAACCAACCTGGGCATCGGTCATTTTCTCCTTAGGCTGCGTTCGGACTCGAACCTCGGCTGGCTTTTCTTGAGGCTCTGGTTGGATGTCATTTTCTTTCTAAAAATAGAGTTTTCTGTGACAAATGCGGGAAAAACTCACATTAGAAAGCGAATGTGGATCGCTTTCGGAAGCATTGCTACTCGCCACACTGCCATTAGATAGCGAATGTCCGATCGAGTTCGCCTCTGATGGGGAGAACTGTCCACTATTCTGGATTGTAGCGGTGGAATTGGTTTTCAAATGCTGAAAAAATAGAGATTTTATTGAGGAGTTGATTCACAGTTTTTCCAGCTATAAAAATAAACTGACAAATTACATTAGTTGATAAGATCGTGCACCCGGTGACGACCTGAACCACACCCAAAACGCGACGAGAGTGCCTTTATTCCCCTCTCTCAAGGAAAATCCTTGAAAATGGCCGTAAATCTTGCAGTGTCTGGTTGAGATGACAAAAAAAGCGTGTGGCCTTGAGAAACGGACGCAAGCTGCTGCACTTTTTTTGCATCCCCATCGTCCAGCTAAATGCCAAATGTTCTTCCAACAGAGTGTCAATGACAGGAAACCTGCCCGCATTATACAAACTGCATTCTTGACCTTGCCTACAGTAAGTAGAAAATTATCTTGTGCTTTTTAAGCGAAAGAAAGGCCAAAAATCTGCCTCAATGACGCGTTACGCACATTATACGGTTCGCTGGGAAAGAACAACGTCTAGCAAAGACAGCTGATTGTAAAGAATTTCTGCAGAAAAGCACTAATTTTTCAGTTTTTGTTGGAATATTGAAAAAGCTCACCAGTAGCTCGTGCCCAATGTGATTGATATAGGCACCCCATGGAGAGAAAAAACTAATTCTTTTGGGAGTAAGGCTCCAATCGTACATTATTGAAGCCTAAGCCCAGGACTCGCATACGTGTCCAGGTGCTAAAATCACTCTAGAAGGGTGTCCAGGTGTTTCAATCAAGGACAATCAATTAGATCACCCCTTCGAAATCTGTAAATTCGAGGTCAGATTACGGCCGGAGTCGGAGAGAAATATGTGAAAACAAGACGTTTCTGCCAGCCGGTTGGCCGGGCTTAGCTCTCCTTCCCCCTTGGGGGGTGGGCGGACCGGGGGCGACAGGAATGCCGCCGGGGGGTGTATGATGATTTCTCTCTTTCTCTCTCCACGAATGGCATTTACGAAGGAGGAAGAGATCATAACTGCGAGGGTTAATGAGTATCACTTCAGCTGAGATCGGTAGAGGTCATGAGAAAGAGAGTGATAACGAGTAGGGGCGGTTGTGGCTGCTTTTGGTTGGAAACGAGACGACGGGGAGTCCAATTGACAATTTTATTGGGGAGGTGATTTTCAACGCCAAAACTAGTAGTAGACACGACCTTTGCTATTCCTCGAGAAATGGAACTGAGGAAATTTAGAGTCAAAGGAATTACCGTATTCCCTCTGGGAAAAAGAGAGCGTTCTCCTTGAGGCAAAGAGGCGGATACTGCGCCCTTTCTCTGAACCAAAACCACACCTGGTGAGCATAAAGGTCAACAGAGAAGTGACGTCGCTGCCGGATTAAAACAACAAAAAACAGTTGGCTTATGTAGAGAAGGTTCCCGGGAAAAATTAGAATCGCAGCTTTTTTTTCTCTACGTAAAGTTTCCGGAGTATCTTTCCCCCCAAATGATGCATCATTAACCCGACGGCCGAAGATAAATGACCCGTACACGACGACCACTGACTTGGAGAGATTTCACTCAAACGCTTACCGCTGGTTTCGGTGGCACCTTTGGAGCTACTTTATGCTGTCCAGGGACTGGGGCACCAGTTTTCAGTTGTGCTGCTCCATTCTTGACCCTTTGTGGAGGAGGAGGCGGTGGTGGCATTTTTTGGCTTCTTGGATAAATCGGAGGAGGTGGAGATGATGGCTCTAAAACTAACTTAAACTCTCTCACCAGAACCTACCAACTACATCTGCACCCTTAATGCTCTCCGAGGTAGGAGCTGGCGAAGGAATTTTTTTCGTTTCCACCGGAGTTGAATCGATTTGAAGAGATGTCGATGGAGTTAACCCTAAAATGACAGCTCTTTTAGCTCAAATATAAACAAACCGCTGCCATTGCTGACTGCTACCCGTTGAAAATGTTCTTGTAATTGTCCTTCTAGTGTAATATCGATCTCATCCTAAAAAAATTGAAAAAAATTATAAGAAAAGGATACTGTACCTCATCGCTCTGGTTATATATGCTGTTAGGGGTCATAAATTTGGCTTTTTCTTGTTCTTTCAAGGAAGCCGCATAGTATTTTAGGGCAGTAACGACTGCGCTAGGATTTTTCTTTTGATCTGCGACGCTGAAAGGGATTTCTTCGAAGAATATTGGAACGATTTACCTTATTTCTCGCAATAAAATGTCCATCCAGGGCTGAGGCAAACCGCTGAACTTCTGGCCATTGAAGCCCACATGAACTCTACAATAAATCAAATGAAATGGCAATAATAAAACTTACCTGTGGACTGTATTATATGGCTGGCTAATATCAAGGCTTGTTGCTTTTGACTCAGATGTTGATTCTTTGTCCCCAGGTGAGAATATCCGGCCGAATAGACCTCGGACCCGCACCTGAAAAAGTTAATGCATAAAAGCAATCCACTTTCTCTCGACATCCATTTTATTCTGTGGAGCTTGTCTTTAAAAAAATCTCAAGGTTTCGCAAGTGTTTGCGATCGAATTTCCGTAAGAAACAACAACTACACTTGGGGATGGTGTCTATGTTTATGAAAAGTTTGCGACGGAAGGAAGAAAACATTTAAAAAAAACTAACCTTCCCCTTTTCTTTGGGGGTAGATGACATCCCTCACAAGCCGAGTAGATACCACTCTCTGGCGGCTTAGAGAGCTTCTATAAAAACACAATTAGCAGTGGGGCATCTTTATTAGAAAAGTGAGCAAGATGTATGACTATTATTGATAAGGGAAGGGAATAATAACAATAGAAGGCGAAAGCGGTCTGAGAATTTTAAAGATGAGGCGATGAGAAAGCGGATATTGGTGTCAAGAAAGTCTCGCGCACTTTTAGTTGGGTAGCAAAGTAAAGGCGAATTTCGAAATAAAAGCTGATCGATAGAAAACAAACCCCCGGAGAAATTGAAAACAAGAAACTGACTCACTTCCCCCGGCTCAATTTAGATAGATTTTCGTGTCCCCCCGACAGAGGTGGGCGGTCCGCAACTGACTAGCCTGTGTGTCTCTGTCTCTCTCTCCGGAGCGATGAGTCACTCTCATCAGGCAGCCAGCGATCGATATTCGGCGCAGGCTCCGGTCAGGAAAGGAGACAAATGGCATTAAATCGGGTCTAAGTCACAGTCAGTCAGTATGCGACCAGTTAATGCTGCATTACTGGACAAAAGCAAAACTTTGCGTCAAGACGAATTTGTTGAAAGAACTTGAGTGAGTCATCTTCACATAAAAATTGAAATATGTGTAACTACTGTTTAGGATGGATGGAAAGCTGAAGCAAAAGTATTTGAAAAATATTTATTGCCAAATTAATAACAAAATCAAAACAATGTTCAATCATCGCGGCGTCGTTTGCGTGACGAGACTTCTGGAAATTTTACTTAAAAATGGCAATAACTTTTGAGCTTACCAGAAACCTTAATGCTGAAATCAAATTCTTGGTCAGCTCCGAGATAGGTGTCACAAATACAATACAGCTTGTAATTGTTCTTTCCAGGTTTATCTGGAGTGAAATCGAGCTTCATTGTGGCGTTTTTGTTAATAGAAAGCCTAAATTAATTATTAAATATCTTCAAAATTTAAAATACCTCTTAATTGCGTGTAAAACGTTCGTTGACGAGTCTCCAACAACGAGCCACCACCCTTCTTCTTTGTTTTTCTGTGGGAAAAGTGGAGCAATAACCTTAGGCGCAAGACCTTCTTCATCATTATCGCGAACCAAATTAACAGTAATAACTACTGATTCTCCTCTGAAATAAGTAAATAAAAATCAACCAATAAAACTAACTGAGTAATTGACTCCTCTGAGATCTCATGCTCTACTTCGATTGAAGGATATGCATTACAAAAGGCGGCTGCTTCATTCAACTGTTGAGCATCCATACCCAAAATATAATCTCTGTCGTCGTCTTCTGCTTCTAATAACTCGAAAACAGATTCAACTTTCTAGAATAATAAATAAATCTTTATAAATTTAAAACTCATACCTTTTCCTTTGATCTTTCAATAAGGGCCGCAGAACTGTGCGGAATTTGTTTTAGATATGGCTCTGTGCTGTACATTGCCTGTGTAAGCATTTGAGAGAGTTCCATAGAGTTAATAGCAGGCGAAAGCCATCCATTACTAGAGAGAACGTCTACACAAGCTTGCACAAGTCGAACTGCTTTGAGTACAATAAGCTCAGTGTCCTTATTTAATTCGGCAGGCAATCCAATTCGTGAAAGATGAGCATGAATCAATAGATTAACCTAGAATATATTAAAAATAGACGAAAAAATAATTAAAACAAACCTTAACATGAGGATCAGTAAATTTCTGATTTTTATTTTGGCCTGAGATTTTCCCTGCTAACTGTTTTAGCACATTGTCTTCCTTATGTCTAATTGGTATATTACTGAATTCTGATGCATTCGAGATGATTTCAATAAGAGCACGAATTTTAGTTTTTGCTTGAAGTGACATAGAAAAAAGTTCAATTGTTGTGTAAGAAATGTAATAATAAGCAGCAATCATTCCCAAATTTAATGGATTTGTATCCATGTCATCTTTGATAGTAATACACTGAAAATAAGGCGCTTTTTGAACTATAAAAGCTTACTTTGCTTCGCTCAAGATCTTTTAGAGTAGATTCAACAAGCTCCGAAAGCGCATCAGACAGATGACGATGTGTAACTCCTTGAAGATTGTAATAATTGGGATTCTGAGTCATTCTTCTGTAGAGCAATGTCCATGTCAAATAGTCAATAGCATCTTGTTTGTTTTCAATCGTTTTTGTAACGATTTCGGCGTTGAAATGATCATGAAGACAATGATCCAAATGAGATTCAACGGGGAGTGGATCATTCAAAAACTTCTTGTAAAACTCGCGCTTTGATGATTGACACATTAACACGCATTTAGCTAAAAGACCAGATGATTCTAAAACAAAAAAATAGCTACCATCTTCATCTTTTCCTGGACGGTTAGCTAAGCCGACCATGTGGAGCATATCTCCAATGGGATAGTCTTCGTACACATGATACTTTCCGTTATAATATTGCGTATCCATAATAACTACCAAATAGGCGTGAATGTCCAATTGGTAGCACATGGTACTTGTTGCTACAACAACCTAAGAATAATATACTTTATAATTGAAAAGTAACATACCTGAATAGCTCCTGTGCGAAAAAGTTCTTGCACAATTTGTGAATCTTTTTTGGAAAGTCCTTCATGAAGATAACCAACTCCGTCCAATAAAGAATTGCGAAGCGGGACATCCTGTACTTTTTTGCATAAACATATTTATGGTTTACCTGGATAGAATTTAGCAGCTTTTGGAATACTTCATCTTGAACTCCTATTTGTAGGAATCGATGTTCTGTTCCCTCAGCAGCAGCAAAAGTCACAATATCGAATGCTGTAGCAGTTGCGAGTCTTCTATTTGGTACAAATATCTATAAAAATCGTTATTAGACAATCAAAAAACAAACCAGGGCAGGCTTAGGATTCAATTTTCCAGCATACGTAGTAATTGCCTGGTAAACTGGGCGAGACATTGCTGCGAGTCGTGATGGCGTATGAGAAAGGTTAAACGATTTGATTTGAAGTTCCAATGGTACAGGGCGAGTATTTGGTAAAAAGTTGAAGGTTGCGTTTGCTGCACAGCCAAGCCACGATCCGACGTCTTTGGCATTGGTAAGCGAGGATGACAATCCTACGATACGAACACCGCTTCCAAGCTGGGACGACATATATCTCATTCTAGAGCAGATAACTTCTAGCACCGGCTAAAATTAAAAATATTATTAGTTCCTTTAAAAACATACTCCATTCGGTCCTCCAATCATGTGCAGATCATCGACCACAAATAGTTTAACAGCTTGCACATTTTTTCGTTGTTTCCAACGACGAGAAACATTATCCCATCTATACAGGACTAAATTTTGTAAAAAAAATATACTAACTTTTCAGGAGTTGAAATTATAAGCTTAGCCTTTTGTAGAAGCTTTAAATCAGTGGAAGGCTCTCCTGTCAGAAGGCAAACAGGAATATCAAGATTTTCTCCAAGCCTTTGCTGCCAGTCGTTATAAACTCTAGCCGCGAGATCCTCCATGGGAGAAACATAGACACACTTAGCATCTGGATTATTAGTAAAATGGCGGAGAATTGCTAATTCTGCGCAGCCAGTTTTTCCTGAACCATTTGGAGCAGCAACCAGGACATTGTCGTTATTTTCAAAAACTGTGCGGAACACTAAAATTATCCAAGTATTACAAATAATTTTAAGCTTACCTTGAGTCTGAATGGGGTTAAAGATAGTAATTCCTGCTTGTTTAAAAATATTTTCATACTCCATGTTTCCTAGTGCAGAAATTGGTAATGGCTGAAGATCAAGCAACTCAGTCGGTGGTGGATATTTTTCCGGTGGAATAAGATGACGGAACGAAATGGGGAGTGAATTGTGGCTTCCAAGCCAACGATCAGAAATAACATTTACAAAGTAATGTGGTGGCAGAGGATCAAAAAGTCGAACATACATCTTTACAAGATGCTCGTCTTCACAGAATTTTCTAAAATAAACATTAATGAAGAAAGCTTGGCTTACTGTTTTAATAAGAAATATTCGTGATGGAGAATACGTTCATTGTCATTATCTTCAACAAAAATCCAGAATCCTTCAGCATTTCCATGCACTTTATCGTCCCATTTAAAATCGGGTGTTATTGTCAGTTCAATTTTCAATGTAGTTCGTGTAATAGGCTGGATAAGAGCTGATAGCTCTAATTTTGGGAACTTGAAATTAAATATACATGCGACTATTATTTAAAAGTTACCTGTCGGATAAACTTGTGAAGAGGTTTTCCCATCTTAGGCATCTTAATAAGATCTCCAAGTTGGTGCTGATCAAGATCATACAGTCTTTCGAATTGATAATTCTTCTTGTCGATGCTTCTCACAACTTCTGTTGGAATTTTCTTGAACTGATGTAACGGATTCAGCGATTGCCATTGGCGATTCGTTACCATCTTAGAAAGACTCAAGATTTTCTGGAAACAAATATTTGGCGATATTAAAAGTGTGCTTACATGAGCAAGTTCTGCCCATCCTCTATATAATACAATTTCAAACATTGCACGGAATAATCGACCAGCTGATTGGGAAATGAAAACCATATCCGATTGAAGAGCAAAACCTTCTAATTTTAGTTGAGAAATGTAAGCCTAAAACAATGAGATAGACGTAACAAATATAAACATTTCAAACATACTTGTAAAAGAACATTTGTCTTAGCGCTTCCTTCGGAAAGACTTTCTTTAATTGGAATCGGCACCAGTTCTGCCAGTTTTTGTAGTTCTAATTTTTCTTCTTCACGAACTGCTAAATGTTTGAATTCGCTGGATAGAGAAAAAATGCGGAAGAGGTCAATTTCGTTGCATTCTTGCTTAAGACGAGAGTTATATGTTTGCATTGACTGGAATGTGCAGTAATAATGAGATGCAATTCGTCCAAGTTCGGTTGCCTAAATGCTTTTTTTCTTTAAAAATAAAAATTAGTACCTGGATAACACCAGACTTTTTATCGTAATTAATAAGACTTCCTTTATCAAGGGTCATGCAAGCGGTATGAATTAGATCTGCTCTTCTTTGCTCCAAAAATTGATCAGTTTTCTTTAAAAAAAACAGATTAGAATTTGTAAAAGTTTACCAATTGGTCAGGCGATATTTGATAAATCGCCGGAGATCTAATCATTCTTACAAAAAGATAGGTGTATCCAAGCCAATCCATTGCATCTTTTACAGAGCTAATTGTTCCAAGGACTATTTCTGCATTTAGCATATCTGGTAAACGAGGGATCATCTGACTTTCGACAGGAAGCTATAATTTAGAATTAGATAGGCAGAGTAGTAATTTGAAACCTGTTGATTCATTAGAGAAAGATAGAACTGAAGTTCATTGTGACTTGTTATTAAAATTCCCTCTCCACGTGAATCATACTGAGGTCTTCCGGCACGACCGAGCATCTGCATTACATCTAGGGCTCCCAACTCGGTCCAGTGTCCCTTTTCGGGATTATAAATTTGAGTTCCTTTGATGATGACGGTATGAGCAGGCAAATTTACTCCCCATGCAAGGGTAGCAGTTGAAACAAGGACCTGGATGTGCTTGTCCGAAAACAAATCTTCGACTAATGTTCTGTCGACTCGATTCATTCCAGCATGATGAATGGCGAAACCATAGGGAAGAAGATCTTTTAAATCCAGATTTTTGACTTGTTCTGCCTCAGTTCGTAAGATTTCAGTGCTAGCGCTTCCCTCTCTCATAAAATTACTTAATGTATCCTTTTCCAGACATAAATCACGAAGAGCTTTTGCTGTTTTAGCGGTCTCCTTTCTTGAATGTACGAATACGAGTACCTACAACAATTTTATATGGAATATTCTTATGAAATACCTGACTCTTTCCTGCATGCTGCATTATTTTATCATAAACTACATCATTCATTGCTTGGAAACGTTTTAATGCCTTCTTTTCAGTTATTCCAATGTAATGCTGATCAAGAGGGACTGGTCGGAAGCTAAAAAACATTTCAATGCAAATACTCAAAAAATAATGCTTACCTATTGTCAAAGTAATACAGATGTTCCGGCTTTACACGTAAAAATGTAGCAACGTCTTGGTAATTGGGCAAAGTGGCAGAAAGACCAACAAGACGGCACTTATCACTTGATTGCTCCATCTGACGAAGACTTCTTACAACAATCGCTTCCAAAACAGGTCCACGATCATCGTGCAACAAGTGAATTTCGTCGAAAATGACAAGACGTACGAGCTGATTATATGCGCGTTCACCACCTAAACAAATAAAAACAGAAAATAAAGCTAACCTTTTCTTGTAACAATGTCATATTTTTCGGGTGTACAGACAATTACTTGAGTAGCCATGAATTGCTCTTTATTCATTTGGGCATCTCCGGTCATTTCTCCAACTGTTATTCCATATGGTGCGAGGCGCTTTGTAAAATTTCCAACCATTTCTTGTACAAGCGATTTCATTGGAGCGATGTAAATGCATTTGAACTCGTCAAGTCTAACTGTTCCGTCTGGATTTAGGTGTTTTCCAATTTCATGTAGAATAGTAAGTAAAGCGACATTCGTTTTTCCAGCACCCTAAAGTTGTTATGTAATACTTTGATTTGTAATTCTTACTGTTGGAGCACAAAGGAGCAAATGTTCATCACTTTTTAATGCACTTTGGCAAAGTTTCGACTGAATTCTGTTAAGTGATTTGAAGCCATCAAAGGCTGGTTGTGCCCATTTTGGTAATTCAGAAATAGGGACAAGTTTCTAAATAATTTTTAATAAATAAGTATTTGTTACCTACCTCGTTTTCAGCAAAAGGTCTTGGTGGATTTGCAGGAACAAAGATCTCTTCGTAGCTTTTATGTTGTTTTCTCCATGAACCTTGCGGCATGTTACATCTTTAAAATATTAGTTAACAATAATTTACAATGACCTACGTTTTATTACTCATGTGGTGACCTCCCTGAGCGAATGTCAAGTCATTGAGATCTAGCATCTTTCTTCCAGCGAACCATTTTCCAGCTGCAACAGCTTCCTCTCCAGTAGCAACCTGTGTTCGCTTAGCAACTGCTTTTACTCTCTTATTCTTTTCATTTTCAATGAAATCTCCGTCATCGGCTTCTTCTAATTGTGTAAGAATGTTATGCAATTCAGGACGAAGACGCATTTCTTCTTCGATCTGCAGATGCTTGTGAATTAGTTAAGCTTAGTATCACCTTAATACGCTCATCATCTTGAGCTTGTTTTAGAAGTGTACAATAAAGTACAAGATTTCTATGTTGACGGAGTGTTTTAATGAAATCAAAGTTGTCAAATCCTAGTAAAAGGACAAGCTTATTTTCACAATCCCGATCGTCTTGTGCCCCCTTAAAATAGTTTAATAATAAAAAAATAAGCTTTAGCAAGCAACCTTTAAGATACTGATGACCTCCGATACCTTCTGTTGGGCAATAATTGGATCTTGGTAAAATTTGGACAAAGATCGTTGGATCCAATGCGCGTCAACGTCTCTTGCATGTAGTCCGCCCTTTTTAGCATTTTCATCATCATTGTTTTCGAATCCTTGTCCGTGCAGAGTTTCTACATATTCGGCCTCTACTCCCTGCTCATCGCCAGAGCTTTCTTCGTCATCTCGTTTTATGTCCTGGTATGCGCCATCTTGTTCCTCTTCATCGGATTCATCAAACTGAACGTTCACTCCTTCATTTTCATCAATATCATCCTGAAATCAGAATTTATATAATATTACTTAGAGCTTACAGTTTCTAAGGTATTTCCTTCGTCAACATGATAATCCGTAATTTTCTTTGCCAAATTGATGAGCATGTGGCATCGTTCATCTGTTATCTTTTGAAGCAATTGTTCCAAGTCTTTCTTCTTATCCTTTTCTTTGATTTTATCAGATTTTAATACAAGAAGGACTTCGTCGGCCGCTCCACATAAAATATCTCTAGGCTATAGGAAATATAAATTGTTAAAACAAAACTTACTTGATCTCCTATTGCTTCTTGAATAGTAGCAAGCAGTATTTCATAACTTTGACGAGTTTCTTGTGTTCTTGGCTTATAGTCCCCAATGAAGTCTCCACTTTCAATTTTAGTTTGCTTTGTCATTTGCCGATATTCATTACCTTCTCCTTTTCTTTTTCTTAAAGACATCACTAAAAATATACTTAAAACAAACCTTCTTTTCTTATCTTTTCCTTCCTCAACTGGAGCTTTTCCTCTCATATACTTATCACCCATTTTCATATCCTTTAGGGACTTTTCAGAGAGGGGCATAACTTCTCCAGTGGGATCATCGCGCCCTCTTCTATCTGTCAAGTTGTAATCAACTTGCAGTACCAAATTTGAGTTTTGACGATACTCATACTGCTGAACTCTTGCGAATTCATCAGCCATTTTCTAAAATAATAATTAAACGCATAGGAATTTTAAAAAAAGATATTCAAAGTATAAACATGGGATAACATATAACGTAAAATATTATAGACTTTATTAAAGGAAAATAAATTAAATCTTTTCATATGACACAATTCTATTGGAAGCGTTAAAAAGATGTACAAGCGAAATAGCTGTTTTGGAAAGCGCTATTGGAAATAAAAGGAAGGCTGTAATCTGCCAAATGGGATTCCCGAGAGTTCTAAGGGCATAAAGAGAAAGATAAAAACCTTCGTTGCCAGCACACATAAAAAACAAAAAAACTTTGGATTCATAGTACTTCTTTAAAATAATGTTAGAGCTCTATAATAACATTAAATAAACCCCGTTTAATATCACCTGCTTGTGTGTTTTAGCTCCTGTAAGAATGGAAGCATGAAGATGCATCCAATGAGAGGCAATATCTATTATTGCACTCAACTAAACTTACTTTTAAAAGTATTAAGCATCACTTACTTGAAAAAATATCATATACTTCGGATAAAGGATGCATAATGTCATGCAAAGTGCCATAAGTGAGCATCTATCAGTCAATTGGTCTAGCATTGCACCAAACTGACTACTTTGATTGAATTTCCGTGCAGCCCATCCATCGACGGCATCTAACAAGGCGCTCAAGATATAGCTAAATATGAATAAATCTAAATTGTTTAGAAACGCTTACCAAAAAATTGCTAAGACTGGGGAGTCCAATTTTTTGTATATAGAAATCAGCAAAAGCCCAATCCGTGCATAACCTATGAGGTTAGGAGTAAATAAAAATACATTTGGAGTTGAAAGTCTTCCCATGACCTAAAAGTTGAAAATGAATAACATATTAGCTGAAGAAAGAAGCAGAGAAAGCTATCATGAGTGAAAGAGATTAAGTTTCAAAAATAAAACGAATTGTACTTATCGAACTGCGGATTTATCGCTACTTTTGAAATTATCTTACCTCCTTTCACGATGTCCATGTTGTTTTTAAATGTGATGCTATCAGTATTAAACATCTTAAAAAATAAAATTCAGGTTTAAAATATGAAAATATGGCTAGAAATAAACAAGATAGGCGTTGAACACGAAATAATAATTTCTTTTATAGAATTTGCGACTAGAATTGTCCTCTAATAAGTTTCTATGTACAATGTAAAGCGGAATGTGATAGTAATATGTCAATAGAGAATAGGTACATAGATAGAAGTAAAAATTAAGTAGATTTGACTCCTTTCTTTGCCACTATAAGCTCAACATCATGATTAACCACAGTTTGAGACGCAGTGATTAAATGAACCAATGAAATAGCTGATTTGATAAAGGCGATGGGGAAGGCCAGTACAGCTAGATAGGTCATAAAATGGGCACCAATAATCACGGGCCCGGGATAGAATGCTCGTAGATACATAGAGATATAGAAGAACTCATTTCCTCCACACATAAAGCCAAGGAAGGTACGATTCGTGTAGTATAAGTGGAGAAGCGGGTTAGAACTCTATTAATAGGCTTTCTTGCTTAAAGACGAACACTACCTGCTTATGTGACGTTGCTCCGGTGAGATCCGTTGCGTGGAGATGAAGCCAATGTGAAGCAATGTCCAAAATAGCGCTCAACTAAAACTATTTATATTTTAAGAGAGTTTAACCTGGAACCAAAGGCTGTGATTGGGATAAAGGGCGCACAAAGTCATACAGATTCCCAAAAGAGCACATCTATCAGTCAATTGGTCCAACATCGCTCCGAAACGACTGCTCTGATTGTATGTTCGAGCAGCCCATCCATCGAAGGCATCCAATCCAGCACTCAAGGCATAACTACAGAGACTAAATGAAGAGCAAGATATTTTACCAGAACATAGCTAAGATTGGCGACTCTCGCATGTAATAGAGAGAATAAATTGCCAGGACAATACGGCCATATCCAATCAGATTTGGATAAAAGAGGAAAACATTCGTATTGGGAGTGTTCTTCTCAGCCATTCTCCTGCAAACTTCTGGTGAATTTCAAAGACCTAGAAAAATCAATAAGGGCCGCAAAATCTA
Source organism: Oscheius sp. JU1382 (assembly GCA_932521405.1). Classification (NCBI taxonomy): domain Eukaryota; kingdom Metazoa; phylum Nematoda; class Chromadorea; order Rhabditida; family Rhabditidae; genus Oscheius; species Oscheius sp. JU1382. The sequence goes on from OW051476.1 coordinate 248,402, forward strand.
GCTAGCTGACAAATAGATTCGAGGAAAGAATTTAGAATTTTTTTGATGACTAAACGAAAAGAAAAATAACAATATTTCTTCCATAAAAACGAAAAGTTTGTTTCGAAAATGAGCCATTCGAATTTGGCTGCGGTCCAATAACACAGGCCGCGTAGGATACTCAGCCATGCAGCAAATCCGCCTAAATCGTCTCTATTTGCATTTCATGTTGAAATTAACTCATGAAGATAGGAAAGATAAGACCTCAAATGACTCAAGGCAACTTGTTTTACGCTTGAAGAAGCAGAGCAGTGAAAGAAGTAGGAACACTCCGTCAATTAGAAGTGAATGCCGTCAGCTAATGGACTTGGAAAGGGCTTCCTTCGACATATTTATTCATAAATATAACATTGAGCACAATTCCGAACGATTAGTAAAAAGACAAGTATACACTGCGACACACAATTATGGAGCCATCATCAAAATTGGCGTATCTTGGCCGGATGAGATTCTTTTGGGCTGAAATAACTTTTATTTAATTCTCTGGCATTTTGACCTTATTTTTCTCCATAATCTAGCAAGGGAGGTTTGTTGAGTAAAAAATGATAGCCTCACCTCCAAAAGTGGTGTTTCTTGAAATTTCAAAAACCCGAGCTATCAAAATTTGGCTGATGCAGTTCGATTCTGCTCGATTTCGTGATTCCAAAACACTTTAAATCTCAAAAAAAAGGTTAGAAATTCGTGGAAATATGATTCAAAGAAGACGTCAATTGTCACTTGTTTTAGGATAAAAAAAGCGCGTTTTTTTCTCGAAATGCGTGTTTTTTGAGCTAAAAGTTTCATCTTTTTAACTCATAACTCGGCTTATTTCCAACCTATTTTTGAGATTTAAAGTGTTTGGAATCACGAAATCGAGCAGAATCGAACTGCATCAGCCAAATTTTGATAGCTCGGGTTTTTGAAATTTCAAGAAACACCACTTTTGGAGGTGAGGCTATCATTTTTTACTCAACAAACCTCCCTTGCTAGATTATGGAGAAAAATAAAGTCAAAATGCCAGAGAATTAAATAAAAGTTATTTCAGCCCAAAAGAATCTCATCCGGCCAAGATACGCCAATTTTGATGATGGCTCCATAATTGTGCGTCGCAGTGTATATAACTTTGAAGCTCGTTTTTCGTTCTATCTTGTCGTGATATTCGTTGTTTTACAGTAACTTGGTGAATTTTACATGGCTTCAAATATAGGGTGACTGGTAAGTATTGGCGCGTCCTTTTTATTGTGATTTTCCTATATTTTTGTGTATTTCTTCTCTATTGTTATATGTCATTTTATAACCCTTTTTCTCTACTTTCTAGTAGTGTTTGCCTTCAGAAGCCATGAAGCCTTGCATTCATCGACAAGCTATTGCAAGACTATCGGAAGCTGGCGAGACTTGTACAAGCATATCTCGCAAGCTAAAAATCCCTCTAAGAACCGTCCAGAGGATTGTCAGCAATGGGAAGCTAATGGAAATGTTGATGTGAAAAAGCCACCCGGTCGACCTTCTTCTGTAAATGCACGCAGGATTCGTTCCATCATCAAAAAGAGGATCTCAAGAAATGATGGCGTAAGCATGAACTCCATTGCAAAAAGTCTTGACATTTCCCGCTGAAGTGTCCAAAACATCACAAAGAACTCGCCAGGTCTTCGTAGTTATCGTTTCTACAAGGGACAATAGACTATTGGGAGGACTCGGCGCCAAACAGAAAAGACTCAAGAATTGTAAGAAAATGCTCGAGCTTCTGAAGATGCGCCGCATCTCTGATATCCTACAGTGCATCAAGAAAGTTTGAATACATCCCAAATTTCTTAGGTTGAGCCACCGCCTGAAATTTTTTTTCCTATCAGACCTTACTAAACAAAAAAGCAGTATCTAAAGCCTATAATTAGATTGATTTTTTTTCCGAATCGAAAATCTTACTTGATCTGGTAGACAATCCTTAAAAAACCGGTGTCAAGAAAGTTTGGACACACTTTAGAATTTAACAAATTTTTTATTCATGAAACAAAATTTAGGAATCTCTAATAATTACAAGCTGCACCATTTTTCTGGAGTACATCACAAAGGCATTTTGGAATTGAATCATATAATCTGGCGAGGTAATTTTGGTCAAGGAAGGACCAAGCCCTTAAAACTCCTTGTTTCAACTCATCTACATTACTATACTGCTTCCCATTAGCATACATTTTTCTAGCAAGATAGCCCCATACATTCTCTACAATATTTAAATCAGGAGAGCGAACTGGCCATTTTAAAATGGGGATATTTTTGGATGAGAGAAATGAAATGGTAGCTCTAGAAGTATGGATTGCGGCTCCGTCTTGTTGATAAATGAGATTTCGTCCCTGGTTCATTGCAAAGAAGAGAACTAACTCATTTTCTAATGTTGAAATGTACTCCTGAGAGTTCATTCTCGAGGTTGTGAAGCAGAGACCAACAGTTCCAAAGCTAGAAATTGCACACCAGGTCATACAAGATCCTCCTCCAAAGTTGCAAGTGGTGTGAAATAATTTTTCCTTTATGAGGTCATGCCAATAAAAGGCGAAATTGTCAGGACCATCTAAATTGAATTTTTTCTCATTACTGAATACGACCTGAAGCAAAAACTTTACAAAAAACTGAAAACTAGCTCTATTCCAATCTGTAGTAATGTTTGCTCTACAAAAAGTAATCCTACATTCTTTGTGACGTTGAATTAGGGCAGGAGCTTGCAGCTTTTTTTGGTATTGGATATTTCCGGCATCATTTAATGTCTTTCTTACTGTTTCGTGTGAGACATTCAAGGTGAGCATTGCTGGAGCCTTTCGAAGCGAAGACATTGTATTCGAAAGGTGATTGACAACCCTTCGAGCGTCTCTTCTTGTCAGCTTTGGCGGTCTTTCGGTTGACTTATTTTTGTAATTAGATCGAGGTTTAATGACATGCTGAATACGACTTTTTGATCTTCCCATTTTCTTAGTAATTTCGGCCAGAGAAAGGCCTGCATTACGGTAGGCTTTTATGGCACCAGTCTCAATGTCCGTTAAACAGTTAGTCAATGACATTCTAAAATAGAACAAATATTCATGATCAAAAATAAGTGAAAAAAAGAATAATAACACAAAAACATTTAAAAAATAAGTAAAAGCAATGCTGTATCCAAACTTTTTTGGCGCACTGTATGGTCGGACGAGATAATTTTCACTATTGAGAAGGTTCACAACTCCCAAAATGATTGCCAATTGATTAACCCGTCTCTGAAGAATTCTCGTAAAAGAAGAATGTCCACTAAAACGTTATTTCCAAAAGGAGTCATGGTGTAGGCTGGAATATCAGCTACAGGCAAGATGCCATTTGTCTTCATTGAGAAAAATATGAAAATCAATGCTCAAGTCTATCAAGATGAGATTCTGAAGAATGCTGTGATGCAGTGGAAGCATAAAAACTCCAATATGATCTTCCAACAGGATTGGGCTCCGATCCATGGAGCAAAAACTACGCTAACTTATTTGGAGCAGAATTTTCCAGGATTCTTGGACAAGAATCATTGGCCTCCAAACAGTCCGGACTTAAACCCACTAGATTTTTCGGTGTGGAGCGTGATCGAAGATAAACTTAAGAATAAGACAATACCTAATTTGGACTGCCTTCGCAAAGAACTTATAGAAATATGGGACGATATAGACATAAATTACCTGCGGCTCACGGTCGATTCTGTCACAGAACGTTTGCAAGCCTGTATCGAAGCTAAGGGAGGACACTTCGAACAGTTTTTATAAATATTGTTGTTTGCATTATTGTCGATATTTTCGATCAATAAAATCATTCCCACAATGCATAGTTTTCATTTTATGCCGATTTTGCTAGCGCCAATACTTACCAGCCACCCTATATAGTATGGACAAGAGGCAAATTCACACGATTCTGTTGTTCCAATTCAAACTAGGTCGAAAAGCTGCCGAGACAGCTCGCGATATCAATGAAGCATTTGGCCAAAGAATCACTAACAAATGTACGGCACAATGGTGGTTCAAGAAGTTCCGCACCGGAGACGAGAGCCTTGAAAATGAAGAGCGCGATGGTCGGCCACATGCTATCGGCGACGACGAATTAAAGGTCCTGGTGGAAGCAAGCCCGCGCACAACTGTTCGAGAGCTTGCAGAGGATCTTGGCCTAGGCATTGCGACCATTTCCGATCACTTAAAACGAATCGGAAAGTCAAAAAAGCTCGATAAATGGGTACCGCATGAATTGAACGAAACTCAAAAAAATCGTCGTTTTGAAGTGTCGTCTGCCCTTCTTTTGCGCAACAAAAACGAGCCATTTCTCGACCAGATTGTAACCTGTGATGAAAAGTGGATCCTCTACTATTAGGCGACGTTCGACGCAATAGTTGGACATTGACGAGCCTCCACAACACTTCCCGAAGCCGAAACTCCACCAAAAGAAGGTTATGGCCATTATTTAGTGGTGTGCAGCCGGTCTTATTCACTACAGCTTCTTAAATCCGGGCGAAGCAATTACAGCGGAGAAGTACTGCCAGAAAATCGACGAAATGCATCAGAAGCTCCGACATGTGTACCCAAGATTGGTCAATATGAAGAGGCCAATTCTGCTGCACGACAATGCCAGACCACATATCGCACAACCAACCCAGCAAAAGCTGAACGCCTTGAGCTACGAAATTCTGCCTCATCCACCATACTCGCCGGACCTCTCGCCCACTGAGTAGCACTTTTTCAAGCATCTTGGCACCTTCCTTCGTGAGAAATGCTTAAAAACCAAGACGACGCCAAAAACGCCTTCAATGCTTTCATCGCCTCCAGAACTCCGGATTTCTACGTTAGCGGGATAAATAAGCTTGTCACTCGTTGGCAAAAGTGTTGTGATTCTAACGGTTTTTATTTTGATTAGTAAAGTTTTGTTAGGGCCGAGATCTGCTCCTCTGAAGCTAAAAGATAAAAACCGCAAGAACTTTCCGAACAACCTAATAATTTCTTTTATAGAATTTGCGACTAGAATTGTCCTCTAATAAGCTTCTATGTACAATGTGAAGTGGAATGTGATAGTAATATGTCAATAGAGAATAGGTACATAGATAGAAGTAAAAATTAAGTAGATTTGACTCCTTTCTTTGCCACTATAAGCTCAACATCATGATTAACCACAGTTTGAGACGCAGTGATTAAATGAACCAATGAAATAGCTGATTTGATAAAGGCGATGGGGAAGGCCAGTACAGCTAGATAGGTCATAAAATGGGCACCAATAATCACGGGCCCAGGATAGAATGCTCGTAGATACATAGAGATATAGAAGAGCTCATTTCCTCCACACATAAAGCCAAGGAAGGTACGATTCGTGTAGTATAAGTGGAGAAGCGGGTTAGAACTCTATTAATAGGCTTTCTTGCTTAAAGACGAACACTACCTGCTTATGTGACGTTGCTCCGGTGAGATCCGTTGCGTGGAGATGAAGCCAATGTGAAGCAATGTCCAAAATAGCGCTCAACTAAAACTATTTATATTTTAAGAGAGTTTAACCTGGAACCAAAGGCTGTGATTGGGATAAAGGACGCACAAAGTCATACAGATTCCCAAAAGAGCACATCTATCAGTCAATTGGTCCAACATCGCTCCGAAACGACTGCTCTGATTGTATGTTCGAGCAGCCCATCCATCGAAAGCATCCAATATAGCACTCAAGGCATAACTACAGAGACTAAATGAAGAGCAAGATATTTTACCAGAACATAGCTAAGATTGGCGACTCTCGCATGTAATAGAGAGAATAAATTGCCAGGACAATACGGCCATATCCAATCAGATTTGGATAAAAGAGGAAAACATTCGTATTGGGAGTGTTCTTCTCAGCCATTCTCCTGCAAACTTCTGGTGAATTTCAAAGACCTAGAAAAATCAATAAGGGCCGCAAAATCTAGCTAGCTGACAAATAGATTCGAGGAAAGAATTTAGAATTTTTTTGATGACTAAACGAAAAGAAAAATAATAATATTTCTTCCATACAAGCGAAAATAGTTTGTTTCAAAAATGAGCCATTCGAATTTGGCTGCGGTCCAATAACACAGTCCGCGTAGGATACTCAGCCATGCAGCAAATCCGCCTAAATACACTCTGCTAAGAAAGTATAAATACACCCCCTGATTTCTTCAGCGTTTCTGACGACTATCGTATCTTTTTCTGTCTAAGTCCTTTTTTATCTGACAGAGTACCTTCTAAAACCCCCGGAACTAGGCTCTAATCGTGAGTTTGTAATCATCTACAAAACTGAGGGCAAAGCCCTTGAAAACCAGGTGTCAACAAAATATAGATACTCTTAATTTTTTAACTGAAAATCAACAATTTTTAACAACAACTATTTCTAATATCGGGTATATCCCCGTTAGCCTGAATTACATCACAAATTCGATTTTGGATAGAATCGTAAAGCTTTTTTAATAATGTCTGGTCTACAATAACCCAAGCGTCCTTTATCCCTGTTTTAGCTCTTCTAGGGTGTCATATTGTTTCCCATTGTTGTAAACTCGACGTGCAAGAACACCCCAAACATTCTCCATTATATTTAAGTCTGGGGACCTAGCGGGCCAAGGAAGAACGGTGATATTTTTGGACTGAAGAAAGCCAAGAGTAGCTAGACTACTGTGAATCGCAGCATTATTTTGCTGATAAACTAGGCTGCGACGGCGGTTTTTGGCAAAAAAGGCACAATAGACTTATCCAAAATATCAATATGATCTGTGGAATTCGTCCTAGACGTAGTAAAAACTAGATCAACACGTCCAAAGGCAGAGATAGATGTCCATGTTATTATGCTTCCGCCGCCAAAGTTGCGTGTTGTTTGATAAATCTCTTCTTTCCTTAAATCGTGCCAGTAAAATGCAAGGCTATCCGGACCAGCAAGGTTCCACTTCTTTTCATCAGAATAAACAACCTTAAAGCATATAAATTACAAACAATTTGCAAACCAACCTTTGTCCAATTCAATTGAATGTTTGTCCTACAAAAGTTGACTCTGGCAGTTTTATGTTGTAGCTTCAGAGCTGGATCGTGTTTCTTCTTCTTGTGTACGATTTTTCCATTACGATGTAAAGCTTTTCTAACTGCTTTGTGAGAGACATTCAATCCTAACTCTCCAGGAGCTTTGCGAAGAGAAGACATTCTATTAGAAAAGTGATTGATAACACGACGAGCTGCTCTTGAATTAAGTTTTGGAGGTCGTCCTGCACGATATTTCTTGTAATATTGACTTTTCGGCGAAATAACATGTTGAATTGAAGATTTTGAGCGCTGAACTTTCTTGGCAATTTCGGAATAACTCAATCCGGCCTCGTGAAGGGCTTTAATTCTAATCTTTTCTAGATCACTAAGTTCCTTGCCCTTAGTCATCTGAGATAAATCCAATTATACTAATAAGTGATGGAAAAATCAAATAACACAAATAAAAAAATGACTCTAATAAATAAAATAAGGCGTTTCCTTGCAAGTATCTATATTTTGTTGACACCTAGTTGTCAAGGGTTTTGCCCTCAGTTTTGTAGATGATTACAAGCTCACGATTAGAGCCTGGTTCCGGGGGTTTTAGAAGGTGCTCTGTCAGATAAAAAAGGACTTAGAAAAAGATACGATAGTCGTCAGAAACTCTGAAGAAATCAGGGCGTGTATTTATACTTGACAGAGTGTAGTCTTTCTTTGCATTTCGCGTTGAAATTGGCTCATGAAGATAGGAAAGATAAGACCTCAAATGACTCAAGGCAACTTGTTTTAGGCTTGAAGAAGCAGAGCAGTGAAAGAAGTAGGAACACTTCGTCAATTAGAAGTGAATGCCGTCAGCTAATAGACTTGGAAGGGGCTTCCTTCGACATATTTATGAATAAATAAAACATTGAGCACAATTCCGAACGATTAGTAAAAAGACAAGTATAGAAGAATAACCGAGAGAAGGGAAATTTGACTGGAACGGTCTGTTAACGGTCCATATTCGGTCTGTCGCTGCGAGATGCCGTTGCTTCTGCCACTCGGCATTCTTCTTCTCAATGAGAGAAGAGATTTACATGAGGCTGGAAGTTGATCTGATATTCCCAGTTGGGAATAAAGCTGTTCAAAACTGAGAACTTCTTTTTTACTTTTTGTTTCCAAAAGAATACCTGCTGAACCCAACTGTGATGAACTTCAGCATCATAATGGCAGCCTGATCCCCACAGCCGTGCCTTGTTACAGGCTCGACGCATTCTAAAACTCAATTTCAACCTGGGGGGAAAGCTTACCGATCATTGATCCGAGCTTTCTGCAAAGCGTTTCGAAGTGATTTCTCAAATTATGGTGCTCTTTTTTCATGACAGTGAGCGAAAATCTATTGCTCGCGACGAGGGATTCATTTATCTGGCGCTGACATTGCTCCATAGCGACTGCTTCCTGCCTGAAAATCTCTTTACTCTTATTCTATAGCTATGTTCTCTCAAGAAAAACCTTATTCCCTCTGTCTTTTGAATTTTCAAGAACCCCGCCGTCTCCTCGAGTTGACCCAATAGGACCTCTATTCGTGCCCAGTAAACCCTTGAAAAGCAGTTATGAATAAGCAATGTGTGTTGCATTCGACAGGCTGGGAAATCACATACGCTCAAGATTGATCACTTCCGATTCTAAAACTCACTTGGCCAGGCACGGAAGAGACGAGAAGAACTCTGAAAATCATTCCTTATTATATTCCCGATCTTGCTATGGGAAATGCCCTCAAGATTTCGGAAATGAGCAATCGCAGAAAATGTCGACGCAGATTTATTAGGGTGCCGTCACTCTGCCCCAATCGGACCAGTAAATAGGCCGGCAATTTGTGTGAATATCCCTTTTAGAAGAATTTGAACACGCGCTGAAAAAAATGACATACGCTCCTCTTCAAAGCCAAATTTGTCATGGTTGCCGGACGGCGGGCCATCTTCATTTATCAGAGACAGCATTTATGACCCCCGCGGGTGCACCAAAAGACGATCTCATCAAGACGATTAGACATTTGGACAGATTTCAGACGTAATTTGCTAATTTATTGAGATAGTTTGCCCGAATTTACGCGCTTTTTTGCTCCCTCCTACGGTATTTGAAGGAAAGTCCCTGTTTACTATAAATTACGTGTGCTGGGGCCCCCTGTTGAGATTCCTATTTTGCGGCTGGCCACTTAGCCGGAAAAGGCTAAAAGTCAAATTGGTGCTGACACTTGGACAAACGAGGATATTAGTTCATTAGAATTGGGTTGCGAATACTTTTGAAAAAAAAGACTCACCATTTCGCTGCTCAACACAAATAAATCTGATTCCAGCGTAGGTTTGTCGAATTCTTCCGGAGTTCTCTGAAGTTTTTTCACACCTTTCCAGACACGAATCCACACTAATATAAGCCCTGAAAAGAGATTTGGCTGTTTAGAAATAAAGTCAGACAGACTTGCAAATTGCTGTGAAACTTTGCTCAGTTACATGTTTGTTATGAGAAGCTCCAATTAGCTGAGAGAAGGAGAGCTGGCCCAAATGCTCTTGCTGCAACATTGGAGTCTCTTCTAGAGACTGAAAAACCCTCAATTAAAAATATATATTCAGCTTTTGGTCTTTTTCAACTCCCTCACTTCAGGAACTCTTTCCTAAGAAAAGCTAGCGAACCGAATTGTGTGCAGCGACGCTCGAAGAATTCAAGGAACAGACTCAAAAACTGACCCGTTGCATTTCACTGATACACGGCTCGACACAATCCCCACCGGGTAGAGCTGTCCATGAGGAGGATACTGTAAAAACTTTTTATCTCTAGACTCAGCAAGTCCTCTAGATGGCCCCCGATCGCACACTTGAGACCTCCAATTTACGGAAGGAGTACTCACCGAAGCATGTTGTTATGATGAAAAGCCGTAAGAAATTCATCTCTCTCCCCAAGGCGATGCACAGACACTGCAATTATTCCGACCTCATCAGAAGAAGATCTATAATTGCTACTTTCTTCCGTCTGTTTTGTTTAATCAGAAAGTGCGAAGGCAATTAATTTATAAAAATAGTTTTTGACTTTTCTAGAAGAAAAAAGGAGGAAGAGTTGACTCTAGGCACGAGAGAAGCGAGGTTGGCAACTGCTATCTAACACGAATCGCTTTAGAATCTTCAATGAGAAAAATGTATTTGCTGTCAGCAGCTTTAATTCCTAGTTGAGCTTTCTCTCGGCAAGAAAGCAGAAAATGAATCAAACTTCTCCATGAGAAAAGAACGAGAGCCTAGAGACCACCCAACGCGGATCCAAAAATGGGCGGAGTTAGCTCGAAGTCCACTAGCTGCCCTTCTAATTTCACAAGATCCTATTGAAAAAGTTTATTATTTGCCTTCTTCTAGTGAAAGTTCTGGAACCGATAAAACTGAGAATACATAAGTGATGTGGCCGCAATCGTGTCGTCAGTTCCTACTGTTTTGATTGGAAATTTACAGACTAGCACAGGAGTGAAGACGAAAACGATGTCGTCTCGAATCCAAGAAGAAAGAGGACTAAATTTTAGATTCTAAACAACATTGAGAGAAGCATACTTTTGAGGGTCGAATTGATAGATTTTACCGACATGCTTATCTAGCGGAAAAGTGTGAGACATTCTCACCTCCAATACATCCGATTCATGCGATTCCTAGACTCTCTGAACTTTTGAGTTAGAGAGTGCACCCACTTGAACATTGCATGAGATTTTGCCGGCAATCTTCGCTCCAGCAGCAAGAGCTGCTCCTAAATTTGACCAATCTGCTCCTATCGAAACCATAAGATGATAGGTCATGCAATGAAAATGAATCCGCTGGAGGCGATACTTATAATTGGGGGAATTTTGATTTCTCAAATCTCTTCCGTATGTTTTCATCAGCCAATAGAGCATTTCTACTACCTGCAAGATCTGAATTTTTCGGCAGAAATTGATTCACCTTATGAGGATGGGTTGTACCTCCCTGAATTGGATACTCTTCCATATATGGACCTCCAGCTGTATGAGATAAATAAGCTAAAGTTTGTTCATTTATTCCAAGTGAATCGACATGAGGAATTAACTGGAAATAATTTGAGAGGAATCTAACCAGAAAAAACCTTTTTCAAAACTAACAACAAAAAATCTCCGTCGCCCAACGTTCCTAGCTGTAGATGAACAGGAATTTTGGAAGAGATTTGGAGAATATTCCTTCTCAACATGGTCAATTTATCAAGTCTAACGTCTGGCGGCTAAAGATTTATCTTTCCTGTCTTATGCTGGCGAATAGTACCTGGATTTCCAGCAAGTGGACACCTGCTACAATTACCAAGTCGGGTTTGAATTGTGACACAGCTTTGAACAGCATTTCAATTACTAGAAGACTAGCACTGAAGCTGTCGTGTCCAGCAATGAATCTACTCGTTCCAGGAGAGACCCAATCTTCCAATATTTCTCCTTTTTTATACTCCAAAATGACATGCAATTCATCCTGGATTCCTCTAGCTTTGGCAACAAAAAGGCAAAAACCTTGACAATTCTAGTGGAGTTGGTTCTCTTCACAGCTGGATGAAGAAGTGCTTGTGCTCGAGGTCCGATTGCCCCAACCAAATAAACCTAGACTAATCTCATAAAGCTCAAAATAAACAAACATCTGTCGCCGGAAATTTCGATGCAATCCTCTCCGCCATAATTGCAGCATTGCCTCCCAGTTGTTTTTGAGATTTCCGAGTATTCTCCGCCTGTCGCACAAGGACATTAAATACCTCGTCCGATGAAATATATCTAGTTTATTTTTATTTATTCCGAAGGGATACAAACCTTTCTGCAGCTGCTCCTTTTTGGAAGAAATAAGTAAAAGTCTCGTAGAGTTCGGCTAACGAATTAATCTTTTCGTGACGCTTCCCTTGTTCACATGTTGTATTGAGCGACTCAATAATGCTCACGCCTGGAGCGACAAGATCAACATTACAATTAAAACTAGAAATGTTGTCGGCTCGTTAGCGCTCACACATGCACTCACCCGATAACAACTCGCTTGAATCCTGAACCAGGTTTTATAATCTCTGCCTATAAAGCTCTCTAATAATGAACAAAACCAATACCTCCCAGGCTTGAGCAATCGCCTGCTCAACCGTCTGTACATTCCTCTTGTAATGGTTAAATAATCGACTAAATATAGAACACCTGTCCGATAATTTTTTGATGAACAAACCTATATAAAAAAGGAATTAGAAAGAAAATAATTGCCAATCGGAGGTTTCGATGGCAAGGGGCGAATAGCAGCTTCTCCCCAATCATTTAGAAGTCCTCCCGATAGACGGAGACAAAATAGCGTTGTCATGTTCATATTGATCCCTCGTTCTTCACAAAATCAACCAAAACAACAAACAACCCGTCGCTTTTAGGTTACGGTAGCTGACTAGCTCGACTACCGCATTTTTCTGCTAGCGTGAGAATCTTTTATTCAAATTTGTTTTGTTTTCATCCTTCTTACTTCTAAAACTGCAAAATTAGAATGAAACAACATATCCATGTGTTTCTCCTAAAGTCTGGAGCTAAAAGGCATTATCGATTCTCCATTAGTCTTTCGCTTAAAAGTCCTCTTCTAGCTTTTAATTATTGATCCGCTCTTCTATCTGTTTTAAAATAATAGTTTCTATAATTTTAGCATAATAATATGTCTGCCCGAGATGCTATGGCGCAAATGCTTGACGAGCTTATGGGAACAAAAAGGAATCTCGACCTGGGGACGGATCTTACTGTCACTTATGATGTATTTCCTTTCTTTTTCTTCTCAACAAATTATAATTTAGGATCCAAATATCTGTAAATATTTTATCGTTGGATTTTGTCCACACGAGATGTTTGTAAACACAAAAGCGGACCTAGGTAAGTCCTTCTAATTAAAAAAGCTATTTCCTCAGGTCCTTGTACAAAAATTCATGATGATAAATTGAGAATAGATTATCCAAATAGCTCAGCGTTCGAAAAAATGGGATTTGAACGTGATTTTCTTCGCTTTTTGATACAACTGGAAGATGAAAACCAACGGAGAATAAAGAGAAATAAAGACAAACTGAATGCGACCGATGCTGCTACCCAGGCAATTTATTTTATTTTTACGAAAGAATAGTTTTAGAAAAGAGAAGAAGAACGAGTAGCTGGATTGAAAGTCGAGCTGGCAAAACTTGAAGAAGAACAAAATAGGGTGATGAAACTAATGGAAGAAGCAGGCGAACGGAGTGATGCGATTATGAGCATGCAACTTATGCAGCAGTATGAGATCCTCGATCTGGCAAAGAAAGAGCTAATTCAGGTAGAAATCATTTCACCAAAATATAGAGAATTTAGAAAATAGAGACACCCGATCCATCAGCAGTTCCTTTAGCGATTGCTCCCATTCTCGTTGAGTCAGAAAATCGACAAAAAGATGTGAGTCTTTATTTTTTCCAGCGAACTATCAGAGGCATAATAACAGCCGGGGTTGAAATTGCTGTCAGCGCAGCTTACATATTCCCACTGCGATGAGGCCCTGCCATTCAATCGCATCTAAAATCCTATTGCCAGAAAAGATTTGACAAACCGAGAGGCAACTTCCCATTGTATAATTTGCTCCGTCTATAAAATTAGAAAATCCCATCTGATCTCCATTCAGCCATTTTTCCGTAAGAGAATCAAATCCCAGCCAGCAGCGAATGAGAGATGTTCCATTATAGGTTTCATAGCTTATCGCTGCCGCCCAATATGTTGCTAATTTGTAATTTATTTCTAGTATCAACTTACAATAGAGAAATTCTTGTTCTCGATAGCTCTCAGCAGCAGCCATCGTATAGCCCTTTTCGAAGCATTCTTGTTTCTTTGCGCTAAAATTTGCTGGGCTATTATCAAAATTCGTATAGCATCGATTAGTAGATCTCAGATAATTTAATTTTGGCTTACAAAGCGCTTCTAAACAACCATTTAGAGTTCATTTGACTTACTGGAGGGATAAAGACACATAAATCCGTTTGTTTTAGAGTTAGGGCTCTTGAAATTCTGTGTAAAACGATCATAAACCATGAATTCTGGATCGGGTGCTCCTGGATTTTGACTGCGAAACCTGGATAAACTATAGGAAATGTTTGAATTTTGCGTAGAAGTTCCATTGTAGTAAGGCAACCAGATAGACCAATTTGCATTGGAAGTATCGTCGTTCTTTTCACATCTAATAAATGCTAAAAAAAAAGTACTCGTTTTTCAAACGACAATTACAAATTTGAGCCGTTTCTTGGATATATTTCTCATCGCTTGCCTTTTCAATGCTTGGAAGTTGGCCCTTCATATTTTGGCAAGCTTTGCTCGCATCTTTCAACGTCCCTTGGAACATTTCCACAATGCAACCAGTATAATATTCATCCAATTTTCCTCCAAAAATGCACTGCGCATTAGCCAATCCTAATACCATCAAAATAAAGACCAGGAAATTATACATAATCTAGGAAGGAAGTGGGAAAAGTTACTCGTAGAGATATTTATCGAACTCGCTGTTAGAAATGCACTACTTTGTTCGTATATTTATTATGCTAGCAATGCGATTTTCCAGCTGGGCAGCTATAACACACAGAGAATATATTATTCGAGTTCTTGTAATCCCATTGGAAGGCATTCTTTCCGTATAAATTCATGCACAGATTAGTGTCGTTCGAAGTTTTTTGTCCAACAAAATTCGAGTATTTTAGAGGGTCACCATTCCCCCATTTGTTAGTGAAAGGATCGTAGTTTAGCCAGAGATTACAGCGATCGCTTTGAGCGCACGCGTCACGAGCAGTTTCTTCTTTTGTCGCAGCTGCTATTTCTTTTATTGAATAGCCTTGAGAGTGTCGGTTTTGAGAAGAAAACCTACTGTATAAAACTTCGGCTTCTTTTGATGTTTCTGCCATAGCCAAATCCATATTGAGAAAGTCGCAAAAATGTTTTGAATCAGCATAATTAGCATTGAGCTAGAATTTTAAAGTTTTTATTCTAAGGTTTTTACCTTCGCTCGATTGTAACATCTACCCGTTGATTTGAAATAAATTGAATCTGTTCTATCGCTACACAGTGGCTCGTAAGGGTAAACACATAGAAACCCTGCTTTTGACTTTGCTGGTTCGATGTAGGCACTGTTTATGCGATCATAAACAATATAGTTAGGATTTGGCTCTGTGTTTTGCTCTCGAAACTGTTGCAAAATATAGGTAATGTTGGAATTATCAATGGACTTTCCTTTGTAGTACGGTAGCCAGACAGTTGTATCGTATTTTCTTAATTCCCCCGCGTTAGTTGGTGGAGAAAATGACAGAAACGCTGAATGGTTGATGTTAGCTCCACTGTTAAAGATACTTTTAAAGACAGTTTGGTATAGAAACTGCTCATCGTTGTCGTTTAAAATATGTGGAAGGTGGCCACCCATTTTTTCACAAGCTTCTTCTGCCTAAAAGGAGTTAAAAATCCTTCTTTAAAATGGCTACGTGAATTAAATCCGTTTCATACATTTCTACAATACAACCGGGGAAATCTAGGTCAGTACTCCCTCCAAAAATGCATTGTCCAAGTAGTTGAGCAGGAAGAAAAAAGAGTAGAAGCAATACAAGCATCTGAACGTGATATCGGTAGAGATTTGAAACATTTAAAGAAGATTGTCTGATAAGAGAACGACGGAAACAGAGATTTGCCCAGGTTATTAGGTGTAACTGATTGCACACAGATCACGAGTCATTTTTGTTGCAGGTTTGTGAGGTCTGTGGCTCCATGCTGATTCGAAATGATGCCCAAGTCCGAGTGGAAGAGCACCTCATGGGTAAAATGCACATGGGCTTCGATAAAATTCAAAATACAATCAAGGAATTAAAGGTTAGTTAATCGAAGGCTTAAAGGGGCGTCTCTCCGATCAGTTCTCCTAAAAAATATTATTATTAAAGAATACTTTTGTTTCCAAGGTCTATCTACAATAATTCAGGTGCAATCAGGGAGCTAAAGGTTAGTTGTATCTGGTAGGCGATGTACTGCTCCGTTCTCTCACACAGCTGTATACCCAGGTACCCTCCTAAAATCTGTTCTAATTTCGATCCTTTTTCGTCTAAATTTCTTGGGAGAACAGTGGGTTAGATAGCCTAAATTTTATAGACATTGATCGGTGTGCGAGATAGCTTTTCCCTTAGACTTCACAGAAGAAAACACAGGTGCCTTCTTTTATCCAAATTTTAAAAATCCCACAAGACGACACTACTTTTTCAGGAGAAGTTCAAACAAGAAGACTTAACGAGAGAGAAGGAACGAGAAGAAAGACGAAAAAAGAGAGAAGAAGGGAGAGGCTCTCAAAGAGATCGGCGCGATCATCGAGATCGTAGAGATCGAGATCGTGACTACCGAAGGTATTTTTCAAATAATCATCAAGCTATAATCACTTTTAGGCGTTCTCGCTCTCGTGATCGTCGAGATCATTCTCGCGATCGCCACCGCAGAAGACGCTAGTACAGGTATTTAGAGCTTTTGCCAGTTCTTTCCCTTCTCTGTCTATATGAAACTCCAATAAAACATTGCCTTTCTCTCTCTTTTTCAAATTCCTAAAGAGATCTTCCCGCTATTTCTTTTGTAGTGCGAGTCATTTTTACCGGTTTAGATGGTAGTTAGGTTTCAAGAGCCAATAGTTATACCTGGTGAAGATGTTTCTGAGATTGAATGTGAGTGTGGAGAATATGAACTAAAGCGAAAGCGGAAAAGTGGTATTTTGTGTAAATGTGAAGCAAACACTTTTGTGGGGAATTGTCTAACCGTCTGTACTAAGCCATCCAACTTCTCGCTTCACAACGTTTGCTGGCTCCCTCTTTAAAAAAGACCATTTAGGGTTCAATTATAAAGAAATTCTGTAAAGAACATATCAAAAAATTCCGGCTGCATCAGGCGTGTGCACATTGTCATCGATTTCTCAGATCAGTAAGTCTCTTTCTATTTTTAGCTGAATTTCTCTAGGGATCTTATTATTCTTGCACAACTTCTCATATCTCTCATATCGGCTGTACAATTAAACATTCAAAGCCAGGAGTTCCGGTCTGCTCGCATTGTTGTTCTCCAGTCTCAAAAATGTGTCTCAACGGGGTAAGGAGGAAATAAATTTCCGAATATTTTTCCAGTCGGTTCCTAGAAATTCCCAAGATTCTGATATTGATTCTGTAGTGGAATGTAGAAAACCAGAGGAAATGGAATCCCTCTTTAGAAGAAGGATGCTAGATCATGGAGAAGAAGAGGTTTCCTCTTTGTTTTTCTCCACCCTTCTCTTGAAAAGCAATCCCTTTTTGGCCAGCATTTTACGCCAATTTCACGTACCAATATCGGGAGAAATACTGATAACGCTAGTAAAATACTATACTGAGGAGGTAGGACGTGTTTTTATTTTATAAGAGCGTGCATTTCAGATATGGAATGTACTTGCTATAAATCCAGATTATCATTTTTTATTAGGGAGGCAGTGTGAAGGCGATACGGCAATCTCTCTGGGAATTAGGGAGAATAACTGGAGCTATGTGTTGAAGTGAGTATTTCTTCCCTCATCTTTCGTCTATTATTGGCTGGAATGGGGCTCCAAATTAACGTAATTAATGAAATTATCGCCTGTTCGCCCGGGAATAGAGAGATGTTCTTTATCTCATTCTTGTCCAAGCTTTTTGAAAATTGCTACCAGAAATTTGCGGAAACATTTATGTCAAAATGATATAATTGCACCTGACAGAATGGGGCTCCCAGTTCCTTGTTTAGTTTGAAATCCGCTCTCTAGTCAAAAGAGGTTCCCAAGGCAATTTCCCATCATCTGACTACTCAGACTATTATTCCCGTTTTCCAGGCAGTTCATGAGAACAATTTTCGTTTCCCGTCTCTGCCATCAAAAACTCCCCTTAGCTCTGTAATCCCCTCTCTCGCTCGCCGCCCAGGAAGCATTTTTTCAATAGTCGAAATCATTGTCCGGCCTCATCCTCGAGTGTCAACAATTCTTCACGCGGGATTTGTCGAATTTTTTGGAGAACTAGGAGAAAACCACCAATTTCTCTCTCTTCTCCTGGAGCATTCTTTAAAAAGCGTTCGTAAACAAACGACGTGAACTCCTCTTGAGCACATTACTCACTAGGCACACGCGATTATGCCATCCTTTGGGAGTTGGTCGAAGTTCTTTTCTTGGCCGCCCAGAAGCTCTGACGCGATTAGGACGACGGGACCAGGGGACAATTTTAGGACTCTTCCTGGATTTTTCCGCGCGGTCGAGCAGCCACAAAGAGCCACAGGGCTTCTAACTATTTAACGGGGGCTTCTGGAAAAGATGTTTGCAATGTTGCCCATTCACCTCGAAAGCTGTAGACATACTGGCCTCGTCACGTCGCTTCCTCGGGGGATTTTGCTTGGTTGACTGGCATCTAAATTCGTATTCGTGTTGTTTTTTCTTACTACTGGCTCCAAAAAATAAGAAGACAAAGTCCAGGCTTACAGCTTCCGAGTATGACGAATCGCCTCGGATTACTTGTCCTCATTTTGGGCTGTGATCCTCCATCACTGCCACTACTCCCGACTCTTTCAAAACAGATATTGTATTCATAGCTGCGAGAGGGACTCTTGATTCTTCTTTTTAGAGCCGAAAATTCCAAAACATCACTTGAAGCCGTAAAATTGAGTTTATGCCGTTTACGTGTGCCCGTAAATTCTTTGAATTTTCGTTGTCAAAGTGGCCGGAAAGGACTGCCCCTCGAAAACAGACAACTGCGAGTGACAGCTTCTCCTGATGGCAGTCAAAATAAAATTTTTCTTTGAAGTTCTGGTTTTTTTTTTGCGAGGCTTCGTTAACGAGGCTTGTTCTCTCCACTAAAAGCTCCCCATTTTTGACAGCTCTCATCTCATTCTCCAACCGTGAGAATAAAAGTCTCCGGGAGAAAGAATAATCCTCCCGTGATATCTCTCGAATGACGCAGTCAGCTCTCTCTCTCTCTCTCTTTCCCCTTTTAGGCTGGGTGGCTCTAATGGCACGCTCATCGCGCAGCAACTTTCACTAAACTATGCCACGGCGTGTCATCGATGCTAAACGCTCGAATAATTATAGCTGTGGAGCGTCGACAGCTTTCCCTCTGAGAGTGTTGCAAACAAATATTTGGGTGCGTGTGGATTTATGTGGAGGCGTGGCTTTTTATTGGATTCTATTTTTTTCAAGAAATTTAACCCCCTCTGGATATAATAGCTGTCTGAGTTTAATTGACGCCGACATGTCTGCTTCCTATAATTTCAGCCCAATCATTTTTATGTTCTCTTTCCCTTCGACGATAAAAATTAACAATCTCAGACTAGTGAGGCACTTCGACTATCGTAGTGTGGATGTGGAGATGCAGACCGGGAGGGATCGAAAAACCATCCGCGAATTGGCTCAATTTGCACCAGTAGAAGTACAGGAGGCATTGGAAAGAGCCGCCAAAATTAGGACTTATTCTAGAGGCTTTGAGAGTCAAACAATTCTTCGAGAGTTAGTTTTAGCCAGAGAATTGGAAGAATGAGTTAAAATTAGGGATATATCCAGAGGAACGGAACGGTTTCCAATCCGAGTGATCAACGATGTCGACGATGAGATACTTCCCCATGATTTTACATATTCCACGCGAGTGGTCGACCGAGTTGGCATTCTAAAACAGCGTAAAACGGATGAGATGCTGGTGAGAAGACTTCCTGCTTCTCAAAGATCTCTTCAGATTTGTAATTGTCGTTCTGGTTGCGAGATGGATTGTGACTGTAACAGCGGAGTTTATGAAGAAGACGGAAGAGCCCGGCTCCACATGCTCGAATCTCCCTTTTTAGAGTGCAGCTCGGATTGCTTGTGCAACATGGCTTGTGGCAACAGAGTAGCCCAAAAGGGGTCAACTCACCCTATCGAGGTAGGGGTTGTTTGTTTTAGCCAAAATGACGATGGCTAGATCTTTCGTACACATGATGGCAGAGGATGGGGTGTCCGGGCTTTGTCTCGCATCCGCAAGGGCACTTTTATCGGCGAGTACACTGGAGAGCTACTGACAAATGCTGAATCAAACCATCGGATGGATAGTTATCTCTTTGAAACATCAGTGGGTGATCAGAACTACACTGTAGACGCACGACTGCTGGGCAACTTCACCCGATTTATTAATCACAGTTGCGAGCCAAATGCCAAAGTCTGCATGGTCGTTTGGGACTGGCAGACTGAACAATTAAGCCACATTTGTATTTTTGCCGTAGAGGATATTTACAAAGGCCAGGAGATTACAATAAGCTACGGTGAGCATTGGTGGCGAGCAAAGGTAAATTCTCCTTAAAAAAAACTCTAAACTAATGATTGAAGATAGTCGAATTCTCTTGTCGATGCAAGAGCCCAAGCTGTGAATTCACCGAAGCAAAAAGGACAGCTCTCCTTAGGAAACAAGCAGAAGCATGCTCAATCAGCTCAAGCTGCTACGACAGTGAAGTAGCCTCCGAATGATCCTTCTCCCTTTCAAATTAGATTCACTTTTCAAAATATCACAAAACATTCTGAACCAAAAAATATAACGGGTTTTTTCTTAGGATTTTCCTTGACCTAAATAAATTTTAGTTCATTTCATTCATTCTTCAACATTTCTTATAAGAGATTAGCAAATGCAGCGTAGTTCCTACTAAAACTTAATGCGTTACGACTTATTTTGACTTTATCTTAGTCATGTAATCTAGGAAATCATGGGAATGAACTTATTAGAGGTTGCATCAGACGGAAAAGCAAACCGGAGGAAAGATAGAAACTCAAGGAAGTCAGATTATCTTCCATTGATTTGTAGTTTGTTTTCAGACGATCATCCAGAGGGAAGAGACGCTTTCTTAGAAGAAGCGCGTTGATTCAAACAATCGTATTTGTCTGCCTTATTCTACAACTGTTGGCTCAAAGTTTAGCTAGAAAAGACAAAAAATACAAAGAATCATCAATTCATGCGGTTTTATCACATTATTTTCAGCGGCTTATCTCATGATTCAGTCTCAACCTCTCGTCATTTCCTAGACACTTTGATTTAAAAGGCAACTGATTGAGACGGCAGCCCAGGTCTCACATCATGACTTTGACTTACAACACTGCCAGCTCCCAACCAGCCACAAACTTTAAGGTAATTCGTCTGCTTTTTTCTTAAAATCAATTTTATTTAGATTGTTCTTAAAGATACTTCAAATCTTTGGGATCAATTGAGGCAAATAATGAGGGAGCAGAAGTACACCACACAGGATTATGCTTCCATCGCTCTGATGGAGGAATTTGACAATGTCCATCCTTTCTTTGTCGTTCGGCCTGAAGACAATCTACTGATTGGAGCCACCCTGATGATCGAAACTGAAGAAGTCATCTACGGAAATGTTTATGTCGTTAGAGATGGATTTAGAGCCGCCGGATTTGGTAAACAAGACCTTTAAAAGGGAATGAATACCGTAATTTCTAGGAGTCAAGATGGTTTTTGCCATGCTCAATAAGTTAGATCCTATTCTGCAAAAGAAGCCCCTTATTGGAAGAGCAGGTAACCAGCTATAAATAACTTTAAAATCGAACCAAATCTTTTAGTAAAGACAGTCCTCTCGGTTTATCAAGGGCCGCCCTTCCACGCTAGATATCTCTACGATATGTATATCCACGAATTTGCTAACAAACAAGAATTGCGACGATTTTTCGCATTCACATCGAATGCTCAAACAAGCTTTATCGTGGATTTGAAGGCGATGAATAAAAAACAATTTGAGGAGGTTCTAAAATTCGATAAGCTTGTAACTGGAGTAGATCGAAGCCGATTTTTGAAGGAATACTTCTCCATTGACTTTGTTACTGGTATGGTTTCCTTTATCAAGAAGGAAAGTACTGTAATTTTAGGAGTCGCTCTCTTATCTTCTTCTGGAAAAGTACTTGGACTGGCCGGTGCAGTCCCTACATTTGAAGAGGGTCTCTTTAAAATTGCTCCAATTTTTGCTTCAACCCCAGAAGAAGCTTCCATTCTCATCCATTCTATCTGTGATAAAGTTGATCATCCTGAAGCGCACTTTATTTTCCACAGAAGGACGGGATCAGCTGGCGATTGGTGTGCACAAAGGTGTCAGGAGCTTGGTGTAAGTTTTAGGAATTTTTTTGGGGAAAAATAATGAGATAATTTATGATCAAGAAACTGAACTCTTAAGTTTCAGACATCAACAAAACATGTCAGTATTATGCTTCAATCTCAACTCCACACTGCCACATACACTGAACTCTCTCGACCAGAACTGATCTTCGCGCCAACCAATTCGCCTGCTCATTTTGATGCATAATTCGTGTAAATAAACCTTGGAGAAAATGACAAAAGTGAAATCATCCTTTGATTTTTCACGCTACACCCTCTCTGAAAATGATCTCTCTTTTGCATAATAACCGATCATTATCTATGCAAACACTCCTTGGTTAGGAAATGCTCATCATGTGAAGGCGCTTCCTGTTGACTGACGTCTCTCTCTTTTCTCGCTACCTTCTACTTAACTTCCTGCAAAGCGAGAAAACTTGCAATTTGAGAGAAAAATAACTATTGGAGAGTCTCAAAAATCGGCTAGACAGGAAGAGTAAAGCGACAAAACATAGCTAAACGTTTCCGTGAGCGTTTGAGAATAATTATTTTCTCTCACTCTTCCATACCATTTTCAATAGCTTGGCTGCGTTTATTACCACCCTTTTGTTCGCTTTTGTTGATGTTTTGGCTTGCTGATAACCAAGCGATCGCATGATAACTGTTCCGGTTGATATTTTTCCCGATTTAGCGCAATTCAACTCTTCAGTTTATTATTTTTACATCTAGAATGACTCTCCTGGTTGCATTAAATCTCTTCCGTCCATGAATTTTATGACTCTGCCGATGAATTTCTTTTGACGGCTGGACGGGTTCTTTCGAATTGTTCACTGGAAGAGCCAAAGATTTTATTTCTTTTCTCCACTTTCACTGAAAAACCATAAGTGTGAGTCCAAAATAAACAAGAAAATTGCTGCCCGACTCTTCGCCGTAAATCACAGCTGCTCATATGTTTCCTACCGTAATCACCGTCCATTATCCCCTTCTCCAAGGCCGCACTTCCCGCGTTTTCTTCACCCCAGACCACCTGTCATTTTCTGCCAGTTGGGCGTCTATCATTTTGTTGAGAAAGAGCTCTCGCCTCAACTGCTTTTCATAATTCAATCGCCGCTTCTACGCGTCAAAACAATTCTTCTCTCTTCTTGGCTCCATTTTCTATTAATTTGGTAGGTTTAGGAAAGAAAACAGTGAGTTTTAGGGTGCCTGTTATGGACGTCTTGCATCAAAAATTTATAACTTCATCATTCGATTTGAGTGCAAAGGTCCCCCTGAAAATTACGTATTCTTACGAGGAAGAGATCGGTCTCAATGCCATGTCAGCGGCATTTTTATGCAGGGCAACGGCTAATTATTGGGTTCGGTTGTGTGCCTAGCTGAAGTTAGTAGCTTCCTGGATCGGAAGATTTTTCATTGATGATTCCAATTAACTCCCAGCAGGGCTTCTCCCACACCCCCTCAGCTCAAATTTCGATGTATCCGTGTCTCACGCACACAATTCCTTGAAATTGCCTCTGAAAGTTGTCGTCAATCCCAGTGCTCTTTGTTCCTGACTGACCCCCTTAATTGCGAGCGAAAGAGTCACACAGAGCCTCACATGCCTCGGCGACGAATCCTGCATTTCCTAGGAGCTGCTGCAAGTGCAAAAGGTATTTTTAGATTATTAAAGCTACAGTAATTGCTCATTCCCAGCCGTGAAAGATGTCTCATTAGGCTTTTTTTCCTCTTGGGCTGTACTTCATGTTTTTCCTGGAGCTTTGACTTCAATTTACGTCGTCTGTAGGCTTCACTTGTCACTTCGAAACAAAAATAATTCCCTTCTCGAAAAAAGCGATTCTTTACGCATTCCTCCCACCCTTTGGCCTCTCTCTTTCTCAGTCTAGGGGGCCTCCCAATTACCAACAATTATTACCGGCTTCCGGCTGCTGTTTTCTTGAAACATCCGTTTCTTCCAGTCAATTAGGCTCATTATGAACAAAAGGAGATGAAGGTTCAGCGGTTGTTGTGTTTTTCCACTCTTTGTACGTTTTAGTCTCCTCCGCTTCTCCAAAAAGCGAAAGGAATTTCCTCATTCTGACGCGAAAGGAAAAGTCCATTTTCTTCCAATTGGTTTCACTGTTAATCGGATTCCCAAAGCCCCATCCAAAGATCAAAGCAATGCTCGTCCGTTTCCGTTCCCGCGGGCCTAATGGAGCGCTCCCAGTAGGTGGACTACTATTTTTCTTAGAAAAATCCAACCAATAGGTACAATTTGTCCTCATTTTCCCTCCAATCTGAAGGGTATTCAGACTCATTTTCCAAGTAAATAATTTTCACTGAACTTTAATGTTTTAGATGTAGCCTAATTATTTCTTATTTTCCAGCTGCCATGTCATCTTCTAATGACTATACCGGCTACTTCCTTCAGTCTTCTTCAACACTGGATTCAGCTTTGTTTTTCGTCTTGGCTGCCTTTATTTTGAATGTAATCGTCGTAATCGGTAGGATATGTCTCCTAAAAGTAGAAAGAAAATATTTAGTAGCATTTTGCTACTTTGATCCATCGCCTTACGAGCCGCCATTGGTTCAACGAACTTATCGCTCGATCCGTCGACTCAGCAGAAGATCTCCTCCAAAATCGTGTTGCAACAGTCCCTCTCCATCTACAGTACTTTTTGTGTGACAATTGTTGTAGCAGAGATTAACGGGTAATGTGAAATATCGGGTGAAATGTGAATATTTTTGTGGCAATAAATGGTTTGAAAGTTTTCTCCTCCTCTCGCCATTAGAAGAGACCTCCCTATCAATATGACCCAAAAGATAAGAACAATTGATTCGTCCCTCGAAAGGGAGAAAGCCAATTTATTTTTATTTTGTCGACCAGCAGTTTTTTTGATCAACAAACTCGTCGTTGTTTGTGTTCTCGAGGCTCGTTTTCTCCCACCTGACTCGTCCCGTGACTCACTCTAATAACCTAGATTTAAACTTAAGTAATTCAGGAAAATGAACGGGTCAGATAATGCTTTCCTAAAAATGCCTCACATTTTCAAGCCACTGCAGACGGTAATTCTGTTGATATTTTTCTACTACTTTTTCCTAGCTGAATGCAATAATCCTCGCAATTTGCATAGGCTCAACTGCTGGATCAGAAAATGCGCTAATTTGGTTTGTCGTCATATTCTCTCTCTTGGTTTGTGCTAGTTCTCAATCAAATCTAAAAGAAATTAAGGTATCAGCAGCAGCTACTGTAGTTTTCGCAATGGGAATACAGGTATTTTTTCTTCAAATTCCTTCAGGTTCTTTTTCTAGGACCAATTGATGGAAAACATCAGCAATGGACAAGTTGCTTGGAATGCTGTGGTAGGTTGAATTAATTTTTCTGAGCATAATTTTCCAGGAATTAGCTTACTCTTTTCTCTTCTCTGTGCTCTCAGTCCTTGGCATCTGGCTTTCTTTCAGTCTCTCTGGACATAATCAAGGAGGAAGCACAGCTGGTTATATAGCTGCTGGGCTTTTCTTTGTTGTTCACACTGGATTATACGGAGTTCCGTGCTATTTCTTGTACAATGAAGTGCAGAACCAGCGAAGGGAGGCGGAAACGATTGAAGTGCGAAGTGCTCATCCTTTCAGCGAGGCTCCCTATCAAGATCTCTAATTATTTCCAGGACTTTTGTATTTTAATACTGGTTAATTTTGAAATAAATTATTTGGTTTTAGCAAAGAATAGTTGTTAATCAGCTCACTCGACGGTTTTAAATTAGAAATGGTGCAATATGCCACAATCTGATTCAGAATCAGTTTGAGAAAAATTTCAAAAGCAAAGCCCTTCAAAAGAGATGGCGGGAATGGCGCTCCAACGCGAAATCTCGCTGCGCAACGGCTTGATTACCACAGGAATACGCAGTAGACCAAGGAGGGCCAGTAGTTCCTACCAATGATGACAGGGCTTTTTTCAATTCGATTGTCCTTTTTCGTTTTCCTTTCGTTTTTAGGTTGGACAATTCACTATTCATAAAGCGGAAGTTCGGAAACAGAAAAGCTTCTATTTCCTATTAGTAAAAGGCTTATTCCTCACTAAATCCGCTAATAATTAATTTTAAAAAACGCCTTTTTAGGTAAAGGCCCAGATCATTAGAGGAAATTAACTCTTCTTGTTTTTTATTTAGTTTTTGATTTCCAATAATAAGATTATTGGATTGAACTCTTAAAGCGCCTATTATTGCTTACAAGATAGGCTTATTCGATAAATGGCTCATGATTACACTCTCAACCACTTCTCACAGAGAAAATTTATTGAATCGCTTTAAATTTCCTATAGAATCAGGGAGAATTGCTCTCACTGGTTATATTCTTTACAACAGTAGTACCTCGAAAGTTTCCTTATCTCCTTCTGCTTAGCTAGTTGTTTTCTTGTTTTTCCTCTTTTGCCTCCAGTGGTCATCGCGCCACGTGAAAATTACTTTTACAAAAAAATAGCTTTCAGGGTAAAACTTTGGGCTGAAAATGTCTGACGATCATCATGATGAGGATCATTTCAATACCGGTGAGTCCGGAGCTGCTGCCACTTTCCCCAAGCAGTGCTCCGCTCTCCGTAAGAACGAGCACGTCATGATCAAGGGACGCCCTTGCAAAGTAAGACTTTGACTCCTCTATTTTGAATCTTATCGAGAGAATGGACAAGAATAGAAGAAATTTGCAGATCGTTGAGATGTCCACCTCCAAGACTGGAAAGCACGGACACGCTAAGGTCCACTTGGTTGCTCTCGACATCTTCACCAACAAGAAGCTCGAAGATATTTGCCCTTCCACCCACAACATGGATGTCCCAGTCGTTAAGCGCCAGGACTACCAGGTAATTCCCACCCTGGTAAAAGATATTCTTTCCAGCTTGTCTCTATTGACGACGGATTCTGCGGACTTATGCACACTGAGACCAACGACATGAAGGAGGACTTGCGTATGCCCGAAGGAGACCTCGGAAACCAAATCAATGATGCCTACGAGAAGGCTGAGGCTGATGGAAACGATGTTATTGTGAGTTCATCCTCCCCGATCAAAACAAAAGCCTTCTAGGTTCAAGTAGTTTCGGCTTGCGGAGAAGAGGCTATCCTTGGTTTCAAAATCAGCACAAAGAATGCCTAAACGCCTTGTGAGCAAGAAATTCACGGTAACTTTTGTTGAATTGTAATGTTTACAATAAATTTTTCTATTATTCAGAGAGAATTCTTCATTCTTGATAAAGTCATAATATATAAGCATCTCTTTGTGAAAAACTCAACAAAATATTTCCTAGAGAAGTGAGATCTGAGCAGAAATGAGTCGAGATTTGTTTGAAAGACAAAAAAGACCAGTATTTTCGAGAGAAAAATCAATCAGCACTGAGATTCCGAAGTCTTAAAGGCGGTGCACGGCGAATCGGAGCCTGAGCTCGTGCTCCCTCCGTCTAAAATTTATTCGGTGGTTAGTTTTCCCTCCAAAGGGAGAAATGCGATTCACTGACTCGGCTCAGCCAATGTTCCAGCAGGAGTTGAAGTGTTTGCGACGCCTGACTGACATCTAACGGTCGCAGTCCGTCTCGTTGCGTTGGAGCCGCACAGCACATCAACAGCGGGGCAAATATCTATAGTTTTCTCTCCTATTTTGGACGAAAATTCGCCTACCACGGATAGTTTTGACACAGAAAGACCATTGTGAGGAGCTGATTGTAGAACAACAGCCAAATGGTCGAGCACCATTAATAGACACGTTCGAAGGTTGGGAGGAAGACAGTCCAACACGCGGAAGACTAATTCCCTCGACGCTGACATATCGTTCGGAGGAGCCACAGCCGCCACATCTCGCAACATCGCATGGATTTGAGGGGGAATCAACGGTTCGGGAAGTTCTCGAAGGAAATCCTTGATCAGGCAAGCCAAGACATTTGTATCCGGCATAGCGTCGGGAGAAAGCTCTGCTCCAAGTGGATTTACCTCCAACTCTTCTCTCAACAATTGCTTCTTCTCAACCGCACCGCACACTACAAATTGCGATAAATCTCTTTCTAAAGTTAAAAACAACTTACATAAATATATTCCATTGTAATCCACACCTCTTCTTTCGATTTCTTGTATCAAACGCGTTAAAGCAATCGGTGTGTCTCTTCTTTCTCGGGCCAGCAATCGACCCAACGGAACAGCAAAGACTCTAGAAATAGAAATATAAGAATAAAAGAATCTTACCCTTCACGAGGAGTACAAGGCCTCCTAAAAACCGACATCATGTCGTGAAAGCCCACTCTGACGTGAACTTGGCCCCTCGGCTCCAGATTTAGGGAGAACATGTGATCGCCGTTCAATTGATCCACAATGAATTTATCGAGAAGACGAAGAGCTCCACGAAAGTGCAATTTGTGTCGATATTCGGGATGCCAAGAGTAGATGTAGAATTGCAGCAGTTTGGCGTTGAAAACATCGATGTGGAAGGTTTCCCTCCATCTGTAGCGTCCTTCTCTGTGCGTGTCGCGAGTGACTCCCGTTCGAGCACGATGTTGTTCATCGACTTCCAGAACGCAGTACATTTCTTCCGCCCGTTCGCGTTCTCTCTCTCCAAGACGCAGGCCTTTTCCCTCTAGAATTTGGACGAAGAGTATTCCGGTCAGGCTATTCACTCCAAGACGGTCGACATCGATTCCTGGACCAGCTGGTCTCAAGGGAGTTCGGCGATTCATCAAAGGCGAAACATGGTAACGATCTAAGACTTGAGCCTGTGGAAGGATATGTCTCTGTGGAACCGGAGAGCCAACAAGCGACTAAAATAAGATTCAAAGAATAAAGAATCAGTTCAAACCTGAGCCATAAGCGTTCTTCCCGGTAGTGAAGAGGAACGAGGTCCTCGATTTTCCCCGTAAGTGTGAGACCATCTTGAGGGACGAGCTGCTGGATTACTTCCCGGACCCGCCCAATACCTGACAGCCTTTTTTAAAAGTTAAATTAAGAAATTACCTGTATTCTGCAGCAGAAAAAATGTCATTTACCGTTCGCCCACTGCCGCTGCTATATGGACGAACATCTAAATTCTCGTTTGATTTTCTAAAAGAGATCCAATAAAGCTGGACTTTTCCTTTAGCTCCCCACCACTTTTCCTCCTAAACAGCAGTAGATCAGCTCGCTTGGCTGAGAAAACGCAATTGGTGGTGGGCAATTACGAGTCCGGCTCAGCGCGCAATAAACAGGGTCCCCCTCTTCGAGTAGCCGAAACAAATGGAACTCACGCGGTGGTTGTGCACGAGATCCAAACGCTGGGGAACTGTGCTCCGGCGCTGAGACAGCTCCTTCATCATCATAGACATCCGATAAAAGAGCATCTGTTCTCCATTTCACATTTCTAGGTCCTAAAAATTTGAGTTTATTAGGAGAAAAAAGGATAAATGGACCTGAAATAGCTCTCCTTCTAGGCAACGAATTACTTTTATGATCGCGAAGGGGACGAGGCAAGACGGGAGAACAAAGAGATCGAGAAATTAGAGGATCTGCCACACCAGTGGTGGTTGAACGCGGCATGGTGAAGGTCGACGGCTGAAAGATTGAAGATATTCGGAGGAAAAAAGACCTACCGGAGCGGAATTGAAGCTCTCTGTTCTCCTGACTTGACTAGGGCCGGCGGAAAATATCTTCGGAGGGGGTACTCTTGCTGTACGAGCAATGGTATCCATTCCAAGATTGTCCTCATGTCCACCGTAGCCGTTCATTCTTGCGTGCTGAGGAGGCGGCGGATAGATAGAACGCTGTTGTTGCTGACTGGAAGGGCCAGGTCTATGCATGGTGCGGGACATTGTCTCCTGGAAAAAGGAACAATCAATCCAGCTGGCTCTGACAAGAGGAGCGGCTGGAAGGGACCGCCCAGGGTTTTCACCTGTCGAGGGGCTGATGCGTTAATGGGCCGAGACAGAGACCAATTTTGGCAGATTTGCCGGACCACAGGACAACATTTCCATTTGCAACATTTTTGGGGACAACTGCACTTACTTGTTGTTGTTGTTGGCGGGCTTTTTTGCCTAGCCACGTGTTGGCGGTATTCGTCGGCTGGGCCAAGATTGTTCCGCTGTCGTCTTTCCTCTCTTCCACCCGATGGAAAACCACTACAGGACGTTCTGTCGGTCTTGAGGTTGACGACATTTCACGGCGGTTTTTATTATATCTGATAGTTTAAAAAAAAATAAAACCCTAGAAAACACTTACTGTAGCCTTAAAACGAGTCTTCTAGGAATGGAGAGGATCAAAACCACATCGTCAATGGCCATTTTACTGACTTCCACATTATTTACCGCAAGAATCTCATCTCCTGGTCGTATCACATCTCCATACCTATTGGGAAAATAAGTAAAAAGAATTTAGAGAAAGTTACCGTTCCAATTCGCTACCTTCGCCGAATCTACTGGCAAAAACTCCATACGATTTATCAATGCCATTGCCCTCTCTCAAGTATAAACCAAGAGATTGCCCTGGCTTCTGAAAGAAAGAATATTTTGGAAGATCTAATAAGCGTGAGTAATATCTTGTGAGTAATGAGATTCGCGTTATCTAACCTTAATAATCTCGACCATCTGCTGCACGAAGACCTCGCCCGTTTGAGGATCTCGAACATCGTTCCTGAAAATTGGGGTTTTCGAAGAAAATTGAAACTTACGCGTTCAGAATACGGGCACTTAGTCCCTGGAGACCGGCTGCCGTCAACGTTGATGAGCCGTCCTCAACCGCCCTGAAAAATTTCGGGTCAACTGGGGACCTTGATGGATGTGAGAACGCTTTCTCTCTTTTCACACACTGTGGAGATGAATAGAGAGGGGATGAAAAAATTCTGTGTGCTTTTTTCGCGGCCCCCTACCCACTACAATTGGACCCTTGGCTGCCCTCCCGTCCAGCCTAATTAAAAGTTCCGTGTGCCGACTCTCAAAAGGCTTGGAGGCCAGCCGGGTAAT
This sequence comes from Oscheius sp. JU1382, assembly GCA_932521405.1. Classification (NCBI taxonomy): domain Eukaryota; kingdom Metazoa; phylum Nematoda; class Chromadorea; order Rhabditida; family Rhabditidae; genus Oscheius; species Oscheius sp. JU1382. The sequence goes on from OW051476.1 coordinate 279,440, forward strand.
GGCTTTTCAGAGCTTGGCGCATATCTAATTTCGGTCCGGTGGAGTCCTCTCTCTCTCTCTTCCAAAATGGAACGCAGAGTGAAAAGGGTATAGGCTTACCTGAGCTTTCGGAAAACGTCCTCCGATAACCGACCGCCGCCTGAAATATTTTAAATTACAGGTAAATTGTCGGAAAATTGCGGATTAACGGCCAAATCTAAGCAATATCCGCTCGGAAAATTATTATTATTCTCACTAATCTTCGAAAAAAGGTTCTCAGTTTGTTTAGGAAAAAAAAGATAGAAGCGAAAATCTCTTTGAAAGAATATGACTAGAATTTAAGTTTTAATATCTCTTGGAAATTTTAGAACAATATTCAAAGATGATTCTGATTAAAGAGAAAGATCTAGAAATTTTCTAACTTTTTGACTGATTTTAGCCAACGAAAAAATAAGCTTGACCAAGACAACATTCGTAAAAAGAGAGCTTGAAGAACAGAAAGAAAACGAAACAGCGTGGTCGGGTGTTTGTGAAAGCTTCCGCTCCCATTCCCCTGTCCCAAAAACAAAAAAGGAAGCGATCTAGACGAATAATTTCCTCACCTGGCGGCGGCAGCTGGCTGCTCATGCGGGGCTGAGCCTAGAAAGACCCCGAGTCTCTGTACTTGTGTTGGACAGCCGGCCCCGTATCGACCACCCCCCACTCCCCCCTTCTCCTTGTGGGCTATAGGCGGCGGTACCCTCTCGAATCGACGTCTCTCTCTCTCTCTCTCTCTCCGAGACCCCCAATACCCCAGAGAGCAGAATGGAAGGAATCGATTCGACTCGAGAAGGTTAGGCTCTCTCTCTCTCTTTTAGGCAGCGGCGGAGAGAGAGCCAATGGGATAATCTATCATAATGGATGACTGACCGCGCTCGTCAGGCAACAGCAGAGAAGAGAAGACATTGATGCAGTGAAGGAGAGAGGTTTGTTGCCATGGGAGTCAGGCGGGTTCGATATGAGGCTGGGCTGGGATAATTTTGCTACCTCAGTCTTTCTTTTCCTCTATTTATTATAGAATTTCCATAAAATAAACAAACAAAATGCTAACAAATATATAATTTTCCTTTGGCATTTCGGCAGAATCTTTCATGGGCTCAGGCGTAGGAATTTCACTCGTTGAAGTAGCGATCACAGTCGGAATTGGTGGTCTATATTGAATTTGCATCGGTCTTCTAGCTAGCGGCTTTGATTTAACCGGAAGAATGATTGTTGGCGGCAAAGTAGGCGAAGCACATCCTCCTGAAACCATTTTTGCTTTTTTCCGAGTTTGCGGCTGACCATTTTCTTGCAAAATAATTGTTTTATCGGCATTTTCTGTGAAATTGAAGCCTCTTTTGCAGTGAGCTCCAGTCGACGAGAAAAAGAGACGGCCTCCCTCGTAGCGTAGAACCTGAACCCCAATTTGAAATGCAAAAGGTAATTCCTTCTTACAAAACAGGAGTGGGTATCTCTTGCTCGAGTAGAATAAATAAAGAGATGATCCTCATCTCGCCAAGAAGCTACGCAGCTATAACTCCTTGAGTCGTAGACGACTCCACTCTTGCAATCAAAGGCAGCAAGTCTCAGTGAATCGCTCCTCGAACAATCCACACTAACATTGTAGCAATCTCGATTCTTCAGCTCAATTGGAGTTGTGTAATGGCCCTTGATTCCGCAGCCAACTGGATTCGGCTGTTTTATCAGAGCTGCGTTCCAAATGGCAGAGGAAAGTTCTCCAACTTCGGAGCAAATCGACTCATTAGACGAGTTTTTATCAGACGAAGGAGTTGTCGTCTTAAATTCGATTAGATTGTCACTTCTCGCTCTGAACCAAAGACAATGATAGCCGAGTTCTTCTCCGCTAAAATATGATTTTCTTAACATTTTCAACAAAAAAGCTACCATTTGGTCCTTGAATGAACAAGAATTCTTTCGCCATCAACATGAACACAGCGAGAGAGAACAGGAGCCATTCCTGGGCCTTCATACCGTAAGACATTGGCACTAATCGTGAGGGAATCATATGTGCCTCGAAGCCATTCGGGAAATACGCAAACGGAGGTAGAAGAGTCCGAAACTCCCTCTGAAATTCGACAAGATTTACAGGGACGCGATCAAACAAGATTAAGAAAGCTAGCCATTCTAGCCAACTTCTTTTAGAACTGCTGCTGTGTAAAAATGAGCAAAGAAATCGAGCGTCATCACGTGAAGAAGGTTTTAACTCTCTAGGTTTTACTTTTTCTTCAAGGTTTACGAACAAGATGCCCAAGAGATGCCGTCGAATCAAACTGTCAAATTGCGGATGACCAATCTTCATCTATTCGGCACTGGAGTCTTCTCAAATGTCTATCGTGGAACTCTCCTGCGCAAGGAGGAAAATAAGGAGATCGCCATTAAAAAGACTTGGCCCGATCAGGCGAGAGAACGCAATTTTGAGGTGAATTTCTTGATGGGATTGAATCGTCGCTCGCATAAGAACGTTGTTCAAATGACATATTCTTTCACGAACAAGCACAAGGATGAAAAGATTTGCGAGGCGTTTGTCTTCGACTTCATGCCGGATACTCTTCATTCCGCCATTCGGCACAAAGATCTCAACCAGTTGGATATCCGTCTCTACTGCTGGCAAGTCTTCAGCGGGATACACTATCTTTCAACTCTGGATATCATACATCGCGATTTGAAGCCTGTCAACATTTTGGTCGATCATCCCAAAGGTTTGCTCAAAATTGCCGACTTCGGTGCTTCTAAAATCGCCAAAGAGGGCAAAAATTCAACCCCTTATCAGGTTTTAGAAGTTTTTTTTGGGGAGCAAATTAAGTTTTAGGTTACGCGTTACTATCGTCCTCCTGAGTTGTTGCTCAACTCAAAACGCTATGATTGTACTGTGGATATTTGGTCGGCTGGTTGCTGTTTTGGCGAGATGCTGCGTTGTAAGACTCTACTCCCCGGAAAGGATAGTCAAAACCAGCTGCAATTGATCATAAATGAGTTGGGAGTTCCATCAGCTGATGATTTGAAGGCAATGCAGGCTGAAGCCAGCTTCGACGGGGAGTCGAAAAAGCCTCGCAAATTTCACACTTTGTGTCACAAAGTGGCTGGCGAATGGCCGGAAGCGTTGGCTCTTCTACAGAGGGTTCTTGTCTTCAAGCCGAAAGAAAGATATAGCGGCCTGGCGCTGTTGAACGATCCCTTCTTCGCGGAACTCTTCGTTCCTGGAAAGGCTCGAAGCAACAGTCAGTTGATCAGCACGATCATCGAGAGAAATGATATCAAATTGGCTGAGTTAGTTCTTTGGACGAGTTTTTAATCAATAATCATTGCAGAAATGACGAACGACAAATGCATATTCGCCGTGTAAAAATGAATGAAGCCAAGAAGGAGGAGAAGACAAGCAAAGGAAGTCAGACCTCCATCATCAAACTCCAGCCTTCTCGCTCTGGCTCAGACGAGTCGACACATCTTCGCAATAAGAAAATGCGCCCGAGACAGCTTTCTTCCGAGACTCAGACGACTCAAAAAGCGAGTGCCGTTAATACGAGGTCGCTCAATCGAAATTAGTTCTTCAAAAGTTCACCGAAATGGAAATGAATAAAATACAGAACGGTGTTAATTATTGTTGCTTTTTGTGTTTGCTTTAAAAAAAGAGGTCAACTCACCACTTTTTAGAGAATAAGTCTCATAGGCCGAGATGGGCGACAATCTTCCGCAAGTTGAATCGTTCGCCAAATGAATCTTTTCGATCTCCGGGCTGCTAGGATCTCTTTCAAATGTTCCGCAGCGATAGTCGCCACTCTCCTCGTTTTGAAATATAGCCAGCTGACGACCGTCGGCCTCCTTCCATGATCCAATGCAGCGAAGAGACATATCGAACTCGGGGAAAGTACAGTTTTTAAATTGGAATAAGAGGGAGGGAGACTCATCGCAATTTGAGGCCTGAAAGTAAGTGTAAAATAGAGAATATTTTGAATAAATACCGTACTCCCTCCGTCCAGAGAACAACTCAAATTTCCGCCGCGTAGTTGATAGCCAATTGAGAACCTCCCACTCACTTCACAGTTGGCTGTTTCAGCATTTTCTGATCCTAAAAGAAATAGTAAAAAAGTCTAAGAATAAAAAATACGGAAGAGAAGATAGCCATCGATCATGGAGACGCTATTCGTATCGAAGCAAGTTGCTCGAGCTTCTTCTGCCTTCTCATGACAGACATCTTCTAAATTTGTTGTTTCTAATAAGCATTATTTGAAGAACCTTGTTGATGAGCCAATTGAATCACATTGGCGGTTTTTATAATTGGAGTTATGCAACGAAAGCAAGGAGCTCGTCCCATTCGCTTTAGCACAAAAATAAAAGCGTCGGCACTTTTGGCATAACACTCTCCATATTCGCTGATCGAAGTAGCAGTTATTGTGACCTATTTTTTGAAGTAAAAGTATTCCTTTTTTTAAGGTTTACATCGTCGAAGACTTGCGAATCTCTCAGAGCGTTATCGAAGACTAGATTCCTGAGGGAGGTTGACTGCTTTTTGTAGATACCGTGCAGAGCGGAATCGAGGCGACAAGGGGAACTTGTTGTTTGACCCGGAATTAGAGGAAGACCTGGGAAGGTATTGAGAAATTGAGGAAACTGACTGAGGAAAAGGAGAGAAACCAGCTCGACGAGCATGACCCCAACGGCAATGAGGATATATATTGTTATGCTCTCGACCTATTGATGGTCAAGTACCCTCGGAAGGTGACTGTACTCACGCGGAGACTGAGATCAACAAAATTACTACGGTCTTTTCTAAGGAAGAGTCGTCACGCCGCACGAAGGAACTCGTTTCTTCTGGGCGCGGTAAACAGCTATCTAACCGATGGCCGCCACCTCCCGTAAGGGTGCCTGGTGGATTTTGGTCCGTCTACTTCCGCTATTACCGTTGGTCGTAGCTTTTTTTGGATTAGTCGGCTACATCTCGTGGAGGTATGCTTTAACAGAGAAAGAGACAAACCTGTTTCTTTTATTGATTAAACTCCAAACAAACAAAGCAGTTTTTCGGTCTCTTTGGCACAATTTCTCTCATCGGCCTCTACAGATTAAAATCTCTCAGGCGAACCAAAAACTTTTTTCATGGAATTCTCGATGAAGGTTCCACGCCATAAAATTCCCAATTTCCTCTGGTTCTCGCCCTTGAGGCTTCTGATTGACTTTTGATCGTTTTGTGTAAACTAGACTGTACTTTCTCCCTTTATATTTGCTAAAATCCAGGACAAATGATCATCAAGAGATCTCACAAGTCTTTCCCGCGTAAATTGATCACCGTTCATTTTAGCCACATTCCCATGACGTCAGGAAAAGATCCAAAAACAAGCAATCTCAAGTGTTTTTTAGTTATCATCTCTTCACACCATTGGCACCTAAATTACAAATCAACTGCACAGAACTTCAAAACTCCACAAACCTTGACAATTATTTTAAAAATCGGACAGTTACTCATGGGCTCAACGGCTCAAACGAATCTCTCAGCAACAGGCATGAGATTTCTTAGTCTCAGATTCAACCAAAATGTAGATGTTGGGATATTAAGAAGCGATGGTATATGCCGGGAGAAGTTCCCGACTCGATGGAGGTCCACCACCCCGTCTATTATATTCGAATAGTCAGCAAACATTATTTATTCTTCGAGGAAGTCTTCAATATGATGTTCTCCCCCATTCATTTCTATTGTTACCCAATTGCTGATTCAGCCAGCGAGTCATTTGAATCCAAGGTCTGTCCACTTTTTAAAGCCAAAAAGGATTTAGGTTCGACTTCTTGGAGCCTGTGTCTTAAATGTAATTGTGCCAGAAGGCAAATTCGACATCTCAAATGCGACAGATATTTTCCGAGCTCATCAGGCTTGTTTTTACCGGATGGATGGCTTCAACTGGGAGCATGTCTTTATTAGTCAAGAGAATCAAATCCCGCTGCAGAGCGTTCATTTCCTATCGGATTTGATGCGCAGAGTTGGAGCTGCCTCAAAAGTTGGCCATGGCATTTTAACAGAGGAAAATACTCGAATATTAAACGACTCCACGCTGCCCTCGTATGCTGAAACAAAAGGCTAGAATCACTTTTTTAAAAAGTGAAAAGATTTAGACTTACTTCTCCACGATGTTTGCAATTGGCTCCATGGAAAGAAGGAAATAATTGGACTATCTCGACCAGCTGCGAAGGTCTTCTATCCATTAGTCTTAAACGCAACACTTCAAAATTGTCTCCAACCTGGACCGAAAGAAAGCTGCATTTCTAAGCATTTTGATGAAGATAATCACTGTATCTGGGGGATGGAGAGTATAAACCAAGCTGAGTAAGTAATCTATTGAGACAGTTAAAATAGTTTAGAAAATCGAAGAGCTTGTTTGCGAGAGCAGATCCTGCCTTTGATATGGGATTTGTTCAATGTGTCCACGAGTTTGTCTTTCATCGAACTTATGACACTGACTTTTATCAAATCAAATACGGTTCTCATTGAACGGAAAACTCTTGTTAATCGATCTCATGTAAATAAAAATTTATTCGAAAAAGGGGATTCATCTGGTAGTAACCGTTCTGTTTGTAACTTTTTCTACAATCTGTATCGAAGTATGGGTAGCTAAATGGAAGGATAACTTGCTTTTCACATTTACAGTCGGGCTATTCGGCATGCAGAATATATTCTTTACAACTGCACGATAATCCTTAATACAGTAGAGGACAATAATTGGGTCGCAAATTTTGGGAAGAGTACTCAACAAAGAGAAAATAATGGTTGCGCTTCCCAGGGAAATGTTAAGATCCAATAGAGGAAGTGTAAGATAAAAGCCGGAGGGAATGTGAACGAGAAAAATGGGGAGTACAGTCTAAATAAAGATTAGGTTCTCTTTGAATGCGACCTACCTGCACTAAAAGCGTAAGGAAGATCTGCTTTTGGAGGGTGACATCTCTCAGCTTGATGCTCTGTTTTTGTAGTCTTTTGATTTCCTTTCTAATATTGAAGCCGCAGTAAAGGATCAAGCTGATAGAAATGTAGATGTAAATATAGTGATTGAAGAAGGAAATAATCGATCCTGTGGAATATTCTCCTGAAGGCATCTGAACTCTTTAATTTTTTTGGAATTTTAGTAAGTTTACTTTCAATCTAAACAAAATATAGCCGATTGTTTCGTTTGGCTCCAATTCAAAGACTTGTCTCACATCATGATAAAGTTCCTATAAAGTTTAAGAGAGATTTAAGGGGAAAACCTCGGGAATTTGATTGGCTGTGCAGAGGAAGAAAGCGCAGAAACAGATGTAAAGAATATGAATTACGTAGAAAATAATGATAATGATTTGAATATCCAAACGACCGATTAATTTCTCCTTCAAAGAGGGCCTACATAGCGCCACAAATCTGTACATAAAATGGACGACAACAAGAGAAATCCAAATCTAAGGTGAATCAGCCATAGATTTCTAATAAAACCCAATACCTCATAGAAGATACAATAGAGAGTTGGACCCAAAATAGCTAACTTTGTATGGCCAATGAAGCCTCCATGGCTGAAGACAATCCAGCTATTATAGCCGATATAATTGACTGGCATTCCGAGGAAGACAACCAACGCGTAGATCATCTCAAAAACAGCGTAAGTCGCCATCAGCCATTTATATTTTCCAATATTTTTGCGCGAATATCTGCACAAAACGTAGACTAAAAAAGTATTCAAAAATATGGCAATCATCGTGGCAGCAGTTTGCAAATAAGTAACGATGAGGGAGAACGACATCTAAATTTATTTTTAAAAGAGAGGTCTTCTAAAACAAAAATCAAAGAACAAATGGGGAGAAAAGATGCGTTGCGTCCTTTATGATTGAACCAATTTGCTTTGGGTCCTATGAGTGTTCGAAATCAGCCAGCCTTTTGCAGAAATTTAGAATCTACTAGCTGAAAGCAACAAATACAAAAGATGGTATTATACAAACTTGTACTCTAGTGGGGGAAATAGTAAAAGGCGATTTCTGAAATTTAACAGGGCTCGTAGAACGAACCAGACGGTATTCTATATTGAATTAGCTTTGATTAGCTTATTGAAATGGATAAATTATTAAGAAATTCTTTGAAAGATCCAAAGATTATGTGGGAACTCATAGGGAGGAGTAATGAAAGTTTGCACAGTGTTTATTGCATTTTTCGTGGTTCAACGCGTGACGAGAGAGCGTGGGTCGGATCAAAGGTTTTGGGAAAAAGTTCCCAGAACTTTAGAATTTACACTGCGATACACAATTATGGAGCCACTATCAAAATTGGCGTATTGTGGCCGGATGAGATTCTTTTGGGCTGAAATAACTTTTATTTAATTTTCTGGCATTTTGACCTTATTTTCCTCCATAATATAGCAAGGGAGGTTTGTTGAGTAAAAAATGATAGCCTCACCTCCAAAAGTGGTGTTTCTTGAAATTTCAAAAACCCGAGCTATCAAAATTTGGCTGATGCAGTTCGATTCTGCTCGATTTCGTGATTCCAAACACTTTAAATCTCAAAAATAGGTTGGAAATAAGCCGAGTTATGAGTTAAAAAGATGAAACTTTTAGCTCAAAAAACACGCATTTCGAGAAAAAAACGCGCTTTTTTTATCCTAAAACAAGTGACAATTGACGTCTTCTTTGAATCATATTTCCACGAATTTCTAACCTTTTTTTTGAGATTTAAAGTGTTTTGGAATCACGAAATCGAGCAGAATCGAACTGCATCAGCCAAATTTTGATAGCTCGGGTTTTTGAAATTTCAAGAAACACCACTTTTGGAGGTGAGGCTATCATTTTTTACTCAACAAACCTCCCTTGCTAGATTATGGAGGAAAATAAGGTCAAAATGCCAGAAAATTAAATAAAAGTTATTTCAGCCCAAAAGAATCTCATCCGGCCACAATACGCCAATTTTGATAATGGCTCTATAATTGTGTGTCGCAGTGTAGTTCAAAAAAACAGACTCCGGGAAAATCCTACATTTCAATAATTGCTTTTCCCAACTTAATTATAGTCTGATTGCTGTTTTTTCCTCACCTCCACCGATAATTGCCCATTGTTGTTCAAAATCTGAACTAGTATTGTACTTCTAAAGAAGAGGGCTGTGTACATTATAAGAAAGGAATTGGCGAGAAGACGATCTGACGTGAGGAAAGCACAAAAATCTTAAGTTGGTCTCAATTACTCTCGAGGGCCGAACAATCCGCCCCCAAATCTTTGCAGCCGGAACGAAGCTAATTACACATTTTTGGCCTTTTAACGCTAAATGTCACTTCATAATGAGACTTCCTCTGCGTGTCAAACCCTGGAATACGGTAGCATCGAGAACCTTTAGTTCTTCCTACGGTTTCGGTAAGGAATTGACTAAAAAAGCTATTTTATGGCCTTTTGTAGACAATTAGAAGCCCATTAAAACTCGAAGAAGATGTGAAAAATCTGTTTTATTCAAAAATTCAATCAGAATTCCATCTTTTTTGCACGAGGATCGTAGTTTAGAGAAGCTTTACGAGGATTCAGTGACGCCCGCCTGGAAGATGCTCATAGAATATGCGATGGAATAAATACCTTTCGAAGTATTCCGTATGCGCATTGAATGAATGCTTCCGTCGTAGTTGACGACATTGATTCTCGAATCCATCTCGAAAGATGTCCACCATTTCGCAGATCAAAAGTCGCCAGGCACGGCTGGCCTCTTTGCTTTGTTTGATGCCATCTAATTTGAGGAAAACATCTACGAAAATTTCTTGAAAGCGGTCAATGTCCTCTACAGTAACCCCGTATTCGATGTTCAAAAAAGCGTGTTTTGAGCCAATTTCTCGAAGTTCTTCATCGTCCTAAATTTGTTATTTCCTCACACTCTGGTGAACGTACTACCTGCTCCCCTTCGACGAATTTATCCAGAAGATTCAACAAACAGCGAGCGTGATCCCCGACGGTGCGGATGCCTGGTGATTGGGGAGATAGGGTTACGGCAGAAAAACAACGCGAAGCAGCAGGGCAGGATGATGCCAGCTGGAGAGAGACCGATTTCAACAGATTAGAAATTAGATACCCGTTGGAAGACGCGAGCCAAGACGGCAATTAGACCTTTGGTGTTGATGTGCTTCCACGATTTTCGGAGACATGAAACCTGCACTTTTGATATTGCGCTTTTAGCTTTAAAGTACCTGAGAAAGGGAGAGTTGTGGGCAGACGGGAAGCCCTCGTCCCAACGAGAGAGATCCGCTTCGTCCACGCATTTCTGAAAAATTCTTCGGTTGTACTCACTCCCTCCCCCCTCGTTCGGAAAACTCGTTAGGACGCTGTCACTTACCCCCGCGCTTCCGCGAAAAAGCCAAAAATTACCTTCGTTTCCGAGGCTGAAAAGCTGCAAGTTTGGAAAAATCAAAGAGTGAACTAAAGTTGTTGTTCAATGAGCCGAGAAACTGGGGAGGCCAATGTCAACAGGCGGCCTCTGGCTGGGCAATTGAGTTTCAGACGCTATTTTTGAACGGGATTATCCGATGGAGGAGGTAAACATTAGAGGGGAAGACTTTTTGATTCGTGGCTATATATCCGTTCATTTTTTTTGTTTTCGCTTGACAGACTATTTAATGACATAGGTGATATAAGAGTAATGGCCGGTTTCGTCGCCTGTTGAGGAGAGAAAGTAGCCCAGGAGAGTAATAAAACCTAGGGAATGAAGTCAGTAAGACCAGGTTATGCCTTCAGCAAAAGCGGTTAATTTCGCTTTCCTTTTACTATTCTTATTTTATTTCCTCGATCAAAAGTTCCAAATCGAAGGTTTGTTTACAGCTTTATAGGGGACTTTTTCTTTAAAGGAGAGAGTCTTTTCTAGAAAGTGGCTTATAATAATAGAAAACATTTGAGTTTTGATTATAGATAATAATTTTCAGGCTCAATCATTGACTTTAGGATAAACAAGCTGCGATTAAGTGAAACGTCGCTAGAAAACATGAAACGTCTCCACTATAATTGGTACCTTTTCTCCGTCAAAGCACTTATTGCTCAAATGAGCAAATCCTTGCTTTCGCTGCTAGATCCAAGTAAAATATTCAGCTTTTACTTGATCAAAATTTCAGAGACAAAATCCCAATTTCTTAGATGTTTAGCCAAAATTCCTGAGGTTAGAGAAATAGAAAAATCGGCTCGTTGCCTAGTTGACGCCAAAAATAAATGGAAGTAGGGACTTATCCTGAGTGGAGATGAAAAGTAGATTTCTAGCTCGAGTTTAGCATTAAAAAGACGGGATAAAAGAAGTCCTCACAGGCTTATTATGCCCGGTTATTTGAACAAAATAAAGGTTAGCGATTTATCTGGTGGCTAGTTAAATTCCAGAGTTATGCTCATACTCCACCGCTGAAATCAACAAACCAGCCAGTGAAATCAGTGACAAAATTATTTACGACTCTTTTCACCAATACTTCCTATTTGGATTTGCCGAGGAATTGGGAGAGAGCCTTTAAAAAGATGAAAAAGATCCAAAGAAATCTGGAGAAGCAAGAAAAATCCAAATCATCTCACGTCTACAAATATAGAATGTTTGATCTAGTTTTGGAAAGAACGCGCAAGAATGCGGTAGGTTGCTTTCTTTCTTCTAATGAAAAACATTGTAGAACCCCGATCCATGGGAGAACTTATTCGCATTGGCGAATTCCTTTGGCACAAAGGACACCAATTTGAATGTTTTGAGTCCGCGCCTCATGCCTGTGATGCCTTCATCAAAGGGGAAAAGAGGCTTGTTATCCCCAGCTCTATTTCCGCTTTATCGCGACGAGAAAGAGGATCAAATCTTGCCAATTCCAACGGTTTTTGTTGTAAATTAATTGAGAAGTCCTTCTAGATGCTAGACAAGTGGGGAATGTCCGAGTCCGACAGGAATTCCATACTACAAATGATAATGGAAGTCACGGGAACTCGACAGACCGTAGAAGATGCAATCAACGTAGCTTAATTTCGCAAGAAAACGGCAAACTTTTCAGGTTTTGGAGAGTTTCAACACTGTGGGAATAGGCAGTGCCATCTTTAAGGCTACTGGAAAGTTGAGCAAAACTTTCGAGAAGTTGAAGAGCTCGTTTGATCCGATTCAGAAAAAAGCACTGAAGAAGAAGGGTTTCGCAGTTTTGGATTCGAAACAGATGAAGAGACTACACGACGATGTGGGTAAGGCGCGTTGATTTGGGCTTCCAAATTTCAGGAATAACTGGCAAACAAAAAGAAATAGATTATGATCAATATGCCAAGCTGAATAGGAAAGAAAGACGTCAAGTTCTTTGGAATATAATAGAGAAACTTGCAACAAAGCCCCGAGTAACTTCTCCCTAAGGTTTAAACAAAATTTAGAGGCGAAAACGAGCGATAATTTCCTTCTTGGCTCCAATTGTTCTCGCTCCTTATATGTAGCTTTCGCTTAATTCATAATTGCCTTCATTTTTAGGTTTAGTCCAATCACCGGGATTTCAATAATTGGACCAGTCGTCCTCTCTCCAAATATTTTTAGCCCCCTAATTTTGAATCCTTCTGTACTCGGACCTTGGGTTTTATCTCCTTCAGTTCCTCTACCTTTTATTCTCTCGCCATATCTGCTTTCTCCATATGTGAGTGTTGCTAGCTTTTTTTTCTCTACGCGCTTTTAGGTCCTCTCTCCGCTAGTTATGGCTCCATTTGTGTTGAGCCCTTATGTGATCAGTCCAAAGTAAGCTTATTTTAAACATAAAAAATAAGATTCTAGCGTGATAAATCCGTATGTTCTAGCCCCGGTGATACTATCCCCGGTTGTGCTTTCGCCTGATGTGATTAGTCCTATGGTTTTGGCTGGACCGATACTTTCTCCAGGTGTCTTGAGTCCTTCAGTATTATCAAAAAGTGCCCTTATGGCGACTGTTCTTTCTCCTACCGTACTTTCATAAAGGAATTGATCTCAAATTTAAATAAAAATAACCCACCTCGATCAGGAGCAGCCATCCTGGTTAGCGGAGAGGAGGGAGAGGAACGACTATGTGGACTCAAAGAGCGCGAACTTCTCGGAACGGAAAGCGATGAAATCATTGGCCTGGAAATGAGATACTTCTCAAGGAAATCCGGGGCTGAAATTAAGAGACTTTTATGTGGACTTTGGATCAGGAATTCTCTTTATATAGCATCCTTTTTTTGCAAAAATAATCTCCTCTCATTTCAAAGTGAAGGGAAAAACATAAGAATAGTTGGCCAAGGGACAAAAAGTGTCCTTTAGATGTGCATCAGAGCCTGAAAAAGAAGAAGATCTGCGTCACTCCCTAAAATTAGCGATCAGCTCAGTGAGTGAACCAGATTTCCGCGCAGCTCGGCAACAATTACATTTAGTCGTAGCAAGAATTTCACGGAAGAGAGAGACTCTCCAAAAAGTTCGAGAGTCCACGTTCTCTCAGCGGAAGAGTCAAGAAATATAGTTGAAAATAGAATCAGTTTGACGTGATCGCACGCAAGATGAAACACACGCGATCGAGGAGAAGGAAATTGGCAGAGATAGAGGAGAGTTCAGCTAATTAACGGGAAATGATTGTCTCAAATTGTCTCTCTCTCAGTCAACTCTTTGGGAGCAAATTGTTGGAGGAAATGATATATATAGTCGCGAGTGATGATGTGAGCGAAAGAGGGCTCATTTATCTCAGGTTGTCTAGGTCTCTTTTTGATGGCTCAGTCGGCCGTGTAAAAACACGAAAAGGGTGCTGTTTTTGGAATGGATGGACAAGTGTCAATTTGGGGTCCAGTTGGTTGCAAAAATTTTGGGCTTTAAGATGGGAAATAAATTGCATTTCTTTCGCTTTGGTTGACCTCGAATGACAGGCAGCAAATTGTGCAAATAATTCATAAATAATATGTACAAAATGGGGCTCAAAATTCACAAAGAGGAAAGCAACTGTTTTTGACACGGCTCAATGAAGAAAATATCAGTAGATCTGTGAAGCCGAACGTTGTCAACTCCACAAACTGCCTCTTCCTGTCCGAAATTTTCGCAGATAAACAAAATCTGAATTTTCTAATAACTTCTCTGCGGGTCTTTCCAAGCCTTGTCAGTTCCCGTAGGACATTCAAATTTCGACAATTGCCAGAGAACTGCCCCAGCTTCGCTTGGAGTAGAGAAGGGACAGTGGAGATTAGTGTTCAAGAAACAGCAGCCGATTAGACGGGAGCCAGTTTGCCATTCCAAACCATCGAAGACAACCTGAAGGAATTTTTCTTTTGTCAAAAACTCACAGTATGATTTTCCTTCAGCTGCGTATCGACTTGAACTATTGAGACTTCTCCAGAAGGAACTTTCGCCTGAATGAAGGTCGACTGGCCAACTGGCATTACATCTTTTTAGAAAAATGAAGGAAAATACCTCTAGATCTTGTAAATTGCGCGTTTACTGGGACATCCGAAGGAGTTCGCCATGAACAGAATCCCTGTTCAAATAAACAACCGCCAACCGTGTCACAGGTTGTAGGAACTCCCAAAGGCAGCGGTCTGAAATAAGTTTTGTTTCCTCCGGTTGCCCAAAACCTTTGCAATTCTGATAAAAATCCAGGTTTGTTGACATGGACGGGTTTTCTAGGAATGACGACATTGGGTTTTCGAGGAGGCTCTGGCCCCTAAAAAATAATCATTTATTGATAGGCCTGATTGAATATTTTTATTCGAAAAATAACTCACATTATGGATTGGACTCGAATTAGGAGAGTGAGTTAATGTGTGCGTCGGAATGTGCTTCTCCCCGGTGGTTGGAATAAGATCCTCGTCGGTGCTTTCCTTGAAATATTAGTTTTGCTATTATTTTTTATCACTTCCTCCTCGACCTCCTCTTCAGGCTCATCTTTATCGTTTGTCACATAGTCCGGATCCAAGAAATTGGCCAGCTGTTCTCCCAAAAGATCATTCAATGCTACAAAATTGTGTCATTTTCTTCGAATTTCAATTAATTACGATTGAAGTCTTTCGTGTTTGGGATAGCAACTGGTGGTCGCTTTGGAGCAGGACTAAAGCGAATTCTTTAGAAAATAAGAAAACCTTACGCTGGAGGCAAAGGAGGCATGGTGACCGGCTTCTTGGCTGGAGAAGGAGTGGCTCTGGGTGGGAGAACTGCCTTCATTTCTTTAGGAGCCACCTGAATTTTATTCCAATTTCTTTTCAAATAATCCAACCTTGTTGATTTTCTTCATAGAAAACTGTCCACTTTTATTGGGTTGACGTTGAAATTTTTTGGAAACAGCCTCGGAAAGTTGCTTATTCCTTTTGGCCATTGTATCATCTAGAGTGCTGTTAGCTGACTGAAGAAAGTGTTGCTTCTTGGGGCGAGGTGGGATTCTAATCATCTCCTTTATCAAAATAAATAAGAAAATCTTACACATTTGATTGGGGATTGTGGCAATCTACAAATTGGACTTTGATTCCATCTATCATAACTGTCGATTTCGCGCTGGCTTCTGTTGTCTCTGCCAGGAAGACGAGCTATTTTTGTAATTTAAAATGCTAATTAGAAATACCTGGATTTTTTGGGAGCGAGGCACTCGGAATAGATAAGAAATTATTTGACTTTGTTTGGAAGCTGTTGCCAATTGGCATTCCTTCGTCGATTGTTGATTCTTCATTTTGTAGCAAAGACGGAGACGAGCTGTTGGACTTTGCCAATGCCTAAAAATTCTAGTAAAAAGCCCAAATAAATATCACCTGAATTGGACAAGGACTGTTCCATCTGCAGAACAAATCGGACAGGAGAGAAATTGACCTTGATCGTGGGCAGATTCACGAGTGAGGTAATTACCACCTGAAAAATTAATTAAAAACATCTATCAAAACCTGGAGGAGTTCGACTCCTTCCGACGAGGAAAGTCCTCCTAAATTCATTAATATTAAAATTGTGCTTCTCTTCTATCCGCCATCCGGTATCTCCAGCCCAGCAGCAGTCGTCTCGAAAATTGCAGTCCAATTCGCTAGCCGATTGGACTAAAAAACTGACGAAAGTAATAAAATTGACCCCGAAATCGATACCGGCGACCGGGACGACGAAAAGGAGAATGCAAATTGTCGGCAGCATGAGGGGGGATAGTGCCGACAGTCAGAGCGCGCGAAACATATCCGGTGCCCCCGCCCCCGATTTGACGCGGCTGAAGCCGCGGGAACGGCTTGTGGATGTGGAAGCCAAACCGGAGGATCAGACCGAGAGAGAGAGATCATTATCCCTAAACCGCGGTGGCAACAAGCAAGACGAAAATATCTTTTTTAAGCAGTTTCATCTCGGGGCCAAAATGCGGCTGCACCATTGGCTCCTTCTAGTCTCAACAGCAAGCGCTGCCAATGTTTCTTCCTACTTCGACATCATTCGAGTCACCAAGCAGATCTTTGACAGAATTGAAGTCCTCGACCTGTATCCAGCCGAAAGCCACATCCATCCTATCCTCTGGGCCCGACATCTAGCCGATATGGACACAATTGAAACTGGAAGAGCCCTACAAGGCAATGTTATTTCGTAAATTTTAAGCATCTATTTTTAGTAGTTGGGTTAACACCGGATTGCTTCGTTTATACGACATGGCTGTCTCATGCTGCTCAAAATTTGAATAAGTTTTCACAAAAAGAGGAGAATATAACGAGATTTAAAGAACAAAATAATAAACTTTGTAAAGATAAAATAGCAGTAATTATGGAAACAGATGCCAATAGTCGGAGGGAGACTCTTTTCCTCGTTTTTGACTTCTTCGCAAGAAAGGTTCGCGTTCAAAGTGCTATGAAGTTAGTTTTCTTTGAGAGAATTATTTTTTTAGTGGAAAATGGCAGACGGAGAATGGTGTTTCCTGGAGCAAATTGCGCAACTCGAGTGCGGAATATTTCTTCACCCAAAACCTTGAAAACGGCTACACTTTTAAGAAGCTTTTTATAGGTGGAGGAGAGCTCTACGCGTACGCCAAACATCGCGCAATTGCTCGACTTTTTCGGGTGAAAATCTTCTTAAGCGAGAATTACGAGTTACGGCCCTATCTGGTTGAGGAACAGAGCTTGAAACTGGACACTCGAATCGTTGGCGCCGTTGAGGAATTAGATATAGTTTCAGTCAGCAATATGTACATCAATCATAAGGTATTTTGAATTTAGATTTTAGCAAAGAATATGTTTAGAAAGAGCTCAAATGTCCTCTTGATTTGATGTCCAACATTAACAAAAGTTTACCAATTGCTGATCATCTTCTTGAATTATGCATAAATCAATCGAAAAGATTCACACTAGCTGAGCTTGAAAATACTAACCTCTTCTATAAAAATCATCCGGAATATCAAGGTTTTGTAGCTAAGGCTGATCTCGTCACCGGCAGAGACAATGGCTTTTTGATTGTACCGAAGAAAACGGCGAACTCAATCGCGGTGCCTTTACGTTCGCTTCAATCGAATACTCTCATTGGCGTCACGTAATCGCTTTTTTTTTCTCTAAAATCAAGAGTTTAGATTAAATGAAACAATAAGCTACATTTATACTTGGATAGGTGATAATTATCGGCTTCGGTTCAAGGGAGGAACCGGAAAATTCCCGGATAAAATTACTATTTTTTCTGTTGACGTTGGCTCAAATAAGGTTAGTCTTTTGATTATTTTTAGAAATAGATTCTAGACAATTTGTAATAGAAGCTTAGACTACAATGAGACAGATTCTATAAAAGATTTGACCATTCCGCTGTTGAATTGCTGGTCGAAATTCATGGAATGTATTGATCAATTAACCACAAATACGCAAATGATAAAGACTCAAATAGACGAAATATGTAGAAATAAATCTGGTAAACTTACTTTTTTATATGGCTCTTCTTCTTTTAGTGATAATCTCTAAACTCTGCGAACAATTCGACTTGAACATATTGAAAAATGAGACATTCTTCCACGAAGAATACATACAACCTTGGACAGATTTGTTGCGGCTGAACGGAAAGCATCAATGCGCTCTTCCAAATCTGTTACTTCGCATCTTGCCAAGAAAACTTCTGAACGAAGAGCGCTTCCACACTCGAATGAACACGCCGCATGTGAAATACAAACAGCGACAACAAAAACTTCGCTCTAACGGTTACTTCAGCCGAGTTACTCTAATCTTTGGAGGATTATTCATCACTATTTCACTCCTCTTCTCGATTGAAACTTGTCTGACTTGGAGAAAGGTTCGCCGATTGAAGAAACTTCTTCAAGTCGATGAGCTAATCAAAAGAAAAAAGGTTTTGAAAAAGGATATGGACAAAGGAAAGAAATAAAAACGTCTACTTTTATAGGAAGTTACCCGTTTATTTGGAAACATAAATAAATTTTACTTTCTCCGCAATTTAGTGACTGCGGAGAAGAGGTTGAAAATAACTGGAATGACGACTAAACCGTGGATCATTCCAATTACAACGACTAGTAGCATGCATTTGGCGAAGAGCTGAACTTATCTTTCCTTCTTAAAGGTAACTATCTACCTGGGACATGTGGAGATCTACGAAGAATAAACTAGAGACACAGAGAATCGTTGAAATTGAAGCTTGTAGAATTGGAAAACCGACGGATGCGATTGTCATCTCGAGGCGCTCACTTACCGATCGGTGTTCTTTCCCTAAAAATTGTTATTTCTTGCAAAAGTAGACTGACCCGTTTGATAGAAATGATAGGCAATGTGGGATGGGATATCGACCGAAAACCCGATCGACATTACAGTAGCTGACATCAAAATTGGGTCCAAATCCGCTCCCCACCAGGACATTATTCCAAAAACACCTGCAAAAATAGCTAACCTTATTCTTTTTTTGTACCTAAACTAGTAGAGAGGATGCTTAAAGTCGCAACAGCGAGAGTTGAAGGATGAGCGATGAAGAGCATCGCCACGATGAACATAGAGACAAAGGTGAATAAAGCTGACTGCAATTTCATTCTTTGGTTCTTTTTTTCTGGAGATTTACTTGAGAGGCGATTGGGGCCATGGTCTGGATCAAATCCAAGAATTTACCGTCTTCCATGTAGATCCAAACTCCCAAATCGGGGAACTAAAAAATATCTCCATCTGGTTTAAATTGTGGACAATCTACTTTGTCTGCAACTATTCTCAATTTGTTGAGTAAAAGGGCGCGATTTGACCAGTCTAGAAGCTCCTCGCCGTGATAAGCTGTAGTTAAAAAGAATTTGGTTACATTGTAATTCGTCCTAAAAAAAATATTAGCTAACAAATTGGATAAAGATACCCATCGGTGGAGTTGTATTGAATAAAGCCCTTCCAAAATGAAAACTCAGGCCATTCGAGGAATTGCTTTAGCTCATTTCCCTTTGGCTTTGTTGCCGATGGGAGAGTTACACTATACTTTTTTAGCTGCAAATTTACTCTGCTTTTACCTTCCGTTGATGGTGAATTCGATGGCATTTCCTGGCTCATCTAGCTCTTCCAACTCGTCGAGTTCTTCTGCTTGTCTCAAAAAGTCTTCATAATCTCTCAGCCAGAATTTTGTAGAATATTTTCCAACAGCTCCTTCCAATCTCTCTAGCTCACTGACTAGCTCAAAAATCCTCCGTTTTCTGGCTCATTTTTTGGAGGAAAATGTTCCAAAATTACCGGAAACTCATCGAAATATCGCCGGGATCGTTGACCAAAACCCAGCAGATCTCATAATAAGGAATTATATACTTTGAGCGTTGTTCGAAAATCTGCAAATAAAGCGTTGAAGCGAAAAACATACCGTATTTATATTGGAATCCTGTAAAAATAATTTATTCGGCGAGAGCTCGGATTTAATATTTAGCGTCCCAATGATGCTAATGTACCTAGAATTTGGGTTTTTTTTCGCGTTTGGCGGAATCTCACCAGTAGACGGCTAAAAAGCCAAGAACAGCCGATGAAATGTATTTGTTGGCGATGAATTCACAATACTTTTTCAATAATCTAAAGGACTTTTCTTATCAAACTCTTTTAAAAAATAAAACTTTGCTGCAAGATTTCGCGTCCCCATTTCCTCTTCCTTTTCTCCCATATCAATTGACTTCTTTTCTGACTTTTCTGATCTTTCTTCCCACATTTTCGCCTCTTCCTTAATTTCATAGCGGCCAATTATAACCATAAAAGCTGCGTAGACGAAGATCTAAATAGATACATTTTTGCTGAAAGCTTGTAAACCTGAAAAACGAAGTCAAACGCCACAGCGAAAGCATTTCCAATAGAGAAGAGTTGAATTTCAGGAGTGGGGGTTAGAGCTCCAATTCCGAAGGCCAAGAAATTGGTGATTGTCGTAATTGAGACCTAGAAGTTTGCTAAAATTTAGAGTTCTTGTTCATTTCTTGCCGAAGGACCAGTTTCCACCAGCATTTCCATCATCCTATGTCTCAGCTCTGCCTCAACATCGAGTATCCGATATTTTCTGTAAAAAACCTCACCAAAATCGCTACTCTCACCTTCGTTCATCAGTTATCCTCTGCCAGGCGTTTATCATCAAATAAGCATCGTCAACACCGATGGCCAAAACCAAAAAGGGAGTGACACAAAGAATTGAGCCAAATCGGAAGCCAGCAAAGAACATCGCGCCCATAGTCAATCCACAAGCCATGAAAGGAGTGACACAAGCCATCACAGCCAAGACGAACTGGAATATTTATCGTTTCTGGGATTCATTTCCTTCACTTTGTACATGGTCCATTGCTTGAGAGCCACAGCACTGATTGCAAAGGTAATTCCCGAAAAAGTGGCCATTATAATGAAACCAATGACAAGGAAGGGCAAAAGCGATAGACCAGCTCGAACTATCTCAGAAGTAATGTAGGAGTCAGTCAAGATATGGACGCGAATGTGTTCGGGTTGAAATGTTCTATGAGAGAATAGTTCAGCCTTATTTGTAAACTTACTCGTGGAAATATTGGACGATTTCTCTTTCATATTCCTTTAAATCCTCTTGATCTACATCATTCCCAATCTGGAATAAAATCTTCCCCAAAAAAGATAAGACAAACCTCCGCTCTGAATTGCAGAACAATGAGATCAAGTTCTCGAATATTGTTGGGAAACTGCTCCTAAATTTATGCTCTATCTTTTTTTCTCATTTTCCTAACCATCCCATCAATTTTAGCACCACTATCTGCAACAGAAATGACTCTTTCTAGTCCGGTTGTGCTTTTGACGGCAATTTTAACACCAAAGAAGTTTGGATCCATGTAAAGTTTTGTTCCCAACACAGTGGTTACAGGATATCCGAGGTCTAAATGCCTACTCTCGTTGGCATATTGATCAGAAATTAGCATCCCACTCTAAAAATTGGTGATTATTGGAGATTTTAATATCTCTACGTAAAAGTGGCGAACTGGCTCATTTAGAGTGCAAAACCCCGAGCAAAATTGTTCAAAATTCTTGCTTCCATTGCCTGTTTTCAAATAAAAGTCCTTTGAGATCTTGTCGAGTACCTAAATAGATTTTAGTTAAGTCAAAAAAAGATCCCCTGCCTGTACTGTCTCATTCAATTGCGCTACTGAGAGTAGATTAGTGCCTTCTCTAGCCGAACAAAAAGCATAGATAGCCTTAGGTTCTCCTCGATTTGAGAAAAATTCTTGATAATTCTGCAATTTTTTTTCTTTTACAATTCTCTATTCGACTTTCAGTCATTCTCTCTGTCTCGTTTAGACAATAGTTGAAAACTACATTCACACGCTTTCTGGCTGCGATATAATAGAATAATTGGCTCATTCACATCGGATAGCCTTTCGCTTCTCTTAAATTTCTTACAGCGGAAATAATATAAGGAGAAATGGCTCAGCTTTTGGTCTACTTTGTGCTCATTTTGTCATCTGCTACGCTGAGCATTGAAGCTGCTCGTTGCCCAAGGACATCTAAGGCTGCTACAAAAACAACAACTCCCACAACTACTCCTAGTGCCACTTCAACCAGTTCTACGACAACAACTAATCCGAGTACAACTTCGACGTCTACGCCTAGCACCTCGACGAGTACAACAACTACTCCTTCTACGACCAGCACTACCTCAACGTCTACTTCCACCTCTACTTCGACTACAACTACAAGTACTTCGACATCCACAACAACGGCATCGAGAGGTAAGAGACCCCTTTTATTTAAATTATAATTTCAGTTGGATGTCCTCCACAATACTGGAATTATAACAATGAAAATCCTGGTTACTGCTCGTTGCCACCATCCAGCAACACATGGGGACAGTTGAACACACAGCTTACAATAAAAAACACCTGCAACTCCTGCCCAACAACAATACCGTATAGCACGTTCTGCAGCTTTAAAATTGGTTCCACTGAGACTCAAGAGTGTGGTCCTGTTATTTTTGATTATGTGTATGGACTAGCGTAATTATTAGTTAATTTGAAACAGGCGCAATCAATATGCAGAGATGGAGTTGAAATTCGTTTGCAATCAGACCACTTTCTTATCCAATACTGGTAAACCAAAAACAATAAGCGT
This sequence comes from Oscheius sp. JU1382, assembly GCA_932521405.1. Lineage (NCBI taxonomy): Eukaryota > Metazoa > Nematoda > Chromadorea > Rhabditida > Rhabditidae > Oscheius > Oscheius sp. JU1382. Next base: position 301,880 of record OW051476.1, read on the forward strand.
CGGATTCGGATATGAAGTAAATTTACTTTTTTGGTACAAAAACTGTCTTACAGAGTAGTCAACTGGCTATTGAAATAAAAAAGGCTAACAACCTTTACAACAATCTCTTCGCAGCACCGCCAAATATTACCCAGGTCATGTGCATGTGGTGCGGAGCTTTCGGCTGGAACACAATGTTAAATTATGATGCGCTCCACAATGCACAGTCTGTGTTATTTGCAACATGCGTGTATACATTTAACAAGCCTTAGTGGCTAAAGACAAGCGAATAAATCATTGCATCAATTTGTCTTGTTTTTTTTCTATTTATTTTATATTTCAGAACAAAAGGCCTTTCAGACTACAATCAAAGGAGTCTCGATGTAATTTTTCTATATTCAGGGAGCTACTGAAGGATATTATTACTCGAAAAATGCGGCCAGACAAACCGTATTGAATCCATATTTTCTTTCCCATAGTAAAATCGCGATCGACATAAAATTCTCGCTGCTTCATTCACAAAAAACCATGGGCCTCATCTGGTTTGTCGTCCTACTTTTGCCCTACGTTTTTGCTAAGGATAAGTGCTGTAAATCTTTTCCAATTAGAGAGAAAATTCAAACAATTAAGTCACTTGTCCCAACCAGCACTTGGATCACGGCTGTTCGCCTAACCTCGGATCTACATTATCTAGCTGCAACTACGCAATAACTGCTGGCTATTCTAATAGATGTACAGCACCTAAGTACAAAGTCACGTAAGAATTATTGTATTCTCTGTGGTATAGTTCTAGAACAAATGTCTTTGGAGAAGAGGTGCTTCGATTTGATTGTCTCGATGTAACTAGTAAGACAAGCGGAATTCAAGTCGGCTTCCTTCTAAAGGCTGGAGTAGCTGTAGCTGTGGATTACAAAATAGCTAATGATATCAACATGATTTCGAAATTGTGTCTTCGCTGCCGATCGAATGGAACTTGGACCTCCGATCAGTACTACAATTCATTAATTCTAAACAATTCAACTATTATTGGAGCTGAATGCGTCTATCTGGAGACGATTGCTCCAAAACTGTTAGCCTCGAAGACTTCGATGAAATTGTTTCCAATCATTGCTGATCGTGAAGGATCCTCGAAGAAATAAACTATTTTCTTGTCAAGACTATATCCAAAAAGATACTTATTTTCCCTAGATTAATGCCCACTTCCGTCGATAAAATGCTGCTATTCAGCAAGGGAAGACAGAGTTTTTTTACCGACATGAAAATCTTTGCGACGGTAGCTCTTCTCGTCTTGGTTGAAGCCTGCTAAGAGAAAAGTCGTTGTCCTCCTCAGAATTTTTTGGAAAACAGCTGTATTACTTCCGATATCGCTAATCTGCAGTCATGCGCAACATGGATGAAACCCAACTTCTTGGAGGTTGAGTTCTGCACTCCTGTTAAGACGCAAATTGTGTAGGAATTTTGCTTCAATTCGAGAGAAACTAGATTAATTTTAGGACAGAAACGAGTGGAGTCAAGCGGATGATTTTCATTTGCGATCAAAATACAACCAGAACCTACGATATCCGCATCGGTTTCAGTTTTGTAAGTCCTCAATAGCCCCTAGGTTTTAATCTAATTTAATTACAGGGATTTGCTATGGGTATTGACCTCTTGAATCAGGGAGGAACCACAGGAAACTAGTATTTCCGCTGTGTTCCGAGGGGAGAATGGTTAGAGTACTGACGAATGGGGACCGAACAAGCCTTTCATAGCAGCTGAGTACATCTACAAAAAGAAGATCCTCGGAATGGTTATGAGCTTATTCGAAGCAAGAAAAGAGAAAATGAAAAAGGATAGACGCGCTGATGGATTGAGTGGATCACCCAAGCAGTAAATAAAGGCTTTTTATTGGACTCACCTTCAATTCGGCTCTTGCTCTAGCTTCATAGGGAGTAAAATCGCTGATGTTGTTCTCCATTTCAGTGAAGGGAATCTTCAGCGAGAAAATAATCGTAGCTACAGTACAAATAGTAATACATGTCCACGGAGCAGCGCTGAAAAATAATTAAATCAATAGAATTTAAAAACAAAAAGCTACCAAATTATTTTTCCACACCATTTGAAGAAGTGATTAATCCACTGCACAAAGCGAGTGTCATCCGATTTGGAGTGTCCCATTTCTGGGCTTTTTCGCTGGAAGGAGTTCTTCCTTCAGAACTAAAGCGATTGCGTTAGAATTTGATGAAAAATTATCAATCTGGAAGAGAGAAACTTTTGCTTTTATTTGAGTTTTTGGAAACGATAAATAGAAGAAACTGGAATAATTGACAATTGAGGATAGGAAGTTGGGACAACTGAACTGGTTTCTGGAGAAGCGATTGCGTGGGAGAAAAGTGGTCAAGAGCTCTTTATTATTATTACCTGAAGAGAGAGAATGGAATAGTATAGGTTGACGTTCGATTCACCTTGGAACGGCAAGGTTTATTGGATGCGGTGCGTTTCAGCCCCGTAACTGGCGTCCTTAGCTACGCCTTGAGGCTCTACCGGTTTAGCTGTTTTGTCCTCTGGAACGGCTAGAACACAAAAGGCGGAAGCCACTAACGGACTCTATTCTTTTTCAAATAGCCTATAGATTGGAAAGACTTGAGAAAATCAGCTGGAGAGAAAACGAGAGAGAGAGATCAATTCAGTTTGCCGAAACAATCACTAAAAAGATATCCTCCCGTCGTCGCCCCGCCGAAAAATTGGGCCATTGCGTCAATGTGAGAAAGGGATTTTCTGGGTTTACAGAGGCGGGAGGGAAAGAGAGACGAGAATGGATGCCAAAGAAAGTCATAAGTGTAACGGTGGGCTGATGAGAGACAGATTGGCTGCATGATAACGTGTCACGGACCGGTATTCCCCTTTGGCAAAACTGGGAGAGGCAAAAGTGTTCAAGCAGTCGTGGGATAAAGTTCTGAGTCAAAATCTTCATTATTTCCTCTTCGATACCTTTTCAAAGCTTTTGCCCTTTTGAAGAGAAGAAACATTATAGCCTAAAAACTGCCAAGGTTCGCTTTCATGCCGACAGTGATCAGCTAAAAGAAAGGCGCGAAGTTGACTTTCACTTGGCAGATGATATCCAGTCCACAGATCGAGTAGGCCGCAAGGTCGTTTCACTCTTTCTCTAAATAAGCGGTCAAATATTATTAGTGTTCTTCCTATTACAATTAAAACCTGATTAGAATGAACTTTTTTGGTTCTAAAAAAGCAAAAGAGGCGCTAAAGGAAGGAGAGTCAAGGAGTGGTCAATTCATCTCCATGCGTCAGCTTTTTAAAAGCGAGAGCCACTTGAATAAAGAATAGACAAGGAGGTCGAGTTTTTTCAAGAGGCAATCGGCTTGCGGATGAGTAGAGAACAATTTTCTGATTTTTGGATAATAAATCCGGTAGCGAATCAGAGAGCTAAAATCGCCTTATAGTGTGTGAAGAAAGTCTGCAGCTTTAAACAAGTCCACCTGGCCTTCCAGTTGGTGCGCCACCACCACCGGCTGTGGCAAAAAGCCAATCTCATAAAATCCTAAGCCAAGAGGAATAATTGCGGCAGCAGCTGACATCAATTTATATATCTGAAGATCAAGACCAAAACAGTCGGAAAGTGAGTGAAACGGATGGAAATTAGTCATCTCCCACTGGGAACAAGATTATTTCACTTTTATTCTTCTTCTTCTTCCTCCAATCTTCTCAAACTTCCATCGCTATCTGGATCCATCAAAGTAATCACATAGAAAAATAGACAAAAAGTCACAATCAGACCAAAACAGATAAAAATACAAGCGATAGAAGCCAGGGTACATGCCACCCGAAATGTTAATTTATCACAAAAATTTGATCCTCCTTTTACTGGATCATAGCTGACGGACAAATAAGCTCCATAGACCCAGATACTGCCAACAATAAAGCTAAAATCCACCGTATTTTTGGCTAAAAAAAACTCAAATTACCAAACAATTGTAAACGAAGCGACTAGCCACCAGAGGATATCCAACAATCGTCGAACAAAGTAAGAATTCTCAAATAAAAAACCTTTGATTTTCTTCCTTCGCTTACTGTGTATATCTTCATAATACGTAGGAGAGACTTAACAGCAAAAGAAGATCCCAAAGCAATGAGCCAAAATGGAATTTTAGCATTGATCTGACAGCGTTCTCTATTCAAATCAGCCACAATAATTATGAAAGCAGAAACAGTTAAGAGGGGCAAATAGATACAAAAAGAAAAGCCTAAATTCTTCTTTAAAAACTGCTTGAATTTACCAGGTTTGCTGAAATTTTTAGACGAGCGGCTGTAGAGAAGCTTGCAATAAGACGGAAAATATCTTATTTGTCGCAACTTTTCGCGGAATTGTCTAACACTTGATGAGGGTTCCTCCTCCATTCCAAAGGGGTAAACGCTGCGAATGAATGCTCAACAGAGCAATAATCTTGAGAGATAAGTTATGAATTTCTCTCCAACTTTGTTGACAATCCAGTCGATTTTGAGTGATTTGAACTTTTGTCCGGAGATTTCCAGTTTATTAAGCCTATTAATCATTTTAAACCCAATCCAATTGAATTAAAAAATAACCATGTAAACTTTTAGATCGAAAGCGCTTTCGAAAGAGTGTTTGCCTTCCATTTGGGTCAGCTGATAAGCTAAAATTTGCTAGCGCTTATATGTGTTCGAGACATTCGTCATCCGTCACTCTTTCTCGAAATTCCCTCTACTTTAAAAAAAAATTCCTTCTATAATTAGATTTCCAATAGGACTTGGGAGATGAGAGCCCTTATCGCATCATATTCTTCCCAATCCTAAGAGCCTCTTGTCAACACACAGATTCATCGATTTTTAATTCAAATTTTACAGAAAAAAGAGCAATGGAAGATGTAGAAGGAGAGAGAGATCACTGTAAGTCTTATTTTGTCATAAAACAATTTAAAATTTCGTAACGATGAGCAATATCCGCTATGGTCTTCGCCAAGTAGATTCTCCCGGTTCACTTAGCTCCTTTTTATCGAATACCTGCTGTGGCCTGTTGAATGGAGGTAAGAGAATATCGAATTTAACAATTATTTTTAGTATCTGTTTTGATTATCGCCCTAATTCTCAACGTCATCCCCATATTGATGATCGTATTTGGTTATTATAATCGAGATAATTGCCCAGCTAATTCAAAAATTCCGGTAGAATTTCTGTTCGAATGAGTTTCTGAAACCTTTTTAGATATGGATGATCGTTTTTGGAATGATTACTTTGACTATGACTGTCATTAAATTCGTCATGAAATTTTTGGTAAGAGGAGAAAAGTAAAATACAATTGTTAAATTTAGAACAAAGATAATGCGACTCATCGCCATCCTTATACTGCTTTGACTCTTCTCCAAGGAGTTATTTCTATCGGCAATCTCGTCTGGTAGCTGATTCTCCCAACATCAAACAATCTTTTAGGTTCATACTAGGATCAATCTGGGTCTATTCAGTCTATTCCAAGGTCTCCTACAAGCCAGGATTAAACTATTGTGATCAGTTGACTTATCTTTTTGCCTTTATCAATATTACGTTGGCTTACGTTTTGCTTGGCATTGCCTGCATCCTTTTGACTTGTTGCTTATGTTGTACTTGTTTCTTTGTGATCAACGAAGACAATGATTCATCCCTCAGAAATCCTTAATAAACTTTCCAATGACCCTCAAATTTCTTCAACTTTTCTCACCCAATCTATCAGCCTCTTTATCTCAACGTCATGACTTTCAATTTTTGGCTTTGCAGACAATGGCAACAACTTTTAGAAATGGCCTCCTTGAAATTGAAGAACCTAATCATCCACGTACTGACATGCGCAATGCTGCAGCACTTTCCGTTTGTGCTCTGGTCAATGGAGGTAAAATCAAATAACCAAATGAAATTAAACTAAAAAATCTAGTCTGTTTTCTGGTAATTATTGGAATATTAAACGCCATCCCAGTACTTTTGATAGTTTTTGGAGTCTTGAATAGAAACAAATGTCCGATTGATTCCAAAATCCCAATTTGGATGATCGCAGCCGGAATTGGAGCAATAGTATTGAGCATTTTGAAGTTTTTCTCAAAGTGTTTGGTAAGAATCGTATTTTTAGCTCAATAATTTGCAGAGCAATGACATTCCTTCCCATCGCAACCCTCTTAAAGCTTTAAACTTTATCAAGGCTGTATTGTCACTCTTAGATATAGTCTGGTAAAGGAGAATTCTACTAGATCAATTAGCCATTTCATAGGCTGGTTGTTGGTTCAGTTTGGGTGTATTCGATCTACTCGGCAGTCTCCTACAACTCGGATGATGGCTCAATCTACTGCGATAAGTTGACTTATCTTTTTGCGTTTATCTGTCTTACCGTAGCTAATGTCATCCTTGGTATTGTTCTACTAGTTATTGCGGTTATTTGCTGTTGTTCCTGTTCACTTACCTTATTTGTAAAAAGTTAGACCTAATAAAAACATAGCTTTCTCACCTGGAAACTTTAGCAAATAAACAGTGCGGTTCTTATCTCACCATAGGGCTTGTTAGCAACCGCCTCGGAGCTTGGAAAAAGAAGATCTTCCAGGAGAAGCGAATGGATGGAAGAGCTTTGAAAGCGGGATGTTTGATCAGCTTTGGAGGATTCAACGCTGCTCTCTAAACTTTCCAAAAAGTATTGTGGCTCCCCATTCGCAATTATATTTGCCGAATTATCTTTCCGCGCCCAGAAGTTACACTCTTACTTGACCGATTGATTTTCGCATTACTTTCTCTGTGCTGGGTCAAAGTTTTTATTGGAACTGTTCCAATTTTTGATATGCCCGGCGAGAGAAACCAACGAACAAGGAGTAGGATTTTAAACTTAAAGACGATAATTCCAAACTCTAGGAGAGTCTTCTATTCGCCGATTGCAGCGGCACATAAGTCAGGCTGAACCAACGCCAAAAGGATACTACTCTCTGGTCTCCAAGCCAGCAAACAGCTGTGGAAGTGGAGGTAGAACTGGCAACTGAAAGGAATAGTTTGTAGCGATTTGGCTGGCATTTCTACTTATTATTAATATTTTCCCAGCGATGATGATCTATTTTGGATATGAGAATGAGGAATATTGCCCGATTGAGCCAAAAATTCCGGTAGATTGGATTGTTCTTTCAATATTAAAACTTGTTAAAGCAATGGATGTTCTGGTTTGGAATTGTTTCGATTGGCTGTTCTGCTTTAAAAGCCATCAAAAATTGTCTCGTTAGTTTGCTCCTTCACATTTTAAAATCCAATTCAGAGGGAAGAAAGTACTCTCCACATTTTATTTAGATTCATCGAGACTATTCTAATCATCATCAATCTAGTCTTGTAACTTTGGATGAAGACAACAAAGAAAAGTTTAGATTTGTGCTTGGCTCGATGTGGGTTTACTCAGTTTCGTCAAAAGTTTCGGCGGAAAAAGAAGATGCTGAGAGTTATTGTCACGAGTGGACTTATTCCATCGCCTATTGGTATATAACAGTGTTGTGGATGGTCTTCGTCAGCACTTTGCTTCTTTGTTGTATTTGTTTTATTTTCTTTTGTATTTTGACGAGAGAGGATGAGGATGATCTCGAGATGGGCGATTCCTCCTAATAAAAATTAATTCTCTCGGTTCCGCATTCTTCCTAGAAAGCGACAAAGGATCAGACAGCAGCGTGTTCGATCAGTTTTTGTTCGAACTTTAAATTGATTGGTTTCTTTCTCGCGACCAGTTGTTTATTTCCACGTGTTGTTTTCAATTTCTCTCTCTCTTCTTGTTTTTTTAACCTATTGCTTTGTTTAGAATGGCGGATGTTGAAAGTGCCTTAAATTCTGAGGCAGTAAGTAGTGAGTCGGCAAAATTAAAACAATAAAAAGCTTTTTTCCTAGAAAAGGGCTCAGTTAAACACTTCAAGACTCAAATTAGTCAGGCGAGTGGACCCAAAGAAAGAGGAGGAGCTTTTGTAGATCTTGTATCCGACTGCTGCGGTGGAGGTAATTCCTCCTTTGAGCCTAGTTAACTAAAATCAATTCCAGTTGCTGCTATAATCCTGACAATTCTCTTCAACATCGTTCCCATTTTGATGATCTACGTAGGGAATAAAAATATGGAAAACTGTACAATCAAGCCGGAGATTCCTCTTTGGCTCGTAATCATGGGCGCCCTTTCAATCGTTCAATCAGCTTTCAAGCTGTTGAAGGCTTGCATCGTAGCCTTAGGAGGAGACGAGAAAAATCAGGGAATCAGCAAGGTTTCTTCGATATTTGGACTCCTCAGTATCATCTGGTAAACCTATTTTTTGCAATCTCCCCACAAAAGATTTAGCTTCTGTTTTGGGGTCTATTACGTTTACAGCATCTATTCCGATGTCTCCTATGATCCAATCCTCGGTGGAGCTAACTACTGCGATATTTGGACTTATCGTTTGGCTTTTTGGAATATCACACTCGCCTTTATTATCTTTGGATTCTTCACCTTAATTCTTTGTTGCGGCTGTTGTTGTGCCATTTTCTTTGGAGGAAAGTAAGAAGAATTCAATTTATGCTTAGGAAATAAATCATTTTGAACAAAAAATTAATCATTTGTTTGGACAAGATGTCATGTTTTAGATGTGAACTCAGGGAATATTTACTCTCTGCAAGTGGCAGTGTTTATTTAGAGGTCGAGTCGCCCTAGTTCCTGGCTTCATTTTTTATTTTTCACCTCCAAATTTCTATTTTTTAAGCTAAAAATAATGGAACAAAAAAGAGGAGATCTCGAAGGTGATTAATTATTTCCTTCAACTTCTTTTTAGCTGCAACAGTTTCCCAAAAAGAAGCAGATCAAGCCCGACAAATGTACAACCTCGCTACAAAAAACATCGGTAAATCTTTGTTTTAATCCTCTTATAAGTCCTCTTCCAGTAGTCTCGTGGATCTTCTACATTTTGTCTATAATTACTCCAATAATTTTGATAGTCATTGGCGCTATCAATAGAGACAATTGTCCGATTAAGTCTCAAATCCCCGGTAAATTATTTTACTAGCATTCAATTCTCAAATAATAGCCTGGATGATTGTGATGGGAGTCTCTGGTTTAATGTATGCCAGCTCCAAGCTTTCCTACGATTTCCTGGTGAGGATTATCAACTAGTTGAAGGAAATATCCAAATTTAGGATAAGATACGGTATAAAACGACTGGAATTATCCTTTTTATTTATCTAAAAGTTGTCGAACTCTTTTCACTTTCCTGGTAAGAGACTCAAAGAAACCTAAAATTGAGAATCTTGATAGGTTGATTGTTGGAGCTGTTTGGGTTTATTCCGTCTACCCAAATGTGAGCTACTACCAGCTGAGTAAAAATTATTGCGATCGACAAGCCTATCAAATCTCCTTCTGGCATATTACAATCACTTTCATCATTCTTGGGATAATCCTAGTTTTGACCATATTTGGAGGTCTTACTATCTGCTGGAGACGTTTTAATCTCCGACAATCTGTACAAAAATGAATTTGCTTTTGAGAGTTGTATTTGGTGATCACTCCTTCTTGTGAGCGGCGACGGTGGAAGTTTTGAAGTCTTCCAAGGCTGTAGTGGTAGCTACGGTAGTTCCATTGTTAGCTGGCTTCTTTTCACCAAACCCCAAGAAATCCTTCACGTGATTAACAACAGACTTGGCTGTGTCTCGGATCTGTAAACAAAACTAAAGAAATATCTCAAAAAAATTACGCTAGAAACGACACGGGCGATGATTCCCTCCTTCTTTTCTTCCTTCTTTTCTTCCTCCTTTTCCGGGGTTTCGATAGTTGTTCCTTCAGCGATTAAAGTAGTTGTCTTCTTAGGCTTCGGTTTGTCAGTCTTGGCTGGTTCCTTGATTTCAGCAGGAGCGGAGTCATCCTTGATGGCTGCAGCAGCCTGGATTTAATTTAGTCTGGGAGGGGAATAAACTTACCGGTTCTTTGTCCTTTTCATCAGCAGTGGCGACTTCCTCCTTTGACTGAAAGCATTGAAATTAGTTGGTTATCTTAAAAATCAAACCTTTTCTTGAGCGAAGACGGCAGTAGCGAGTCCGAGAATGAGAACAATGATGGAGAACTTCATTTCTGTAAGATAAGTTTCTATCTTTTATCAGGAAAAGAGAGGAAAGCGCGCGCCTCCAGCGTGGAAGAAAGCATAGGCAGACTGCAGACCGTATGGGATAACTGCTGTGAATTTTGATGGCGTGGAATGACGGCGGAAAATCAATCGGAAATGTGGAATATTAAAACGATTCGTCATTCTTGGGAGAGAAATTCTTCTAGAATGAGAGAGACTGTCTGCTTATAGAATAACTCCGCCGCTGAGGGCGCAACGAGTCAAATGACTGCCTAGAAATCTCCAAATCAATCGAAATAAAAAGAAAACGTCTGGAAAATTCGACGAACGAAAGCGAAAGAAATGAAATCTCGAAAAAGATCGTGATTCTTAAAGCCAGTCCTACCTCGAAACGTCCTCTCCACTGCACAAAAGCTCTATCAAAACCAACAACAATCCTCTTAATATACGCCGACGTTGCACAATAAGCGTGGTTTATTATGTCGGATTCACACGATTATGGAAGGAGAAATTGGTTTTATTGTTTAGTTCGAAGTCCTTTTTTGTCTTTCAAATAAAAGAGAACGAACACGATCAATCTTTTCATTTACATACTATTATTTACAATATTGCCTCAATAATAAGTCCTATATTGCCTCTGATAGTAGGGATAATAGTTATTCAAATTCCTGTCATAATGAGCTGAAAATATTTCTTCTTCTCGCTTTCTTCTCCTCTTACCTGCATCTCCAATTGGCTGATAGGACTCCGATCCGAAGCCGATTCCCAGAGGATTATTGAAAAGACCTCTATATCTGGAGGATTATTTGAAAAGAAGAATAATAACTCACTGTGCTGAAGAGAAATGAAGGAGGGCAATCAAAATTATTGTAAAAATGGATAGGAACTTCATCGTTTGGGGATGCTTTTGAGAATCCTGCTTTTATAGAAGCGAAGAATCATTCTCTGCGCTGGCCTTAATTCCAATTTCTTATAGAACCGCCCTTGGCTGATGACAATTCGCAGCGTTTCGTAAGAAGCTAGCCGGAAGACCTTCTGCAGGCTACTACAAAACTCCCTCTCTGATGATGTCATGTCGTCACCTATTTCTGATCGAATTAGCTGATCGCACCTTCTAAAGATAGGAGATCATTGTTCATTGAGGACAGATGTCGAAAGAATTAATTAAGAGATTTATTTAACAGTTCTTTTACAACAATTCAAGAACTCCAATCTTGGCAAAATCACCCATAGAATGCTATAATTTATAGTTTTTTTCCACGTAAAACGAAGCAAAACCTGCATCTCCAATTGGCTGAAAAGAGTCTGATCCGAAGCCGATTCCCAGAGGATTATTGAATGCTCCTCGATAGCTGAAAGATACGTCTGATCCCCATAAAAAACTTACTAATATTGTGATCTAGCTAATAGAAATAAGTGAGCAAGGATGAAAATTGCAGTCAAAATGTGGCAAAGCATCTCTATGTTTATTCCTCATTCATCTTCCCTTTTATATCTTCCAAATTTAGGAGTAAAGGGCAGAGTTCAATTCCTCTTAGAAAATAGTGCTAATCTTTGGGAGAAATATAGAAAAGAAGGTAAACAACCGTCACTCTTGCTGATTTTAACCAGTTTGGAGAATGATTTGGGTCTATTTTTAGAACAATTTATTAGAAATTTAGTCCGCTGGAGATCTTCTTTTTGCTTGTTAGCTTTGTTTCTCCAGTTTTTCGTCGTTTATCTTAAAAATTTTCTTTTCAATAAGCCAATCGCTTACAGAATCAGTTCCAATAATAAAGCATAAGTAAAGGACAACTCCACAAATAATAATTCCAATCATTGTGCCAATCACAGTTCCGATAGCGATGGAAGCACTGATTATTGAGAGAAGAACACAGAAGAAAATAAAAAATTGGACTAATTTTGCTGTATCCGCTGGAGAAAGCCCCAAAGAGGTCGAAAGATCTTCAAACTTTTCAAATCCAGGCAATTTTTTCTATGAGACCATTTCGCTTTTAGATCAAATTTTGATTTACCTCGGCTTCTTTGAATCTCTTTTTGATATCTTGGAGAATCTTTTCGTCAATAGTTTGGCTATTAGCTTTCTTTGGAGCTGAGTCAATTAGCTTTGGAATCTTTTCAAAAGCCTAAATTTATTCAGAAGAGAGAGAGTTTGAACCAAACCTTTCCAATTTTGGAACCGATTTTGCTGAATTTTTTAGAGAAATCGGCTGACGACATTTATGGCAGGAAAATGAGTGGGAGAGCTATGACCCTAGTCTTATCGGAAAGATAACTGAAACGACTTTTGATGGCGTAGAACTGCGATGACATCAAAAAATATTATTTATTAACTTAAAAGACTCTCAATTTTTGGGAGAAATACAATTACAGAATGGTTCAAAATTTCCGGGAGCGCATTTGCCTCGATCGCCGTAGCTATCCGCCCGATCGATGGAGGAAACAGTCAAGGATTTGTCCTCATTGTATCGAATTGTTGCCTGAAATTGACTTCTTTTCTTCCCTTAATACTAATTCACCACAAATTTAGTGTCTAAATTTGGAACTTTAGCCTTGACATTAACTTTATAAGTGCGAAGAAGATTTTCAGAAATTAGAGCGGATATATTAATGACCTAAAATGTAAAGGGACCTTTCAAAGCAGATTACTTGGCCGAACTCCCATGAATGACAAATGTTTGTAAAATTTTGTTTATCAAGGACGTTATTAATAAAGTCTATGAATGACGTTCCAATCTGAATCGCGATTGTTGAACTCCTAAAAGATTATAGAAACCAATCTCTCTAAATCATGTTTACGGATCGATTTTCTTCCAAAAATATTCGCAAATACAGTAGGAAAATGGGATTGGGAGGGTAAAACACGTTCTTTCGTTTCCCTGCTTCCGCAACAATGAACTGCCCAATTCATTCTCTAACGTCAGAGGCGTTTGGTCAATTAATTTAGTGGAAGAAGGTTGGAACTAAAAGAATTTGGGCCTAGCCTAGACTTGAATCACCTTCAAAATGTCCAGCAAAGTGGCTCGAAAATCATAAATAGTCTGCAATTTTCTGGCATTTTCATGTACAACTTGGAGATTTTTAGGAGTGCGAAGACTCTTCGGCAAAGTCATCACAAAAACCGGGTTATTTGCCTCCTTCTGCCCCTGTTCTAATCTATAAATCTTAAAATATTCTTCGTTTGAAATCATTCCAAAAAAAAAAAATTACGCCGCACATCCCTCTGCAGCCATGATCCGCCATGAAGAATACAAAAGTTTCATCAAGCTGAATCTTCTGTTTCAAACGCAAGACTATCTCTCTTACTGAGTTTCTCATTTTGTAGAGGAAATCAATCAAATCATCGTCAAAAATATTAGAAGAATGTTGATAATCGTGAACGATCGAATTAATCCAGTTGAAAGCGAATTGAGGCTGATTCTTATATTCTTCAAAGAGCTGCTGATTTATTTCAAAAGTTGTCCGATGAGTGAAATGACAAGCCTCTTTGCGAAAAACTGAGCTCCATTCTTTACTGCTTGAAAATGCATAAAATTCCCTACAAAGGATATTTTTAGAAACACTAGCTGAACTCACTCGAAAGTGTGATGCATCCTATATTTCCTGACGCCTTTACAATTAGGATAATTGAACAATCCTACTGTATAATCATCTGTATAAGTGGTGAGATAGCCATTTTCATTGAAGATATCAAAAATACTGGTCTCGTTGTCCAATTCCCTGTTACACATCTGTTCAATCGTCTCGTTCGGCTCAATATCTACAAATCCTGGAGGGCGATCAATTACCTCTGCTGGTCGACCTAAATAATATAACTTCTAGAGGCTAAAGATCACCAAAAAACAATGAAAATCCATTAGGTTTTGTATTTTTTCCGACGCGGTTCATATACGGGAAGCGGACGGCTTTCATATGGCTTTCTAGGTAGCGAAGAGAACGAGGGAAATATCTGCAATTATCAGTGGAAGAAAAGCCAATAAAAAGGTGAAAGACTAAATTCATTTTCCTAGCCAAGTCAAATCAGTGAAAAAAAAACCTGTCGGCTGCTTGAGAACTGATGCTATCCGCCAAAAGAACCAAGATGTTGTATTTCTTCCCGTCAATCTTTACAGTTCCACTAAATAGTTTCTCTAATTCTTTTTATTTAATTTAGTTCTCTTCTATTACAAACTAATAACTCACACTTTCGGCTGCTTTTTCTTCATAACTTGAGCGTGGATCATCCGATAGTCTGGCTTTTTAATGATCTTCTCACGGCTATCTTCTTCACTGAGATCTTGCGTGCTTTCTTTATTTTCCAGACAGTGGACTTGGAGAGTATTGCAATTGAAAATAGAATCAGAAGTCAGCCACGGTCCAAATGTCCTTCCTTTTCTATAGAATTCTCCAGGAATCACGCATCTGGCCAAGCATTCCATATCCCTTTTGGCCACAGTAAGTGTTCCATTTTTCAAGGAAGTGTACAATTTAAAGTTAAGGTCACAAGCTTTACGGTAGTAATCCTCTGCAGCTCTGAGATAAAGATTCTAAATGTTTCTCCTATGTTTAGTGGATGATTAACCTACAAATGAGTCATCAAAGGGATCCCAAGTAGGTAGTTTACATGTATGAGTGAACTCATAGAGTTTCCCTGCTTTTGTATTAATTAGCTTAGAAATTATTTTAGTTTCTAAGCTAATAATCGAAGGATTTCTAGTCCAAGCAATAAAACAAATGGTTAGACAGAAGAGACCTAGGAGGAGATATTTTCTTACCTAAAATCTAATTAATAAAAGGAGATCCTTACTTTGTTTCCAAAATTCATCCTCTACGGCAGAATGATGGGGGATTTTTAAAGTTCTAGTTCTTTGTTGCGATCAAACTGACAGACATTGCCGTTCGGAGGGTTAATCGGGCTGCTAAAGGGGATTATTTTCGGAGTACAAGGCGAAATTTCAACGAAAAATACGCAAGAAACTGCTAGATTTATATCACATCACGGCGATATAAAGTCTGTGTGAGATAAAAGCTGCGAGAGAATGCTACAGATTGTTATAAAAGGAGCGTTATTCTTTTGATAGATCAGTCTTACCTTCTCTCTCTTATCTAAGAGGGTGACCTTCAGGTCATGGAGAACAAGGGTTTATAACAAGATAAGTTGATCTTTTCACTTTTTGGCTGAGTAAATACTTAATATTGATCGTGCTTTCCTATTAAAAAAACTATAATTGATGCAATAATCTAAGACAATAGGCTAAAAAGTTTTATTTTGATCTTTTCTAGAAACCCGTGGCTTTAAAATTGACCGTTTTACAATAAATGAGCAGCAATAAGGCACATATTAGGCAAGAATGATAGCTAAAATTATACTACGCTTTGATTATAAGCAAATTGCGAAACTATTTGCTGTTGATTTCATCTAATGTCAACAAACTACCCGGGTTGCCATGAGCAGTTACAAAGGAATCTTGGGAAGAAGTTGTCTCCCTTCGCTGCATGGGAATGGCACTGGTAGGTCTCTGAAAGGAGTTGAGCTTTTAAACTTAGAAAAAAACCTTTTGCTTGAAGTTTCCTGGCTGGAAAGCGACGTCTTCTCGATCTCCGTGGGCAGCACTGAAAACATTGATTCCAAAAGTTCTATTAGAAAATAATTAGTGTTTTATTTACTTCACAGACAAAGTTTTATCACAAAGACATCACAAAGTTTTGGGTGACCGGTCAAGACATAGAGGTAAAGCTAGATCACAAGAGGAGACACGTTTTGTTAGATCTTTGACTTGAGCAATTACGCTTTAAATGCTAATAAATTAGCTAGACGGACCTTTGAGAAGCGTTTCTGGGTGAGGTGGGACCCGACAAGTCTCCTAGAAGAGCCTTCCGGATCAGATATCGTTCCCTCTGTTGAGCCAAGAAGATTCTTGTAGGAACGTCGGGGATCAAATATTCGACGACGACTTTGATTAGAAAGACGATGTGCTGGAATTTTTCTTTTTTTCTCTCTCTTAACTCGATGATTTACTTCAAAAACAACGACGAAGAGCAATCTTGCAGCGAAAACCTTCCACCACTCATAAGAGAGTCCCATACTGTTGTCGCAAACTTCTCTTCCAATGGTATTTCCTCCAGTCAATAGGCTACAGGGAATTCGTCGATATCCGCGGAATCTAAAAGGAAGTTTTTCTAACTCTAGGGAGAGGTTTTACCTGCAAGTAGTAAGGTTTCTATAATCAGCGCTGACAAAGTTGAGCTCAGTCGCGTCGAAATAAGAGAGCGAGGCATCTACATAGCCAATCATTGAGCCGTTTGAGAGATAGTAAAGACTCTTTGGTACAAAATCCGACGTGAAAGCAATCACAAGAGCCTGAAGTATAAAAGATACAACAGGAGCCGAATAAAACCCACATTGATGGTTACACTTGCCCTGCTCAAAACATCCAAAATGGCGAACCAAACTCCAATATTTCTGGATTGACCAGGCATGGGTCGTTGTGTTGTGCAGAGGAACTTATAGGCATCGATTCTGATCTCCATTACGTTATTGAGAACAGCAAAAAGAGGAGCCAACGGGAAAGCCGCCACAAAGAGAGTCACAAATCCAAATTGAAGTACTGATTAGTCAATAAATAAATAATTCTCGGGGGGAAACTAACCCATTTCGAGGTATTCATCGAAGAGGAATTGATCGTAGGTTGGATTCAAATAATAGTCGGATTCCCATCGCTTCATTGTGTTTCCAACTTTCTGAGTTTTTATTGATCCGAGAGGAATTTTTTAATAACCTTATTTTTTTCTTCTCTAATCCTTTTATTCTTTTCTTCCTTCGTTTCGACGATAGCAGGCACACCGAGCTGTCTTTTACGCAGAAGACCCATAAGACTTCTAGGATTCTTCTTGTTTTTTTTGTCTTCTCAAATCTTACGGATAAAAGAATTCAATAACCGCTGAGAAGAACTGCCTTCCACACATAATTGTAGCCAATTGGATGACCAATTCAGCAAAACATCCAGCGGCATCGCATCCCTAAACTTTCCTTTTTGTTTCTCCTAGGCTATAAAATACCTCAAGTCTATAGCCTCCAATTTTAACATTTCCATTGTTATCCTTCGTTCCAGGAAGCTGTGAAAGTCTGAAAAAGTTTCTATGAAAATTAACGAAAACTTACAGTCCTTTGAAGAAGGCGATGTAAAAGAGAGAGGAGTAATAATTCACAAATTGGAAGAGAAAGACCTACAAGATGAAGAAAATGGAGAAAAAACTAAGCTTACCTTGAATGTGTAGCTATTATCGAAATCTGCTTGAGTTCGTGGACATTCCCAACGAGTTAATCGAAGTGCGATTTCATTATAGACCTGAACATGTTTTTTGTTGATAAAAATGGAAGAACTAACGTAGTTCATAACAAGGATGACAATCAAATTGATAATGGCCGCTGTCATTGAGACGATCAAGAATGCATAAGAGTCGATGCTTGCGCTTTCTGCCTGAATTTCTTCTTTCTCCGCTTTGTATTTTATCAAATTTACCAGAGAAAGGACTTTCATCAAAATGACGCGATAGACAACCATTCCGAAAACGACAGCCAACACAAGAGTTATCTGAAAAGTTGTTTTCCCAAAGAAAAACTTACAAAGAAAACAACGGTCGCTCCTGAGGCCAAGAAATTGAGAATTTTCTTTTTAGTAGATAAATATGGCTCCTCCTCTCCAGTCACTGGATTGAACCGGGTTGTTTTAACTCGAAATTGGAAGTCTGGTCTCACCGTATCCTAGAAATTTTTATTTTTGGAGGAATCTATTTATAAAACCTCATCCACAACAACATCTAGCAATCCCCATTTCCAAGCGATCTCAGCGTGATATCGCTTCCAACCTTCGAGGAAAAGCGTCGCCCAGATGGACATTATCGCAGCGAAGATGACCGTAGCCGTGTTGTCGAAGAGATACGACACCTAAACAGAGTTCTCTCAGGCTCTCAAATCTAGGCACCTTGGCATAAACACAGCTGTTATTCAACCGCTGGAAGTCGCAATACTTCTCGCAGGATGGACAAAGAATAACCTGAGCCCCAATCCCATCCGAACCACAAATATCATTGCTAAATTTAGATAGAGAATAGCGTTTAGTTGCATTACCTGACAACATCTTCAGAAATATTAAAAAGGCCATATACAACACAAAGAATTCCAACAAACGCCGCCCAATAAAGAGATCGAGTGTAATAGCCCAACCAGGCAAAGTAGAAGGCTATCTTTGATCCAAAATAGCGTCTGGAAAGTGTTTTTCTACTCTACGTGTCAATACTTTATACAGTCAAGCGGTTGATATTTAAAGATATTCTTCCAGGAGACCCAATATTTCAGTAAAACCTCTCTCTGGGACATCTCATTACTTCCAGCAATTTCTGCTTCCGATCGAAGGATCTATAAGTTTTCTAATCACTTGATGTTTAAATTTACCTGATGGAGTGGATAAGCTGCGTTATATGTGTAACTACTCAGTAAACGGTCAATTCCAAAGTGTTTTGGATCCCTAAAACGAAAGCGCCTACAATAATGATTAAATAAATGTTAGTACTATCTAAAAAAAATCGAAAAGTTCTTACCTTTTTTCATTCTTCGGACTATCATAATTTGCTCTAGTTAGTAGATCGTAAACCATTCTTGAGCGTTCAGCATTTGGGAAGAGAAGATCTGGCCGATCCCAATTTACAAAACTTGAAATATAAAAAAAATCTGATTTATCTCTTACTGTTGCCTTCGATCGGATGAATAAGGCGCCATGTAATATTCTGGCTCTTCCAGCAGCTTTTTGTCTTCGTCAGAGAAATCGAAGATTTTAAATTTGGCCAGCGTTGAATCAACTATCCCCGGGAAATAGCGTGTGTCCTAAAGATTTGAGTCACCTTATAAAATTGATAGAACTCGCTCTAAAATCCAGATCGCACTCTTTAACTGGCAATTTAACTCCCAAAATTTGAGCTTGCTTCTCTAAGACATGGAAAGGAGCATGAACCAGAGTGAATTTAGTCTTTCCGAGCATGGGATCAATCTCCACTCGTTCTAATTCAAGCCCCATTCTCTCCAGATTTGACTCGAAGTATTCTCTCCTTTTCCTCCTCTTTTCAGCAGCTGAATCCGATGAAGTTGTGGATACTTTATCCTCCTATTTTTAGGTCTAATATCAATGAGAAAATTACCATCTGCGATTCATCCATGTCTGCATCAATATCTAGGCAATCTATCACAACTCCTGGGTCATCCTCATACGCTAACACATAGTCAATCTATCAAGTTTTTGGAAAAAAAACAAAGGGAAAAATACTTGGCGTCTTCCATCAGAGAAATAACACTGCTCATCCCACTCTCTCTTCAGAAATTTATTTCTCTCCTCCGTTTGATGCTAGAATTCGTTTGCTTGGAAAGACATCAACCTACGCTATATTTCTTGGTCTCTGCATCGCCAAAAGGAATCTCAATCTCGTCACCCATAGGATCTAAAAATAATTTACATTGAGAAGAGATAATTGCTAGCAAAAAAACGTACAAACTTTGCTGAAATATCTGATCATAGCAGCAGTTTTGTATAGCGCAAGGCGGCAGAATGAAGAATTCATCGGGCCGAAGATAAACATCTTCATCACACGTGAATTTTAAATGCCAACATTGGCAAACCTAACAGTTCTTTTTAATGCAAAACCCAAAATTAGAAAGAAATGATAGATGTGATCGGGATCGATGAGAATGGAGGCCATCTTACGGGAAGGGCCATCCCACTATGATATGGTTCAAGAGAGCTATTACACAAAACTGGTTAGCTTGAGAACATTTTTAGATGCTGAATCATCTGGTAAAGGATATTAATAGAAAATAAGCGGAAGATTTCTTAAATAATTCACTTGAAAAGTGAAGAAATCAAGATTGACTGACACAAATAAAAGTCTAATTTCCCCTCCTAATTATGACGACAGATTGTGAAATGAGGTGATTATTGACATCTAAAAATTGACTTACTCAGTCCTCGTTCTTTGAATAACAGCTCCACTTTTTCTCGGTCCATTTCTGATCTGTAGATGGCTGAGCCTGCAATTTCTAGAGGTTTTTAGCGTAGCGCCTTACAAGACCCTCCCTTAATCCGAAAAAGGGATTTCGACGGGTCAGACAAGGCAGAGAGGCTTCATATGCATAGACAAAGATGCATTTTAGAAAGTAGTAAGTATGGGAGTGACTGATTCCGGCAGTAGCGACAACAAAGGTGAAAAAAACCTTTTCGGCCTCCCAACTTAGGTAAACAACCGAAAAACGTACCGTTCATGGCGGCGCTCCTGTACTATTCTTGCACTGTTCTCTCTCACCCAGCCCGCACGCGAACAATTTCCAACGGACACCCTCTGTATCGATCAATCAGTTCAACATGGCAACCTCCTAGAACAACATATCTGTGCAAATAAATCAGAAACATGGATGGAAAAAGAAGAGCTTAAGCATCGAAGATAGGATTCTTTGCTTAAAAAGGAGAAAGTGAAAATGTTTCGTCAGTAAAAGAGTCCATAAAATAGCTCATAGGACACATTTAATCTCAAAGCAAACACTCCAAATAGCCGATATGCGAGGGAAATTTGAATCATATAGGCACAGCTTCAAAATGATTTTCCTCGGCTCTCCAGGATACTAAAAGTTGAGAAAAAAAAGTGTAAATAAGTGGCTGCACAGAAAGCATTTGTGTTTTTTGGCATCGCGCCGAGACTCTTCGTTGACAAACAAAAGTGCAAGGTCAAGACAAGAAACACAAGGCGGATGCAGAGGGTGGCAGATGTTTTGAAAAAGTTTATCGTCAGACATAAGTTCCCTCGACTAGTCAGAAGGATACTGGTTCCTTTTTGGCGGGATTAGAAGCAGACTTGTTCCGCTTTCGTCATCATCGAGGTACCATCAGTTATATTCGCTGCCCCCTTGAAAAAGGAGGCAAAGATTTTGTGTTTTTAACCTTGCCCCCCCATTATGAAGTTACCCGGAAGAAAGCACTCATTGAAACTGGTTCAAAGTGTGACCACTTGCATGACATTATTTCTCATAGATGTTGCTTTTTTCCTTTGATAAATCATATTTTTGGCTAAAATCGACGGATGAAGAGACCTTTTATATGTAAGTTTTTATAAACCTCGCTGAAATTGAGGTCGACCGGTTTGAGGCCATTATCTCTCGCTACATTTTAATCGAAAACTTTGTCGATTAAGGTTCAAATTTTGGCCTGCCTCCCCACAGAGAAGTCGCACCATTACAGTTGCCCTTTTTCCCAACCTGAAATAAGACAGAAAAACTGTTTTGGTACATCAGATTGTCTTCCTAATCAGCGTGTCGGATCGAGATGTTGGCCGCCCTTAAAGAGATTCTTTTCACTCCTCGGGAGATCCAGGTCAAGCCGGGAGTCATCATGCTCTACGTTTTACCCTTCATCTACATCGGCTACAGGCTTTTTCGGTCAGTCTAGTCCATCCCCAATAGAGATCTACAAATATTCAGAACCCTGTTCGCCTTCCTCGAGGCCGTTTTTGTCTATGTAATTGCTCCATTCTTTTACGAGCCAGATTTAACCAAATATGAGCATCGATGGACCGGTACCTTTTTTCTATTTCTCCCTAGATTTTTAGTGGTAACGGGTGGAACTGATGGAATTGGCAAAGCCTACACCTACGAGCTAGCCAAACGAGGACTCCGCAAGTTTGTGATCATCGGAAGAAGCCAGGAGAAACTAAATGATGTCAAGCAATTTTTGGGTAAATAGTTAATATTTTATCTCAGAATCAACTTCAGAAAAGATGTACGAAGCCCGAGTCAAAACATTCCTCTTCGATTTTGCTAAAGATGATTATGAAGTCTTGCGGAGATTCATAGCAGATATTGATGTTGGCTTTGTCGGTAGGAATTTAATCAAACAAAAGCGATGAACAATTCAGTGAATAGCGTAGGAGTTGGGAGGGAAAACCTTGAAAGATATGGCGACAACCCAGAAGCAGATAGACAGATCCTTAAGATAAATGGACTGGGCTCTGCCGAGTTTTTGTCGATTGTTCTACCAGCGATGGAAAAATCTGGCGGAGGACAGATCGTCGTTTTGTCGTCTTCTCAAGGTTATCGGCCTATTCCTCTGCTAGCCGCTTATTCTGCTTCAAAGGTTTGACCTTATTTCTTATGAGAATTGGCGGAATGTCTAACTTTTAGGCCGTGATGTCCTTCCTTTGTGAATGTATCGATCGAGAATATAAGACAATTTCCGTTCAATGTCTCACGCCGGCTCTAATCGCCACAAAAATGGTCTACTACACCGTAAGCTTTTGCGAACTTCAAAAATCTCCTACGCTATTTAGAAAGGGGGACTTTTTGTTGTAACTCCAGAGCATTTTGCCAAAGAAGCTGTCAATTCTTTAGGACTTATCAAAAAGACTTCTGGATGCTTCAATCACGAGATTCAGGTGGATTCCACTCCCTAGAGATTTAAAAATAATTTCAGATGCTTTTGATGCATTTATTCCCTTGGAGCATATTGAAGTATCTAATAATGCCAATCTACTATCATCAGAAGAGGAGGATGACAAAGCTTCACGAAGCAGCTCGACTCAAAAATTCTGCCTAACTTAATAAAGAAAAAGTTGTAAACTTTATTTTTTGTTTAGTTCTCTGATGGAGCTTCAGGAGTCGGCCGATTGAATGAATATAGCAGATCTTCGCTAACAGGAACAGGATTAGCGTCTGGGAAAGCAGCCGAAGATTGAGAACAAATCTTATTCACGATGCTATTTCTCAGAGTTATGTTCACACGCTGAAAATTGGAAATTAAAAGAGTCAAACTATCTCACATCTCTGGCAAAGTCGTATGTCATCGAATCTCGAGATACGTTCCTAACAAAACGAAGTAAGGCCGCCGTTTTGTCATTAGTTTCATTCGTATTTGGTGGATAGACCATGAAGATATCGACGGAGAAGCTAAGAACCTGATTCAAGCTTTTTTTTTTAAATAAAAAAGTATACTAACTGTGTCGACAAATCGCTGAAAATCGCGTTCATTTAATTTATTATTTATTGGATCTCTATATGGCAATCCATCAGTCACCAGAATCATCAAAGCCCTTTGTCCAACATAATTCATAGAAGCTTTCCAGGTTTCCCATTCATAAACCGTTCGATTAATATAAGTAAATGTCCAAGTGTCTCCATTAGTCAAGTTGGTGAAGACAAAATCGGTGTCTACTTTCCATTCGGCTTCTGTCCAATTTTTTCCCAAAGTTTTTGCCATATTTGGTGAACAATAGCCACAGTAGTCATTTCCTAACGGCGGTGGCCCATAATCGTCGCTTGAAAACTGTTTGAAAACGACCTCATACCACGGATCGATCAACTCCATGAAGCTATTGACAAAATTCTTAACGCCATACCAATTTCTATTTGGGATGAAAGACCAGCTCGTAATGTTAGAGTTACCAACCATATCCACAGTCAAACTCGTATCCCCATTTATCCGAGAAGTCCAGTTGTTGTATTGGGTGAAAGTGACGGTGCCATTACCCATGGAGCTCGATCCATCGATCAAAAATATGATTCGACTGTAGTTGCTGTGCAGGCAACTCTTGATCTGTTGGACAGTTGTAGTGGTCGTAGTTGTGGTAGAAGTGGTAGTCGAAGTCGTCGTCGTGGTTGTACTAGAAGTCGTCGTAGGAGTAGTTGTAGTTGTCCTAGTCGTTGTGGGAGTAGTGGTTGTAGGCTCTTCGGTAGTCGGTTCCGTAGCTGCTGTCGTCATGAATGGATTCCAGGGCGGGCCATACGTTGTCGAATCAACTCCGCATCCAGTAATTCCAGAAACCAGACACAAGCTGCCCAGAAGAGCTAGAAGCCACGACTTCATCCTAAAAAGCAAGTTACAGAAAGGCTGAAAGAAAGAAAGCGACAGAAAGGAAGCATTTGTCCGGTTGGAGGCTTTTTAAGAGGAAGGAGAGAGATTTTCACACGAATTATGGCCTAAAGACTCCAGACTGTTTGTTTCGTTACTCTCAGAAAAAGATGTAAATTGATAATATATTTATTTCAAAAGAATCAACGAGGTGGCATATATGATGGTCGGTCGTCTGCGCTGAAGGTTGTATCTTTCTGACCAATAATATTAATGATCTTCAGTGCCAAATCTAAGCCCAATTTCTGAAAAAAGCAGATCAGTTGTGGTTTTTCCAAGCTTACCTCTCTTTCAAACGGGAAGGCGAGCGTATCAAAGTTCGGTTCCCTGGCAATTTTAAGGAAGTTCTGCATTTGTGTATTGTTGACCTCAGCTTCGGGATAAACGATGAAGAAGTCGGCATAAGCAGCGTAAGCGTGTTGTCTGACTTGAGCGATGTACTCACTAGATGGTTCAGGAGTGGGAACACCGGCAGTCACGAAGATAATCAGAGCTCGACTCAGTTCAATCTCTCGCTGAAAATAAGATTCTAGTTCAAAAATAAGTAGAAAAATCAAACCATTTCGACTTTTCTTTTTGTCCAAAGAGTGACAGTGTCATCCACAGCTTTCCAGCTCAACCTATCTCCATTTGACATATTGGTAAAAGCGGCATCACGAGCATTCGCCCATTTTTCTTTGCTCCAAGCGCGGTAAGCTATATGAGGTGCATTTTCTTTGCAATATCCACAATAATCGGTTCCATTTTCTCCATAATCGTCGCTCGAATATTGAAGGAAAACGGTCTCATACCAGGGGTTGATTCCCACACCGAAATAATCCACAAACGATTTCACATGCTGCCATTGATCGTAGAAAGGTCCTGGACGATAGGGAGACATATCCACAGTTAGATTGCCGCCAGCAGCTTCAGTGAAGTTGTTCGGCTGGGTGAATGTCGTATATTTTGAGCCCATCGAATAAGAACCATCGATGATGAAATAGAAAGAAGCATATTCAGACGAAATCAACCTTCGGATATCCGGAACAAGGCCAGGCATCGTGGTTGCTGTCATAGTTGTAGTAGAAGTCTCAGTCGTCGTGCTACAATCTGTAGTAGTTTCAGTTGTAGCAGTAGAAGTCTCTGCAACCGTCGTTGTGCTAGTTTCTGTGGTTTCAGTTGTAACTGTGGACGATTCAGTAGTAATCGTGCTTGTTTTCGTCGTAGTTCCTATACACGAAGTAGAAGACTCGGTGCTACTCTCAGTCGAAGTGATAGGCTCGAAAGCTTGAGCAGCAGTAGACGGTTTGTTCGTGAATTCAGGAGGAACCACAATAGTGGGAGGTGTAGCCACAATGATGGTCGGTTCAGTTGCATCATGCCTATCTCCAGGACAGGCATGAATCAGCTGGAAGAGAAGTCCCAATAAGATGGGGATCAACATTTTCTGAAAGCAGAAAGTTGCAAAAAAAGAAGAAAGAAAGCGTACGTCTTCTCGTCAGCAAAAAGCCAATACAAGAGCGTTCGCTTTGAGAATTTATGGCGACTGGTAGACGTTCGCACGTTTTATGGCCACAGTTCACCTGAACAATGGAGTCCTCCCCCGGCAGAGAATTCAAAGAAACCACTTTATCAGATCTTGTTGACGCAGAATTGAATCATCAAATGAACTCTATCACGTCAATAATCTTGCAGAAAATACTAGTTTAACGTCGGGGCTTTTAATTTAGAGCACGAGAATGTCCATTTCAGATGAATTCCCTGGGCTGAGGCTTCACACAAACAGACAGACAGAGATGGACGCACTTTAGAAAGATTGGTGAATTCTTCAGCAAGTGATAGCTGAGTCCTCGAGCACAAGAAAACACCATCGATTTAGACATATATTCTGTGGGAATATTAAATTCGGTGCTGAAGAGATTCTTTAGCAGGCAAATGCGAGCTTTCCTCCTCCTTTTTCTCGCGTTTTCGCCTGAAATACCTGGGAAATGTCTAACCTGTTGGGAGAATTCAACCTACAAAGCCTTTATATTCCTTGTGGATGGCTCCTTTTCCATGGGTAATGGCTCCTAGGTAGATGCAGCTGGAGTTGTTCAACGCTAGCCTGATTATTATACTAGCAACGATCTCTGGCGATATATGGCTGACTTCATCAAGGGCTTTATCTATGCCGCTCTAAAGTGAGCCAATTCTTTCTAAAAATGGAATAATTTTTAGACAAACACTGGTAGTAATGAGACAATTCTCAAGCGATGACTACATTTCGAGAGGATATTGCGCAACTTGTCCTCCAAATTTGACACGAATTATTAAACCGAACCGTTCTGATAATCTCTTTTACGAAGCTGCCAACTATGTCTTCAAGCCTTGGACTAATGAAGATACTTATACTTTCCAAGCGGTCGATCGAATTGCGACTATGTGGGAGAACACCAGGAATCAGGTTTTTGAGAGAATTATTATTGGAAAAGTTTCAGCGCTTTTCTACTCTTGATAACCGATGGTCAGCCAAGTCAACCGGACTACAGTTAAGGAATACCTAACCGCTAGACAAAGGAACAACTGTTAGAACTATTTATTAAGAGATTATTCAGTAATCCTAAATGGGAAGTCCTGACAAGTCCTAAAATAAACTGCTATTATCTTTTCACTATGCGTTTCCCCTTAACTCTACAATTAAACGGCGAATGCTGTTGCGAATGTATGTCCATCAACTCGAAAGCGAGCTCTTACAGATCCAACGAACAAATGTGGATGTCTTTGTCGTTTTGCCTAGCAAACCCTCCAATGATACGAACACAATTGAAGGAATTAAAGCGTTGAAGACTTTGATGAAGAATCCAGATGCCGATACATTCGTCTGGAATAAATTCGAAAAGGTTAGGACACTTTGCAAAAAGGAATTTGTTCTTTTAGAAAATGGATATAAACTTGATAAATGCGATCATTTCCAAGGTCTGTAATTCATCTACTGCCACCAAGAATACGCAGTAATAAGCCGTTTATTTACAAAAGATTTTGGAGAAATAAATAAGCGAAGTTTAGAGTCCAGAAATGACTTTTGTCTTTGTCCCTTCAATTGCTTGAGGACCTTGGGATTCTTCCACTGAAATGTATGGCCTAGATTATAGAAAACAATGTCGTTTATTGAACAACACGACATATAATAATCACTGGACAATTTTGAGCAAGGCAGACATGACAAGAATAAGCATTTGGTAACAAAAAATACATGGAATTACCATCGACTACACGGACAACAATCAAGCGACGAATAACGATTATCAATGGAGGAAATGAACCACTTACGAGCAATTTGGATGAATAAAATGCCCCAAATTAGGGACCAAATATAGCCGACGAGTAGGAAAGGAGTTAGGAGGAGCTGACAATCTTTTAAACTATTTAAAATGGGATACCTGAAGCACAGCTGCAAGACAATTTGTGGCACAGGATCCCCATTTAGTTTCTGTTCTTCTGTCAGCACAGCAGAGCACTGACAAGCCTGCGATGAAAGTTCCTATAAAATCCATATTTTTAATTGGCCCTCTATTCGCCAGTTGTTTACCTTCAACTGCGCTTCCATTTCCCTGGAGGATTAGTTTCGCTTAAAATGCTAAAACAGGGAAGCTTTTTGGAAATCGAAAGAAGATGGACGATTTTGAAAGAGAAAGACTTGAATGTTATGGGTAGAGGTTACAGCCGAAAAAATAACCTTTCCCTCCTAAAAATTACTGGAATTTGAAAGCCGGGAAGGGTCATCGACTGCGCAATAAGTCACACATGTGTTCGGGCACTCAAGCCGCCAGTTTGTTTACCCTAGGACGTGCCACAAAATGATAGTTTGAAACATCTGGAGACGTACAAAAAGCAGCTGAGTGATTTATCGGCCTCACACGTTTCCAATTAAAAAAGAAAATCAAAACTGACCGAGTCCTGGAAATAATACATTACAAATGAGGCAGAAGACCGCCAAAGCCATCGGCATGCATGGAATAGCTCGGCGAAATTTTCCCTGATGCTGAAATTTTTTAAAATTTTCTTTAAAATTTCAAAAATTAATTAATTACCGTAACGACTGATATTGAGACTCGTTCCTTATCCACTCGGGCATGCGGCTCTTCTTCAAATTCCATTTATTTTCTAGAAAGGATTCATATTTTGGAAGAAAAAGGCCTCGATTAAAATTAAGATGAGATTGTAGAATATTCAACGAAATCGTGTTGATGGGAGAGAGAGTGAGTGAGCCAAAATAATTTCCGGAGAAGAGAAGAAGAAGTTAAAAGCTAAAAAATAAAGTGTCTGCTTCTCTCTCTCCTTTTGACCTAATGGACCCTCTCTCCATTTAGTCCAGGACAGAGAGCGGACTGAAGTAATTGACGAAAAACATGGCAGCCTCCTTCTCATGGGATCTCTTGGAAGGGCGCAGAGGGCGGAGCCGTGTTGAGAAGCTCGGGGAGCTCTCGACGAGATACAGCCGACACTGTGCACAAATAATCGGAGGACACATTGACACGGACACAACTGGTATTAGATCAGGGAAAATATTTGGCTAGCATCAACTTTTCCAGCAAGATTTCAGGTTTTTTGGGGGGTTTAAATGTTAAAATCCTTTAGACCAAAAATCCATGGAATCTGCTCCAAGATGTGACCGATCTGGCTGCTCTTCCCATTTCTCCCGAATGCTTTGCCTTATGATAAAAAAGAGCTCTAGTCAGCCATGTGACCAAACAGTTCTACGACAGACTTGAAATCTACGACTTGGATGAAACTAAAAAAGCTTTGAAGGATGCTGTCTGGTTGAAAGATATTTTAAACGGAGCTACTCCCATAATCTACCAAGGTTGTATTTAAAATTTAACTTCAGTTTCTTCCTTTTAGTTGTGGAAATCACTTCAGATTGCAACGTTTACAAAGCCTTGTTAAACAACGTAATACAATATTATGATTTTGCATACAAAGAAAGTAAGAGGAAAAAATGCAAAACCTGCATATGCAAGAATCTCCTTCCCGCACTAGTTGAGTCCGATCCCGCTGGAATCAACATGACACTTTTTGTCCTTGTCGACACTTTTGGACGGAGACTTCGAGTTCAAAGTGTCAAGCAAGAGCCTAGTTTTATAGAAAAAACAACAAAAAAAAATTATAGCAGTTTTTGGAATAAAGTATATGATGATGTTGAAATCTATTTGTCAAAATTGCGCTCCAACCGTCTGGATTGGTTCTACACACAAGATTTGGAAAAAGGCTTCACCTTCGATAGATTGTTCATTAGTGGCAGGGGACTCTTCGCCTTTACGAGAAGCAAAACTGCTGGTCGATTCTATCGAGTAAAAATATATATAGATAAGGAGTGTGTGCTACGTCCCTACCTGGAAAAAGCAGACGATTTGAATGTCGATGTGCGAATCAGTGGGCCGACTAGCTTCAAGACAGCAACTGTGGACAATATGCTCAGCGATGCCCAAGTTTTTGCTTATTTCTTTTGAAAATAAGCCTGTTTTAGAATGAATTCTACTGTCCATATGAGGTTCTGGCCGCAATGCTCAAGAACGATATCGCTTTTCTCGATACTTTGCCAAGATATCTGCCAGATTTGTGCCGGCAACAAGTAAAAAAGGTGAAAAATCGCAACAAGAAGACATTCGAATTAGAAAATCCTCATTATTTGCGTCTTTCCGATCCAAATCTCACTGCCAACCCGGGATTCATTCTCCAAACGCTAACCGACGGAATAAAAGGACCAGTTCTCACCATGCCAATATCTTCTATTCAATCGAAGTCATTCGTCGGTTTCAGTGTGGATGAGGCTCCTAGAAATTATTCTTGGATAGATGAAACAGGCCGAATTCGTTTGAAAGATAGAACTAACGAAAATGAAGATCAGATAAGTATTTATCGAGTGATTCCACAAAATCAAAAGGATTATGTAAGACTCGTTGTTTTAAAAAAGACAGATTAATTTCAGAATTGCACCGAGTTCAAAGAAATCAACAATACTTTCTTCTTTGAACAATTGAAATGCTATGAAGAAGTGACTCGAGACCTGGCAGATCCAAGGAATTATGTATTGTCAAATAATGGATCGAATCTCACCTTTGTTGGCAATTATTTGGGTGATTATTCGAGTAAGTTTTTTTCAATTTTCCTCGCCAAAGTAGAGAATTTAAGATGCCACTTGCAAGGAAATTGTGGCGAATAAGGACATAAAAAATATGATGCTCATGAATTGGGCGTATATCATACTGTTGAGCAATGAGACAAAGACAAATTCTTCAAAAACAAGATGGAATTGCAAATTTTCTCAAAATTTGATAATCAATGCGACGAGGATCTTTTTGAATCACGATCACTTTCATGCGTTAGTTTAATCACTTTAATAAAAGCAAATTTTTTAGACGAATGGCTTACCTTTATTTGAACTACAAACTAGAGAGACATAATCTTCGAGGTTTTGACGACTATACGAGCAAGCTGCTTCTAATCTTCCTTGGGATGTGTATTATTCTCACGGCTCTTCTCGTCTCTTATCATTATATCAACAAGCTGTAGGTAATTGGGAAGAGAGCTTTTTTGAGTAGAAAGAAACGAGCTGAGAAGCCGGAGCTGGATGAAGAAGAATCTTAGGATCTACAGGAGATGAAAGAAGTGCGTAATACATTTTTTCGCGACTTTTTTTCTATTTTTGATAATTCTTCGCGATTTGTTTTTGTCGAGGAAATTCAATCTGACTCTCCTTTCTAGCAAAATGTGCAAATATTACATTTTGTTGAGCTGCGATTCTTTGACGTTTTGATTCCCTTGGTTTTTTGAACTGTAAGTGCTCCTAGGCAAAGATTTTCAAACCTGTCGACTGAAATTATTCCAAATATTCATTGAAGCAGAAAATCCACCCCGCTTCTTCAAAATTCATTGCTTTTTAAGTCACTCGGGACGTGCTTAATGTGGCTCTTTTCGAGTCTCTCCTCGTTCGCTTCTCCACACGAAGCCACGCATTAAATTTCGTTGCGTTTTGCCCTATATTTCTTACGGCTCAATGGTCTCTTCCGTTTTTTATTCCCTCTTCAGGCAGAGATCAACAAAATGTTACTTTATCTTTTATGCAAAATCAGTATGAAATTGTTTGTCCCAATTCTAAGTATTTTAACTAGCTTCCTTAGAACATTTTAAAATGGACTTTGAACCAAAATTGTAATTTGAGGCTGTCACTTCTGCAATAGCAAATTGCGCAACTCAAGTCGGAGCAGAGAGAGAGGGATAAGGGGAATGGCCACGTGAGAACTTTCCTCCGATTTTTGACCGGACTAATTGAGGGAACTAGTCTGACGTGTGATCGTGACCCTCTTCTCTGGGAATTTTGACGCTTTTATCTGGGAATTTAGGAAAAAAGAATCTGAGGAAACCCCGTACTCTAAAAAATTCCTCACATCTGAATTTTTTATTTTTCTGCCAAAAAGTTCGCATGAAGCCAGGACGCCACTCCGAAGTCCATCGGCTAACTCAATCGCGTGTTTCGACGCGGAAATGGCCAGTATTTTTGGCACCTCCACCTCTCCAAAGCCAGTTGCCCTCAATTCAAAGCCACTTAGTCTTAGCTTTTGTTGCTCCTTTTCTTAGAGTCAATTTTTCGCGGTCTCTGATCAACTTTCTCACAAAATTAGATGCTAATAAGATGGGTAACGGGCTTTGCATTTATAAGCAGAATGAGCATATTGTTTGACTCGTCTTTCAGCTGAAAAATTGCCTTTTACTACTGCAAGTTCAAGCTCTACTCAACAAAATTATTTTTTTCTTGCTAAACCACACGTCCGCATTTTAAAAAAAGTAACTCTATTTGCTTACCTTTTATCTTTCCGATAGAATTATCTTTATTTTCAGGCCATGAGCATCGAGGAGAGTCGTACCCCAAAAATGTCCAATGTGACCCAGTCCTCCATTCAAAACTACATGGGAACAAAGAGGAGGATGTCTGCCATAGCGAAACGGTTAGTTTTGTTTTCTCAAATTTGATGGTCCTATTTTCCTCTTTTATTGCAGAAATGCATGCAAAAAAACTAGCCGCTCCTCACGGATGCTGCATAATTTGTTGTCCGAAAAGAGCGGGGGCAATCAAAGGCCGGGACCCCCTCGAAGTGTAAAATTTGCCTAATTTTGTTTCTTTTTCTCCCCTGCCAAAGAATGGGAAAGGCGACTCCGTAACTGTAACATATCCTCCCGCCCACAGTCACCCCTCCTGACTCTGTTTGCCTTCATCTCGGCGCCAGCTAATTCAATGTATTGTCCCCTCTCTTAAACATACCGAGTCAGTTGAAAAATCTACCGTCTTTGAAAAAGAGAAACGTGGAGGAGCCATCTGCCAGGCGGTCACTTTTATCTCGTTTTTGTTATAGAATTCTTCCTCGAGAAACCATTTTTAATCCATAAACCATAAATGAGGAACTAATACTTCGCCCACACGTGGCCCGCATTTTTCAATATTTGAAGTCCGTCCAATTTATTTGCACTTCGCTGTTTATCCCACCAATTTTCATCACTTGTTAAAAGTTTTATAAAAGATCCTTTTCTCTAGTAGCCATTGTAAATTCCCAACCCACGTTTTGTCGTAACAGGCGCATTCTCATAAAATTAATGACTCTCCCGCCCAGAGTTCCATAAAATCTGCTCATCTCGCCGGCTCTCCCCCAGCTGATAATTTTTTTTCTGTCATTTTTGCTCAGCCAGACACCTTATGTTGTTAGGATTCCCTCACGCGTGGTTTCAGAAAGTATCGGATATCAGAAAAGAGTCCTGCTTTTGCGGATCGCCTTTCTTCAGATTCAGTTATCTGTTGCATTTCCAAAAAACACTACTATTCAGCTTCGCTCATCAAAGATTTCCATCTATTTCTGCAGTTTATTTCCCCATTTTTTGTTCCCTATTTAATTCGACTCTTGAAAAATTAATCACCTCGCCAACCAAAACTCTGTCAGCCTAAATAATTCCCAATCCTTTTATGTTCTCAACTCCAACAAAACACTCTTCTCCCGCGTCTATTAAGCTATAAAGGAGAGGGATCTTTTGTGGGCAAC
Source organism: Oscheius sp. JU1382 (assembly GCA_932521405.1). NCBI lineage: Eukaryota > Metazoa > Nematoda > Chromadorea > Rhabditida > Rhabditidae > Oscheius > Oscheius sp. JU1382. Next base: position 334,895 of record OW051476.1, read on the forward strand.
GAACCATAGCCAAATGGCCCTGTTTTTTGGGGGCAATTCTATCTGCATCCAAATCGCATCTCTTCCGAGTCCTCTCTTCCCCGGGGAGGCCGCTGTTTTGGCCATCGGATGGCTCATTTCATGCTCGGCCTTTTTTCGGCATATTTTATTTTTTTTAAAAATATCAGAAACTGAAACAGAACGAGACCTTTTTCTGCTTCCTTTTTGAGAAACTTGCTTCCCGAATGTATGCCCGGAAAATCCATTCATTTTCTGGTCGCAATCTCATCAGATGAGCCACTCTCTAATAATTTGCTTTGTTCTTCCTGTGAAGTAGCCCTGGCTGCTGCTTAGTTGAATAATGCATCTCAGCCGTCACCTTCATCCTCTCCTCGTAATTTAGAAAGTGCCTCTTCCACCCCGCATTATGCACGCTTTGCAATCTCAGCTGTTGCTTTTTTTACTTCTAAATTGTTGTTTTTGCAACTTTTTGTTGCGCCGGATTTCTATGACAGCCCGCAGCGAGTCGTCAGAAATCCGAAAAATTGAAGAAATGTTCATCGCATCTCTCTCAATCGGCTGTCATCCAGCACAATGATAGGTAAGCTCGGTCCCCACGCGGGATAGACAAACCTTTGAAGAAATAATCCCAGCCACTCTCACGCCAAAGCGGATTTTCTCTCTAGACTAGCAGACACATTGAACCTTCCTCTTTCGTCGTTTTGTAGCCAGATTATTTGGTCTTTCCTTTATTTTTTTGTAGACTTTGAAAATTCTGAACTTTGTCCGGTCCATGTTAACGTAGTCCAAAACTCTCTTTCTCTCTCTCTCTCTCTCTCTGACTCGCAAATTCCACCCGAATTTCCAAGTCGCCTCACGACTGACAACAATGTAACTCTTTTGTCCTTTCGCCTTCCCCTCCAGAATTTTTGCTCCAGAATTTCTGCTTCAATCAGAGTTCAAATAGTTTTCTCCAGAATCAAAAGCACTCGTAATTGTGCTACTGGTCTCTCTATCTTGATGCGCTATGAAATTCTGGCCACGTTAAGCGACCAAAGGAAAGCAACAAAGGGCAAAAAGAGCGCTCTTTGCCGCCTTCTTCACCTGACTTTTCCTTTTATTTTCTAATTTTTATAGCGAAGAAAAGTAACAAAAAAGGATGCAAGAAAAGGGAAGAGTAGAGACCCCACATTTGAGTTTCTCTCTCTCCTTTCGTACAACTTCCCCCGCCCAGAGTCAACATGTTTTCTCTCCTTCTCTCTGTCTGTCACCTTTTTGCCAGAGTTTTTACTTCCTCCAAAAGAAACACATAGTAGTTGATAAGTCAAAAGTTGTTTTGAGAGGAGGTGAGGGCTGGGATAAAACATTTGTTCAGCGAGGAGCGCTCAATAACAACATGTTTTGGGAGCTTCTTTTACAAAACCAACTAAAATTAATCATTAAGAAAGATTTTTTTCTCTCTCGCTTATTCTGGGCCTATTTTTTCACTCTAAATGCAACATGAACTCGTCAAGGACAAAGAGGAGTTGATCGCTGGTCCCGCGGGAATTAAAAAGACACGCTCAAGCACCCTTCAAACATAGGTTTAGTCAGCTCTCAAGATTTTATAATGGCTAGACATTTGTACTTTTTGATAATATCGCTGTTCTTTTGGCACATTTTGAGTCACAGCTCAATACACTGATGAGAGTACATTTTTTTCTAATTTTTTCCTCGTCAAATTTAATCAAACATTCCCATACGAGATTAAGAATTTTCTCATGGAATCTGATGAAATCAAGTGAGTTGGAAGTGTACTTCTTCCTTCCTCTTTCTCCCACGCAAATTTTCCCCATTTTTGCGGCTCAAATTCCCTTCAAGAGATAAGTGAAAATTCAATTTTTTTGCCATTCTTACCGTATTTCTTTTCAACTTGAGGGAACTAGTGAGAATGCGGTATTTTGGGGGTTCCTTAATAAATTATTCAAAAAGCTCTGATCACACACCTGACTTCCTCTCACTTCAGATGTCTAGATATTCCACATGTCGCAGCGATCGCTGTTAATTACGTGAGTCAGTCAACTGCGCGCAACACATTTTGGCCTCTCTGACAAGCTTCATTTCCTCGAACGGCCGATTTTCTTAGAATTTTATGCCTCGACTGAGTTCTTTGAGATTCCTCATCTGAGCTCATCACTGTTTTTCATTTTAATACAAAGCGAACATTCGACTTTTCATTTTCTCAACCTTCCTGTCTCCATAGAATCCCATAATTTTTGTTCTTTTCTAAAATTTATTGCCTGCAATCCAACCGCCTGATTAATTTCCCTCTAAGATTTATTATCTTCCAGCATGGTCACAGTTCGATCGTTGGAATGGACAGCCTTATTGATGCAGTTGGTGGCCTCAGGAGTTTGTCTCATTGCCTCTTTAGCTATAATCAGTGCCAAATCGAATTCTACCTCAGTCTACCCTGATAAACAATATGTCAGGTAGGGGAGATTCTAAGGAGAAGAGATTCTTTCAGTATCGAGTGGTGGTCCTTCTCCGTCATAAGTTTTATGATGATTTTTACAACTGTCTGCTCAATGTTCGGCCTGAGCAACCACAAAAGGACGTTGCTCTATCCGCATTTGATTTTACTCGTAAGTTTATATTGGTGCGACTTGTGAAAATTACAAAATAGTTTAAGAAGTCTTTAAAAGAACCAACCGGCTAAAATCCAAAGTTTTTAGATAATTTTCTGCGCCTTCGTGGGGAGAGTCTTTGTCCGAGTCGTTGGAGAATTTGAATACTCCGAAATGAATTGGCAACTCGGTGTTTCTGTCCTATTGATAGCTGGTTAGTCTCTCAAATCAATCGTTTCCATAAATTTCTAGAGGTTTTTCTGATGGCGTCAATAGTCTTTGAGTTTCGAACTCTCCAGCGAATGACTTAGCAGGAATTCGACAATAATTGGTGAGATCATTTAGCTTCAATTGATTAAAAATATATAGACTATCATCTCAACCAAAAACGGGTCTCTTCATGTGCCATAAATGCTTATTTCTTCTAGTCAAACCTATGTGATCTTCGAAACCGAGAATTAGGGCAATTTTGTGATTATCATTGTGATATTTTATTCACTTATCTCACCCAAAGTGCTTTATTTTTCCATAAATTGATTTATTTTTATTGGAAACCAGATTCATTTCTCAGAGGTCCCTCTCTGACTCATTCCAATGGTTCAAAAAAGGTCATAAACAAAGCGACCGTCTGGGCGCCTGTTTTTGAGCCAAAAAGCGGGTCTTTAACACATCTGGAAGAGCGAAATTACCATCGTTTCGTTTTCGTTCGTATTTCGCTTAGAATCTCTGATAAAAGGAAGGGGTCTGTAAGTGGACGAAGACTGGGACTTTGATTTAGAGAGCGGCAAATTTGAAATAAAATTAAAGAACTACATTCTATTAAAAGGCCCACTTACAGACCCATCCCTACTCTTTTCAAGAGGGATATCAAAGATTCTAGTAAAGAAAGAAATGGACAGATAAAAATAGAGAAACCAGTGAGCGTCATGTCCCTCTAGATCACTCTGATCGATGAATCTATTCGGTTTAGAGAGCACCTCCCACGCGGCAGCTGACTAGAACAGCATATGCCTCAGATGTTCCGACAACAACAACCAGAGCCGGTTGACTTCTTGCTTTTATTCCTAAAATTATCCTCCCAGTCTTTGATTTCAGATGTTGGCTCCATTTTTTGAGAAAGCTCCCTCTCTTCTTCAACTCCCAGATGGCTCTATTCTCTTCGAATGTCTATGTAATGCCAACCCACAGCCTACTATCAAATGGTTGGTTGTTTTAGCCTCAATCTCAATACCATCTAGGTTCTTGAAAGACAAGGAATTAACTGGGGATAGACACGTGCAGAAAATAAAGAAATCCGTTGGAAAATGGACAGTCACCATGCAGCTCAAGGTACAGTTTTTGTCCATATAGAGAAAATAGGCTATTTAGAATCCTTCTCAGCAAGACCAAGGTGTTTATAAAGTCACAGCCACAAACGATCGAGGAACTCATTCGGTTGAACAGCAATACGTCCATTGCCAGACTGGAAAAGAGATTTTCAAGACTCAATAATAGATTTTATAATTTCTCCAGGTTTTTTTTATAATAAATTATTTTTTGTCGATGAGAGCAAAAAATAGCTTGGGATGAAAGATCGCTTTGGAATTTCTCCACGCGTAAGCATCTAATTTGTCACTTGCAGCAGCCAAGTTCTGAATAACTGAAGCCGTTAGGATAATTACCTCTTGGCTCTAGGCCGCGTGACCCGGGCCAGAAGTTCAGCCATCTTTTCTACGCTCTTTTTCTCGATAAAATTTACACCTTCTTAAGAAGTCCAGCTGCTGAATAATGAGCCTCAAGAGCGAGCCGCTTATCCGGGCCATGTGCCCAGAGGCGTTAATTTTCTGGCTCTTTGTTTCGAACGAGGTTGTTTCTTTGAATCTGTCCACTGTGCGCACAAGTGCGCTCTGAACCTTGCGAGTAATTGAACTTGGTTATTAGATAAATTGGCTCTTTCTGATGGCAAGGGTACACTTAGAGGAAATTATCTCACTCAAGCATTCACCGTTCTGTTCATTTTTATTCTACTCTTTGATGGCTCACCTCTAGAAATATCCTCTTTCACTTCTTCTTCTTCTTCCGAAATAAAATCGGTTTCGGCTTACAAACTCCTGCTCACATTGAGACTAATCCCATGTTGTCTTTAGTCTTCAATGTCACTTCCTCAATGGGGCAGAAAATTGAAGCTCAGCTCAGTTCAAAGTCCTAATTTCTACCTTTTCTCCCTAAAACAGAGTGAGTTTTCTTTGAAAAAAGTTCAAAGTTAATTCACTTCCGCTAATAAAAACAAATTATTCCGAATGTCTCATTCTCATTTTTGTTCATTAGAGATAGCTCAAGCGAATAATTTTCTAGCCAAAGTTCTTCTCTCCAATTTTATTTACCTCCTTTCTAAAGTTAAAATAAATATTCATAACTTTGATTGAGTGGCAATAAATCTTGACGTTTCATGTCAATCTTTTATTGGGCAAAATATAAAAGAAAGTAGTCAGCATACTGTGCGTTTATTTGGCTAACAGATAATTCCCATCCCCCTTCATCTCCGCCAGCCCATCCCATTTTCTTATATTGCCGTCATGAGAGGGAGAACAATGGCTATCTGCATCTCACAAGGCGGATTGTTTGTTTCCTCTCAAGGGATTACTTTTATTTGTTTCCTTTCGAGTTTTTAAAGTCCAACTGCAGGAGCGACTTGCAAAAATTATAGCCACCTGAGACTGGATATAATTAGGTTCGCCAGCTCTAATTGGTCTCAATGGTATATACGTATGACTATAAAGCATGACGGCGTTTAGCTTTTTCGCTTTTTTTATGGGCTCTATCAAAAATTGGAATCAATTTCAGAAAATGATAATCAGCTGCAAGCCGGGAGAGGAGATCTACCTCTTTGAGTACATGTATCTCGTGAATAAGACGGAGATTCTCTCTCCATTTTCGATTGTCCTCTATGGAATTGAACTCCTTCTCCTGGCTATTACTTTCTTCCTGGCTATTCTTGTAGCCTACTTGAATAGGTATGAACCAATCTGGCATAGAAATTTACAAATACTGATGAATTACTTTGTGGTCGGATGTATTCCTTCTCTCTTTTCTCGGCTGGTTTTCGTCTTCTGGGAAGTGAGTCTAGCAGAAGGTGGGTTATTTCTTCCCGAAAAGGACAAATAGCTTCCAGATACTTGCCGCTATTCCCTGGTATTGGCAACAATTCTTCGACTTCAATATGCATTCGCTATAATGCATGCCTGTGCGGCCTTGATACTCGAAAGGGCAGCTGCGTTTTACTTCCTCAAAGTAAGTCAAAATTCGAAAAGTTCACCTTCATTTTAGGACTATGAGCAAAAGAGTCGATGTTATATCCCACTTACGATCCTCTTCTTCCAAATCATTCTTTCAACTTTCATGGCCATTTATAATATCTATTATTCTGTCACTTTTCAAACCCTTTTCATCTACATGTCAGCGCTGGCCACTTTTTCAATTGTGGTGAACTCTTTTCTTCTCTAAAATCTGGCTTTTTCAAGAGCTTTTGCACTCTCTGGCAGATGAATTTATACAAATTCCGGAGGATTGGGATCTCAGCTAAAGTTAAAGATTATTCTCTCAGCAAACGGTTCCAATTAACTGAAAATCTTCGAGCCTTTCAGGTATTTTATATCTAACAAGTTGATTCAAATAGTTTTCAGTCAATTCGAAATGTAGAGATTTCCTGTGTAATAATGCTCTTCATTGTAGGAGCTGCTGGCTATTTTATGGTGAATCAAATCCAAGGAGCGTTGATTCTTGTCCATCTTTTTGAAGGACTTGTCTCCTGGTTGGATTTAGTTTAAAAATCAAAAAAGAGAAATAAGTTCAGCTCGCCTGGGATCTTGACCGCCACATTGCTGATGAGTTCGACTAGATGGAGACAGCTAATTTATGAGAAAATCAGTGGAAAAACAACGACAGCAGAAGTACGGGCGACTACAAGTGAAGAAGAGGGTCATTTGCACTTTTCCGAGCTAAATAAAGCTTGGAATAATCGACGAACAATTACAACTAATTCTTCTTGACTTTCAATAAATTATTTAAAAGCGCCTGTTTAAAAGCATTTTACAGTTTTCGGAGCGAGGCGACAGCAAAATAGAGCCTGTTTCTCACCGCCTATTCTCTCCTCCCCTTGACGGCCATTTATTATACCCCGTCGTTCTTCCGTCGCACTTTGTAAACAACTGAAAATTGATTTTTTCAGTCGATATTTGCTTGGTCCTTCCGATAAGATTTCTCCTGTCTAGCCATTATTAACCAAGCTGGAGGGCTTGGGCAAAAATGTACGCACGTGATGTACCTAGCTGTAAGTTTTTTGAGCTTCTCTGATCAAAATATGTATTTCAGTAAGCAATCCGAGCACAAGTTCGATGGATATGTTCAGTAGAAGCGAGTTGATTCATTCTGTTGCTGATCAACCTCTATTTCAACGACCAGAAGCGATTGGAGGAGGAGAACTCTCATCAATTGACCCCAGAACTCGTAGGTTTTTGTCTGTTTCAAGCTTTTCAATCAATTTCAGCCCCGCCTAGACTTCCGCCAAACATTCCCGTTCCGTCATTTCACAAATCGGCAATCACAGAACTAAGAAATCTTGGAAATGGAACGTATGGGATTGTTTCTTTGGTCAAAGTTCACCGATTAGGGTAAGGTTTGGATCAAATTTTATGACCAGCTTTATAGAAGGGCCGCATTAAAACAAGAAATATCGCGGTGCTTAGCATTGAGCGAGAAACAAATGATCAGGGAGAAAAGGGAACAACTTTGCAACATAATGGCACGTTTTTCTTGAATTTAAGACTGAATTTCGTCCCTTTTTAGCTCAATCATCATCCAAATATAGTCGCATTTTATGGAGAAGTTTATGAAGAAGATCCTGCCCGTCCATTCGGATTTTTGATGGAATATTTACCCAATGGAAGTCTATATTCTTGTAAGATTTGATCAATCAAAAATCAAATCAACTTCAGACATGAATTCCAATCTTGAAAGCCCTGATGCATTTCCAGTTTATCTTGAGCTTCAAAACAGCTGGGTTTATCAAATAGCGATGGCTATTTCCTACATGCACGGGAGGAAGATAATGCATCGAGATCTCAATCCAAACAAGTAAGTTTCCCTCCAAAATTTAGTCCAAATTGACAGAAGTCTTTTAGTATTTTAATCGGAGTCCCGAATTACATCGCAAAATTGACTGACTTTGGTCTCTCGAAAATTGAAGACGACAACGATCGGCAAGCAAAATCCAACACAGCAATGTAATTATTTTTATTTGTAGCCTGTAATGAGCAATTTAGGGTAGGGACTAGCTTCTACCGGGCGCCGGAAGTCCTAGTCGATTCTCATTATCACTATCCAATTGATGTTTATAGTTTCGCAATGACTACTTATTTCATTTTTGCCAAAATGTAAGCAATTTTCGACATTTTTTAAGCACGTTTTCAGGCATCCATTCCAGGGAATGAAAGGATTTAGTAATATCTCTTCTTTTACTGCTATGATAAGGCTGACTTGTCCAGATAGTCCAAGGCCGCAGCTAGGTTTTGGCCAGATTGATCAACTAATCGAACTGTGAGAAACTTCAAAAAAGCTCGTAGAATTACTCCCAATTTCAGATGTTGGAAGTCCAATCCATCGGAGAGGCCGGTGATGGATCAAATTGTTGACGAATTGGATTTATATATCCCCGATCAGATCACAGAAAAAAGGGAGAAATATCCAAGAGTGAAGGAGGTCTGAATGTCGTTTTTTGTTGCTAAGTTTTTATTATATAAATTAGCTTTTTTTTCTTGAAAGAATACGCAAACATTTTGATACTATAAAAGTCGTAGTATGGACAAGCAAACAAAACTTTCTTATCGCATGGCGGCACCCCGACACCAGATCGCCAATTGAGAACTTTATTTCCAATCTTTCCTTTCCATTTTATTCTCAAAACTAGGTCGCTTCTTGTAGAATCTTCTCGCGAACGTTTGCTCGCTTAAATCTGTCCAGTTTTTTGTCGGAATTGCTATTGCAACGAGCTGGTCAGCGCTTGTTCTCTGCCAAAGATTTTGTTCTAATTTCTCGGGATAATTTCAGACTCTCATACCTCTCGTTGTAGTTTAGAATGTCCGTTCCTAGGAGTAAGAAATTTAATTACTAGTCATAAATTAATCTAGACGATAGCGAGTTGGCTAGTAGCCGATCTTCTGGTCAGATTGTGCCCCAAGTCGCTGTCCAAAATGAAATCCAGCATTTCTCAGGAGAAGTTAGAGCCAATTTTGCTGCAACCATATTTGACCGTAAGCTTAAGCCCCTATATTAAATTGATACCGCATTTTCAGCTTTAAGTCCATCTGCTCCGCGCTATCTTTCAAATACAATTTATTATTATCCGGATTCTTATCTAGGCTCTGGAAGTTTTGGTCTATGTCAAAAGGTTTTCAACACAATCGTTGGGTTAGTTGAATTTTGGTCTAAACAAGAATGATTGATTTTCGTTTATCCGCATTCAAACAAGAAAACCAAGTCATTATGACTAGTTTACAAGAGAGAATGAGAAGTAGAGAGTTCGACGCCATTTTTCGAGTAAAGCGCTTTTGTTTAAAACCTTTTTTAAAGCTTAATCATCATCCAAATGTTGTCTCCTTTTTTGGCTATGTAATCAGCGATGAAAAAGGACTGGAGCATCCAATTGGCATTTTGATGGAGTTCATGGCTGGAGGAGACATCAATAAATGTAATTTTTAGCTTCCAATATTCCTAATTAAGTCCTTTTTAGATGTAGGAGAGCTTCATGCAATAAATCCAGACGAATTTCCCCTACCTCCAGCTCTTCAAAATACTTGGGCAAAACACATAGCTTTAGGATTGAATTTTATCCACTCGAGGAACGTAATGCACAGGGATATCAAGCCAAACAAGTGGGATATTTTTTGCTCAAAAACTTTGCTCTAGTATCCTCCTTTCTCATGATCGACGTGTAGCCAAAATAGCCGACTTTGGTCTTTCAAAAAATTTGGAAAAAGAGCCTGGAAATCATACAAGCAAGTAGGTTTTTGCATAAAATCTTCCAAAAATGATCTAGAATTGGTAATTTGATCTACAGCGCCCCGGAAATTTATACAGAAGAGGAGTATGATAAAACCGTCGATGTTTATTCCTACGCGATGGTTCTTTACTTCATTTATTATCAGAAGTAACCTCGAAATTTAGACGAGCTCAGTTAATTTAGAGATCCATTCGATCAGGCTAGAATTAGGAAGAAAACTCGATACACTTATGTGAAGGAGATTAAAGGAGACAGCAATACCCCACCTCTCCGTCCAGCTCTCGCAAATCTAGTAATTGATAAATTAATCACTAAGTAGGAGAGAAAGATGTCATTTTTATCGGAAATTTTGTTACAGCTGCTGGCTATCAGAACCAAATCAACGAATGACGATGCCCCAAGTTATTGAATTTCTCTTCAATCCTGAGGGACAACAACTGCTGCCGGCTTTAAATGCCTAGGATTTACAATTAAAAAAAAGAAAATTAAGCATCAAAAATGGGGAAAATGTTCCGTTTGGCGTTGAATCTCATCAAAATTTCAAGAGTATTCAATCGGTCATTTGGATTACTCGACCAACATCTGAATATTTCTTTTGTATTTCCATTAAAAGCTATTACTCTCTGATGATTTCATCAATTGGCTTTCCAGTCAACTGCGGTCTGACAGGCTTAACTCCAGGCATTCCTTGAATCAATTTAACTTTAACCTCAAATGCCTCCTTTTTTACACTTTCATCAAAGGGCTCTCTAAATCCTATTTTGAGCGACTTCTTGATCGATTCTCACTCTCGATAATACATGTAGTAGAGAACCATTCCATAGCTGTAGATATCGACAGAATATGTATATTGTTGATTATTTCTCAATAATCGCCCGTCGATACTTCTCTTCAAATTATCGCTTAATATTTCAGGAGCAGCGTAGCGCCAATGTCCCAAGCTAAATTAATTTAATAATTAACAAAAGGAGGCAAATTACTTGCAAGTCAACTCCTTTGACGGTTCTTTTTCGACATCTCTAGCCAGTCCAAAATCGCCTAATTTAGCTACCATTCCATCTCGTGAAATAAGAATACTGTAAATAGAAGGGAGTTAAAGAAATTATCTTACTTGTCGGGCTTCAAATCCCGGTGAATTACACCTCTGCTGTGAATGAAGCCCAAGGCAGTTGCGATTTGAACAGCAAATGTGTTTATTCTTTCTGCTCTATCGACCTCGCTTCCAAATTTAATATCTAAAGCAGAGCCTTAAATCTGACTAGCTAGTTCCTACATGTCTGCACATCCCTATAGCCTCCAAAGCCGGGCATATATTCGAGTAAAAATCCGATTGGTCTATCGGGCGACTTTTCAAAAACATAGCCATAGAAGGAAACAATATATTGATGATGATTAGTCTGTATTTTAATTAATTATCTCATGTCTCAATTATACCCGAAGGAGAATGTCATACTCTCGGCGTTTAATAACTTCTTTGGACGCTGTTCCCAAATGAATGCGGTGAACTTTCTTAAACACGACGTTGCTAAAATATTGCATTTCAGGGAGAAATTGTTTAAAAAATCAACCCTAATAGATTATGGCGGTACTTGTAGCACATAGAAGTTGAGCCGCTTCCCACGAAAGTTCCATTGGAGTCAGGAAACTCACTGGAAGAATAGCTCGGAGCAGCATCGATCAGAGCTTTAAATCGTTTAGTCTTTCGGTAAAAAGAATGGGATTTTACCTGGCGAATTGGCAAGCTGATTCGGAGGATTGGGAAGGCTTGGCAGAGAGTTTTGACTCGAACCTAGCAAACTCATGGTTGAAAGCGAACCTTATCAGGAGGAATTTTCGTTTATCTACGGGGTTATCTTTTTCAAATTCTCACCGTTTATTATTTCTCCTTCTTTCATAGCCTATTCGCCAATTTGCTTATTTGCCGGTTATAAGAAGCTCCCAGCTCTTGCGAAAATGTCAACCAATCCATTATTTATTTGTAGTAATTTTCTATTCAAAATTCTTTTAAACAATTTAGATTCCATTCCTACTGTGGTTAATACTGTGAATAGCCAATCACAAGTGATTCCAAACCATCCAGCTCCCGCTTTAAGACCCCAAAAATTCTCGGCAGTGCCTGCAAATATTACCGTTCCAATAAGAGCGGTGCTTGACGGCTCAGGTGAAATGGGCTTTCATCAAAATTGAACCCAAATTTAGTATTAAATCCAGAAGTTCCTCGCTGGAATATAAATGAATTTTCAAAAGGAACCCTAATTGGAAATGGATCTTACGGCCTAGTTTTCAAAGCTATTCATCCGCTCCTCGGGTAATAATTTCTCAGCCATCTATAAGAGCTCAGAACAATCGTTTATAAAAAAGATAATGGCTGGAAATATGATAGAAATCGGCCAGAATTTACGCATGAAAAATATTCAGAAATGCAGAGGAGAGAATTCAAAAATTGCATGCAGGTAGATTTCTCCTAGATTAGGTTTATTTAATTTTTTTTTAGCTAAATTACCATCCATATATAGTCAATGTCTGCGGCTTTATCTACGATATAAATATCAATGTCCCTATCGGATTTGTCTCCGAACTTTTAGCTGGAGATTTGAGCAATTGTAGGCCTATTTCAGTCTAAAAGGCTTTTTAGTTATCTGCGCTGGCGATAACTTTCCTGATGTTCAGATGAACACCTGGGCTCGGCAATTAGCAATTGGATTAGCCTTCATTCATAATTCGCAAATAATGCATCGAGATCTGAAGCCAAATAAGTAAGATTTTGACCCGAAATTCACAAAAATTGTAGCATTCTCCTGACTCACGACCATACTCGAGTTAAAATTTGCGATTTTGGTCTCTCAAAACAACATCGTCAAAGTGAAAATAACACCAGAAAGTTTGGTTTTTTATCCAAAAAGTTATCAGAATTTTACAGCCATGGAAATCCCATTTTTTCTGCGCCAGAAATAGCTCTCACCGAAAGATATGACTTTCCCGTTGACGTTTGGAGTTATGCAATGGTACTCTATTTCATTTTCTACAAGCAGTTTGTCCCATCCTTATGTTTTAAACAGCTTTTAGATTTCCCTATGAGCCCTCCTATGCCAATAAATTCATCAGAGCTGATTTTTGTCAGATGCTGATTGGAGACAGAGAAAATAAACCTCTTCGACCAGCTTTGAATGGTAAACAAATCGACCACATCATCCTCAAGTAGGGAAAAGATCACACTGTAGATTATTTTCTAGTTGCTGGAAGAGCGATCCATCTGAAAGGTGCCAAATGAAGCAAGTTGTGGAATTTTTCTACAGCAATTTGGGAAGCCAGTTCGTTGTATATGAAATCTAAACTCTGGATTCGAACCACATCATCTCCTCGATTAAATGTACAATAAATAAATCATTTGAAATGTGATTTTTTCCCAGCAAACTACTAGAATATTTCCTTCGTAATAATTTCCTGCAAAAAAAATCCAGTTCTTCGCAAGTGGCCCCGGTTTTTGAACACCCGTCATTTGTTTGTCTGCTTATCCTCTTCACACCGAGAATATAAGGTCAAGCTCCTATTTTTGAGCAACAAAAATGTCGCGCTCTACCCTCCTCATCTGTCTGCTATATTTTTCACTGATTCTGCTGGTAGCTGGCGATCTGTACAACACCTACGACCAGTGCAGGAAGAAATGCAAGCTGCCAAGAAAATGTCACGAGAGATTGAGACTCCTTCTTCCTGTTTATCAATGCCAATAACTTGTATTTATTTATATAAATAAATTATTCGCAAGCAATCATTGAAACCAATCTGCTCTTCTTTAAATGCCATTTAGCCGGTAGGAAGCACTTCTTCTCCAAAATATTGGATAGCCGTGGTGAAAAGAATAGTCAAAAAATTAGGAAGAGAAGTACAATTCTTAGAGGTCGGCTGGTCAGTGAGGAGAAATGTTTGCTTTGTTTTGAGAGCCGATGCAAATACTCAAAGGTCGTCACTTTTTAAAAGAATTAATTACTGTTTTTGGTGGAGGAGATATCTGATTTTTCCTTTGTGACTAATTTCTCGGTCGAATTGTCTTCGCTACGTCACGCCTTTTGAACGGAAGTCGTCATTTTGCTTATCTTTCTCCCAAAATAAAAGCGGTTCGTCCCACGCTTTTGACAAAACAAGATGCTCCGCAATGTGCTCCTCTTCCTGCTATATTTAACGCTCTTTCTCGTTCTAGCCGGTCAAGTCTATCCAACTTGGCAGGAGTGCAAAAAGAACTGCAAATCTCCAAACAAATGCTACACTCAAACTATGGTCGGAGTTCCTGTCTATATCTGCAAATAATGTGCATAATTTTTTGAATAAATTGTACCCATCCTCTCTGATTTTTCAAGGATTTATTGCTGGCATTCTCCCTTTCGAGTGGCAATTTAATTTAAAAGTTAGCGTAAAGAGTATTACTCGCTTGGAAATGAATTGTCGTCGGTCTTTGTGACCGATATTAGCTCCATTTTGCAATATTTCTCACGTTCTCATGTCTGTTCGGGAATGCTATGCCAGCGATGAACGAATAAATTTTTGAAAGTCCTTTTTATTTTCATTTAGAAGCCAAATACACAATAGTAGTCATCACAAAGGTAATAAAAAATGATGATTTTACCCGCCGACTAGTAGCAATTTCCGTCTGAAAAAATTAATAACCAGCTGGCCGTGAGAAAAATTAAGTCATTTGGTTATATGTCTCTCGGACTTTTATAACTTTTTTCTTTAAAAGATTCCTAGAAAATGATCGCTGGATCAATCGACTACTGCTCAAAGCTAGTGGACACTGTAGAGCAGACACCCTATCATGTAAGAGCAACCGATTTCTTCACATTAGAGGGACATTTTCAGATTATTTGGTCAACCTACGTGGTAGTTTCTTTTATCGCTTTACTAATAATTATTCCAATATTTCGCACAGTATTTAAAACAATAATTTCTCCAATTTCTATGGTGGTTGTTCTAGTAGTACGGCAATAATTCAGTGTTTTAGCCACTTGCTAGATTATTAATTATATTCAGTACAGTCTTTTTGATTATGTTTATTCTGACCTCAGTGAGTTTTGGCTATCTATTGAAAATAACAAGAGAGTTTGAAGTTTTTTCATTTGTACAAGTATTTGACGGCTGCAAACTCGTGTGATCTCCTTTTTTACGTAAAAGATTGCGCTTGGTCCTTCCCGATGATTACGCTTTGTCTTATTGGAATTGCAACGAGTCAAGTGCTTTTTTTGTTGTTCTTTTTTGATCAGATTCTAGGCGGGATTGAGCGTTGCCAGACTCTTGTCGACCATAAATGTTGGAGCGAGGTTGAGCGAAAGTAGGAAAATTGGCAATGTTTTGGCTGTTATTGTGGTGAGGCTGAAGGCAGTCCTTCAAGCTTTAGATTTTAATTTCGTTGATTTCATTGGCGTTGGGATTGATCGAATCGGATCCATTGGAGCCGCGAGTTATTTGCGCTTTAATCCCAACATCGACAGCAAAAACCTCAAATATTTTGTTCTATTTTCTACTGTTTTTAGACTTCATGACTTTCTTCTTCTACTTCATCTCCTGGTACAGGAACAAGATATTAACCGAAGCAACGTGGTTTAACTCGTTTTCTATAGCTTAATTTAAATCTTCAGGTATTCTCTCTCACTCAAATTTAAGATTATGGAAAATTATCGAGGGATTAAGATCTGCTTGCCCATGATTATCACTCATTTTTTGATGTTCGGCTTTTATACCATCAGTGGGTTCGTCTCATCCATCTCACACTTCTTTCCAGATACAATTATTCTTCGAAATAATCACGACGCACTTCCAATGACGACTTACAATCAGATTGGTTTAGCTCTTTTTGTATGTCTCCTTGCTCGCTCAAAATCAAATATTTTCAGATAATTCCTTTCTATATTTTAGTGCAGAACGTTCTGCTTTATTTTGTCATTCGACGGCTCGTCAAAAACAAAATTCGCTTTCAAAAATCGTTGTCTAAAACGAGTACGGAACATACGGAAACTTATTTTAAAGAACTCTATAATCAGTGGAATAAGAGTCCCAAATAAAATATTTATTTTCTTTCTTTAATTCTGAGTAAGTCCCGAAAAGACTTGATATTCAGCGCCGTTCTAAAACCATTTTTAACTGGATACAGAAAACATACCGCAATCATAGTCTTCATGCAGAAATTATCATCCTGGAATACATTTATTGTGGTGATGAGTCCACTCGCATTAGGAACCAGCTGAAAACCTCTTCTTTTTAAGCAAAAAATGACGCATACTTCATAAACCAAGAAGGCCCATTGAGGCTTATTAACATAGAAAGCCAGCTGGGTAGCGATTACATTAATTCCTTGTGATCCATATTTGGCGAAAACCGCATCTACAGTAGCGGCGACTTGCTGATCAGTACAGAATTCTGAAATAATTATTTGGGAAAATTGGAAAATACTCACGATCATCGGCAGAACTCAGCTTGGAGAAGGGATCTCCCTTGAGCTTCTTCCAGCTAGTATGGCGAATTCCTTGGAGATCATAACCGTTGATTCTCTTGTATCGGTTGGCTATAATAATTGGCTGGTTGATTGAGAATTAATGGGGCGAAATAAATCTTTAAAAAACCTACTAATCATAGTGGAAGGCTGGAAGTCCATGGTTGCCTTGAGAGAAGTTCGATCAGCACAGTAGGCGATGCACCATCCGCGTCTAAACCATTCATTGAAATAATAAGCCTATACGAATACATCAACAGCAGCTATCAAAGTTAATTATTTAACCCATTGACGACAATCGCGTTTTGGGAGAAAAGAGTCGCGAGGGACCGGCGCTTTTTTCCCAAAACGCGACTGCAGCCCACACGTGGACTACATTATCGTCAACGTGTTAAATTCCAGTCAAAACGAAATAAAATAAACCTGGTGGCATTGTTTCCCGAGGTTTGGAAAGTCTGAATCGGCACGGCATTTTCGACTACTTCATCACCAGAGGCGGTATAGTTGCAGACTTAACTGACATTTAATCGGTAGAATCAATCACTCACACCATCCTCCATTGCCATCCGATTGAGCGGAGACAGCTGCGAAGAGGATGAAAGCGAGAATGAACTGTCTCATCTGAATAGGCTGAAAGTTAGCCAATAATATTGAAAATAAAAAGAGTGATTTTGGGGGCCGATGAGAGCCTTTGGGCGTATCTCTCTCGTGTTCGCGTTATCTCAACTGTTTAGCTTGGTTCCATAAGCTCATAAGCGGCTTTTTGCAACCTTTGGACTCCTTATAGATCAGTTAGAAGCGATTTTTTTCATTTTTAGAGTTAAATTTATCTATCTCTCTCTCTCTCTCTCTCTTTCGTTTGCATCAAAGATCCAAGTAAAAATGGGAATAAATTCAGAAAAAAAAACGGAAAATCTGGAAAAGGGGCTATAATGTTGAGAAGAAGAAGCAACTTCTTGTCATCCTTCTGCTCTCCACAAATCGGCTTAAAATTATCAGAAAAGCCGCTGGCCTTGTGGCAAAATGATGGAAGAGATCAAGCGTTTTACACTCGCAAGATAAGGGAATAACCTTCTCTCCATCTTTAATTTTTCCTCTCTTTCTCCTCCAAAAAGTAGCTGCAAACCGACTTTTAGATGATTAAAACCGCAGCCATCTTCACAGCCCTCTGCGCGGCTGTTGTTCTCTCTGATTGTGGGTTTTCCCCCCACTTAGGTAAAGAATAATAAATTTAGTTTGCAAGACTACAACTGGCTCGTGGAGTAGCGGAGTTGTTGATGGAGCTAGAGACTTTGCTACCCAGGGAATCGCCCAAAATGACAACTACTTTTGCTGGGAGGCTTGTCTCAACACCGCTATGGTTAACCAAAAATTCAAGGTGGATGCTTCTTTTCTCATTTTTAATACAAATTCCAGGTCTTGTTGGCCAACCCTCCGAGGAAATCAAGCCGTCACCAGCTAACTTATGAGGAAGTCAAGGCTATTGGAGACAAAGCTGGTAATTTTGATTCTCC
Source organism: Oscheius sp. JU1382 (assembly GCA_932521405.1). NCBI lineage: Eukaryota > Metazoa > Nematoda > Chromadorea > Rhabditida > Rhabditidae > Oscheius > Oscheius sp. JU1382. Next base: position 352,511 of record OW051476.1, read on the forward strand.
AATGTTAGAACAAAATAAATACAGGAAGAGCTGACGACGACCCGAATGCCCAATTCTGCATCGATCCGAACCTTCGCGCCGATGTTCAAACTGCTCTTACAAAAGTCACAAACCATAGCGCTACCGTATCTTTTTCTTTCCTTTTTTGACGAAAGAATTTAGGCAATTGCGAGAACGCTTCAATATGAGATTGGTCGCCCCGGTTGGGTCTACAATGTAGTAGAACTTTCATCTGGATTGACTGAAGACAGTCTCTTCGAGGATATGAACTTCTGTCTTTACATTCAAAGCTATCAATATCCCAATGTCTATCTGCTTTATGATATCCGATTGGCCGCTATAGATATGTCCTAAGTTTGAGGCGACAGAACCCAAATAAATATTCAGCAATGGTTGTGTTGCTATTGAAAGCTGCATCGAAAGTCGATCGTTTGCAGAGGCGAGAAAATTTTCCCATCCATTCTCGCAGCAACCGAAATAAATTCTGTGAACCGTCGGTCTATCCATAAAAATCTTCACGGAGAGAGAGACCACGTAGGCTGTTCTTCTTAAAGGGAGAGCCAACGTCATGTGGGCTGCTCTTCTTCTCATTGTAAGTCTCAATCGTCAGCTTATTCTTTGCTTCTTACAGGTAGTAACCCTAACATCGTCTGTTTCAAGCTCTGCTAAATGCGATTCCTGGGACTGTCTAGGAAAGCAGAAGAAGAAAACATGTGACTCCTGGGATTGTATTACCAAAGGCGGTGGAGGATCGCCTGGCACTAGTTTTTGGAAATCTAGGATTCCACAGACTTCTTTCGGTTTGATTTATCACCAGCGAGGGAAAAATCGCTCGTTTTTAGCTGACTTAGTCGAGTTGAAATGCAGAAGCTTGCCATATAAGGTCTACTTCGACAGGAAACAGGTAAAACCTACAGTCTATAGCGATAATTTTCCAGCTGATTTGCGTCAGCTATCGGCCAATTAGTCAAACAAATTGTGAGAAAATCTTCGGCATTGTTGGGAACAAAACTGTCCCAACAAATTTGCAGGGCACTCTACAAACCTTGGCCATGTTGGTAAGAGAGACTTGAAGATTTGGAATTAAACTTACAGGGCGATCAAACATCAACAATGAATTGCGTCTACAGTGAGTTCAATCTTGTTCTTCGATCACCAAATTACAGAATTTGGACTGGATTGCGGAACAAATGCCAATGCCGTTACCGTCGAGGATCGCTGCATTGAAATCGTCACAACTCGTATCGGTTTCTATCTAAATCCCTAGCTAAAATTGCAGCTGATACTCTCACCAATGCAGCCACTTATTGCCAAAACAAAGGATTCGCTTTATTTGTTCCCCACAAGGACTCTGATCTTCACTTGTTGTTGGGATATCTTTTGACCACAACGAGCACTACCCCCGCTTTTTGGATTGGTCAAGCCGCTCCAGGCGATCTCTGGGTTCTTCATGACAACACAACGGCCGACTATTTCCGATGGGCTGCTACTAGAAGTAAGTTTTGCTGATCTAAATGAGAAATAATTTAGTCTTTCTCAACGAAGCTCAAGGAGGACAGTTCCTTTTTATGCCAAAAGCCAGCTCAAATATCGGCTATATTGATGTAGCCAAAGCTTCAGTCAAGTGAGTTCTCATCGTTCCATAACGTTTAGTCTCTCAGAGCTCCTTTTATTTGTGCCCGATATCGCGACAGCAATTACACCGTCGTTTACACGGATTACAATAAGTAGGCGCTATTTTTATTAGAAAGTAAGTCTTCAGTCCTAATGGTAGCAGTGGAGGTGGAGCAAATACTGGCAGTGGAAGTAAATGCTTCGATGCCTGGGATTGTAATTCTGCTGGGACAAAGTGAGTTAGAAATAAATAATAGAGAAGATTTGTTTTCTTAGAAAACCGTGTGATGGTTGGAGTTGTGATGGCGTTGGATTCAAAGTAACGCAAAAGTAAGTTTTATAGCAACATTTTTTAAATTAGCCCCGTATAGAACGAAAGACTATTGGTGATTCAATCGAAACGTGGAAGAATAAATGTTTTCTGCAATTTTCTTCATTTTTTTAACCTCAAAGAAACTTTAAACCTCTTTGAAAAATCTCCAACTTGTCGAGATCATTATTTTATCCTTAATTCGTCTTTTTGCTTCCCAATGCGACTGCCCAATTGGTTTCTCTTTTTCAGCGTCGCTCTCCTCTCGATCTCATCTTTGCAGGTTTATTTTACAGTAATGAGCTAGTTGAATCTCAGGCAGATGGATCAGGAGATTTAAGCATTGATCCAGAAATCCAAGATAAGATTAGCTTGTCATCAACCTCTACTGATCCTCCCATTACGACTACACTTACTCCTGACCCTACTCTTCCTCCGTCAACTTCTATAAAAACAGCTGACCCGACTACAATTCAACCTGTTGAGACTACTTTTATACCAGCTGAGAGCACTAGCAAGGAATCTACATCAATCTCTACAACTACAATAATCAATTCAACTGTAGACTTATTGAGTACAACAACAGAGAAAGGAGTTATCCCTCCAGCAAATAGGTAGATTTAGCTCTTAATTATTTAACAAACATCCAGTGAAATGGCTTATTCGTCTAATTTTACGTTGAAAAATAAGGAGAAATCGCTCTCAACTCCAGTAGTGATTGGTTTGTTTGTTAGCTCGACTGTTTTGGTAATTGGCTGCATAGCCGGGATAATTTATTATGTGATAAACTCTAAAAAGAAGAAAAAGAATAAAACGAGTAACAGCATATCAAAAACTTCCAATACAAGTACCAGTCGACTTGAGAGCTCCAATGGCAAAGAAGGACGGAGAAAAGGTAAGAGAAGAGACAAAAAAGGCGCAATCCATAAATCAGAATATGACAATCCTGTTCGCAGAAAGGCAGAAGAACTGCAAGCGCAAGGCCACAAGAATGTAATCTACGACCCGGCCTTGAATATGGTTGTTTCCCTTGATTCTCAGCGAGAAGAAGCAAAATAAAAACTTTAGCCTATAGCCTTTCATTAATAGTTATTTACAATACAAATCAATTAGTTTATGCCTTTGGAATGGCTGAACGAAGAGCTAAAACAATCGAGGCACCACCTCCTACCATCGGTTTCTCAGCGCATCCAATTACTTCAAAAAATGACTCTCTCAAAATTGCGGCAACTTCTCTGTCCGGCCTAACTTTCTAAAAAGGATAGAAAAAGACAATAATAAGAACGAACCTGAATGTGATCGCGGATTTCCTTTGTGTACAAGCGAGGACTGAGTTTATAATACCAAAAGAGGTCAGAAATAGGATCGAGATAGGTTTTAAATTCTAATTCTTTGACTCTCATCTCGAGAAAAGATTGAGTTTTCTGGAAAGTTTCTTCATTTCTCGGCTGTTGGTATAACGGCCATTGGTAGTTGAGCTCCTCTCGGTAGTGGCCAATCGCAAATCGCAGAATTGAATAAGTCTCTGCGGTTAGATTCAGCTGGGCCGTGCTTTCGAAGTAATCAAAGTCGAAGTGTGTCCAAATCGGCGAGGTGTCTACGTCTTCCTGAAAATTATAATTACTCCTCTACTTCCCTACAAATTCATCCTTATTGATCACATAATCCTTGTAGATCCTCAAATTGGAGGTTTTGTTCATTTTCTCCTCCATCTCTCCCAATATCCTGGTGGCCCTTTCGTTGATTTCTTCCATCTTTGTCGCGTTTCTAGCAAATTCATAGGCATTCAAAAGATCTTCATGGTCCATTATCGGCGACAGTTGCTTAAAAAGCAGCGGGATTCTATCCTTCTCCTCAAAGGTAATGTATCTGGCCGGAAGGAAGTTGTTGAAAGCACAGTGGGCCTTTGTCTCCAACAGCAACGCCTCATCATAATAGCCGGTAATCGTCATATAGAATCGATTCTTTGACGCAAGTTTCCTGAAAAAATAAGATAGAATGATAGCAACTTACCATGTTTCATAGAATTGAGGAAAGGCGATGGATGGACCGATGAGAGCAACGAGTAGTAGCAGCAGGATCATTAAAATTGGAGAGAAGTGACAAAATTTCTGAGAGAGAAGATGGAAAGAAGCAACAAATTGTCGCTTTTACTCAAATCGCTTTAGTTCTTATTCATTAACTGTAGACTTCGACACCAAATTCACAGATCCGGGTGCTGTTTAGACTATTTGGCGTCCAATCACAATTGTCATGCTCGCCTGACTCACGTGGTGACTCAATATTCTCACGATTAGGTTTGATCTCCACCATGAGGTTAAGTCAATGTTGTTAGTCACCCGAAAAAAATGGCGAATAGTTTCATGTTTTGGTCAGAATGCAAACAAATGATGGCAGATATGAGTGATTTATTTGATCAGCTGAAAGAAGAGACTTCTAATAATAAGCATAAGCTAATTAAAAAAGAGAAAGGAGAAGTTCCTTTCGGAGTTGTCGTCACAACTGACTCAATATTTAAGATCTCAAAATCGACGACAGCATCCCCTTCCAAATAGATTTCCATTTGCTCCGAAAGAGCTGTGATATTTCCCTCCAGACAGGTAACTTTCTCGCTAGAAATGGAGCCATTGCTGTGAATTCCCATCCAAAGCGTCGAATTCCTTTGGCAACCAGCTCGAAACGTGAAGGAATATTGTCTTGGAACAGAGAATTTATCTAAAAAGGTAAGAGAGAAAAGATTAAAACTACCGGCGAAAGTCTTATTCACAGGCTTGATTCCCTGGCCATCTAGCCAATTTGTTCGAAGGAACCCAAAAAAATCGGTGATTGTGGTAGAAAAAGAAGGAATAAATGACATGTGTTCCAATGAGAATGTCACCTTCCCTACTCCTCTAAGAACCATCGTAACCACAGAGGCTTCAAAAGTCTGAGGTATGGTATTCCAATTCTCAATTCTAAAGAAAGTTTCAGCCAACAGGCTCAACTCACCCATAGCTTTGAATCAAATTCTCCGCCGAACAATTAAGAAATCCACCGTAAATATCGATTAAAGGGTATGCCTAAAAGTGAGTTAAATTAAGTCAATTAATTACTGTAGCTGATTCATTCCAGAAAGTATCTACAAAATCCATCAATATAAACGAATCATATCTATTGTTTGTGAGAGAACACTCTGTTTCAAGAGTAAATGGCCCACACGATGGATAACTGAACAAAACAATGACTGTCTGGTTGTCTGGATCAAAGTTATAATCAGCCATGGGACTTGTATAACTAACAAACAAATTCTTGAAGGGCTCTATAAGCAATTCTTGGACATAATGCGAAACTAACTGATTGCTGCAGAGTCAATTAGGAGTAATTTGCCAAGCGGTTTAGTTAGATTTAGTGGCTGAACCAAGAGGAGAGAGAAGTTTTTAAAGTGAAGTCCATATCCTCTTTGATAATCTGTCAGAATAAATAGACTAAAAGCCATAATTGTTTAGCGCAATTTTAACCTGCCTTCCAACTAGATTTGAGTCCTTATTTGTTCCGTTGAAAAGGAACAATTTCATTATTTCATCAGTTGCTAATGGGAATAAAATCTCATCGAAATCAACCAATAGAAAGAGCATTATCTTAACCCTCTCTTGAAGAAAGTTCTGCTAGAATTTTTACCTCCGTTGCAGCTTGGAAACAATACGTAGTTCCTGCTGAGAACTCAGAAAAATTGAAGAATTTCGGCCCGCTGATTTGAATCACCTTCGTATTTTTCATATAATTCACTAAAATATCCTTCTGCATTCGATCTAAGCCTACTATCTTGCAATTCAACTAAAACGGAATCCAAATAATTCTCAGTAAAGGGAGAGATTGTCAACGAAAGTGTCATCGCAGGCGGCGGGAGGATTTTTGTACCATTTGGAGGCGTCAATCTAACGGGAGAAAAAAAGCTAAAAACCATGCTTACCTCGCGAAATCAGAATAAGAATAAATTGCGAAGTAATCACCCGGTTCCATCATGTCAACAGACAATCCGCTGTAGGTAAAGACAAAGAATTTATCTGGGGATGTTTTAAACTATTTTATTCTCCTTCTCAATTCAAAATATTTACCTTATATTCGCAGACGGTGCTCTCATTCAGCAAGAGATTATTTAAGTTCCAAGAGTTTTTTAAAAGAATGGTTTCGTTTTGACAAGAATGTGAGTTCTTTATGCAATAGATTGGAACAAAAAGCAGGAAAACAGCGAGCATTTTACTCGAAGAAAGCGGGCAATACAGCCTCCCGATAATTAGCTTTATTTCCTCGTGAACATGATCAAAGTTGGATTGTCAATGTCTAGTTTATAGCTGGAAAAATTAGAAAAATGCAGAGATCAAACTCTTAAAAAGTCCCGACTTTTGCCCTTCTGCTCTCCCCGGTTTGTCACAGCTATTTGCTCAACTCATTCTCGACGTCCAATCCGTGTCGGCTCCCTGTGTATTTTGTGTGTACTGAAAAAAACTGTTGGCGTCAGCTCGCCTGACTCATTTTTGAGTCACCTCGTGCCTTTGCTGGTCTGCTGAATTTGTTGACAAGAGAGTGCCGGTGCGAGAAGTGAAAACATGAGCTGCTGAACTCTTTTGTGAATTGGTGGAATGTTTTTGTTTGCAGGCCAGAACGTAGGAGGAATGGTCCTGGAACCCTTTGCAAAGAGTAAATAACGCCTAAATGCCAGGCAACTTTTTGAGACCAACAGCGTCAAATCACAACAAAAAAACAGCTCGAATTTATCAGCAAAAGTATAAAAGTTTTCTTCGTTTTATCATCAATAAACTACAAACTAAGATCCTGAATGACATTTTGACGGGTGTGGTTCATCTTGTTTCGAACATCTTATCGTCGTATTTTATAGCAGGAAATGACGGAGGCCATTTCAGGAAAGCGAAAGAATTCTAGATCACTTGGAAAAAAACCTGAAAACTGAATATTTTCAATCGTTCCCCCAAAAATCATATTTTTCTCTGTAGGTCGTGCGCTATTTACGAATAGAGTCCGTGTTTCGAATTAGTGGCAGCTTGTGAAATCGGTTCGTCTCTTTACACATCAAACGTCATGATTATCAGCACGCGAGAGAGGGGCACTGCAACCTGCACGGCCTGTTTCGTCACAAAGAGATGCGAATACAAATTTCGTAAACTCGGCACAGTTCAGGAATCAACAAGAAATTGACAGTTCTAGTTTTGAAGGCAATATTTGGCCTAAAAATAGAGAAAACTGGAAAAATGTAAACTATTTTCTTTCTTTTTCGACCAACTGACCAAGTACAGTCAAAAGGGACCAAAAATAAAGCCTAAAAATATGTGCAGGGGGTCTGCAAAATTAACCGAAATCTTATCAGAATCGCCCTGGCTGAGAATAGGAAATGGGAAAGAGAATAGAAATCTTAATGAATCCAGGTAAAAAGCGATGTAAACGAATGGCTAGACGCAAATAAAACTTGACTTCAAAATAAGCTACCTTATATTCTATTTGTTTCACAACTCTTCGAAACTCCACCCAAAAAATTTCGCAATCCTCATCAAGTATTTCAGTTTTCTCCGCAAGGGTATAAAGAGCGACGGCAAACAACAACAAAAGTGTGGCGTTCTGGAACTGGTTTCCACCCTCTCTAGGCTTGACTAACCCACATGACCATCTGATTTCTGTTTTTCAGCGTCAATCTTTGGTTACAATATTTCATCAAACTGCCCTGTTTTAGTTTTAGCCTTGACTTTTTTAAAACTTTTTGAGCCTATGAACCCACCTTGGGTTCCGCTCGTACTGTGATCATTTCCTATCTTCGCAAAAAAATTTACGATTCCGCTGAAATCAGTCAAAGAGCGTGGGAAAAAGTCGCTTCTTGCATCATTCTTGGAAAGAAATCCTTTGGTGCAGATGTTTTCGTAAAAAGCCCCCTTGCAAAAATCTAAAGTTTCGGCCCCCTGTGATCCACTTCGACGGTAGCTCGCTCTCTCCTAGACCAGTGATGTCAAAAACATAAGTTGAGACCATCCCCGTGGCCAACTTCCCGAATTTTGGTCTCTCTTATCGTCTGGTCGAAAGAAGAGCTTTTGCGAAGTCAAAAGAGTAAAACATTTCAAAACAATAATTTTAAATCGTTTTGTAATGCTTTTTTATAAACTCATCTGAAATAAATTTCTTCTTAAGATTCTCATAATATCTCCACTGTTTGAATCCCTCAGACTGATTTTTAGATCAGAGTACTCGCACCTGATGAAGACTTTGTCCCCATGGTTAGCCTCATTGAGTCAGCCATTTCAGTTCTATGTACAAAGAACGTCTAGAACGTAAAAGCACGGAAATGGTCTGACCCCTTTTCCAGCAGCTACACTTTGTACGGCAAAACAATGGCTCAGCGAAGTCAAAAGAACAACAAATTGACCCCAAGCTTGAAGATTCCTGATCGGTTACTTGTCCCCCTAAAATTCGTTACTCTCCCCCGCTTCCGCTCTGACCGCTCAAATAGAGCCGAACGCCGAAAATATCCCAGCCTCCGATTAAAAAACTTCTATTTCCGGCCATTCAGACAGCTAATTTCAACTGCACCTTGAGTTATTTTGGTGAAAGTGAAAGAGCAAAATAAAAGGGCAAAAGTCTGCTCCAAAATTAGAATTGATTTTCAGTCAAAAATCACAAAAACCTTATCTACTTTTCTCCGGGAAATCGTGTAGTTTCCCACGCTGCGTGTCTCTTCCAAGCTTTTTCTGGTCTCTCATCAGTCCAAAGATAAGTCAGCTCCTTTTGACGTCACTCTAGTCTCGCATTTTCGAAGCTCTAAAGCTGACAATTTGACAGTAACGCGTTCTAGTGGCGCCAGATTTCACAACAGGGAGCGGCAGCTTTTCCGGTCGGTGTGGTCTTTGGATGGGCTGAGGTGAGTCGCTAGTTGGAAACGAGGCGAGAGTTTTCGAAATGTTTTCCATGTTTGAAGTTGGATGACGTGCCAAGAGGTGACCAAGAGACTTTTGTGGTTAACAGGACTATTCATAGGAGCCAGCACAAGTCAAAAAATCTAACAATTATAGAACAGCAGCAATAAATCCACAAAAGAGTTCAGTTATTTATAAAGTCTTTCAAACAAATTACAAAATTTATCGGTTTGATTTTTTATCTTCCCGACGTTGGCCAACAACAAAAAGTACAGTAGTACTATCTTGCAAAAGTGCAAACCAAAACTCGCTTTGTTACAACCTTAAAACTAATATTGTATCCTGAAAGAAGTGGTTTATTTTATTATTACTCTGAAAAATAAGTTTTTGCTTTCAATATCCAAGTGGAGTTTTGCTATTTTTGGTGGTTTTCGCATGGTCTGAACTGTAGAGACAGCTGCTGTTCTGTCACTGACATCCGTTTGGCCAAATTTCCGATGGTACTCTGATCTCCCAAGACATTCGGCCTTTTTCCATGAAGCCGTAAACATTTAGGGCCTTTTTTGCAAGCCAGGAGAGATTAATAAGTTGCTTTCGTTACTGTAGAATTTCTTATTTTACCAGCGGGTCCATCAGTTGGGTACTGTAGCTGGCCCAGACGATTGTCCGCTCTTTGCTTCCTTCAAAAAATTCAGCGAAACAGGCCCCCGGGTGGTCTTACTCCTGGGCAGATAAGAGACTCGGGGAGAATCGTAGAAATGTCTTGGAATTTGTGGGTTGGGAATGGTTTCAACGTCGACTCAGCTGATATGATGCAAGACTGTCTGCCTAATTTAGCATTTCGTTGCAGTTTCGGAACTTTTTATTTGAACTTGTTATGTTGATAGATAAGTTTGTTTTGACGGGAGTCATCGGAAGAAAAGGAATTTGAAGCTAAAAATTCATTTTTATTTCCTACTTTTGCTTTGAAATAGCTGCTCCCGGATCACCCCATGTTTTTTGAAAATAATTGCATCAGATTCCTTTAGTCGGAGAAGTTTACCATGATAGAACTAATTAAACAGGTTTATTTCTTTTTTTAAATTCTTCCTGAAACTTTTTATTTTGTCCAGATAGCTCAGACAAACAAAAATTTCAAAGAACTCTGCAAAAGGGATTCGTTGAATTGATAAGCAAGATCTAGAGCTTTTTGACGCTTTCATCATTCGGTGAAAAGCAAAAAGTTGAGAGACAGTTTTGACTTTAAAAAATAATAAAAGTTACCTAGTTTGGGAATACGCTGAGAGAGCAAAAAAAGTCAACCTAAAAATAAGCAAAAACTAGCTGGTAAAATTAGAAATTTCTGGAAGAATCCCCAGTCATCACATTTTGCTCCTTCTCTTTCTCAACACCACACACCACAAAAGCGGGCTTTCCCCGAAAATCGTGTCCGAATCGTGGGAACATTTCTTTCTTTTCGATAGATGACGCCACCTTTCGGCGGCTGACTCCTCCCCAGACTCCGCCCCCTGGCTGGGGTAGATAAAAGGCCCGCCGAAGAGATGGCGACTAGTCACCAAACTTATACTAAGCGTTTTTCCACGCTTATATCTCAAGACTTTCTACGCTCAAGCGCTTACTACTTCGTATTTTCAAAATGGTTCACATTGGTTGGTCGACGGATGTGGATTTACAAGCCAAGCCCTCCTCACGTTTTGATCGGCCAAGGAGGAGGCAGAACTAGCTCGAATTTGCTATTACAAGCTAATTTCTATTATTCCTACATAATGGAGCTGTATATACTATTCGACTAGTTTCGTCATTTACTTTTCTCTCATTGGAGCTGATCATCTGTTACCGACGGGTTGCCTCACTGATCTCATGCCGGGTTATCTCAACAATCAACACATCATGGCTTTATATCGACGATGATTTTATTCGTTTGTACATATATTAATAATTTATATGAAGAGATTTATATTCACTCAAATTGTTCGGGGAAAGGGGAATGGGCGCCAACTCTTCTCAGATCTGTCTAAAATTGAAGCCTTCTTGCCAAAAATGAAAGAAACTCTTTAAAAAATAGAATGATCATCAGAAATGGTTTAAAAGCCTTTTTGTAGAAGCTTTAAAAAATATTTACATTTGGAAACTTTGAGCTTCTGTTCTCTGGGTGACTCTTCCAACCTAAACTCAAGCACTGCGCCGGACTGAGTTGTTTGATTCTTGTTCTTTTTATCTTAGGGTAGAAACAAATTCCAAAAGTACTGTACAGTTTCAGGAAACGCAATAACTTTTCTTTGAAATCGAGTACTTTGATACTGATCCTTGTTGATGTTTACAAGGGATTCCAGTGGAGAACAAGACGTTAATAAAGAACTTTCTCCTATTTGATGTTGCTGAGCTCTCTAGCTAGAAAATATTATTATTGTTTTGCTTAGAAATCCGAATGGTTTCTATCAAATCAAGCTGGGACACGATTTTAGGGAATTGATTTTATGCTCGTTACGAAAGATGCTCCTCAGCGATCTTCTTATCAGTTCCCGCTGCTGGTTCATGCAATTTCACCGGCTCCGTCTAGTGACTCCTCTTCTTCATCATGGCTTCTCTTTTCTTTGACAAGTCTCTCTTCAAGAATTCTTCTTGTTGATAAATGCATGCCATATCTCATAGGTCGTTTTGTAACTGTTAACTTTTATCTTTATCAGCTATTTGAAATAAATTAATTTTGATCTCCTTCAATTTCGCGAAGAATTTAACCAAACGGTCACTTGTTTGTTTTTTATTTTTTTTCCCGGCTGATAAGAGATCTCAACTGTTCAGCACAAAATTTAATCGCCTTTGGACTTATCGTTAGTTGACTCTTCAATAATTAGATAAGTTATTTTCTATTCCTCGTTCATGTAATCTTCTTAAGCAATCAGATTTTGTTGAGTAAAAGCCGGGAAAACATCTCCGTTTCTGATCCTAATCTGAGCAAAGACTGGGAGGCAAGAGGAGTTATTTTTGTGGGAGTATTAGGAATTTGAGTCTACTCTAGTTGACCTAGGTGCAACTATTGGCCCCGACTTTCGAAATATCGAACACGAATACATATCTAACACTGTGCCTGGCCTACTTGTCATCATTTGGCCACACGCCGTGATCAAACATCCAAAGCATTGTTCATAATCGAGTTCTTTGGCTTAACTTCGAGTGATGAAACTATTCGACTCGACTTTTAAAAGAGTTCGGTCTTTTTCAACGATTCAATAAAAGAAAAGCGACTACTATTGGGTCTTTGTAAATTGTTGTCTTTTCTTATCACCAAAAGGGCGTAAAATCAGCGTAAAATCATGGGACAAAACGAAACAGGAACATCATCAGGAACTTATCAGCTGATTCGAGTTCTAATTCTATGACAACTTGGCGCCTGGCCACGAGGGTTTCTGATAAAATTTTTGCCAAAACTTTTGGCATATTTTTCTCCTCGAAAATCATCGAACAGAGCCCGTTGAATTGTGATAAAACTCTTATTTATTGTGTCTGTTTGGATTGCCTCAAAATGATGAATGATCCACCCCAAAAGTCGCTGTTTTGTCAACAGAGAGCCTCACTTATCCGAGCTCAGGCCGCTCTTCCAACTGTGACTACGTCAACTATGTGGGGAAATGCTAAACACTTGCTTTGAGATCTCTGCTAGAATTAGAATAACTGTTTGTGTTTGGCTAACGAGAGGGACCGAGAGGACAAAGTATTCATAGAGAGACACTTCAGGAATCCTCGTAACTTTGGAGCCGAGAGAGTCTCTGTAAAAGAGCTTTCACTTTTCTGGTCTTTGGTAGAAAATAGTAAGCATTAAAAGGCATAATCCGATTACTCGCATCATCTTATCTAAGGACAGCTAATGCTCCCTGAATAGTCCAGGAAAAAACTCAAAGGGAATTATTCCTTCTCTTAACTTCTGAAGTTAGCTTTAAAGTTTATATTTACAAAAATGTTACTTTCTGATAATATTATCCTTCTGGAATTTTCGATTTATTGAATTTTGATTCGGCAAAGTGTAGCTGAACTCAAGGCCAGTCTCTAGGCAGGATAAAATGGCTCAGCTTGATAAGGAACTGAAGGAGATAACGCCTGTCACGAGAAGGTTTTAGGCTTGGCAGCACATTTTCCTACAAATCTATGGGTTTAAGGCATTCCTTTTTCGGTCGACGATATGAGCTTCTCTGATAGCTAGATGGTCCTATATGACGAAAGAGTTTCGCAAAAGTTTCACAGGAAATGATTTCAATGTTATTATCAAGCGGAAAAAGGTGAGCTCACTTTAGAGCACAAAGAATGAATTGCTTTCCTGGGAGACCTCGAGAATTCATTATATTTTTCTTTTTTTTAAATGGCTAAAAAGATACTCGCGATTTTCACCTTGTCACTTTAATTATGTGGAGTGGCGAATACATGCTTATTAGCAGCGCAATGGAATCACAAATTTATTTGACCCGTAAAGCGAAAACCCGTTTAATTTAAATACATTTTTTAACGAGCCATATGAGGCTCATAGCCAAAATCAAAGCGATTCCTCCATTTGCCAGTCCAGATAGCTCAGAGACGAAGCCCTTGAGGCGCATCTTCTCGTGGAGTTCCTTCTCCAATTCGTCGATCAATTTCTGGCAGATTCCACCAACGGTCGAATTTAAGCGAATAAAACAGCCAATTTCCTGAATTTCTTCGTCTTCTGCTGGGATCGTGAAGATATCTTTGTTGTAAGGAGAATGTATAAGGGCAGTCAATTTCTGAAAAAATAATTGAGGATGACTGCTCTTGCCTGTATCTCCCCAAAACTGATGTTCAGCTTGTCTTCTAGGATTTTGATTCGAGCGCTGAGTTGCTCATTATCCCAGCTTATTGTTAGTTTCTATAATGAAGCTCATATCTAGCCAAAAGACTCACCTGAGATTCTAGAGCAGCTAGCTTGCTGTCGGCTTGAATTTGACGGTAAACCATTCCTCCTCCGATTATTAAAGAGTAGAGGAATATGAGAAGAAATTCCTATAATGCATTATCCAAATTTTAAATGAAAACTATACTAATTTTCTGGATTTTTTCTCAGAGATAAGAGCTTTTTCTTCTTCTTTTTTCGGTGAGTCACCCTCATCGGAGTTTTCATTCTTTTCCTAGAAAAAAAGGCTTTTAGATTTGGCGCGAGTTACCTCAATAGGCTGTAAAAGGTTCTTTTCTCGACGCCGGCGCTCAAACGACACTCCCTAAAAAGGTTTTTTTTAAAGTTTCTGGGGATGTTTTAATCAAATTTTAAGATGTTTTCTACTCCAGGTTTGCCAATGTAACATTAGAACATACGTTTTCGTTGACTCTCTGGAGTTTTTTATTCTTCTGAACGAGTCGTTCAACAGTTCCTTCGAGAGTGCTGACTCTGATCAAGAGCTGAACCAATTTGGTTTAAGTTTTATTGAAATAAATCTTGCCTGTGACTTTTCCTCTTCCCAGGTCTTCATTGTATCCATGTGCTCAATTGCAGCGATTAGAGTTTGTCGAATCTCTTTGTGAGCTTCCATAAGGGAATCATTCGTCTCTTCTTCATCCTCCGCTAAACATTTTTAATGCTGGCCTATTTTTCTTCTAACCTGTTCTGTTTTCTTCGCCAGGAAAGGCATACACTTTCTGCGGAGCAGCTGCGGGAATTGGAGCTATCGAGATAACCGAAACGTTCTGCTCACTGGAAATTATGTGGGGTTTTAGAGAGAAAAATGGAACTTACTTAACATAGCAAAGCATTGAATTGAGGTCTAAACTTGGATCAGCAGCTGAAGAAATTTCAGAAGCTGTCGTTCCGGATGGAGTCATCGCATTGAAAAAAACTAAAAATATGTTTTATTTTTTAAAATAAATCTTCTTAAATACGAATTAGGTTGCGTTACCTTGAAAAGGTTCCGGAGTGATGGGTTTTTCCATCGTCTCTTCTAAAATGACCTCATAGTCAGAGCCTTCAGTGTCAGACATCAGGCGACGTCCTGAAATTCATTTCAGTGATTTTCCTGTAGAACAACTCTTCACAACGAATTTTAAAAATAATCGTTTTTAAATCAACTCACCGCTTTTGGAGATGAAATTCATTATTGCCAATCGATATATTCCTTGCCTCGTTGTTCTTAGTTGTCTCCTTGTGTGACCCGGGAAGGTGGGGTCATACCGTAATGACAAGAGTCTTGTTAGCTCGATAAATTATTCTTGGCTGAAATTTTGAATTTTGAACAACATAAAGAAATGAATTTTTATTTTGGAATTCTAAGAACATTTTCCATTCGATTGTTAACAGCCAATACAATAGAGAAATCCTCAGGATATTTCCACTTGAATAGCCTTGGGAATTGCTGGATTTACAGTCATTTTATTTGGCTTTCTACTTGCTCTTTTTAGAAAGCTCACGCTTCTAAAAACGATTTCGTCATTCGCCGAAATTGCACTCGGGTGTTCCCTGTGTAAACAAATTCTACTCTTTTGGAACTCTATTTCCTCGACTTTCCCTCACTGTTTTGCTTCAATTTTTGTTTAAAAATAAGATTTCTCGAGTGAAGTGTTAAATAGCTTAGGTACGGCATTAATGAGTAGATTTTTTTAGATTTTTCCCAATCGAAATTACCTACTGACCTTGGGTGATCTCTGGTCTTGAACGATTGCCTACGTGACAGTTGCGATAATAGCTGGGCGGGCAGTCGTTCTTTCACTCGAAATTCTCGCTCCTTCCCACTTTATCAGACCGTCCCTGCCATCCTTAACTCCACTGCCCACAAGTCGGCACAATTTCCTCTAGATTCTCTGTCTTTTTCGGTTAATTTCAACCATTAGTTTTCCTTTTCCAAAACATTAAGTACAGTTTACGTGCAAATCTCAAATTTTCCCCGAAAATCATCACCCAAACTCAAGATGCGGAGACCCGATTAGGACATGAACTCGTTTCTATTTTCTTTATAAGTCGCTTTATTCTTCTCTTCAATATTTCGTTTCCAGAATGACAAATAAGCTTATTCTATCAGAAGATGCTGCCCAGGCTGTGGGAAACACCCCTCTCGTCAAATTGAACAATATAACCAAGGGGCTGGATGCAACAATAGGTATGACGAAGCAGCAATAATAAGTTAAGACTTAATTTAGCCGTTAAATTGGAGTATTGCAACCCAACAGCATCTGTAAAGGATCGAGCTGCTTCTTGGATCATCGCTGAGGCTGAGGTTTTTTTTCTTTATTTTACGCATCCTTAAATGTCTTAATTTGTTTCTTCTAATTAAATAGAAATAAAGGTCTTTTATAGAAAAGAGGAGATATCATCCCAGGAAAGTCAGTTCTGATTGAGGGAACCTCGGGAAATACTGGAATCGCCTTGGCTGCTATTGCCAGAATTAGAGGATACAAATGCGTGATTATTATGCCCTCATCGATGAGCATTGAAAGAAGAGCGGTTCTCAATGCCTACGGAGCTCTGGTATTTTTACATTTTGGGGGAAGAAATTCGAATCTTTCAGCTGGTTCTCACCGACCCCGCCAAAGGAATGGCTGGAGTTGATGAACGCGTCAACCACTTGGCTGCATTGATCCCAAACTCCTACAAAACTAATCAGGTAAGTAAGATTTGATAGCTTTTTTAAAAAATAAAATAACTTAAAGTTCGGCAATCCCTCCAACCCAAATGCCCATTATAATGGAACTGGTCCCGAAATTTGGGAGCAATCTGGCGGAAAGGTTGATACCGTTGTCTTTGGAATTGGAACTGGGGGAACCGTGACAGGAGTTGGTCGATTTTTGAAGGAGAAGAGACCTGATGTTGGAATTTATGGCGTAGAGCCGACTGAATCTGCTGTCTTGAATGGAGAGCCAAAGGGAGTCCACAAAATCCAAGGTAAAACCTGTTGTCTCCCAAATTGAGACGATTTCTAGGAATTGGAGCTGGAATTATTCCTGATATTTTGGATCGCTCTCTCCTCAAAGAAGTTCTCAAAGTAAATTCTGACGACGCTGTCGAGATGGCTCATCGCCTAGCTTTGGAGGAAGGCATCATGGGTGGAATCTCTTCCGGAGCCAATGTCTGTGCAGCGATCGAGTTGGCCAAGCGCCCAGAGAACAAGGGAAAATTCATCGTGACTACGGTAAACAGCTATGGGGAGCGCTATCTCTCGTCGGTATTGTACGATTCCATTCGCGCCGAAGTCGGCGGGTTGACCTTTGAGGAAGTTGAGACATCGGAAGTTCGTGTTCGCGACTACATGGGTCTTTAAGCTGAAGAGGAGAGAAGAGATCGGTTGTGATATTCGCTAATTTTAATGAAATTTATTTGAAAACGCTTTTATTCAAAGTTTACAAATAATATAAACAGCTGGTGAAGCATTTTTAGTCAAAAACCTTACCAGATTTCAAACCATCAGCGATTGCTCGGCACAGCTTCTCATGCGGGAGAATATTTTCGAAGCATCGTTTGAAAGGAATCTATAATTTTGATGTAAGAAGGCCAAAC
This sequence comes from Oscheius sp. JU1382, assembly GCA_932521405.1. Lineage (NCBI taxonomy): Eukaryota > Metazoa > Nematoda > Chromadorea > Rhabditida > Rhabditidae > Oscheius > Oscheius sp. JU1382. Next base: position 369,810 of record OW051476.1, read on the forward strand.
GCTTAAAAAAGTACATCAAAACCATAACGATCGGGAAGATCTTCCTCCGCCAAGTGGATCAAATCCTCAAGGATTTTTTGAGACTTCTCGAGCTTTTCTTCCTTACTTTCGAGAGTCAACTGCTATTTGTTTTGTTTTTTATATTTAAAGGATGCTCACCAATTCAGCGTTTATTTGTTTTACGTCTTTCAAGGAAGAAATTAGAAGTTTGTTGACAAACTAGACTTTTTTTGGAGGAGTATGCTAAATTTACCTTTAGTTCATCCAAATCTTCCTTCAATCTCTTCAGTTCTTCCAAATTTGTTGAACTTGTTGTCTAAAAGTTGAATTGTTTTAGTCGAAAAGTTACCAAATAGATGGAGAAAGCAATCACACACGAGCAAGCAAGAGTGCCAAGAGCCACGAGAATCTCCTTCTTTGTAATTCTTTGTTTCTCATTCTTTTCACCTTCGCTTCTCTTTCTCAAGCCTCTCCTTTCTCTATCGGTGTCTCTCCTCTCCCTCCTTGGTAAGGAATTGTGCATAAGGCTGTTAGATCTGATTGTTCTGACTTCATCCCCCGGCTCAGAGTCATCGGGATTGTTCATGAAAGTCCCTTCTAATGTTTCTCTTCAAAGTTGAGGCTAACAAATGCTTACCAGTAGTTAGAGAGGAAGAGAGGGAAGATGAGGCAGAGATAGTACAAGCTGAGCAAATCGAAGAGGAAATGTCATCAGTTAGTCTGAAAGAAAATATTGTAAAATTTCAGTTGATTATTCCACTTCGAAGCCAGCTCATTTATTTCCTCCAAGGTTCCACTAACTCTTGAATTGGATAATAAGCTACCAGTATCACCTGGAATCCTCGTTTGTCTCAGAGACTTCAAATACCTTGATCACCCGATTGAACCCGCCTAGATGAAGAAGAAATCACTTCAAAATCACTACATGCCCCTTCAGAATCTGACACACGCTGCATCCACCTGAAAAGATACAACACATGGAATTAAAACTTTAAAAGTGACTGGCTTGTAAGGAGAGAAGGAAACAGAAAAGGAGAGATTAGTCGCCGGGTAGCGACGTGTTTGTTTTTTGTTGGCCAGAGACACATCAGCTGATTTTGAGCGCATTTTTCCTGGAACGAGTCGGTTGCGAAAAAATGAGAGGAATTAGCGGACCATGTGGAGCCAACTGGTGAACTGAACAGCTTCTTTTACAGCCAGCAAAAAGCAATTGACGTGTCACGAGTCCAGCTGACCGATCATCCCATCGGATAGTAACAGTCTGCACCAGGAGAGGGCAGCTGTGAAGACAAAAACGGTGCCAAGTAATAGATTTTACTTTGATTCTTGAAATAAATAAAGTTTTGGAGGGAAAAGTTGCCTTATTTAGATCTAAATTTCCACGGATGACTCATCTAACCCTTAAAGAAAAAATGTCTGTCCAAGGCTGGCACCCAATCATTGGCCTATCTTATCAACTGTGGTCTTGTCCTCCAAATGATTCAATTTTTACCGAAATGCCTTTAAATTAAGGTTGTTTATGCCGTTTGTTGTTGTCCTCCATTCTCTTGATCTCTCTCTCTCTCGGTCTCTTGTTGACAGGCCGCCGACTCTTTCATAAACAACATTTCGGCTCTTTTAGATGATCATTTCTTTAAAAAAGCATCTAATTTGAAAGCCATCCCGCTTGTTTGATTCATCTCTTTTCCGGCCATCATCACTTTATATTGTTGGTCACCAGCCCCAGGCAGAATCCTGTGATGTGTATGCGTTATGAATCACTGCGCACGAGCCCCCTGCATAGGCAAATAGCCTAGGCGTTATCTGGCTGGGGCAAGGATGCCATCGCATTTCTCGTCATGTTAGTTAGAACTCACTTTTATCTTATTTATAGCGTAGTAGATAACTCTTAGCTTTATCATTCTACCATAAGATAAATAGTCCACTCATTCATCTTCTCATGAAACGCCAAGAGATACAGTAATAAGGCAACTCAGCTAAAGAGGATAAGCCTCGCTGAGCATTGACCAGTCTGCCACTTTCCAGCCAGAATCAGTTTATAATTGTTTGAACGCACGACGCGTAATACGATCCAACCTGTCCCCTCTAGCCATCTCTTTTCCTCCTATATTTGCATCGGTACCTAAAGTGCGATATTGAGAGATAACCGGTTTGAGAGGCGTTCAGTTAAAAATCAATTAAAAAACGTTTGTTTTTTTTGCCTATTGTTGTCCTTTGCCATTGTCACCTGTCGGGCTCTGTTTTTCTTGACTTCCTGGCCCGCCTCCTCCAACTTGTTCTCCCCTCAGCCTCTCCAATCGATGTCTTGTTGTTTCAGAAGAGATGGTCAACAAAACAACTCCAAAAGGGCCCGACATTTCGAGTCTCATTGATGGAGCTCCGCAAATTGAGGTAATTTTGGGGGAACGGCAGCGAACAGACTTTTTTCAGCTTTATCTCCTTCAAACTGTTATGATTTTATGTATGTTGATGCGGAATTTGATTTTTCCCATCATCGGAAATGGCAGGAAAATTTCGGGCACAAAGAAAATGTCTTGGTGAGTTGTTTTTTTCCGAGAAAAATGCTATTACGCTTTCAGGCTGAAATTTCTAATCGACTATTTATTTGTGATAATTCCCGGAGTCCTCTCGATGACAATCGTCGGCTATCATATGCACATTTTCGCTTTAGTTCTATTATTTATTAATTTTATTTTTTTGGTAAGTGGTGAGTAATATGCACAGGTTGGATTTAGATGTTTACTTTGATTGAATATATCAAATCTGGAAAGCCATTTCCCTTCCGCAGCATAATGAGCACAAAAATCGACGAGTCCTTCTATCCGACAACCTTTTTAACGATTTTTAGGTGAGTCTATTTTTCCATTAGAAGACCAATTTTCTAGAGGTTCTATGTTAGTTCAAATTGGAGTAGCAATTCTGGCTGTTGATTTCCAAGTTTTTCCTAATAAATTCGCCAAAACTGGTAAGAATCGGCTCAAAATGAATACAAAATCCAGTACATTATGGCCACAGTGTGATGGATATAGGAGTGGCGGCTTGTATCATTGCCGATGGGATAGCTTCCACACTGAAAAGATTTAGGAAGCAGAGAGAGCAAAGATCCAAGTAGGTGATAGAACCTTTTCCAAGCGTATTTTAGCTCCCCCTGGAGTGTTCTTTGGTCTTCAAGAGTGGTTCTCCCCGTCTTGGGGTTTCTTCGAATTTTCTTCCTATGGCTCTTTGATTATGGACATTCCTATATGGAATACGGTCAGCATTGGAACTTCTTCTTCACAATGGCTGTCGTTGCCGTGAGTTTTCTTTATTTCTCTATCTAAATAAAAGTCAGATTGTGGCTAGGATTCTTCCACGGACTTATCCTATCTCAATTTCTCTCTTTTTTACCATCTTTCACTTCTATGTTTTATCAGAAGGTCGAGAGGTATTTCACTCCTTTTTCTTTGTAAATAGCCTGCCAGGAATTCATATTAATCGGGCATAACCCGCGTGATAATCTAGTATTGGCAAATATTGAAGGAATCACCTCAATCACTGGTTATTTGGCCATGTATTATGCCGCAGCAGCTGTGGGAGTTTTTATCTCCAATACAACGTAAGAGACCTACAAATGATTCCAAAAACTGTTTGTTCTTCTCATCTCTGAAAGAAATGCAAACAAACAGGCTCGAGAGAACTAATCCCCACGTGGAGAATGTTGTTTGAAATGTTTGCTTGCCAGTAGAAGTTACACAAAAAAATGCAAAGAACCGGGCGGTCCAGAAGAAGATCTCATATTTCGCACTGATAGCTCATTTCCAGCGACGATTTGAAGTCTTGGTGTTGGCTGACCGTCCACATTTACATAATCGCTTTCCTCTTCTACGCCGCCCAAATAGGAACAGAATGGGTCGGATTCCTGCCATCAAGACGCGTCTGCAATATCACTTTTGTGCTCTCCCAGCTCTCTTTGCTCATCTATGCCGTGGCTCTTCTTCTGCTGATTCAAAGCATCGTTTGGTTCTTATTTGCTGCTCAAGCTCCCAGATTCTCTTCTTGTAAGTTTGGCCTTTTAATTTAAAAAAAAGATGTAGATGACGCCCCTTTCGAAGCCATTCGCCCTTGTTTACAAGACACAATCAATCGCTACGGGTTGCTCTACTTTCTAGGATGCAATATTCTAACCGGTGCTGTGAATATGTCGATAAATACAACGAGTGTGGATGATCCAGGTGCCCTAGGTATTCTTTTTGCTTATATGTTCTTGATAAGTGCCCTTGTTCATTTCCTCAAAAACCGGTCGCAAAAGGTCGCTGTTCTCGTCTAGTCTTTTTCACTTTTCTCAATCTGCTACGGGTTTTTTTTGTGATAATTTCTAATAAATCTTTCAAATTTTTAATAAAATTCCCTCATTTTAAAGTTTTTATTAAAAGTGTATTTCATCTTGGAGTTGAAAACCCGCCGTCACTGCTATAACAAGGAGAAGGTAAAGGTCTAAAAGATTCTATGTTAAAAGCCAATAGTCCTCAAACTTTGGCTGGCAACCCATTGCGACAGAAAGAACGATTTTGTCAATTCCAGTGCCGACTGTTCGCAGGCGTGGTTCTCCCATCTTCGCTGCCTGGAATTTTTGACTGAATAAATGAGGAGATTCATGCCAATTTGAGACGATGATCTTTTTTTTTTATAAAAAGAAAAATCAAAAAGCATGACAGAAAAAATTGCAGAAAAATAACGAACGACTATTCTATTGCTACTTACAAGATCTTCTTCAGGGACTGGCGGCTAAAAATCAATTTTATTTGGTCATTTTGTTCAATTAGTTCAAGCGGATTCTCACCTCATAAATCATATAGCCACTCCCAGTATCGCAATATCTCACTGTAGTTGGACGAGCTCTCCTCGCTTTAACCGACGAGTCAGTCGACTAAAAAAGTCTTTGTTGTCAAAAATAGCTCCAAAAATTAGAAAAACCTTCCCAGTATCCCAATGAATTTTCCTAAAGGTTGTGATACTCTCCAAAAAGTCGAGCACTTCTCCCCGAATTCTTGCGTTACATCCCATATATATAGGCAATCGAGCGCAGCTGGAATTGGCTATCTCTTTTACTAATTTTACTTAAATACCTGGCAATAACTGTAAGCAGAGAGACCAAATCTGTGCAAAGCGTATAAAAAGGACGAAGCTCCGGCGTCTTCAATGAGTCCTAAAAGCGTTTCTCTTTTAAAGTCTTCCAGCCTATGCCTTGTCGATTAATTCCCAGGTATAGATGATCACATTGAGCACATTTGAAGCTAAATAAGTGAAAGTAACAAAAACCAGCATGAGAGTAGCTGAGCGGATATTTTGCTACAAAAGAAAGTTATCAAGAGAATGATGCCAAACCCTATGTTCTGAGGTAGCGAATCGAAATAATTTAGCTCCTTGATGTTGGACCCGTAAGCGGCGAATAATGGCGAAATTCAGGTAGAAGCAGAGGATAAATGGTAGGAAAATGGTGATAATATTCCGGAACCAATACTAAACTTTTTTTTGTTGTGGAAAAATACCAAATCTTACCTTATAGACTGACTTGTAGGGCTCCTCTTCACTGAAGGCAGCCACATTAGCCGTCCAAGAAGTGACTCCAGTACAATTTAGATTAGCCTCAACCTGGAAAAATGTAAAAATGAGTAAATCTTGGACTCACCTGGACTTCAAAATACATGGGAAACTTGGCCATAAAGGCAAAAATCAGCGCGAAGAAGGAAATAATCAATCGATGACTTTTAGCGAATCTATTTCGTATTTTGGAGATTGTGACAAATCTGAAGTATTTCTTCATTTTCCTATTACATTCTATCTCCTTTTTTTCAAATTATTGGACTGGACAAGGTAATTTGGACGTTGTTCATTTGTTCCGAGAACATTCAGCCCTTTTTTTTGTTTTCGAGCCTCCTTTCGGGACCGATTATTCAATTTGTAGGCTCGCGTTCGTTCAACTTCTAGGATAAAGATTAGCCGAGAGCTTGCTAAGCGTTCAAATGTACATAAACTAACCGTTCGAAAGCAGCTGCAACAATCAAAAAGGCAGAAGCACTGATGAAGACATGAGAAACAGTGAGTGTAAACCTCATATATCTAGATTTTTTTTTAGAAAGTAAGGAAGAGAAAGCCTACGTCCACCAAGCGAATGCCAAAATTTCGGATTCAAAGTAATCCATATACATATTGACAGAGAAAAGGAGAATATAAGCCGCTGGGATTTGTTAAATTCCCTTTTCTGAGCCAACCAACCTGATAGAAAAGTATCGGCTAAAGCTAAAAAGGTGAGGTAGATGAGATGAGAGGAGCGATGGCGTCGGTTCAGAATTAGAACGAGGAAAAGGAACGAATTGAATATCACAGAGAGCAGCGCAATCGTGGCGCCGAACAGGCCGACCATTAATAGCCTTAAAACAATTGGGGAGATTAAAGCCCAGAAAAAAAAGAGTCATTTTTTTAATTAAGAGAACCACCCTCATCTTTTATTCTTCTATCGTTCACGCGATCTCCCATTCCACGTGCATTTTTTAATTATGCTAGAACCCCAGCGTAGACCATATTTACTCACCCTCAAGGCTAGGAAGAAAGAAAAATGGATAATTAAGAAGTGCAGAGCGAATATTACCTGCTAATTTCTGGAGGGATAATTGAGCAGTTCTCCTCCCACCAGTCATATTCTTCTTCTATGGGTGTTGGGGCAGACGACATTTTCTGCAACAAAAAAAGAATTCAAAAGATTCGAAAGAAAATAAACTCTTGGAGTTATTCGCTCAGCAGACGGGGGATTTAAAACAAAAAGCGAAAAACAAAGAAATCCTTTGCTTTCTGCCAAAAATTATGCCAATAGAGAGCTCTCTCTCTATCGCCTCCCGGCACAACAATTAGCTCATCAATTTTCCACAAAACATGCTGACTGTTTTTATGAGACGCTTCGCCTCAAAATTCGGCAGAAATGCAACCATTTTTGGGGCCATTTATTCGCAAATTGGCCGTCAGCCTGGGAAAATTTATGACTCCATTGGGCGATTTTGCAAAAGTTATGAGCCGATGATGGGAGGTAAAAGTACATTTTCTCTTTCTTCCAAAATAAAAATCCGTTTCACCGGCGCAATAAATAAAATCTCGTAAGTTAGAAAATAATAGACTGCAATCAGATCAATGTTCAAAGAGTTCTTCTAAAGAAGTCGCCAGAAGAAAAAAAAAAGTCGAGATGAACTCTTTCGTCAACTGGCCAACGAGAAGAAAAAGGACGGAAGAGGCGGAGCTCCGACCGCACCGACCTAATTGAGACAGAGAGAGAGAAGAAGTTGACCCAACGGGGGCAAAGAAAAATTTAATTTCTTGATCGTCGCTTTTTGCTTCACTTACTAAATAAGATTTAAAAAAAAACAAAAAGATTCAATCTTTAAAAAAATATACTTCATATTTTACCGTAGCTTTTAGACTTGCGGATGGCCAGCTTGTGGCCAATTGGTGGTAATCTTCGCCAGAAATTTCTCTATTTGTCTCGATTTGCTTTTGTTTTTCTCCCCTATCTCCTCTCCCTCGAGTCATTAGATCAGTAGAACCTTGCGTGAATTTTGCCCGGGGTCATATCTCGTTGTCTCGAGGCGTCAACTTCATTTGTGACGAAGTGAGAAGGCTTCCTTTCGTTTAGAAACGGCCGGGAAGAAAGGAGGGGGAGGATTTGAGTCACGTGACTTTTCAGAAAGTGATCTTAGAAGAGTAAAATTGATTTGGCCGCAAATTTTTGAAATTCACTTATCGATCATTAATGATCAATTATCCCTCCCCAATAAAAAGCCAAAATGATAAGAAAAACTTTTAAAAATACTTTATTTATTTTAGTCTTTGGAGGGACTAAAGCTCGACGTGAAGAGGCTCGTCTTTATCTGGGTCGTTACAAGCAGCCGGTGTGCGGAAGAGAAACTCATATTCACATTTGGCTGGCTCTGTAGCTGAGATGAGCTCATTCGTCTCGCCACACTCGATGACTACTCGAGTCGACCTCTGCGGACCATTCCAACACTGCTGGCCGCCGTCGTACTTCTGAGCCGAGTATTTGTGTGGAGCATCGCCCGACCAATCCTTGAAGTTTCTAAAAAAAGTGAAACTATAGTGAAATTATCAACAAACCCTAAACTCGTCTCCCCATAGCCATTTTTATCTTTTTGGACGGTTTTGTCGAAGGGACACATTTTATAAACATATTGCATGTCGTTCAGCTCGAAGCATTGGCCTTTCAACGGCGCCCAAGCTAAATCTGAGCCGAAGTCCTGCGAAGTAAAGGAGTCGGCTTCTCTGATCTGATTGTCGAATTCTCTAACTTTCATGTCCAAATCCATCCATTCCTTTCTAACAGCTTCGGCTATATCAATCACTGCTTGGATCTCAGCAGGATAGGGCGGCATCACATCGTCCTCGTCAGCTTCTTCGTCCAACGGCAGGTCTTCTGGATCCGGCAGGGCTTTATCCTCATCTAAAAAGGGAGGAGTTGCTTCAAGAATTCATTCTCACCAGCTACGAGATCATCCTCCTCTGGCGGTCTGGCTTCTCTCTCACGTTTCTCGTGCTCAAAATTCCTCTTGGCCGTCTTCAAAGAATCGTACATATTAGCGAGGAAATGATCAAAATCGGCCTCATCCACTCCCAAATAGACCTTCGCTTCATCCTCACTGACTTGTCCATCATTATCTGCGTCCAAATATGGCAGATGCTGAATCTCCGGAATAGAAATCTTCTGGCTTTTATCGCTATCAATCTCTTGGAAAAGAGCTGCCGCCTTCTCCTTCTTTTTCTCGTCTTTGCTCGTTTGCCACTTGTTTTTGTGCTCATCCTTCACCTGACGCTCCTTCTCCTCGGCCTCATTCTTCTTGGTTGTAAGCATGTCGCGCTGAGGCGTAAGGGCATCCCGATCAGCACGGATTGGAATGGCTGCGTTCACCTTTTCTTCCTAAAGAAGCAAATTCTTTTAAACTTGAAAAATAACCTTGATATGATGTCCCTGCTTGGCGAGTTCTCTTCTGGCAGCGAATCCCTTGCGAGCAACACCAGCTAGGCGTTCCCTCTCCTCACGTGCGCTTTTTCCCAATTCGTCGCAAATATTCGGACAGGATATTGAGCTCAAATACTCGTCGCTTCCATCACAACAATCGCAAATCTTATCATTAACTCGAGATGAAGGGATGTACTCAGAAGAATGGCCCTTATTCGGACAGAAATAGCGGCCATTTGGACAGGCAGATGTTCCTAAAGATGATTGCTTTCAGATTGAAAAATCTTCGCACCAACCTGGCTCATCGCTTCCATCTTGACAATCACAATAATCGTCGTTAATTTGATCAGCTAGAATCGATTTAGATCCATCGAGGCAACGAAACTCTCCGCCTTGGTTATACAGCGGAATTCCTGCAACATTTCGTCATTTTTAAGTCAAGAAGTCAGTTTTTCTTCGATATTTGGACGGCTCCTATAAGTAGATGGCGTAAAACTCACGGCTAAATTCAACTCCTCTCAGATATGTTGGAATCTCATTGTTGGCGAGGCAGACAGCGGCCAAGGCAGCCACTGCCAGTATGCTTTTTAAGTTCATTGAACTGAAAATTAGTTGTTAACTCTTTTTGAAAGAAGAAATAATTAGTTAGGCAAGGGCTGGAGACAGGGACTGTGCAAACAGTGACAACGCCGTAAAACGTTGGCTCTGATACGACTTTGAACGGGTTAGTCCGCCCGTGGTCCACGCTTACAGCCGGACCTTTATTTGCAACGTCAGCGTAGCGAAAAAGCTGGGTTAGGCGTGGCTTTTCCCGGTGAGTTTCGCTTTTTCTTCTTGATTTTGTACAAAATTTTGCTTTTTTCGCTTCAGTGGATTTCTATCACTATTATTCTCTTATTCTCTCGAAATTTGTCCAATAATAGTGGAAGAAATTGTATCAACGCCTAGCACATTAGAAAACGTTTCTTCCCTTTTAGGCCTCCCCTGAATGGAAAAAGTTTCTCTGAACAATTTGCGACCTATTCTGTGCAAATTTCAAGATTTTTTCGATTCTTTGTGGAGAAAAGCCCCGCCAATTTGATATAAAGACACCTGCGGAGGCATTAATTTGCTGAATTCTCGATCATTTTCCCTTCCTCTTGTAAGCCTTTCTCTCTTCGAAATGCGAAAAACAACATAAAAGAGCAAACCTTTTGAATTGTTGTCCTCCCAGTAGAAACAGAAGAGAAAATGACTTGCCGGAAGGATTCTCTTTGGGAAGATTTTGTCAAATCTCGCTTTCAATCCTTGTCAAAAGTTGTCCTCTCGGATAAAGCGCGGCTCATTCAATTCTGCAAATTCCTCACAATTTGACACTTTCTCTTTTAGTGAGCATTTCTTTGCTGATCTGATCCTTACAGGTCTCCACGAATGCAGCTCTTCACGGTGCTGTTTCTTCTGGCCGCCTGTTCGCTTCAATTAGTCGAGGCTGGCCGTGACTTCTACAAAATCTTGGGAGTGCCGAAGAATGCCAACATCAACCAGATCAAGAAGGCTTATCGCAAGCTGGCCAAGGAACTCCATCCTGACAAGCATCACGGCGACGAGTTGGCCCACGAGAAGTTTCAAGATCTAGGTGCCGCCTATGAGGTCAGTCATTCCAAGCTTCCCCCAAAATTGAGCTCAGGTCCTCTCGGATAAGGATAAACGAGCGACGTATGATCGCCACGGTGAAGAGGGTGTGAATAAGATGAGCGGCGGTGGAGGCGGCCATGATCCTTTCTCCAGTTTCTTTGGCGATTTCTTCGGAGGAGGACATTCTGAACGAAGCGATGAGACGCCTAGAGGAGCTGATGTTGTTGTTGATCTCTATGTCTCTCTGGAAGAAGCCTACAACGGCCATTTTGTTGAGGTGACGCGAAGGAAAGCCGTCTACAAGCAGACCAGTGGAGTTCGTCAATGCAACTGCCGGTAAGACTTTGCAACTTTTTAGAAGCTAACGAACCAGCAGAATTATTAAATAAGCAGAAGATTTCTTTAAAATTATTGGAGAAACAATTTTTTTGTAGACACGAGATGCGAACAGAGCAAATGGGCATGGGTCGATTCCAAATGTACCAAGTGAAGGTCTGCGACGAATGCCCCAATGTGAAGTTGGTCCAGGAGACGAAGACGCTGGAAGTTGAGATCGAAGTTGGAGCTCACGATGGTCACGAGCAGGTCTTCGCCGGAGAAGGAGAGCCGCATATCGAGGGCGAACCAGGAGATCTCAAATTCCGCATCAAAATTCAAAAACATCCAAGGTTAGCCGTTTTTTTGTTTGATTTTTTCCTTTCTAGGTTTGAGAGGAAGGGCAGCGATCTCTACACCAATGTGACGATCTCTCTACAGGATGCCTTGAATGGATTCCAAATGGATATCGACCATCTGGATGGACATAAGGTCCACATCGAAAGGGAAAAGGTTGGTTAATCTAAAAGTTGAATCATTAAGCCTTGTAGGTGACATATCCTGGCGCCCGATTGAGAAAAAAGGATGAGGGAATGCCCTCTTTGACAGATAATAATCAGCGGGGAACGCTCTATGTGACATTCGATGTCGAATTCCCCAAGACGGAGCTAACAGCTGAGCAGAAGGAGCAAATCATCGCTATTCTCCAACAGGGCGACATCAAGCCAAAAGTTTACAATGGTCTCCAAGGTTTTTAGGGTTATTTTTATTGTGATTTTTATCATGAAAAACGTGTGTCGACTAAACACAAATTCTAGTCTTTTCTCGCGAAGCAATCTTTTGTCTAATTTTTACGGGTCTTCTCCCCCCACTTCCTCATAAAAGTTGTCAAAGACTGTGATAAAATATTCAGTTTTTCTCAAACTGTTGTTGATTCTTGCCATCAGTTGGTACTTAATAATAATAATAATAATAAATTTATTATATTTCTATCGGATATACAGATTGTTGGAAAGAATACCTCTCTAATCTCTCTAATAAATATAATCCTGTTCGTCCATGGCCTTTTTGTAAATCCGGTCAAATCCTCTTTATTTTTTTTTAGGGGAGTGGTCGTTTTTTTTCTAATTTTCAAAAAATTCCGGGAAAGTCCCAGATAAAATTAGTGAGGAAAGAGACCTAATATTCCAGGGGAAGGGGGCGAAATTCAAGGGGGAAGGAAACTAATTTTCATAAAGTTTTTGAAAATTTGGAAGAACTTTCAGAGAGCCGCCAGAGGCGGCGCAGCCCACTTATTGACAATATAAGCAAGAGATAGGGAAGAAAGAGAGCAAATGGCAGGTTATTCGAAAAATGATTTGGCCATTTGTTCGGGGTCGAAATCATTGAAATCCATTTCGTCTTCTGGGATTTGTTCATCAGCAGCAGGCTGGGGAGGAGAAGGTTGGACAGGTTGAGGGTCATGGCCAGAATAATAGCACACTTTTTTAGGAGGAGGAGGCGAGGTGGGAATGTACACATTTAACCCTATAAAATTGAATAAAATTGTGAGAAAACTAACCATTTTGAGCCGGTTGATGCCGAGGTTGGGCACATTGCTGGGGGTATCCTAGATGCATTTGTTGAGCATGGTTCTGCTGAGTTTGATAGGTCTCTTGGTTACCAAATCGTCGTTGCATTGCTTGAATTGGCTGCTCCTCAACATATTCAGACTGGGGCGAGCTTCGTTGATGAGATGCCTGGTAGGACACTCTCTGTGTTGGACGAACTTGTACGACTCTTAGTTGAGCCTGCTGTTGTCCGGGCTGAGAAGCAAAAGCCGAGCCTTGTTGTGAAATTTGACGACGCATCTCCTTCTGCAGGTATTGGTGTGGCTCCGAGAGCTTTCTATAGCGTTGAGCTGGATGTTGGCCAGAATTGGGAGGTTCTGAAATATCTTTTCTACAATTGGTTGGATAAAAAAAACCTTGAGGGATTTGATGTGGCTTGAGTTGAGAAAGAGGAGTAAATTGAACCGACTGAGGTCTTGGAGGTATCATTCTGGGCACTGAAAATAACGATTAATCCGTGACCATTTTTCTCACTTGTTGGTGCTGAATTGTCCTTCTCAAAGACATAAATGTGGTTTCCTCTTTTATCGGCCTTGTGAACTGCTTTTAACCCTAGCGATGTGCCAAGAGTATAGTTTTCATGAGTCACAATGGATCCTTCTTTGGGTTCAGGTAGAACTAAAAAGATGATAATTGCATTAGAAAAAAAGGACAAATCAAACCTGGTCTTTTGAGCTCTCCGGCTACTGATCGTTTCCTCTGCATAACAGGAACAGCTGAAAACGGGATAGAAATGACTGGGAAAAAATTTACGTTTTAGATGGTCTGGCAGGTAGACCAAATTCACTCTGAAGTTGGGATTTGCTTGCCAGAAGACTTTGATCTTCTCCCCGGGTTTTAGTTGATAATAATTTCTCATTCTCTCACCAAATTCTGCTTCCGTCACTTCATGTACTGGTTCCCTAAGTTGTTGAGAATCGGCATTAATCTCTGCAATTTTTTTAATCAAAGCAAGGGATTCTCGACTAACGCTGGTCCATTTTGTTGATCTTATAGAGCAAATTGCTCCTAATTGTAAAGTATTCGTCCTTTATTCCTTCCGAAGAAAATGCCTGCACATCCGTAAGACCAATTATATGTCGAAATCTTGCGTATTCAGCTCTCAGCTAAAAAGGATTTTTATTTTAAAGTTCTGGCCAATTAAACTAACAATTTGCTGCAACTCGGCTGGAGACATTTGGTCGAGAGGAATCTGACCAATTCGCTGATGCATTATTGGGGTAGAAGTAGATGGAGGAATAGCTACAGATTGCATCTAAATTTTTAAATTTTAAAGCTATAAAAAGTGGGAAAAGAATTTATTTTTTGGGGGAGTGGTCGTTTTTTTCCTAATTTTCAGGAAATTCCGGGAGGAATCCCAGATAAAATTAGAGAGGAAGGGGGGCCTAATATTTCAGAGGAAAAGAACTAAAGTCAAGGGGGAAGGAAACTACAAGATTCCTCTGATCCATCATGAAAAAATAAATTATTTATTTTTTTATCCAATAAAGCACTGTGGTGAGATTTTTATTGACACGTCTCACATTAATCTTTTTGGAAAGAAGGAGAGAGAGAGAGAGTGCGAGGGATGAATGCAGAGGTAAGTCATAAGAAAAAAGGAACTATTAATGCCCAGTAGGCATGATTCAAGTTTTGCGTTGTTAGGTTCAATTTCCCTCTCTGACTTACATTTCTGCTTTATTAATTAAAGTCTTTTTTTTTCATATTTTTGACGTTTTGACTCAATTCAGCCACACAAAGCACACTGAATTGGCCTTTTACTGTTCCAGCTGCTCTGTAGCATTGGAATTCTCTGACTTATAGCGAGCTGTTAAGCTGCTCGGAGTCGAGAAATTGGATTTTTATTTAAAGAGAATCAACCTTTCAGCAGGCAAACATCTTTTATCAATAGGATTGCATAAAATAGGATCATGGTCACTGGGGCCCCAAAGGTTTAGTAGTTCCGCAAAAAAAGTCAATACGACCTCATTTATTGTGTTCTATTACTTTTTACCAATTTCTTTTAGTATTTCCCCCTTGACTTCCACCGGATGATTGCCGAATCCTCTGCCTGGTCGTAGAATCCATGAGGCTGAAGGTGCATCTGAAGGGTTGTCTTTCAACAATTCTGGGTTGATTAGAAGTCCTTTTTGCGAAGCTGCTATCTTTACGAAGAATTCTATCTCATCGAGTGGATCGATTTTCACTGGACTGGAAAAAATATAGGCAATTCCGATTGTGTCACCCTGCAACTTCGTCAGATTCTTCCTCCTCCGATTCAGAGTCATTGCTCGTCAGTGTGATGACATAAGTAGCCCTATTGATCAATTTCACGAGCATTTTCTTTTCCTCTTTGTGCGTGAGGACGACTTTCCCTGAGATGATTGAAAGTGAAGACACGATGAGAACGATTATCAACTGAATCTCTGAGATTTGTTGAGAGAGCTGCTCACCGAGGTGATTATAATAATTCTTTCTGCTTTGACTATTGCAAGCTCTGCTTCACTCTCAGTTTCCAGTATTTTTCTAGAAAAGCTGTCAACAATCAAAAGAAGGACCAACTCTAGAAGATCTTCCATTCCAAGCATCTTGGAGGCCGACGAGGGGGGCAATAAGCTGATCATAATCTTTGCTAAAATTGGTTTAAATTGGTGTGAACTTTAGCCAAAAAGCTGTGTGTCCTCCAGTTAAATTTATTTATGTTTGACGGGTGGCGATGTCCTCTCCGATGAGTGTAATGTGGCGACAGCGGAGGCGTCTTGGAGACAACAAAACTGCCACCTCGCCCCGTAAATTTTGGCCTCGAGCCAAACCATTCAGTGATGAATGAATAGACAAAAAGAAAAGATCCATTCAAGATGAAATATCAGTCAGTTCAGAGATTCGATTCTAGCGAAAGATTCCTGTTCACCAATGGGTGAACTAATTTTTCCAGTTTCTTGCAATAAAAAGTACTAATTTTAACCCAAAAAATGTATTTATTTAGTACTTTTTGATCATTAAAGTCTGGATTCATCGGATGCCATTTGAGCAACGTCACTTGCAAGGCAAATTTGTTGAATGTTTTCAGAACCAAAAAGATATTCGATACATTATCGCTGATCCAGTTCGAGATCATTTCGTTCAACAATCGAGAACGAGGAGACTCTATTCGTTATTTTCCACTTCCTAATGGTCTATCGTCTGCCAGCCTATCAAATTCTACTTGGAATGTGCAGTTTCTTCTTGAGTACAAAGGAATGCGTTCCTAGTTATACTCCAGATTTTCCAGGTATTAATAATTTCTTTTAGAAATTAGTGAGTTCGCTTTCAGGATTCAATATCGATACGACAGTCGAGTCAACACCTGCTGTAACCATTCCAACTACTACTACTAGCAGCAGTTCTACTCCGACTACCAGCAGCAGTTCTACTTCGACTACCAGCAGCAGTTCTACTTCGACTACCAGCAGCAGTTCTACTTCGACTACGACCACGAGCGGGACGACAACTTCTTCGAGCACGACATCTACTACGAGCAGCACAACGACTACAACTACTCTTTCTCGTTAGTTTAGCTATAAAGAAAGTAAAATTTTAGTGATCTGCCCAACTGGATGGACGCTTTTCCAATCAAATTGTTTTATTTTTATCAACACTCCGACTGCAAATCAAGCGGATGCTGTAGCCGCCTGTACAGCGATGGGAGCAACTTTCCCGATTATTCAAGACGCTGCGACAAATAGTTTTGTCTCTAGTAGGGTTCCTTCAAATTCTTCGAAATAGGAATCAGCTCTTTCAATGAGTAAACTAATTTGGTTAGATGGAATGCGTCTCCCTGGTTGTACTCTTGGAACAGTTCCGAATCCAGGACTGACTGATGCTCAATATGCAACGTGCTTCCAACATTCCGACGGATCAGCCGTGATTGTGGATAATATTTGTAGATAAGAATGCTTTTAGTTTAACTACTACCCTTGGATGCAGCCATGTAATGGCTATTTGCAAGAGCCGGATGAACTTGTTGCTGAGGACTGTGTTGTGGTAAGAGTAGACTGCATCTCGCTTTATATTTCTAGATGAATGTTTGCGGCTCAATCTATAATCAGCAGGTTGGATCTTGGAATGATCTACAATGCAGCTCACCTGCCTTTGTGCCAGTTTTTCCAGCTTATGTCTGTGAAATGCCAGCGACTTGATACTAAAAACTAATAAATTTGATGAATCTCTCTGGCAAAGGAGAGCCTTTTAGTGAGCTATTATTCTCTAGTAGTAGTGTCTTTTAGGACCAATGATCGCGTGTCCAACCAGGCGCTGATTGAGTCGCAATTGTCATGAAATTGAGATAAACGAGTCAACTGCGCAGACCCGAGGGAGCATACTAACGAGGCGACGCTCTGTTTTTATTTGTTTCTTTTGTCCGCCCCAATATAGGTCCGGGGTACGATTTTTGTTTGTTCGCATGTTCCCAGAGATTCCCGTGGGTCCCCGCTTTCCGGAACAGCTGTTCTGACTCAGGCCGCTACTTTACAAAGAGGGGCTTCTGCAGCATCTGCTGTTGCCAACGGCACACCACTCTCTGCCACCTCCTGGCGGCTGGCAAAAGGTCGGCGACCTTGTTGATTGCGCTTTTTGATGTTTTCTCCTTCTTTTCCGTTTTATTGCCGCTTTTTATCGTCTGAGAATCTAGAATTTTCGTCAATTTTATGGCTCTTTGATGGGAGGCCAGAGGCAAATATATACCCTCCGCCTTGCTTTCAACTTTAACCTTCAATTTCTAAATTATCCTATTTCAAATTCAACATAAAAGCCTAGAAAAAGCTAACTGATTGATACACCCAAAAAGTCCAACCGACTACTCGCCCTTCCCTCTTCCCCGTTGCTATCTGTTGCCTATCGGAGGCCGCGTAATTTGAAATCGTTCTCTCAAATCGTTTTGCACAACCGGTTTTTCACCAGCCGGGTCGGGAGGATGCCAGGTTTCTGCCAGAGGCAGGCGGACTATTTACAGCCCTTCTGTACACAACACACAGCCACTAGTATACAGTACTAATTGCCGTTCATGAATTTTTTTTTTAAAAGCGGCTATTTTAAACACAAATTGAAATAAATTTTATTCCGCCTCACTGAAAGCGAACCTATCATTTACAGTACTGACTCATTTTTTGTTTTGATTGAATGCCCTTCACCGCATTCCTCAACTGTCACGTCAACTTTTAAAGAAAAACACAAAGGTGACTCAACTGATGAAATTTGGTGTTTGAGATCAGTCGTTTTCTTGAAATATTTAATCAAGAGGAGGCTTGCAAACACTGGCTGTGAAAGGTTACTGTAGTGTAGCACTCCTTTCTCTTCTTTTTATATAATTTCGTTGAAATAAATCCGCAAAAATAATGCGAGATGATGTTGTTCTTTGGATAGCCTTTGGTCTCCGCAACTCCACTCTCTTCTCCCTCTTTCCTCGGCTGAGAGTCTCCTCAGCTGCCTCGTCTATTTACACCGAGAAAGAACCCCAAAGCAACGACATTTCCACCCCGCGCGCTCTGCCGACCCCGGCTGAGTTGTTGACACGCATTTCCGGTGCCCAAACGATTAAGATTAGAAGCCCTGCTAGTTTATTTTGTTTTGGGAAAAGGATAAATTCATTTCGCTTTTGACGAATGAGGCTTCAGGTGTTCAATTCTAAAGAAATTTCCCCCCGCTGGACTCCACAAATAACTCGAGAAATTTACTTTCATCTCGCGACAGACGGCAAAAACTCAAACAAATAGTTCAAGCATTTTGACAAGCACGTTGATTTCCTTCGTTAAACACAATTTTCTTGCTTGGAATTCTTTTCTCTTCGCCTATAAATTCAAAAAAAAGTGAGAAAGTCCCAAAGAAATGTTGCTAATTATTTCTCACTGGAGAATTAATTCCTCTACGTCTGTCTCCTCCCCCCATATAGCCTTGAAACAATCGGTGGAATTTCATCAGCGTTCGTCTGTTCTGTTTACCTTTTTCTTTTTACTTCTTGCTAGCGCGGAGTCATCTATCAACCGTCAGTATCAATTAAGCACAGTTATTTCTTTCCTTCGAGTTCAAGGCTAGGTGATGCTGACTAGCTCGCTCTCTCGCAACAAAAAGTTGACAACTTTTTTGTTCAAAACAATTGATGTGCAAAAACTATTGCAGATGATTGTGAGACTTTTAAGCAATAATTGAAAGGAAATTTAACTAAATTTGCCATTCCTCTATCCAGCTTTTTTGCCTCTATGGAAAGCGATGAAAAGCCATTGAAATTGGAAGCCAGTTCTGTCTCCATCTTATCATCGTGTCCTTCAAACTCTTCACGCCGCTCGTCTGCCATCGAAAACAGTCACGGCAAGCAGGCGGAGCCTCGGACCCACAACAAAAACCCGTCGGGTCGAAGGCTACCACGCCCCATTTTCTGCCAGATCGCTGGTAACAGCGCCCGCTAAATAAATTGTCTTCTTTCTTTTGGGCTCGTCGATGTTCTCCCTTGTTCCTTACAACTAGCTAATTTATGGCCCAGTTGTACGAGCTGACAGCTGCACAGATCTCCCAGCCGCGAACGGCACTTGTTTCTCAGCTTTTTTCAAACTTTTGAGGTTGATATTTCCTCGATGAGGATCCTCCCAGACTTGTTTTCCAAAACCCTACTCGAGTTCCGCACAATAACACACGGACAAAGTAATGTTTACTACTCTTCCTCGATCCCCTCTCCACTTTGGAGAATTGTATCGCAGTCTGTATTTAATTCTATTTTTATTTTTTCTTTAATCCACGGTACCTTTTGTCTAGATTCAAATTTGCAGGTAAACCTTCTTCGTATCAACATGGCTACATACGAGACTAAATTTGTGAGTTTTCCTCTCTGATCAACACGTGCAAATCTAGAGATTTGCCCGTCGGTTGCTTGGGCAACCTCTTCTCTCAGCGAAAACGAAAATGATCCACAGTACTAAACGTCGCGCTTTAGAATCCGAGTAGCCTAGACTAATTAAACAAAAATGCAAAAAACTTTTATATTGGCGTTGAAATTTGAGAAAATGGCGCTAATTCTCCTCTATTTGGTCTTCTGGCTCCTCTGCTCTGGCCCTACTGCTCTCATGCATTAATCAGTCGGCCGCACGGAGGGCAGATTAGCGCTTTTCCCGGCAAACGACATCTCCTCTCATTTTAGTCTTGTTTCTGATGGATGGCTACCCTTTTTTGAGATGATTTTGATAACAAAAAGGCTTCATTTTTTTAAAAACAATAATTGAGCCTTTTCAGCCCGTTCCTTACCGCAGCAAGCTGACGGAGCCTTTTGAGCCTGGACAGACCCTCATCGTCAAGGGAAAGACTGGAGAGGACTCCGTTCGGTGAGTTGTTTAAATCTTTTTTTTAGAAGAAAAATGATCAAAAATCGGTGTGATCTCACCTTAAAAACCACTCCCTTAATGACTTTTTTGAAGACATTGAATTCTCTCGCCTTATCAGCTCGCTCTTTCTCTCAATTTTCAAGTGATTGCGAACTGGTTCTAAGTGGAGAATTCTCCAATTTCGTCGTGCTATTTCAATCTTTCGCGAATAAACAAGACGCAACATTCCGACGGGCTGGGGAGAGGCGATGATATGACACGTTTTGTGTTAATTCTTGATTAAAAAGGGGAATTTTTTTCTTCAGTTTCACCATCAATCTCCACCACAACGCTGCCGACTTCAGTGGCAGCGATGTTCCCCTTCATATCAGTGTGCGCTTCGACGAAGGAAAGGTAAACTCTTATTAAGAGCGATCAAAAAAAGCCAATTTTAGATTGTTTGCAACACTTTCGCCAAAGGGTTAGTTGAAGCCTTTTTTCTGTCTATTTAGGCATTTTAGAGAATGGGGCAAAGAAGAGAGAAAGAGCAACCCCTACAAGAAGGGAGATGACGTCGACCTCCGCATCCGAGCTCACGACTCGAAGTTCCAAATCTTCGTAGATCAGGTACTTTTTTTCTGCTGAGGATGGAAGAGATTTATTTTTAGAAGGAACTCAAGGAGTATGAGCACCGTACTCCTCTTTCCCACATTACTCACTTCTCGATCGATGGAGATATCCTCGTCAGTGATATCCACTGGGGAGGAAAATACTATGTAAGCTCGCGTTCTAGACGAATAGAAAATCTTTTTTAGCCCGTTCCTTATGAATCGGGATTGGCTGGCGAGGGATTGGCTCCTGGAAAGAGTCTTCTTATCTACGGAATGCCTGAGAAGAAGGCCAAGCGCTTCCACATCAACTTGCTCAAGAAGAATGGAGACATCGCTCTCCATCTCAATCCTCGTTTCGACGAGAAGGCTGTCGTTCGCAACTCTCTTATCAGCAATGGTTAGATTATCTCTTCTCCAGGATAAAATAAGCTTTAGAATGGGGAAATGAAGAAAGGGAGGGAAAGATTCCTTTCGAGAAATCCGCTGGATTCGATCTTGAGCTGAAAAACGAGGAATATGCCTTCCAGGTTGGTTTTTCCTTCTTCCGGGAGAAACGAAACAATTCCAGATCTACATCAATGGAGAGCGTTTCGCCTCTTACGCCCATCGCCTTGAGCCTCACGAGATCAATGGCCTCCAAATCGGAGGAGATGTCGAAATCACTGGCATCCAGATCCATTGAGTATTGTTCTTTTGATTCCCCCTGCTAGAGTTTTCTCTATTTTTCACATATAATCCATAATTTTCGGGGCAGACATACCAGCTAGGCCCGACCACTGCCACTTTTCCTACATTTATCCAACAAGTTTTATTGTAATCAACCTTAAAAAATACTATTCCAAGAAAGTATTCTTTAATCTCTTTTTTGTAAAGTTTTAATAAATTTTTTAACGTATCACTCTGAGTTGAAGCCAAGTGAAAAGATCAAATTCACCGTCTTCTTTCCTCGTAGGTGACCAGTAGGGAGAGCGAAGCCCTGAATCAACCATTGCCTGATTGTATGGCTCGACGTGCTTGAAAACGGTCATTTCAGCTCTAAACTTTCAAAATTTAGGTTGATTTATAAGCAAACTTGATGCATTTCTTGGCTAAATCAATCTCGATGGCCTTTCCCAGCCCTTTATTCCTGTGCTCTTCCAACACAAATTGATGGTTTAAGTCGCCTCCACCGCCAATCATTTCAAAACCAACTAAAGAACTATCATTTAGTAAATAAATTGCACTCGAAGGAGCGGCTTTTAATTTGAACCTGAATTTTAGATAATTTTTAGAGATTGAGATTACTCCGTGTTTTCATCTTCTCCTGCCACGGCGTATTTCCATTTACTGGTGATGAATTTAGCATCTTTTGGATCAGCCGAGCCTAGCGAATATCCTTCAGGTAGATTGATAGCCAAATCTAAAAGTGTTTTCTCCTTCTCGGGTGGCACAATAAATTCCACTGTTTTATTCTCCGATGGTATTTTTAATCCAAGACCATTCTTGTCAACATAATCTCTGATCTGAATCACATCTAAATCATAAAGAAAAACCCAACCGCTTGATTGAAATATTGTTTGGCAATTATGAGGAAATCTTTGAGAGGCGAGAATAAAGAAATAGCTTCTTGGAATTGATTGAAACCTTGGAGAAAAAATTCTTGGTCAAATTGGCCCTAAATCATCGACTTTTTAAAATAAAAAGATCCAACTTGGCACGTAAAATTAATATGAGGTTGGATCAATTTACTCTCCTTGTAGAGATAATAATAGATAGTTCCATTGGCAGCAGAAAAGGAGAATAATTTCAGACAAACTTGGGGATGTTTCTTTTCTAGATTGAAGCGAATTGCCTGATAAAAGTAGGGCACCAAATAGCGGTCAAATTTAGCAGAAATTTCTGATGTAATCGGCAGTTTTTGGAACATTTTAAAGCGAAGAACAGAAAAAGAGCTCAAAGATGGTTATCTTTTCTTTACGGAGAAGTGGAGAAAATTGTGATGAATCTGCCTTCGTCACCGATCGTTCTTATCAGCAATTGGGTGCAACTAGCGCTGTACTCTCTCTCTCTCTCTCTCGTAAGATTGAAATCTTTGCATGAAGAAGGAAAGGAAATAACACATCTGCTAGTAGTTTTCTCGTGTTTTCAATAAATAGGAGACGTGAATTAATTAATTTTGTAGACCTCCTTTTTGAATTTATTTCAAGAAAACATTAAAAGACATATAAATTGGGAAAATACATTAGGCTTTTGTAAGTCCACTAATTGACATTTCTCGGGATTTCTCCTTTGTATCCTCTCTCCCTTTTTTTCTTATCAAATTGGACTTTTCATCTGCAGCACATTCCGAACCTTTGGCCTTATCATATCAACTATAGGCAGAAAGAATGAATTTATGGAAAAAGTTCGTCTTTGGGAGTCAGCTGGATATAATTCACGAACTTGTAGGATCCATCTAGGTTTAGCGATGGCGTCCAGTAGGGAGTGCGTAGACTCCAATCCACCACTTTTGTATTCGAAGGTTCTACATATTTGAAGGCTGTTATTCCGGATCTTAATTGCTTTGTTTTTGCAAAGCTCATTCGTTTATTAAATCTAAACTTTTTTTCTAATTTTATTAGCTTGCTGAAAGATAATTTATATTTCCTAGGTGACCCTTGATCTTCGAGTAATCCTTCTAGGAATGTTGAACAAACTTTGAGCTTTCGTTTGGCAAAAATTTCAAAGAAAAAGTGCATTTAACGTCTGATGTTTGGATCTTTTATCTATTGCGCCCGATTACAGTAAGATATAGTGGAGGAAGCTGCAAACAGGAGCAGAAAACAGAAAAGTTCGAAAATTTGTTAGTTTTATTACTTTTTTAGGGAAGAGCTCTTGCTTGAAGTAGGGGATACTGTAAAGTGGGAAGATTAGCACCTACCGTATGCATTTCCTGCCCAAATCAAGCTCAATCGCTTTGCCCAACCCCTTAGCTCTTTGCTCTTCCAGCACGAATTGATTACACATGCAGCCGACTGTATCCAGCAGCTCGAATCCAACCATTTTCCCTTCATAGGTGATTGAAGAAGATGGAAGCGAGTTTATTCTTTGTCTGGAAGCTTTCTTAACTCCTAGTCTAGGATAATTACTCTGTATTTTCGATTTCTCCATCGTCTGCGAATTTCCACTTTCCTGTTATAAAAGCGGCGTCTTTCGCGTCGGCTGATGCTGAAATTGTCTTTTTTCTATACATACGTCTACAAACGTAATAACTCGATCTAAACACGAGGCTTTTATCTCCTCACCGAAAGAATTAAAAATCCCTACCGATGGAATATCCCTTTTCTAACAAGAAATCTCCAGCAATCTCTGTTAAAATGTTCTCTTGCTCCTTTTTTACAATGAATTCGATCGATTTGTGCTCCTTGTGATCATATGATAGGCAGGCTTTTTCCATGTATTTGATTATCTAGATTAGGCTTTATTTCTTCTATAAATCTATTTTTTACAGGCTTGAGATAGTGTTCCTGTCCGACTAGAAGCATTCTCCTTGGGAATAGGAAGAGATTGACCGAGTCTTGGAATTTTTTGAAGCCTTCCAGATAATCGAATTCATTGAAAATGCCCTAAAATTGAAGAGAATTTAGGCAGAAAGTGAGCTATTGACCTGGCTGGTGAAAAAGATGATTGGCTGGATGATTTTGCTTTCCTTATGGGCGAAGAAATAAACAGCTTGATCGGTTTCATAAGAAAAGAAGTGGACTCTCTCCAATGGGAATTTGAATTGCTTTTCGAAGAGCGCCATATGGTAGAAGAACGGCTCCTCATAGCGATTAAAACGTCTTACAAAATCGCGGGTAACGTGGATTTTTTTAAACATCGCTTCTTTACTGTAATATCTGGGAATGAGGAAGGACTTGATATGACCCGAATGATCAGCCATAACTGCCCGTATCTTCTTCTTCGATTTCTGCACGCTGCTCCACCTCCAACACGAAGCACAATGTGTTTCGATTTTCTCGCTTAATCACTCAAAAGCTGAGGATTAGGGCAGCCGCAAGGCAATTTTTTGGAAAAAAAATCTTTTCGTAAGTTTATTTAATAAATCTTTTGAGGGTTATCTTATTTATTGGAGTTAAGAGGATCATAAGCTTCTTTTAGAGAAGCACAAACTTCTCTGATTCTAGAAAAATTCAATCACAAAGCCAAGCCCTTCAGGTTTTATATTGTATCGAGTGAGGATTTCTTGAGGCTCCCTTGATCAGAAAGTATTATCTTCTAATTTCTTCTGACTTCTGCCAGAATACAGTAGAAGAACATCACAAATTAGCCGGAAAGCTGGCTTCACGATCTCTTATCGCTTTCCTATCAGGATCCAAAATCCGATCAAAATTGTTTGCAGAAAGCTCTTCCATCAAACTGTAGTTCGTGTTTTTCAGATAGGCACGACCTCAAAGGGCCAATAAATAGAATGTTATTCAAAGATCAAATGGCAAAGACTCCTCTGTTATCATACATGTCAGGATAAATGACCGTGAAAAGTGATATTTAGAGGTTTCCACCAAAAAAATGATGGTTGTAATACTTTTGCACATCACTGTATTTATTATAACAAATGGAGGAATCTCCCATCAGAAAAGAATCAAATGTTGGCCCCCCCTTGAGATCAATGATCAATTATCTATATTAATGGGACCAATAAGTTCACCCAAGGAATGCTCATGACTGTTTTATCATTCGATTTAATTCTTCTAAATAAGGAAACTCGCTATCTTCAAGGTTTTTGCGTAAAAAGGATGCTATCTCCAAACTCGAGAGAGAGGCAGCTTGTCAGTAAGCGAACGATGGGGCGACAGTCTACAGGGTGCGGAGAAAGTTCTGATATTTTTTCTAAGAGTGGTAAAAATTGAAAAACTTGGCATTATCAATCAAAAAGCGGTAATAACATATTTGTTCAAACCCGAAAAACAAGAAAATTAAAACAAATGTTCGAAATTTCCTTCCTCAGTCTCAATACACTTTTTCAAACGCTTGCAGAAGCTCTCGATGATGGTCGCAAGTTTGGCCGCGGTAATCTCGCCCCAACTTTTCTTCAAAGCGGCTTTCAAGGCATTCACTGTTGGGTGACTCTTTCCAGAAATCTTCTGCTCCAAAATTGACCAAATGGAGAAGTCGAGAGAGTTCAAATCAGGCGAGTTACTCGGCCAAACATCCTTACCCCAAAAGCCCGGAAACAATTGATTGCAAAGGGTGATCATCGAAGCGGCTCCATGTACCGAAGCCCAGTCTTGCTACAGCGTGAATCCTGTTTGGCCAAAGCGATTTGCGGCCCATGGATGCAGAATGTCCTTCAATACCTTTTCTTGATAAATTTTAGAGTTGATTTTAACGTTTCGATCGATAAAAACGAGTGGAGTCTTTCCGGTGGCACAGACGCCAGCCTACACCATACCCGACTGAGAAATGTTGTTTTGTTATCAATTTTGCAGTAGATGTCTTTTTCATTTCTCTCTTGGGCAGTTGGCGACAATTTTGGCTATTGTGGATTGGCTGGACGGTAAAAATTTTCTCATCTGTGAACAACACCTTCTTCAAGCGACCAGCAACGACCAAACGTAGCATCTTCTTAGCTCGTAACATTCTGTTCATCTTCATTCGATCGTTTAAGAGATGGGCTCGGTTGATTCGATAACTTAGCATGCTAAGTTTCTTCCGGATAATTGTGCACACACTCTTCTCGTCGATTCTCAGGTGGTCAGTCATCTTTCTCATCGATCAGAGTGAATTCCGCTTGATTCGACATCTGATCTTGTTGACGTTCTCAGGGGTGACTGTTGTTGCTGGACGTCCACTTCTCGATCGATCCTGATCATTTCCAAGCTAATTGTATCGTTTAATCGTCCGATACACCAACATTTTTGCATATCCCGTCACTCAAACGATCTCCATAGGCTGTTTTCCGGCACTGTGCAACTCAATGATCACAGTGCGTTTCTTTTGGGCATTCATTTTGAGAGAAGCTTAAAGAAAAAACATAATTTTTTGTTACAAAGAAGTTAAAAGACATCAACAAAAGTAAGAAAGATAAACAAAAAAAGTCGAACACTATTTTTAAAATTTTTGTAATCGCTTGAAAAAAGTATTAGAACTTTTTCTACACCCTGTAGGCTGACCTTAGAAGAATCCGATAGCGAAGGCACAAACATCAGTCTGATTTTTGCACTTTTTGGTGAATATTGAGTGCTTCTTTTGGAAACTTATACAGGGTGCGCCATAATTACGGGCCCACGTTCAAGAGACTGCCCAAACCCAAAAAAATCGTAAACTCATAAAGCTCACAACTGGAAAACAAAGTTCATTTAACTATACATGCAATAGACAATCAACTTTCAAAATGTCCCCCCGTCAGCATCACGACAGAGCTTAAGACGCTTCGAAAAGTCATCAACAGTGGCACGCAAGTAAGGCAAATCTAGCTCATCCCATGCTTTAACCAGTGCTTTCTTGAGAGACTCGATCGTTTGGTGCGAACTTTTGCAGGCTTTTGCTTCTAGAAAGGACCATACACTGTAATCCAACGGGTTCAGGTCCGGCGAGTTCGGTGGCCATTCATTGAAGCTAATGAAGTCAGGAAAATTTGCTTTACACCAGTTTTGGACAATTCGAGCCTTATGAGCTGGAGCACCGTCTTGTTGATAGGTCCAATGACGTTTTCCAAAACGATTTTGAGCCCATGGATGAATTTCTTTCTTCAAAAGATCCAAATAGTTGACTGAGTTGATTTTAATTCCAGCCGGGACAAAAATTAGTGGTGTCTTTCCGTCGTAAGTGATTCCAGCGAATACCATTACCGAGGCTGGATGAAGAACATGTGATACAGCTTTGTGTGGGTTTGAAACTGCATAAACTCGATCATTTTGCTTATTAAGAACTTGTTGAACAGTGAAAACCTTTTCATCCGTAAATAATATGGTGCGATGGCCATGGTTACGGTATTTTTTCATAAGAGAGCGACAACGGTCCTTTCTTTTAGCCTTAGCAGATTCTGTCAGACCGTGGCATTTATTTTTTTTAAAGGCCTTCATTTTGAGATGTTTTGTAACAACACGGCGCATTGTGGTCTTAGAAATGTCCATCTCTCGAGCAATCTGACGGACGGATCTTTCTGGGTTTCTTCGAAGCTTCTCTCGTACTTTTTTTATTGTGGTCGTTGTTGAAACAGAACGAGGTCTTCCACGCTCAAGTCTATCTTTTTCAGTGCCTAATTCCTTAAACCTTGTAATGGTTTTATTGATAAGTCTTCGAGATATGTTTAGTCGTTGCTAGATCGACCGTGCCATCATACCTTGACGATGCATATCAATGATAACTTGTCGGTATGGCGAGGGTTTTGCCATTCTAAAAAAATACAATATAGCTGGTTTTAAATATAGGAAAACATCTTAAAAATATTAAAAACACAAAGAATACTGTTTAAAAAAACTCTGGATCGAGATTCGAGCCATTTTCCCTAATTTCGGAGTGGGCCCGTAATTATGGCGCACCCTGTACCTACTTGATAAACAGTGACAAAAAGCTCCGATATTGCCTTTCATTTCGAGCTTGAAACCTATTAGCTGACGTAAAAATGATGACCCACGGTGGCGTGATAAAGAATGCTTACAAATGGCCAAGGCTATCTCTTCTATATTAGCCGCCTTGTTCTCGCTTCTAAACCACAACCAAAGTTTCTTTCTCATCCTTTTTTTAAATCTCCTTCTACAAGTTATTATTTTATTTAAGAATGGTCCACTATAAGCTTACTTATTTTGATGGAAGAGGTGCTGGAGAGATCGTCCGTCAGGTTTTTGCTTTGGGAGGACAGAAATTCGAAGATGTTCGCCTCTCCGATGAGGAATGGGAAAAAGTCAAAGACAGTGAGTTGATTTTTTTGTGAAAATAAGCGAAAATAATCAGAGATGCCCTTCCGGCAATTGCCAGTTCTCGAAGTAGATGGCAAGCAGCTCGCCCAATCTTATACCATCGCTCGCTACTTGGCCAGAAAATTCGGTTATTCCGGAAAGACTGCCTGGGAAGAAGCTCAAGTTGACGCCCTGGTTGATCAATGGAAGGACTTCCGTAAAGAAATCTACCCATTGTTGAGCGTCTTCTTGGGATATTCTGAAGGAAATTTGGTAAAAAAATTTCAGTACAATATTATTAAATTCAAAGTCAAAAAATCTAATATATAATTTAGGAAGAACTCAAGGAAAAACATCTCTCGGATGTTAAGAAGAACTTCACTTTCTTCGTCAA
Organism: Oscheius sp. JU1382; assembly: GCA_932521405.1. Lineage (NCBI taxonomy): Eukaryota > Metazoa > Nematoda > Chromadorea > Rhabditida > Rhabditidae > Oscheius > Oscheius sp. JU1382. Next base: position 398,515 of record OW051476.1, read on the forward strand.
CGCACTGAAGAAGTCTAGCTCAGGCACATATTCTCTTTTTTTTTAAAGCAAATTCATTTAGGCTTCCTGATCGGCTCAGATGTGACTTACGTCGATCTCCCAGTGGCTGAATTCATCCAAACCATCTTGGACAAAGACCCCGAATTGTTAAAAGAATTCCCCGAGGTTTGTACCCGAAATTTAAGCAAAAAATGAACATTTTCAGCTGGTTGAACACAAGAAGAAAGTCCACGATGTTCCAGCAATCAAAGCTTGGAGAGAAACTCGTCCGGTCTCTGAGTGGTGATCCTTAGCAGAATCATGTTTTGTTGATTAAATTAAAACAATTTTTAATCAATGTTGGAGTCATGAATAGAAAAAAAAAGAAGAAGAAAGAAAGGAATCCCCTTGCCCCTATATAATGTGATCGATGCAAGTTTCTCTCACGGAGTAGCCGTTGTTTGATCCTGTTTCCCGCTCGGATCGCCGCTAGTTCAGTCCGTCAGTTTCACCTTCCCCTAAGCGCTTTCAACTTTCCCTAATTTTTGACATGGATCACCTTGTTTTTTGGCTCATTTTGGGCTTTTTTGGAGGAGTTAGCGGCAAAGACTGCAAGCCTAAGGTCTCTCCTTCTTTATTCCCCCAGAGTAGGCCCGATTTCAGGCTAGAGCTGCCCCAACTTTGTCAGAAAATTCCATCCAAGAGCATCCTTCGACTGTCTTAAGGTTGATGCCATAATTTAAAAGTTTTAAAAATCGCTAGAAAACCGAATCAAATTGTTTTCCTTTGGCCGTCCTTATCAGACAAAGAGAGGGCTCTAATCAAGGATGCTTTTTTCCAAATTGGACGGAGAACTTGCATTCAATTTCAAGAGCAGGTTTGGTCCTATTTTGTTTGATTTTATACAAAAATTAGGAATTCAAGCCATGGTATCACGCTGACAGATGGGATGGAGAGAAGCCCTACGTGCTGATCAGGAAGAGTAAAAAATTCGCTGGTATGGCAAAATCAGCCAATTCAATTGAATATTTGCAGCATATTCTGATAACAAAATCGAAGGTTTGGTGGATAGAACTGTCCTCTATCTGCCCGAGTCGGTCTTCCAACAGGAGAGCTTCAACCATTCAAGAGGAGCCATCATGGAGCAGTTGGTTCGTTTCATGGGTGAGTTTTAGAGACCAACTTCTCGAAATATATTTCTAGGCTTGAAAAGAGAACTCCAACGACCAGATGCTCCTTCTTATATCCAGCCGATTGAGCCAATCCCCTACGTGCTTCCCATTTTCAATCCAATCCAATTGGCATGGCCATTTGATCCAGAAAGCATTACTGTCCCTCTTTGGGCAAGAGAAAAGTAATCATAAAAATCAGCTCTAAATCGAGTTTAGATACCGTTTGACCCAATATTGCCCAGCTAGGAACGATGCGGATATTGGAGCTGGGCAAAGAGTTGGTCTCTTGACCAAGTGGGACACAATCAAACTCAACAGCTTGTATTGTCCGGACAGAGTTGGAAAGGCAGATACCCATCGAGGGCCTTGCGTCGTGCCACGATCTAAAGACATCGACGAGTTTAGGAAGAGAGTTTGGGCTTACAAAAAGCTGTTGAATAAGCAGAAAAACGTGCTCTAATAAATGATTACTTTAGAAGCTAAAAGAGCTCAAAAGCGAGACAAAATCGTCGCTACGATTTATTTTTCCTTCTGATGTGAAGAGATATAGTTAAGCTTTGACTTTTTCCTACTCAAACGATTTTTTATCCAAAGCAACGAGTTGAGCATCTTCCGACTTGGGACAAATCTCATATTCATCCTTAAAGTTCTTATCCATCCAGTCGACTTGATTATTCAAGTTGATGTTATTCTTCACGGCCAGATGATCAATCGTATCCAGCATCGTCTGATAGTCGAGTTTGTCAAAGTAACTGCTCGTATAGATGCAGTCGATCAAGTCAGAGAATTGTTTGGGAACTTTGCGCCAGCAATTTTGCCTCATCGCTTCTATAATTTATTTGTTTCGAAGAACCAAAAAACTAACTTCTTCTTTCCTTTTCTGTGCCCATTCTCATGAATTCGCATTTCTTTTGGAAAATGTTTGCATTGTATCCCCGGTCTTTGAACTCGCTGGGATGTATTCTCTTCCAAGGCAAGCCATCCATTTGATCGTAAATGTCTAAAACCATGTAGATCCAGCTTTCAGCATCTTGTGCACAACCCTGCTTTTGGGAGAGATGAGCTTCTCTCGAGCAGAAACGGACTGTTCCCATGAATTGGACCTTCGCCCGAGGAGTTTTTCAAACGAATTCTTCGACTAATTTCGCTGGCTTTTGGAAAATATTGCGAGCTATTCCAAAGTCCAAAATATAGACTGTGGATTGCTTGGATCCCAGCCCGACTGCAAAATTTGCTGGCTTGATGTCTCGATGAACGAAGCCAAGCATGTGGAGATCCCAGATGGCTTGGAGAGACTGTTTGGCAATGATTGTAGCCGAAGTTTTGGAGAAATCATTCGGCGCGAGGAGCAGAGTTCTAGTATCATCCAGGGATCGTCCAGTCATGGTCATCACAAAATATTTGAATTTATTCTTGACATGCCCCTTATCGATGAGCGCCAAAAAGTGGCCTTTTCTCTCTTCAGGCGCTTCTTGAGACGCTTGGAGGACATAAATTTCGACTTTCAAGCGCAACGCTCGCTTTTTGCTTTTGTAGGATTCGGTCTTCATCGCGAACTCCTTTTGCTCCTCGTCCTTCAGATTGGTCACTTTATAAACGTCGCCGAAGTCTTCAGAGCCAAGGACTCGGTGAATTTGCCACTTGTAAGTCTCGTTACAGATGAGCTCTCCTTCTTTGATCATTTTATCATCTTTCGGTTTCTGATTTAGTTTGATCATTTTATCCTTCCCCGACTTCATTCAAGTAGATAGGAAGAATGCTAAAGAATCTGCTAAACTATCTGTCGAAACTTTGGTCAAAAATAAGCAGCAAAGATTACCTCGATCACATCTTCAAGCTGTTGGCAAAGTGCACGTTCTACTCGGAACCGGACTATCAACAGATTGAGTACATCCTCGAGGAGGCAGCAAATGAGCCAAAGAAAAAAGGAGGGATTGGCGGCATTGCGAACGCCCGACTGGAATGGCTGGATTCTAGGAAGATCAAAAAAGGAGAGGCCACCGCTCTCTAGCCATTGATTAGTAAATCAATCAAATTAAATAGAAAAAATTTTTCTCGGATAAACATTCGAAAATATATTGTTTTGTGAAGCCTTCTGCTTTCTGTTTCGATGCACTCTCTCCCACGATAAATGGCTCCCCATCTTTACAAAATGCTCCCGTTTCTCATAGATTTTCTCTCATCTCTACTATGAAGCTGCTTCTCCTTCTAGGACTCGTCATCCCCTTTTGCTTCGGATGCGCTCCACCCGGCTCCTCCTGTAAGCTAACTTTCCCTCTCAACGAATAAGAGAATCGTAGTAACCCAACGACTTGTTATTAGGAACATCCTGCCATGTGAAGGATTGCTCGCCGAGGGGAATTTGCCCAAACCGAGAGTGAAGGAGTCTTGGTCTATCGTTCTTAAAGACGTTGTGAGCTTTTTACTTTAAAATCCATCCAAAAAATTAAAGCTAATGGCAGTGATCATGAAATATCGATATAAGTGGGGTGGTATCATCACTGCCAATGCTATTTCTGACGGCTTATCGGTCATAGTCGAGTCAGTTTGAACCAAAGCCAAAATAAATGGAAAAATGATTTTAGCAGCGTTGAAAATGGATTGAGTTGTACCAGAAGTCTGACAATTGGAACTGGAGGCTCGCCGATTAATTGCGGTGCCTGTAGGTTTTAAAAAATGATCTAAAATCCGAGTTCAGCGCTTGGAAATGGATCTTGCTGCATCAACGTTGGCGGATCTGGAGCTTATATGTTGGGCCTTTGTGAAAGTCAAAATTGTACCGATCAAACAGTCACCTATGGTCAGACTCCAGTGCATCTCCACATCACTCTCAAGGTCTAGCTCTCTTTTTTTGTGAGATAAAAGCTACTATTTAGGGATCAAATCTTCCAAATGGAATTATCCTCTCCCCTCCGTGGATCATCGACCAAGCTGATAATGATGGTGGCACTCGATTTTTAGATCTTTTCAGGAAGGCCCTCGTAAAAATGGATGGAGTAAACTTCAATTTCAACTTTACCGCCATGGCTTGGACAAATATTCAAGTATACAAAGAGTGATTCGCCGCAATAAAACGCATCTAATCTGTAAAATTTTATTTGAAGATGACCAGTACAGGAAGCGACTAGAATAACATCACATTCGCGAGAGAGAGAGAGAGTTGACCCGTTTAGTTTTGAGAGAAAAATAAAAGAAAGACATAAAGCAAGGAAGTTGAGGAGATCGATGAGCTATAAAGGAACCCGGCTAGAAGGGAGGAGTCACATCTTTCTGTAGAAATTTTGAGCAAAAGATGAAAGAATTTACCTGAACTCGTCACATTTATGACAATCGACGGATAGGAATCAGCTATCGAATTCGAGTCACAAGCCACATGATCATAGATTTTTATCAGCTCGTGTGGGGAAGACGATTGGACCTGGGAAATGAGTAAAATAGAGTGGCTGAAAAGCGCTTACTAGGCATAAATATTTCCCGGAATCGTCGTTCCTCACGAGCATATATTTTTGAGAATCTTCGGTGAAATGACCTGCACAAGCGAAGCTATCTAAAAGCAGTTATTCCTTCCTTTTGTGAGATGAGATCTACCATAATCGTCGGTGTGACACTCTCTCAATAATTTCATCTTCTCTCCATTGCAGCCAATAGAAACGGAGGCGGAAGGACATAAAGGAGAGTAGTGGCGTCCTCGGAGAGAGCATTGATCCTACATTTTTTGAGAGTTTTTCTATCTTATTGGCTTTACCTTGTGTCCATCAAGAACAAGAGTATCGCTGTGTTCAACCATCATCTCCATGCAATCCTCGAATTCGTTGCCACTAATTGGTCCAAAAAATACTTGAACTAGGTGTTTTCTCTTTCGATGGACCTGAATTTTGCCCATAAAGAGGAGGATAAATCACCTGTATGCATTGATAACCAACGTTGCAGCCTTTCCTAACATGGACTCTCATATAATGTACATGGTTCTTCTCTTTCTTCTCGGTGCAAGTCAGCACAGTATCGTTGCGATTACGGTAGGAAGAGAGCCAAGAGCCTGAGAAAGCTAGATGAAAGCGGAGAAAAGCTACCTCGGTGAACTTTGTGGACCATCGAATTGATAATGCTGACCCAGTCGTGTCTGTGCCTTTTGTGTTCATGCTTCCACATGTAGGCTGGGAAATCGCATTCCGCGTAGATTTCAGCTTCTAAACATTATTTTAAGGTCTTTAAAAAAGTCCCACCTTGCCTAAAATGGATGGTCATAGCTGCAGCTCCAATGTGAGTCAACTCCTGGCAGCTGGAATCAGCTGAAATGCCTAGAAGACCCGAGGTTCCAGTATGCTGGATAATCTAATCTACACTCTTTTTGTCTTTAAAAAGAGCTCACAAAGCAGCGATAGCTCTCCCCACGGCGGTTGCCAATCCTGGCAGCGAAGTAGACCTGACCCATAGCTGTCCACATAGCGATGCATTCCATCTCAGAAACTGAAATATTTCTTTGGCTCCTGGCAATTGCCGGTCAGCGGCGGTCTCAAGTGCCATAGTTGTCAAATTGAGTGGCTGGCTGGACCAAATTGCGATGTCCATCTAATTCCCGCCGTTCACGTTATCGCCGGGTGTCAATCACATTTCCTTATGGCCGAAATTATGAGACACGGAAGAGACTAAAAGGGGCGAAGAAGAAATTACCGGAGGCTTCTCTATTTGGATTCTCTGGACAAGCTTGATATCTCATTGAGAGGCGATTCCACTGCGAGCATCTGAAAAACCTATTTGTTTATTAAAATGATCAAAAACGAACCTAACGATACTCGAAGATCGACTGACACAAGTCCCCATACTGTCGTGATAGGTGAAGTTTAGCGGCGCCTCCAAGGGACAAGGAATTGCTGGAGCATCTTCTGAAAGATCCCCTATCTTTTTCAGGAGAGACTCGCTTCCACGTCCCCAAACAAAAGAGGAGAAGGCATTCGTGGGAATTGGGCTACCCGCGCACTGCTAATGATATCGCAACTGCTAATTGCCGAATCGGTCGGAGAGCTCAAATTGCTGGGTCATTTGAGGTCGCCAAGGATGAAACTGCTAGAAGAACTACTCACTTCTGAACAATGTGTGCATCACCGCATCTCCTGTGAAATGTCTCCTGCATTTATCTACCATCATCGTCGGATCGAAGATACATTGTGCTGAAAATTCATCCCCTTTGAGCAATTTCTAGTAATTTAGAGCGGATGTGTTTGTGTGCGGATGGTCCATTAGCAAAGGCACTTTTTAGGACTGAATGGGGCAGTAAAATGGCTTCTAATTTCGATCTCATGTGAAAGCTTAATTAAGAGAATTGTTGAGAGAAAAAAGCTTTCAGAATGCGTATAAAACCTTTAATTTTAATATTTTAGTATTGCCGAAACATATCTGTGGTTCTCTTTCGCTCTCCCTGCCAAACCGATTTGCCATTTTGCGGTCGTCCGAAATTGGCGTGGATGCCTCGTTTTCGGACCGATTTAGAGGGACAGGCGGCTTTTTCAGAGCTGATTTATAGCAAGGCGCGCAGGGAGTGACTAATAGCCAATGAATTTGGTCCATTTCCAGAGAAATTGAGGCAAATTTCTCGGTAAAAACTCACTGATTTTATATTGGAGAGCGTTGTAATGCACAGGAAAGGCCACCAAACAGCGGAAGCATTCTCCTCGTTCCCTGGAAATTTCGTCAATGTCAAACAAAAAAGGACTTTGAACTGACGTCTGACTAGCTAGGAGATATTCGTCGCCTTTGTGTTGGCGACAACTCCCCAATTGGCCCAACTGCGACTGTGAAATGTTGATTTGCTTCCCATTCTCCGACCATTCTCCCGGCCACGGTAGAAGACAATGATGTGCAGTTGCTGCTGAAAGCCATCGTTTGACTAAGAGAACTCAACAGGTTCTCTTGGAAATTCCCCTCTGGGAGTAGTGTCTCCAATCTCACCCCCATCCAAATGCACATTATTCGTCTTGCGTTGAAACATCTCAGACTTTAGTACGGCCCACTGGGGAATTTCTAGAGGGGTTGCCAGGTGATGGAAAATCTTTGGGATTAAGTGCCAATTGGAAACAATGAGAAGACTCTAGCGTCCCGATTAGGCAGCCTTTCGCTAATCCGACGAGCGATTATCAGTTGAAAATGGGCGATATGAAGAGTTGTAAACAATTGGGGGAAAATCCTCTCTTTTTTTAGGATATTCCAATAAAGAAATATACAACAACAAATCGTTTTTAAAAAAATTACTTTATTGTCCCCCTGAAACGTGAACTATACTACTAGCTGGATGTTTCTCTCCCGGATTTCCTAGTGGCTGCTCCTCTGCCGCCTGGTGAACGGAGCTATTGAAGACGTTCACGCATCGCTTGCCGCGTAAAATTGTCGCAACTTGTGTCAGATTGCAACGTAAGATGAGGGCTTAATGGCGGGTTCACCATTTGTTGCGGAACACCGCTTGATTTCGACTCTCCAGGGACTCTTTTCCTCCCCTAATTAGATTTGTTCTTCAACAATGACTGGACTTTAAAAGTGAAAGAATTATTTTCAAAAAAAAGTGGCGAGAGATTGAGCGTCTAAAGTTCATCCGTTGAGATCAGTGAAACCGGAAGAAATTGCGGTTCAGCAAATAGACTGTCAATGACAACTGCCGGCTGTAATCGTGTTATCACCTCTCTCACTCACAAGCGAACAAATTTGAAAATTTACTAGCTTAAAACCGCTCAAGAGAACAAAAAGGAAATTATTTCTCCGAAAATTGCTTAAAGTCAAAATGATTTTTTTCTTCTGTGATTACCTTGAGAAGATGAAGTAGTAAAAAATAAGTGAATAAAGAGAATGGAGATCATAGTTGATTGTTTTCCATCTGGTTGGGGCATCGATGACCGCCAAAGGGGCGGGCGATCGGTCTGCCCAGAGAGAGAGGCGGGCTGTGTGACTGAGATGACGCAAAGTGGAGCGCATCTCGGGCAAGTCTCTCTCTCTCTCTCTCTCTGAGAAGAGTAGCCTCTGGGGTTGTGTAAATTGAATAAATTTGTTAGGAGGATAGAGTTGACTCCAGGACGTCTTAGAAAGCGATAATAATTGCGCTATTCAGGCATCTTCTACTTTTAAACTATTCTCTAAAGGAGAAAAAAACTGTACCTTTTCTCGAATTTATAACTCTTTTAGTCGTTTTCATGACTTTCAATGTTCTACTTGATCTCCTCCACAACTTGAAGACAATTCCTCCTTCCTCTTCTATTGAATTTAGATTTTCAGGTGGAACTACTATAGCTGTCGATTGCTCTTTCTACTGAACTTTATCCTGTAGGTTGTTGAATAATTGAGGAGGTTTTTCCTGGAAGAAAGACAAAACCAAGCAAACTGGTACCTATTCTGCACGTGTTATTTGTCCTTTCAGTGGAGAGATTGTTTTCTGCAGTCTTGCACTAAAAATAAAGACTTTTTTGTTTGCTTTATTAGGGTTAGATCAATGCAATCTATGATAAATATATGCCTTCCGTAGATGCGAAAAAATATTATTAAGTTTGGAAAGTCGATGAACGAGACCATTATCTGCTTCCGAATACGATAATGACCCATCTTTATGAGTTATTGGTGGCCATTTCTCGGCAAAAATACTGCCCCCAGCTACTGATTTTTCCTTTATTCTCTACAGGATTGTTGGATTCTCTTTCTTCTCGAAGAAAAATCAACCAAATCAATTGAAATTTCGAATTATAGTAGTTAACTTCAGACTAATCGGTTAATTCTTTTTTCATTTTTGGTATAAAATTGGAATAGAAACTTTCGAATTGTTCAGGAGTATGTGCTTCTTTGGCAAAATGATCTCTATTTTCTCCACTCAGACATGGCCCACAACCGTGTGAAGCTGATCCCTAACCTAGGTGAAAAACACTATCCAGATGAATAAAATATAACGGGATTGGGTTGAAAAACAAAGAAGGCAGAGCTCTTTGCCTAAAAAAAACAGCTGGTTCCTTGTCGCCCCTGTATGTCTTTCTCGACTTCTACCTTTTGGCTTCTATTTTTACGAGCAATCTGTTCTGCGGAAGCCGTTGAAGCGCTTCCTAAATTACGGAAACAAGTCAAAACAACGTACAGCCGGGTTCAGAGAACTTCCTCTTCTCTTCCTTATCGAAGCATCTACAAAAGTAGCTCCTCGCTTTTGGGTTGAGCTTCGCTTTCAAAAAGTGTTCCACTTCCTTATGTACACATTCCTCCCCAAAGGATGCTCCTCTCAATTGGTGTGTAATTAACCGTGAAATGTCTATTCGATCAGATTTTTCCACCCCCGTTTATGACGACTTTAAAACTTATTTTCTTTTTTTGCGAAAAGATGAATGACTTCTTCTGAACTCGGTGTTCTCTTTAAACTCTCTCTACTCGCGAATAATGCTAATTTAACGAGAGGAGCATCCTTTGGAAAAACCAGAGTCCGCAACCGATCATTTAGCGCTGAGGTCCTTATCTCTCTCTCCTTCCCTCTCTTCTTTGAACTTCCCCCCTCAATTTCCTCCATTTTTAGAGGAGAAGAACCTCTCTGCGTAGTCTAATATATCAAGAGGAATAAAAATGAGGCGTCTACCATTTGCAATCCCAATCTTGACAGCGCCATCTGTCAGCCGGAAATATGTCCAGAAAAAAAGTTGAACGAATTTTTACTTTGATCCTGCTAGAGATTGCAGCTAAATCAAAATATTTTTGTAGAAGAAGAAGAATAAAATTATTCTGGATTGGATCCCCCTCTTGGGAGTGATAGATCCTCTAGAAAAACGAAAATTTCAACTCTTTTTGTTTATTTTCTGCAAAGAAATTGAGCACCTCTCAATCATAGCTGTTTTTAGAAGTTTCTCCTTCCTTTTGGGATTACTCACCGGTAGGAATCAAAATTCTTTCCCCCAAAAGAGTATTTGCCACCAAAAAGAGTTGGAAACAATGTAATTTCTTATTAGAAAATGGTTTCCAATCAACGACCTCCGTCAAAAGTGGCGTAGTTTCACAATTAAAAGATAGAATCACGCTTGACGTCGAAAGTCTGAATTTTGATCCAAAGAAGGAATTCGGCGTCGACCTTTCGAGATTGCCCGAAGCCTGATTGCCGCCGTCGTTGTTGTTTTTGGGAATGAGAGGCTGAAAACAAAGTTCCGCCTTGTGTCCCTTTGTTATCCGTAATAAGCTGCTGCCACCCCAAGGGCATCACTACCCTTTATTCATTTCTTTGTTTTCCGCCGGTGGGAAATGTGTTTCAAAAATAAAATTAAGCCCTCCCAAATCAAACAACATCACCTGGTGATCTCTTAAGCATTCAACTGGATTATGCTCAACCAATCACCTCTTTATTATTCGTCTATCTCTCTCTCGCTTTAGCCTCTTTTCCACCTGTCGTTCTCTTTAAAGATCGAAATTCAGTAAAAGAGAGAGAGAAATTTTTTCTCCTAGCCAACAGTTGCTGACAAAATCCACAATCAAGGAAATAATGATGTGTAATCATCGCGGGACCGATAAAATCATCCATTCCTGGAAAATAAAAAATAGTTGAATGGCCAGTAATGAAAGCTGCTGTCAGCCTAGAATATTCTGCTTTTTTTAATCACTGGACTCGCTTTCTTTCGATCTTCTCCTTCAAATCCTACTTATTTACGTTATTTTTGCTTGAATATTAAGGGAATTAGCGACAAAGATTCAAAACGAATCTTTTTTTTAGAGAAGAGATTGGTTTAAATTCGAACTTTTTGGCGAAGAGCAGAGTCCAGAACGTTGTCCTTCTCCGTCAGAATTCAGCATTAATTCATTAATCCATAGCTCTGTCAGTCAAGCATTTCTTTTGACGTTCATGATGATGCACTCAAACCCTCAGTCGGCCAATTTTTCTGCTCATTTTTAACGGCTCCAATTGCTGGAGGAGAACAGCTGCTTCTCTTGAGGGCGGAGGTCCACTGAAGAAGATTCTCGAGAGCAAACAAGTGCTTCAGCCGTTCTTTTTTTCTAATTAATTTGTCGATTTTGCAGAGAGAAAGGGAGTTTTATCTAAAAATTGACTGCTGATCAGACAGCCAGAAGTCACAAAAACATCATTAGTTCAATACAACAAATCACTGAAATTGTTTATTTGGTTTGCCGTGACTCTCACACGAGTACCTGTCAATATATCAAACATGTTTTCAAGGTAGCAACTTTCGAGTACTTTTATCCTACAAGCTTAGCTGAAAGGCTTTTCTATTAAGCTAGATATTTGCTTCGAGCGAAAATCTCTCCTAAACAACGTCTGAATGAGGTAAAAGACACCTATTGACACGAAAATCACGTTTCCTGTGCTCTTATTCTCCTTGCAATTCTTCCTGTTGCCAGAAGTTGGCCAACAAAAGATCGGATTCTCTCCTTTTATAAAACACAATTCTCTCTCTAAGCAGTTCTAAAAAGGCGGGCAAATTTCCATCGAAATAACCGTTGCATCAATGAATATTTATGGACTCCGAGTGGGTCAAGTCTACTTCATTTTTGACCAAAATTTGTTGGCTAAATCCTACTGGTTTTCTTTCCACTTAGGACAACAACAAGCCTTCGTTTTTATGATGCATGAGCGCCTGCCCTTTACTTTTATGACTATATTTTGTGCAAATAACGTCAGAAAAAACATTGTCGTTATTTCGTGTTGGCCGACTCCAGACTATAGAGGAAGTTCCCAGCCGTTTTGACCAAAAAACCGCTCAGTCACTATTTGAAGAGCTCAAAGCTATGTGAGAGGCCACGCCCCTCTGACGGGCACCTTCCGTTCTTCAGTCTCCTTTGCAGAGCCTGCAAGTTACTGTGGACTCAAGCGCGCTTGCTACTCGTGTTTCTTCGCTTTCAATCTGCCTCAGACCTCTCTAATTTTTACTCTCTGATTCTTCATTTAACCCTATCAAAGCCACGCATCGTTGTCGTTCAAAATAAATACTCAAATCCAAGCAAAATAATTTCGAGATTCTTAGAAAAATTTTCTCTAAATTCCAAGCCCCTCAAATTAATTTTTTGAACTCTCATTGTTCTCAAAATTCTCCAAAAGTAAGAGACGGAGCTCAACAAATTAATTGAGAGCCTCTCTCTCTCTCTCTCTCGTCATTTTAATTCCTTAAAAAGTCAGCACATCTCCCCACTCTTTATGCAATTTATCAAGTCAAGCTGAAAATATTTCGCCTTCTTCGAGTAATTAATATACACGCTAAGAGGCGGAGTTCCCAACTCCTCATCTCATAGTCAATCAAACTCCGTTTGAGGTCAGGTCTATCGTCTGTACAAAGAAAGTATCTGAAGGTGTGAATTGAATATTTCAGCAGTCACCTTTTTTAATTATGATTCATTTTTACGCTCAATTATTCATCTGTTTCTAGTCGCCCAGCTTTGACATCTCCTCCAAAATTCCACCAATTTTGCTTCTTTTTGTCTAACAAAGGGCCTTACAGAAATGACAGAATTGAAGACGTTCCTCTATGAGATTTGTATTCCCTTCATTGTTTTCCTCTGTGCTCTGGCTGCTCTTCTCAACATCGCTGTCTTTTTATCTCGTTGGCATGTGAAGGTAAGACTTTTTTACTCTAAAAATAGCGCTAGACGATCGGTTTTTAGTAACTTTTCCCCCGGAAAAAATCACTGAATTATTTTGTGAGAACGGAGCTCGACAGCTGTTTTTCTGATCGCTAGCATGGAGGGCAGGTGAAAGATAAATCAGAGCTGGGTGGGGCAATGCGTCAGCTTTTTTTGAGCCTCTTTTTGAGAAAAAAATTCTAATTCGCAGACGCGACGAAACGGAGTCCAAACGAATCAGGAACTAGTGAGTAGATTCTTCTTCTTCTTCTCCTTTTATTTATACTTCGCATGGAGTGAAAAATTAATAATTTTCTAGCATGAGTTTAACGTCATTTTTCAGCATGGCTGCCAGTCGTTTTTCAAAAGATTATCGAGCAATTTTTCAGAGTCGATCAACATCGTTGGAATTGACCTATTCGCTGGCCCTCTCGGATACCTGGACGTCTCTCGTGGTTGCCGTCTCATTATTCTGGAATTCGTATAAGCCGGTGGTACTGCACATGAAGCACGACACTTATTGCTTCCCTCTCACACTCGAGGTAGGGAAAATTCCAATAAGATGGCCGCAAAACCAATCAATTGAAAATCTCTTTAAAAACATTGCAAAAACCCCAGTTTCTTTCGATGTTATCATCCCGAAAAATGTGAATTCAATCCAGCCTAAAGTGATTACAAAATCCAATCCAGCTAATTAGAACGCTAGAATCAAAGTATGACTATAAATCTTCCAGCGGAGTAAAATCCGATCGAGTTCTAATCATTTGCATTGCTAGAAAAGAATAAAAACTGAGAGTATCTGCGCTTAAAAATGGGGATTGAAAATACTTTTTTTTTTGTGGATAACTCTGAGAATCCCAAACGGTTCTTGGGATTAATTTCTTCGAAATTAGGTGGACCATCAGCAGTCTTTTGACGAACTCGTGTAACTTCATTAATTATCTCTTGTCATAAAATATGCAAGGCCATTAGAAAGGCCAATGGACATCATCAGCCATCGCAAGAAGCAGCAACGGGGGAAGAGGTATGCGCCATAGATCATGAAAATGCGAAGAAAAGGGCACAGAACACAAAATGACTCTGGGAAGAAAATAGATTTTTGTATGAATTTTGTGTTTTAAGCTAGGTAGAGAGAGAGAGAGAAGGAGAAGGAGGAATCCTCGTGGAGTTCAAAACCTAATTTAGCTCCCCCAGCCGTAAGATACGGATTTTCCCACGCGATGGCGGATCCCCCTCGGGAATCAGGATTAATTTGCGTTGGTTCGAGAGATGCTAAAAATGGTTGAACGGATTTCGTGAGGAGAAATTAAGGGGGACTTCTCACAAAAACTAACTCAAATTTTTCAGGCTTTTCGAACCGGCGGACTTTTGACTGGAATCTTCCATCTCGTCGCCCTCGCTTTCGTCCATTATATTCAAATTTCTCGCCCATTCGACCACCAAAAACTTCTACCTCTCAAGCTTGTTCAGGTAATTACCCAAATCACGAAGAAAAAAGTCAAAATTTTCAGTTGATTATCGTATTGATCTGGACAGTTCCTCCAATCTCTCTTATTTTGTATTTCATGAGCTGGGAAGGCCAAGGCTACAGGTAAATTTTGAACTTCCGCAATAAATAAAGCGAGAAATAATTCTTCAGAAACTCGGAATGCATGGGCAACGGCTTCTATGTAAATCTGTTCTTCCGAGCGACAATCTCTCTGATTATTATTGTGATGATCTCAGCTACTTCTATTCTCTATTGGCAGATGTTGAGAACTGTCAGTGAGGTGAGATTTCTCGAAGAATTATGCGCCCAGCTCTCATTTCCCATTCTCATCTGTCCCCTATAAAAAGTCTCAACTTCCCGTGGGCTTTGAACTTAATTTCCGGCTCTCATCTTCCTAATTGTATTCGAGATCGGAATACAAATATAGGACTTCCTGAGGACTGCTAACGACCGCTGGTGAAATGTGAAACTACTTATAATCGAGGAAGTGAGGGGGGATCTCTTTATCTGAGCAAAGAAGAAAAACAGAAATTTGTAGGTTCGATCCAAAACAACCTCAGCCACTAATGCCAGAGGGAGGCGAACTGTCATAACAGCGGCTTTAATCTTCGGGACTTTTCTATTTGGCTGGATGCCTCCCAGCATCCTCTTCATTCTGACAGCTGAAGGAATGCCTCTCTTTCAGTGAGTCTTACTGTAAATAGGCTTGGAGCAAAAAATCTTTTAGAAAAAATGGGGCTTTGATTCACATCATGTCGATTGTGGTCTTGCTGACGATCATGATCAAGACCCTCACAAATCCAATTATTTATGCAACAAGGTGGCTTTTTATTTAGATTTCTATTAGTAAAACAATTCTCTTTTAGAATTCCGGAGATTCGCCATTTTGTTTTACACAAATTGCTGTGGAAGATCTTCCCGGTTAGAGAGGAGCAACGGAAGAAATCTGAACTCCAACCACTTCGCTCAACAATGCGAGCGACTAGCGTCATTTGATTTTTTTTTTGTCCAAAAATAGAGGAAAAATCTCAAAAACACATCCAAATCGCCACGGGAATCTACTGCTTACTTACTCAATCTACTCATCATATTATGGCTTAATTTCTTAAATAAATTTTTGTGCTTTATTTTCTTGTAGTTAACCCAACAGAAAAATCGAAAATCTTAGAATTTATTTGATAGGCAAAACTAAATAAAATCAACGGGTCTAATTCTTTTTAGAAGTGAGAAGCTGAATGCGCGCTCCAATGCTAAAACAAGCAATTTCTATGTTTACTTTCAAACGTGAATCTAATTTATTTCAGTTTTTCTATAGAATCGGTCTAAAAATTTGAAAATTCAATCCTTTTAACACAAATATTTCAGAGAAAGATGTCTTCAAGTAAGGACTTTTTGTATTCTTGGCTGGGGAAGCAGAAAAAAGCTTGTCCCATGTATAATTGCGAGAATTGCATGACTAGAGGCAGTGTTCAACGCTTTAAATGCACTCTGAGAGTCCCTGGATATTCCTACGCGGCGATTGGAAACAGTACCAATAAAAAGGTTCGTCTGATCTTATTTTCAGCTAGAGAAAGAAAAGTTTAGGACAGCCAGACTAATGCTGCAATTGATTTTCTGAATTATCTAGTGAGGCAAGGAGAACTCAGTCAAGATGATATCCCCAAATTTCATGTGACTTCATCCTTTTTTTATTTAAAATTTATCATATTTTCAGCCGTCTTCTCTCGAATCTACAGTAAATATTGGAAATCCTATGCCCTCCTTTCCCCAATCGACAGCTCCTCCTTCTTGGAGAGCTGAACAGCCAGAGCCATCAGAAGAGTTTAATCAATTTCCTGGATATCAGCTCACTAATCGAGATCTCTACGTAACCCAAAGGGTTGACGAAGTATCCCAAGTGAGTTCATCCTTTTTGCTTTTCTTTTTCAATCATTATTTTAGAGCGAAGCAGTTGATCTCAAAGCCGAGATTCATGGAGGATGGACAATTGAAAACAGCAAGCAGGCGCTAAATGAATTCTTGGCGAAGTTGAAACAACCACTGGCTTCTTATCAAACATCGCAGAGGGAAGCAGGATTTTCTAGGTTATTTTTTATAGGCCTATTCAACACCTATTTTAGAGACTTCCATGCGGTTTTGAATTGCTATATTCCCCATGTGGGAAAGTATTTGAGAGCTGAGGGAGCCGCTTCGACCAAGAAAATGGCCGAAGCAAATTGCGCTATGAGTATGGTTCGTCAGCTCTTCCACATGAAGCTCATGGCGGCTTTCCAAGGCGGGAGGAAGCGAATGAGTCGAACTGATGTAAGCTTAATTGACTATTTAAATCCCCTCTATTAGCTTCCTCCAATTCCGGTTGCTCGATTGAACGAAGAGATCACAGAATCTATAAGGACGAGTCTTTCCCATCATGGAATCATCCCAGCCGATCCTGGAGCAGACTTTTCTTCTGCCGAATTCCCCAAAAGTTTGATTTTAGATCACAAATTGGCGCATTTCCCCGATTCGGAGGTTAACTTCCTATTTATTTTTACAAAAAATTCCAGATTTCCTTGCCTTGTATGGTTTCTTGGTCGCCCCCTCAACAGAATTGGAATCCATGGAGAGCTTGCAACATCGACGAACCTCCTCTAGCCTTTGTAAGGTTCTTTTCTTATTTAAATTTGAGAGTTTTTAGATGCCACTAGCGGATATAAACGAGATGGTTGATCGAAGAGAGAAAGAGAAGTTTAGCGGTGAAGATCTTCTCAAAGTTAGACTAAATCTTCCAGTGGCACAATTCAGGTGGCTTTTTGTTTTATGAGCTCTTTTAAATCTCCATGGACAGATAGGCTTATTATTTCATTATATATCAGAACTATTCTATTAACTCGAATTCCAGACAGCAAATAATCCAAACGGTGGCCAATAATAGTGTAACTCTGGTCAAAGGAGAGACTGGCTGTGGCAAATCCACTCAAGTTGTCCAATACATCCTTGAATCTTATCTAGAAGCCGGAAAAGGAGCTGAATTCAATGCGTTCGTCTCTCAGCCTCGCAGGATTTCCGCCATCTCGCTGGCTGAACGAGTAGCCATCGAGAGGGGAGAAGAACTCGGTGATAGTGTCGGCTATGGAGTCCGGTAGGCTCTCTCCTTCTTTTCTAATTAAAAAAATCAGATTTGATACAATCTCACCGCGCCCTTACGGCTCCATATTTTTTTGTACAGTCGGCGTTCTGCTGAGAAAAATGGAGTCCGGGCTGAGAGGAATCTCCCATGTGATTATTGACGAAATCCACGAGAGGGATATCGATGTGAGTTTCGTGGAAACTTTTTGACGAAATCTTTGTTTGTTTCAGACAGATTTTGTCCTAGTAGTTCTTAGAGAAATGGTAAGAGAGTTCCGAGACCTAAGAATTGTCCTTATGTCGGCTACGATTGATACAAAATTGTTCACAGACTACTTCGACAATTGTCCTGTCATTGAGATGCACGGAAGGACTCATCCAGTTGAAAGTATATCACTTCTAGAGGAATTTAAATGCTGAAGAGCTCAAATAGCTCTTTGTGAATCAAATCAATATAACTTTTACAGGATTCTTCTTGGAGGATATCATTCCTCGAATAAACTACATGCCCTCGCTGCCACAAAGACGCGGAAAAGGACAGGACGACGACGAGCCGGAGGAAGATCTCTCCAAGAATCTAAACATCCTTCCAGATGGTTCTGATCCCATTCTGAAACAAGCAATGAGTCGGATGAATGAGAACGAAATTTCTAATGATATCATTGAGGTGAGTGAGTTGGCTGGATAATTGATTGTTTTTCAATAAATCGGTGAGATTTATTGAGAAAAAATAGGATCAGTTGGTAGTGGGAAGACACAGAAATCTACTGACTAATTTGCAGAGATTCCCACTACCAACTGAATCCATTTTCTGCTGGGCTGATTCCTTCGCTTTTTCTTACGGTAATTCCATAAAATCTGGATCAATTAGTATCTTTAATTAGTTATCCTTTAGCAATTACTTCTTGACATTTGCAATCAAGGTCATTTCGGCGCGGTTTTAGTCTTTTTACCCGGCTGGCAAGAAATTATGAATCTTTTTAATCAGCTTTCGGCTAATTCCTCCTTCGGTGAGTTATTGGCTTTATAGAGATGGATCAAACTTATAGGAGATTCGACTAAATTTGTGATTCTCCCACTTCATTCGCAGCTAACTAGGGCTGAACAATGCAGGGTTTTTGAGCATTTCCCAGAGGGAGTGAGGAAGATCATTCTCTCTACGAATATAGCCGAGACGAGTGTTACCATTGATGATGTCGTTTATGTCATCGACTCTTGCAAGTAAGTCGAAATAGAGATTTTGAATTCGTTTGTTTAGGTCTCGAGAACGACTCTACAGTACCAACACGAATATGGTGCATTATGCTACCGTCTGGGCTAGTCGTTCCAACATGAAGCAGAGGTGTGGCCGGGCTGGGCGAGTTCGTCCAGGATTTGCTTTCCATCTCTGCAGCAAATCTAGATTTGAAGCGTAAGACTTGGATTTCTTTTTAAAAGTGGGATCGGTTAGACTGGATGAGCACAGAACGGCTGAGATACTCCGAACTCCTCTGACTAGTGTAGCTTTGACGATAAAATTGCTGCATCTTGGAAGTGTGGGAGACTTCTTGGCTAAAGCTATTGAACCTCCTCCGGTTGATATGGTTGTAGAGAGTGAAGCTGTTTTGAAGAGTTAGCTTATTTTAAAAAAGAAATTTTTTTTTGCAGACATGGGAGCGTTGGATAACAACTTGGAGTTGACGCCATTGGGAAGGATCTTGGCTCGATTGCCGATTGAACCAGGCATGGGGAAGACCATCGTTTTAGGATGTTCTCTTGGGCAAGCATTCAGCCAAGCTATTTATTTATTTATTTTAGAATCGGTTCTCTTATATGTGAACTGGCTGCTGCATCCAGTTTTTCTACTCCATTTGTCCCAAGAGAACGAACTCATACGAGATTGAGTGGTCCACAAAGAAGTTTCTCTGGAAATCGCTATTCCGATCATATTGGACTCGTAGGTTTATCCCTTTCTCTAAAGAATTTTATAGATCGCTGTAAATCAGCAGTTCAACGAGGTGGCTGAACAAGGGTTCAATGCTGAGCAGTCCTTCATCCAACGCTTTTCTTTATCTCCCTCTATGTTGAAAATGAGCAAAGGGGCGAGGAATCAACTCTTAGATACGATGGCTGCCAGTGGGTTTCCTATGAACTCCTTACTTCCACAGCATGCCAATATAAATGGAGAGGATGGGAACTTGGATCTTTTGACGTCTCTCTTAATATCGGCCTATTATCCCAACGTTGGGTTTTTAAAAGGAAAAAGAAAGGTTTATACCCTCGAACAAGCTACAGCTCTTGTCTCAAAGATGTCCATCGTTACTCCGTTCAAAGGAGACATCATCAATCTCCCATCGCCTTTGATTGTCTTTTCTGAAAAGGTTTGAGTCGTCGGGAATAATTTTAGAAAATAATTTAGATTCGAGCGAGGGCAGTACAATGCAAGGAAATCTCGGTGATTAACGCCTTCCAATTGCTGCTCTTCGGCTCGAGGAAAGTCGAATGTGTGGGGAAGAATCTCGTCCGGCTGGATGATATGTAAGCTAGAAAGCTAATTTCAAGCGAAGTTATTTAAGGATTTTGCTCCAAATGGATCCAGCCATCGCAGCAATGGTTGTAGCTCTTCGCCCAATAATCGAAGGACATTTAATTCGAACTTGCATGAATCCCGGGAGTTTGGAAGTCCTTTCTGAACAAGGTAATTTAATTTTCTTTCAAGAAACTCAAATGCTATTTAGATCGAGATTTGATCAACATCTTGCGATTCCTCTCTCGGCCGACGTTATTCTCCGAGTTAAAGGACTATCTCCTAACAGATGAGGCTCTTCAAGGAGTCCAGCCAGTTAATCGCAGAGGAGGCGGACGAGGCGGAAATTTTGGTGGAAATTACCGAGGAGCAGGTGCCCATTATCAATGGGGATTTGGTAAATTATTTGATCTCTGTCTGAACTTTTCTCTTTAGGTGGAAACTCCTATGATTCTCAAAACACTCCCATGTCAGTAATCGGCGGTGTCAGCGGTAATTTTTGATGTCTTGCCCCAATTAAGAGATTTTTTTAGAGCCAGTCGGATATGGTCAATTTGCGAATAATCAGATGGCAGGTGGAAAATGGCCATGGTCCAAGGGAAATCCGACTTCTTATCATCGAGAACAAGGTGGCTTCGGGTCGTTTGGACGCAGAGGCAGAGGCAGAGGAAGAGGAAGAAGTTGGTATTAGAAGGCGGATTTTTGATCTCGATAGGAAATAATAAATTGTACTTTGTTGAACAATGGGGAAAGAGGAAATTAGGAGGGTTTTTTTTTTCTCATATTCCTCTTTAAATCTGTTGAGTAAACGCTCCATTTCACGTGGGAAAAACAATAGATGAAGAATATTAATTAGCTTGTCTGGGAGTGCTCTCCCTCGCCGAATTTCCCTGTTATGCACAACAATTATCCCTCTCCGCCGACTGATTACTACTATTCAGTCAGGTGCTTTTGTTGCTTCACCTGGCGGCCAGCCATTTCTCCTCGCTTTTGCTGTCAAATTTTTCTTTAAATCATTAGTCAAATTAAGTCTTTCTCTCCTCGTTTTGGCTTTCTTCTATCTATCAAAATCTGTTCTTTCAGATGTCAGCGGTTAAAAATGTCATAGAGAATATTCAAGACGCTGCTGGGAAGATTCGTAATCTGCCGAGGACTTTCTCAGACCCGGGGAAAATGCCCCCAGCCAAGTCAGCTCCTTTAACTATTGTGAAACAAGCAACTCTACCGGAAGCGACAACCAAACGAGTCAGTGTCTCTTTCGGTGATTCGGCCAAATCTTGTGGAAAGGGTCCAGCCATAGTACAATAAAGATTTATACTCTTTCTTTAATTTCAAAAAGAGACCTGATTGATTTTATGAAATAATTGTTGGGGAAAGTGCCTTCAGTTCTTGGGTCTAACGATCTAACATCGCATAGGAGATTTGTCCTAATTCTGATCCAAAACTCAGCGCTAAAAACGGACCCTTTTTTTGAGGAAAAGAAGAACCCACTTTACTACGATAGTCTTCTTGAGACATTTACAAAAATCAGCTGCTGCTGAGACGCGTTCTCTTGAGAAATCTGCATCATTCATGGATTCATAGTGAGCAAAACAGCAATTGTCGATGTCTAAATAGCAAAAAAGGTTGAAATAAGTCTAAAAAACCAACCTGGGGAAGTTCGCCAGCCGCAGTTGTTCCTGGCTTGGACGTAGAAAACAATAAGGGCTAGAAATTGGACCAGAAATCTCATAGTTTCGATGGCCCGTTAAGACTCTTTTCCTTATATAGTTGGTCCCGGGAAGCTCCTCCCAAAAAAGGCAATGTTTGTCTCGGATTAACTCGCGTTCGCGGCGACGCTGACAAGAATGAAACTAAATATGTTGTGGAGGACAGCTTTTTCGGGGTGAAAAAGTCACCAGCCATACAAACATCGCCGAACGTATAGGCTTGGAATCTGAGGGACCCAGCGGCACTTCAGGTTTTTTTGTCTCTCTTGCCCAGTCGTTTGTCTTCTCTAATTTCTATCCTCAAGAATGTTGCTAATTTTTGGTTTTAAAATTTAATCTGAATCAAAATCAACAATCAACTAGCCTAAAACAATTAATTATTGGAACTTGAGACCGAGCAATTCTTTCATCTTTCTGCCATAATCTCTCACTGATTCGGGCGTCTCTTCTGTATTGCGATAATTCTTCCAGAATTCTTTAAAATCGGCAATTTTCTCGTTCTTCTCGTCGATTTGCTGCCCTTCACTTTGTAGAACCCTCAGCAGCTCATCCTTGCATTTGGAGCCATCAAATTCAACCTAAAGCACAAGTTTTTTTTGCCAAAATAGTATAGATTTACCTTTAGATTATCCTTTCTTTCTTTAACTTTTTCCCATTCGTCTACTTTATGTGTTTCGTGATATAGGACGGTCAGTAAATAATCGGCGTAGTCTGAGTTTTGCTTTCTTGTATGACATCTGCAATAAAAACTAGCTATATTTAATATTTTAAGGCTAACCTGTCTGTAATAACCGTGAGAATATCTGTCTTTTCATCGTATCTACTTCCAGCCAAGCGCATTAATTTTTCTTTGGCTTGTTTTTCAAGCCCTAGGCTGGCTAGTTTAATCTAAAAACACTTTGGTTAACTTTGCACGTGATTAATTTTAAAAAATAATGAATGAAAATCACCTGCATAGTGATAACTCGAGCTCGCATATCGCGAATATTTGTTCCCTGATGGACATAGTCGTTGTACTGAATTGAAACAGGAAAATGTTCTTCAAGTTTTACTGGGTCTTCTAATTCAGCTGGGAATTTAGTGCAAAATTCTAAAAAAAAATATAGGTTAAAATATAAAATAAACTCACGTTTTAACGCTTCACAGTGTCGTTCAATTGCAGCAGGCGTTAAATGAAGAAAATTGGGGATTTTAACAAGCTCCAGGTTACCCTAAATTAAAGAATTGTACAAAACTGAATAAAATATGGCTAACCTGCTTTTTAAATGGAGCTCTTTTTTCTAGATCAGGTCGAGAACCCATTCTAACGGGCAAAGGAACAGCAGAAGCATTAAAAGTACGAGCAGCGGGCCACACAGAAGGCCAATCCTGAAATAAATAGTTTTAAAAAGTAAAAAACGTACTTGATCAGTGTCCATTTCAGTACTACGATCCCTTCTAACGGCTAATCTGTCGTGAATATCAATTCTGCTTCTAAAAAGTGGCAAAAATTAATAAAACGCCATCAAATAACATACCTTTTTTCAATAGAAGTTCTGCCAGTAGCCCGTTCAATTTGCAATTGTCCCATCAGCTTTCTCTTCGGCATAATAAACATTTCATTGAATTCTCCCTGAAATATTGCCCATTTTTAGATAAAAAATAACTCACTGGTAAGGCTTCTTCTGCCTGTACTGACTGCTTTGCAGCTTTAAGCGAAACAACATTGGAAGATGCAGCTAGACGAAGCTTCTCAGCCAGCGTTGAGCTCCGTCGAAGAGTTGTAACGCTCATTGGAGCCATTTTACAGCCAATTACCTAAAAATAGAGTTAATTTATACAATAAAAAGTGAAACAAAAAGAAGAAAAGAATGCAAGAAGCTTTCTGAACTGACGTTTGCTGTGGGGCATGATTACTGTTGGTTGCAAAAAGAAATAATAAAACAGCGCAAAATTTGAATAAAACTGGAATTAAACCTTTCTTCAAAACGGAGGATCGTCCGACAAACTTGGAAAAGTCATAAATTCTCGGAAAAAAAAACGAAAAATTAAGCGAATATATCTCGCTTTCTTATGTTCATTACTGCCTAGCGTGCTGAAGAATAGCAAAGTACAATAATTCTTCTTGGATTATCGGCAAAGTGCCAAACCGAATGGTCAAAAATAGAGGGATGATAAGAGCGCGAAGCAATCACCTTTTTATAGTCAAAGTTATTTGTTGGCAACTACTGACTGATTGAAAAGACTTGCGATCTATGCTCCCTTTACTCTACTTCTCCAATACTAATGCGTGTTCCTTTATCGTCAGCCATGTGTTTCGTGCAAATCCGTTGGCATGATAAGAGCCACTAGCCAGCTCGTTCAGGAACCACTGTTTCCTACTAACCGTTCTCTCTCACTTTTCTAGTCTTTGATTCCACAGATTCCTGGCGTCATCACGGGGGTCAGCCAATAAATTCTGACTGTTCTCCTCCTAATCCCTTCTTCCTCTCTCCTGATAGTGAGCCTCTTAAAAATTCGCTTTTTAATGGCTCTCTGTTTGCCCAAGTGTGTTCTGCGGTTCCAGAAAAGCCTCTATTCTAATTGTACTTGAGGCTAGGGTTTTGTTTGTTTTTTTCCTCTCTCTTATCTAACTAATCCCATTTGGCAAAAAACGAATCTAAGAGCCCCCATGGTGCAGGTCAACGTGGTCTCTCTTGGCGGGAGTGGCATCGAACGCCCTGCTACTGAGCCAATACTTGGATGGTTCGTCTATATCCTCGCTTTTTCTGCTGTAATCGGTTAGCGTTTTTCTAAACAAACTAATCTCACTTTTTCAGGAGGGTTTCTCTTCGGTTATGATACGGGAATAGTCTCCGCAGCTATGCTCTATATCCCGGATAGTAAAGATATGAGTCCTATGAGCTCTACCTGGCAAGAGTTGATCGTCAGTCTCACGCCAGGAATGGCAGCTGTTGGAGCACTCCTATCCGGTCCCGGATCGGATCTACTCGGAAGGAAGAAGATCATCATTGGAGCGAGTGTGGTCTTCACCATTGGAGCAGCAGTCTGTGCTGCCGCTTGGACTAAAGTCGTCCTTTTAATCGGAAGAATTCTTTTAGGAATTGCCATAGGTTCGTTTTTCCTTTGTTAGCCTGAAAAATGCAGATTTTCAGGGTTTGCTTCAATGATTGTCCCCGTTTATGTTGGAGAAGCAAGTCCTTCCAACATCAGAGGCCGACTAGTTACAGGATTCCAGCTCATGATTACCGTCGGCCTCGTTGTGGCAAATATAATCGGAGGGGCATTCAGCTACGTCGATCCAAAAGAAGTCGGTTGGAGACTGATGTTCGGATTTGCTGGAGTTCCAGCTATCATTCAATTCATCTGCTTCATTTTCCTGCCAGAGAGTCCCAGATGGCTATTCGAACACGGCTACCGGGAGGAAGCCGAACAAGTATCCTAATCCTACTAAAAACTTATTGTAACTTCTAGGTTTTAACTAAGATCTACGCGGGAAACAAAGAGTGGGTGGATTATGAGATAGGAGAAATTAGGTACAGCTATGATCAAGAGATGAAGGCCAAAAAGGAGCAAGGCGGTTAGTTTGTTTTGTTCTTTTAAATTACGAAGTAGATGGCTTCGTCCTTATCCGAATCTTCACAAGCCCTCACGTGAGAAAAGCCCTCATAATTGGTTGTCTTCTCCAAGCTTTTCAACAACTTTCCGGCATCAATACGGTAATGTACTACACCGGGAATATCATCCGCTCGGCTGGAGTTAAAAAAGACCACACAACTATTTGGATCTCAGTCGGAACTGCCTGTACTTACTTTTGATTTGCACAAAATCGAATCAATTCAGCAATCAACTTCCTTGGAACCTTCATCCCGATGTATTTCATTGAACGAGTTGGAAGGAGGATCCTCCTCTTGATCTCAATGACCTGTGTAATTCTCTCCGTCTCAGCTATGGGAGTCGCCTTCCTTCTCATCTCCAAGGTCCTTCGAATCTAAAAGTCAAAAGAATGAATTTAGGATGCCGCTCCGGTCTTACCGTACTCAAATTATACTAGTAGTCCCGGCTTTAATGAGACCTATTTCAAGCAGAAGCATTGCAACTCGTTTAAAAGCTGCGACACTTGCACAACCGACGATAATTGTGGTTTTTGTGAGATAAAAGGCAAAAAGACAGGTGATTTTAGCTCATTTTTTGGTAGTTTTTGCAGGCTATTGCTTGTCTTATATAGCATCGGATAATGACACTTTCTCGGGAGAAGGCCAATGCAGTCCAGCTAATTATAATGATGCCATTTTCGAATGGGAGAATAACTACTGTCATACGAAATATACTTTCTTGCCGATTGTCATCATGGTTTTCTACTTGCTTTCATTCTCAATGGGTAGAATTTTGAATAAAAGAGCAAAATATTTAAGGATATGCTCCACTCCCTTGGGTCCTAAATGCTGAATTTTATCCGCTATGGGCTAGGAGTACTTGTGTGGCGATTAGTACAGCCTCGAATTGGATCTTCAATTTGATCATCTCACTGACATTCCTATCGCTCAGCCAGGCCATCACGAAATATGGTTCGTTTTTTTCACCTTCACGAATGATCCATGTGAACTCGCATTCCAAGGTGATGAACACGTGTAAAGATAAGGGGATTTTCTGCTCGGAATGACTTTCTAGTGAAGGTGATGACTTTTTGCAGGAACTTTCTTCCTCTACGGTGGTCTTACTGTCATCGCCATTGGATTTGTCTTCATCTTTGTACCAGAGACTAAAGGCTTCTCGATAGATGAAGTCGAAATGCTTTTCATGACGAAAGAAGCAAGAGAGAAGGCCATGCAAAAGAGAGATTCTTTAAAATCCGACGAAGAGTCCTTCCATACAAAGCTTTAATTTTAATGTCTGTTTTATACTTGAGCTGGAGGAGAGAGCTTTGTACATATTTTTTGAGATAAAGATTAACTAATCCCCCTCAAATCCGTTAACTCTTTCCTTTTGGGAATAATCGCCTCGTAAAGGTTAAGCAAATATTATCTCATCTGATGGCCGGTAGATCCTGCCAGAAATTGCGCAACTGGGTAAAGAGCCGATAACTCTGGCGGGTCAAAGAATTACGGCAAATAATGACCGATTGGCAGGTGGATGAGGCATTTGCCGCTTCCTCACTACAAATTTGGGGAAAATTGCACAAATTTATTTAAAATTCTACAAACATATTTCTTCTTTGCTGGGGGAATGAAACTTACGCCAATCTTGGCCTCTGCTGCTGCTAGAAGAGAAGCATCAATTTTTGGCAGCAAGTTTTCTATAGCAGTTGACTGAGCCAGCTCGAACGACTGGGAAAGCTTCTGGCATTTCAAGGGGCACCTTTTTAGGTCGTTCTCTACCTTTGGTCTTTCCTAAATGACGTTCGTTTGATTTGAAGCGACAAAAAACGTACCTTCAGTGTTGACAGCAGCTTTAGCCGCCTTTCTCTTCGTCCACTCGAATTTTTCGACAATATCGTTTACTGATGCGGTTGTAGCGCTTTTTTGCTGAATATCAGCCAACAGCTTGGCCACCTGGCTCCTCGAGAGCTCTTTCGCTGCTTCTTCCTCCTTATCCGCAGCTGCTACCTTCTTTGGCTTTCTGGTGGGAGGCTGAAAAGGATGTAAAAAGAGATTTTCAAACTTACAGATGACTTTTTCTCCGCTGGGCTCCTCTTTACTGAAGCTTTCCGTTTAGCCGGAGTTTTGGCAGGGGTGGTTTTTTTTTGACAGGAGAAACCTTTTTTTGAACTCTCTACAAGAAAATTTCTTTCAAAAAAAAGTTACTCAAACCTTAGGCAGCGCATGAATCCGTAGTACTCTTCTCGTTTGCTTGTATGAAGGGGAGTTCGCATTTTAACGGAGTTGACATAATTTCGATAATATTCCGGAGTGCTGGCGCCTGAGGAGGAAGAGAAGACCAAGTCATTTTCAGATTCATTCTTATATTCTTCTATCTTTCTTTCTTCTTCCACCTGATTTACTTTTATAGACATAATTTTGATCTGATTGTCTATTTTCTGGAATGCTTTTAAAATAATTGGGGAGGGGAACTCATGTCAAACTCAGTATCTGAGTAATCTTCCTCGGTTGTATAATCGTCATCATTGAGGGAATCCCAGACGCCCATTTTCTAAAAGAGGAGATTAGTATGTTGGGAGAGAAGGCTGGGGGCAAGCAGGTGTAAAAAAGGATGTTGGCGCATCTCTCAAAATGAAAGAGAAATACCCAGCTCCGGGAGTTTTTGAACTTAATAAAATGGGGGAGAAGGAGGAAACTAACAAGGGAGGAGAAGTAAATTGTGGAGGAAGGATCTAGAAAGCCATGAAGGAGGATACAATGCGATTTTCTTTGCTTTCAAACGAAAATCCAAGTGAAATAGCTTTTGAATGGAATATAAAAAATACAGGTAGATAATCGAATCTTTTTTAACTTCTTTTTTAGACTTTGGATTTGCTTTTCTCTCAAGAAGATGCTGTACGAGTCTGCTCTCTCTCCCGGTGTCAATAAATATTTAGTGGATGGTCATTTCCCAGGATGATAACCTGCCGTTATCAGTGGTGAGTTCCTCTCTTTGCACACCTCGCTGGCTCAATTTATGGCTTTTCTTGCGAAACCAATTTACTTTCTTTCTTTTTTTAATCTTAGAACCAGCCATTTATTGGCATAAATCAACGTGACACTCTCATTTTTGGACGGGTGGCAGCTGCATTTTTGGGATGACCTTGCTCCCGGAACATAGAACGAGACTCGCTTCTCAATTACAGAGAGGGGAGGTTTCATTTTGATGTGACCATCTGCCTCTCTTTTGTTCTCTCTTGGGGGGAGTGAACGGGAGCTTATTTTTTGTGGGAATATTATAACCTTTTGAAATCTCTCCTCGCGCACTCCTCCGGCTGTCAGTCGGTGGGTTTTATTTGCATCTGGCCTGCAGCGATGGAGACAATGCTGCCATTTTCATTTCCCACACAAACCGGGTCCGCCTCTAAAACAATGACGACCTCTCAACCGGGCACGAATCCTTCCATCTTCCTCGATCTTTTGGCTTCATTTGTCCGCTTTAAGGGCACTGACAACCTTTGATTGATACGGATTCTCTTTAAGAATTAGAAAAAAAAAATCGTTCTCCGGAAACCCTACCCAGCCAGTCATAATTCAGTAGAATCGGCAGCCGTTTTATTACGTCATGATAGAGCGCAATCTCAAGATGATCCGTTGTGTGTTTGTATGCCGGTGATAGATAGCCTCACAGCGGTCAAGGAGAGCCACGCGCCCACGATCAAAACCATATTACTTTCACCAATTTCTAATAGCCATCTGAAATCTCAGGAGGAGCGACGGGAAAATCTCTAATTGTCTTTTGGCTAAAAAAAAGTAGTAAAGTCCCGCCTCGCTGACTTGTTGTTGTTCTCACCCGCTCACTGTCTTTCTCTCTGAGCAAACTAACGCAGTTCCGGTTGCTACCAGCTCCTCTTCTTTGAGGTTGCCTTAGTTTCAAATTTTTCTCAACCAACTGGTCGCATAATCCGATTGGATTTGAAGACAAAGCAGCAGGTGTTGTCGACTGTTTACATTAGGGGATAGCTTTCGCAATATCTTGAGGGGACTTACCGGATCTTTTTTTGAAGCGCGCGCTGGCCTTTTTTTCGGCTAGAAAATTGAAGAACACCCATCCTCCTTGTTCTCTCCCTAAGACAATCAACGCGATAACACGTTCCGTCTCGGGCGTGTCAAATTTGTTGCCTGATTGATTGATTCGAATTGTCAACTCTCTCAATCTCGAGACACTAGAAACTGCATAAGAAATTTACAATAGCTCTGTCTGGATTTACTACCAGTCCTCAAATGAATTATTCCAACTTGTCTCGGTCTCCAGAAGAAAATAGATTTACTATTCTTTTGGGGGGCGAGAGAGTATGTTTTTTGCTTACCTTTGGATAAAAAAAGAGGCTCATTGTCTGGCAAAACAAAAGAGCGACTTTTATAGCTACCGAATTGTCCAATAAACTCGGTTGACCTTTTGGAGCTTTTGAACCAGCCGTCGGCTGATGACTGAGCCTTGCCGGACCGGTGAATCACAAAACGGCAAAAAGGAGCTAGTCAGCTGCCTACCTTTACTGTCCCTCCCTCTCTTTTGGCATGCTGTTTAAAAACCTACTACTGTTTCCAGAGGTTATTTATTGTTTTATTAAGCTTGTGAAGCTAAAAAAGAATTACTTTTGATGAGAAGAGCGTCACAGCTTCGATTTTCGTATCGGAATACCAGGCGTCGTCAAATCCACTTTGCGATTGTTTCGAGGGTAACGAGGTTTGAGGAGGAAGGCAATAAACGGCCGCCGCTTGACTTTACCACTATGAGCTGCTATTGCTATTCTCTACATTTTTAGTTTCTTCTAAGAGCAGAGGTAAATCAAGCCATTCTTTAATCATTTTTCTGTAGAAGCTTCCTAGAAGTCTAGTGATAGCCGGAGGGCAAGGCGTAGAGTGCCTTGGACTAATAGGTAGCGTTCGCGCTACTGACCTCCATTTGCATTGCTTAGCATGTCCAATACTCTTGCATCTCCTCAGGAAATTGCCATTTTTCAAGACCACTATTTGATCTGTTTGCTATCTTGCCTTAACTATTTATTACACGATAATCAATCACTGCTGACTAAAAAAGAAGGCGAATAGTTGATTTCCCTCATGGAATGCTCGTAACAAACGTAGTATTTCTCATTCCCGACTCGGGCAGCTGTCAGTCTCCGCTGGTGACAATTCTTTCATCGCCAGAAGCGTCGCGATTAATTTCTCCAGAGAGACGGAAACGCCTCGTAAAAAAGCTGCAGAGCTGAAATATTCATTCCCTCAACTTTTACTCGAGTGATTCCAAGGAAACAAGTTGTCTCTTTTTTCTTAGATTAATCCTTCTTTAGATGAGCTAATTGAAACTTCTAGGAATATTCAGCCGCTGCAAACAAGTTAGAATCTTTCAGCAGCTGTCCTGTCAATCACAAATCTTTTAGAGACTAGATAAATCAAGCGGATGTCTCAAAACTTTGACTGACTTTTCCTACCCATTAGATCATCCGCCTCCTCTCCCCGTCTGTCACTTTTACAGCCCCAGGAAATCTGGCCCGATCCTTGCGACCATAAAACTACGTTTATTGAATAATCGTGATGGGCAGGAGCCGTAAACAAGGTTGATCTCTTCGAAAACTGTAATTCATCTTGGCTATGATCCGGCACGGTAATTAATGTAATTTGAGAGATAGAATCGCTGGGGGAGGTGGGTAACAGATGGGCGAGCCAGTGGCACAGGTGGGAAGATTCTTTCGTCGATAAGTTGCCTTTCTAGAAGTTGTTAGGTCTTTACGTTTTGACTATTCTACCCTCACTCCCACACTTTGGAATAATAATAGGTGGACATTTAGCGCCTGAGGGGGTCAGAGACTGAGGGAATTCCACCCTCGCTTGACCACCCCTCAAGCCCAATTGGCTGAATTATTCAAGCCGTTCATCTAATCGTCGCCGAACGGATGGACAAAAGTTAGCCAATTCGATCAGCTCAGGAGATGTTCATTCCTCAAGTGTCTCGCTTTCATTTTTTTTTCTTTTTTTGCTTCCCAGAGAAAATGATTTCCCAATAACAAGTCAGCAGTTATTTTAGAATTTTTCTTTGCTCACACCATCCTCCCCCAAATGATTCATTCCTTCAACTGTTTATTGCCAGTCTCGTTGATAAAACACAGACACAGCTCAGTTGTGTGAGGAAACGGTCGCGAATCGTCTCTATTGAATTTGAGATTTATCGCTTTCGGGGATGGGAAGCTCTCGATTTCTTTATAAAATCTTCCATCTTTTTGAAGGGAAGAACAGCAACCAAAAATGATTTACAATGGTCTGTAAATCGCGGGTTCTTCCTTCTGTCTAATTTTTATTGCCACCAATCAACGAGAGAAAATAGCTCTCAGGCAATGTTTCTGTGGGAGCAGGAATTCTCCTTATGTTTTGCTACCTAATTCACTTTTGTTTCTTTCTCATCCTACTTGGCCTTATAGGTATAAAAAAATGCGGCTGTCATGTTCCTTTTGAGAGACTATTCCCACTAGTCACGCAAACTTCTTATTGATATTTAGAAGCCATACTGACGGACTATTAGGTTTCCAAGGCTTCTATTTTTAGTTTTTAAAGTATCTCATCTTCGATAAATTCAATGCAGAAGTTAAGAAAAAAATCCGTTCCGAAATCTATCGTATTCTCTTTAGGCCATCTCTGGATTTTGCTGAGGATGTCACTTTAATTTTGTTCCGCCTTTCCAATAAAAAGAGTCCGACTGGGTTTAAGTATTGGGCAACTTTATGCACAGTTTAGATCCTTAATTTTTTGCCTGGGCGTGGCTTTGTGACCGAGCCGGCGACCTTCCATATGCCCCGCCCCTCCTCTGGGCTAGTCCGTCCCCGTTCTCCTACAGCTGTAACCACTTTGCCGCCAGTCGTTATCATAATTTCTTGTTTTCTTTACCATTTTACGACCATTTTATGATTTATTCTCTTCTTTTGTCTCTTTAAAAATTTCTCAATCTTTAAGAGAACCTTCAGGAACAGGATCAAGTTGGTATGGAATGAAGGTAGGAGTCACAAAATGAGAGATCGACTAGCTATATTTCTCGCCCTATTGGCGTCTTTCTTTTATTTTGTTGCAGCTGTCTCCAATCCAGGTTAGTTCGACTAACCCTCTTCTCCCCTCTAGTAGTAAATGATCTCCTCTTGTTGTTGGGCCAACGTTGATCATAAGCGTGCCGCAATAGCCTGACGTAACCGTACTCCCTGCCTCCTGGAGTGAAGTGTTTTGGCGGCATGTGGACAGTCCTTGGGGTCATTTGTGCCAACAGGAAAAGCGAGCATTGTCTTGGGGGAATTCCGAACAGCTCATTAGATCATAAGCGGCGCAATTAGACCATCGGGAACGGGCGAAATCTAACACTTAGTTTAGTGGTAGATGGATAATTCTGTTAAAGGGACAATTATAAGATGGCAGATGGTTTAAGTGGTTGGCTGAAGAGCTCAAAATTTTGGGAGAAAAGCCTTCTCCCAAAGAGTTTCCTTAGTCTCCTTGACGGCTTCACCTTCCAGTCAAGCTGAAAGAAGTCAATTTACGCAAATTTGGCGTCGCCGAACGGGCTTCCAAGCATCAGCAAATAACAAACTACTGGGGCAAAGATTAAACAAACTGGGCTTTTTTTTTGATAATAAGAAACAATAACTTTTTTGTTTACAAGTTAGAGTTGAAACCCATTTTTACTGAAATTTCGAGGTAAAGTTCAACTTTAAAAATTAAACTCTTTTCGTATAAAAACTGCTCTCAAAGAAGTGCCAACATTTCATTAAGGCTGCTTCTCTGCCACAAATAAACCCCGGTCGTAATTTAGCTGGCAGTCTTCTTCCATCCGCAAGCCTAAGCACCGGCCCGAAATAAGCCCTGTAGTAAAATGAGCACGGCGGCCTCCTGAAATGAGGGAATGCGAATTTCCTTTTCGCTCAGCGAAGGCTGACTGGCTTGTGAGAAAAATGGTGGTCGGAGGCGAATTAATTAAGGCTCGATTGAGGCTTGGGAAACTGGGGAGAGAGTTCCAGGTGAATAAATAGAAGAAGAGGGATTGATTACAGGGAGGGTCAGCTGGCTGGCTTCCATCCACCTTCTAGCAAAAATGTAAAGCAAAAAATATTTGTCTCAGCACCTCATCTCCCCCAATTATCCCCAGCTTTTTGCAGGATTAGTGGTCGGGATTAGGAGCCAAGTCCACCTCCAGTCTATTCCTCCAAACGTATAATCGACGACGCAACCCGGGGTCAATCCCAACACCCCTCAATAATCAGCAATTACCGTTTCTTCCGGTATCCTATTTATATTTCACGTCCTTATCTGGCTGATGATTCAAAGGGGGAACTGATAGAGAGGGAAATGTTTGGGCAAGAGAGAAACCCCGGTGACTGTGTCCACCTGCAACAGCTGGGGGGAAAATGAGAAAAAAATTCGGTCTAGGGTCAATTTAAATGCAGAACTAAATCTAACTAATCGCTTCTTCCCAAACGCTGATTCTTATTACCAGAATAAAGCAATTTTTTTAAATACTCGTTTTCTGATGATTTTTCACAGAAAAAGGCTCATTTAAAAGTCAAATATGAAGGCAATTTGGCCTTCCACCCTGTCAAAAACAGTCCTGTTGCACTGGTCGTTAACGAGCATCACCTGTCTCTGCGTCTCATATTGCCCCCCATTATAATGAGACGAGCGACCTCAATCGGCTGTCCATTGTTCCAGCCTTTTTGCTGGATTGGACACATTGTTTCTCCATAAAATTAAGCCTAAAAGAGAACTCTGAGGAGGCTATAATAGACGATTGATGTAGTTTACGGAGTCGTCGCTTTTTTGGGAGAGAGGAAGGAGGCTGAAAAGAACGGGTTGATTGGATAGCCTCCAGGCCGAGCGAACGGGTGAAAAAGGAGAGCGAGCAGGGTGTATAGCTTCATTTCTTGTTAGAACTTTTTTCCTCAATTAATCCGCCTTTTGAATGAAATTTATCCACCAAAAATTATTTTTTCGCTACAGTTTTTGTATAAAAATCAACGAGTTTCATCCAGGTTTATTGCTTTTAAAAAAGATATTTCCCCCTAAAAAAGTTTCAGCTGACCTTTCCCTTGCCACCTCATCCTGCTGACTGTTCCCCCGACCCATAACAGACAGACGCGCACGTGTTCTCTTTCTTGCGTTTGAAAAGAAAAATTACGAAAACTCTTTCGACGACTATAGCTGGAAAGAGAAACTGTTGCGGGACTAGCTGGCTCATAAAAATGGTTATTCAGCCTTCTGATTCACAGACAAAGCGACGGTGGGGAGAAAAGGGGGGAAAGTGAGACAGTTTGGGGACATTATTTATCTTTTTTTACGATGACTCGCCCGGACTATTTATAATTTACAGCAATCTCTTGGACCACTAAGGTCAGGAGGTGTCAAATGTCGCAGATCTAAAGAGGGGATGGATTGCGTATTCATCACAGCTCCAAGATTGTCATCTCAAAGAGGCGAAGAGAGCTGTGCGCGGTCGGTAGCCGCGAGCCTTGAGATAAGAGGCCGCCATATGATAACTCAGAGACGCAGCTGGGGGAACTAATTTTTGAACCAAAGTCTTTGTTGTCGACAACCCATTAAGTAGCACTTAGCCTCCTCTTCCTTACTTTAATGAGCCGTAAATGTCTCAGCGCCTATCGATTACGATCGGCAGCTTGAAAAGAAAACGGCCTAATTATGGCTGTGGCTATTCGCACTTCGCCAGTGCTTCTCCCAGGAGAGAGACAAGTACTAATTGCAGTAGGTTTCGTCGATCGGGGCGAGAGATAGTTGTGTCATTTTGGGATTTGACACAATTCTGACGGCATCTCGAGTAGTTTCTGTCAAATTTGGACAAGATAAGGGCGAAAGAAAGAGAGAAAGACTAATATTCTAGAGGGTTTTGTCGTAATTTTGGCTCAAAAGTGATTTGAGCCAATTTATTTCCCGCCCAAGACGTTCTCCCGTTCCAAGGTGACCGGGGAGAAGGCGACCTTCCCTCCGCTTCCTGTCGGCCCATTGAACCATAGGATGGGAGAGAATGCATTAGAAGTAAGAGGACAAGATGGCTGGAAATATCACTCCTGAAAGGGGATACCAATGCATTTCTCACGCCACATATCCACTCATAAGAAGCATTGTTTTCCAGGAGATACAGTGTCTCCTGGGGGAGCCCCTGCAATTGACACATTGGTATGCTTGGGGCGCTAACGCGATTAATGCACGTTGAGTAGAATGTAATGGATTGCCGGTCCGTGGAACGCGCATGGAGTCAAAACAGTTGAAGTAAAGGACGAGGTCAATAGGAGAAAAAAGCGAGGGGTTTATCATCTTTTCCTTTCTGATTTTTAATATTTCTTTAAAGCAGGGAAAATGCGCTTTTGCCCTACAATAACCCCAAAATGGGAACGTTGCAGAGCCAGATTGAGCTGCCTAAAAATTCGTGGTGGTGATTTTTCTTCTGTGCCAGCCGCATGCAATTTCCTCCAAAGCTGTCAGTCCATTAGAGCTCCCAGTGAGACTCTATTTACCGCGACTCTCAGCCGCAATCTGTCGGCAGTTTGTGATGTGGTAAGAGCCGCCATCTGGGGGTCTGACTTTGTGTCCTCTTTGGAGTGAGCGGAGCATCCGATCATCTTAGCTACTAATCCGCTCGGTACATACGGGTTTGATCAAGCCGACAGGAGCGGGAAACTTTTTGTCAAGGGGTTAATTAGGAGATGAGCCAAAGAACTGCAATTATCAGCGAGAACAGTACTTCCCAGCGGGGGAGGATTAACCTGTGTGTAGGCGAGAGATGGGCATTGTTCGGAAATACATTTAGTCTTATTAATAAGTTCCTTTTTTCTGCTCAAGATCCTGCCGCAACCACTCAATTAGGCGCCTCTTTTGCTTTTGTCCTCCTCTTCAAAGTATCGCCCAAGTTCAAAGCTGGAGGGATGTGCCAGCCTTAAGTGAATATTATTGACGTAAGGTTATGCCTTTTGAGCGGGAAGACGATACGGAGGCCCGTTTGTGCAAATAGAAACACGGTCAACAGGCTCTAACTGATGGACGAGACCCCCAGGGGTATTACGACCTGAACTGGGGACTAACTGGATCAAATATACTTTTTTCAGAACGAACGGAGCAGCTGACTGTCTGTGAGGGAGAAGAAGCCTTTCTGAAATGCGGCTCCGGTTTGGTCATCGAAATCATCCGAGCTAATTATGGTCGCTTTTCGCAAAAGGTTTGTTCTCTCTAATATCACCTTGATCAATGGATCCCTATAGGCTTGTATAAATCTGGAAGACCCGGACACCTTGGACGACTTGGAGAACCTTCAAAAACATTGCCACAACCCTCGGACGGCTGATATTCTCTCAACCAAGTGAGTTCTATTTACCGCCTATGACCAGTGAAAATCTTCTTAAAAATTCATCAGCCCGAGGCGCCTCACAACACAGAGCCTGAGAATGAAGGGGGAGAAGAGCCATTTGACAGTGTGTATTCTGAATGATTCATTGGCTGAGTCGGAGGTCGTTACAAGCTGCGCGGGATGCTTTGAGCTCAGCCCACTGATTGCTTGTGGAATAATAAAACAGAGGGGGACTTTCTCTTTCACAAAAATTCGCCAATCAAAAGGTCAATCGTTGTACCAAATTACTTTGCCGCTTGAGTCTACGCTGAGACAACAATCCCAGCGGGTGGCAACCGTCGGCGAGTCGGATAGTAAAGACCTTGGGACGCGAGAGGATTTGCCCAAGATCCGATTGTCTTTTCTTTGTCGCCAACTCAAAGAGACAATTGGATGGGCGAGAAGTACAGGCAAGAGGGCAAATTAGCCGAGTTTGTAGAAACATTCTTCACAATTCCTATAATATGCTGTTTATTAGAAGCTATTGGTCTATAAGCAGGCTCTATTGTGACCCAAAAAAGAGCCAATAAACCCATCTCCGGCCGCCATAAATTTCGTTCGACCTCCAGCCTTATGTGTCAACTTATACAAAAAGCCACGTTCCAAAGGTGCTTATTAGAGGCGATTTCCCCTCGGCGTCAGCTGGTCACAGGTGCTCAAAAAAGGCGACAAATCTGTCCTCCCCTTTGAGAAAATCGGAGGGATTAGAGCCAGATATTTGCATGATCCTTCTTCTGTGAGGAGCCGTCTTTGTCCGCGACCAAATGCAAAACTAAGCTACAGAAAAACAAAAGTCGCAAATTTATAATAAAAGATTTTAATTATTTTTTGGCGAAGGCATCCCTTTTTTATTGACTTATCTCATCCTATCCTCCTGGCTGCGATTAAATCTCGAAAGATAGATAGTCACGGTCAATCTTGGCCAGATGACCTCAAAGTTATACAGAAGACCGTAAAATTAGTAGGGACTTTTTGGTAATCCCTTTAATGGAGAGGCATAGGATTGCTAAAATTGAATGATTTGCCAACTCTCGCCACTTTCTTTTGATTGATGGGCGGCATCTGCAAAGAGTCCTGGTGAAGACGCGCACGCGCCAGAGAGACAGCTCAGTGACCCGATGAGCCAGCTCATTCATTCAAGAGCGGACAATGGCGGCGGGTTCTGGAGACTTTGACCCTCTCCTTGCCGCCTTTTGTCTTACTTTGAGCGGGGGATACGAAATTTGAGAGCAGCCAATTTTGGGTAGAAACTTTGAAGACAAAATAATGGGGAAAAGTCGTTTGGAAGGGAAGAAATTTGTCCCGTTTTCACGGACTATACACTCTCCTTTTCTTTGAGATTCTTCTCACTTTCTGTATTTGCCGCCGTCAGCTGGTTCAGGCTCTGACTTCAATGGGCTTTCTTTCTCCGAGCGCCTCTTTTTGCTTCTGTTTAGAAACAGAGCCACCCAGAGAGATTGTATGCCAGCAAATGGGGGGACTAAAATACGAGATGGATTTTGTACTTTTCCGCTTGGCCAATAATTGTAGCACGACCACCTGGCATTCTATGTCCATTTGTCCAAATCCAGCGGATGAACCTTGATGGGCCCTTCTGTCGCGTGTATTCGCCTGAACGCCTCCGGCTCCTAACCGGCAATCAGCACTGTTTTCTGCTAATTGCTTGGCGCATTAGAGTCTTCCTCAATTATTAGATGCCATGAGGTCAATGGGAATGGGAAAGGGACAATTTTAAGCTCTCTTTTTCAAAGTTTCGTTTGATTTCGGCTTGACCTCGACTTCCGCTGAGCCTCAAAGTGTTTGTCTTAGCAGCAGGAAGTCGCCAGCTGCCTACTTGAACCCCACGTAGCAATGTTACTCGCAGGTGATGAGTGGGGAACGTCTTAATCTTTTGAGAGAACTCAATTTCCACCAGCTGTTAGCCAATTAGTCTCATGTTTACAAGGAGGAAGATTAGACCAAAAATTGAACCAGCTGGCTTGTTTATCCACCCGCTATGTTATTCTTTTGTCGACAGTTGTGTCCTTCCAATTGACAGTCATTAATCCGACACAATATGCGGAGGGAGGTCGATACAAGGACAGACAAAACTACTACAGGATATATAGTCAGAAAGGGGGAAGAATTCTGGCCGATTAACCCGATCCCCATCGCGGCTCATGAAAGCTCTCCGAGATTTATGGGGTGACAAGCCGCCAGCGCCCTCTCGGTCGTTTACCATCCTTTAGACTGTTTCAATAATAAGGGAAGTAAAAAATAACTCCTAAATCCAGCCCAAAGCACAAATAAAATTCGCAGATGCGATGGATTTCCCTCGTGTCCATTCATCGTTAGCCGCTTCGTATTCCCCGATCCTTGTCCGACTGTCAGCAAATATCTCGAAGTTGCGTTTAAATGCGTTCAAGGTAAAACATTATTGGAGTGGCGTGATGTGGCTTGATTGTGCAAATTGGTTTTTATTTTCCCATCGAAAAAAAAACAAATTTATGTAATAATGCATGTCGTGTTGTCAGATGCAATGGCTTGTCGGAGTGTCGTTTCTCTCTCCAACCTGAAGTCTTCTTCACAGCTGAGGAGGATCCCTGTCCATTCTCTCGTCAAAAATATCTGGATACTGCTTATCGTTGTGTGCAAGGTCTGTCGTGGCATGGCTTTCTATCCTTCGAAAGCGAAATAATTCAAACCCTATTTTAGCAACTACAACCACTTCGACAACGACTACCACCACAGCAACAACTACGACAGCTTTAATCACCGATGAGCAGAGAGAGGAAGCCAAAATAGAGTAAGTTTTTATTTATTTTTTAAAATTTAATTTGTAGACCAACTGTCTCCATTCGTCGTTGCCCTGCTAGAGACATCAGCGGCGTTAAATTTGAGAGCACATCAGCTGGATCAATTCAGCGAGCCGGATGTTCTGAAGGATCTACAGGTGCATTTTTAAATATAAATTTGAAAGTTAAAATTAGGACATTCTTGGTGGAAATGCTCATCTGATGGCAATTGGATTGGCTCTTTTCCCAACACCAGTGCTTGTGTCAGCGATTGGACGCATACCAAACGGAGAGATTTGGACGAGTTGAAAGAGAAACAAGATGGCCCTGGACTGCCAGAGGTAGGAAATGATTTTTAAAAAAAGCATTCCCCTTTTTAGTTTCTTCGCGGCCTAACGAACCATGTTCATCGCCCGATGCAGGGAGGAGATTTACCCAAATTGGTGGAGCTTCTAGATGATGTTGTTCACTTCCTCACCACTGAACACTGGGCTCGGATTGTTCGCAATCTTTGCAACGATAAGCTCGTCGAATTGGTGAATTATGTGAGCAGAAGTCAGTCATGGAACAGCTGGCCATCTGAGAAAAGAATGCGCTTCGCGACAAGAGTTATCTCTCAAATGGAAAAAGTCATCGCCTGGAGTACTGGGGATTCCAAACCGCCCATGAATATAGTCTATCCTCAGCCGTATGTTATCGTCCAGATCAGCGATGCCTTCAGTGTAAGTTTTAAGCGTTAGCCTAGAATCAAGAGTTTAGTCCCTTCAATTACCCGGCCTCGACTAC
This sequence comes from Oscheius sp. JU1382, assembly GCA_932521405.1. Classification (NCBI taxonomy): domain Eukaryota; kingdom Metazoa; phylum Nematoda; class Chromadorea; order Rhabditida; family Rhabditidae; genus Oscheius; species Oscheius sp. JU1382. The sequence continues at coordinate 438,585 of OW051476.1, forward strand.
ATCTCCCTGCCAACCACTCCAATTTGGGATAATCAGGACAGTGTGGATGTGCCGATGGAAGCTCTAGCCCATACAGGAAATGGCGAATCTCGTGTCTTCTTCTCCACTGTTATGAATCTCTCTCAACATTTTGAACCACATCCTATGCTCAGAGACGAGGGGAATGTTGAAGAATTGGTGGGTTTTTGCTTATTTTCTCAACGAAAAGTTGCAGGTCCATCGAAAAGTTGTCTCAAATATCGTAACAGCATCGGTTTTGAGCAATGGAAAGACCAGAAAAATGCCAAAACTGGATAAAGACGTCTACATCACTTTTACTCACGATCCATCCGATATAAAAGGACTCTCAAATCCTCAATGCAGTTGGTGGAATGAAGAGAAGCTTAGAGTATGTTTTAAAATTGATATAAAATCTTGACTTTCAGTGGTACCAAAGTGGGTGCAGCTTAAGAAAACACAACAAGACTCATACTCTTTGTGCCTGCGATCATCTGACTCACTTTGCAGTTCTTATGGATATCAGAGGACATCAGGTATTTACAGCTCTTTGGTCTTAAAATTAGGTCTTAGCTGTCTGAATTCGACTCCCAGTTGCTAACAGCCCTTACTTACTTTGGCTGTACCCTTTCTATCATCTGCTTGTTGATTACTTTCTTCTGCTTCGTCATTTTTTCAAAGAATGGAGGAGATCGAGTCTTTATCCACAAGAATCTTTGCCTCATGTTGGCTGCAGCCGAGTTGCTCTTCTTGTTGGGCATTTGGAGGACAGAGAATAAGCTGCATTGTGGAATTATCGCTGGAGGATTGCTTTACCTCTTTATATCTGCCTTGACGTGGATGCTGCTGGAAGGATATCAGCTCTACAAACTGCTTGTGGAAGTCTTTCCTTCTGGATCCAAAAAATGCCTTTACGCATTGATTGGCTACGGCTTTCCCGTCCTCGTCCTAGCTGGCGCTGTTGCCTACGATTTCAATAGCTTTGGAACGAAGGACCACTGCTGGCTTCGAACTGACAATTTCTTTATCTTGGCTTTTGTCGGACCAGCTGCGGTAATCTTGGCACTGAATACCGTCTTCCTCATCATGACACTCTGCATCGTCTATAGACATTCCAACGGCGGCTATTTGCCTTGTCGACATGATGGAGAAAATGGCAGGAATGTTAGGTTAGTTCCCAGAGAGATTGATGCAAAGTAAAAATCCTTCCAGATCTTGGGTAAAAGGAGCTTTGGCTATTTCTTGTCTTCTCGGAGTTACTTGGACCTTCGGATTGCTTTGGATTGACGATGGCCATTCCATTTACATGGCCTACATCTTCACTGTGGCTAATACCCTCCAAGGATTGGCTATTTTTGTCTTCCATGTTGTCCTAAGCGAGAAGGTTGGTCAGAAGCAGCCAAATCACAAAATTTGTTAGATGCGAAAGGATATCCATCGCTGGTTTGTTCGCCGCGGTTGTTGCGTCTCTTCCTCGTCAAATAATCGCAAAGGCAGTCTCCCAAGAGGAGCTTTCAGTCCCTCTGGAGGCAGTGGAAGTGGAACGGGCTCTGAGATTCTGGTAGGTCCTTTCTTCTTCTCTTTTCCCTCGAAACGAAGGCTAATATTTTTTTTTTCGTTGATTTTTAATTTCAAAATTAACGCTTTTCTATCTAGAGACGAATAAATCCCGGTGCTTATGGAAGTTATACGCCTGTTCATCTTGTTGAGCCATGTAAGGGAATGACGAAAAAAAATTGGACTAACGGATTTTTGTGGAATTATTTTCGCATTTTGAAAAACTTGAATTCCACAACCCATTGGCCAATTTTTGTATTGTTCCCTCGAGATTCTTCTCTAACATGAAGTTGAAGTGAAACTAATCTTCCCCCAGCTCCCTCTACTCTATCTAGGCTAGAAATTCTTCTATTTTTGCGTCAATTTTGAGCAAAGTTTAACCAAAACAAATTACAGTACCCCTCGTCGGAAAAGTACAACACATCACCACGAGGAATGGACACCCCCGTCCAGTATGGAAGACATCCGCATTCCCTGGCTCACCACTACGAGGTCCAGCAAATGCATCATCACCAAGGTACACACTAATAAATAAAGAGAGGAATTCTTATATTTTTGGCCTGGAAACAAACAAAAATTGCCCGAATCGAACAAAAAATTACAGGAACCTATGATTACGCGACGATTCACTACGACGATATGTTGCCGGGCCAAGTCTATCGAGCTCCGCCAGCCTATCGCATCCATGGCCGGAGTCCCGACTTCCGTCCTCTTTATGGTTCCGCTTCTTCCTTCTACCGAGATCAGGTATTTTTTATTTTCAATTGAATAAAGGATAGAAAAGCCCTCCCCGATTCGCTTTTTGATGAAATTTTAATCAACTTTCAGTATTACGGCGGTCTCCATCATCGCCCTCCGCCAGAGTTTTCACCTCCTCCACCGCCTTCTCAGCTGCCTCGAGCGCTTGTCTACGCGTCAAGACAGGCTCCTAGCAGTAAGATGAGCGACGATTCCGCCTATTCGGATGGCTCGACTGTTTTGACGACAGAAGTAGGTTTAAGAGAGGCTACCATTCACCCGAAGTTTTGTAGGTGACACCGTCTGGCGCTACCGTACTCCGAATGGATCTCGGCGGAGGAAGCAAGACGACATCTCGCCACGAGTTGTAGCTCTCCCTCTTTTCTTTCTTCTATTCACTTCTCCCCTAACCGGTGCTCTCCCCTCGGGTGTATTTTTGCCATTTCAGTGCAATTTATTGACTCTCTCAGACCTCTTCTTTAGTTTTTCAATTCTGATTGTTACATATCTTTTCTTCCCACTTTTTCATCTCTGGAAAAGACTTTTTTTTGCTCAAACCGGTCGATTGATTCAATCAATTTTCTACGGATATGATCCTAGTCGGAGAGACTATGCAATGCTTTTTTGAGAAAATAAAAGATTTCTTTCTTTTGAGTTGTGCCCTTCTCTTGATTGCTTTCCATCCGTTTCTCAGTAACTACGACTGGCTGTTGGTTTTTACGTCTGGGAAGAGATTGACGTCGCCGAGCCGTAAAATGATAGCCGAAAATTGCCCAGCCAGACGAAATGAAGGCAGTTCTAACGATTTCAGATTATGAAAATTCCGTATAGACGTCGTTAACTTAACTGGATGGGATAGATGTCTGCCCTTTCTTCCTCCTTCGATGCACTACGACTTCTCTGTTTGTCTTTCGAGTCAAAACCTACGATTTTCTCTCTCAATAACAGCGTTTTGAGTTTGTTTTTCTTCGGTAATTGGTGGAGACACCACGCGATTGCGTGCTACAGTAGGACTTTATCCACTTTTTTATATGAAACCACGCAGATCCCGCCTCCTCGCTGCCTAAGCGAAAAGAGAGGAGAACCAGTCAGTTTTCAGCCAGTCAACTTCCTGTCTTGGTGAGTTGTTTTTCACTTATTTCTTCCGTGATTCAGCCCTTTGCTGTTTCATCAAGACTTTCATTTGCTTATTACAGACTATAGTCTAGCCTCTTTCAGTCTTTTCAATACAAAATAAGAAAATAATGAGAAAAGCAGAAGAAAAACAAAAAGCAGCGCTGGGAAAGCGCAGCTATTTTGCAAAGTATTGTCTAAAATTCGTCGGCTATCTCATTTTTTTTGTTTTATCCTATTATTCGAGTCGAATTGGACCTTTTTTTAAAATGTTTTTTTTTAGCATCTAGATTGGGCGCAAGTGGCAAAAGAAACTTGGAGTAAACGTGCTCCATTTCATTCGGTCCTTGAGATTCCAAATCAGCCGTTTCATTTGAGTCATCTAGCTGTTTTCTTTCGTTTCACCATGTTTTATTTACCCACATTTTAACAAAAAAACAACATTTTAAAACTAAAAATTACCTGATTTTTGCTATTTTATAGGAATAATGAAAAAATTAACTTTTTCCTTGATAAAAGTTGTATTTTGACCTCATTTATTTTAATCTTGCTACTATTTAGGCTATTTAGAACGAAGTTTTGATAGAAAGCAATATTTGGACAAGAAAAAACAAGCGAAACCAAATAGATTTCACAAGAGGCTCTACTCACTCGGATTACTCATCAGTTAGTTTAATTTCAGCGGTATATTTTCGATGCAAATCGCTCTAAATTTCGTATGTAAATAATGTAGCTTCTATAATTGCTTGACACCGTACTTCCTGCTTCTCTTTCGGCGGAGCGAATGGGGCTTTCAGAATCTGCCGGGCGATCTCATCTTAAAAAACAATCGCTCCACTCTTTCAGCATGCTTGGCTGCCTGGCGCCAGCAGCGTCCCGTTATCGAGCGTCGAAAATCCGATACTCCAGTCCCTCGCTCGCTTCCTCTTGGAGTCGGCGCTCCTCTATAAAATTTGTATCTTCGCGCCGTCATATTGATCCGGCAGTCTTTCTCTTTTCCCTGCGCAGGAGATTCTGACGACACCTTGAAGCAGATTAGCGCGGGTTTAGACACTCTTTCAGCACGTCTCACAAGCACTGCAATCGACTGAATTTTTCATGACTACAAGGCTCGAATTACTTGTCTTCTTGCTTGTTTTGCCTCTTTTTGGATCAAGTTTCATCGTTTTCAATTCGTAATTGCCTAACTTTTTATATTTAAACCAGGAAATTGATTTTTATTGTTTTTCTTCAAAAGAAAAGGCAGGAACGGCCTGAGATTGTTTGTTTCATTCGCTTTGTTATGCCTTCGCGAGCGTTTTCATTTGATTCTTATTCATTCTTGAAACTTTCTTTCCTTTTTGCATATACCCTTATAGTTTTGCTTATTTTCAGCCATGGAACCTCAATCAGCCACTGGTGGTGCCGCTCCCGGCCAAAGCCAAGGACCTCGTCCAGCCAACAAACGTCTTCAGCAGACTCAAGCTCAAGTTGATGAAGTCGTAGGAATTATGAAGATCAATGTCGAAAAAGTAAGCTTTTTACTTTTATTTCAGCTTTGACGTCGGCTAAAGTAATTGGTTTATTGAAATACGAGCTCAAAAGAAACGTTCATATATTATTTGAGCAGCGCATCACGCGCTGTGTTTCACAAGTGACAAATAAGAGTGAAATTCATACGGAACTGTGATTTTTCTGTGAACATTGGAACACAGAACATTGGTTTTTTCACCGGAACTTGAATAATTTTGTGCAGGTCACATGCGAATTCTTGTTATTTCAATGTGAAACTCGGCATTTTGTGGGAAAACGGATGTTGCTAATTGGGTTAGCTAGTTATGCAGTATTAGCTGCAAATAACTGATCGAATTATGCATTAATATCTGGAATAGCAAAAAGAAGCATAACCTAATCAATTACTTTCCAGGTTCTCGAAAGAGACCAGAAACTCTCACAATTGGATGATCGTGCTGATGCCCTGCAGGAAGGCGCTTCACAATTCGAGAAGTCTGCCGCTACTCTGAAGCGTAAATACTGGTGGAAGAACATTAAAATGATGATAATTCTTGGTGCCATGTAAGTTCTTTTTCCATAAACTAACCTAATTTCAGCGTTCTCATCCTCATTATCGTTCTCTTCCTTTGGGCTAAGTAGTCATCTCTTTTCCGTATTCCATATAACCGCTTATGTGTAAAAGATATGTATTAGAACAAAATTGACTCATTCCTTGTATTGTACCCGAACGTTTTATAAATTTCATATTGCCATTTGTCAGCTTTTAGACAGACTTTTAGGGCTACAAGAACTAGTCTAGACCGAATAGTTTAAAGCGAAATCAAATAGAAAAGAAAGAGAGTTAGCTTCTATTAGGAATCCTCTAGGAAGTAGGTTATAATCGAGGGAGTAGACAAGAGGATCAGACTATTTATGAGATAATAAAAGTCTAGGGAAAATTATACTTTGCTCTCACAATTAATTAAGTATAAAGGAGAGAACTGAGGAAGAAGACAAGCCATGCTGTGGCTACTACTCTGCATCCTCGCTTCAATGATGCCTGTCGACGACGTTTGAAGCTCTACTTACTCTCTACTAAAGACATTTTAGAAGTACCCGACGTGAGGTCCTACACTATCAACAATGAAGCAACAGTTCCTAAGGACTTTGATGATTTAGGCACCATTTACATCAAAGTCATCATAACGGATATGAATGCTCTAAGGCGGATGGTTAGAAGCCATTTGCTGAACAAACCTCCCAGTAGCCACCCTGTAGAACTAGACCTCTGTCAGAGTTAGTATTTTATTACTTAGTTTGAGATGTGTTTTGCAGGCAAATTTGATGAAATAGATGAGTCTATTAAATAGTAAGTGATAGCTTCCTAAAATCATAGTATTTTAGTCTAAACTGGGCGGAAAGTCTATTGTCCACAAATCGCTTCGCCAAAAGATCAGGGACCCTGTGGAACGTGTTGGGCTTATGGAGCAACTGAAATTTTTTCGGATGTGGTCTGCTTCCAAACCGAAGGGTGGATCAATATACAGTTTTCTGTGTTGGAATTGGCAACATGCTGTAACTTTTGCGAACCAAATCCTGATAATAAAGATGCGTTGCTGGTTGGAGGGTATTCAAGTTATCCTATGCAGTTTATTACAGGGTATAGCCTTGTAAGCGGAGGCGAAATAAATAAGTATAACTATGATAACGATGTGAGTTGACTGCACTATTTCTAACAGAATCTTTAGCCAAGTTCCTTCGGATGTATTCCATATCCTACGTATAATATGCAGAAAAGTCAATATGCACATTATAACAAAGATTATGGACTAACTGCGTGTGTGGTATCGCCAGAATGTGACGCCGCCTGCACTTCTAGCAGTTCAAACAATTCAACTACTTACTACGGTATTTGAGTTTTTTTAATATACCGAGAAACAACAGGAACTGATCCAATTGCCCTTAAAACTGAACTAAAAATGATATGATATCTACAACAACATGGCCCTCTGCTGTACGAATTTCGATTTACGAAGATATATATTACTTTTCGGATAAAACATCTGAGGATATGTTATTCATACCGGTGAGCTTTTTAATTTTATTCAGAAAAAACTTTAACAGGATCATACATCGGTATATAAAGATGAACATATCGTGAAACTCATTGGCTATGGGGAGAGAAAAGATGGTCATAAATACTGGACTCTTGTGAACTCTTGGGGTAAGGGCTAGGGTTATAATGGTATCAGAGGGCGATTGAGAAATACAAATCCTTTAGGAATGATTCACCTTACTCGTGGCATAGATGCTCTTGGAATTGTAAGCTATCGGAATTGTCTACGATTCAACGCACCCTCAATCACTTCAACGTCGACGTAAAATTCAAAAAAAAATCTTTCGGAAGGATGAGTACAAAGCATTTATTTTTGAATATAAGATATTGAAAGGCAGCGTTTGAGAATATTTTCGGAGTTAGATTTGTTTTCTTCTAAAAATAGCCTCTAAAAAGTCTAATGACGTCGGTTTCCACGGAGAGTCTTGACTCCTCGAGCAGTGATAATGTTCTCCCAGTCATCCTCACTAGTCAGAGAGGAAACCGGCCCTAAAATGGGACTGTTTCTTCTTTTTTTTTGAAAATTAAATTACCCGTTCCTGGTAGAGAAGGAGCTACAGCGTTCCCGGTGAGTTGATTCTGGTTGTTGAAGGGACTGGGCTGGAGAGGACGAGGAACAGCGTTGAATGCGTTCTGCATGTTTCCTTGAGGAACTACAAAAAACTAATAACAAGCGTGGGCGAAAAAACAAACCAAAGACGGGCTGAATAGCCTGGGGACTTTGCTGCTGAGGATAGCCGTAGGAAGTAGGAGCTGGAGCGACTTGCGGCGCTGGCGCATAACCAACAGCTCCGAGGACGACGGCCAGGAGGGCGGAGGAGGAAACTAGGAAGAGAGCGAATTGCATGGTTTGTACTTTTGGCTCTTGAGAATGATACTTTTATAGAGAGGAATCACGTTTCGAGACGACCTTAGTGACGGATTATTCGGGCGGAAAAACTGGCAACACAATGGCCGAACGCGAACAGAAAGAGGATGAAGCAGGGCAGATGGAACGGACACGCTCCATCAGGGCACCAATCTAAGTGATTTTTTCTTTATTCAAGGCTTAACAAAAAGCGAAATTCATTCTTTCGGAATCGTTCAACGAACTAAAAACAAAAGTCTTCCTTTTGCAAGAATTTACAGAAAACCTGATGCAAATATCGAATTTTCTCGGAGCCCCTATCATCTCCGGCTTTCTCCGTAAAATTTTTTAAATGAAGCGGGAGAGATAAGGAGTCGATGACTATCCCTAATGACTGTTTATCTCCCCTAATCCATTGAAATAAAAAAAAAAGATAAGCTGATAGCTAGTCAGCTCTCAACCATGGCGCTGCTTCTCTTATCCTTCTTTTTCGGAGCCGGTAGGACTATTCTTCATGTAGAAATAGACATTTTCCAGCTTTGGCTGTTTGTCCTTCGGGGTATTCTCAAATAGGAGACAACTGCTATACTGTGGGTTTTGAATCTAGAATGAATCTAGAATGAATCTCATTTTTCAGGTAGTTTCAACTCCAAAAACTCGCAACGATGCTGCTCTTTACTGTCTAGCTCAGGGAGCCACCCTGCCCATTATCCGCTCCGATTTGGTAGACTTTTCTCCTAAATGGATAATTTACATTTTTTAAGCAAAACCAGCAGCTCCAAAATTATAAAGCTCAACTGGGCGCCTTCTTCCTAGGACTGCAGTGCTATAGCGACACTGCTTGTAGATGGGACGACATGACTACTTACACATCCGCCACCTATAATAACTTCATTGGAGGTCGACCGGATACTCGGCTTGGAAGTTGTGTTGGCATCGATGAAAATCCTCCATTCTCTGGCTACTGGGCTAATTTGGATTGCACAAACACGACGAATAAAGGCTTCCTTTGCCAGATTCCACTCAATGGCCAGATTCAGAAGGCGGGCTACTGCAATCAGGGTTCTGTGTTGACTACGCCGGTTACAGTAGGTTTTATAAAGTTTGGGATAATTTTTTTGTAGCTTTTTTCTCCAAATTATCCCAATCCCTACCCGATGACTTCTGGCTGTGTTTGGGATCTTTATTCTGGCACCGCCGATTCCAGGTGAATTTACAGTTTCGCCCTTCGTTAGTCCTCTCCTTCCAGATACCGTGTCCAACTGAACTTTACTGATTTTGTGCTGGCAACAGATTCAGCTGTCCAACTCTACACTTCCTATCCTCTTACAACTCCTGTTGCCACGTAGATTCTTTCTAATCGCATCTAACTAATTGATTTCAGATATACTGGAACTCGATCAATTTTCCAGTACACTAGTCCAAGCTATAAGCTCTACATGACTTTCACTTCGACTGCTCAAATTAACCCATTGAAGGGCTTCAAAGTAGACGCTTCGAGGGTTTATATTTCTTAATAAATGAATTATTTATTATCTCCTCCTTCCTATTTCGATTGGAATCACCTTGTGAGGCTGAACGAGTCTTGTTGTTGCGGAGATTGTTGTCACATTTCCTTTACTTTCGACCTTTTGACTCCTAAATTTTGGTCTTTTTATTCCTTTAGTTAAAGAAAATTACCGTAAGCCAATGATGTACAGCAGTTGTTGCCTTAATTCCGGACGAAATGTCATATTAATTATGGTATTAGTCACTGATAAAAAGCTGAAATTTTCCTAATTTTTAGTAGATGAACAGGGGTTACCCAGGAAAGCCATAAGTTATCGCGACGAGAGCATTATCATAAGTGGCGATATTCCAAGCGGTTGTCAGCATGACATAAGAAGAGGATCCAACGAGAAGGATAGAGCTGCCAGAAATGGCCAGCATCAGACCAATTCTCGAGTCTTTTGCACGTTGGGAGGAATATTTCTGTAGGTTTTTTAAAATTTATTTTTTCTCAGACGAACTGACTCTTGTTTTGAATTTGATGATGAGAAGACAAGTGAAGGAGATTGCGTAGACAACAACAATTGCGGAGAAATGGTAGGTGGAATACCAGATGGCGGTACTCGAAATAATTGGACACATTTGGTTCTTCACCACTCGGTTTTTTTCAGCACCGAGGGCAGAAAATCCAGCGACTACCACAGAAGCCTAAAAGTGGCGTATCGATAATACAGAGTAAAATAGCTTTCAATTTAGATAGGATAGATGAAAGAATTTCTTACAATTCCCGCGATTGGAACAGTAGCCAGCAGGAGGGATTTGTACTTGCCCATAAATATTCTGTTGTAGAGAGCCGGTCTCATCACTGCGAAGATTCTTTCCGTTGAAATTAGAAGCACACAATAGCCAGGTAATTCCGTTCCCAGGATCAGAGAGTGCGGCCAGAAGCGCTGCAAAAATATTTTTATTATAGCAATTCTTATTTAAAAGACAGCACAAAACAATTCTATATGTCTTAACTTACGTGATAAAAGCATTGGTAGACAGTCATCGGCTCATCGATATAGCCGCCAAAAAGGCCCATTCCGCGACCAACTCCCACCAAAATGTAGCTGACACCTTGAATTATTATTTGATTCCAAGGCGAGTCTTTTCCGCTTACCATTAACAAATTCACCAAAATCTAGGGCACAAAAATAGAGATATTTGCGGAGGAGGGATCTACTTGAGAAATAGATAGAGAGATTGATCGTATTGCAGACCATCGATATTCCTCCTAAATTGGCTTCTTTTCGAAATTCAGCTGATTATTTTATATTTTAGGAGAAGTTTAAAAGCCGAAACGAAGAAGATTTTAAGTCCTCTAGACTTACCAAGAGTAACATAGAGAACACACATAAAGAGAGTGGAATTATAGCTGAGCAACAGGTCTCCCATAATCATCCAGGCCGGCCGTCTCACTGTCCAAAACAGAGACTGAAAAGGAGGGGGAAATGTTCCTCCCTTTTTATCCCACAGTCGGATGTGATTTGTCTGAAAAAAAATGGTTTTTTTTTCACTTGTGATCTCAAATATGAGAAAGTCTAGAGAAATATTAGAAAAATAAAAAGTTTGAGAAAAATTTTCGCGTGGGTTTGGGAAATAATTTCTAGTGAGAGGGGTTTTCTCATCGACCAGAAATTAAAAGATTTCAGATATGCGAAAATTAAGCAAAATCAATATCCAAAAGACCAGTCAAAGTGGAAAATGACTCTGCCGAAGATTTTTCCTGAATACGAGGTAATTATCTTCCATGTGATTAGAATCTTTCTGTGAATTCGCCTTAATTTGGTGAGTATTTTGTCATCTTTGGCAGAGCAGAGCACTACCGAACAGGAAGTACCAAAGCACCTGATTCAAACTCTTTCCAGCTTTTACGATAAAAATGACACTCTGGACCTCACTCACGACGGTTTGTCGACCAGTCCGCCTGATGTTCATATTCGTTTGCTGAGAGGATTTCCCCTTCAGCTGGTTCCGCCAATTTTCGACCGTAGCTACTACAGGCGTGTGCTGGTCAGCTCGTTCTCTATCTCTTCTTTTTATAAACAGTTCTCCCTCTGCTTCTTTAGTTTTTATGACTCGTTGGAGATTTTATTCCAAAAATAAATTGCTCTGAAGCTGAACGAAGGTATTCTTCCTGCTGCACGCCAATTAGCGACATCAAAGCGATTATCAAAAATGCCTTCTGTATTTCCCCTCACAGCGTGTCCTCCCTGTTTAGATTTGGGTCTTAGTGGCGTAAGACAAACAGATCTTGGCTCAGTGACCACTTGGCCTGACCCGGGATGCTTTAGAGCCGCACTTGGGTGCCATGATTCTGGCCGCCAGACGGCTCTGCAGGCGGTCCAAGAGAGGTCAAACTATTGAGCAGCAGGGGGTTACTTCTATAAATGATAAACTTTGAATGAGGAAAAATAAATAAAAATACAGTAACACATTCCGGCACTGATAGGATCTATTTGACCAGGGTTCTGTTTTGTCGTCCTATTTGCCAGCTGTTTTCGGCACTTTCTTGCTTTTACTGTCCAGCTAATGGTCTTTCGACCATTTTTAGGGTCTTGTTTTGATTCGAAGTAGCTTTCAGATGGCTCAAAAAGATATCTAGTGAGATTCTAGGCTTTAAAGCTCAAATAAAAGCTAGCCTCGCTCACTCTCTTTAGTATAGTGTGCTTTAGATCAAGTCATCCCCTCATTTCCTACTTATAATAATCTGGCGCCTTTTGGCCATCTCTCTCGTATTGTTTACCTCATGTCTATGCATAATAGCGTGCGAATGTTGATCGTCTCCGACCGTCTCTCTCTCCCTCCTTGGGACCAAATGTAAACGACACCTCGTCTTTCCAACACCTCGTTTCCAAATAGACTTCTCCTCCGCTCTAATCGCAATCCTCTTTGGCCCTATTATAGTTCAACCGGCGGAAGAGAGGGCTAAATTTTCGGGAAATTTGAGCTTCTTTTTATTGTAGGCAAAGAGAGGAATCAAAAGTCAATGTTCAATAAGCAATAATACTATTATTTTGTTTTGAATTGCGTTTATAAGCCAGCCATTCACATCATTTTATATTACATAGCTTTTACTGGTTGCAGACAGCCTTATTTCCTTGGTCTCAGTCGAATCGCCACAAAATTAGCTCCCAATTGACTACTATTTATCATCTGCTCGTGACTAGAGCTAATCTGGCTCATTCCCCATGACAACAGATCTCAACTCCCACCACCTGATCTTGTCAGCCGCTATACGAAGCCTATTTTTGGCCGAATTACTTTCTAAAATATTTCAGAATTACTTTATTAAAAGAGTTAATTAATTATTTAATTCTTAGTCTAGGTCGAAATAATTTGTTCGTTCTCGATTGTCTGCAGTTGATGTTTTGAAAAATAAATCTGGAATTGCAATTGGCCGGAGAGATCGAAATTCTTATCCAGCAAGTGGGTGGCTTCTTCAGCCGTTCCGGGACCTTATCCCCACTCGCATCTCATCCCTCGCCCCATTTCATTCTCGCTTCGAGAAATTTCTAAAATACCATTATTTTCTAGTCTTCAGCCCAATCGTAAATAGCAATTTCTGTCTGGTGATAAAAGTCCAAGGTATCTAAGGAATTACGTGAGAGATGAGCAGTCTTTCTGGCGGCTCTTATCTAATCGAAGGATTAGCGACTGTGGACGCTTCTGGAATTGCTTTTTTGCGCCAAAATGATTTATTCCAATCAGCCATAAAAGTGCCTAAAAGGTGGGGGCAGAAAAAGCCCCCCTGAAGTGGATTTCTCTCCCGAAATTAGCCAGCAAATGACCAGGTCGAGGAGGACATAATCGCCATTGTTAGCAGCTGGCTGGCGCACCGTAAAAACCACTCCACCCTGGTCGAATTATGCCCAAATTTCTCTCTTTCTTCTTCTCGTTTCTGCCATCACATTCCCATCATATTAAGATGAACTGCGGCGATTAACCTTCAGAAAACTGTCGTTGTTTCAACGTTTTAATGTTACAAATATGGCCCGAGGCGGTTTTGCCCACAAAACGCTCCCCACCCAAGCAGCTAATGAAACTTGTTGCCAGCTGCGGCGATTGGAGATTTATGATGGCGGGGAGAGATGCTGATTAGAATTACCTGATTACATTCTGCTGGCTTAAGAACTGTAGAAAATCAGAATATTTCCTGCTTTCCAATGATCCATATTAGCTCAAGGCCATGAAATCTATTAGATCTATTTTTTTATTTCTCAAATGAAGCGATTAATCACCACAAATATTTTTTTCCAATTTCGCTTTTCACTTACCAAAACTAACAGAATCAGCGAGAGAGAGAGAGAGAGAGAGAGGAGGGCTGCTCAAACAGAAGCCCACCAACTTTGATCACTTCTCTCTAGTTATTTTTTAAAATTCCAAGTTTAAAATAAAAATAATTTTATGTTGATTTTAATTCAGTATATATATATATAAATAGAAGAAGCGGATTGCCTTCCGGCTAACGGTAAGCAGCGCGCTTTGACAGATGTACGGAAGAAGGAAAATCGCGTTTGACGCGGATCGAATTCGTTTCTTAGCGCGCAGCGACATATCCAGACACACGCCGCAGGGCCGTCGATCAAAGCCAGCTTTTTCTCCATTTCTCCCAGCGTCTTTCGGCCAAGGAAGTGAGTGATTATTACCTGAGTTAAAAGGTTTCATTTTCTTCCAACAAACAAGCCCTTTCTCTTTCAAAAATTCCTTGAATTCTTCTGTTAATTTCTCTCTCCCTGGAACGGTTGTGAACTATCTTGTTGAATTGAACTGGCGCCTTCTCTCTCTTTTTGCCGCTGGTGCCGCTCGACTCCATAGAATTTTATGCCGTGATCCGTTAGTTACCAAGGTCAACAATGTCAAATTGGCGCTGTGCCGTCCTTCAACTTGTATGTTTTTCCTCCTTTACCGCAATACAGCCGCTTGGTCATTTCGACATTTCAATGAGTCGTTCTTCTTCTTCTCATCGAGAGGTCGAATTAAATGGGTCCATGCTCAAGGTTCTTCTTTTTATCTCTTATCTAGTAGGACAGGGTCCCACTCAATCCGAATCTTTAGATAACTCTCATTATCTGTAAGAACATTTCTGCGGAAATGATGTAACTCCAATCAGCCTTCTTGCAAAATCTAGACTGTCCCTAGATTTGTTTTGTATTTAATTTAGCTGGTAGAATGTTCCCTTTTCCCCCGCCATCTTCTAGCCTAAACAATCGTCATCCTGCCCCTGTAAGACGCTGATTATTCGCCTTTTTCTCGTCAATTTTCCTTAGGCGGATTAAATTCGAAAGACAGGGTTGAACACTGAACAGTGGATGTGTTTTGTTGGGCATTTGGTGACTTCTATCAGATGATTCTCTTGGGATCAGCATAAAAACATTTAAATTGAGTTTCATCTTGCCTTTAAATTAATTAATAATTAATAAAAGACGCTTTTGTTTAAGGAAAATGGTCTCCTCCCCAAAATAAATCTCGACTAGCTGTTAGCCAATAATGGTGCTAGTCCCGCCCCTCATTAGAAAGCCCTCTCGCTCCGCCCACCTGCCCGCAATGTGCTGCGCATCTGTTGTAATTCATCTGCCAATCGAATCGTCCCGACTGGTTTAGTATCTACAAGCAGATGCTTGTCATCAGTGACCGAGGCTGTCTCACTTCTTTAGAATATAAAAATAGAAATTTCCACAAGGCACAGTATAAAACCATTTCTCAATCAGATTAAATCAGTACTTCTTCTTTTCCCTAGCGTTCACATCCATTTATCATCTGCCTTGCATCCAATTTCGTCGTCTTTTCTTCCCTCGCTTAGTCACCAACCAAACCATCTGCCCCAAGAGGCGTTCCCCTCCTCCTCTTCCTGTGAAACATCTGTGTATTCGACTGTTCGGGGGTCAGAGTGTACCCAAAAGAGGGGAGGAGATAAAATTGACGACGCGTTTTCTCGTACAGATAACACCATATGGCTCGTCTTTTTTTTCTACGAACCATAGCACAGCTCCAAATGGCTCCGCTGATGGTCATTATAGTTTCCTCCGCACAGAGTACTCTTTTTATTGGAGCTGGGGCGTTGCTCCAACTATTTTATTCATCTTGGACTAAAATAATCTTCTCTTTCTCTTAAAAAGTCCTCACTTTCAAGATTTCACATCGGCCACAAAACTATTGTACTCTCCGATTTGAATTCTTTTATATTCTTCAAGGAACAATTTTCTCACTGATCCTTGAAAAACGCTGGCTATAAAAGGAAGGAATTGATTTGAAAGAGGAAGATTGCTCTCCACCGCTGCAAGCCGCTTTCTTTATCTTTCTATTCTGATTACAAGCTATGCAGAAAATTTATTTTTCAAATTTATAACTCCCATGGAAAGCTTAGTTTTCTTATCAAATTTCTCTGTTAGGGTCAGCTCTAATCCCTCTGATGAAATATTTCTCCTTGGAAATGTTGTAAAATTCTATCATTTTTGACTTTTGAAAGAATAAATCTACCTTTTGGCTGCAAAACATTGATCAAAGAGTGATGATAAACGTATTGACATGCCATTTCCTCTTGACTCTTTTTTGTTTCTTTTGATCAAAGGGCACCGCTCGCTCTGAATCATTGGCAAACAGTTTGGAACAGAGAGCCATCCTTTTCTGGGAAAATGACAGCTCAAATTGAGAAAGATTTCCAAATCAGGAGCACATTCTAGCCCACTTTCGGTGTGACATGCTCAATGCTCCTTGGAATTCTTCCTCTTATCTCCTACTGTAACGATCACCATTTATGCTCATGTTATTTCTTGTTAGACGTTCTGTCGCTCGCTTTCAGGTGGCCATTGAGCGCTTTTGATGACTTTCGTCCAGCGGAATTTGAATCTTTCAATTAGATGATTTAATTAAGTGGTTTTTAGTCTTGAGTCTCTAGTATCTATGCCGATTAAAGCTTCTCCACTAAGCAAAATAAATTTCAGGAAATGGAGCTGGACGACTTCAGCACCTACCGTACTATGTGCACCAATAGAATTCAGCGTCTCGAACGGTTTTTTAAAAATTCTTAGCTTGATAAAATCCATCTTTAGGTATAAAAAAGCTAGAAGCTTTATCAATTTAGACGAGGCTGAGCCGACAGAAGCTTCGACGTCAGAAAAGAGACTTTCTGAGGTGATTTTTGGCTTCGAATTTGCTTTAAAATAGATTTTTTGTGGGAATTTTTACTTTTATATGCTTTCCGCCATAAGTAAAAAAAAAGAAATTGCAGATTCCACAGGAATCGTCCTCTCCCTTCTGTGCAGAGGAGGAGACCAAAAGCGAGGAATTCTTCGACAAGGAGAACTCGGCTTCTTCGTATGAAGTCATCCGCACCAAAATGGTTAGTCCTCAAGAATTTCCATTTTAATAAGGAGGGTTGGGGGGCTCGTTCCACTGCCGGGTCCCAGCAAATTTTCTCAGCTGCTTGGGGCTGCTAATGCGCTGCTTGAACCGGTCGCCCCTGCTGTTTTGGGAGAGCTTCTGCAGCAAGCTGGACATTTGTTTTTTGTTGGAAGGGGAAGTCCTCATAGGAAGCTGTATGTAATAGAAGCTTCTTTTATACAAAACTGTTATTTGGCTCTTGAAGCTACCGGAACTTTTCGTAATGAGCGTTTATTGCTGTTAGCGCGTCATGGCTCTCTGATAAAAACACAAAAGCTATCAGCTAGCTTCTACTTCTGGCCGTCAATAAAAATATTTATCTCGGTCAACGTGAACTACAAGCCTATTCTTGGAAGATTGATTAAAAGAGAACCTCTCTTCTCATTCTATCGGCATTATCGCTGACCCATGGCACCGACCGACAGTGGAGACACGTCCTTGCCGCTTCTCTGCGCCTCTCTGACCCGAGTTATTCTCTTCGGAGGGGACCGAATACGCATACATAAACGCGTATTGTCTCGATGCTCAAGTGGCAGATTGAGGCGTAAACCATCATCCAGCGCACAGCGCACAGCCGGCCAAAATGACAGCCAATAGGCTTGAAGGGAGGGGAAAAATGCTTTTTATTTTCAACAAATGCTTAAAATCTTTGCTAAGATTTTCTACGTAATATTCTGCTAGAGACTATTTTTTGCCAAATTCTTCGATAGCCCTTGAACAAAATCTCAAAATGACCTCGAGAGCTTCCTAACGAAATAGCGACGGGGCGGCAGAAAACACACTGACCCCATAGAGGTGCCGTTTTTGCTCGTGGCAATCATCGAGATTCCGCCGACACCGCAAAGGACAAATTAGGGCCTACGAGGTGAGATATGGGCGGTGGTACTTGGCTTTTGGGACGTCTAATAATCAAAATCAAGAAGTTTTTCTTTACAATTGACAAATTGATTCGTCCTTTTCGCTTGATCCTTTTGCCTCCACTTGTCCCCACTAAGCCCATTAGCGCTTCTCTCAGTGTGTTGCCTCAGGAACTCGTTTTTGATTAATTGAGTGATCCAGCCGAAGCTGATGAATGCCGCTGTCAAAGGGGGATGGCACTTTGTTGAAAAAAAAGGAGACAATTCCTGCGGATGGCATTGAACTGTGCTCAATTAACCACTTGAAGCCAGCCCAATTGGGGTCTTATCGTAAATTCCAATCGCCGCTATCTCGCGAGAGTCAAAATTGGAACTTCCGTCAATTTCTTGGGGAGATTTTTTCGAGAGAAATTTTATCCAAGAGACCTATAAATGGAACTTTTTGAATGTAATATATTCCAGTTTACTCATTGCAATTACAGTTTCCTGGGCGGCTAATCAAATGGTCAGAGAGGTCCGCGCCGGCCAGCTGGTCCAATAAAATTGAGCCACGCTTTGGACTGACCGCCTGAAACCGAATTGCCAGTTGAATTTATAATTACAAGGCCAGGCGGAATTATTTAGGGAAGGTGGCTTCTAATTTTGAAGGGAAAGGCTAGCGTAAATAGCCGCTTTGAGATAATCTCCCTGCCCTGATTACGCAACTGCAACCCATCTCTCTAACCGTCAAATTACCATCCCTCCTATAATTGGCCCTGTACGGCACCTGGAGGGCAGCTGCTCTTCCATCTCAAAGAAGAGGAGATTAGACGTAGAGATCCAGGGATTCTTTTCCTTTTTGCAGCCCTTTTATAAAAGTTCAAAGCATAAAAATTATTAAAAGAGTCTGCTCTACAGATGGAACTAATGGAAAACGACATGGCCATCCTGCAGCAACTCCTAAACCTTGGAGATCAAGTCGCTGCTATGAGGAAGAATAAACTCCGACGGACTCAAAGCACCAATTCGATGGAAAGAGCCGAAGAAGAGGATGAATTTGATGTAATTTCGACTGGAGGAGCTTAAAAATACGAGAAATTTCCAGGAATTTGATGATGAGCCTCCATTTTCGGCATCAATGTCAGCCGTGACTCATTTGGTTGTCGACGATAGCCAGCCACAATATTTTAGTCGTCAAAATAGTGTTCTTAGGATCCCAATTCAGCCAAGGAGAAGCAATCGATTTGGATCCAAACGCGTGGCAAGTTTATCCCCAATATCAACCCAATGAGAATCTTTAGTCTCGCCGTCCATCGGATATAATCCGTCCAGGACCGAAGAGTCTTCGCGTAACCACTGATGAATCCTCTTCCGAATCGAGCGACGGCTTGATCTCTCCTCTCAGCCATACTCCCAGCACTGCTTCCTCCAAATCCTCCGTGACTTATAGCAGCTCCTCAGCTTCCGAAGTCGGCAAGAAGAGTCGCAGCTCGAATTCGAGTATTGACAGCGGAATCCGCGAGTCTCCCAGTCCCACCTTTGAGCGGCAAATCTAAATCTTTTTTTTCTCCTCTTCCTCCACCACAAACTATGAACTTTCCCTGTGGCCATATTAGATCCTATATTCCTGAATATTGACAATTCTCGATTTTTCTGACCGGTAGTAGACCATTCTCTATCCTCAAGTATTACTCTTCCTCTTCTACTAGTATTATTTTTTTTGAAATAAATATTTTGAGAGAATAATTGCCCCTTTCACCGAGGACCTTGGGCAACTCCCGATGTCGAAACTATGATGGCCGAAGTCTCTTACGATTTTTGTGAATCGAACTTTCCGACGTAGCTAACAGGACGAGTTGGATTTACCCGTTCTTTCTCCGCTTTGATCTTAAGATTAATTCGAGGTTTCTTCTTTCTGGTTTGAAGCTACATCGGTAAATCCCATTAGCTTTCTATCTTTTGTAAACAATTTTATGGAGTCAGCATTGTTTAATATCAAATGATTTAATTTATTCTCTTTTTAAAAAATTTTCAGCCTAATTATTAAAACAAGATTAACTAGCGACTTTAATGTTCTGTATCTGCATATTAGCATAAGTTGCGAATTTCCTAACAAAGCTCCCCTGGAATTTGATTCATCGAATCTGGAGGCCAATGACCAATCACCCTAGACAGGTTAAACGATCTGTCCAGAGCATAAACTGGGAACCGCCTTCCCGACTAAACTGGGCTAGCCCTTTCGGAGGTCTCTCTCTAGCTGAATGTTTCCTTTCTTTCTGGCGATTTCGCTTCTTCCCAGACTTGGATTGGCTTGTCTCGCTTCTACCAATCCCGAGGTTACTACCACCACAATGACAACGACCACAACTCTTCGTTAGGTTTCTTCTACAATCTAAATATCCAAGCTTCAGCTTGTCCCTGCATGCTGCCTAGCACAGATACCAGTCCGGAATGCAATCTACCGATATTCGGAACTAAAGCCGGTGTGCCGAATCTCCGTATTCAAGGATCAAACGACCCAGCCAATCCCTGTACAGGCTACATGAGCGGATGCATGGCTTATCGAATTGTCAATCAGAATGGCTGCAATCGGTTAGTTGAAAGCAACAAAATGATCACTTTCCCATACAGTGCGCGTCATAACTTTAGCCTCACCCCGTTCCGAAAAAACTAAAAGCTCCAATAAAAAACGGCGAGTGCCATTATTTTCGGCATCATTAAAAATGGTAAAAGCTACTACAAGTTTAGAGGAAACCTCATTTAAAATAATCTGACATTGAAAATGGTGAAAAAAAATCACCAAAACGTCGCGTCATATCTTTTAGCCTCACTTTGCATGTATCTAAAAATTTATTAGTTGTTTATTTGAATTAACTCTAACAACTTTACACACTAATAGTCAATAGTAGCTCCTTTTTTCCCAATTAGCTGGAACAATCTTCTTGGCATGCTTTGCACGAGATTTTGAAGAGTCTGTTGATCGATCTTCTTCCATTCGTTTGCTATGGCGACTTTGAGCTCATTGACCGTGTTATATGACTTTCCGTTGGCATATATTCTTCGAATCAGCAAGCCCCAAACGTTTTCAATCGGATTTAAATCCGGGGAGCAAGCTGGCCAATTCAGAAGGTCGACTTTCTTGAGCTTAAACCAGTTCATTGTGGATGTTGACTTATGGATTGATGCACTATCCTGCTGGTAGAGCGGTTTTTGGTGCTTGTTTTTATTGTAATGAGGCAGAAGATGCTTTTGGAGGATGTTTTGATAATCCTGTGAGTTCATCTTGTTCGATGTGAAGGCGATATCAAGTGTACCGGCCTCAGAGAAACCAGCCCAGCACATGACTGGTCCTCCGGCAGAGTTCCTTTTGGAGAACAGTACTCGGTCTTACTTCAAATCTCGCCAGTAATATTTAAACCCATCTGGACCATCCAAATTAAATTTCTTTTCTTCACTGAAGATGACCTAGAACAAAATAAGCTGAAATTGGGAGAGCAGCATACCTTTGACCAGTTGGTACTCAAATTAGAGGCGGCAAAATCGAGTCGCTTCTTCTTGTGTTCATCCGAAAGTTTAGGTGCTGACTTCAGAACTTGACGGACTATATGTCCCGAACGACGGGTAGTTCTTAAGATGGTGCTTCGCGAGACAGGAAGACTTAGATCTTGTTGGACAGAACTTGCAGTTAGTTGGCTATTGGAGATGTGTCGTAATATTCTGACCTTTGCTCGTTGAGATAGCTTTCTTGGACGTCTTCCGGTGTTCTTCTTGCCATATCCAGCAGAATCGCTCAAATAGGTGCCGACAACCTTTGAAGATCGGCTCAATTGAATAGCAATTCGTCGGTTGAACATTCCAAGAGTGTAGAGTGAATCGATTTGGCCCTTTCAGCAACTGTAAGTCTTGAACGCTTCGGCATTTTCTATAGATAAACAACGGAAACGTTTCCTCTTTTATATACTCTTGGTTACCTACAACAAAAAAGAGTTGCCCAAAAAATACGGGTGTGAGGTGACTGGTACATGCAAAGTGAGGCTAAAGATATGACGCGTCGTTTTGGTCATTTTTTCAACATTTTCGATGTCAAATTTTTTTAAATGAGATTTCCTCCAAACTCGTGGTGGTTTTTACCATTTTAGTCGATGCTGAAATTAATGGCACTCACTATTTTTTGCTGGAGCTTTTACTTTTCTGGAACGGAGTGAGGCTAAAGCTATGACGCGCACTGTAGTTACGAGCAGAATAAGTAGGACGCCTAAAACGAAATAAATTGCAGGGCGGTGCAGAACTTCGATCCTACGATGGAACTGACACTGATCTGCAAGAATGGGCCCAACTTTCTTGCGCCTTCTGACCCAATTATCAAAGTCGATTGCTGCTCAAACTGTGTAACAGCTGGATGATTCTTTTAATTTTCATCCAGCGCTTTTTAACAGTAGCTAATAATTTTCTTCCCTCAAGCTTAAAGAAAAATGTTTTTTAATCTTTGAATCTCACAAAAAACGAAATAGTAACACAATTGGAAGTGAATGTGACTATCCCCCAGGAAATTTTCTCAAGTCTCTCGATCTCAAAGAGACTGGGGATGACATAAACAATGGCTTAAGGCACATTATATACACTTTTGGCAAGACAAAGGCACAGCTTACTCGAACAGAGAAATTGAGCAAATAATCAGGTGAAAAAAGGGGGTTAAAAATAGAACAAAAAAGACTAGAGAAGGTGGAGCTTTTTCTCGACGTCATCCTCTTCATTTGCGGGATCGGGTTGACCGGCGGCTGCCTCCTCCCCGGCTATATTTGCCACTATTCGACTGAGACGATCGAGACATGTCCTCTTTCGGCCCTCCGCTGAAAAGCCTAGGATATTTTATTGGAAAAAGCGATAATTTTATATTTTTTGCTTGCAATTTTTGTCTAAAATTTCAAGCGATTTGATTGTTTCTCTTTTAAAAGAGATATGGCATCAAAAAGAGGTCTTTTCAACAATTTCTCAAGTCAATTTTCGAACGAATCGACTACTAACTTGTCATGCTCACCCGAGTGGTGGGGACTGTCAGGCTCATCATCACTCGTCAAATCATCATCGTCATAATTTCCATCGAATGAAAACTGCGATCCCGAGGCCTGGAGAAATTGATTAAATTGACTGGAGTCTAAGTCTCACCATGTATTCAGCACTTGGATGGAGCATGCCTTGAGCTTGAGCTTTCTGTTGCTGCAACATGATGGGAGTGAATTTCCCAACGTCGGAAAGCATCGCCTCCAGCTTATTGATGTATTCAATCGCGGCTCGAAGGATCTCCACCTGGAAATAGTTCTTTCCGACGAGCAAAAGAAGAACCAACCTTGGGCAATCGCTGAGAAGGATTGGCACAAGTCCTAGCCTTGACGACCTCAAAAGCCTCGTTGACTTTGCGAAGGCGACGACGCTCCCTCATTGTGGCAGCCTTCCTTCGATCCACTGAAACTGTACTCTGATTTATATTGTTTCTCCCAATTGCTTCTAAATGCTTTCTCTCTTTGGCGCTTATTAGCCATTTTCCAGTGATAAAAATTTACATTTAGAACGACGGGGAGGGTTGTTGGGATCAGCTGGATCCATGGCGCTCTCGTCGTTGTTTAGAGCTCCTCCGTTGAGAAGAACATCTAAGCTTGGATTTCTCTTTTAGGCAAAGAGACCAACCTTCTTTCTCGACTTTAACCTCTTTACTATCGAGAGTAGACCCAAAATCATTGGTTCGCTGATTAGAAAAGGAGCTTAAATCCGGATAGAAGGTCGCGCTGGATGTAGCTTGACCAGGATAAGTCTGATAGTAGTTGTATCGGCTGAAACATCAGTCCATTTTTGGGTTCCTCGAAATGATTAGGGATCAGCTGCTGTAGATACTATGCCCCCCTTACGCGGCTGTTACTCGCAAAAGATAGGGATGCTGAGAAATCTCAAGCCCTGGCAACTGGCTGAACCGAATCAGGTGGCCAGTTGGTTCTGAAGAACAGCCACGCCGCACAGGACAGACACATTTCGACTCTCCTCGACAGCCGACAGGTCAACAAAATCTATTTTCTGTCTATTTTTTTTTTTGGAAATACTCTCTATTAATTTCTCCACTTGAAGAGTATTTAATGCGCAGAATAAACCAAATTGTGATTAATCTCACCACACCCAATCAAAACAAAGCGACTAATCCCCCTTTTAAGATACTTCCAGAGGTCACTACGCAATGGATATTAGCGCACCGCCTCAGCATGGTCGCCAGACAGCACTTTCTTTTGTATCTCGCCGCTATGGGAAACTCTTTTCGGCGTTAACTCCACTTTTTTCTTTTGGGTTTGCTTCAATCGAAAAGATTTTGAGTAATAATTAGTTCAGAATGGCAATTCTCACTTACTTGTAGAGATCATAAGGGGTAACAGAACTCGTCGCATATTCCGATTGAGTTGTTGCGAAGTTGGTAAGAGTGGTGATATCACTAGCGGCGGTAGTCGGCAGAACTCGAGGACTCTCATACCCGGTATAGAGGGCATTCGTGTAGGGATTGTGAGGGTCGCCGTTCATTTTCACCTAAAATTTTGTTTTTTTTTTAAGAATAAAAGTGTTTGGAAAAGAGAAGTGAATCATTATTTCAATGAATCAAGAATTTTTTCTAGAATCCACGAAGAAAAATTATTTCGCAATTACAGAAGTTCAGAAAGAGTCGTAAAAATGACAACCCAAAGACATGAAATATGGCTCTGTAGTTTGCCAGAGTGAGCCAGATGTGCGCCATGTTGGCGATGAAAAGTCGCGCAGTTTTTATGAGCCACCCGCTGACCGCTGACAGTCCATTAGGCTATTAGAGCTATTAGTCTGGCAAGAAGAAGAAGAAGAGGAGGGAGGGTTACTGTATTTTTAGAATTTACCATTTGACTAGCTCTCCACAGCAAAAGATCCGAAAAATATGAAAGCGAATCCTAAAAATTGTGAAACAAGTTGCTATTAGCGGAAAATGAATAGTTGAAAATCGCTTCTTGTTGTTAAATCTTTTCTTCGAAAGATGTATAAATATTGTGTAAATTTGCAATGCAAAGCGATCTGCAAATATTGGTTCAAAAAGATTTTTAAAAAAATGAAAAGACGCCACCTTCTCGAGCAGAACGCAACTGTCTCCGTTCGTTTACCTCTCAAAATTCGCCACAGCCTCTTCTTAATTCCTCAAAAAGGCAATGACTAAAAAACGTCGTGGAGAAGTCAGTTGCTCAGCTCCGAGGAGAACAGTTGGAGCGTCAGTTGTGGAGCAGTTGCTGTGTCTCTTCGGCTGAGGGAGGATCCGCCCAAGGAGGGGGGCGGGGGCACTTGAGAGCTCTCTCTCTCTCTCTCATCTCCGTGAGCTCCTTCCAGGTTACGGTAGGGGGCAGAATGATGGAAAGCTATCACCAGACTCTCTCTGACTGATGGATTTTCTGCGTTGTAAAAAGGAGGGAAAGAGAATGTTATTGAGTTGGTGACTGTGTCAGAGAGGGGTTTCTAACGATTGAGAAACTTTTTTTTTCGTCTTTAGAGTTGTTAATGTGAGTAATAAGTAAAACGTTCGATCTTCCGGAGCTAGCTTTTATCCACTTGATAAAACATTTTTAGGAAGATAGTCCAACAAATCGGCGAAGAGCTTCAAAGAAAAAAGAAAGTCGGCCTTCCTTTCTTTCCGACTTTTTGTCGTCTTGTCAAAGCTGTAGGAATAGTTCTCCAAAAACGTTTAGATTTTTATTTTTTTCTCGATTTAGAATGAAATCCTTCTTGAATCCATTGCTGTGCAGCACTCTTGAAAAATAAGGTTCTTGAGCTGTATTTTATCAGAAATCATTGGTTTTTTTTGGTAAAAATTGTATGAATAATTCTCATTTATTCGCCAAGTTTGAAGGCAATTACCTTTGCAATCCCGGTGTAATAGAGCTGACCCTCGGCTGAGCTGCTGCCGGCTGTCGTCGCCAAGCTTTGATACCTGAGACGAGAGGGATTTTCGACACCTTTGAGATCCTTGCCGAGAAAAGGAGCTATCAATTACCATTTTTGTCCAGGGGTATGGTTATTTTTTCTTGAAATAATTCTTTGATGGTTTTATTCCTTCCTATATACCACAATAGAAATCTTTTATTTTCGTCCCCAAAAATAGCCTACTTTTTCAATTCCCTTGCCTATTCTGAGAGAGGGCCATCACGAGGGACATAATTGCTGCCTCGGTTTTTCGAATTAAACGCCTCACTCTCGGCCGCCATTGGCATTAATCTCAGTCTCTTCGCTCTCTTTTGTCCCAGCCAACCCAACAGCCTTCTCCATCGATTCTCCTCTCTCGAATCCGTTGAATGACAAACTTAATTTTCTTGCCGTATTTGGGTTCAAGAAGAGGAGCTTGTCATCCAAAGTGACTACGAGAATCTCCCCCATTAGAGAAGGATAATTTGACTGTTTCACTGACTTAATATAAAGTTTAAATAAATTTGTTTCAATAACTCCTTTAATAATTTTGTGTCCAAGTTTTCCAGATAAAGGAGTGTAATATCGGCTCTTGCTTTGTCTCTCTTTCTGGGTACAGAACCCGCCACAGGCGCCGGTTGCGCCATCGGTGATTTAGTTGTGCCGCAGTGCTGGCGGCTTCTTTTGACCTCGTGAGGATACATATCACAGGCGGCTAATTGGTTAAAAGCTAAGGGTGTAAAGCGACCTTATTGAGTCCTAAAATTAGGTCTAAAAGTATACGATAGAATTGTCTCTATTAACTTCTTTCTTTTCTCTCTCTCTCTCTCTTTTCTCCTAATAACCCAACAGTTTCTGGCGAACAGTTGCCACCTAATAAATCATTTCTCCGTGTCCCCATCGAGCTACGAACACATTTTATGACTCTTTATGATGCACTGACAACTGACTTCAGCTAGGAGGCAATGGCTTCTGGGAGAGATAGCAAATAAGCGATAAATAGGGAGAGGAAGCTAGCCATTTTTGGCCTTTTTTCTGCTTGCATCATCGGAATAAATGCTGGAAGAGAGAAGAAGTGCCTTCTCCTGAGGAACTTCTGGCACGAAATTCATCAGCAATCGGACTTTCTTATTAGAAAATCCAATGGTCTTCTCAAAAATCAGGCGGAACATAGGATAAGTCAATAGGTTTACTGGTACCTATAAAATTGATTTATTGATCCTCTAGCTTAAATTAACCGCCTGAAAATAAATTTCCAAAAACTCACAACAAAGCCGAGCATATTCCTAACGTAGTGATAATAATGGTAGAGCCAGGCTGAGCCAAAGTTTTCAGCCTTCTCCGCCGAAAAATTAGGAGAATTTACTCGTTTTTCCAAAAACTGAAAAAATAATTAGACATTTAGGGATCAAATACGTCGCGATAAGAGTAGACATTCGTCTCATCTAGACAATAGACAATCTCTCCAGAATATTTCGAAGGATCCTTGGCCAACCCGAAAATGGCAGTCTCGATGATTGAGGCCAGGTTATCCGCATAAATCTAGAAATGTTTAGGGAAAAAGCTAAGAATTTAACTTACAAACTGAGTCATTCCTCTCCTTTTTCCTTCGAGATAGGGTAGATTTCCTCCTTTTGCGAGATCAATTAGCTGTTTTAGCGTCTCACTTGGCTGGCCCTCACTGTGAATGTGGACGGGTCGAAGGAAGATTCCATCAAAGCTTTCATCTTAAATTCATCTTCTAACGTGAGTAGAGGGACCAACGATTTTTGACAGCAGTCCGAGCGTACATTTCAGCTCTGGTTCGGGCTTCTCCATATTCGCCGAGGAGGTAATTCTTTGGAAAATCGCTGAAAGAAAAGCCTCTGAGAATTCTTTCCAAGACTTACGAGAATAAATCCTCGCCGAGGCCATAGTTGTCTTCGATTGGCAGCGAAGAAAAGGCATCGCCGACATGAACAAGGCGGGATATATTACGGGAGAGCATTTTATCCACAAGGATTTCCGTTGCTAAACTATTCCCTCTTCTATCTTAATTATAAAGCCTCACCTTCGAGACTATCTGCCCACATTTTCTTTTTCTCCTCTTTATCCTGATAAGTAACTGGAATAGGCGGGCCGGCCAGATGAACTACGGAAGTGCAGCCGATCAATGCCCTTTCAACTGCAGATTCATCAGTCAAATCAATTTGGAAATTCCTAATTTTTGGACTCGTATTATTCCCTAGAATTTCTTTTAAAAATTATGAGGAAACACTGACCCTTTGAACCGGAATTTCTATCTAGAATTCGAATCTCCTTGACGTCTTCATTGTTCAAAAGACGCTTGATGAGAGCTCGTCCTGCTACGCCATTTCCACCGGTCACAGCCACTGTTTCCATTTTTCTAAAAAGGAAGCGCTGTAAAATTAACTGCCTCCTCGATTGAAAGAATAGATTAGGATAGAATAATGAGTACTAAAATAGAACAAAAAATAGGAGATAGACGTTTTGGAAAATTTTAAAGGATGACTGAAAGAAACAAACAAACAAGAAACATCTTCTTCTCGTTCAATACCACTTGATGACGTAATCTATTGCCGAAATGAATGACAAGTTCAACGAACCGACTATCACCTCATATGGCGGTCAATCTAGTTCGTCATCTGGGCTCAGTATCTCAGTTTTCTAGAGGGAGGGTGAAAAACTGGTAGACTTATTGACTCCTCTTCTGGAGGGGCTGTCAAGAGAGCACGGGATACATTGTACCCGAGCCCGACAAGGTCATCAGGCGGCCCCGAAACCATTTTAGATACCATCTGTTGAATCAAGTCGTTTTGTTGGTTTGAGGAAGAAATGGCTGCCAGTAGAGTGTAGCTAATGGTGGCACTTCTTGGTCGCTCTTTCAGCTTGTGATTCTTTCATCAAAGAAGTAGGCATAAGCGGAGCGATTGAAAGAAACCATTTTAAAAAAGTCTCCTTTTGAGACGAAAATCTCCTTGTCGATCTCGAATAATCTCCCACGAGATCTGGGTTGCCCGCCCCGTGAACACGGACATGGACGACAAGTTATGCTACGTGTGATTCCTTGAAGAGAACGACAAAAACTTATATATATTTATTCTACAAGATGTGTAGCAACCCGTAACAGTAAAAATATAGACCAATACTTACCATGTATTACCAAAGGTTGCAAGACTAGTTGCATTCTGAAAAAGAAAATATTAATCAAAATTATGGCCTACCTGTTAATTTAAAAAAGCCTGAGTCCAATAAATGTGATTCTTCTACGTGTGGTTTCATAATTCGCTTTGTAAACTTTCTAACTTCCTCTTCTCGTCCATTGTAAAGGCTTAAGAGATATTCAACCTGAGACTTATGTTCTGCAAGGATTGGGAATTGAAAAATAGGCTTAACCTGTGCCTCTATTCATATATCCATTGTTGTTGGATTGTTTATAGCATACTATCATCGACAGGATCTCACGAAGCTTCAGGGTATCCTCGTTTAAATGACGGCTGAAAATAAATTAGCGGCGGATTTTTACGCTTAATTTTCTGTGCTGATAATGAAAGCACTTCATCACAAAACTTGAAACTAACTGCTGGCATCCGACATCTTTACACTTTCCAGCTAGTTCAAAAGGGCAAATTGTGCGTTCTGCTTGATATTTTGAAGGAATTTCGACCCCAGCATGCGAAAATAGCCGAATTGGAATACCAGACCTAAAAATATGAATTAAATACTGAAAACTTACTCAGCAATAGCACGAGTCACTTTGGTATTAAATGCCTCCTCTGTATTAGCCTTTGCCGGTTCAGGAATTTTAGTAGGCGATTCTGGGCGAAAGATATCTTTTGGAGCCTCTTCAGAGGGAAGAGGGATAGATTCTGGTGCAATTGCGGGAGTTGGAGCTTGCAGATAGGCGATATTAGAATTCTGACAGAAAATCATTTTAGAAGAATCAAATAGTTTTACATTTTTTGAAGTCTTAGTGGCAGCTTCTTTATTTTTCTGCTTCTCTAATAATATCTGACGCAACTGGAGCTCGTTTTCCTAAATAAACAGTTTGCTAGAACATCTTTTAGAGCACCTCTTCAGGACTATAGACAGGTGTAAGACTCATGTCCATGTCCTGCTCGCCATGTTCAATCACTAGATTTTTTTGCTGGATTTGACTGATTGGCTCAGCTGGACTATTTGGAATTGAGTTAGACTTTAGCTTTAATTTTATATCAGTAGCCATAGCGTTGATTTTTAAAGAATTTTCTTCCATACTTTGAAAAAAGCTTCCTAACATACTAAAAAGATAAGTGGATATGAACTATTTAATAAAAACTAACTGATTATCAGCAATGTTGAGCATAATATTATCTTCGTACTTTTCAACCAGCGGACGCAATATATCACGACGTTCACGAGCTTTCCAATATTCTCCTTGAGAATCAGCTAATTTTGACATAACTGCTTCCAATTGCTTTATAAGACTTTGCTTTTGTCTATACAAATCCTGTGTAGTATCTTGTTGTGAAGCCATTTTTATTTCACATGCACAGAGTTCGTTCCTGTTTGATCTGAAAAAAATAGAAATTAAGATTTAGTGGAAATATTTACATGTACTGTTGCTCATTATTATCCGTAACAGTCTGACTTGATCCTCGTACTTTAGAAACGGGCGTGGCTTGTTCATCATTACCGTTTTTATGTTTAATTTGCTCCATCAGTATTCTGCGAAGGTCTGTCTCGTCTTCAATCGACCGTCTGGCTTGAGGCGGACTGGCAGGTGATGAACGCTCGTCTGAATCAACATCCATTGAGATATCTTGATTATCATGAACTTCTGGCTAAAAATAAACCAATTATGGATGCTCTAAAATAATAAAACCTGTCGAATAACTGAAGCATTTCCAGAAACGTCTTCTTCTCCAAAAATTACCATTTGATGTTCAGTATCAGAACGGAAACGACGATTTTTGTGGAATATTTCTGTAGTTGGTGTGTTTGCCATTGGCGAAAGAACTGGGGCTTGGTTAGCTGGAACTAATACACAAAATCTTGTCAAAGCAGCAGCGAAGAATTGTAAATTGTTGCGAAACGCCTGGGCAAATACATACAATCGATATTTTGCAGCGGCGGTCTGGTTATTAATGAAAAATCTCACCTTCGCTATTGTCTCTTCTACGTTCTTTTTCCTCTCTCGTCTCTTTTATGCGCCGTTTTTCATGTGACTGAGACCTATATAAATTCCGCCTTCTCAATTTGCCTTTATTTTCTTGTGAAGGGCTTCGGTGTTTTCTACCACGTTTTCTAAAATTGTCAAAATCCGGTATCGTTCGTCGATTGTTGTAGTTGTAGTTGTAATTGTAATTGTAATTATGATAGCGTCGGAAAGGATCTAATTTTTACGCTATTTGCTATTAATAACGATACTTTACCATTATTGTAATTTGTTAGTTGCAGACGCTCGTTAAATCTAGGTCTCTGAGGACTACGACTTCGATCATCTCTTAATTCACCATCCTCAGGTCCATTTTTATACATTGAAACTAATGCAGCATGTCGTAAGCCTTCAGCATCATCCTAAAACGATTTAGATTCTAAAAATATGCTTAATCTTACAAGCTCGCAAATAACAGACTCAGCTGAAACTGCACTTTGTAAGTATTGAGGATCCAACATATTTCTTATATTTGGGGTTTCAACTCTTGCATTATTATAGGGCTATAGATGCATAATTATCAAGCAATAATGCAAATCCAAACTTACAGCAACTTCGTTTAGAATTCTATCGATTTCATGTTCCGTAGAGACTGAATATGCGTTTCCCTGTTCCCTAAATTAAAAGTAGACGTAGTATGCAAGTCTTTACCTTATCACATCTGCTCCAGCTTTCATCCGGGGTGGTCGTTGACCAATTTCTCCATCCGACAGCTCTCCATCTTCTCGGTCGAGTAGGTCCATGTTTGACATACCTCTTCTGCCGTTCATCTGCAAATCTTTTATAGAGAAAAGGCCATAAAATCCAGAAACTGCAATAAAAGTAGGTAATATAAAATTGATCTATACGGTCACGTGAAAATGCACTACGAGGATCAAAAAGCGCAACCAAATGTAACCTCTTTCACGTATTCTTGCTTCATCCATCTCATTTATATTCTTTTTCCTTACTTTTCCTGCTATAAAATCCTAATATAAAACAAGATTTCAGTAAGAAAACTAAAAAGGAGACGGAAAAATGCAAGCCAGCAATGATCCTCGACGACCAAATAAAATTCAGCGGTATGATTTATTTCTGATGGATTTATCGTTGCTAATAATCATTTATAGCCGTGAGAGATTTTGAACGAAATTAAAGACAAGAAATATTTAGAGAGCGATGGGGAGAAAACATAAAAAGCGAAGGAAGAATCATGTTTTCCCTAAAAAGCGAGATTTTAGTGCGCGATGAGACAAAATGAAGTTCTCTCTCGTTTTTCGACGACTGCATCACCAAAATATTTTTAGATTGACCAGCGCACTTCACGAACTGCCGAGATATAAATACAATGGTTGAAATAAAATTTCAGATATAAGCCTCCCGTCCACGATCCCAATCAACCCCAGCCAAATGACGATCCACTCCCGGAATATATGAATGTCCTTGGAATGATCTTCAGTATGTGTGGATTGATGCTTCGCGTAAGTAATTGAAATCCCCACTCTTCACTTCTCCTTCCAGCTGAAATGGTGTGCCTGGATTGCCCTCCTCTGCTCTTGCGTCAGCTACGCCAATACTCGCAACATCGACGATACCAAGCAGATTCTTAGCAGCTTTATGTTGGTTCCCCTTCCAAACAAAGAAAGATACTTATTTCAGGCTTTCTGTCTCTGCGGTTGTTATGTCTTATCTCCAGAATCCGACGCCAATCATTCCTCCCTGGGTTGCTGTGATCTAAAACCTATCTTATTCATAAGTATGTTGATAAATTATGTAAGGCTATTTCAATCCTCTTTATCGGAAAGAGCGACTGTTCTTTGAGTAGGTTCAATGCGCCATGTGATGTGTTGACCGGCCGAAATCTGTTCGTTCTTTGGCTTGAACTCTAGTTTTCACTGAGGTTTTAGTCCTCATCTCTTGCGTCAACTTCAAGTAGTCATCTAGAAGTTGTGGGTATATGTACAATTTTGCCTAATTTGCCCATAATTTATCGTTTTCGAACGATAAGAATCCAAAAAGGAACGCGACTAGACCAAAAATCTATCGACAAAAGAAGATTAGAAGATAATGACCTTCGATCTAAAACCAGTTTTGTGTTCAATTCATAAGCCTTCAACATTTTTCAGTCGTTTCCCTTTCAATTGCTTGAGCCCGGAAATTGAGGAAAGAACAGCCATGATGGCCGTTCTTTGTGTTCCCAGAGGGGGGCGTTGTTTCCCCCTCGTGATGATGGCTGACCAGCTGAATATCTCGACTGCTTCTTTGTTTTCTCCTCTCGGAAATTGAACTAACTTTGCAGTTCTTGTTTGTGTGTGTGTGTGTGTGAACGTGCGATAGCTGAAAACAGGTGCAGAGCGTCGCCGTTCTTTTCAATTGCATCAAAATCAGCTGTTTCATCACCAATGTCTCATTTTTTAAGAACACCTCACATTCCAGCCTGATTCAATTTGCGTTGGTGGGATTGATCATCGGT
Organism: Oscheius sp. JU1382; assembly: GCA_932521405.1. NCBI lineage: Eukaryota > Metazoa > Nematoda > Chromadorea > Rhabditida > Rhabditidae > Oscheius > Oscheius sp. JU1382. The sequence goes on from OW051476.1 coordinate 471,774, forward strand.
CTGGCATTGAACATTGTATTCGTCTCGCCGATCGATCCAAAAAGGGGCGCCAATGTTCACCAATCTTTGGGCGAGGCTTTCCCTAACTTTCTACTGACTTTTAGTCCTATTTTCATCAAAAATCAAAGTAAAGAGACAGAAAAGTGCTGTAAATACGCACTTTCCATCGAAAAATCTTTGTTTTGGTCCTAAAATTCTTCCTTTTTCGCTGGTCATTTATCATTTTTCGCTCAAAGTGCATGTTTTGGTTTCGCTTTAGTGCCGTGGCATCTTTATCAGCCCGTTTTCTTGACTCTTTTCTAAAGTTCGCTCCACTCGCAGGTTTTCAAATGCAGTTGCGATGAAATTCTAATTGGGCGGTATCAAAAACCACCAGCGGCAGCGTATCGGCATCTGGCATCGACCTTTGTGTACTTTTGCGATGAACCACGTCTCCCAGAGCTCTTTTCGGCCTCTTTCTATGCGTTTTTCCTCAATTTAGAGCCAATTTCTTCTCGCTTTCTTTGATTATTTCTTCATAAATATACTTTTGTTTGTAGATGCTATCTCGGTTGACAACTCGTTCGCTTTCTACCACTGGAGCTGCTTGTCGGTTAGTTTTTTTAAAACTTAAATATATATTTTTACGCATAAAATAGTACTAATGATTATCTTTTAGAGCATCGTCCGTGTTTGTGGATAAACATGAAATTGCCTTCCCTATTGCCGGCAAAAGTCCTAAAGTGACTAACATCAAAGACGCCTTTTCCGTTGTCAAAACAGGAGACAACATTTTTGTGCATGGAATTGCTGCCACTCCGACTCCTCTTCTCAAGGTGAGTTTTCTATTTGCTCAATCTTTGTTCGCGAATTCTTATAATCCGCTTAGGAGAGACAGTATTGATGGAATTTTTAGGGTCTTTGCGATTATGCGAACGCTAATGATATCAAGGGACTCAAGTTACACCATCTTCACTTAGAAGGAGAGACTCCATGGACTGCAGAAGGAGTTAACAGTGAGTTTAGCGCTAATTCTCTATTTTATTTATTGAAAACGAGGTTTAAAATGGCTTTTTTTAGAACGAATCCGCTCCAACTCACTTTTTACCGGGGCTAATCTTCGTCCGGCTGTTAATCAGGGCATTGCCGACTTTAACTCTTGCTTTCTTCAAGAGGTTCCATTGCTTTTCCGTCGTGGAGCTATTAAACTAAATGTGGCTCTCATCCAGGTATGTTTTGTACTATTTTTTCATATTTCCTTTAGGTTTCTCCTCCTGACGCTAACGGCTATTGTTCTCTTGGAACGTCTGTTGATACAGCTAGAGCTGCCGTTACTAATGCGGATTACATTATCGGTACTTCAAAAACACTTATTAAATTAAACTTTTTAGCCATGTCTAATAAGAATATGCCTCGTACATTTGGAGATTCGATTATTCACTCATCTCATTTCGATGTTCTAGTGGAAGATCACTCGCATCAATTGCACGAGCGCCATTTAGGAACTGCTAATGATCAAGAAAAGAAGATTGGAAAAATTATTGCCGATAATTTGGTAGACAATGGAGCCACACTCCAAATGGGTAAGTCTTTTATGCTTGAATTTCAAATGGACTTTTTGTAGGTATTGGAGCTGTTCCCGATGCTTGTCTATCTGCCCTTGGAAATCATAAAGACTTGGGAATTCATACTGAAATGTTTTCTGATGGAGTACTCGATCTCATCGCTTGCAACGCCATAACTAACAGCAAAAAGGTATTGCTTTATTGCTTTTTTTTGCAAAATAATAATTTGCAGGCTATTCATCCAGGAAAATTGGTAGTTTCATTTGTCTACGGATCAACAAAGCTTTATAAATTCCTTCATGATAATCCGTTAATTGAATTCGGAGATGTTCAATGGTTAGTTCTATATTTATCAGTTATTAATGGGAACTTTTCAGGGTAAATGATCCAGCTATCATCCGTAAAAATCCTAAAGTCACTGCTATCAATTCTGCAGTCGAAATTGATCTCACAGGACAAGGTTAGTTGCCTTTTTAACATTTATTAGCAATTTAGTTGTGTCTGATTCCGTCGGAAAGCGTTTCTTGTCTGGATTTGGAGGCCAGGTTGATTTTATTCGCGGTGCTGCTATTGGAGATGATGGACTTGGAAGACCTATCATCGCTCTGCCTTCTATTTCAAAGAAAGGACACAGTAAAATCGTTCCAACACTTAATGAAGTAAGCTAATGTATTTTCTTCAAAAGTTTGCATTTCAGGGAGCCGGTGTCGTAACAACTCGCTCTCATGTGCACTATGTTGTGACAGAAAATGGAATCGCCCAACTCTGGGGAAAGAATATGCGCCAACGTGCTTATGAGTTAATCAAGATAGCTCATCCTAGCCAGCAGCAAGATCTCGAGAAGGCCGCCTTCGACCGACTTAAATGTATGCCATCTGCCGACTAATTTTTTTGTCATTTGTCGGGTAATTTTCATATTGTAGTTCATCCCCACTCTTATTCACTTTTCAATCTTGTACAAATTTTGCTTGTAAAAAGTACTTTTTTTAAAGTTTCTAAAACCACGTGGATAAAGGAATGCTTAAGATATAGCCATCGGAAGCTCTGTGACAGCGTAGTTTAAGAAGTGATGTTTAATTGGTGACAAGAACCAGGCACAAAACTTTATCAGCACAGGTTGTACGTATCTGGCCAAAAACCAAGGTTAACTCAAGTCATTCATTATCTTTTTTAACGTTGAACGATTCTGAAAATAACCAAAGAACACAAATACTGGCTCTTATAAAGACAAAAGATTGAAACAACTGGTCAGCCGAAACAATGAAACTGTTTCTTGTTCTCTTGGCTGTGCTCTTCTTCGTCCAAGTCAAGTCCGGCCGAGTTGTCGGTGATAAGAAAGTTATGGGAGCCGGTGTTGAGGTTGAAGTTTTCCTATTTTAATTCTTTTTTTCAACCTTTTCAGCTAACTGAAAATCGAATGAAGAGATTCATTGCATATCGGGTAGAGCGATCCGTCAATAATGGAGTTGAAGATATTAGACCTGAAGTAGAAGACACTGGTGTAAGTCTTGACCAATATCATGATCTTTTTCAGTTTATTAAATATCGATCCAAGAGGGCTATCAACCATCGAGATATTGAGGTAAGTCAGTTACGATAGTCATCAGGTTTTCTTTCTCCCATTTTCAGACTCCTTTTGGCTTGGCTTAAATACTGATCAACCATCGAATGTCATGCTATTTGTTTAAAAATAAAACCATTTCCTCTTCGTTAATCACTCCCCAATTCTTGCCCACAGAAGGAAGGAAAAAACCGCGAAATGCCAGTGTAAATTGTCCCCGTACCGTCACGGTAAGGTCAGCGGCAAGTGATGGATTATTTCCCATTACTGCGAGAAATAAACAAAGAGAAACGGGATACCAGTTCGCCTGGTTATAAAAGGAGAGGCCGAGCCACACCCACCGCCAGCCATGAAGCTTCTCTACCTTGCTCTCGTTTTCTTCATCATTCTTGCCAGCTTCGGCATCGAGGCCAAGGTAGGTAACCCAATTCTTTTTCCACACCATTAATTTTAGGAAAAACAAATCCAAGTCGGACCCAAGAAGGCTAATGGAGCAGGAGCCGAGGCTGAAGAATATCTGAGAGTCAAGAGAGTATTTTTAGTTTATTTCTAGAAAAAATCTTAAACTTTTAGGAGAGCTTGAGATTCAAGAGAAAGTCCGCCCAGCAGAAAGTTGGACCTCAAAAGGCTATGGGTGGAAAGTAAGAAGGAGCTCTCACTCAACTTCTCTGGGGGAAATGATTTGTGTAAAGTGTAAAAATAAAGAATTTTTTTATCTCTCTATTTAACTGAATTTAATGGGATTCGTCGATTACTGTTGCTTTGATATTTGTAGAATTTACAATGTTCTACAAAGTTGTAGAGGAGATCAAAAACTAGAACTTTAGAAAGCGTAAAAACAAGGTTGAATGCGATTCTTTAGAGAAGTTTTGATTCGCCTCCCCTTTAGAAGGTTAAAACCACCCGTTTTGGAAAAAGTTCTCGTTTGATTTATTTATTTTTAGCCGATTTGTGGCCTCTACGTGACTATCTTTACTACCGTAGGCGACCTTTTCTCTGCGCAGTCCCCATTTCTGGTCTCCCAGCTGCCATCCATCACCATGATTCGCCCAATACTTTCTCTTTCATTATGAAACAATTTATAATTTTTGTATTCTTTTGTGTTGAATCAAGAATTACACAAGTCAATCCTTATATAAGCAATGAGGAGGGATTCAAACAAGCTGGAGAGATGCTCAAATTGTCGATGAATCTTAGCGTTGATCCTTGCCAAGATTTTTATGAATTCGCCTGTGGAAATTGGAAAAGAAATAATTTGCTGCCGGAGGATATGACAGCTATCACTCAATTTACTAAACTCAAGATGAAAGTCTTCGAAGAGTTGAGAGGTAGGGCTAGGATTCATTTACAAATTTTCTAGATTTATTTGAAAAAGGTGTAAAGTCCTCAGAAGCATTAAAAATGGCTGGGGTTTATTATAAATCCTGCATGGAAGAAGAACAAATCAATCAATTTGGCTTGAAGGAGTTGCTCCAAGATTTGACAGCCCTTGGCTATTTCCCTCTCCTCCATTGGATCAACTGGGAATATAGTGATTTTGATTTAACAAATCTTTTAAAAAAAGTCTCTTCTCGAGGACTTTTCCTCTTCATTGATATTACAGCTAGCCAGGATGTTCGAGATTCTTCCAAAAAGCCTATTTTAATCGTAAGTCGCGAAGTAGAATTGAAAAAAAGAAAAAAGAAATAGTTTAGTGAAGCAAGCTTGGGGCTAGGAGAAGGAACGGAGAATTATTATCTCGATAGGAGGAAATATTCCCAGCAGATCAGCGCCTACAAAAAGATGATGATTGAAAAAGTGAGGTGAGTTTTGTCTTTTCTAAGCTCTAGGTCAAATTCCTTACAAAAGATGTTGACCAGCCAGTGGATGAAACTAAAATCGAAGAAGATATCGAATCTGTTTTGGAATTTGAAACCAAATTATCTACTTTAAACGTAAGAAACTTTTCACTTTTATTTTTTAAATTCTCAGGTAGAAGTGAAAGAAATAAGTAATTCTACAGCCTATGTGAGGTTGGACGAATTGGACAAATTATTTCCTTTGATTCGCTGGAAAGAATACCTCCTAGCTTTTATTCAAGCCGATGATTATTTATCATCAAATCCGGAGGTAAAAATCCCTAATTCGGATTATTTCCAGAGGTAAAACGTTCCCAAAACTACTTTTATTAGATTCTTAGATTGGCTGAATTAATGACGCAGACAAACTCTGAAGTGATAGCAAATTATATTTTCCTTCGATTTATCGACACTTATGCCTTACAGTTGGGGACAAAATATGACAATTTGGAACAGGTTTTCCCCTTTTTTTGAGTAAAAGGAAACACTTTTTAGAACTTTTTGAAAGATTTCTTCGGCCGCCAGAAAAAACCGCCTAGATGGAAGGAGTGCATCACCGAGGTGAAAGACAAATTGAGCTATGCAACTGGGGCCCTCTACGCGAGAAAATACTTCGACAAAGAAACTGAGAAAACAATAAGGAGGATGCTCTCCGATTTGTTTAAAGAATTCCACAAACTGTTGAGGGAAGCGGATTGGATGAGTAAGGAAAGTCGATCAGAGGCGGAGATTAAAATCAACAAAATGAAGACTCTCCTAGGAAGTCCTAAGTTTTTCCTGGATAGCATTGCACTAGACAAATGGTACAACGAAGTGAGTGGGCTATTTATTTTAGTTACGAAAGAAAATCTAGCTAAATATTCAATCATCAAATAATAGCTTTGGAAATAATCGAAAGCGAATATTAAAGTGGAAGACTGATCTAATCTTTAAGGCTCTTCTCGAAGGAATCAAAGGAAATATCTTAGGAGGTAGTTCCATTTATTTATATTCCCTCCAATAAATATTGTAGATTATGTAACTACAACCAACGCCTTTTATCTTCCTTCAATTAATGGCATCATTCTCCCAACTGCTTTCCTCCAAGCTCCATTCTTTTCAAAAAATTATCCAAAAGCGTTGAATTATGGAGCGATTGGGAGTATTTTGGCCCACGAGATCACTCACGCTTTGGATGATTATGGTAGATAAAAGTTCTAAGAGGAATTTAAATCCACTTGAGGGAGAGAATTCGATGAAAATGGAAATTACCGCACTTGGTGGGATGATTCTACCACTCAGAAGTTTGTTGAAAAGTCGAAATGTCTTCAAGAAAAGTATGGCGCGATTGAAGTCGAAGAAGTTGGTCTCAAAATTGATGGAAAAGCCACACTGGGAGAGAACATAGCCGACAATGCTGGGATAAAGCAATCGTTTAGTGCCTACCAGCACTATATTTCTCGTTTTGGAGTTGAAAAAAGAGTCCCAGGATTGGAGAAATTCGACAATTATCAGCTATTTTTCATAGGCTATGCCCAGGTTTTGAAGGAATTTAATGAAGAATTTGGATAATTATTTAGAATTGGTGTGGGCAGATGACAAAGGAGAATACGATCAGACGCTTATTGACTGACAATCATGCTTTGAGCAGATATAGGTGAATTTTAAATAATTTGGCTGACTTTTCAGGGTGAATCTTGTCCTAGCGAATAAGCCAGAGTTTGGGTTTGCTTTCAAATGCCCTCCAAGCGCTCCAATGATCTCTCCAACCCGTTGTGATCTCTGGTGATCAACTTGTTTTCCCCAATAAATGCCAAAGGAGATCTAGACTAACGCAATCTTTTCCTTCTAGTTCGCTCTCATTGTACTCGTAAAACTGGCCGATAAGGGAGGAGGGTGTGCTTGAGATCAAATTATGAGACTTGGGTTGACTCAGAAATCTTCAAAGATCAACATCAGATTCCAACAAGTTAAACAAGCAATTCGCTTTCCAGCTTTTAAAACTGACTCGATTTTTTTAAGTACTAACCTTGGAATAAAAAGTCAGCAGTCGAAAAAAGGATGATTAGTGGCTTTATTTGAATGATTCCCTGAACGATTGTACTCAGCTTGCACGGAGTGGTTGTAAATTCCAGGAAGTGAAGATATCTTCCTTGGAGTTTGTCATCTTGCAATTAAGGTCTCACTTTTGTTGTTTTTCTTCCGTTCTCGAGCAAAAACCATTTTTGCAAGACAGAACGCCCCAAATTCCAAGAGTTTGGTTGCTAAAAATTAGGTAAAAATTGAAGAATTTTGCAGATAGGAAGCAGACCTGGTTGAACTACAATCGCGACTGTGTACTCTCATCCAAATGAGCCATTAAAATTATCTTACCGACGGCTTGAGTGTTGCCTTTTCACGGCTCCTTTGGTTGAAAGCTTTACTAGTTTTTGAACTAGCTCATTGATCTGAGATGCCGTTCGCATAAAGTTAATGGCATTCCTGACGGGCTGTCGTCAGGGCGTTTTGAAGTTTCCCCCTTTTTTTGAGTCCGCCTGGTGTTGATCTCTCACAACGAGCCATAAATTTTAGCCGCTCTGTCGCCTTATTTTCCTTGTGGCTTTTACTCTCAGATTGGACATTTTATGGTTGTAGTTCGGCTGGCACCCCCATGAACTTTCGAGTTACTGTAGACCCAAATATTCTTGCGCGAATTTTTTGAATTTCATTTTTCGCTTTTTGTGTTTTTTCTACTTTTATTCTGATGTTTACACTTATTATTGCTGTTTTTAGATTTATATTGCGATGTTTTAGATCAAAGCTTCAACAACGATGCATTACAAAGCCAGTTTTTTTTTCTATTTTTGTTCCAGATTCGTAATTTTGTACTAATTCTAGTCGAATATTTCCGGGTATTATCGACGAAAATTTAGTTCTAACCAAGAAGAATACTTGTGATATTGCTATGTGATGTCAATTACAAGGCTTGTCGATTTCCTTTTCTATCTTTTAGGTTCATCTTGTTGAAGCTTTGATCTAAAACATCGCAATATAAATCTAAAAACAGCAATAATAAGTGTAAACATCAGAATAAAAGTAGAAAAAACACAAAAAGCGAAAAATGAAATTCAAAAAATTCACGCAAGAATATTTGGGTCTACAGTAACTCGAAAGTTCATGGGGGTGCCAGCCGAACTACAACCCATTTTATTTCTCTTTGTGATCTAGAGAGCAAAATCAAACCTTTTCTCTACTTTTATTCTCATCTCAAAGTAATTTTCAAATTTCAGGACCCCTCCCTCTTCCAAATTAGTTTTAGTTTAACTTCTTGATTGATGCGCCGTTATTTTAGAAATCAGTCGCAAATGAAAAAAATCTTGGTAAGCGTTCAAACTCAAAAACGAAACCTTTTCCAGATTTTAATATCTTTCCTATCTACTTCAATTTTGCTTTTTAAACGATTTGAACAAAATCGAACGGTTTTCGCTCCCTTTGCCTTGTAAAATAACTTCCAGCTTGTATCTAAAGCCTACGATTTTACACATGAAGTGAGGAGTAAAATCGAAAAATATCGTGCGATTAGCCTCCCAAAAGACAATCCAGACGCTCGTCCTTTCGTCAGAATGAAGGCCTGGTATAGGGTACTTTTGCATTATGGCTTCATTCAAAAGACTATTTCCAGATCGCTCCAAAATACAAATTAGCTGGCTGTATCGTGGAAAAATCAATGTGCACCATGTTGCAGAGCGTTATGTGCTATTTGTATGATTCTGTTGGTTTTGAGCGAGCGCAGAGGACAATTTCAGAGGAGAAATGGACAACTAGGTGTGTATTTTTCAATCAAACCTTAGAGAAATAACTCCTGTCATTTTAATGATCTCCTAAAATAAAATATTTTCAGATTCTGTGCAGCCAGAAATGAGCCAGACAAGACCCAAGAAAAAGAGCTGTTAATGCCCTACCCAACCACAAACATCTTTATCGTCCGGGATCCATTAGAGCGCCTCTTAAGCGGTTTCATGGATAAATGCGTCCAGTTAGTTTCCTCTCCAAAATGAAAAGGCCTCAATCTCAGAGAGAGATCAACTTGCTTTGGATGTGGCGGCCGAATTCTTTGCGTTTTGGAGGGTCTCCATCGCGAGGTAATGGTAATGTCTCGTCGATATAATCACATAATTAATCGAATGAGTGGCCTCATTGGGATGAGCTATGAGACTCAGCATATGGCTCCTCAGACTTGGTGAGTGAAGGGGAAGATTTCTACAATATTCTCTAGGTATTGTGATCTCTTTGACGAATATAACAACCATATTTTTATCCGCTATGGAGAGAGGGGCATTTTCCAGGAGGATATGCGCTCCAATTTTTTGGAAATCCTTCGTGACCATGGAGTTGAGGAAAACAAGCTGGCAACCATAAAAAAAAGCCTTTGGAGTAAATTCCTCCCCCCAGGAATTTTGAATCTATTTCCAGAGAATACAAAGCACACGACGAAAGGCAATCCAGTGAGGGAGAGTATCGCCGAAGAGATCAGACGAAGTCCCAAGCATTTGGAGATGTTCATGCAGATTTATAAGTACGACTATGAAATATTTGGATTTACTCCGCCAATAAAATTAGACTCTTGAGTCTGGTCTTACTTCAAAGTTACTTCTATTTTTAAATAAAAACGCAAAAATCTGCTGACGAGAGTGGGATTCGAACCCACGCCCCCGAAGAGACTGGTGCCTAAAACCAGCGCCTTAGACCGCTCGGCCATCTCGCCACGTTTGAGCGCTGTCCAAACCGGTACGTAACTCAAAACCTTTTTCTTTTAGACTTTTAGCTATAAAAAAATGGAAATTATCGCTTTTCCCCCCAAGCAGTTGGAATTAATCTAATGAGACAAAGAAGAAGAAGTTGTTTTCCAAGAGCTTCTTTCCCGGATGACTCTCTCTTCTTTTAGAAAAGATGGCAAGATGAAAATTCTAGAAGCTCTCCTTTATCTTTTCCCCTTTGAAGGATGAAATGATCTTCTACTTGCGAGATTACCCGATGATAAAGTCTCCAACTCAAGTGTGAATAATAGAGGCCCTTTTGAAGCTTCATTACCTCCAATAGTTCCTCTTTTTGTTCTATTTTGTCAATTGGTTGGAGAGAATATGTTGCCCGTGGCGATACGCTCCGTCTCCAATCCACCTCTAATGAGCACCTGCCTCCTTCAGCCTCGTCACTTCTTGACCATTCTCTCAATTGTTTCCTTTTTGATTGAATATAATTAAGAAAACCTACGAATAACGAATAAGCAATCAAATTCTTTTTAAGAACAATTGCTGAAATATTTTTCAGACAAAAACCCAAATCCCAAGTTTTCCGCTAGAAATTGGCCAAAATTTTGCTGTTCGAAATAAAAAGTCGCCTTTATTTTTGTAGTCAACACGATTCGCTTGTTTTCTCGCTTTCTCTCCTTGATTTTCCCACCCAGTAAATAAGCAAAAACTTGTAGGATTGTATGCCTTCCCAGCCAATATTTTTCTACCACTGGTTCTCTCTCATTTTTATAGCGACATTTCCATAGAAACCGGCGTAGTCTCAGCTAGTCCACGTTGATAATTACTTTGATTATTTGCCATTTCCGCCAGGGTGAAATGATCATTGGTCATTTGGGATTTTAGCACCTTCTTTCAGTAATTCCTTAAATATTTCTCAAAGATAAAGTCAGACTGCAATTTGCTCTCGACATGACGCAACCAATAAGAAATTCGCATGCATTTCCCACAGATTTATTGCAACACATTTCTAATTTCCAGACCAAGTAGTCAGTTCAAAAGCGCACTTTCTCTCAACTATTTTAATCATTAGTTGGATATCCATATATAATTCGAAAGGGGCTGAACCCTGAGTCAAACCATCACAAAATCAGAGAGAAAAGTTGAGAGTCAACTAGCGGGAACACCAATCTCATTTGTTTCACAAATTGCTTAAACTTGATTAGAGAAATTTTTCATTCCTTTCAAACTCCAAGAGGTTCGAGATTTTTTGAAAAAAATATAAAACGCTTTGATTTTTGAAAAAAAAAAACCAATTAATTCGTTGCTCTAAAAACCACCTTGCAGATGTTCCGCCAATACAAGGAATACAGCCCGGTGGGGACGCCCAATCTGCCAACGACTTCCAAAGCGGATGTAGAAGTAATCGACAATGACAGATCTAGCGGCTCTGAGCCAGGAAGGTGGGTTCGGTTACTGTATTCAAAGATTATCCAAAACCATTAAAAGAAAACTCTAAAAAGTCTAACTGAATAATAATTTTTTAAATTGAAATATTCACTCCTCTGGAATCGCAGCTAATTTCTATCCCAAATTTTCCGAAACAATGAATAAATCGCATAATAACTGCCAAAATGCCGAGATTACCACGCAAGTGGGCGAAGAGGATCAACCTTTTTTGAGAGTAATTGGCCGGAGAATAAATGACTGATTTTTTAATCTTCTACGCAAAGTTTGAGAGGAAACCAAGGGCTAAAACTTTGAAAAGTCGCTAAAGTCGTATTTTGGGGCTACAGTAACCTAGAAAAGAACAATCGACCGGGCCTGGCAATCCAAAAGCGAACGTTGGACTTCCAAAGACAGAAAACTTTTATTTCAAATTAAGCAGCCATTATACGCTCTACAGCAGTAAGTCTATTTTTAATAGCCCTCACTTGATACAACTCGCCTGTGGGAACTTTCCCTGTCCTCCCAATTAGTGCCCACTTGAGTTGTGAGTGGTTGTAAATCTAGGATCACTCTCAGTCTTCAATCAAGGAAATGAGCCACGTCATTCCATCCACTGATCCGAGAATAGAGGGCGATCTTCCCACGTCAGCAGGGAAATGACCGATTCTCATCATTTTTATAGGGACAATTTTGAACTTCCCCAGCCCAAAAAAGCTGGATATCAAAAACCAAAGGGAGACAAGCAGCCAGTGAAATGCCATCCACTTCCTTTTTAAAACTTCTATCACCTGATTGGGAGACGAATTCAGTTGGGAATTTATATCTCCCCTGAAATTATTTTTATTCTCCCCCCTTGGGGATCCTCTTCTCAGTGTGAAAGGATGCGAATAAATTTGATAAAAGAACGGAATTTCCAGTCCGTTCAACGTTCGTTCTTATTTTCAAAGGGAGGATATAAAAAGAACTCAAGAACCTGTATTCCGATCTGTTAGAATCCTCAACTTCCTGTATCAAATTTCCTCTCCCCCTGTCATCAAATTCTGATAATTCTGCTTGATTTCTTCTCATTTTTGCTCCACTTTTGCCCTCCATTCAATGCCTTCTAAAAGTGCAGCAATTACTCCTCCTTCTAGCTGTTTTGGTCTCCTTTTTCTAGTCATCCTGGAACAGATTTTTCTGTCTGCTTGATCACTCCTTTTTTTCCTTCTTTGTTCCAATCTGAAAATAAAAGTTAAGGAACCAGCTAGTTTAATTTATAATTTCTAAATCCAGGCTTACTTAGTACCGTAATCGTTCAGACACCTCCGTCATTCGTTCAACTCGTGTCATAGTTCTTCGATCATCTTCTCCAAACAGCTCCTCCCCCTTCCTCATGTAAACTGTTGCCGAACTCTGCCCTCCTCGATCACTTTTCTAGCTTCCTTGAGCCTCTTCCTTCTAGGCTTAATCATCTCTTTTTATCTTAGTTTGATCTTTCTGGGAGTTATTTTTCTCGGAAATGGAACTCGGTCTCCTCGGCAACACAAAACTGCTTGCCGGTTGTGACGTAGGAAAGTTTCCCTCTAAAAGCGGGTAGCTTCTTCTAATGAGTTGTTTGTGAGCTCGGCTCCTCCCGTCACACAGTGACCGTTTGGCTCTGCCGAGTCGGTAATTGGAAAGCTGCGCTTCCCTTCCTCATTATCCTCGCTTCTTCTTCACTCTCTCTCATTCTGGACTGTTTAGCAATCACGCCAGCCAAACTGAACTCCGTTTTCGGCCGCACTGCCGGCAGGTATTTTTAAAGCTTTTTTCAATTCAAAACTCGATCAATCAAGGAGAAATCTACCGCTAATCCAAGATTTTTGGTAGGCTTCTCCAGCTGCCTTAAAATTATTCAAAGGATGTCCCATTCTTTCATAAATTTGGGGTCTTTTTCCCCTCCCTTTTATTATTTCTATTTTATCTCATTATTGTTTTGTGAGGTCAACATTTCTAACTTTTTATTTCCAACCTTTTGGTAAAGCATACGGTTTAATTGGCTAAAATGATTTGAACTTTCTTTATAAACTCACAAAGAAAGAAAATATTTATTCATATGATTCTCCCTGCTTTTTCGCTGAGAATTAAGGCTTCAAATCGTATTTTATTTGAGGTAAATTATCAAATGGGCCTTTAGCTATTTATAAATCCTCACTTGAAGATAAACAATTATTTGCTTGAGAGGGCATAAAACGACATTATGATTCTCCCTATTATTTTTCAGGGGTGATAATTATCCAAATAGGCTTGTTTATCAGAGGAGAGCACAAAAGACGCTCTTTCTGCGTAATAGTCTCGTCTTCACGGTTTTTTGATTCGATCAGTGTGACGAAAAAAATCAGCCATCCGTTTACTTCCTGCTGGGGGGACATCCATTGAATAAGACTAAGGCATTGACTGATCGATTTTGATTGATTAAACAAACAAAAATAAAGAATAAGCAGGGCCTCGCCGGCTAAGGAGAACGCGATTGAGTTCGATCGCATCCAATCTGAATCGAATTCTGACGATCAACTTCATCCTTCGTCGAGGTTTGTTTTGATTAGGATTAGACTTCCTCTCGGAAAATGAATAACTTGTGGGGAGTTGTCCTTGGAAAAACTAAGAGTCTAGACGCCCCCTTTCTTTCTTCTCAACTCGTCCCTACCGTACATTTTTCATTCCAAATAATCCCCTAAATCCGGTGGGGGAAAGCAAGAGGATTGATCTCCCTCCTGCCAGACGATTCGTCTCTATTCTCTTCATAGTCTGGAGACAAAACAAAAGCTATGCCGACTGCAAATCCCCGTATCGCGCTGCCAGAGTTCGTTTTCCTTTCATCAGATTTCAGTGGGTGAGAGGAGATAATTGAGGGTTGCTCTGACGACTCTCAGTGAAGATTAAAGTGCTGTGATGACTTGATCAGATGACTTCGACTCTCTACGTCTGGGAAGGAGCAAAATGTTCAGACGGACTTTTGCTTTCTTCTTCAATTCTTTTTGAAACAACCAGCTCTCCCTCTCTCTCCAAGCCTCTCCCCACAGTTATTTCTTTCTTCAAAAAATTAGCTAAAACTCGCGTCAAAATGGAAAAAAGCCGGGGAAAAGTCAACCAACCTTTTACTTTGAAAATGCTTTTTTTCTCTCAAATAGGTTGATGAATATTAATAAGACCGTGACATTTCTTTTCAATTCTCTCTTCCCAGCTGTCCCTACGTAGACTAATGAGGAATATATTTTCGTGACCTATAGAGAACCGATCAGGTGGATGATCTTTTCAGCTGAAAATGACAAATTTCGTTGAAATCAAGTGAAAAATGAACTTGCACATTAAATTTATCTCGATCTTGGCTCAACTAAATTTTACGTGGCGTGTAAGCCGCCCGATAATAGGCTGTAGAGAGTGTGCAGTTTCGCAGCAGATTTTTCACGCTCGCAGCTCATTCAATGACTCTGTGGAACCAGAAGAGTCCACTCTTTGAGACTAGACTTCCTCTCACCAGATGGTACGTTTTTTCTCTACAAAAGTGAAACAGATTTGACAAAAAAATTTCCAAAATTCCTATAAAATCCAGCGAATAAAGACGATTGTTTACTTATTTTTCAACTCTTTTCAATTCTCTGTGCGCATTTAGGCGAAATGCACGTCAGGCCGCTACATAAAATGTGATGCGAACCTCATAAATCGCTGAAAAGTAAATGTGCCTCTTCAAAAAAGAGGAAAGCGTATGGACAGCTAATGCGCCAGTCATTTGTCTCTCCCTCTTTCATCTGGTGATGTCTTCTAATAGCCTCAGTCGCGCTTTTTCCATTTTTGGGAAGATAAAAAGGTAGTGAGAGTGGGAGAGAAATGGATAGCCAAATAGTCATCTTCCCCATCTTGAATAACCCTTTTTTTGCAGCAAGGAGAGCCGCCGAAAGAGCGACGACAAACGTCAATCGCGTACTCCTTCGCCCAACAAGTACGTCGTACCATCCTCGCCAACCAAACCGAAGAGCTTGAAGAAGAGCCAAACCAACAAGAAGAAAGGAGCTGGAATGGATATCTCCCCATTTGTGAGTTCCTTTAGAAATCACCGACTGATCTCTCTCTCTCGAAGAAGAAGAAGAGAAAGAGACTCAAATTATAAAGCTGGGAGATAATTACCGCAGCAATTTGCCTTCTCTTGTACACAAAAAAGCTTCTTTTTGAAAACGCTCTCTGAAGCTACCAAAAGATCAAAAAAGCTGGCCAGCGATTGATTTAGCTCCTGGGGCCTCCTGTCTACTTCCTCCTTGGGATAATTGCCCCAGATAAATAAAAACCGTCGTTAGATAGAATAAAAAGGAGACAAATTGCTGGTTCTAACAAGCCCGCAAGATCAAAGAAATTATCCAATTCGTCTAGATTTTGCCACAACAGACATAGAAATCGCCAGCAGGCATCGCGCTGTTTTGAGGACAATTTATAAGCGCTTATGGAGAGTCAAAAACATCTAATCTATTTCCCAAAATTAAATTCGCAATTGCATTGTTTTCTGGTCATAATTCCCGCCGCAATTGATTTCTTCGCCAGCTCCTACCTGCATTTCTTCATTTTGCCCCGAGCTTTTCGTCGGGCAAATCGCATGACTCCAGCGATTTGTACAAGATAACGAGCTGGGCGTGAGAGGTTTCCACGAAAAACATCATTCTAACGTCTCACGCCTATGGTAGCAGCCAGTTTCGCCTTCAACTTGTTTCCTCTCTCTCAACTTAATTTTCAGTCTATGTTCGATCCATCCGCTCGTCAAGATCGCAAGGCTCCGCCGCTTCCCGATACCAACAATGTGGATTATGTTCGAGCCGCTAGCTGGGCCGCTTCCAACTGCACCAACGTGTTGGCTGACGATAAAGGTAAGATTCATACTTTTTTATTTTTAAGAGAGTTTCCTCCAGGACGGGCTTTATTCCGCTATTTCCTTTTCACTTCGCTCGCTGAGGAGAACTTGGCCTTCTTGGAGGCCATCGAGAAATTGAGGAAGATGAAAGCCGACGATGAGAAGCGAGCCTACGCCAAGGAGATTGTAGACACTTATGGTCAATATATCAATCTCTCCAGCGGAGCCATGAAGGTGGAGATTTATTCCAAAGGCGAAAACGCTTTTTTTTTTTTAGAAAATTAAGGAAGCTTCGATGAGCGATGTCATCGACAATGAGGACTTCACGCCGGCTATGAAGGAGGTCCGCCGTCTGCTGGAAAACGATCAATTTCCGAGGTTCCGTCGCTCTGATGTCTACCTCGACTATCTGGAGAAGCTGCTGCCTCGCACTCACGCTGAGCGCTGGCAGACTTCCTTCGATGCGATGCTAGGCAACCATGTAAGTCCTGTTGGAGTTAAGGAGAGAAATAGCTGTTTTCCTAGGTGGGACGCCAACACTTCCGGATGTTTTTACAAAGCGTTCGCGCTGAGGAGAACCTCCGCTTCTGGGAGGCTGTCGTCGAGTTCCGCGGCATCAAAAACAAGAGCGTCGCCATGCAGAACATGGCCAAGGTCATCCTACAAACCTATCTGGCTGAAGGAACAGCCAATGAGGTAGATTCGCTCTCTCTCCTCATTGATTCCAACGATTTCTAGGTCTATCTTCCGTTTGGAGTCCGCCAAATGATCGAGCGACGTGTGGAGGAAAAGGACGTCGACATCGCCATCTTCGACGACGCCGTCAAGCACGTGGAGCAGATTCTCCGCAACGATCCCTACGTCCGCTATCTCCAATCGCCCCAATATGCTGAGCTACTATCCAAGCTTGGCAAGAATGGACGTTAGAGATCCCCTACTTCAACCCTATCTTAATCTCCATCTATCCTATCATCTTTTCTACAAGTTTTTTCCCAAATAAAAGTTCTCCGGCGCCCTCAGCTACAGTAAGAAGGAGTCAAAGAATGTTCTTATTGAATACAGTACTTAGAGTAATCCCTAGCGGGTCTTTTTCGTTTTTCGAGAGTCCTTCTCGCTTTTTCTATCGACTACTTTCCTCATTTTCGACTGTCTCTGAAGAATTTGATGAATCAACCAAATACTAATTCAAATTACCGATTTTTTTTTGCCAGGAATCTCATATTTCAAGAAAGTCCTAATCCTTTTCCAAACCTCCTGAGAATTCTCAAGCGTGTCGTGGTTGAAGTTTTTTACCCACAGCGGACGGACAGCCGTCTTGGCCTTCTCGTAGATCAGTTGGCCGTGTCCAAGAGGGACCATCTGATCGTCGTGACCGTGGATGATGAGCGTTTTGATGCCGACTTTCTCGATTTTATCGAAGATGCTGAAGCCATCCAGACAGCAGGTTTTATTCTTCCACGGCCGGCCGAAGCAGCCTCTATCCCAGGTCAGAACTCGAAGGAGAGAGAGTGGCGGCGCTTCGAGGATCAATCCAGCTGGTGGCTGCTCCAAATTGATGACAAGATCCACCGAGGCGTTCGTTCCAATCGAATAGCCCAATAAGATTATCTGAAATCGAATAAAAAGCTACCGCCCCAAACCCAGGCCCTACCTTCTCCGCCGGGATTTCTCTCCTATATCTGACGTAGTCGTAAACCGCCCGGATATCTGCATTCTGATTTTTCTCGTTAGCCTCACCCGTGCTTAAACCATAGCCACTATAATCATAGATGTAGATATCGCTGTGAAAGAATCGAGCCATGTCTCTCAGCTTGGGAACTCCAATCAGATGATCGCTTAGATCGCTGCCACTCGGATGCGAATAGATGATTGAATAGCGAGCTGATGAGCCCATGTAGGGGATTCGGACGCAAGGAATCAGATTCCGGCAAAAGGTCTCCAAAATAACTCCTTCGGCATTTTCAATCTCATCAGCACAGGCGTGCTTCAAGCCGACTTTCCATGTCCCATCCAGGGCTTCTCTAAAACAACATTTTGATGGGGTGAATTGGCAAACCTGGTGGCTTTTTTCAATTTGAGGTAGGTCTTCTTCCTGTCGATGACCTTCCGAATAATTTGGGCGTTTGTCAAATCTTCACGGTCATAAATCCTGCCTTCCCATTCCTTTTTCGGCGTCTTTTCCGTCTCCCTGAAGAAGAAATAAGCCCTCAGTGGTGGCCAAAACGCTCCTCGAGATGGGAAAGCAAAGCACGGAGGACAGCAGAAGACCTTGCAGGCGCGAAGAGCTCGATTAATCTTCTGTTCGAGTATTGTCCAGCATGTCTGAAAAGAAGGATTTGAGTTCAAAAGAGATCCCCACTTTTGCTTTATACGAACAAGTCGACTCACAATAGCAAGTTCGACAGCCACGCTTCCCCTTGTAGGCCTCAAGTTCGACCAAGAATTCCTCCTCTTCTCGAACCGTCGATTCATTCCTCAACGAGGGCTCCCTCTCGCATTTCGCATACATTGGACTATTTCTTCTACGCCGTCTGCGAGTGTATTTCGTTCGTCGAGTGCTTGAACTCGGAAAAAGAGGCACTTTCTATAAAAATCATCAGAAAAAGAATCAAAATACCATTGGAGTTGGGGGAATCTGATCATAAACCGTCTCTACGGGGCTCCTGGGAAGAGGAAAAGCGGCTGGCAATATTTTCTGAGTATTTGGCTCTTGTGCGGTGCGCGGATAGCCAGAAGAGCGTGTATCTTGTGTGGATTGGATACTAATGGGCGAGAGGAGTGGCAGAACAACAGTACTTTCTTGGGTTGAATCCACCGTCTCGCAATTCTCCTCTTCTGTCATCATTCCTAGAGTCGCTAGCCGGGAAAAATTGAAAGCCCAGGTTTTATTCTAAAAGCTTATTTCGATTAAACAAGTCAATAAATGCAAATCAAGAGAAAAAAGATCATTTCAATATGCGCTTTATTTGATTTTTTTTTGCGCAAATCAGATTTGGAGTCCAGCGACCACCCTCCACTAAGCTTTTTCGGTGGCACTCGTGCTATTCGGTTTTGAAACAGTAGAATCTCCCACACTAGCAGTCGACGGCTCAGTTGCTCTGTGCGTCGATTTATTGCTTATTTTCGACGATTTAATCGTCGATTGTTGACTTTTATTCGCTTTGACCAGAGTGAGATTGAAGTTGCTTCGATCCCATTCGAATTCCTCTCCATCCTCGAGGATAACATTAAATCCAACCTGCATCGTCTTGCCATTGATCTCCATAACAACAGCCGATTTGGTTGCGACTCCAGCCGGACCAGTAAATCCCCTAACACTGCTGATTGCGTAGAGTCGCTGCTTGTAATAATCGCCAAACGATCCGAATCCATATTCCATTGGAGTTGTCATAACAAAGCCTTGATAATTTCTCTCATCGGAGATGCGATCCAAAGCCCTCTCTCCATAATAATAGCCGGCCATCGAATTCACATTCTCAAAATAATCTTGAACCGTCACGTTGGGCAGAGAGAAAGCCTTAATTTTATGGGTGGACGTCATATCGCCCATTTTCCAAGTCAATATCTCCTAAAGCAGCTGATTATTATCATTAAATAAATAAAATTCATACATTTTTCGAGTCAGCAAATCGTAGTTTGGTGTCCGTCTCGGTGAAGCCGCTATGCGAACAGAGCACTTTGCCAAGGACAAGACAGCTGAGCGGCATCTTGGCGAAGATTCTACACAGCTGACTGGTTATCTTCAGATTCATTGCGCCAGCTCGCTCCTTTAAATGCCGATCAAATCCGGATTCTTTGAACATTTCTTGATATTCGAATGCGCCCCGCAGGAGGCAGAAATGCTGCTCGCCGAAGAGATATTGCAGCCCGAGGAGAAGGAGAACCGTCTCTAAGCTTTGAATATGGCCACTGCCGTAGTTGCCAAGGAAGACCCACTGCAAATTGTTATTTGCTGGAAAGAAAGAGAGACTCACGCTGTATTGGAGGAAAGGTGGCCGATCAGTTTCGCCAAGATTTGAGGGAATGCTCAAAATCTGTCGGAGGGCATTGAAATCGCCGCGAAGTTCTCCAACAATTCGGACGTGGCTTCCATCCATTTGAGCGGCATAATTTATATCGTAACGCTTGGCTCTTTTCTCGCCTTTCTCCCGCAGCTGTTTGATGTTTTTTCCGGTAATTTTTGTGCTAATCTTGCTGAAAAACGAAGCAAGTGTTCCTCGCTTTTTAGCGGGTCTCTTGACTGTGACTGACTTCCTTGTCGTCTTTTCGACTTCGTTTTGTCGACTTTTCATATTGCTAATCTCCTTGGTTGCTGCTTCTTCAAACGCATGATTACCTTCTGCTATGATAATCTCCAAGAATTGTCGAACTTCTCTCGCTGATATTTTGATCCGAGTATTTTCTGGTAATCGCAGAAGTGTCGTCACCAATCGAGTAATAAATCCATCATCCTAAAGAGTAAAAAGTGCGGAGAGAAAGCTTACTTCAACACCGTGTCCAAGATATTTATAAGGCTCTTTGGATCTGTTCTCATCAGCTGTTATTCCCAAATATCGATAGGAATAAATGTCAGGCACGTGCATGCCAAAAATTAGATTTTCGTCCAGCATATTAGATGTCACATTTTTGCGGATGACTTCAGCATCAAAATTCCCAAAATCGACAGTAAAATTGGTGGTATCTCTCTGATTTTTAGGGAAAATGAAATGCTCTCCAATCTGTCTCACAGCTAGCCAGCTCATTCGTTCCGCCGTCTTTTCGAATGTATCCACATAAACTGGCTGGATTCCCAAATTGTTCCAAGCTGCCGCAAATCGATCGCATTGATAGGCGTAAGTAATCTCCTTCGGATAGCCACCAGACTTGATGAAAGCCAAGCCGAAGCGTCCATCCTTTTCGACAGGACACATCGACGTATCGACATTGAATTCCTCCGATGCTCGCTCCTCTTTATTCGCTTTGTAGTCCTCAGCAGCAAATTCTGTAGCCATTACAGCTGGGGCATAATGGTTGGGAAAAGTGACTTTAGCTCGATCATTGCTCTCTCGATGAACACCATCAACATTGTTAATTTTGGCTTGATTCTCCTTTACATGCTGCTCGGCTTCCAGATAAAACTCATCCTTAGAGCCTACTTTATCCCGAATTGGATTTAAATAAACATCCGGTGAGATTTTGGTCGTAGCTTTCACATATTTCCAACGACATTGGGAGGCAAATCCTTTATAAAAGCAAAAATATGCAATTGCACCTCCCAGCAGCGTACTACATGCGAGAGAAGCAACAGCAACTAAAATTTAAAATTTTAGGCACTTAATTGGGAGAATAACCTATAATTAATAAGTTGATATTTTGCTGGATAATATTGTTCATCTTTGCACTTTTAGAATCCACCTTCGGTTTTAAGGTTGGCTCGATTGTAGAGGCTAAAGGCATGACGATATTGATTTCTTCATCTTTTGTGTAGTTGAAGATCTTTTGGAGGGAGGATGTATCCATGAGAAGTGGATTATTCTCCAGATAGACGGCTTGTTGGCTCGGGGAGGCTTTGGAATGCTTTAAATTCTTTGGCAAGACAATATCCACCAAAAGCGGATTGAATTTCACCTCAACCAGAGCTCCACCATCTGAAATAATAACCCCACTTTGGAAGAGAATTCTGACTCACGAGTCGAGTCGCTGTTCAAGCTTTTAAGATTCTTCAAAGCGGTAAAGTTGGCGATCTCCGTTGAGACGATGGACAAAGTTCCTTTGATCTCTACGATCGACTTAAGAAAGCTCAAATCAGCCGATTGCGCTTTGTTTAAATTCTCAATTATCAGATTGTCTGTTATGATTTCACAGCCTTTGACTCTTTTCTCCATCACGAACTGACCAGAACACTTCTTAACACATTTTTGGTTGTTGGTGATGGTCATCCCGGTGAAGTGATTCTTAAGATTCCATTCTTCTTCTGGCTGAAGGCAGAGATTTATGTTGTCTTCGATTTCTAAAGCGAGATTGATCTATACAAAAATGTCTGGGGAACTGACTGTGGTCGTTATTTCTACAGCCTCCGTCTGAATATTGCAAGTTTTTGAGGAAGGGCAGATCGTCCCAAGTATTGATGGCTGTTCCAGTTATGACAAGACACCCATGAAGTTGTTCCAATGTGTGAGGGATTGGAGCAATCGAGGTGTTGCCATTGATGATTAGATCTCCATAAACCGAGTTACAATCCTTTAAGACGGCGCTTATAGAAGTCAGCAGTTTATTATCCAAGTCGCATTCTGAAAAAATTTGTAGATTTCAGAGGAGGAGGCATTACCTTTGAACGGCTGGATGTACGATTTGTTCATATTAGCTATTGATCGAAGTTCCTCGAGAGCGTTCTCTTTTAGAATGCGATTTCCACTTATCATTAGCACAGGCTTCTCTTTACTACCCACAGTAAAATCCACTCGAATCAGGTTTAAATTATTCTTTATTGTAAAGACTGTGTCAGCAGCTAAATTTATTCAAGATAAAGTGAGAGATGGAGCTCCAACCTGGACTGATTTGGATATCCAATTTTGAGACATTACCGTTGTCAATAAGCTCAATTCCAGTTTTAAGCAGCGCTTTGTTTTTCTTTTGAAAGGCTTGCTTTATTTGTGCCTGGCTCCAAGAAGTCAGATTCAAGACAGGATTCTCATTTTGTATTTGAATGTCTCTTGTGCAGCAAATTAAGTCGCTGAAAGTCCAGTCTGGCAAAGCCTGAAGTGATGGTAATTTATCAGTAATTAATAAATTTACGTTGTAGCAAGGTTCGTTCTCTTGAGCTGACGTGCAATTAGTGGTCGATTGAGAGTAGACAAAGAGCGGCGACAGAAGAAGAAGCCACAGTCGAAGGGTCATCTTTACTGAGCGACAGTTGAATGAACAAGCTTTTTGATCTTCAAATTTAGCCAATAAGCTTTTTTTAGCCGAAAAGCCTTCCCAAAGTAAATTACTTGTCAATGTAATGTAGAAAGCTTATTCCAAGGATAAACGTTCATTCTACCGATTGAAACGCCAGAAAGAAGTCGTCTCCATGGTTATGGCTACTTCATCTACATTACATACATTATCTGCTGTCCTATGGTCAGTTCTACTGCTTCTGTTGCTCTCAACTAGTGGCTGCAGTTTGTCCCCAGTATCCAGTATGCCTTCTCACTTGATAGAAGGGAATTTTAGTCTTCCCGACTAGGGTAGAATAAATCTGAACCACTTCTTTCAGGGTACTGTTACTTCTGTCAACTCGAAAGGGCACAACTGCAAATGATGCTCTTTACTGCTTCAACCTTGAAAATAACGCCACTATTTTGGATCAGTTGAGTGTTTGCTCAGGATCAGATATACAAATCAATCCGCCTGGAACCATTGTGAATCTCACTGGAATTAACCAAACGCAATTCGAACAGTTTTTCTACGATCATTCCGTTGATTCTAAGCCAATTAAAACTATTTTCAACTCACAGATTCGAATAGATAATTCAACTGTGACTAAAATGGAATTAAAATTTGATGGTATGTTTTTTATTAGGCAACCAGCCAAAGAGTCATTGCAGGCGGAGGCGTAAAAGTTATTAATAATAGAAAGCTTCTGCATTTCTCCTTTCAGTATAAATTGGATGCAAAAAAATCGCCGTTAAAAATAGAATTCCGTGGAAACAAACTGCTGCGAGAAAAGTACTTAGAAAACCTGATTGAGGAAAAAGAAAATAATCTGATCACTAATGAGTCCTACATTCAGCAGTTTGGAGGTTTGTCTCATTTAGATCTCCTATAAATCCCGTTTAGAATGTGATTTCCGTGAAGAAAAGCTCAAGTCTTTGGATGAATTGAATGATTGTCGATATTTTCTTGGAGATCTAATCATCGATAATACAACCGAAATCAATGATTACACTATTTCTAAAAGTTTCAGCGGCGTCTTCGGCAATATTTACATCAAAAATTCGAATATTACAAAGGAAAAATTAGATCCCTTGATGAATCGTTTATTGAAGTATAACCATTCGTCACTAATTGAGATAATAAACAACACCAATCTCTGTCTCTACTCACCTCAAATATTCATATTCAACGAAAGTTTTCCACAAATAACCATAATGGGTAATCAGAATTGCAGTAAGTTTCTCTATTTTTCGCACAAAAATATCAATATTACAGCTGATGTCTGTACGCCGCAGTTTATTAAATCCATGGAAGCTGAAAATAAAACAGTTAGCTGCGATAACGTTGAGGGAGATATCATAATTCCGAGCAATGCGACGCAGAAAGACTTGGAGAAATGGGACAAAATCAAATATCTCAACGGAACGATCCACATCGAATCAACCAACTTCAAAAACCTGACTATTTTTAAATCTCTCGTTACCATTGAAAATCCCAACGTCAATAAAAGAGCGCTCTTTGTGCTGAAGAATGCCAAGCTAACTAATTTCTCAATGCCGAGTCTGAAAAATATTACAATGACCTCGAATAAAACCAAAACCTACGCTGTCCATTTCTACAACAACGGCGGCTTCCAATTTACCATACGGCAATGTGCTAAAATGAGAAAAATTATAAACAACGGCAGTTCTGATCTGCCGTGCGAATTGCCAATTGTAACGACAACGATCAGCTTAGAACAGAAAATGAAATTAAATGAGAAAATAGATAAACTAAATGAAGAAACTATATTAAAAGAGAGTAAGTTGCTCTCAAATCGCTTCAAATCAATTCACTTTCAGGGTTATATATAGTCGGCATTGTTTTGTTTGAAGCTACAGCTTGTATAGGCTTTTCATTGCTCTTTGTCGTTTGCTATACTCGATGCAAGGTTTGCTATTTCTTTCTTCTTTTTTTTTTTATAAAATCCTGTTTAAGGAGAAACTTATGGATAGAGAGGACAGACTAGCGGCGGAGAAGTTTGAAGCGATGGAAGCGATGGAAGAACAATCCAAAAGCGAGAGAGTTGAGTTGATTAAGGCTGCTGGGAAACATTTGGGCAAAGTTGGGAACTACTTCTGCATGGATACTGTATATGAAGTGGATGATTTTACCGGAGCTTCTACAAGGCTGCCCTCACTCAAAACTTATGAGAAAGCCTTTGTTGAGACTCATAAGCGCTCGTCGGATGGATGCCTTTTTGCCAGTCGAGATGAGATATTGGCGCGAGCTGTGGAGACTCCTTTCGATGAGGCCATTTGTGGACAAAATACTGTGGAAAAAATGAAGGCTCTTAAAGAGATTGACGAGAAGACTGAGGAAATTCATCCAACTCGAATCACATCCGATCTAATTGTCTTCAATCCAAAATTGATGCCATACAAAGACGACGACAATATTCCCCAGAAGATTCAAACCAAAGAAGTAAGCGAGGAAACACTCAGATGGCTATTCCTTCGTCTGACGAATAATCTCCAGCCGTTTTTGGATTACAATCTCAACTTCTTTAGGGTAAAAATTTACCGTTAATATTGTATAGAAAACTGTGTTATAGAAAGTTCTAATCTTCGTCCAACAGGAACTGCTCAAGCTGGACAGAGATACGGTCATCGAATTAGAGGGACCGATAACGATTGCTGGCGATTGTCACGGCTCAATGGCTGAGATATTAGTTTTGCTTGGTGGCGGCATTCCAAACGGCAAATTTCTCTTCTTGGGCGACTATATGGATCGAGGAATCTGCTCGTTCGAGGTCTTTCTCTTCCAATGTATCGCTACTTGTCTATTTCCCAATCATTATTATGCGCTGAGGGGGAACCACGACGATTCAATCCTCAGAAGTGAGCCAATTCTTATCCTATATTTGATCGATTTTCAGGCTTCGACTATCAGGACAATATCGATCGGTTTGGCTATCCCAATGCGTATTTGATTCATCTGGAAATTATGAGGACTGCCGCCTGCCTGCCCATAATTGCGATTATCAACAAGAAGATATTCTGCAGTCACGGTGGTCCATCGCCACAGCTTCTCAAATACAAACAACGTGACATTTGCGCTGTCGCCAAAAAAGTTAGTGCACGTTTTTTTGTGCTCAATTTCGCCTAGAAACTGCCTCTCTACTTGTTTAATGCCAAGTTTGGTTCAACTAATTCGTTTAATATGTATCCTGATATAGTGAAAAACCAGCCTCAACGAATTAAATATGAAAAGTATATGGAAGCGCTTAGAAAAGAAGGACCCATGCTTGAAGAAAAGGCTAAAACGGCGGACACACTGACTAAGGTTGAGATTAATCGATTGGTTGAATATCACCGAGATTTGACGCAGGTGAAGAACTGTCGCGAGTTATTCCATGCACCGACAGAGGAAGAAGCGCTCACTTTAATAGATAAAATACTCGAGCCATTTGAGGATGAGAGGAAGAAAGCGAAAAAAGAGAAAAGTGGTAAAAAGGAAGAGAAAGGAACGGCTATAATAGAAGAGTGTCACGACCTTTCCGAGTGCTTGTGGCTTGATTTAGTCGGTATTCTACCAAATGAGCGCAATCATCGCAGCAATTACGGCTATCTGACTGAGCTAGAGGCTCGACAAATATGCAAACATTATGGATTTTCTCTGATCGTTCGTGCTCATTGTGAACATGGCTTTGGGGCCTACTACAATGGATTGGCGCTTGGGCTTTTTCTCAGCAATTCGACTATTTTGAGCCACTTCTTTACTATCAAAGACATGGTTGATGAGAAGATCTCCAACGATAAACTGCATCGAGATCTGGAGAGAGGAGAGGCGACTGGATCGTTGAGGATTTGTCCAGATGGAACACTGCATGTCACTTATATTCGAGCCGATTTGGAGAAGCCACCTGGAGGGAAGACAACCCGCTGGAAAGTAAAGCCGACGACTAGCAAGCAGAACCGAGAGTCGTGGATGCAAATCGTGCATTGCAGGCGAGCTGAGGCTCCGGAATACCCATTGAGAAGGACGGGAGCTGGTCCAACAGTTGCACAGACGGACCAGAAGCAGAAGAACTCCGATTTGCCACAAGGACCTGGTGCGTAGCAAGGCAAAGAAGCAACAATAAGCTTGGATGCGTCGCGGCTTTGCTTAAAAATAAAGGTTTAAAATCCCAAACGGATAAGTTTAAAATAACATTTGAGGCAGCAAACTGTTGTTTTCTCTCTAATTTCCTCGTCGTTCTGATAATAAAAAGCCGAAAAAATACGCTCTCACCTCAATTATGAAAGTTGTTTTGTGCGTGGTAAGGCCCGTAGAATATTGGATTAACCATCGGTCTTTGTCTCCAGTTTTTGTCGCCGTCAAAAATAGCCAAAAAATATTTATTTTCCCCCTCAGCGAAAAATACTCTGTACAGGTAAAAATATGGACAAAACAACAAATTAGTTTGGGTGGAGACGAAAACGAAGAGAAGACGGCTACCCGATGATATTATTTGGACGGCGGAACTGGCGATTTTCCTCGCAATGTCTTGGTGTTATTCACCTGAAGAGAGCAGTTTTTACTCGACGGCCTCGGCGATCGTGGTGATTCTGTAATTTCCTGGGTTTTTAAGCTCAAAGCAAAATCAGACTCACTTGGCCTCGTTCCATTGACGAAGTTATTCAGAGCGATGGTGATATCCTGCGACTTTTTGTCATCCTTCTGCGGGCGAGGAGTATCAACCAAAACTTGGGGTGGCACAAGCGATGACATGTTTTTCTTTTTCTAAAATATGAGAGATCTTGAGCTCTAATCTGAGCGGGAGAGAGCTGCCGAGAATCGATGCTGATAATATCAGCAGGGGGAAAAACTTCTCGAGAACGCTTGTTTATCAGAAGTGAGAGAGAGAGGCATTTAGGAATGAAAACAAAGGGGGGCGGGCATCAAACTGCACAAAAAATTCATATGACTAACTGGGCCGAATTTTAAATTTATGAAACTGCGTGAGGGGAGGATAATTCGTCACTAGAAGCGATAATAAGATCAAGAAAAAGAGATAAATGATCTATTTTATAGGCAAGTTGCTACTGAATTTAATCAAAGAAGAAGCCCCTAGAAGGATCATTGGGAAATTTTATGACAAATAATTTTTATAAAATCGAGAAGATTCTAAAAAGAAGAAAAAGCCAGCCAGGCGGCAAAAGCGCGAACGTTTTCTCTGTTTTTCAAGTTTTTAAAAACGAAGCTGTCTCTCGCTTTTCTCACAGATGAGAATTTTGCAGTCGATTGAAGAGGAAAGATCAAAGAATTGAAGCTGCGGCATTTTTAAGAACCTTCGTGTCTAATGTGATTCCAAGTGGGCAGCTGAATGACTGATTCCAGAAATTAGGAAGGAGATGTTCGCTAGGAACAGTAGGAATTTCGGTTGATGTACGATGAGAGACTGAGCCCCAGACTGATTCATCTTCTAATCGAATGTTCCCCCGGCTGAATAAAGCAGAAAGGCCAAGTGTATAAGCTGGTTGACACAGAATGGATAATTCACAATCAGAGCTCAGATCAGACAGAAAAGAGAGAGAGAGAGTGGGCTGAGAGGATTAGAAGCTCGTCTCTATGGCAAAAGGCGGAGTCTTCTCTTCAGATCGGAGAACATTCAAATTTCCGGGGCATATGATCTGAAGGAGGAAATGGACGGGCAAAGTTCCGGTAAAAGGGGGCTAATTAGGTGGGAGTTTCTTGAAGACGACTTTTCCCGGGTCAGCTTTCTCACGAAGCATAATGAAATGAAAAAGCGACTAGGTCCTCAAATATTTTCCGCCCAGCCTCTTTTTTCGCCAAAATAAATAATTGAGTTAAAAAAATGTTCTGTTTGTCAAAATAATAGTAGTAGTTGGGGGAAAATGCTCATTGAGCCGTTGGGTTAATTTCTTTGAGAAAATTGCTTCCCCTCAACGGGATATGATGTGTTCCAAACGGAAAATTCTCGGTTCAGCGAAACCATTTATCTCTAATAAGCAGGCTACTGAAGAGAAAGAGAGGGATTGTTTCTTGAGCCGACCCAAATTTTCCAAAAGCGAAGATAAGAAATTAATATCAGACTGGCCGTCTTCTGCTTCTGAGCCGATTGAGATGAGACTTTTTCAAGAGTCATGAGGGGCTTTTGGCCTCTTAATTACGATCGCATGAAAACAAATGTCGCCGATTATGAATCTCTTTTCAATAGGGAGATGGAAACAAAAAAATCTTGTCATTCAACTCGCCGGAAATTAATTTTCTGCCGGTTTATTGGCGTAGGGTAATTGGTTTGCGAGAAGCCCGATCTTATTATTTCATCGATAAGCTAAAAGCTTTAAGAATTCCAGTCTCAATTTGAGATTTAAAGAGTCAAACTTTGAATTGAAACTCTCTCTCTCTCTCTCTCTCTGCCTCAATCTCCAATATAATTCTCATCTCCTCTCCGAAGGGAGAAAAATCAGCTGAGAGAGAGAGAGGCAGAGAGGGAGATAGGCCGTTGCTCCGGGAACTCTGCAATTAACTTTGGCCGGAAAGACACATGAAAAATGAGCCCGAACCCACCTGGTCGCTTCCTGTTTTGGCCGGATGTGGGGTTCTGTTTTGAATAACAAGAAAAAAAGTCAGAAAGTGCGTTCATGCGTCGAGGACGAGTTGAGGAATTCAAGAAAGAAAATAACCATTACTTATGAAAGAAAGAAAGTAGAGCTTTTTGAGCTCTTTCTTGACCTGAAGGTGGCTAGTTCAATGAGCCCATTTACCTCACCACCTTCCATTGAAAAGCAAAAAAATTCAAAGGATTGAAGCAGCAAAATTATGTCCTGTTGAGGAGTTTGGACGTCAGCTTGTTCGCAAAAAAACCTCGTCTGGACTCGGTTTCGCCTCAAGCACGCAAAGAGATTTCTCGAAAAATCTTTTGCTCTCCGGCTGGCACGCCAGGTGGTAATTTCGTTGAGACATTTTTGACGGAGAGATTGAGAAATTACTGATTAAACTTCAGACAATTTAAAATGATCAACACCGAATGCTGACAGCCGGGGGCTTTAATGCAGTTTTTGAACCAAAAAATATATTATTTCTTAAAGTAAGTAATTGAGTGCAATAAAGCGGTTTTATGAAATGAGATCTATTCTCAGCTCTATCTACTTGTGAAAAAAAATTAGCTGATCAAGAAGCGATCCAGAATTTGAGCTCAAGAAAAGAGATAGAAGAATCCTCGAAAGCTGACCTAAAAGCGAGAATACATCCGGTCCAAAGCGTTCGACAATTACTCCTGAAAGGAACAGAAGTCTGGAAGTTCTTTCTGCTTCACAATTGGTTTAAAAACTTCCTCATCCCTTGAACAAAATACTTTTTCTTTTTATTAATTCCCAATTTAGACAAAAAAAAAAGACGCCAGTCGTTCTTCTATTTCCTCTGCTCGCTTTGACTGGCGGGAAGTGCGTCTGAATTTTTTGTTCGACTGTTTCCAAGAGCAGTGAAATATTCAAACCTTTTGGAGCTAGCGAGCTGGGAACCGGCATGACGACCGAAAGAGAGCCGTTGGTTGTTGATTCTATAATTTTGGAGGAGAATTTTGGAAAAAGAAGGGAAAAAAACTCACCTAAAGAGCCATCTTTTTGAGGACGAGGGCTATCGGGAATCGTCAAAGGTGCTGCCAAATGATTATGGCGGACAGCTAATTCTGTCTAGAAATCTGTGTCTAAGAAATTCGCAAAAAAAAAAACCTCATTGGAATCCTGGCGAAAAGCCATTTGCCTGACTAAACTTGCTCTTCGCACTCCCAGCATTGCATTTTCTTCGTTACCAATTCCTGAAATTCTTCTGTGTTTTCTCGGGTTCAAAAAACAAGAAAAATCAAGGTCAGCCGCTCTTTGATACCCACAACGAGTCATGCGGATTCTTCTTCTACTCTTTTCCATCTTCTCTCTAATTTTGGGTCAAGGCTGTGAGTTCAATTAGGAGTTCCATCAGAATCAATTTAGTGGAATACCTGTTGGCTCAATTAACAGGCAATCCAGGATTTATCAACAACTTTGGATATGGCTATACTACGCCGAGGAGTCCTCAAAATGATATTTACTTTGGCTCAAAGTAATCGCTGCCGGATATTCGAAGTAATGGATCCCAAAATTAACGCATTTTCTAGCTGCGACATACTTAGGAAATTATTATTTTCTCACTCTGCTTTTAAATAATATGAATCCAATAAAAAGATTTTGCTGACAGTGTTGAAAAAGGTGGAGAATTGTGGATCAAAAATGAAAATGATCGACTGGGTGTCGCGCAGAAGTTTTCGGCTGATTTGCGACGACTTCCGTTCCAGTGGCTATCCGGATAGAAGCCGAAAATAGTTTGAAAAGCTGTGGGTGAGAGCTTCCCCCGAGAGCTGAATTCTTAACAAACTTCTCTTTCAAAAAATAAAACTTTAAAAAGCTGAGCAAATCTTCCAAAATGGGCATAGCTGAGGGCGAAAACAAGCGGCAATCATAGCCTAAAGCAAAGTTTAGAGTGTGTTTTGGATGGCTCCTAATGGCATGCGCTGCCACATCAGAGATCAAGCTGCCAGTTTTGAGTCAAATTGTCAGCTTTCAATTGAAATATGAGGATATGGGCCTTTCAGCAGAACGTGGTTGAGAGAAGGTCAGCCGAATTTTATAGAAGGTCGCTAATCTCATTGAGACATGTTCAAATAGAAGGATTTTTCTTTCCTTCCTTCTTTTTAAGCGAAACGTCTGGAAAGATCAGCTAGTGATCCTCTGGTTTTAATCAGCATTTTTATAAAATTAAAAGAGAGAAAAAAAGTTAGCGACAGCTAGCTTTAGTTTTACTCGTGAAGATGAAAGAGGAAAACTAAAGCGACTTTAGGCTATTTGGTTGCCCAGGAGAAAAGTTAAAATAAATCAGAAAATAGCTAACTAAATTGAAAACTCACGTGAGCAGGGCCGTTTCACTGGAGGGGAGCTCGTTTTCTTTGTGAACTTTTGGGAGAGAGGGTGGTGATGATGACGGGGAGGGGAGGAGAACCGACAGATTAATTCATTGACAAACAAAGAGCGAGAGAGAGAGGCCGAACTTCAGCGAACTTTTTGAAAGTTTTTTTCCAAGAAGAGTCGAGCGCTTTTTAATCGCCAATCTCTTATAAAAGAAACAGCTTCAGCTCAAAGAAGCGAGAAAGGGCCTCGGTTTCCCTCAGCAACCAGGGGGGTCAAAAAACGACGAGAAGCGGAGGGAAATAATTGAGGCAAACAGACAGCATGTGACCGCTTTTTTGGTTTGTCAAGTGTGTGTGTGGGTTTAGATCAAGTATAAGGATTCAGTTTCTGAAAAAAAAACATTCATTTGGTTTATCGATCACACTTTCTGAGCTGGTTGATTGGAGTGTAGAGCAACATGTCGAAAATAGTCGTCGAAGGAAAAGAGAATCTCATTGCAGATCGAGCAAAACTGCAATTATTTTCTTTATATAGCTTAATAAAAGTAGAGATTGATTTCCCATCCAATCACTAAGCTGCACACCTACGTTTGGAAATTTTAACTGCTGCTCATTGGCCAGCATTTGAAAGATCTGCTTGTCTGTCTCCTCGTTCAGCTTATGTTTCAGCTAAAATATTTTAATAACCAAAAAAAGATGAGGCCTACATCACTCCAGAACTTTTGGCCCATCCTTCGTCGTTTTTTCTGTGTTCCTGAAGAATGAACCCATTCTGTGAAGTTCACGTTAAAACGATCGCGCTTCTAAAAGTTTTGTTAGTCTTTAGGCTTTTGGTCAAAAAGATTATTACGGATAGGAGAAGGAAGGGAGGGATTTGGGTAGCCATCCCAGAGAGAAGCCGCTGTCGAATCATTAAATCCGCCTGATCGACGGGGGCAAGTTTTCCGATGCGAGGGAGACGAAACGACTGCAATTTTGGGAGTAATTTTTTTAATTGATTTTACCTCGAATTGCTTCCTTCCAATGGTCGCCATAGTCGACATCTTTCGTGGAGTGAAAACCTAAATTTTTTTAAATCAAAATCAGCTCGTAAAATGGCATTTCCTCTTGCATTTGTGCTCCCAACTTCCGGCATTCATCGATTATACTGAAGGAGGGATCATTGCCATTCTGGAAAATAGTCAAACTTTCTTTTTTTATCCTCTCACTTGGAAAATTTTCTCTATCAGCGATTGAGCTGATCTCTCGAGGTCAGCTAAACCCAAAGGTGGAGAGAAGACCTCCGGAGGGCTCTGAAAAACCTGCGAATTGAAACCTCCTTCTTTGAATTTGTGATCTCCCTAAATTATTTTTCCATTTGTGGGCTGTTGAGCAACTCACCAAAATGCTTTCCACCGAGAATCTAGGAGTAGAAGAGTTCGACTGAGGGGAGACTTCTTGGAATTTTGGAGAAGTCTGACGCGGAGAAAGAGTTGAAATCAGATTCTGTAAGCGTTGGCTACTTATATAGTAAGGCTAAAACTCAAGAAAATAATAATTTTTACCTGATTAGATGCATCTCCTTCGAGAACTTTTGGACAGGAGATCATTTCCTGGATAGAGCAGCCAGTAGCATGAGAGAGTTGCTGAAAGCTCTATTGGAAATCTGCTAACTCACCATGTAATTGTGGAGGATCTTCGTCGGCTCCAGGAATAGGACTTCTTTGCCAGCAAGATGTCCGCCTAGATTCGAATGATCATCTTCTTCCCGCATTAATCAAGCTCTTGCTGTTGAAAGTTTGCGGTCAAAATGACAGATGGCCAGGATTTCTCGTTGATTTATAGCTTTTGGCGCGAAAGAGAGAGCGGCAGGACTCACCAGTATGGGCGAAGAACTCCTTGCCAGATCCTGTGACAAACTCGCAGATGTTGCAGACAAGGACCTGCTGGTCCATTGTTAGCCAGTGGGGAAAAGATGCCGCACCTGCAAGAGTGACTCAGAGTCTGCGAAACGACGAGGATATTGCTACCAAACGAAAGCACATTAAAGGCTCTTTTTCCTTTCCGGCTATTATTGAAGAATTCTCGACTTCCATTAAAGGAATACAAACTTTTTCTTTCTTGTCAACTATAAAATCTAACTAGTTTTTTGTGAGATTACTAAATTTTGCAGTCCTTGAGAAGAACAAATAAAGAAGCATTCTCTCTCTCTCTCTCGTAGGGAAAGAGGATGAGAGATAACGATCTCGTAGAATTGGGAGGACATTAGCTCTCAAAAATTGCCTATTGCCTAAGCTAATGGACCCGAATTCGGCATTTCATTCATCCCATTTGATTCAAGGAAGGCCTTAATTAAAAAATTGTAAATTTATTACGCCTTTTAAAATAATTTCCCCCCGAAGTTATAGTGAATTATGATTTCATTGGAAGAAGTTTGGAGCTGAGCAAATCAATTGAGGAGCATAGCTTGGACACTCTAAATTGAACTTTTTTTCTATCATTTTAAAGAGAAAACCTGGAAGATTTGTTTGACAGACAGTATCCACAACATTATTTATGTCGAAAATGGCTTTAGAGATTTGAGTCACGTTGGGAGCTGTGTCGATTGGTTGGATTGTGAATTGGCCCAGCTGGAAAAAAGATGAGGTAATTCTCCTTTATCTTACGCCGTGGGCAGGTGTAGGAGTGTTATAACCTCCAAAGTAGAACAACGGCTTCCCAGGGCAGTCGTCACATTGCCAATTGGTTTGGATAGCAGGGGAGAATTGGTTAATTATTTCATCTGAATATGTCCTAAATTCGCCCGACGATTAAATCCCTTTCTCAAGAACAAATTACTCAAAATTATCGGAGATGAGGAGAACAATATTTGGGGCCATGACGCGATCGCCATTATCTCCAAAGGTGTAGTTACAGCCGAACTGGGTCCTCAATTGGGTGAACATGCTGAAGAAATAATTGAAAAAAGAGGGAGAAAAATCACCTTTGGATTATTGCTGAAGTCATAGGGAATTGGGAAGAAAGATCAACAGATTCGAACTCAGCCTTCGGTCCAGCCGTATCGAGGCCAAGTGTGAATGGAGGGATGGTTTTCTTCGAAAAATTATCAGGCAGCGTCACAGCTGACGTGGTTGGTCCATTCGATCTGGCTGAAGAAGTGCTAGGAGCTTGAGTAGTTGTGAAATTCTTTGCAACAGCTGAAGTTGAAATAGTCGAACTGATTGTAGTATTTGCTGCTATCGAGGTTCTTGAGGTATTTGGAATTGAAGTAGTGGTTCTTTTAGCGCTAGTCGTAGCCAAGACCGAGGCTCTCCAACTATCATAAGCTGAGAAGGATTGTCGAACAAATTCTAAAAAGAAAACGTCCATTTCCCCCCTTATTTCACCTTGGCTGCTGCTGTAACTCTGAAGATTTGTCAATAAAGCAGCGTTGGATCCAAGTCCCATTGTGAACATAGAGAAATGAGCTGAAAATAAAAACCTAAAAAGAAAGAAGAATTTCTCCCACCGGTGTAGGAGACACCAAACTGGGATACTAGCGAGTTCACGTAGTTTTTGATGGGCGTTGGATCTCCCACAATATCAAGGACTATCGCAATATCTACAAAATTGAAGTCGCATCTCGCTGAAAATCTCTATTACTCAAGGAAGAAAATAACCCACTCATATTAGGCGGAGTGCAGCTCATTTTGCTTAGAGTACTGTAATAATTGGATCCATTCAAATTGGAATAAATGTTATTATCAAAGGGGAAAGTCTGATTTGAATTCACGATGAACGGCCAAAGATCTGGACCAGCCAAGTTTGGATTGATCGAATTATCCGCCAGGAAGATGTTCATCGTTTGGGATTTCAGCTGTAAAAATCGAGTTTTTAAGAAGATTCAAGACCTACATTGATTCCAGCTGCTGCGAGAGAATCATTCAAACTAGCCTGATAAGTTGAGTTGTGCCCAGTAATGAGAGAATAATAGCTAGAAATTAATTCTAAAAGAGAAAGAAGACTTACTTGGCCTCACCGAAGAAAAGAACACTGCTTTGGAAGAGACCATTATTTCGAAGGCTTTGCTTGTTCAAATCATCCGCGAGGCTATTTACAGCGCTTTAAGGTGAATTTCTCAAAGAATTAGGAAAACTTACTCATCCAATGTGACAAAGCTCTGAAGATATCGATCTAAAGTGCCCTGATTGGCCAAAAAATTACTCAAAATGGCTTGAATTTGATCAAAACTAGCTGCTCCGTTGATTGGTAAAAAGCTAAAGTCAGTTACTTTTCGCTTTAAAATAGGCTAACTATTGGTCACTATTGTAAAGCATAATTCTATATTTTGTTCCATTATTGACCAAATTTACTTGGGAAATAATCTGCTGGCTGTAATTCAACGCCTACAACACTCTACGGATTTTGGATGGCTCTCTTATACCTGGAGAGTTGAACTCTTAGCTGTTGCCTCTATGGCGAAGTAGGAAATAAAACAGGCTGAAAGTTTATTGATTCATCAGAGAGACAATTTTACCGGTTGGAGGACAGGGAAATAGGTTCAAAAGGATGCCAGGAAGGGAGCTAATGGCTTCGACTGTCGAGTTAAAGAACCAATCCGGATTGCCATTGATTTTGATCAAATCCTACAAATTTTTACTTCTAATTTTGTTATTTAATGCCTAGCTTTCTGACGCCAACGATTTATTATTAATCTTTTCTTTAATCGAAAAGAATAGAAAAATTTCGACTCACTTTGTACGAATTGGCAGAGATTAATCCTGTCCCAACAATAAAGATATCAATCCCTTGAGTAGTTAGGACTTGTCCCATCTGAGTGGAGATAGTTAAATCTGCTGGAGATCTGCTAGTCATCAGGATAATCAATTTCCCATGGTTTTTTTTACCAAACGAATCGAATTGGTTAGCCGCTAGTTGGAAAGCTCTTAAATGCGACAATTAAAAACTATAAATTTGAGTTTCTACCCGCTGAGGAATTGTCCGCCCTCTAAATTATTTTGAACTTTGGAATAAACAGTTTGATTGAATGCCTCCAGGGAGGTGTTTCCAAGCTCCGCGATGAGAGTAGCATTTCCGGCGAATTGAATAATTCCCGCTTGGATATTATCTCCATCGAGGGCACTTGTCAAAGCGAAGCGGCTCACAAAATTCACAGAAAATTGCTTCCAATCGTCGACAAATGTTGGCGGATTGGATGAGTCAAAAATGAAGATCATATCCAGCTTTTCGCAGCTATTATCGACTGAAGGAGCTAGAGAAAAATCTCCTGCTGGGGCGGGAGGAGGAGAGATCGTATTATTCGTCCAAACGACTGAAATTAATTAAATCTGCTGTGATTCTTCAAACTCGCATTGACAAATAAAACTCGAAAAGGGATCAGCTGTTGCCATCGACGCCCAATTGTCGAAGATCATCAACCCCGTGCTTACGACATTCTCAATTCCTCTAAAGTTTTTCTTCATTCGAATTTGTCTCAAAACTTACAGAATTTTGTACAAAGTGGCTCTAGAAACGGCGACAAAATATCCTCGATTGGCTAGCTGATTTTGGGGCAAAGCGACAGGCTGTCTGGAAAACTCTATTGTTCGGCTTATACAACAAGACTCACATGCTGTGGGAGACAAGCATAAAGATAGCTCTTGGAACATTCGGCCTAAAGGGAAGGGCTGCAACTCGACTGAATAAAGCATCAGTCGGAATATTGTACATCCCGTTGTCCATATTTAGAGTCATCATCTAGAAGAACTCTCAATTAATTTCTCTACCGCCACTCACATAATTCCAATCTTTATTAAAGTCCTCTGGAGTGGAAGCAAAATCAGTTGAGACATTAACCGGGCCACTCGAATCCGTCCCCATCAGGAAGATTCTTGTCGGTCCAAAGCTGATACTCGAATTTAGCTGAAAAAAAAATAATTTAAAAGAGAGAAAGCTACCTTTGATTGAAGAATTTGGAGGGCACTATTACGGTCATCTTCTACGCTGAGGAAATCCACAATTATTACGATATCCCTTTGAAGATTTGGATCAGAACAATCTAAAGAATTTGCCCCATTTTTCCCGTAAAAGAACCTACAAAAATTAGTCTGAATTGGAGCTGGTTTTGTACTAGTTGGAGGCTGGCAAGGACTAGTTGTATCAGAAGAAGAAGAAGAAGAAGAAAAGGCAGTGGTGGAAACGGTAGTCGTCGTTGTAGGCAAATACGAAGGCGGAATGCATGTCAACAAAGATGAGCTTCCATCTATAGGCTTTGTTGTTTAAAAAATGAGGTCTAACCTGAGAAATAAACATCTTCGAGAACATCTGATGAAATGTAGCTGATATATTTTGAGACATCTTTTGTCTTTTGATTATCTCGGAGGGAGAAAACCGCAGTAAATTGGTTTCCATTGGCGGAAACTTTGAGATCATTCACGTGATATTTCTTCGAAAGTCGTGTATTTATCTAAAAGATTCATCTACCCAATAAATAATTCCACAATTTGGGGGAGCTTGATTCAAAACTGTCCCCACTCTGCAAGAGAGACAATGAGTGTGCTTTCTCCCTTATCTGGAGTAAAAAGTACACAGAGATAAATAGTTGGTCAGCTGGGACGATAGAGAGAAATCTGACTGTGCATTTTGACTAGGACTAATGCTGAAGTTTTCGAAGCATTAGGGTTAAGGTTGAATCTTTTTATTTGAGAGCTAAAACTTACTTCAGTTTTGACTGCGTAAACGGAGAGATTTGATGTTCCCGTAAGGATAAATGACGATGAGGATTCTAAAAATTAGAAATTAAGCCTTCAAAAATAAAATAAAAACTCGCCATGCTTTGTGGCGAATAGAATGACGAAGAGGATCCACAAAAAAGTGGAGACGAGAATAATGACAAGGTCGGTAATCCGCAAGCATCTCTGCTTCGTGTCATGGTCCAAATTATACCAGCAGTTGAAATGATTTAGACAATTGTCGAAAGCCCGCATGGCTCTGCGGTTTTCCTGGGCGCTTTGTCAGCAGAAGACCACTCTGCGGTTCTTATCTCTTCGCGAGGAATGTTTTTCCTAAATTCAAAGAGATTGGATTCCTTTGTTTTGTTTTAAAATTAAAATTTAGGAAAAAGGCGCATTAAGAAAAATTGGAAAAAAGACGATTCCAGATGAAATGATGAGCTCAGAGGACTATTTGAGATTTAGTAGTTTATCAGCCCGGCTGACTTTCCATCGAGTTATCAGCTGCTGATTCATGAAGAGGAATGTTCAAGCTCCTTCTCCAGATGACTTCATTCTTGGCTTTTATAACTCAATTTCGTCACATCGAGAGCGAAGAAGGGGCTTTGAAAATTACGAAAGAAAGCAAAAAAAATATAACAAGTTCTCTTTTCTCAGAAGAAATACAGTATTTTTTAGATTTAAAGCGTTGTATTTAATCGAGATCTTCTCCTATTTTTTTGATTGAGAGTTATGTCGATGCGAGTTGAACGATGTAATTCTTACTGTCAGTCCCGAAGGCTATAAATCTTTCAATTTTGCTAATAAAACTGGCCAAAAAAGTTCAAGTAATTTAAGATGGATATAAATTTCAATTTTGTCGCCTTCCTGCTTTGCTTGTCCCTCTAAACTTGAACTTTGTTCTGAAAGATTCAAGCGGAAAACCATAGCGATGGGATTCTCACTTGACCGCTGATTTGTGCTGTCATTTCCGTGGGAGCAAGGCGCTCCTTCTCTCTCTCTCTCTCTCTCTTTGAATAAAAGATTTCTGTAGTTTTCTTCTCCCTATTTGGTTTAAATATCCAAAGATTATTTAGTTGTTAGTAATTGTTCTTCTTGTTTATTGTTCATTGATTCGTACACGCTAAATGAGAAAAATGAGGCGAATTGCTGTTATTTTGTGGGACAAAGCCAGATGGCTCTGTAATCTGCGCTGGTCTCCTAGAGACGGGGGACGGACTGATGGAACGGAGGGCAGCAGACTGCCGGCAATTAATCTCTCGCTGCTACAGCTTGTTCCAGCTTATAATGGTGATAAGTCAAATAAATTTATGGATATTCCTTTAGCTCCAGGGGAGGTCTAAAGCCCACCAGGGCGCAAAAAACAAAAAGGTTGGTTTCTTTTTAATACGACTAATATAATACTCAAAATGATAAGACTAAATCTTCTTATCTTCTCTTTTATGCTTACTCTGGTTAAAAATTCAACCAAAATATAGGCAAATTCTAAGAATTTTTTGTCAGTTTTTACGAGCAAAATTCCTAAAAGTTAAAATTCAATTTATTTTGAGCCTCTATTTTCATTAAAATAAAGCTATTCGGATCTTTGTCTTTCCCTCGTCGAAGTCAGCTGTTATGTTGATAATCAGCCAGACGATGAAGTAATGAACGCCAAACTAAAAACTCAGGAGTTCATGTGATCGAGAAAGAACAAAGAATTTTCGGGAGAGGGGGAGGAGAGGGAGCGATTGTATCGAAAAAGCTCTCTAACCATAGGATATTTGATAATATTTCTTCAAAGTGCCCTTCCATATTTACATTCCAACTGAAGAATAAACCCGTTGAATCTTCTCTGTGGAGTTTGACAGCTTGAATAACACCAATTTCCCGCTCGATTATCGCCCACACCTATTTCGAGGCTTCATCTCTGAGATGATGTCAAAACATCTCTTTTCTTCTTCCTCTCCTCCCAAAAGTTGCATGATTAGCGTCATGTTCTGAGGCGATTCAGCCATAATTATTCATTGGCCACGTCGATAGAGAGAGAGAAAGAAAGAAGCGAGCAGAGTCCTCAACTTTTTTGAACTACTAACTTTACTGCGCACTACGTTTCCGGCAGGTAATGCGATACTCCGCAAGCTCTCTTCTTCCCCACCTGTTTCATTTTTTGATCTAAATCCGAATTTCGAAACATAAAATTAAAAGCCAGAGCTTAACTCCACTTAAATCTCATCCTCAAAATAAAATTCTTTCTACCTTTTTTTCCAGAAAACAATCATTGTTGATGACTTCTGAGAACAACTCCTCTCCCTTGAAGTGCTTTTCCGATTCATTTAAGGTGATAATAGGCTGGAAAGTTGCAAAAAATTTACAGAAAATGTATCGCCTAATGTTCAGAAATCACATAGAAAATGCTGGGAAACGACAATCTCCCATTGATATAAAAACAGAGAAATGTACCTTCGACAAGCAGAAATGCGATGTGAGATTTGAAGCGAAAGGCGAAAATATTTCTTTTAGGCGTTTAATCTTCAAATAAAATCCTCTCCTGGCGATCTGGTAGAGATGCAGATTTTCCCAGCAGCTTGGAAGGCGATCGCTTCCTCCAAAAGTAAAACAAGTAGGCTGAATAGGGGGGAATAAGAAGATTTGTTGATATTTCTAGGTATGAGCGGCCCCCATCTTCCTGGAACCTTCCAACTGGCTCAATTCCACGCCCACTGGGCGTCCTCCTCAGATCTTGGAAGTGAGCACACAGTTGATGGGAAATCCTACGGAGGGGAGGTCCACTTCGTCTTTTGGAATACAAAATATGGGACTTGCGATGTGGCTTCCGCTCAGCCGGATGGTCTAGCCGTTTTGGCTGTCTTCCTCATGGTATTTTGCTTCTTACTCCCAATTTTATAGCAGACTTAGGAAGGGAAGGAGAACGAAGAATTTAAAGTCGTTGTGGAGCTTGTGGAGAAATGCCGATTGGGAAAAGAGGCCAACTTTCCGACGAGTTTTGAGATCAAAAATCTGATTCCGTCTGGTATTTAAAACTTTTTTGTTGAGAACTTTCCAAAAGATTCTGAATATTTCACCTACGAGGGCTCGCTGACTACAGCTCCCTTCTCTGAGACCGTAATCTGGACGGTTCTGATGAAGCCCGTTGAAATATCCAAAAAACAGGTGGAATCGCTCTTTTCCTATTGGGAAGAATTTCATTTTCAGTTTGATGTTTTCCGTCAAATTTGCGCCAAAAACTGTAGGGATTGTCAGCCTCTCCACAACAGGAGTGTTCTCTCTTCGATGGAGTTCAACATCGTCTAAAAGGAGGGGCTGCCATTTGTAAATAAATTCTGATCTTCTGAGGGACAAAGCCTAGAAGCATATTTTTATTGGCCGCAAAGTAATCTACAAAACGCTTTTCTAAAAGGATCATCTAAAAGGGAGTTTCTGGTCGAGCCTTTAGCCATTTTTGAAGTGCTGGGACGGCATAGACTTTCTTCATATGAGCGTCCAACTAAAGTAAACAAATTTTTTTGAACCCTTGTTCAGTTTGGACAAACCTCTGGTTTATCGGCGAAAACCTCCGGAACAAATCGGCTAAAACTTAAAGTGAATTCAGCCAAAATTAGGTCTGTATAGGTCAGCTCGAAGCCAGTAATAAATCCTGAAAGTCTTCTTTTTAAAAGCTATACAATTGCAACTACCGGTGCTGCTCTTCTTCAGGTAATCAACCATGTAGAGAGCTATTTTCTCTGTGGCGGGAATTAAAACCGTCTGTCGAGATTTTTCCTAATTTGTCTTGTTTGTCAATGCTCAAAAATGAATTTACCCTTTCCTCATCGGTGCATTCTCCGTAGGGAGGATTGATCATTCGAAATGGACGCCATTCCCAGAAGAAATCCGTAAATTGTTCAGAAATTCCATCAGCTAGGGCGATTTCGTAGTCGGATTGACCGGCGAGTCCTAGAATTAGAGTTTGATCAAAAAAGAGAATCAAACTGACCAACTTTCTTGGCGAGATAGCGACAAATCGAAAGAGATTGAGGAATAAGCTGGCCATCTACACTCAAAACTGGAAGCTTTCCTAGAGGAGCGACTAAAAGGCTTTTTCTTTCGATTAAATGGGAGCAAACTATACTCTCGGAATAATTCTTGAGTTCAGCGATGGATTGCAGTCGAATATCTTCGAAAGGAATGTTTGCCATGTGGAACATCTGAAAAACAAGAGATCTTGCGGATGCCAATCTCAATGGATATTCAACCAAATCGCTTGAAATTTTGAAATTAAATCGCCAACATAAAAAGGAATCTATATACAAAATTTTATCCAAATCGGCCAATCCTACAAAAAGTTATAGACTGGATTCCTAAAATCACGTCATTCTAGTTTCTTTTAAATAATAATGAAGAAAATAGGAATTATTTTCCGCCATTTTACCTATAAAAGCAACAGCTCTTTTTGAGGTTTATTCGCCTTTCCTATCTCTTTTCAATTCTACAAAAATCAAAGCAACTCACCATCCTTACGGGCTCGACTAATCCTCTAAAATAGAAATAGTAGAGCTTGTATTCCACCATCCTAAAAATTTTCTTTTTCTCAAACTTCGGCGATTTATTTTTCTGATTGAGAGAGAAACAGGACGACATTTAGTGCTTTGATGGTGTTCTCTCCCCACTATTTGAAGCCAATAGGCTGTGCTAAGCGGACTGGTTTTGCTACCTAATTGGACAAATTTGTCCAACTGTTTTGTTGGCTAAAAGTAACAGGAAGAGAGAGAGAGAGTTCGGGGGGACAAATAGGCGCTTAAATAGTAGTATTGTCATCATTTTTCGGTGACATCAAATGATTTATTGATTCTTATCGGCGTGGGAAAATTCAAAAGATACCGAAATTGCGAGCAAATTTGCCAACCAGAAGAGTTCAAATAAACTGGAACTTCAAGAGGAAACTTCCCTTATTAAAAACCAAAAGCGAAAAGAATTATTAAACAAACAATTGGAAACTCTTAGCTTCCTTTTTCTCAAATCAGATTAAAGCAAATGAATTCAGAGTTCTCTCCATACTTGGGAAATGTCGACCTTCCTTCTTCTTCTTCCTACTGGGAATGCCCAGAGTTGAGGTGTTTGTTCTCCCTCTCAAACTAGGTTTACCACTTCCATAATCGATTAATTTTATTTTTTAGCTGAAGAAATACAGATCCAGAATGGAAATCAAGCTCACCACTCAGCAAAAACGACTCTGAATATAGCTAAACGGACCGGAAGGAGAGGTCTTCTCTTTCGCTGTCAATCGCAACGCAAATGTGAGAAATATCTTGATTAGATTAGTGTAGGTTCCAGGAGAAGGATGTCCTCCACATAGGGAATTTGGGTAATTATTGTCCCGACCACGGTGAACATAGTCTCCGCTCCTGCTACCATACATTTCCGCGACAATGGCACTGCTTGGACAGTAATTCCCGCTTTGTTTCTCTCCCCAATAGTGTAGTTTAGGTTTGGAGCGGTAAAGGCTTCGAATGCACCCTGGATTGGGAAAAAGATTCAATAAGGTTAGCAAAGTTTATGCGGACAGCTACAATTGGAGTAACCAAGTT
Source organism: Oscheius sp. JU1382 (assembly GCA_932521405.1). Taxonomy (NCBI): domain Eukaryota; kingdom Metazoa; phylum Nematoda; class Chromadorea; order Rhabditida; family Rhabditidae; genus Oscheius; species Oscheius sp. JU1382. The sequence continues at coordinate 515,803 of OW051476.1, forward strand.
TGGGATTATAAAGGCTGGCTAAATAAACTTCTTTATTCTCAAATGAATCTAGCCATTCCTGACGTCTTTGTTTTTTGTCCTTTCCTCCCGAAATGCTTCGTCTTCTTGCCTTCTCTTGAGCTACCAGCAGCACAATATCGTTGCCTTGTCGTCATATTCAGCAAGGAGCACATTCCACAGGAGGCTTTGCAATTCTCCCACATATACGTCGAATAAGAATTACAGTAGCCAGCATTCGACCAGAAATTGCAGTTAGGCGAGAGATCCACACATTCTAAATTCAAAATATTAGGCCTAAAGGGGGGAGATACGAGGTCCATTCCAGTTTGAAGGCCCTTGACAGAATCCACAGGAGGGACCACAATTTTGACGCATATAGTTCGCAAATTGGGGAGAATTACAGTAAGCTTGAGCGTAGATGGGACAACAATAGTTTTGATTCAAACAGCCTGAAGGATTGACTTTTTGACTGAAAGAAAGATAAAACTTCTTTGAGTTGGGGCCATTGTGGTCGTGGTTGTGGTTGTGGTCGTCCCTCCTCCACAAATTTGAGCCCTCGTCTGGCCGCAGAGATTACAAGCTTGGCGACAATTTTCAGCCATCCAATTGGGATTATTCGAACATTCTCCCCTAGCCGCCCAAGCTGAACAAGAAGGATGTCGATTATTGCATTCTGAAACCCATTTTTGTTTTGAATTTGATGACGTCCAACCAACTGAGGGATCATAATTGGGAGTGCAGATTCCACAAGCCGCTACACAGTTTTGGTTCATCCACCCCGGATTACGAGTGCATTCGCCTCGTCCAGCCCACGTCTGACAGCAGACATTTTCATTGTAGCAGCTCTAAACGATTGATTCTTTCTCTAAAGTCGCTTCTTACTGTAGATGGAGGGGAAGTCGTTGCAGGAGGTTGGGTGGTACTCGAGACACAAATATTGTTCAAACAAGTCCCAAGATAGCAACGATCTTCATCTAAAAGCAGCTAAAAATATTGTGAGTGTTCTTACTGTAAATAAAAGACGAGCAATCCCCTCCAAGCACAATTTTAGATGCGCAGCCGGGAGTTCCATGAGACAAATCGCAGAAAAGAAACCTAAAAGTGCTCATTTTCCCCCCTCTGGCGGCTACCTCGACCCACAGCCGTTGATATTCTGCGCTGAGCAGGTCGGCCTCGGCGCGTAGGAATACAAAGAATCTGTGTAGTCATTCGACAAGCCGTCGATATTTCTAAAAGGAGTGAAAGGCTGCATCGTATTGTAGGCGAAATGAGCCTGACTATGGCAGCGAATGTCATCCTGCGGATAGGCCGTCGCCCTGGCTGCTCGACTCTAAAAATGAGGGGAGGAAGGATTCTTTCCAACTTGCTGCGATTGGCGCCAGAGCTCCCAAACCAGGTCAACCATCGAATGGTGAGAGAAGAAGACGGGATCGTTGGTTGACGTAATAATCACTTGCATATCTCCTGAAGAATTTAATTGTTCTACTTCTCCCAATCTATTTATTCAGCAATCTTTCTCTTTCTAGTTAAGATATATAAAAAACAGACCCCCAACCCAGATGTGAGGATTCCCGTGAGCATATTCAAAAGCCGACCAGCTTGCGGGATTTGGGCAGTCCTAAATACCAATTTTTCTCGTTTTTTAAAAGAATAGTCTACAGATCTTGGAGCTGTATTGCCCAGAACTTGGGAGACATCCGTTTGGCTCATTACAGCGGCAATATCAGATGGGGAGAACATTGCCCCGCCGACTGTTTCCCGTCGTCGGATGAAAGCCCTCGAGTTCTGGAATTATTTCTTTTTCTCAGCTCTGAAAAGACTCACATCTATGTAGGGCCAATTTGCGAAGACTCCGTTCCTAAAAGCATAGCATTTTGGAAGAGAAAAGCGAGAGAGACTTTTTAACAATTTGTGGGAGAAAATTTAGCGAAAGCTCTCTAAGCGAGTAGAATTCTTTTCGTTTTGAGCTGGCAATATAATTTTATTTTTCTAAAGGAAAGCCCATTAGTAGGTATTGGGTTGAAAATAGCGTACCTGACTTGTCCATCGGAGCTCTCGAAACCTAGAAGATCTGGATGCCAAAAGCAGGAAGATTTTGGATCTGGAATCCGTCCATCCATCGTAGAGTCCCAATACTAAAATAAAATTTAAGGCTTTTAGGCTCAAAACTGACTGGAATAGAGACTGTTGGATCGACTTTTCGAAGATTTATTTCAAGTCTGAAAATCGTATTTTGCTTCAAGAGCTGTTTTTATACAACTTAATTTAGATAATTATTGTTTCTGTACGGTCGAACTAACCTCTTCAAAAATTCTCTGTGCCAGGGCATGAAAGCCGGACCGGAATGAGCTCCTGGAGAGAGTTGGAAGGAGGAATGAATGACTGAGAGATTACGATAGCCTCCATTACCCAGGATAGCCCACATGGCGGAAACATAGCTGAAAAATGAATTTGCATCAGTAGAATTCTATTTATAGAGGTGGTAGAACTAACCGAGATCTTTCATTGTCAGACATCAGCCGGAATTCCTTCCTCTGTACTTTGGTGTAAGATTGGCCATTTGGGAGGATACAATTCTCTCCCCCACTTCCTTAGATTACTGCATTTTTTTAGAAGAAGGAATTAAACCTCCGTAAATTCCACATAGACAGCTGATTGTTGTACAATCGAATTCAGTTGGAGCGACAGCTTGGGGAGCGATTGGACCAGAAATGGAGGCGGTTGCCCCTCCAGTTGGAAGGCCCTGAATGAATTTTTCTCAAGAAAGATTATCAAAACCAACCCTGGCGTTTTTATCCCAATTGGCGATTTGATTACAAATATTGCGGACAGCTGGAGGCGCATTGGAACAGTCGAAATCTTGCGCTTTTGATCGGAGAAAACAGCAGAAGAAGGAGAGATACAACCAGATACGGGAGCTCATCACAAACTGACGCCATGTTCGGCCGGGAATAAGTGGGCTAACTGCTGACCGTTTAGGTTAACCTTGAGAAGAAGAGATGATAAGGAAAACAAGCCGGATGGTTGGAAGATTTGAAGATCACAAGACCAGGGAATTTTAAAAGAAATGTGATAAATCTTCCGTTAAAAAGTATTTTCTTTCTTCCTGATAACATCGCGATAATCCTCTGGTTTGACACACCTTGAGCTTCGCTGATAACGGCCTCAGTTTTCTTTCAATATTGCTCCAATTTCTTTTTTAGAAGAATCACTTACTTTTCCAGGGAAATGGCGAAAAAGCCATCATCCATTCCAATAATAAATGTGGCCACTGCTGATACTCAGCCGGTTCACATTCAATCCAACTCCTCATCTAAACTCCGAATTGTTAAGCAAAATAAAGGAGAAGAGGCTGAAACTATAGCTGTCATTGAGCCTCGAGGAGAGGCAATCGTCAATATTCCACGCTATCGGCAGACTAAATTCGCAGATGAGGAGGAAGACAAAAATCCACCGAAACATCCAGAAACTTTGGAGGAAAGACTAGCGAGGAATAAACAAAACAGGTAGAGGGGAGAATAAAGGGGGAGCGAAGGTTTTTTTTTGTAGAAAAGTGATGCAGCCATCCAACAAATTAAAATATCTTATCTGGGGTTTGGTCGCGTCAACCGTCGTCTTCATGATTCTTTTTATTATTTTTGTTGTGCTTTTCGCCACCAAAGATAGTGAGTTTTTTTTTAAATGCCAGAGTCTTTCAGATAAATCTTCCTCCTTTTTGATGACTGCAACCGCTGGAGCTAATAGCTACCTGGACGATATTTCCATCGATGTTGGTTATTTTTGCAAGGAACTTGTCGATTTTCAGATAAACTCTAAGCTCTCCTCGTTCTATCATGTGAATGATCTCCACGTAGATATGAATTTCTTCGTAGTTACTGCCGTCTTCTCCTTGAGAGGATTCGTCTCGGCTACGCATGTTCAAGGCACCGTTTTGGAGATCTCCTCCCTACAAAATCCACAAGTAACAGGTTCGTTTTTTGATTTACTGATTAAAAGATTAGATGGGAGGAATGGCTACTCCATCTGTCATTTGTACACTGCTGGGGAAAACTACATACCTTGGACTTCAACTAGAGAACCTTCTTCAACAACGAGTCCAAGTGAGTACACAAAACGAGCTGAAATAATCTAGGATCCTTTTTTTGTGTATTGATCTAATCCCTTGGGGACTAGAGTATTCTGTATTATTGTGCCCAATAAACGGTAGTCTGTATTTCCCCCGTCCTTGTATATTCAGCATGTATACCCGGGGCACAACACTTTTATTGCGCAATTGTAGCTAAAAATTAATTATTTTAAGCGATGACTCCCACCACTTCTGATGATCGACTCTTCACCAACTCAACAACTCAAATTTGGACGAGTACAAGCCCCGCTTCGACTATCATATCCACTCCGACTGCCACATCCACTTCGACTGCCACATCCACTCCGACTGCCACATCCACTCCGACTACCACATCCACTTCGACTGCCACATCCACTCCGACTACCAGATCCACTCCGACTACCACAGTAACCAATACTCCAATTCAGTATCCAAACTACACTTGTCCTACCACCAGTTGCCCCACTATTCAGCCAGATTGTCCAACTTCTGAATGGCCTTCCAGCACAGCAAGTATCTCTTCGACCAGCCAACCAAATGACTGTGAGGGACCTTATAAAAATTAGGCTTTTTTCCAGATTATTGTGAAGGGACAGAGATTAGGAGAGATATTGTCATTGTGGTGGATTTATTGCCCGTGCAGAGTGGATTTGACGATAGAGTCCAGGCGCTTCTTAATTTGGGACAAAAGGTAACGCAGATCAATCTGGAGTGCTTACCATTTTAAAAGATTCATTAAATTAGGGAGATTAAATGATTTTTTATTTAGATGTCTGTCGGCTTCGATTTCTCGCAGACAAGAGTCCTCCCTCTGGGCGCTGATGCAGTCGGATCTCTCCAAGTAATCAACTCATTTCTCACAAATTCCGGCGATTTTCTCTCTTATTGGAATGTATTGGTTAATCAAACGCTGAAAAGTGAGACAACCGACGAGTTGGAGATAGAAAATGTCTTCGAGGATATAAAAAAGCTCCAATTTAGGGAAAATACCGCTTTGGAAGTTGTCATCTTGACTGCACATAATCTGTAAGTAGTTTGTTGATTGATTCTTGAGGGAAAAAGAGCCTAATTTAGGAAGCTAATTGTGAAAGAAGAGAACAAACTGAACACCAGAGGATTCTTCCTCGCCGTTGCAAAGGCCTCTAAATATCAAATCAGGTGATTACAACAAGACCTCCTCGTCTAGCAATATTGCCAACAAGATTCTACCTTTTCTGGGTCCTTTGAATAAAAAAAGATTCCACTTTTGGTATAAAACTATAAGACCAATTTCTATTTGCTTCACTTAAAACCTTCGCTTTTCCAGTGGAATTGAAGAAGTCTCCTCAACTGGGATTCTCTCTTATTCTGAGTGGACATCTCTCTCAGAAGACGATCCTTTCTCCGCCTTCACTTGCCAATGTTTTTTTGCTTTTTTTCACCTAAAATCTATTATTTTCAGTTAGTTATCAAGAAAATGCGGCTAAAATAGATCTGATCGAAGAAAAAGGGATGATGGCTGTGGATAATTCCTGCCAGCGGTTGGACATCATTTTTGTGTTTGATTGCTCCGTTTTGGTCACTCCGCCCATTTTGAAAGCGTACAAAGATTTTTCCACCAACTTCCTCCGTCGCTTTACTCTCATCGGGGATGCGATACTCCCAAATGGAGATTACAGCCAAGTGGGAATTGTGGCCTTCGCCGACACGGCGACAACCCTCATGGCGCTGGGAAGGCACTCTTGGGCGGAATTTAATGCCACCGTTTATTTGAATCTAACAAGTACGGGAGGAGCAACCAACGCTGAGACGTAAGACCTCTCTCTTCTTTTAAAAAAAACTTTGTAGGGCTCTAACCCAATCGGAGATCGAATTCAGCTATCGAAAAGTGGCTACCCACGGCCAAATTGTAATCTTCATGACGCCGGGGAGTCCAGCAGGAAATTTAGAGGAAACTATAGCTACTGGGAAGAGTCTCTCCGCCACAGCTGATATCTTCTTCATTGGAGATGGCGTCTATAAGCAAGAGGATATTACGGTAGTTTTTAACTTACGTTTAATTTGAATCCTAGGAGCTCGCAGAGATCAACAATGGTCATTCAGAATGGGTCTTCAACACAACCGGAGAAGCCAATAATCTTTTACCTTCGACGATCCTACAAGAGTATCCTTGTCCCAGGAAATGTGAGATTCTTCTTCTTTCTCAAAATACTTTCTTTCAGCTTGTGAAGTGGGATATTTTGCGATAGAAATGACTCAAATGAGCACCAGTCTTTTGCCTCAAACAGTCAATTTCTTGACGCAAGTGCTAGCCAAATACAATTCAATGAAGCCGAACGCTTTGTATCAGCTGATGCTCTACAATAATCAACAATTGTAGGCATCTTTCCCCTTTGAAATCTTCCTTTCAGCTTTGAGCCAATCATCCCGTCAGACTATGTAACAACCTTGAGGATTCTAACCAATTTGGATCCTCTCCAATACACAAAAAACGGATCTGGGGGGCATTGCCGCCTCGATAGGTTGATTTCGCCTCAAATTGGTCAATAATTTTCCAGCGCTTTCTCCGCTCTAGCTCAGAATATTGATCAACAAGTCGTTTTGTGGAATAGCGCCTTTCAAAGTTCTGTTATCTTCAGTGGACAAGCCAAGTAAGTCTAGAATCAGGAAGGAAACCCATCAAATTTTCAGTGTTTATTACTTGGATCCACAAGGTGCTGATGACGCTGAGAAGATCTCTGCGTTGACTAACGCTTCCTCTCAGCTTCAATCTCGAACTCCCTATATTTATGCCCTCGATGGGTCATGGTCTCCTACACTTTATGGAGACGATCTCTGGGCTAATGCAATCTTAGCCAGCAATATTGTACCAAACACAGTGGATTCTTATAACACTTTCACGAAAAATACAACTTATTTTGGGAATATAGCTGGATTTAATTGTAGCGGTGCTTTTCCAGAATTGGGTGAGTTTTTAAAAGTTTCAAAGAAAAAAGACTTTCCAGCTCGTTGTGATTACAATTATTTGGACATTGCAATCGTTTTAAATGTGGAAGGGGATGATACGAATATTACTGGCTATTTGACTCAACTGATCGAGCAATTTTCAACTAGCTATCCCTCACATTTTACAGTAATCGCCATGGGAAACGGTCAACCAGTCGCTACTTTGGCTGAGCTTCGAGCGTGGAACACACAAGGTGAGGTGAAAAAGAACTAAATAGAATTTAGATTTGATCACCACTGCTTTTTCTGCCTACGATGATTGGAGAAACGGCCGCTTTTATTCGACATCTCAATTGACTTCTTCCACCTCTACTCCACCTTTCAACAGTTCAACAACTACCCAAGGTTTCTTTTATTTTCAGAACTATCTAAAGCAATCAGCTTGGATAAGATTTAGATTGATTTTAAAATTGCAGGATTGCCGAGAATTCTCGTAACTAATGGAATAATCCAAGAGTGAGTTCCCCTCCTTGATTTAAAAATAAGAGAGAAGATTTTTAGAATGTTCTCTGCTCTTCGAGGACAATTCGGCTGTGGCTATTACAGCTATCCAAAGGACAGAATAATGGCTCCAAATGTTGTTCTCCTCGTCTCTGATGATTTCGCGTAACTGCCCCAATCCCCAAAAGAGACAAAAAATCCCTAGGAATTATCAAGAAACGACTTGGAGCTCTTTCCCCGAATTTGAGATGGACTCCTGGGGATGTAGCGACTGCGTCGGGAAGCCAGAGTTCTACCTCCTTTCGCTGACTAACGATCTTCCAAAGCACGGGGTGAGTTAATAGGTGATGGCTTATTCCATTTTCAGTTGAATCGAATATCAATAATGGGCGAGGATTTCAATCTAAATGCCATAGAAGGGGTGAAAAAAATGAATAGCATTGTGACCACAATTTGTGGCAGTCCTCAGCCAGGTTGGAAAAAGCCTGAAAAAGACAAAAAAGTTTAGATTGTCCGACATTTATTGAAGAAACGATTTGTGCAGCAGTACCCGCTTTTTGACTTTCTTTTTTGAGAAAGAGAAAGAATTTTATTTATTTTCAAGATGTTAATAAATAGATCGTAATTTCTCTACTATTTTAGCTTTTGATGTTTGAAAGCCAGAAAAATGTGAGTGGACAATGAAACTTTTTATCGAATTATAACGGAAGCTGATTACGTAGGAAATAATAAAAGCCTAATTATTAGGCGGCAAATCTTATTTTCCTACCTGAAATTAGGCTATTTATTTGACTTTTCTGTTCTCTGTTTTTGTTTAAAAATTCTTGGGGGTTTCTGTAGTCTCCAATTGGATATTAATTTCTTAATTTTAATGCGACATTTAGCTTTTTTTATCCTCTCTTGTAGAAAAATCATTATTCATCACAAAAATTCTCTCTTTTGGATTACTGTAGCCCCCAAACTTTGATAATTTCTCGATTTTTACTTTGATTTTTGAGAAAACTAGTCGGATTTTTATTTTTTAAATTGAGGGGAAATGCGGTAAATTATGCCAGTTGTCTGGTTGGAACCTGGCGATTTTATGAAATTAATAAGGATAGGCTTTCCCACACGCTGTAAATTCAATTTTCTCTTTTTCCATTTGTTCACTCGCACAGCTGAAGATTATTCCAGAATAGGTTCATAGTTCTTATACATTCTCCTCTTAGCACTTTTAAGAATCTAACTGTCAGAATCTTTTTTTAGATGACAGACGATCCGAATTATATCCCACGAACGGATGTGGTTCCCGGCTGGGGGAATGTGACCTATTGTGACCATGAGATTTCTACTTTATCCCACAAAATCTGCTCCTATTCAGCGATTATTACGCTACCAATTGATTGTGTCGGAATCTATTTTATTGTGAATAAAACGCCGAAAGAAATGGGCATTTACAAGTGGTTTCTGCTTGGCCATCAAATTTGGTTTTAGTTTTTTTTAACCAAAGATTTTCATCAAAAATAATTCAGCATTCTTCTCCTAGACGCCCACCTCAGTCTTCTAGTCACCCCTGAGTTTATTTTTCCGATTTGGGGATGTAAAATACACGGATTTTTGGACTTCCTAGGTGTTCCTGTCTGGTTCTCTGGGAGTATAGCTCTCGCCCAGCTTGGAAGTAGGTTCTTCTGAAGTTGAGCAAATAAAATTTTAGGTGTTTTAGCGTCAGTGACAGCTTTATTCTATTACAGAACGCAGATCATTCTCCCAGCTTTTCATCTCCTCAGTCATTCTGAACGATCAAAGGTAGAAGATTTGAGAGAACACAACGATTTTCCATTAGTTTTGAGTCTTTTCCTTTATTTGCAGAAGATTTTCTACTCGATCAATTTTGTGGTAAATACGCTCCTCCCAGCTCACTATATGGCCTTCTTCCCGGCTGATCAATCTGCTGCGAAATTCGAATGGTTCACGGTGAGTATTCAACCTCAATTTTATCTCTCTTTTGTCAGAATAGAGTCTGTGTCCAGCAGATTTTCTTCGATTCAAACACTTATGTGATCTGGTTTGGGGCGGAAAAATACTATTTTTACTTTTTGTTCTACTACATGCTGATAACAATCATAATCTTCGCCATTTTGGTCACAATTCCCGTCTTTTATTTGATCCAAAAGGCTGAATATATGTCAGAGGCAACTAGAAGAACCCAAAAGTTGTTCTTCTTCGCCTTGTGCATTCAAGTCCTCATCCCATTTGGGTTGGGAATAGTCCCAGTTCTAATCTACCTCCATGTCCGGCATTGGTACTTCGAAAGGCGTAAAGATCTCATCGCATTTTGTTGAAATTTTTAGATGTCGTAAATAATTGGATGCTGATAATTGAGGCGATGCATGGTTCGAGTGAGACTATTTTGATGCTGATCGTCACCAAGCCCTATAGGCAAGCCATCTTGCCGGGGAAAAGTACAGGCAAGTCAAAACCGGCACACTACCACAGCGATAAAAATGAGAAAGGGGGCCTTTTAATAGGGGAATGAAAGAAAATCGTTTTTGTTATCTTTACAATTCCAGTGGTTCACAACTCTTTGGAGAATCGTTCTACCAGCGTCAATACCCAAAGCTAGCTGCAGATCCTCCAAGAAACTAATAAATTGTTTATCTCCGGCAATTTCTGAATGTTTTGGGCCGTGTTCTTTGAAGTTCTTTACACCTTGAGATGACCACAGCTGTGTTTTCACAAGTGCTCTGACTGACCGAACAGCTATGTTCATTGAATTTGTGGATTTTTGGTTCTCCCATTTTATAGAGGCTAATAAGGCCAATTTTCCCAGAAAAAAAAACAAGTAAGCTTTCAATGGTAAATTGGAGAGATAGAATTTGGTGATTTACCTTTTTTTTCAAAGGAAGAATAAAATTTCGAAAGGATTTTTCAATATCAGTCTTTCTATCATTCAAGTATGGTAAATTTCGCCCCGATCTGCTTCTAATTTTCTCAAAAATCTGATAACTGAAAGCGATTTTTTTAGCTTTTTGGAGGCTTTCGGCTTCTCAAAAATATCAAGATTTTTTTCAAAAGGAGGATAGATTTTCGAATGATTTTTAAATACATTGTGTCACTTGCAGTGTATCCCTTAAATTGTATTCCGTTCAAACTCTTTAATTTAGTAAGCTAAAGAAAGCCGTGAACTCGCCATCGGCTACCCACTCTGCTCCATCCATCTCTCCAAGTTCATTTTGTTGTTTTCATCTGTCTTTCTCTCTCTCTCGAGGGGAGCCCCTTTAAAGACTATAATTTGTGAACAAAGTGATCTCCATTTGCTAGAAACCGGGCAGCATTTATTTACGGAAAATCGTAGCCTACCCCACAATTGCAATGCACATGTAATTATCACAGCCATCACCTGATTATTCAGAGCTCACTCTGCCTCCTTTCCTGGAACATTTCTTTTTGGTTTTTGGAGCGAAAAAAAATCTAAAATAATTCCAAACTTTCTATAAAAAGGAGACAAAATTGGGCCCCCCGTTCCTTGGTCTCCAACGCTCGCAACTCTTCCGGTTCTTTTTTTGCATACTGATTTTCGAGATGCAGACACGAATTTATTCCTATTCAGTCTGTTTTCCCGTGGGACTGGTGTTCGCCTTGGAACGAGGAACTTTCCACCATTTTTTAAAAATTTCTTGGCCCAAATAAATTCCAAGACGCTTTCGGTTTCGATTGCTGGTTTCATAGTGACAACTATAGTCTGTTGAAAGAAAATAAAACAAATCTACGTATTCGCGTTGCCTTGAGGTCGGGGGTTTCGCAGCAAGACTTATTTTTATCCTAAAATTTAGAGAATTGAATGGAGGCTTCTAATAGAAGGACGAATACGGTATTTTAAACCTTGTTGCGCCTTATAGCGCCCGCATCCTTTCCTATAAGAATGGGATAGGTAATATAATTTTTTTCCTATTTCTTCTTCTTTTCCCATGTTACTCTGGTTACCTTCTGGCTGTCAAAACAACCCCATCAGATGAGACTCATCTCTCATGAATACTTGAGATCTGGCGGGGGAATCATCTTTTCTGGCTGCCCAGTTCTTGGCATCTTCCTTCTATTCTTTCAACGACAGAATAAAATCAGCTGTTTTGATTCCTGTTTAGTTCACAAGGAGTTGAGTAATTCTTCTAAATCAAATTGTTATTCTCCTCCCCCAATCTACCCTCGGTGGACAATTTTAGAGCTCAATTAGTCGCTAAATTTCGTCAATCCAGTTTCCAGGCCGCCATTTTTCGAAATATTTCTGTCCTAAATTGAGGGGATTTTCCGCAATTATGATGCAACACACCGACGCGCATAATTCGGGATCTCAGAAGCCCATTTATAGACTACTTCATCTTCTTCTCGGGGAGAAGTTCAGTTTGATTTTTGACTTCAAAACCTCCTTCTTTTTTTTGTTTCAAAGCGATATAAAATATCTCTCTTAAAAGGCTTTCCTATTTTGCCATATCCTTAACTATTCAGAGCAAGTTATGGCTTTTGGAGGCTTGCTGGATGGATTTCTCAATGAAAAAGCGATAGGAGAATCGTCCAGAATGCGCCACATGCGTTACGATATCAACCGAAAAGGCAGTCTAATTGTGAGTTTTTTTCATTGATTTTGACCTTATTTCTCAAAAAAGAAAAGAAAAAATGCATAAGTTACGGCTGCAAATCCTCCGAATGGGTAATAAAAATGCAGGGAACAACGGACACGAAGTTGATGATCAAAAAACTCAGCACCGCCAGCTACCCGGAACAAATGAGGAAATACTCCTACCCACAGCAGACTCGTGAGTTTTTGACTAATAGCGAAAGGGCTAATGGATAAGGGGGAAAATCCCCAGGCTAAAAGGGGCTTTAAAACAAAATAAATTCCTCAATTGGACTCTACAGTAACCAACTACCTCTACGATAATTTGCACTGCTTATCATAATTGGAGTTTTCTTACAAATTCTAATAATTTCTAGAAAATAGGCGAGCTTCTCTTATAGGATTATTGTAGTTTTTTCTCAAGGTATAAAAAATGGGATTTTTCAAAAATATGGGGGTTATTTTTTTATTTGATTAGCTCTGGGCTTATTTAATTTCTTCCTAAATATCTCTGTTTTGTGCCTTTTCGCCCCAAGAAGCCGCGTTCTCCCAGCTGTCGTCAGGCCATTATTATAGGGTGCGGTGATGAACGACTCTTGTCGAGCGGCAACCTCCCAAAGGGCCGTTTACTTTCTCTTTTATCCCCCCCCCCCCCTTTTTTTTGGTTATTCTTTGAAGACTAGTTTCTAAACGCTCAGTTAAGGCATTGGTTGATAGGGTTTGAACTGTGATGATCGGAGACTTCTTTGGCATGTTTTTAGGGCTTCTTTGACGAGTGGTTTTCCTGTTATTCCTTATCCAATATTCTCCTAGGTTTTTTGGGGGGAATTGCTTTTTCTTTTTTGCTTAGGGAGAGATCTTTAAAAGAGTCGATCGATCATATCGAAGATTTAATAGCTCTATTACTTTTTATTTTTTTCTATAAAGTTAATTTCAATCGAAAGGCGGCATAGAGATTTATGAGCGAACTTTAAGCAACTAAAAATTATATAATCTTGTAGAGCTTTTCGCGCTCTTTCGATTGATACCACTCTCGCTATCAAAACAACAAGTTGTCCCAGTTTCTAGAGCTTAATTAATTCTTCGCCTTATTTTATTGCTCAACCAATTTGCACAAAACTTGGAGAGAAAAAAAGAAAATATTTTCTTTGATCTCTTCACAAAACAGCAGGCTTTTCCCTCCTCCCGTCTCACTAATTAATGAATTCTCATTGTTTTCGTTCCCTTCGTGAAACTAATCTCCCCGTTCACACCATCTGTTTGCCCTCCCTGACGCGCGCGGGAGGGCTGGGGATAGCTCCATTTTTTTGTAATACTCCCTCAACCTCTGTCCTCCTGACAGGGCAGTGCGAATTATTTACGACAGTCGCACCTCCAACCCACAGCAACAATCTCCTCAAATTAGGAGAATACTTCAAAATTCCTATAAAAGTGAAATCACCAGTAGATTAACGAGAAGCTGGGGCTTTTTTGTGAACAAAACCTTCAAAATCTCAAATCATCTCACGAACTAAATCAACCTCTTTCCTAAAGCTTGCTCTTTTATAAAAAAAAAAGTCAAAAGAAGTTTCAGAAAAATAATCAAAGCAGGCAGTGAACTAGCTCAAAGAAAATTTTTGCGTTAGCATTCCTTTAAAAACGTTTAAAATTAATTTTACTGATATTGCAGTATCCTCTTTAATTAGTTAATTTCTCTTCGTTTCAAGTAGCTCGAAGTTTCAAATAAATCGCCTCCCAGGTAGAATTGGTCGCTTAAAAATATAATCTCAAGCCTAGCCAATTTCTCTTAAAATCACGAGCTATCTTGCCGTGTTGAATGCATTCAGGAGGATGTCATAATGGGGTGTTCGTGCTTGTTGATTCTGAACCAGCCTCGGCTTGCGTGTTGATAGAGCAGCAGCTCCTTTTCTCTCAATTAGTCTTCATTTTTGACTCGAGATTTATGCATTTGGAGGCAAGAAATATCCAACCAAAATAATTTCTCTTTCGACGCAAAAATAAGTAATTTTTTTTGGAATAAACTTTTAAAAGCTCACTCTCTCTCAAATAATTATTCACATATAAATTTTGAAATCTAGGAGGGAAACCATTGTATTTCTCTCGAATGTAAGCCTTTTGGAGCAACAGTAAGCCTCCTTTCTAAAAAAAAATTGAACAAAATTTCAAGTTTTTCCCCTCGCCTCCTGCCACCAAAGTTGGCCCCCCTCCTCTTATTTTTCTGACAAAAAGCCTGGGGACTAATTGCTTGAAATTGTTTGAGTCTTGAGACTCAGGAGGGGAGTGCAATCGGGAGAGACAATCGCAAAAACAAGACAATTCTTTTGACTCCTCTCTCCCGGCGGCTGGCTGATGCATTGTCTTGTCCTTTTGGCTGAGATCCCAGCTGCCGTTTTCTTATTTTCTTCCTGGATTTATTGAAATCAAAGAAGAGCTATTTCTTCACTTTTTCTTGAAAAAATGCTCGAGTTTTTCCTGGTTTGCTCCAATTAGTCGCCGATTGTCTGACCGACCCTCCGTCACTGAAGACGGATTTCCGAAGAAGCGCCGCTTGCAATGCAAAAAAGCCTAGAAGTTTACTTGTTTCGACGAGCCTTTGGTCCCATAAACTCACACCAGCTTCCGGGGGCTCTCATTGTCTTTGGTCGGGGAGGGTAAGTGGGCCAATTGGACTTTGAACGACTTCCTTTTTTGACGTTTCGGCTGATCTTTTTTGTAGAAAATACACAACAACACTTGTGGCAATTCAAATTATAATAACAAATCGACCTTATTTATAAATGTTCCCTGAAAAATTGGATATTTTTGCTGGAAAAAGCTATATTTTCTCCCAGAAATTGACGTGAATCATCTCGGCGCTGAAGAGATTTGTCGTCACAACCCGGTGTTGAGAACTGTTGAACAGGGCGAGTGCGCCCACTCAGCTCAGAGGCCTATTTGCTCTAACATGATGCCGTTACCTCACTCTCTCTCTCTCCCCTCTACCTGTTGATTTTTCTCTCAAATTTCACACGTATATCCATTCAATTTATAGTCAAAAATAGGAAATCAATCAAAACCTCTGCTCTTTGATTTTTTCCCCAGAAAACCTATCATTTTAATGGATATTAATAAATAGATTGTGTAGCCTTGCCCATTTGAACGCCTTCTTTCCACCTTGAGGAAAGACCACCTGCTGGGGGCATTTTGCCTCCCGCAAAATTTGATAAACTCTTGGGGTAAATGAACGCCCTTTTCCTTGGAGGTTCCCCCGATAGTCGACTGTAAAAAAAGTATTTTTCGTTTTAAAATAATATCATCGAAACTAATTCATTTTTAGCAGAAAAGCGCCGCTGAAAGTGTTGAAAAAAACCCATTTGTTTCACTCAAAAAATGAATCAATCCTCCAATATAATGAACTATTTCGAAACTTGCAATTTTTTTGTTTGATAAAATCGCAAAAAGTGACATCCTTTTTCCTAATCAAAAGACCAAGCAGGTGATTTTCGTCTTCAACCTTTATTCGACTTTCGCTCTGAATTCCTATTCATCACTGTCACCTGCAGAAATAAGAAAATCACCTGTCTAAATACATTTTTTAAAGCTATTTCCTCCTCAAAAAAGGTCAAATCTATGGGAAAAACTTGCTTTAAAATTGACTGATTTTCTGAAAAAGTGTCTAAACCAAAACGGCATTTTCATCTCATTTTATAACCGATCCAGAGATTAAAAAACCAGGCTTGGTGTCTTCTCTTTCCCAGTTGGCCAAGTGCTCTGTCACCTTGAAATTGGTAGCCATTTTTATTGGTTGTTGACCGGAGCTGTGGCCATAACTTATTTCGACCCTGTAGGCAACAACATTCGTAAAGCAAATTTGATTTCCTGTGAGGGGAATGAAATCAATTTTTGTTTGTCATAACTTTTTGAGAACTTCTTTCTCAAAAAAAGTACAAAAATTCGTGACATTTAGCACTTCCCACCTAAAGCCAGGGCTCCAAAATAAATTGCAAAATGTCGTCAGCTAATCCCCGACAGAATTCCTTTCGTTCCTCCTCTCATTCGGGGGTCATTGGGCCCGGTCGGCATTAATTGGCCGGCCTACGGGTCTGTGCTGTGTGGCCAAGTCCTCCTTCCTTTAACCTCCTCCCGAGGGGCTGAACACGCACACGGAGGAACCACAAAACTCCGACCCGAAGAGGATAATTGCTCTGTTTTCTAGTGAGGGAGAGCTCTTCTCTTGATCTTTCTATTCGTCATGATTAAAATCCTTTTCCTCTTAGATCAAATTTTTATAAAAACGAAATGTCTCCCATTTATATTTTATCAAACAGATACTCAATTGAATCTTTTATCTCTGATCTGAAAATTATTTCAAGCCCTTCTCACTCATTTCTCGACATCTTCCAGTCACTCTTAGGCTCTACAATGTTCTGCAAGGTTGTAATCCTCGGAATCCTCCTCTACAACTTTGCAAAACTTCAACAAATCTCATTTCATCTGAAATTTGCTCAAAAACTCGTAGAAAGCTACAGTTTCCCTTCACCTTTCCAATCATTTTTCCTGACAGGTTTATTCACAATTATGGCTGAAAAATTGCCTAATACTAATAAAAATGATGAATCACATTCTCTGTGAGTTTTGGTATTTTTATCTGGCCGTTGAAATAATATTTTTTTGGTTAATTAATTATTCCCCATATGCTCACCACGCAAAATAAATAGAATTCTTTTTTGACTTTGAGCTGTCTTCCCCAGTGCTTTTTTGATCTACTCAAAAGTGTAGGCAACAAATGCAATTAGCTAGTGGAAGAGAGAGAAAAAACCGGCTCAAAACATGACCCATTCGTGGAACTTATTATTTTTGGTGGCCGTCTCCTGCTCCACGCCTCAATGACTACAAATAGCGATAGACTTCCAGTACTTCCGTGGCTTTTAAAAATATTTTTGCTGCTTCTTGCAAAGGACAAATTTCTGTCGTCTTTTCTCTCCTCTAATTCTGCAGAATTTCGAGTGAAATACGCCAAAATTTAAAGAAATCTTCACCTACCGTACGATCTTTTTATTTCAACATATGCATTTAAAGAAATTCAATCAATCTGTTCCGTTAAATAGATTTTTTAGCACTCTGAAGATAATTTGGAAGAGAGGATCAAATTTCAAAGAACTGGTCCTAAAAATATGGCAATTGAACCTCATGAGATCTGCCATAAAATTTGGATAAAATTGCTTTCTACTTTTAGCTTTCTCTGGGTGGATTACAGTAGCTTTTCGTCCAGGTTTTTAGGATTAAAAGTGGTCAAATCTTTAATAAAAGGACTCGATTGGAGTCGAAGTGTCAACTTGAATTTCTGGGAACGCGGAACTCCTGCGCTGCGCAGGGCAAACCGAATAATAACAAGCCAATTTTCGGGTCCAATCGGGTTCCTCCCGGGATATTTGTTGCATCGATTCTTCTTTTTGTCGGGATGTTTAGCTTACTTAATTGAAGGTCGCGCGATTCTGCGACAGATAGCCTCAGTCTTAGCGACTTAAAGAAAGCAGAGATAGAGAGATCAACCAATGAATCCTCTCCCAAGCTTATTGGCTCAGAGCCTTCATTTGCAGGGCAGAGAGTTCATTGACTCCTTTATGTCGCTAGATGCATAAAAACCCTATCAGCTTCTCTTTTTTAATTAGTTTTCTGATCAAAATTAATTTTTCTTCTGAAATTTGTCCTCTTCTTTTGAGATTCTAAGCTGATTTCTAGATTTATTTATTTTCGGAAAAAAAGGAAAGGAAAAAGTTTGATTTTCCATTGCTTTCTCGATGTTGCAACAGCCAAACGTCACGATTCTTAGCACTCGGCTGTCAATTACCTCCAGAGATTCCTCGCTCTCCCTCCCCTCCCCCAGACCTCTCAGTTATTCCACATCCTGAATGTTTCGTCTGCAGGACTCTCTTCCGGGCTGAATTGCGCTTTGTTCCTTAGGGCCATGTGCGCGGGATGTTTGCTTGAATGAATTCATTTGGCAGGGATAGAAGGCCGAACGATTGTTTCCAACGGAAAGGGCATTCCATCGCTCTCCACAATCAGGAGGGAAAGAGGACTTTTTTCTTTATTTCGAGCAGCAAAGATTAGAATTCGATCGGAGATTTTTCTTGGTTACTGTATTCCCAATTAGTCGCTTTGAACTTTAATAAGTTGAGTGAAACGATTTCGCTTCTCCGTTTTCTTCTCTTCTGACTAGAAAATTCCAAAAAATAAAGAATTACAGGTTACTATTTCTCTTCATTAAATGTCCAAATCAAACACAAGTGTTTATTTTATCTTTTAAACATAAAAAAACTCACAGGCGCTCAACTTTCGGCAACTTTTTTTTCTCTTGAACAGCCGGACGAGTTCCTCATCCTTTTTTTCTGCAAGCGCGAGTTCCTGGTAATTCAATCGTCCGGCCATAATCTCGAATGACTTTGTAATTCAAACGGTGAAGTTATTTCCCAGGAGAGACTTTTTATGTTTTGGCTGGGGCTTTTATTTGTTCTTTCAAAGACTACTTTCTGTTTTCTCTTTATAGTTTGACCCTTTCCTTGTCTCAATTTCCAGTCAAGGGGAAGGGAGAGGAAGAACACCAAAGGAGGATTTCACAGTCAAATGAATTTCCGAACTAATTGACATCGCTTTTCTCTGAAATTATTTCTTTCTCCTCACTCCTTTTGAAAATAGGCATCTTTGAGTTAAAAATTGCTATATTTTTGATTTTTATACTCAAGTTTGCAGTGAAGATTTCAATTTTTTGCTCGTTACCTACAACGAAGCCGAAATGTCGACTATTTCCAAGAGATGATTCATTTTTTGAGCGCAATTTTTGAAGAGCCTTGAAAATGTTTCTAAAAAGCTTCGCCTCCCTCCTAAACAATGAATAGTCCAGCAGCAGAACAGACAATAAGAACTCGGCCTATTGTCCAATAGGCCTCTAGAAATTAGGGGCCAAGTCTCTTTTGTTTCTGCCGAGCAATCAGAAAACATTTTTCTGCCTCGGGTAGGAATGTTTATTCATGAGAAAAGCCTTTTAGCTGTTCTTTGTTGGCTGCTCCCGCTAGAGATTTTTTTACAACTTTTGTTAGAATGTTAATTTGCAATATCACATCTCTCTTCCTTTTTTAATATAAATCTTGACTGAAAGCTATAAGTTTCTTAAACTTGTCTGAGATTTTAAAATTATCCAATCTAAAATTATGCAAATTCTGTCAATTTTCTTATAAATTTTGGCTGAAAAGGCTTTTGTAAAACTTGAAATAACAATTTAGCAATTAGGGAGACCATAAAACTTCTAATATTTTTGTAATAGTCGTTCAAATTAGGCAAACAGCCTAAAAATATGAATTTTGGTAGCAATTTGACTATTTTAATCGACTTTTTGTAGAAAATACCGTTAGAAAACCAACATTTAAAGACATATTTGGTGATAAAGCCCTCCCCTTTCCCTCCCTTCAGCTGCCTGTTCGGCGCTTTTCATCACCTCATTAAGCACGCAAAATGAGTCCTTATTGCTCTGCAATGACCACCGCGCTTCCTCCCAAAAACTCAAGCCGCCACTGCGCACCACTTCCTTCGAGAGCGAGCTCTTACGATTTCTTTTTTGCACTTTTTCTTGGAAAAAAAAGCCCAAAAATTATCGGATCTTCCGTATCCGGCTGAGGAAGCAGTGCAAAGTTGCCGCGCTCCCAGGAGTATCCGATTTCCGCGTTAGCTCCGACCATTTGAACTTCACTTTAGGCATGTAGCCCATCTACGTGGATGGACTCCATCTTCTTTCTCAAATCACTTTTTGAACGCTTTAGAGGAATTTATTAAGCTCCAGTTATTTTTTCTTTATTTTGCGATCCTTCAATAGATATAAGATTTATTAAATCGTGCAGAATTAATTTTCACCTGTATTTTCTCGTCTAAACAAAATTTTGAAATCCTTCTTTCGATTACGAGATCCTCCAGTTAAAAATAACCTTCCAGCCTTTTCTAATTGATTGAATTCCCTTTGAATTTGAGTAATTCCATCCCAATTCCTTTCTCTAAATTTGCTTCGATATGCCTAGAAATTTTAGACAATACTGCCCCACTTATTGTTTGTTCTTAGGTTGACTTTTTCAACATTTTGTTTTGAAATCTATATAAAAATTGAACGATGGCTTTCCTTTCCAATGAGCCTCATTCAACTTTATTCTAAAAATGGAAAGATCATCTTCCCTCCCATACATTTTACCCATCGCTGACCAATTTTCTGATTTTTTTCTAGTCGGATAGTCGCCTTCAATGTGGGTTCTTCTTCAAAACCCTCCATTAAAACAAGGCGAATGGTTGTGGACAACTGTTTATAAAGAAGTTCCGAAAATTTCTGGAAATACATAAACAGCATTCCCACAAGATATAAAACTATTTTATTCTGCTACTGATATTCTATTTATTTCTATTATTCATAATCCAGCTTAATTTTTTCTTAAGCAATAAATTGAAGGAATTTAATTTAAAAATTCTGAGTTTGTTGCCACAGATTTCTTTTGCGAACTCGACCCCATGCCCTCGGGGGACCTCAGCACTAAATTATCCCCTCTCGTCTCCCCGTCATCTGATCTCAACGCTTTCCCCCCGTCTTTTTTTATTAATCATTTGTGTCTCAAGAAGATCGAAGAGAAAGTCCTGCCTTCTCCCTAGAGAGCAGGATGGATGAATTGTTTTCGGCCAAATTGATACCATTAATCTGAAGCTGGAGGCCATTTTAGCCTTTCTTTCTTCTAATTTCTCTTCTAGCCTTTAAAAGTCAATCCATTTTTAGAAAAATTGTTATTCACTTTCGAAAGCCCCTTGGATCTAAAAATGGAAAGCGATTCTACCTGAATGCTTTCGAGTGTTTTGGCCCATTTAATTCTCGCTTGTTTTGTTTTGTCCTCCTTCCTATCGAAAGATACCGTTTGCACCCGATGGAGAGTTAAGAACATCGAGCACGTGTACCCAGGACAAATAGAGAGCTTCGTCTCAGTGACAGTTTCGCTCTGGCAGATTGTAAACTTTTACGTCCATCCCCCATCTCTCTCTCTCGTGATCCTTTTGACAGCCTCAAGTACCACAGTATTTTTAGTCCGAAATTTAAAAGACATTACCAATATGTTAATCTTCCTTCTTCGATTTTAAACACTATTTGATGCATTTTTTGGCTGAGAAAGGTTCAATCAATCAGTCAATTTTTTTCCTCAAATCATTTTGTTCTTCATGCCATTTACAGGCTGCCAATCCTCCTTATTTCATAGCTAAATTGATTCCATTTTTGAACGAAAAATCAAGAATTTCTAATCAAAATTAGTATTTATTTTCGTCCCTTTAATTAATTTCTTTTTATTTGAATGTACTAGTATCAAAAATAACCTGCCCACCAACTCCAAAAACTCAAATCAGTCTTATTGAATTCAAATGAAAGAACGATGTAGTCTATCGCGTTCCTAATTTGAAGTTCTAATGTTATCATACAACAGAACTAATTTTAATTTTAAAGACATTTTGATTCATTTATTTGTAGAAGAAAAAATCAAACCTCCCTCTCTCTCTCCTTGTAATCAATTTACGAGACAGTTCTGAGACACTTTTTGTAATTACCGTAAGCCTTCTTGCCCACCAATTCCAGACTATTGACACCATTTCCTCAAATCAGTCCCATTGTAGTCAAATGAAATTTAGTCTATCACGTTCATATTTTGGAGTCAAATCATTTTCGGCAAACTTTCTCTCGGAATTTAATTTGCAACATTTTTGCTGGGAGATGGTCAAAATGAGCGAGAAATAGCTCTAAGCTTCTTAAAAGAATAGTTTCTTTCCTTTTTTTCCCTCACGTCATTCGTATCCCAATGGCCAAATCTGGGTCTCGTCGTTTACCTAAGAGGCATGTTTTATGATTCGGTTGAATAATTCTCGCCCCTCTCAACCTCTGAGCCCAGTGGTGCCGAAAAATCTGAGACTTCCGCCCGACTTATAAATGTCAACTTCGGGGAATTACAGCTGCCACAGGAAGTTTGTCACCCCCTCTCACTTTCAGCCCTTTATTTCTCCTGACTCTCGCGGTATTTTTGATCTGGCAAAGAGTTGCTGCCTATTTCTGAGAGATTCTCCAGATTGCGTGATTCACTCACCCTCTCCCTCCCAGCTATCTGATAAACAGCAATTTTGATGGAAAAACGTCTGAATTTGTGATTTCCCCTGTAGTCACTGCCAATGAATCAAAAGATACCATTCTCCCTCAACTTTCTCATAGCTTTTTGACTCCAAATTTTTGAATAAGAGTTGGTTCTTTTTTGAGATTTGAGGAGATCGCCAAGGATTTAGAAAAATTTTCTCTTAATTTTCCTTTAAAAGCAAGGAATTTAAGGTTTAATCCGGCGCTTTCTAAAAGAATGGAGTTGAAGGAAGGAGTCCTCCCAAATCCGTGCTTCTTCCTCTTTTTGTTACTTTTTCTCTTCTCCAGAATGTCGAGAAAACAAACGAGCAGGTCTTATCTAGCGCTTCAGAAATCAGACTGGCTTTCCTCCGAAACAAATCCAATATATAATTTTGAGCTTGGATCTTCCTTCTTTTGTAAACGTTCCCTATTTCATCAGTTGAATTCTTCTATTTGTCTAGTTTCTGATAGATTAAAAAAGCAGGGAAGTTCCACGACCGAAAAGAAAATTCCATTACTGTAAGTCAAAACAGATGAGCACTAAGAAATTGCTTTTTTCGAGGCTTTTATAAGTAATTTAAAGCATTTTTTATTTAAATAAATCTATAGTCAAAAAGATAAGAACATTTGAATTATTTTGGGGGTACTGGTTCTCGCTTTTTTTTGGACTTTTATCTGCTTTTTGGAACGAAAAGCTTTTAATTGCGATCGGCATTTATTCGATCAAATTTTCTGACTCTTTTAGTTCCACTTTTCATATAAATTTCTGTAAACTTAAAATTAGTTGCTTCGTCGCTAAGATGCTCTATTAAGATACAGTAAACAAAAGAGAACCTCTCTTTGGTCCATTTTGTTCCCAATTTATTTCTAGAGCTTCCATATATATTGTTCAATGGACTTACCTTTGCGCTTGCTTTTCAATGTTATGTATTTTCTCTCTTTCTCTCTCATTGCTCTTCTTCTTTTAACTCGAATCTCTATAGAAATGTGGGGCGACAAGGACAAGCCCGATCCGTTGCTGCTAGGCGGCCATTTTCCGCTGGGCGGCCACATGCTGGGGCACGGTCTGCACGGCCGTCACGATCTCTATCGAAATCTGCACAGAGGCTTTGGGAGACAGCCGAAACCCACAGTTCTTTGGAAAGGAGACACCGCGAGGAGGAAACGCTTCGGTTGGTTGTGGGAGGAATTTTTTTTGGGAGGGAAATGGTTTCAAAAAGACTTTAATTGTAGGCTTGAGATGAGTGTGGTCAATGAAAATGTCTTATTATCCCTAATAAAAGAACCTCCCCTGGAGCTTTTTGAAACTTATCCCGACGTGTCTGTCTTCAAAATTTATTTTCGTGCCCTCCAGAGGGCAATTTGCAAGACAAACAATTCCCCGGCGCCGACAGGCCAAAAACAGAAAATAGAATCTTAACTCGGGCATGATTGATCTCTTTTTATTGCAAAGAGCGGCTTAAAAGTGACATTGAAAGCCTTTAGAATATAATTCGTAGGTCAAAGAAAGAAGTCAAAGTTTTAAAAAAAAAGTTCACCCCTCCAGTTCAAGAATTAAATCCAGTCACTTATTTTCGGCCTATTGAGCTCTTCGACGGCATCTTCCGGCAAGAAGAAGAAGCTCCTCCGCGTTCTCTCATTGTGACCGCTTTGACACGCAATTTGTCCGCTTGTTGTTGGCAGAAAAGTTAGCTGGCACGGGAAGTCGTTTTGTCACTCCCCGAATAATCTAACTTTGGAATCGAGACCGCGGCCTGCTTTTGTTTACATTTTAACCGGTATTATTTATTTTCTTCCATTATCTCTTTAAATTACCCAAATTTCAATAGAAGTCGGTTTACATACAAAAAAAGGAAGAATAACCCCCAGTCCTGCATTTTGAAGGACTTTGTCCTGCTCTCTTGGAAAAACAAGATGTCCTTCTTGGAAGAAAATCCCTAACTCAATATTCAAAACTCCTGATTTTGCATGGTGAGGCAGGCTAAAAACAAGGCATTTTCCTACCAAAGTGAGCCTGCAGGAAATTCCCTTCTAATTTATCCTTCTTCTAGCCTAGTCCATGTCAGATGAGAGCAAGTCATAAATTATAAAAAGTACACCTTATGGCTAAGAGACATCGAAAAAAACAAGTGCATCCCTCAATTTTGAGCAAAAAAAACTTCCGGGAAAGGTCCCCTTTTTTATTTTATTTTTTTAAAATAAAAGACGTCTCTCGTCGCGAGCGTCATCTCTCAATTAATTTGATTAGCTTTGTTGGAATTATTTGTGACAACGAAATTAACGTCATAAGGACTTTTATTTTCGAAAGAGGTCGCTTTTTTTGGGGGGAGGGGGAGGGGAAGCAATAGGAAAAGACTTTTGGAAAAAATTTCTTTTAGAGATTTGTTATAAAGTAATTTATTAGGTAGTATTATTCTGGCATTGTTAAGGATAAGTAGTATTTTAACTTTGAACCTTTTTCCCCCACCCTGATCACATAAGGTAATCTGTTTCGCGAACCTTCTTCTCTCCTATTTTATTCACTCACAGCCACGCAAAAGCACCAAAACATGGAATAAATAACACATCTTTCAAGATATTTCGTCCTTTTCCGGAAGGAGAATCTTTTTGAAAGAGCCTATCCCCATAAATAGCACAATTATTATCAGAGACTGACTGGAGCAGAAGTCGCTCGAAAACAAGTCGTTTAGGATCTGGTTTCATTTTCCGAGTGGCCCAAGTGATGAGCGACTAAAAATATTTTTAACTTTTCCGTTTTAAGTTGAAAATATAATGGGAATGAGCTCTTTATACGTTACTAAAAAGCAGCTAGTCTTTTGATTCAACCGAGGGAATCAAAAGATTATTTTTAAAGAATGCTTTTCAATCAACGATAGACAAATAGCTGAAGCACTGCTAATCACTGATTTTATGTTATTTCTCCAAAAATAACTTTCAATTCGAGTTTATAATACCAAGAAAATGCTTTGAATAATCTGATTATTTTAAAGAAACTTTCCTCTAAAATAAGAATCCTCTTGATTTCTGGCTGGCTCTCCTTGCAGGAAATCTCTAGAGAGAGGTAGATCCCCGCGCGTAGTTTCGGTTTTCCTTCTCTCCCTGACTGTGTGATTATTTGCCACTGATATCATCAACAGCCCACTCTCGAGCGCTGTTCACTTTCAAAAAGCTCGCCAACAAGGGCCACCCCCTCGAATTCCTGCCTGACGGAGTTTGATGTCCAAAAGGAATTCTAAAGTGGAATTTGATTTTCAATCTCGGTTGGGTGCTTATATTTTCGTAGGCTGGACAATTTTGGAAATGTATGCATATTTGGACCTCACGAGGGAGGAGGGGACCGCCGCCTCCGGCTAAATTATATACCACCAAAGTTTGTTTGCTGCCAGCGGGCGCTGCTTTATTCTTTTCAAAAGATATACCACTCGTGGAATCAGTAAAATCTCATAGATGCTCTTTATTTCAAAGCTAAAGCGGCTTTTTGTTTTTAAACTCTTCCACTCCTTAAATTCCCAAATATTCTAGGCTTTTTGTCATTTTCAGCCGCTTCTGCCACGATTTGCACGCCTGGATAGGTAAAGATAATAGGTTTCTCCCTCAATTAAGAGGCAAAGCAACCGAGAATAGAGTTCGACGCACGCGGTTCTTGTTTATTTCGTTTTGATTGCTTGTTGGAAAAGAGCGCCAGCTAATTTCTATTCTTTTTAATTAGATTTTTGACCAAAATAAAGTAAATTTAGCGTTTTTTTAAACGAATTTAAGTATGGCCGAATGGTCTAGGGGTATGATTCTCGCTTCGGGTGCGAGAGGTCCCGGGTTCAATTCCCGGTTCGGCCCAATTTTTGAAAGTATTCGTCATTTGAGCCTACTGTACCCCAAAAAGTGTGAATTTTGGTCGGTTAGAAGAGCCTCCCGATGCACGTGAAGCATTCTATTGAACTCTCCCATTGCTCCCTTATAATGGGCTCGATTGGATTCTCTTCTTTCGGTTGTCGCTGTTCATCTAAAGAAGGCGAATGCTCCATCTGGTCTCCCTTCTCTTTCAATCAGATTTGAGCTTTTTCTTTCAATTTTTAGTATAAAAAGCCAAAAGAACCCTCTTTGACATCGAAAATCGCAGCTTTCCAACTAAAAATGGATAAAAACTCTCATTCTCATAGCATTTTTGCCCTCGGAAAAGTACCAAGCTGTTCCTTTTTCAACAACGTCTCACAAGAGAAAGAGTTCTTGGTGCTTTCTCCTCTTATCACGTGAGCTTTTTTCCACTGCAAAAATCTATATGTTTCTGAGCTGTTCTTGAGTCGGCGAACGAGCGTCACCCAAGTACGAATTACCAGCTGCAAACAATCTCTGTCCTTTGACTTTTCATCGCAAAATATGTGGAATCCTGCGTGGGATAGCAGAAAAAAGTAAATTTATCGACGATGATGAGTGAGCAAATATTTTTTGATGGAGATCATCTTTTCCTCCAGCCAAAACACAGCCAAAGCAGCGCACTAAAGCTCCCAAATGTCTCCTAGATTCGCTTTAAATAATTTTTTTGGAGAACTGTTTTCAAAAAAAGAGCCAGATGACCACCTTCTCTCCCTCATTCATCTAGGCTTCTCCCACATGTCTCTTAATTTGTTGACCTCCTCTTCAACTCAAAATTAGTGAGCTCATTTGGCGTTAGGGTGGAGTGGGAGGCCATTTTTGGCTAATTTTCATCGCGGTTCAAAGATTGGTTTTTGACCAGTAATGGTTCCAAAAGAATCCAAAGTTTCTCCTCAAAATCAGAAGATCTTTTTTGAAAACGCGTATTCTCCCAAGTAGGCTCTCAGTCACGCTCACAGACTCGCGTTCTCCGTGGACCTTTGTTGCCCTTATTTGTCGCGCAGCTCCTCCTGCTTTTGTGAAAAGAAATAAACAAGTCCAGCCAAGCATAAAATGCTCTAATTTCTTTTCGGAAAAACTCAAGTATCCGAGACATACAGAGATAAGAGGATCTGCTATTTGAGCACTATATCCGGCCCCCTCTCCGATCGATGTTTGCTAACACCGGCTGGATCGTCTCCCCCCTTCTCCACTGTCGATTCTCTTTTATCTCCTTATTTTTTAGCTCTCCTTGGATTAATTTGTGCCGCGAGGCCTTTCTTTAGCTTTTTGATAGTCTCTCTTCTTCTTGGAGACAGACAGTTTATCAAAAATGAGCAATTTATTTCGGGATTTCTATAGAAATTCAGTTAATTTTAATGAAGGCGATGTTCTTCTGCTTGCCCATTTCTTTACTAGCAAACCCACCGGCGTGCCATTTCCGAGGTTTTTTCCAATCCTCCTCCTCCAGAGTAATCACTGATGTGCAGGGGGAATTAGCCATTTCATTTGGAGAAAGACGTCAATGTGGGTTCAAATTGCAATTAGTGCGCCTTGAGGATAACGAGAGGGATAGTGTTCCTCTCTCTTTTTCTTTTTGATTCAGACGGGACAAAGATCAGTGATCTGCAATTTGAGTGCCTCTGATCACAAGAGAAATTGGAGCGCACAGACTCCTTCAGAGTCAGCCAGACAAGTTGCGAGAGAGTTGATCGAGATGATTTATTTTGCGGCCGGCTTAAAGTACAGCAAGAGGTCAACCCTTCTTTTCACTTCTCCCAAATTCAATCTCTAAATTAGCAATATTCAAGTAGTTCCACCTTGCTCCTAGCCTTGGGGATTGTCTTCTTCCAAAAATGACTGCTTCCTGTTCCAAGAAGTGCATTCCAAAAAGCAAAAAGTGGCTTTCTGCCTTTTCTGAAGTCCCCTCTGCGTCAATCCTCATTGTTTCCCGGCTGCAAAAAATGGAATTGTGCCAAAACGCGGAAATTCCTATAGAAATGCCGAACAAATGCCGTATTCAAAAGGTCCCTCTCTCTTATCAAAAGTCGAGAGGGGGAGCTCCGCCCTTCTGACGCTCCGCCCTCGAAAGCCACAAAGGCGGACGCATCTTGTATTCAGGACGTCGCTTTCTCCAACTTTGTCTACTCTCTCTCATCTGAAATCAATCATCCTCTTGATTGCTTTTTTGTACAGAATTGAAATGTTCGGAGGCAATATGGCCATGGTCAACGATTATATTATGTTCCGTCTTCTTATGGAAGAAACGGATCGAAAGAGTCAAAATCGTCAGATGGCCGCAGCTGCCCATAGAAATAGTCTTTTCATTCCCCGGGGCAGCATCGGCGACATTGGACAAGGTAGGAAAAATGGTTTCCACTTCATTGAGCTATCACAAGCTTGTCTCCTTTTATTATTTCATCGAAAGAAAATATTCTCGCTTTCTTAGCCAAATAAGAGCGATCATGCGCTAATTTCTTCAGATTCATTAGAGATCTCGTTGAACCAAGCCGTAGAAAATGATTTATTTGGGGGGAAATCTAAACTGAAGAAGATCAGAAAAATTTCACATTAGCGATTTCTTTAGGAAAAATTTACTTTTAACTGGGAAAGAAAGGTAAAGCGGACAATAACTTTTAATATTTATTCTTTACAAATGAAATAATTTGCAGAGCCGTTCTGTTCGCCAATAGCGCCGCATGTTCCAATCCGAGAACGTCTAGCCCGCCGGGGCACCAGCGGTAAGTCTTTTTTTCATCGCCTCCCGTAGCTGTTCATCATCAAATCCAATTGGGGACTGGCGACGACGAGAACTTCCGTCTTCTTTTTTGAACTACCGTAAAAGCGGCAGAGAGCGCAGTCCTTTTTTTCTCCCTATTCAAAAAGTTCTCGCGCGTGACGGCCAACAATTTATCCGCCCTGCCATCTCTCTCTCCTCGTGAGGCGGGAGGAATAAGAAAACGTGAGACTGGGAATTGTTCACAGCTTGAAGACTTCTGCTTCAAGTCTTCGGTGGGAAAGTGTACTTGGGAGAGAAGAGGGCTCTGTAAAAATATACAAAAAGAAGTCTAAAAATTCCAGCTGATATTGGAGAAGATCCTCTCCAGCAGAACTACGCAGCATCTCAAGTTGGAATGTATCCGAGACGGAGGAGAATGAGCCTGCTACAGACGCTTCGCCAACAAAATCGAGCATTAGCTGACAGTGGGTTGGATATCGCCAACCGGCAGAGAACAGACAGCGAGAGCACTTATCGAGGTACAGATTTGTTTATATTTTCTTTCGCGGGGAACGTTTAAAAAAATAATTTTTGATCTATTTGCTTCCTTTTCTCAACTGTTTCATATTGCAAGGATATTTGCCCAAAAACTTTGACCACCCGCCTGCAAAATGAGCTAATATTGCCTCCCCCTAATGACTCTCGAATCTTGCCTCGTTGCAATTAGAGACCCATTTTCCTAACGACCTCTTTTCTTGCAAAAAACGAGAGCCTCACACAGCGCAGCGTCCACTCAGCCAGAAACGGGAAGTTCCGCATGTGTCAGGGATTGTCTTTCACGCCACAGAATAGGTTAAATTTAGATAAACTTCGGGGGTTAAAGCCCCAGGCCCTTCCTGTGGATTAGGGGGGAGGGAAGGGAAAAAACCCCCAAAAACAGCATGAATAATTAGTCATCCTTGGCTTTTGGACTAGCAGAGGTGAACCTGATTTTTGCAAATATTTTTAAATGCATTGGAGTACCTTTTTATACAAAAATGAAAGCTCAAAAATAATTAACATGCAGATAATGCTTCTAAATTCAAATTGCTTACTCTATAATTTCGATGATAACGAGAGCTGACGTCAACGAGGCCTCCAAAAGCCAAGTAAACACAATCAGTTGATCTCATAATTTGGGGCTTTTATCACCTTCGCCCACATCGTGCCATCCCCTACCCGTCTAGGGAATATTCTGTAATCAGCAATTAGATGAATCTAAATATTTTGAAGGCGACTTCTTCCCTCGAAATTCAGCTGGGGGACTTTCTACTTGATTAATAATCAAAGAGAGACAGAAAATAGATTTTTAAATTTAGAAAACTCATCACCCCCCGCTCAGCGAACACCACCTGCGTCGCCAACCAAGAGGACTTCGTTCTCCAGCATCAAGGCCAAGTAAGTTGGAGGGGAGAAGGAGTCTTTCAGTCGAATACTCAGCAAAATTAGAGGAGAAGATTATAAACAGTCTCTGAAAAAAAGAATGATTTGTGATACGTTGAGAGAATTCTATTCCCCCCTTTTTACTCACGTTCCCTCTCGAAGGAATTCAAGTCCCCGAAGGAATAACTCGTGACGCTCGAATGAATTCTCTCCTCCGATTTTCGGCCAGCCAAGTGCCAGAACAATTTATCAAAACAATGGTCTGGCGTGTTTTTTTGAGTGTGTAGAATCCTCTGAAGTCTTTCGAGGGCTCAAGCCAAAAAATAAGAACTAATTATTCGATTTCAGACTGTTTGGAAAGAAGGAGAAACGAGTCGATTCCAGGAGCTCTGGGATGTATCAGAGTAGTGGAGATTACAGTCAAAGTTGCGACGTCATCAATGGTTAGTTTTTGTTTATTTTCTTGAAAAAAAGGGTCTTTTTTCCTAAATTTTGGAAGGTATTTCTCAAAGAAATGTGACTGACATTCTGTGGCAGTTTTTGACAGACAAGGAACACATTTCGGGCCAGTGATAAATGACCCTTATTGCCGCGTTTAGGATGGCTCCCCTAGGAGGTGAGCTTAGAGTTTCCAGCCGTTCCAGACGAGAGAAAGAAGAAACAATTTTTGCAGGGAGGTCGCGGAAATCTCCTTCAACTACCAACGACAGCGGACGAGGGAGTCAAGGCCATTTGGAGGACAGAATCGAGACGGTTGCCATCATCGAGCGGCCGGACGATGAGGAGCATTCGCAATCGCTCAGGCCCTACAGGAGGATTCGAACCAGTACGTTTTAGAATTTTCCTCGAAAATTTCGTGAGTTAGACTCTTTTTGTCACGCGGATTTAACGAGGGCTTTCCTTGGCCAGAAATTCGAGAACAGCAGAAACCTGAGACCCAAACTTGTGTTCTTTTAGGCCTCTATAGGTTAGACGCAAAAGTTAGAGAGAAAATAAAATTGTTATGGCGCTTGGATTTAAAGTGGGAAAAGCGGATGGGCTGATAGAGTTAAATTGATTACTTTAAAATAATTTTTCAGGTTCTTGTCCGGATCTCTCTTCCCTCCGAATTTCTTCGCCCCTACGAGCGCCGCTAGTTGAGTCGGAATCGGATGAAGATCCCTACATGGAGAGGAACAGCAGCCCACCGAACGCGACGGACTTCCTGATCGAGCGTCGGATGCTTCGAAAAGCGATGGAAGCCGAGAAGAAACGAAAGAGTCAAAACGTCGGGAAAACGGCCGCCGCGGCGATGTAAGGAGGACTTCTGCTTCTTCTCCCCCCTGGTCTCAAAAATCTCTTAAAGAGAGCCAAAAAAGTTCTATTGTGATTGATTAAACGTGAAAAAAAATTAAATTTTGCTTCGACTGGTTGTTTCTCTATTTTAAAGGGTAGTTTTGCACCAAATTTAGTTTTAAACCCTTAAAATGGAGCCCAAATTCCGGTGAAAATTGACCAAAATGTGTAGAAAATAAACTTGTATTCTCTCACTCTCAACGCATGGACCCTCCTGTGAAAAGAAAAAAACTATGTGACATGTACTTATTTTTTTTTTTGCCACTTGGTGATATAAATAAATGAAAAAGGTTACTGTAATTCTTTCGGAAAATGAGTGGAGAAAGAGGAGATTTCTAACTTTATGTGATTTACTAAGGAGCTGCTAGTACTTTTCATTTCTGACTTGAGCAAAAATATAGAAATCGAATTTAAAAAATTTAAAAAATTCAAGAAATCCAAGAAATCCAAGAAAGACCCTTTTATCCAAAAAACGTAACAAAAGATTTTGTTAAGTCACTCTAATGGCAAATTGAAAAATCACCAAAAAAAAGAATATTTCCAGAGCTCGTAAATAAAAATAATTAGCCAAATTTTCAGAGCCGACTTCCCGTTGGACGAAGAAGAGGAGGAGATCGAATTGGCTGGGATTTTTCGCGAAGATGATGTCATCAGCAGGATCACTTCTATCTCCAGACGGTAGATTCGCTTTTTTATAGCAAAAAGTCAAATTACAGATCAAATCAGACGGAAGACTTAGCAGATTTTGATGACAATATCTCCACAATCGTCTTGGACCACTACCTCCCTTTGTCTCGAAGTAGCAGTGAGTCTTTTTATTTGGAAGATAGCCGTCAAAATACTTGGAAGATTTAAGTCGGCTCCTATTTATATTCAAGTTCTGCTATAGATTATTAACAATATCGCTGTAAGCCGTTTAAAAGCGTAGGTTATATTTTAAATTAGAGCTGAAAATATATTTATTTCGATTAAAAAAATTTCTGCTCTTCTGCGCAAAAAAAGTTCAAAATCAAGATATTCAGGCGGGCCGGCAACTCAAATGATGCATTCCATTAAAAGGCTCCAGCTCCGATTACTCTACGGGTTGCCTTCTATTTCCTTTATCTTTGGTCCTTCCACCCCCCAAAAAAAGTCGATAGATTTTTCATAAGCGAGAGTTAACCCAAAATGAGCAGGTAGCTGCTGCTTTTATCTTCGAATCGGAACACATCAAAGTTCCGGCTCGCTCTCTCAGGGGAAGGGAGATGATTTGAATTTTTGATAAGGTGGTGGACTTTTATTTTACGCTTCACCGGCGCGCGGGGTAAATTCACAACAACAGGAATGACAGCTCCTCTTGAGCTTTTAATTCATCTCCATTCGACAGCTATTTTTTGGTCTCGAAAATAATCTCGTTCTCTTTGAATTTTTAAGCAATTTCATCAACTCTTTTTTTGGCGTGCTCCTTACTCATCAAAGAACCAGTTCCTCAAAAATAATAGGTCTCTCTCATGCATTCAACGTCTCTAAAATTGTAGACATTCGTTCAAAACAAATCGAGACATCATTTGTCATCTGAGGTTGGCTCCCTCATTCTTGGAAAGCGACAGGAAACAATTTTTGAATTGGGTCTCAGCTCTTTTCAAACGTTCGCTTTTCAATTTTAACTTCAACTCTCTCTTAGCCTAAAAGTTTTGTTTATTCCAAGAATCTGTTTTAAGAACTTGGGCCCGTATTTAAACGACAATTAGCGATATAAATAAGAGATAAATGTTTAGATATTCATTACGAGGAGGAGGACACCATCTCTTCGGATTTTGCTGCCAGTTTGATTTTGGAGAGCACTGAAACGGAGGAAGAAGAGCTGGAACGAAGGTGAGTCGAATCTTTTTTAATAAAGCATAATAGTAATCCCTGCCTGTTCCTTGGCGTGAACGCGTTCTCCAATTATTCCACCAAGAATCTGTTTTGGACGCGGTGAAATCAAGCATGGCGCAATAATTTCTCCTAACGCGTCTCGGGGGGAATCCTCCCTCTCATCCAAGAAATTTCAGCAGTGGACGAGCCTCCTCAACGGTTCAAACGGATCTCAGCCTGCTCAACGTCGAGAGCGAGGTGGCGCAGTATCTGACCCGCCTGAATCAAGGCGTTCCAGTGGGAGACGAGGTGGGTCTTTTACTTCTATAAATGCTGGAGAAATAAGAACAAATTCCAAATTCGTTTTGAATGAAAAGCCTAAAAATATCTAGATTGAAAGAAATTTTAATTTAAAATCGAGATATTTTGGGTCATTTCCCAAGGAAATATTATTAGTTTTTCAAGTGCTCGACAAATATTTGACACTCTTTCGTTCAGCAACAGTCCCTA
This sequence comes from Oscheius sp. JU1382, assembly GCA_932521405.1. Lineage (NCBI taxonomy): Eukaryota > Metazoa > Nematoda > Chromadorea > Rhabditida > Rhabditidae > Oscheius > Oscheius sp. JU1382. The sequence goes on from OW051476.1 coordinate 549,755, forward strand.
ACTTTTGCTAATTAAACCGATTGGCTCTCTTTTTTTTTGGAGATTTCTAGTATCAAAATTATTCGCCTTAAAAAACGAGAAAGACTTAAATCTATTTGATAAAACATAAATCTACTGGATTCTAACTGCCAATTTACTGGGCAAGTTTAGAGCCAGTGCTTCTTTAAAAAAGTCGGTGTAGTTCGTCTGGAATTTTAAAATTTTGGCCTCTTGAATGGAAGAAATTCTCCTAAATGAGTCTTGCAGATACAGTCATGAAAAGTAATGGAATCAAGTCTCAAGTTCTCGTTTAAAAAACACCTAACAAAAATGAATAGAAGGGGTAGTTGGCGACTCGCCGAAATAAATAAGGACCTTGTCTATACATATCCGCTGCCCTTCACTAAATAATTTACCTATCCTGCAAGATAATTATCGTAAATAGCCGTCTCCCCACGGAATTCTCCTTCTCTCTCTCCTTGTCATGTGCGTGTGTGTGTCTTTATCCCCGTAAAAGGCAACCGATTTTTCGGACTTCTCTTATTGCCTTCGTTCCTACGCCTCCTCAATCTCATATTTCTCAGCAATCCTGTGGGGGAAAGACGAGGCGTAATTGACAGAATTAGGGAGACTGACCTAATTTTGGGAAGATCAGTCCTCCTCCTCCTCTCTCACGGGTTTCAGTTGGGCAGAGATTACAACTCTTCTCTAAAATAACCGTCGTAAATTTGCCAAAACAGTTGAAGTTCTGTTACATACAAGTAGAATTTGAATCTTTTCAAATTATTTATTCCACGATTGATATAAAAATTAATTATTTTGCCCAGGCTTACTGTCAGAGCCTTCAAAGTAATACAGCTCACTCCCTGGGCTCAAGTTCTCTCAATTTGTGTCGAAAAATGACAACAACAAAAAAGTTGTAGAGAAGAGACCTCAGAAATGATCTCTCCTTGGCCTTGGCGGCATATTTAACCCCGAAAAACGCCTTGGGCTGTTCATCGCTCATTTCTCTTCGCATCCGATTCCCCGTGCATTCATCACGGCAGCTCTCTCCTTCTCCCGTAATTCTTCCCTTCAAACTTTTGGTTTTCTCGGGAGAAGAAGAAGGAGGAGCAAATAATTCCTGCCATCTTTTACTGGTTAATGAGCGCTCGTTAAATTTTTTTCCCGGCACGCACAACATGGCAGTTGAAGGAGAATCTCCGTTTTCTCTGGGAATTTGCTTCAACTTTCGTTTAAAATCTTCTCTTTTTTGACTCTACATTGCGAATATTGGAATGCTCACTAAAATCTTTTAAAAAGAAATTGCTTCTAATTCCCTGCAAAGCGAAGCGAAGAACTATAGATCTGACTTTGTTCCACTTAAGAAATTCTTTCAAAAGAAAAAAAAATCTCTCTCTCAAAGTGTCCAAAAAGTTCTCCAGAAACCTCAAGAAAAGCGACGGCTTCCTGGTTAGAAGCTGAGCGGCCACACACACATAATTTGGGCCTATTCAAAGTTGGGGAGAAGTGATTTCTCCGCGACCTCTCAAAAAGCACTGCCTTCACAAATCTCAGCAGATTTTAGTCGCTTCTATTTGAACTCTTCTTTCCCCCGAAATACAATAGAAAGCGGAGAACCTTGGGACCAAACAGTAAATGATTCAGCTGGCTAGATTATTCAGTTTACGTGGCTCTCTATTAGCTGAACCGTAGTGACCAAAAACAGAGCCCCATTTTCTACCAAAGGGAGGCTCCCCCCTCTCTCTGAAATCCAGCCGGATAAAATAGAAGAAAGGTCCATTTTTATTTTATTTTCGGCTGTTCTCTGTTTGCCTTCCTCAAATTAATTGAGTCATGGACTGCTCCCCAGACGCCCTCTTTGTGGCCCGACCGCTGTGTTTCTAATCAAAGACTTTTAACAAAGTCATTTGTTCTTTTTGGCTAAATCAAAAAAAAATAAAAGACTTTAGCGCCCTCATTTAAGCTCGACATTTTTTGGGCGACAATAGTTAAATACAGAGCAGTTGACTACAGTAAACCTTCTCCTTGCAATTCATTAGAGATCCGCCCGTGTGCGTGTGCACTTCGTCCTTTTATTTGTCTCACCGATGGACTCGAAATGGGCCCATCAAACTCTTGCGGCTCTTCCAAAGACAGGAGAGAGTCGCCAATTTCACCTCTTTTTTATACTGGACTGGAGAGTCTGCGAGACAACCTCTCTCCATTATGGCTGCCCCCACGGTGTTCCAAATTTAATTTCGAGGCCTGTAATGGCTGCCCCGGGGAAATTCAATTTCAACACCTTGTGCCGCTCCTCCTAAAGCTCGCTCTTCCCCCAAAATTTCTCTTATTTTCTCTCTCAAGAAATCACTTTTTTCCCAGAAAAATGGCCACTTTGGATGATACTTATGCGTGCGCCTTCTGGTGGAGACAAAAGAAAATCGTAAGAGTTCCCGTCAAATCAAGGGGCCTTTCGCCAAGGAGTCGCAGCTATGATGATTATGAAAATAGAGTAAGGAGAACGATCTAAAGCAACGTAAACAACTTTTTAGAAAATCGAGGCTAATATAGACATCTTAAAACAAACATAAATTTAGCTTTCGATCAGCATATATTTTGGGAAAACTATTTAAAAAGCGGGACAAAGTGGCAGCTCGTAATGTAAACTTTTCCAGGGAATGAATTTCATCGCAAAGCATTTCTTCGAATATCAATCCTTCGTCAATCTCCCTCACAAAGCTGTCCAACTCCACAAAATTGTGCGTTTTTTTTAATTGGTCCAAATCGCTTTTAGCCTCCCCAACAAGCCGGAACAGATCCTTCTATGGGCTGGGCTCCGAAAAATATGAACAAGGCGGGGAAGAATCAGCCAGCCCCCGCGGCGCGAGCCAACAAAATTCACAGGTATTCACCTTGCCCAATTGAATCACAACCCTCTTTCCGTCGTTTTAGGGATCCCCGACCGCAAGGAACCAAACACGGCCGGGCTGGCAAGCACGAACACCGAGAGTGGGGAGAAAAGCACGGAGGTATAGTTTGTTAATAAAAAAGACGACATCCTTCGTATCTAAGAAAGGGATGAAAGCTTTTAGTGAATTTCCTAAACTAAAAGTTGTATGCATGTTTAATTATTTATTAAACAAAAGAAATGATTAAATATCCAACTCGAAACAAATTTCAGAATTGAGAGACGAAAAGCCGGCTCCTCATAAGGACGCTTGGACCAAATTCCTATCCAACGAGGATCCCGGCCAGAGGACAGTTTTTGAATGCGAATTTGAGGACAGAGTCCTACAGGTGGAGCTCCACAGGATTCGAATTAAATAGAGAGCTTTCCAGACTGAGGAAGAAACCCTACCGGAACGAGTCTCCCGAGCGAATCCTGACGACTTGGAATTCCAAATGGCCTACAATGCCAGCAAGGTTTGTTATTTCTTGAGAAAGCAGGCAAAAATACTTTTGTTTTGTCAAGTGCATAAATTAAGTCTGCTTTAGAAGCAGCACTTATTAATTCATTCCATGAAAATGAAAAGCATGCTTTCAGCACTCGGCAGACAACGATTGCGAGCTGTTGACCATCCTGACTTACGCTCCGACCGTCCAATTTGTCACCGCTACTGTCAAAAAGGCCAAGGCTCTTCCCCACAACAACTGTAGGTTTTATTGGGATTACTGGGCGACTGTAGCCTAATCTAGAGGAAACTTTTGATTATTTTCAGCCCCCTTTGCTCGAATAATGCTCTTCGATGGGAGAAGACTGATAGAACAAAAACAAACGACAGTCAACCCTTCGGTCGGCCATAAATCGTCTATTGAGTGAGTTGTCGAATAATCAATTAAATCTACCATTTGAATTAAGTCTTGGAACATTCAAAATAATCATTTGTAGCACTTGCTCCAAGCCGTCTTCATCCTCAGTCTCCTCTTCGCTTTCCTCTTCCTCTGGCGATGCATCCTTCTCGGAGTCGTTTCTTTTTCATGTGACTCCCAACAAGTTAGATCGCTGTCATATTGTCATTGAGGTTCGTTGAAAAGGAGAGGAACCAAAAAAGTCAAACTTTTAGATGTTTGACCACGACTCCTCTGGCCAGGCGCTCTCGGTTGGCCACTGTGTGATCGGTCGCCTTGGCGATGGAACCGGTCATGCTCATTGGATCCAGATGCTCAAAAAACACGGTCTTCCCGTCTGCATGTGGCATAAAATTGGTCTCAGCTGATCTCAAAGAAAATTATTTTGTAGGAGCGTCCTCTCCTTTTAGTGTGTCAATTTACAAGCCGGTGATGTGTTGCCAAAAAAAGAAAGAGAATATTTATTTGTCATTACACGGTGTGATCACGGGAAATAAACATTTAGTTTTTATTCGAACGTTGAGCCTCCAGCCAATTCAAAAATTCATGAGGAAAACAAATTTATTCAATGGAAAGACCAGTTGACAATGATATAATTTCTTATCTCTTTTAAAAATCTTATTGCTCTTCGAGAAGAGGCAGTTTCTTTTTCTTTTTTGTTTATAAAATTCCAATAAAAAATATACAAATCGATGAAAAAATGGATAAAAATGGAGTGAAATTGCACCAATCACCGTCCCTGCAGTAGCAAATCGTCGTGTCGATTCCCAGAACCAATTCAGTTTTACAGTAGGATTTATGCTTCATGTGTGGCTCGTAGATATCCGTCGTCACCGATCGACTGCAAATTTTAAACTTTATTTCGCTTTCTGAACTAGTTAGCCTTTTTTCGGATTTATAAGAAATCTGCTGCAAAAATGTGATTTCTTCTACAACTTCGTAGAACATCATTTCTCAACAAAAAAAATAAAGAAAACTTCTAGAAAAATGTCAAAAACTCACGTAACATTCTCACATCCCTTTACCACATAGCCGTTGTTCGCCAGTCCGTTAGCTGAAAACTTTTATTTCTATTCCCATTGGAGAAATTCATTGAACTTTGCCAAAAAGAAAGAATAATAAAACTAGCCTGTGGTTTTGACACAAACATCTCCATAGCAGAGACCGTGCTGGCAGTGATTTGGAGACCAGCATTGGAAGCAGCGAAGTTTAAGTGCTGAAAGATGTATTTCTCTAGGGAAAAAGGGGAATCCAACTAACAATGCCTATAATCTTTTGCCAGTAGAGTTGAAACCATGCAAACTAAAAGGATCAGCGGAGTTTTCAGACGTTTCAACATTACATGCCTGCAAATATTTTTTTGAATCTACTCAACAATTAAATTGGTCAAGTATTAGTTGATCAACCCGATTGAATTGATATAGGGAAGCTGGAAAAAAATAATCGTTGGGTTCACTCTTCGGTTAAAAATGTCAGCTGATTGATCGTTTGAGCTGTGATTTATTTGAAAGAGAGAGAGAGAGAGAGAGGCTTATCAAACGCCATCTTTAATCTTTAAAGAACTGGGAATTTTACCAATTAGCAAATAAGGTAACCCCTTTGGTTCGTTTTATGCCAGAATTTAAAGAAAAATCAAAAGTATTGGACTAAAAAGCGAAAAGGCTCTGAATTTATACCCAAATTAAAAGAAAGAAGGTTGGAAGTGAATTCGAGTAACAAGGGAGCCCGATGTCCATTAGTGTTGGCTTCCGGTCGAAGCCTCGACTCTAGAATCATTCAACCATGCACTTTACAGCCCGAGAGGCACATACACACCACCTGGCCAGGTGATTTGCGTGAAAAATTGAGTCAATGGGGGCCGGTAGAAGTTGTGACGAAAGGCATGGCTCTCACCCAGTGAACCTGAAACTCGAGACAAACCAAAAATGAGCCGCGCGGTTTCACTCAATCTCCACTCCTATCGAGTGAGTAAATAAATGGAGGTTTTGGGGAAGAGGAGAGGGCCAACCCGAGCAGACGAGTAGGGAAATTAATTCATTACGGCGATTGAACAAAAAGACTCAAGGGAGGTCTTCTTCCAACAATTTTCGAAGACAAAAATCTTAGATATTTATTGGAATTGCTCTATTGGAATCAGCCTCTTTTTATTTTCGACAAGAAATCTAAACAAAATTTAAATTTTAAAGAAAGAGATCGAGAATGAAGATTTAGAGATAAAACAAAAAAAAAGTATTCAATTTTCCTTTAAAATCTACACTCGAACTCAATTATTAGTAGCTTAGTAGCATGCTAGAATAAATACATTACACTACACTAAGTATTTAAAATGAATTTATAGAGTTTGTAAGAGTAGCTCATCTGAGGAATCAGAACTCGAAGCCGGCTAATCTCGGATAATTGGTTTCTAGTGAGAGAGGGCAAGAAGACTTCTTTTATCTTCGTCTCTCTTTCCACCAACTAATCTAACCAAGGGAAAAAAGGATTTTTGATCAGGCCAGCAATTTTTTGAAAGTATTGTAGAATAAAGCCTCGCCTTTTACGTTCAGTTTGAAAGGAATAATTAGAAAAAAAACGCGAGATGCTTCACAAAAGCATATTTTTCAGGTTCTATTTTATGTGAAAAAAATGGGGAGGATACGAAAGCGAACACATGCGGAATCTAGTTCATCTTGTGTTGTGATTAGCCGCGAACAACTGCTTTTCATCTTTGGAGCCAAGTGCTCTTGGGCTACAGGCCAACTACATAAGCCAAGTTTCTTTTATTTTTAGTTTCTGACTTCTCTATTAATACAATGGGACAATCCAACTGAAAATAGATAGAGCTTAGGGCCGAAAAAAATGGCTTCCTGGGAAAAGGACACCCTAGCTGTCACCTAGGGCGTTACTCCAAAATTCAAGCCGAGATTAATGCGATTAAATGCGGCCAGTCGGAGCCGTAAAGGTCAAAAGGAGGGTTGAGCTTTGGATGTTTCTTTCGGGCCTCCAAAAAGAATTTTGATGGAACAAGTGTCATCTATTAGGGAGATGGAGAGGACAGATAAGAGAGTTGCTGCTGGGGACGTTCCTCTCTTCAGCTCTCGGGGGAGATATGCGAAAGAGAGTGAGAGACAATCGAGCATAAACAGACTACTTTTGGACGGCTATTCATATTGGAGGAGAACGGGCCGCCAAATCATTGCCTTTTTAGTTTGCAGAGTGAGGAGGTCCCCACGTCTCTCGTTGTTTCTTTTTTTTTCAAGCAGAGTTTAAAATAAAACTGATCGCTTGAAGGGGCGCTTAGTCTATTAACTTCAAAAATTTTTCCGTAGAAGCGATTAGTATGGAAAGTCTGTCGCCTTCTTTCCCAAACGAAGGCAATGATGTGTCCTGAGAAGCTCCTCTGTGCCGCCTAATTGGGGGATCAATTTGGAGGAGACACAGTACACGTTAGAACACGGATGACATGGCACGAATTAGCTACATTAGGAGCGCTCACCGAGAGGGTTTCCGGTGGCTAGACGGCCGGTTCTTACTACTTGCTGATTTGAGCTTTAGAGAATTCAATTAAAATATTCCATTGATAGGCTCGCTCATTGAGCTCATTAAATAAAAGTTCTAAAACAGAATATTCTTGAAGATGAATTCTCCTTTGAGGTCAATTCGACTGGAAGAATTCATTGAATCTTCTATCTGAGAGGACAAAACTTTCTCTAAGAAAGGAGGTCTATTTCTTGAAATCTCAGGGAGTGAGAACTTTTTCCTACTGAAAGGACTAATTCCAAAGAAAAAGTTGAGGTTTGAGACTATTTTTAGAGTCAACTGTCCAGAACAAATTGGAAAATACTTTGAGCGCGCCTTATAAATCTCTAAAATGATCTGTTGATAATAATAGGATGAATATTAAATACGAGAAAACCCCAAATCACTAGACAAATAACTAGAAGGAGAAAGGAGCCAAATGGGATGCCACGGGGCTAAAGCTCGTCTCAGATTTCAACTCAACATTTCGGCCTTCCGAGTGAGGATTCAACCACTTTAAAGTTATCTAAAGGGCCTTCTATGATCAGAAATCAAAAAGGAGTTGGGTTTTTTAAAGAAAAAGTGAAGAAAAAAAAGAATGAAAGGAGACTGATTAGCCGTGGAAAGGGGAGAAGATGCTGTTGGGGGAAAACAAAATCTTGTGTATATTTTTAATGCTGCCAGGATTAGAGGGAAATGTGTCGCCGGCCAATACCAAGTCAAAAGAGAGAAAAGTTCCTCTCGAAAAATGAAGTGAATCAGCTCGTAATGAGCTGAGGCGCGAAGATAAATCAGCGGCCGCAAGGTGTTGGGCAAATATCCGGCGGAGCCACCGGCTGACAGCCCGATTATGATGGATATGATCGTGTGTACCTCTAATGCTCCCAGCCACGAAAGCAGCAAGAGATCAGAAAAGGTGGAAACAAAATAAGCACAAAAGTTGCCTGAGAGAGTTTCATTGTCTCTATCAGAAGCGCAACGCTTTCCCAGAGACAAAAAGTAGCTCTCAGGGGAGGCGACGAGGCGCATTACCCTCTGGCATCGTCGAGCATGACAGATCGCCTGATAAAAGTGACATTCCGAGGAGAGAAGTGCTCGGCCATATTTTCTGGTCAGATTTTATTTAAAAATGCACCAGTTTAGGTTTTAAAAGGCCAAATTCCTTTTTTCTAATTCTGTTATTGCATATGTACACTATGCTTATAATATCGTTCTTCTCAAAATAAAGGGGAGTAAATTCAGTTTTCGAATGCCAGGAAAAACAGTAGCAAAGGATAATTACTCCATCATCAAGGAGGTCAGTCAACAGAGAAGATTAGGACAACAAATAACTGGAGAATTGTTATTTTTCGAACAATCTTTTGATCATTTTTGTACAATTTGCGCAGGAAAATCGTGGAACTGCCGTTTTTTAATGCAACATTTAGAAAATAAAATAACTAATTCAAAAAGTTTGGAATAAATTGTTCCCGATTCCTAGGAGAGACTTTTCTAATATTCAGCCGCTAATAGATTGTTTTCTCGTTCGTCCCTTCAATAAATCCGATTCGGAAGTTTTCTTGCCAAAAGTCGTAATTTGGATAACTTTTAGCAGAGGAGAGATCTTTTACAATCATCTTTAATCGAAGATTTTGGTAAAAATTCGACTAAAATTAAGGCAGAGTCCTTCTCAGCAAAATTAGGAGAAAGACTGGCTGAAAATGGTTGATAGTCTCCTCCTCTGTTCTTCGCCTCGCCCCGGCTGGGTCTAATTATGCCCTGGGGGGAAAGGGTGGGCCAAGACAAATTATAGAAAGTTTGGTTTTGGGAGGAGATCTCGTTTGAGCCATTAGGAGGGGACCACCCGCCCGTAACCAAGGACATTTTACGGGAAAATAATTGAAAATTCTTCTTCTTCATCTTCTGCTTCTTGCAAAGCCAAAAGTCAGGTGGATTGCTGAGGCTTGACAGAGCCGAGGGACGGCCGTTCAATTAGTTCGAGACACAATTTGGGCCACAGGGGGACACCCAACACTCACAAAGCCAAAAACAACCGCTTGACAAACGAGTCTGACGGGTCATTACGAGCTGGGAGCAAAAGAGAATGAAATATTCAGTTGGAAAAGAGGAAAACTTTCTTTTTTAGCTCCAAGATTTATTTAGATTCATTTTTTCTGAAAAAAAGAAGGAACCTCTTTATAGATGAATAAAGAAAAAGGCACATTATCGGGAGGTAGATTGCTTTTTATGAATGAGCGGTTGCCGGGAGGAGGAGAAGGCAACACACACACAGTCAAAAGACGACGGCAATCATCGCGCACGGCTGACTTCTAGAGGAAGCTATTTCTCGAGGCATTGAGACGCGAACATCTGGGGACAACTCGCTTCTTTTATGCTTGAGCGACAGGGATCGTCGACTTTTGTGGGAGATTGATCACAGTAGTCATCGCATCGGAGACGGGAGTTCTCATCTTTAGTCGGCAGAGGCTGACAATACAGCGGAGGATTGTTTTACGCAGCTGAAAAGAGATAATTTTGATGTTTTTAAAGAAAACTACTCGTTGATTCGTTAAAAGAAAGACATAAGCGTGAGACGTCAGGGACAAAATGCTGACAACAGTCGGCAAAAGGCTCAAATTCGATTGGAATCTGCAAAAATCACTATTTCAGTGGAGAACTTACGCCTCTTGTAGTTGTTGCAAGTAGTAGAAGCAAAAACAAGCCAGCCAGGAGCAGATACAGACAAAAAGGTATTGAAAGACCTAAAGTGGTTGTCGCCCTTTCTCTTCCCTTACTAGAAATAATTCGCTCCAAACTTTCTTTGAACTCATATTTGAATGCATTATTCGCAGTCGAATAAACACCGCCGAGTAGCACAATATCATCGTGAGGGGGGCACCATAAGCTGGAAATTAAAATTTCGTTCAAGCCTGATCCTCAATAAAGCGGTAAGCGGGAAACTTCTTGCTTTTATACATTTCTCAAAGAAGAAAAATAAATAAATAATTTGAGTCTAAAAACAAAGAACTTACAGATGCCTTTATGGACATCGAGGAAGATGACGCCCTCCCCTTTGGCATCGAAATAAAGAAAGAGGAATTCTGGATTGAAGCTTTTTCGACAGTTGAAAAACCATTCGACTACCACTTGGGTGCAGACGCAGATCCAAATTCCGGCGGTTATGTGGAACTGGAAGTGATTTTTTTAAATATTTAAACCGGGGTTTATTAGAAAATAAGATTCTTGCATCAAGTTTTTATACTTACCAACAATTTATGAATTTTCCTGGCGTTTTGATCAGAATAGAAGACTAAAACTCGCTCAAGCGATAAATGTGTTAAGCACAATTGATAGGTATAATAGCCGACGGTGTCGGGCGTCGAGAGTAGATTCAACAACAACGGCGAGTAGAAATGACACCCGGAAAGGGCGCATGGCAGGTAGACAACAAAATTGGGTAGGAGGAATGTATAGGAGGCGATTACCAGGGAGACTACTGCTCTAACAACATTTTGAGATAAAAAAAAGCTATAAACTTACCTTTTATTTGTCACCAATTTCGAACTCAAAATGACCGTATTGGCGATGATTCCAATCAGCGAGAGGGTCAAAACTACAGCAGCTTGAAAATATCTTCAATCATCTCTCAACGAAAGAGAAGAGAGAAATTTACCTATCATCCCAGAAGGTTAGTTGATATCCCATAAAAGAGAGTCCGGCTTTTGTGGCTTGGAGAACACAGTTTCGCAATTAGATTTCTAAGAAAATAGTTCCTGAAAAACAGCCTATTGGAGGGAAATAAAATCAAAATTAATTGAATTCTTTTGACTAGGAAGTTCCTAGGTGAAAGCAAGGGGAAGTTAGCTTAAAACGGCTTCCTATCAGTGGAAGATAATTTCCTCAAAAAGATAGATCAAATGTGCGGGTAGTCATGACGTCCAGACGGCTATTCTTATGCAAATAAAAGAAAACTAATTTGATTTGCGTAGTAAACGGGAGCAGCTGAAACTTGAGGCGATAACCAAACAAAGTTGTATCCATTGATCTTTGACCCGTTTTTCTTACTTCCAGCTCGCAAAGCCAGAACAAATTCTAGAAAATCTAATTGTATGTTCTTTTATTTTGTTAAGGTAATATGAGTGAACAATCACGAGGGGGAGAAAATTCAGTTAAAACGCGAATGTGTATAGAAGAAACAATTACTATATTCCCTTCAAGATTTATCCCAGATTATTTACAGAAGAATCTATTGACTCTCTAATATCCAGCTTTCATCTTGTTTGTCATTCAAAAATCAAGGGCTTTTCACAGTTCCCTCAATATCAAAATAACTGCTAGAGGAAGAAGAACTTTCTAGTTGGTTTTAGGTTTCTCTCCCAAAAGAATGTCAACTATTTACAGTTCGGATTACCTATCTCTGCAAAAGAGTTTGGGACGGTGTTTATTCGAAAAAGATCCGTCAGATGACGCCTAAGTTGACTCAGGCAAACAAGATCAAGGCGGTATTTAATCCAGAGAGAGGGGGCATCACAATTCAGAGCCTCAGAATGTCTTCCAACTGGTGAGTTCTCGTTTTTTTTTATTAGAAAAGCATAAAGAAAATCATTCTTCAACTCAAAAAGCTCTATATAAGCTCTTTTTTTTAGCATTCTGCTCTTGACAATCATCGCTAGCATTTGTCTATTCAACGTCATCAACTGCCAGGTGGTTTTGACCTCCCTCTCTCAAAGAATTACAAATTTCAGCTGTACAACCCGTACGCTACCACAGCCTACAGCGGCTACAATTCTCCAGGCTACAATCCTTATGCTTCCTACACTAACCCGTACTATTATGGATCCCCAGCTTATAATCCATACGGCTATGGTTATTATGGAAAGCGGTAGAGGAAATAAAGATGAAAACATATTGAACTTTAATAAATAAAGATAGATGAAGAAAGAACACGTGAGTCTCTCACTCCCTACGTAGTCTTCTAGTAGTACTGGACGAGAGCCAATTGAATAGCCGTAGATTACTCGCAATAAATTGTTCTAATTGACCAGATGATATTTCTTTTCCGTCTCTTTCTTTCTCATTTCTACGTAATTCGTGACTAATAGGTCTAGTTTTTATCAAAAAAGCGTATAAAAAGTACAAAATTGAGTATTAAATTTCGCTTTGTTATACTAACTTTGCTTTTTCCTAAAATTTGCTCGACTCTTGCTTTATTCTGTACTTGTCTTTATTTTCTTACAATTTTTGTTTTTACACATTTTTAGCAACTATGTTTCACGTGAAGTCCAATAAGAAGCATCGAAGGGGAAGAGAGTAGCCCAAACCAGGATTTTTCAGGTAATTTATGCAGAAGATTATGTTTTTTTTTAAAGTTTTTGGTGAATTCTTTTTGGAATTCAAGGATTTTTGAAGTAGAAAAAAAGAGAACATCAACTTTAATGTAAGCAAATACACGTAGATTTTTGAGAATCTGCACACAATAATCAAATAAATAAGACAAGTAGTCGCTACTTAGTGCGACGTGGTTTAGCTCCAATGGCGAGGGCTTGAATTGTGTCAGTCATCATATAAGGTAATCGAGGAATGGGACCAGTTTCTAAAAATATGTGGTTATATCTCTCAAGAAAGGAGACAAACCTCGATTGTTTAATGGCAACTGTTCAGGGTTTTCAATTTCAGGCTGAGGGAGAAACCAAAGAGGGCCTGATTGCAGGGTAACATCCGGAACAAGACTATTTACATCTTCCTGAAAAAGAGCTAGCCTTTGAATTAAGGAGATCTCGCATTCAAGGTTAGTACTTTTTTTTTAATTCTGGGAAGCCTCAAAAGCAAAGGAAGATTTAAAAAGTCACCTCATCTGAACTACACAGTAATTCGTTGGGTTTGTATGTTTCAACGTCAATTTCTTCGTCATCTTCTTCCTGAAATAATCTTTCTTTCTTGTTGGGGTATACGCTTTTTTTTCAGGACATGAAACTTACCCTAGTTTCCTGTTTATCCTCAACCGAAGCGTCTTCGTCAAACTCATCAAATTCGCCTTCTTTCTCGTGATATTTCAGATTCTCTTCCAACTCAGTAAAATCTGGAGCAAAGGCTGACCAATTTTCTACAAAAGTCTAAAAAAATCTGTTTTTCTTTCGGTCAAAAAATCTACTTGAGTCCATACGGAGACCTGTCCATTTGAAACAGAAAGAATAACGGGGCGAGTTGGATGCCATTGAGCATCAAGAATGGTTTCTCCCTTAAAAAGGTTGCAAAGACAAAGAAGAACGAGTTTACCTTTGCTCCGTTGAGTATTTTCATAAGAGTTCCACTCATTCTTTCCCAAATATAAAGCTGATGAGCTTTGGTACTCGCTCCACAAATATAGTTGCCATCCATATCCGTACAAACAGACTTCCAGGCTTGCTAAAAATTAATATTTGGACTAAAAATCAGCCGAAATAATAATAATCTTTGGAATTCTGTAAGAAAAACGGGCTTACCTTGTTAACAATATCCAAGACTTTGTTCAGAGGCTCAATGTTATTTCCTTTCGGCAATTCTAGAATGTCTTCAAGCCGGTAAACACGAATAACTCGGTCTTGTGTATTCGTCAAAATGAAATTTCCTTTCTTAGGCGTATAGATTTGCCTAACCTGAAAGAAACAAAATATTTAGCAATAAAGCTTCAAGGATACCTGCTGACAATTCTGCTGTTTAACCCAGGTAACTAATTTGATTGTTTTAGCATCATAAATTAGCAGTTTTCCCTGAAAAAATAAGCCAAATCAACTGAAATCTTACCTTGGATGTGCCTGTAATAATATATTTGCCTCTTCTATCGTAAGAAAGAGCGCAAATTCCATCATCAGGTGTATTTATAAGAGCTATATCGTTTGTCATAACCTAAAACAAAAATGGCACTAAAATAAAATAAAAACATACCTTCGTCCCCCTAGGATTGATGGTTTCTACAACAGGTGGTAAGTTATTCAACAAAACGACGAATTGATTGTCATTTCTAAGCAGAATTTATATAATTTACGGCGAGAAATCACCTGGGATTGAAGAGAGCCGTTATAACAACAGCACCGTATTTAAAATGCAGGTGAGAATTTAACTCAACACCTTCTAAAACATTCCAGACTTTAACCGTCATGTCAGCAGAAGCCGTGAGAAGAGTTCTCCCATCTCTTGACCAACACAATGAGGAAATCGGCAAAGCGTGAGCAATAATAACCTATATTTATTCCAGAAATTATAATGAGGAATGGCTCACTTTCACGATCTTTTGCGTCAGGAAATCGCAGATGAAAACTCGCCCATCAATGGCTCCAACAGCTACCAGCGAGCCCCATCTATTGAACTTACAGCAATTCGCACTCGACTGAAAATTGTATTTTCTTTTAAAAGGTTTGAATTTAATTTATTGTTGCAGACATATAGCCGGGCTATTAATGAAGCTCTCGAAAAAGGACAGTACCGTTTGAAGGTCGATTGTTCCTCCCTGTTCTTCTGGATATTGGACTCCTACGCCCTTATCTAGCAATTCGTTCATCATTTTGAACCTAAAAATCACTTTTTCATTTGAAAACGATTTTTCCCAGTCGCTTATGTGAAGATGAGAGAGATTGGGCATCAAAAATTGCATTATATGGAATTATTTATTAGAAGCTTATATATCTTCTAAATTTTAAGAAATAGAGTAGCTAAAACAAAAAAAAAAGATAGAAGCAAGTAAAATTTGCTAGAAACTAGATGTAAAAGCCAAAGAAAGATGCTATAATACTTATAGTTTGTCGATTATTGCTGTGCATTGCGTCCAATATTTTCGTTCCGACACCGCTTCCGCAGCATTTTCGAATGAATTTCAACGAAAAACCAATAAAAATAGCTAAAAATAGGGAGAAAGGAGACCGGAAAGAGTAAAAGAGGAAGAAAAAGTTGATGTGAGTGATGTTGAGACTAATCAATAAGTCCTAAATAACCTTATTTCCCTTGGTTCATCTTTCTGTTTTCTCTCTCTATGTTCTCTGTTTTTATTTGTCTTCAGTAATTTCTTAATTTCAGGTAAAATATGAAGCAAACAGCGAGGTTGCTACAACAAATAAAGATGTATTACGATATCGGATGCCCCTCGACATGGGCATCTCTAAAGGTTAGTTTTTATTGAGAATTTATCTTTTTTTTCAACAATTTCAGGTGCTAAAACAGGACATAAATCTAGCTCAAATAGACTTTCGGCCAGTCTGTGACTATAAAATAGATCTAGAGAGGAATAAATATCTTTCTGAGAATGAAATAAAAGGTTTGTTAATTATTTTTAAAAAATTATATTCAGATTTAGATCAACCTAGAGCAGATAGAAATAGACTAAAAGACGTTTCCGAGCATTTACAGCACGAATTAAAACATAATTGGACTGAGGTTTGTATATTGATTATTAGAAAGCGAATTTCTCTTTAAGATTTATGCAGAATCCCGGCAGCATGGTTCCATCTTACCGATGCTCTTTCTAACATCAATAAGAGAACATTTTCCAAGTTTGTATATCGCTGCAATATATCGAGTTGGATCGCGTCTTTGGGAAGAAGCCCTCCCAGTTCACAAAGGATGCTATCTAAGCACTTGTGCCAGAGAAATTGGTCTTCAATTTAGGTAAAATTTGTTTTATTTTGCAATTACAAGTTATTTCAGAGATTCGGAGGAAATTATATCAAGGCTATCACATCGGAACTACAAAAACTTGCTTACAGATTTTTGCAAAGAGGCTGTAAAATTTGGGGTAAGTATTTCTTTTTCCAACAGAAAGTTTTCTTCATTTTCAGGCAGTAGAATCGCCGTACCTCATTGACACCCAAACGACTCCTATAATTGTCTTCAAAGATGCAGCAACGTTAGTAAATCAGTGTTTCGCTATACCACATGAAGTTGTAGTATAGACTTAAGTAATTTATTTTGCAGAATGAATAAAGTTCACCCAAACGATAGAAATAACAAAGTTTTATTGATATACCCGGCTCGAAATCACAATTTTTACAAGCAAGTTATCGATGCTGAGCTTAGGAGCCAAATTGGGTAGAATTTTCATCAATTTTAGTGAAGGAATAACTTCCTCTGCCGTCCATGTGCAGGGAGTATTCATGATGAACCCAAAGGGATTTACGATGGCTCACAGTGAACAGAGTTATTCCCTCTTCTCGGCAAATTCGATACATCGCTCCTAAAGGAATCAGGATTAAAAGTTAGTTTTTTTGTAGTAGTTCGTTTCAGAAAGTTATTTTTACCTTCGACATCTACAGAAACAGCTGATGTACACTCATCTAAAATAGCAAATTGCGGCCGATGATAGAATAATCTTGCCATCTGAAATATCAATTTTATAAGTAGAATATTTCTCCTACGGCAATTCTCTGCTTTTCTCCGCCGGATAGCACATCCATCCAATCTTGGACTGAATTCCAGCCACCTTCTCTCGACAAAATGTTAGTTAATTGCACCTAAATTTTCCTGTTTAAAATATTTAAGGAAAGCAGACTTTTTCTAGCATATTCTCGAGATCTTTATCATTTATTCCCTTTTTAATCATGTCAAATGGCTTGTCCGGATAGATGACTTGATCACGGAGGGTTCCAAGGGTCATGTAGGGCCGCTGAAATTCTTCCTTTTGACAAAAAATCTATAAAACCTACTTGGGGCACGTAGAATAATTTCCCTTTGGCGGGTTTTGTCAATTTGCCTCCAAATAGCGGCCACAACTCGCCTAACACTCGGAAAAGTGAACTCTTTCCACAGCCGTTTGGACCACAAACCAGGACATTTGTTCCGGATGGCACCTATAATCTTCTTTTTTAGCCGGTTTCCTCTCTTCTAACCTCTAAATCCAAACTCTCAATTAGAACGTCACCATTAGGGGTGACAAGAGGAACATTTTCAAAACGAATTACATTATCTTGGATGACCAGCTCCCCTAAAAATGCGACCTAAAGAGGGAGGAAAGGCTAAATTACCAGAACCTGGGCGTAAATCAGTTGAGAGGAGGGATTTCTCCTTGGTTTCTTTTTCTTTATTCTCTCCAGTTGATATCATTGTCCTTTCATAATGACCTAGAAGATGTAGAAAATGAGATCCATTTACCTTTATCAAGATCTGCCAGCACTTTCATGAGAGAATCGACTCGAGTTGTGAATCCACTGAGACGAGTCATTTCCCTGCCGGCCAAAGAAAGTCTACCCAAAGCTTCGGCCAATTTGAACATCATCCTTCCAGAATTGTAATATTCCTGCAATTAGTTGAAAATATTTTGCTACCAAGTTACCTGGATCAGTCCATTTTTATCCAAATTTTTTAGGCCAGAATTTTTATCGAAGAAGGCTCGACTAACTGCATACCAGCCGACTATTGTGGCGAAATATTTGGCGATTATATTATCCACAAATCCAATCGAGAACCTGCAGGAATACTGTATTCTATGATGGAATCCTCTTACCGGAAGAGAATAACCTTGCGAAGATGTGCCACAAGATTGGAGAACGATCCCATAACCGTCTGCCGCTCTCTACAAATATCTTCACCCAGAAGTTATCCAAACCTATCATTTCCTTGATAAAAGGCTATTTCTTCACTATTCATAATCAATCTAGAATTAACAAAGCGGAACTCTCCTTCCAATGCTTGTTCTTGGACTGTCAAACGTCCAATCTAAGTATGTTTCTCTTCTTTTTCTATTTAAACAGAACTTACAGGTCGTCTCAGGTAGGTGAGAGCCACTCCGGATAGAAGAAGATAGCTGAATAAATAGGCGGGAGCGCTGAAGCCGAGAGATCCTCCCAGACGGTTGACATATAGGAGGACGTCGACAATTGGCTGCAAGATTCAATTCCACAGTAGCCCAATTGGCCCTCAGAGGGTGAAAAAGCTGTAAATTACCTTGGATAGATTGGAATAGAGTTCGACTATTCCCTCGCAGAATTTATCCACATCTTGGGTCAACAATTGATCAGCGTTTTGGATCCGATTGTCCAAATTTGACATCTTGTAGAAGGTAAAACCTCTTTAAAATCAAACTAAATCAGCAAATTCTCTCTCTCCACTCACTTCAAATACTGAGTGTAAAGATGTTTGGTCAATCTCTCTCTGAATCGAAGTTTTAGCTCCGACAATCCGACCTAAATATTTAGTTTTCTTGAGATTTTGAAACCTTGAGGAAGCTATTGACGACAGAGATGGCCGGCATGGCGAGGATATACTGCACACAATTGAAAATGAAGCCAATCTTGTCGCGGTCAATGATCGCACTGCAAAATTATCAATGCTTAGAAGTACAAAGTAGCCCACGCTTCGATGCTTGTAGCAGTGGTGATGAGCCAAACGTCGGCGTAAGTTCTACACAAAAGAGAAACAATAATTAAGACCATGTAGACGACCTAGAGGAGCTTTTCCCTCTCTATTTGAGACAAACCTCCATGGAGAAGACTCCTGGCACAAGAATTTTCAGAATTTTGACCAATTTGCGGAAGAAAACCAAGTCTACATGAGACTTTTCTGTTCGTTTTCCCTTTGGCTGCTTGGTTACAACCGGCTGATGGCTGCCAGTGCTTTTACCTCTGCAATTCAATTGAAGGGATGAAGAGAACCTGACTTTGTTCGTCGACTGTAGGCCTTAACAAAGATGGCGAAGGTGACCAATCCGGCCAGACAAGGGCCATACTGGCGGGGACTTAGAGTCGAAGCTAATAGTCCCAGTTGGGCGAGTTTTGACTGACCAGCCATTCTACTGAAATATTGGCTTTAGTAAAGCGGAATTGGGGTGAAAGATAGTCTCCATGTGCAAAGAGCTGTTAAGAAGAAGACAATCAGATAAGAAACGGGACAGGAGGAAAGAATCAGACGGAAGTGAAGAGCAAATAGCAAAATCAAGGCGGTTTTCAGGGATTGAAAGATCTGAGAAGATCTATCTTCAATCCCTGAAAATATCTCTATTTCAAAGCAAGATGGAATTAATTTGTGGAACGGTTCCACCAAAAACAGAAAGGGGTGCAAACCATGCCGCATTGTGTGATAATTTGCGCAGATACAAGGATGGCCTGGGTGCAGGGAACGCGCGACCTTTGCTCAGCAGAGAATAGCCATTCCAACAAAAACATTTGAAGGAATCAAAAAGATAAAATAGGTTGCTGATTAGTCAAATCGATACCAATCAGCTTCTGTAGAATTGGATCCTTTTCAAGCTCAAAAAGTTTTATTTCTTCTAAATAGGAAGACTTATCTTTCAGCTAAAAGAATAAATAAATGGAAATAAAATGAACAGTTTCACAGGTCGAGTGTAGCGTATAGTCCAATGTCTGATAAGAAATCAATTGTACTCGCACTCTCTCCCCGTGTGAAGGACACGAATAATTATGACCATTTGAATCATCCGAAGTCAAAATACGAATGGAACAGACTAAACATGAACTAAAAGCTATTTCAGAAGAAATTGCTGCTTTATCCCATGGAAAATCTCCAAAAGGTTGTTTTAAAATCCTCCTGGGCTAAAAAGAGCGCCAGAATCGATTCATAATATAGATATTTTCCAACGAATGAAGCCAACGACCATCTCATCATCGTCTGGATAGAGTTTTCTGTGAAATTCGAGTTGAACTATTGTCAATTTTTAATAAAAATCAAGTTTTTATTGCATTGCCTCGTTTTTGACGCAAATTTAGTCGCAAAGACGCTCAAGGAAACGAAAAAGTGTCCAAAATTTGTTGGTTTTCTTAATTTTCTGCTTGAATCTTCGCTCCTTATACCGCTTTAATTTCATGCGTATTGTATATTTAGCCAGTTGCTTCCTTCTTGTTGACAACATATACTTATCCTAACGTTTTATAGAGGTAATTAACAAAAATTATACTCTTCTTGTTTTGGTTGTGCTTATTTGAATGTCATCCTTATATTGTATTAATGCTTACTTTCAGGGGATGCTGACTAAGGACGAATTGGGTAATGATCTCTTCTCTGATTATGGAAATGAAAGTGAGGAAGAGGTTTGTTTATTCTATATTTTTTTGACTAAGATCTCGCTATTTTTCAGCTAGATTTTCATAAATATTTTGCCACCCAGGAGGAGTATGACAACTGGTATTGTAAGAAGGAAAAAGATCGAGAGATTGAGCTCTTCGATCGGATGGATAAATATAACATCGAAAGGACTAGACAAAGAATTAAGAGGGAATTAGAAGATAGACAGAAGAACAACATTAGCAGTAAGCGAATTAGTGTATTTCTTATATTTTTAAAGAGACTAACTTATTTGGAACCGATTCTAGTGCTTCAAGTGTAGCTTCATCTGATGAAAGGGAGCATCAATCTTTCAGAGATCGCATGCGAAAACGACCGTTAGATTTCTATTAGTAGTTAAAGTCATCACCACTTTTAGAGCAGCTCCGGGACAGGCTTCAATTCTTGCTCCTAAAAGAGATGTGGTTTGATAGCGTTTAGATTTTAAGCCTAAAAATTAGGTTGTCGCGAAAGAGCAGGTTCTTGGTGCTCACATTAAAAGAGACCAATTAGAGAAGACCGTCCACTCACCATTCTTTTCGGATCTAGTTATAGGAGCCTATGTTCTTATCAATGTCGGCAAGACGAAAGAACTTCGATCATCATCTATCGTAAGTCTACTGTTTTATTTTATAGGATATATTTTCAGTTTTGTGAAGTTATTAATGTTCTTCGATCTGAAAAAATTTACGATTTTGGAAAAACTAAGACAGATAAAACGCTCCACATAAGATATGGTAAATCATTTAGTTCATATTTATGCCTTTTTAGGCGACTATGAGTTCAATTATCGCCTTCTGTTTGTCTCAAATAGAGAATGTCCTAATGATTTGTTTGATGAATATCGACGCAAAGCCCAGAAGGCTAATACTCTTCCATTAGTTGAAAAGGTTAATGCTAAAACACAGCAAATTCGCCAATTGTTGACTCGCCCTATGACAGACAAAGAAGTTGGAGAGGTTAGTTTTTCTAAACTTAGTCTACTAAAGAAGACTATTAGGAAGTAAAGGAAAAGAACAAGTTTATCCGCACAGTTGAGCCAAAGAAGTGCTTGGAAAAGGCTGCACTCCTTTGCAAATTGCGAAATGCTCAAACAGCCGAAAAGATAGATTTTATCAGAATCAAAGAGCTTCAACAAAAAATTAAACAGTACGAAAGATTACGAACTCCTTCTCCAACTGTGGCTACAACTCCGGTAAGCTATTTGGTGTATTACTGGTTATCCCAACCATATCCAGAAACCGATGGGAACCAGCCAAATGTTAGAAGACATCCTGAAGAAACAGCCACCTTCTACTAAGAGACAGGGAAATAGAGATGGCCCAACAGCCTTTGAGGTTTCCAACGTTTCTGAGCGATCACTAATATCAAATATTCAGAAGGAATTCTATGAAAAATATACAGGAAACGTCCCGTTTACCAGAAAGAAGCTCCAGCCGCAATTAATTACAAGCTCGAAGTCGCGTACGCGTTCTGAAAGTTATTTTTTAATTTTTTTTTATGTATCCACAACTCAGATGAACTTTGTCCTCGGATAGATAGCAACAAAGAATCAACTCCTAAAAGAAAGAAGTTATCTCCGGTTGAGCTAGCTGAGCAATATAAAGCGGCTTCGAGTCCTTTGGATGAGTTAGAATTTCCGCCTAGAAACTAGGAAATTGTCTATTACTGTATTATCTTAACTATTTCATATAAATGTTTAAGCTAATCTAATGTCATCTGAAGTGGCACAGTCGCTAGACACTTATTTTCACCTTTTTTAAATGGATAGACCTATCTTTCAGACAAAAATGAAGCCTGGATTTAATTGCTGTCTCACGTAAGTTTACTTATATTTCTTAAAGTTTGTTATTTTTTAGATCAATCCGGCATGCGCGCCAATTTGTGCGACTTCCAACTGCTCAAAATGAGTGGCGCGTCTTTGGACAAAATCTATCTGTAGACTACGCAACTCATTTATTTATTCATGGATTTGAAGACAAAGCTACTAGCGTATGCAAGAATTTTCAAGATATGTCCAAAAATAATGAGAGATTTTTTGATAATTTAGGTCCAGCTCTCAAAAAAGTAAGTTAAACTCTCATTTGCCACTATTTTTCAGGCAACTTTTACAGTAATGGAGAGCGACCCATCCCGACTTGATGAATTTATTGCATTCTGTAAAGAGAACTTTAAAATATCCACTCCATGGGCAGTATACACTGGTGAATTAGAATATTTTCTAGAGAAGTAAGTATTTTTATAAACAAATTATTATTTTAGAGGGCAATATAACGAAGCTTTCCAGTTGGCCGCAAAACGTTCTCAAGAGATTAATGGCTCTTTTGGTCAATATGAATTGCTCAAAAATTGTTTTAAAAGGTTTGAAGAATCTATTAGCTGACTGATAAGCGCAGAAATGATATCCAAATGGCACAGAAAGTTTATTTAATGGTAGCCGAGAAACATGGGAAGAATAGTGCCCTTATGGATTTAGCGTTCGCAATGCTAATGAATGGAGATGATCAGCTAGACGCAGGAGGGAGGAGACTTCTCGAGGTTCTTTTACCCTATATCATTTTAGCATAATTATAGACGAATGGATTGTTCATAACTGGCAAGAAATTGCAATATTTGACATCGTTAATAAAGCAGGAAGATAAGGTAATCATTTTCTACTTTCTTCATACAAGTTTTTAGTATAATGTGCTTCGAACAATGCTCTTGGCCTCAATCAAAAATAAAAGTTCATCATTGAAGGATATTTTTAATCCTCTAAAGGAGTTAATGAGCTACTATTGTGAGTTCTGATCTTCCCGTGTCATTTCTGATCATTTTTAGATAATAGCAAGAACTTCAAAGAGCTAAAGTCTCTGAAAAGCGATCTCAAAGAAGTTAATTACGTCTTTCCTACCGAAATAAGTGTCGCCTTCAAGAGAGCGTTAAACGGATAAAATTATTCTTTTGTTTGTTGTTTTCAGATAAAGCAATTAATTAAGCAGGCATTAAAAAAGTTGATTGATCATAAAAAATAGCGTTTGTTTCTTAAAATCTAGAAATGCTCTTTGATCTAATAACTGAACTAACTAAAATCAATTTATTCTAAAGTGGTTTTTTTTATAAAAAGAAAATTAACAAAAATATAAAATTACTCAATGGGAAGCAGCTCTTCGAGTTCAATTGGATCTTCTACGAGGGTTTCATCGTCACTGAAGAGCTCATGCAGCTTCGAATTAAGATAGTTGTTGAATCCTAAATAGCGTTTCTTTTCTAGTTCAGCGTCGGCAATGGATTTAGCGAAGAATGTCGATTTGCCTGTATTTTCATTCTAGAAAAAGAATAAATATTACAAGCTAGCTTACTTTCTTTTCTTCAATTATGTACCCTTCTAGAGCACCACTTACTCCGTTAATTTTTAGGTGATATTTTACACTTCTCTCCGCCATACTTACCTAAAAAGCCTATAAATTACACACAAATAGCCCACTTTTGCTCTTTTCAACGTAACTTTGGCATCTGGAATGTTTATAATCATTCCTGGTTGAGCTGATACCACATGGATTTGGTCTCTTGGGAAGCATGAAACAATTTCGTCTGCTTTAGTATAAAGATATAAGCGATTTTCTGGTCTTGTAAAGAGTTCTTTCATCTCCTAAGCCACCTCTTTTGAAATCAAATAAATCTTAACTAACCTTTTTAGTTCTGGCAATCATATGATCCAATTCGTCTTCATCTTGTTTAAGAATGCCAATATCTTCTTTTGTTTCTTCGACTTTTGCTTCCAAAGTTTCTTCATCCATTTCTTCTATGTTTATTGGTATGCTAAAATTTTCAAATACACAAGCTGAAGAGCTTTAACTTACACTAATTTCATGCAACTACTATTATTTACGCCCTTTTCCAGCATTCCGATGCCTTCCATAACATTTGTAATGTCATAAATTCGACGCTTATACTTAGATCCTAGAGCATTAGCCGCCTGGAACAAACTGTTTGAAAAATATTGATAGAACTTACATCATTAATGTCAAATTCTCTTCCATTTGTTTGATTGAGAAATTCAATAAATCTTTGAGTAAGATATCCAAGAGATCTAACTTCTTTCTTTGTATTCTCATCATCTCCTTCCATAATTTCTAAATTATTTTTATTTTCTAGTATAACTGATGTAAAAATGAACCTGGAATACTGTGAATCTCAGATTTAGGCATTCGATTAAATATTGTTCCACTCTCAATAGTATATCTGTTATCGTTTACTCTCTGCAAATAAAATATTTAAAATATATGAAGACTTTACATCAATAATAGAGAGAGAATCTTCCTTTAATCGTTTGATTGGCGTTTGTCCCAATCCATTGGTGTTTAATGCCCTCTAAAAATATGATCTAAATAAGTCCACGTACCTTTAGATTGACACGGATTCTTGGAAAAAAGTATTCGGGGCTAAAATTAATGTAATGCTCGTTAAATGGTCGTTCCTGTTTAAGGTGAATAATTCTCTAAATAAATGATAGTCAGAAGCTTATCTTTAGAGCTAACCAATGAAGATTTATACATATGTATGGGTTTTGTAGATGGCATTCTTGTAAGCGTTGGTGGACTTTCGTAGATCACATCGTCTTCATCATCACTAGATGATACAATTTCCTGTTACAAATTTTATTGCGAATAAATAAAAAACAAACCGGTGGTTCCCCAATATAAGGGTTAAACATCGGCACAGGTCCGTCAACAACTTTATATCTCCTTTTAGGTTTTGGCGGAGTAACTACTTTTCTAGTTTCCTTTTCTAATACGGGCATCTCTGTGAAGTCTTCATTGTCTGGTTCATCTTCTAAGTTTACGACTTCTATCTGAAGTAATATTTATTTGAAACTGTTAAAGATATTTACTTTAGGTTTCAGGCTGGTAGGAGGATACTCAATTGTAGTCCAGACATCGTCATTATCTTCAATATACTCTTCTTGCTGATCATCAAAATAAAGAATTTGGCCAACATTTCTCTAGAAAATAACTTCAAGATATGTTAATCTTACCAATCTGTGCATATTCGGTGACATGTTAGGCATGTCAGGCTCCCATTCTTCATAAACTGGCTCATTCTTTATTTGAAGTTTCTGTTCATCCATGCCTACCTAGAATAGAAAAATTGCAAAAATATCATTACAAATCTTACATCATGTTGATCTTCTGGTTCTATGGAATACGGAATATAGTCTATTTCCGGACTCCAAAAATCGTCAACCTCTTGTTTAACAGGCTGGACTTTTCTACCAAAACTAGCATGCATCTAAAATTGCTAAATTAATAGATAAAGATAAGCTTACATCTTGGTCAGATGGTGCAAAAAACATCGGATCACATTCGGGTGCCATTTCTTCTTCATTCTGATAAATTAAATCGTCACAGTCCTCATCTTCCATTTCCATTCTGAAAACTTATAATAAATCTGTTGCTTACTAAAGAAAAGTAGCACTTGAAGACACAAAACAACAAAAAAACTAAAGCTGATTCGTCAAATGGCAACACTTTAGCAGTTTTAACACATTGACGACCGCGTGGCCGAATATGGGCCACGCTTTTTGGTCCACAAGGGACCGTGTGGCCCATATATGGCCACACTTGCACGAGTACAAAAGGGCGCCGGTCCCTGAGGCAAAAAACAAAAAAAACATGCGCGGTCGTCAATGTGTTAAGCTACTTTTTCTATAAAATGAAGTGCTAATACACAAATATAATAGAAGACAAAGCAAGTAATGACAAAGTTCGAGAAAGATGCGATTAAAAACTATTCTCAAAATGATCTTTCCCTCAACTTGTTCTTATTCATTAATTTGTTATGAATTCTATATACAATAAATTTATAAATTGAGCTAAAAACAATGAAACAGAGACGTAGTCGAACGAAAAGATATCAAAAAAATAACTTATGACATCTCATAAAGCAAATCACTGTTTTCATGTGTCTTAATATCAATCAGTGCAAACTTAGAAAAAATGATTTGTTGGAATAAAAACTATAAATAAAACTTTTTTCCTACTTTTTCAAAGCGATAAAGCTCAAAGTTTATTATTTTCAAAGAAAAGCAGCAGCTACAAAATAAAATTCCATCTTTAAAGCTCTAATCTTTCTTCTCCAATTTGCACTTCTCCACAGCGTTGGTGATCGCTCCAAAGTCGCATTGAAATCGCGATAGGGGAGCCTCCAAATCTGCTGTAGTTTTAACAGTCTGAATCGGACTTTTTTGATTAAAAAAATGAAGAAAACCTCAACACTTCGAGTAATTGGATCGAAGAGTACAGAAAAAGGACGATTCATCGAAGTGGCGTATTGTCTAAAAGTGAATTATTTTGTTTTTTTAGAGGAGGGAGACTCACCTCAACTTGATTAAAGCGTCTTGGATACTGTTAGCCACAAAATAGAGGGGCTGATAGTCGCTGTCTTCATATTTTTGGATGGCTGTGACGACTGGATCAAAGTCTTTGTGATCGGGAACGTCGGAACAAGCATGTTGGAGTTCGCCATAGGCAGAGAGGAGTCCAGCTCCGATGGCTTTTAGGCGTCCCTCTTCGCGACATAACCCAAATTCGACGATAAACCAATAAACCTGAGGGATTGGGGGAATCTCTTCTAACTAGCCACTTACGGTAGCCAACTTTTCTATTTGTTCATCTGTCGCTCCTAGACTCATCAATCCAATATCCTAAAAGCTTTGCTTTCTTTTTAGATTTTAAAGAAATAAATCAACCTGACTGAGTTGTGCCAGCTGAGGATCGGCAAACATGGGAACATGACCGAGTAGTTCGTGAATGAGATCTGGCTCAGGTGAATGGTGAGGATGGCCGCTATGGCGAAGGTAGGTTGTTGTCTGAATTCGTTTTTTGCTTAAAATTTGATCATTAGGATCACAACCTGAAAGACTCTGAACGCCAGACTAGCCAGGAAGTCTCTAGCAGATAGAAGGCCACTACAAGGTCGCAAAATGAAACCAGTTCTCCCTGAAAATTGCTCCAATTTTTTTTATAGAAAAAAGCTCACTACTCAAAAATGCATTTATATCCTTCAATTGGGGTATCTTTTCCGGCGTCAAGACAGCCAACTCTTCAAGCATTTTGAAATTCCTCCTAAATTTAGCTCACTGTTAGAAGCATAAGGGGAAAAACGCTACCGATAAGTCTCACACGCATGAGAAAGATGGAGCTCCTTCAATTTATCGTAGACCGCTGTCCAAGTTGCGTGTTCTTCTTGCGTATAATTCACACAGGGAATCGGATCTCCACTATAAAATATAATAACTAGAAGAGAACGAAATCAGCCTACTGTTTGTACTCCTTTGCTTGGTCGTTTAAGAATTGTCTCCTTGCAATATAAGCAGCATCTCCGTGACCCTAACCAACCATTTTTCTTGAAAATAAACCTACAGGATGTCTGGGATCAGTGGTTGGATCGTACAACGTCAGGCAATTGGAGCATTTATCTAATTCTGAGACGTGACGAGGGAACCAAGGTACTGGAAGTGACTTTAAAAAGTAAATTCCAACTCACTTTCTGTCTCTGCATTCCGTTTGTAGAGAGCAAAGTGAGTGAGATCTAGATGTTGCTGGGTGAGACAGCTAGCAGCTGAGATTAATTGACTCTTGGTACCGGAGCAATCTGCCAGAAGGTCCCAGCCTAGTGATTAATTTCTGCTTTTTTTCGACTTTTTTGGCTAACCTTTCTCAGATTTAGGCTTTCTTGTCTCAAGATGTTGAATTTCTATTCCAGATTCACTGAAGCATTTGACGACAGCTGCCAGAAATTCAGGAAGAGTTGCTGAAAAAAAGCTAGTGATTTTTCTACCAAAACTGACCGCTGCTATTCAAGACAGCAGAGAAGCCAATGACTGAATTCTCGGCTGCCCAGATTAACTCAACTCCCTCGTCGTTTAGCTGCTTCAAGATCTGAAATTCTTATTTAAGACTTGAGATATATCAAATCTATACCCGTTTGCCTCGCAGGATACTTCCCTCTAGCTGTTGCCTATGCTGGATGGTGTTCTCCCGTTTGAGGCCGGCACGTTGTTGAGTTTCGACACTCGCTTGGTGAACTAAACTGAAGCGACGAGGATTGATCGGCTTAGCTTTCGGGTTCTATAATTTTTGTGTTTATTTTCTGGGCTTCTTTTCTAATTGGCTGTTACCTGTTCGTTTCCCATCTCCTCCTTGACAATATTTAGAATTCCGTTCATTAGCAGAAGAGGGGAGAAGACTGCTTTCGATAAAATTTTTCCTAAATCTTTGTTTTTTTTGTGAAAGTGAAAGGCGCTCATTTCAAAGTAGCAGCCAAAAAGCATCCATTTTTCAGCTTTTTAGGAATAAAAAGGAAAACGAAAATAAGAAGGGCACTCCTGAGAGAGCCATTAGCCCCCTACCTGGGTAGGCGTATGAGGCGGCTATTTGTGCTCATAGACGGGATAATATCTTCCGAGTGGTGTCGCAAATTACTGAGGGAATGTTCACGTAGGGACCAGTGGACATTTATCTTAAAAAGAGGAGTAGAACTCACCCATTTTGTGGAGGATCTTGTGAACTTTCTTCTGTCTTGTGTCTTATTTGTGTTTATCAGGCTCGTTGTGTACGACTTGATAAAGTGACACACATCAGTTTCAAAAAATCAAGGAAACAATCGTAAATTCCCTTTTGAACTTAATCCATGCCTCTCTAGCCTAAGTTTAACATCGGGAATCACAACTTTTCAGGTTGTTTTATCCCTAAAAAATGGTCAAAATCCGTAAATTCTGGAATTAACGTGGGCTAATTGCCATTATTATTTCTCACCACCTTTGGAAGATGCCGCAATTTGCTGTGACCTACAAGATGCCAGAAAATAATCAAAGTCGTGTTGAGTTCTTCACAGTGGATCCGGAGAAAGACGCTTCGCTGACTGTGGATGATTTCTTGAGCAGGATTCTTTGTCGTACCGGCTGGGTCAAATACACTTCCTTCATCGATTTCCATCTGTCCTATCTTACATTACGACTAGCCAGAGGGGTTATTCTGCTGGGCTTGCTGCCTTTCGGCCATCGACTCAACCTGAAAATGCAGACCAAGCCGGTGCTCGATATTGTTCAACAAATCGCCCGAATTGAGGAGGAAACCTCGGTGCTGACGAAGCGCGTCCAAATCCTCGAGGAATTGACAACCTCCCTTTTGAAATTTGTTCCTGAAGCCAATAAAATTGATACTGCCAGTGCTGAAGCTGAGACGTCTACCGCCGACTCTGAATTCGGAACTCGTTCCAATGAACGTGAGTCTACTATCGCCGAATCGGAGTCGAATCTTGGTGGATCCGAAGCTACGATCTACGGTGCTGACGATACTACTTCTTCAGCCAATTCAGTTCTCGAATAGACTATTATTTGTTGTAGAAAACAATAAACATATTGTGAAATTCTTCTTTTTCAATTCTTTCTAGTGACTCTCCTCCTCACTATTGGTATCAAGCACCTTATTTCATACCACTCTTTCGAAAAAATATCTGTCTCTTTTTAAATTCAATTTTTGTTCAGAAGGACTTGTATCGAAGCTTCTTTTAGCTTTAGATTTGTGAGAATAAAATATGAAAAATTCTGTATTCTGACAGATTTGGCCCTGGTAAAGCCCAAGTGAGAGAGAGTTATTCAATTCAGTCCTGAGCCCTACAGGATGGTTGTGCTGCTTTCCTTCATATCGATGATAATTTGGAGTTTGATGCCCGGTTAGTTATTTCCTTTTAATAGGATTTTTAGTCTCGCTTATGCTGAACTGTAATAAGGAGAAAAAATCCGGAAAAGGACCCGCTACGAAAAGAACCTTGGAACAGATTGTTACTTCCGAATCTCTGGAACGTGCAGCTAACAAAAAGCCAAAAGAAACCGAAAAACTCGATTCAACTCAGCGCAACAACAGTCAGAAGGAGTCTGCTAAAATCGATCAAAAGAACGAGAAGAAGGCGACGACCTCGGAAAAGAAGACAAAGGAGAAGTCGAAAAAGGCGGAAGCTTTCATCCCTGTCAAGACGACTTTAACAAAGAAGGAAGAAAGCATCGCTAAAGGAGCAGTTAAGAACAAGAACGACTATGCCACCTTCAACGACATTGCTTCGGATTGGGACAGCCAAAAGGAAACCAAGAAAGTTGAAAAAAAGGCTAAATCAGAGAAAAACGAAAAAAAGCCGGCAAAATCTGAAAATAATGAGAAGAAGGGAGTCGATCCGACTGATACTACCACCAAAAAGACTCAGGACCCTTCTACGGATAATAAGAAGGAGCCGACTGAGGGAAAACCCCAGGAAGACAACTAAAAACCAAACGAGATTTTTTCACATAACCGGTTAATAAATTTTGGTTCGATGAGTATTTCTTTGTTTTTAACTCGAAAAATAGCATTGAGAAATGATCTCTGCTGCTTTTTTTTGGATATTTGTTCCTTTTCTTCTTGGCTGTAAAATAATGATTTGAAAGCACCGTCCAGTCGCGTTTGCTTTTGATCAAAAGCGAGACTCCGCCTCTTCGCTTTAGATTTTCCTATAAAAGGCCTTCAAAATTCATTTTTTTCATTCGGAACATCACAATGCTTCGACGACCTCTGCTGCTGCTAGTCCTCCTGGCTGTTTCAGCCTTCGCTGCTCCCTTATTGGAAGAGCCGTGTATCAACGATGGGAAGAAGGTGCCATGTGAGAAGAAGCAGATTGATGACGAACTGCCGGGCAAAGTGGAATGGAAGAAGTACGACGAGAAGCGCTTGGAGCCGTGTCCTGACGAAGCCGTCCAAGAGGATACTGGATGCGAAGTCTATGAAGATGCCGCCACTACTGCCGATTCGGTTGCTACTCTGGCTCCTGTTGCTACCCTGGCTCCTGTTCCCCAGACTACCACTGCTGCTCCCGTTGTTCTTGTTGGTTTTTCTTGAGCCTTATGCCATCATTTTCCGACTTTAAATAGCTCTTTAAAGAAGATATTTCAGAAGATCACCTGCCGTGATGGAGAGATTCGCTACAAGGACTCTTGCTATTATGTTGAGCGTGTTGCCAAGGCGTCCGTCTCTGAAGCTGAGAACAAATGCTTCGAACGCATGTCGACTCTCTTCGTTCCCAACGATCTCGACGAATACAAAAATGTGATTGAGAGCCATGCGCCCAAGAATGACTTCACCTGGATTGGACTCTACAGAAAGGAGGAATCCGCCGATCCCTCATTCCATATGGACGGAATGAACTACAAAGATTTGTATGTTTTTGTCCTAAAATCTGAGGGAAAAACCACTTTTACAGGAACTGGCTAAACAAGGGTGATATGAGCGCGATCAATTCGAACAACGGTTGGAGTAGTTCCTCCAAGTGTGTTGCCGCCTTCAATCCTGATGTCGGAAAGTACGACTTCTACTATCCCTGCACCTACAGCTTCTATTATGTCTGCGAGCGCAATCTCCTGGCTGGAACTGACACTCCCAAAAAGTTCTTCTAACCCAACCTGGTGATAAATGCAATCAATAAATGTAAACCCAACAAATCTGTATTAATCCTTGATAATGAGCTTGCTTTGCGATTTCTGATATCAAGGTGAAATCGACGAAGCGATTAAAATGACGCTGAGCTATTTGTCAATTTTTATGATGATACAGGGGGCGCCAATTATCCCAGTCAATTGGCCTTCTCGCCTCTCTAGAAGATCCGCTTTTTTTCGATTACTCTTTCTTTCTTATTTTTAACCCCAAAGGTAAAATATAATTAGGTTTGTAGAAAGTTATGAGCTAGGGCCGCCAAAATAACTCCAGGTTTGCGTAGATTTTAGATCTTTCCTCTCTCGATCTGCGAAATTTCACTTTGTTTAATTCTATTCAGCGAAGCTGATTGCCTTCCTTACGTGGTTAACCTCCCAAAAGACGAAATATTTTTAAATAGCGGAGGATATTTATTACCTCCCCAGGGAGGGAGGGCATTAACAAATTTTGAGCCACACGAGTTGGAGTTTCTCCAGATTTTTGCTCGCCTGATTGTTGCTCTATGGTTATTCTACGCGTCAACTATGAACAGAGGAGTAAAGCCGAGGAGGAGGCATTGTGGGGTGGAAGCCAGTCAACTTTTATTCGATTAGACTGCGGATGAAGAGTTGCACTAGGGAGGAGAATTCTGTAGAGCTCCCGCCACAGTTGACTCCTACTGGAGCCCAGTCGTAAGATAATCCCATCTTTCCGCCTTCGCTAATTCTTTTTGCAATTTAAGACGAATGACGTGTAGGAAAGAAAAAGAAGTCCACGTGAAAAAATCTCTCTTTATACTCGCCTCATTTCCACAGCAGCTCAATTGAATTGAATCCTCGTAAATCAGAATGCTCAAGTGGCTTCAAAGAGAATTGCTTCCGGGTGCTCTTCTTACATTAAACCTTGATCTTTATACTCATTGAAGGTCAGAAAGGTGTTCCTTTCGCCCAGTTGAAAAGCAACCGCATTCAATAAGTTTTTCAGGAGGTAGGTTAGGCTTTATTCCTTCCTCAAATGGGTTGTTTTTCTCGATTTTGCTGCACTTTTCGGCTTTTTGTTGTTCTGCAAAGTTGCTCAGCGCGGACTCTTCTTCGACTTTGCAAAATATCGAAAAATCTAAAAGTCAAATTGCCTTAGATTATTGTAGTTAGGCTATTTTTTCTCCAAATCGATTTTCTCCGCTATTTTTGCTGCCAAATGAATAAAAACTAAAAATTCCAATTGAGAAATGAACAAAATAAGATGGAGTGTAGTTCTTCTTTCCTCCTTTAGCTTGGCTTCAAAAGAAAGGCGAAGCGGAACTTCCAAGGAGGAAACTGTTCACGTCAAGCCCTCTACCTGTTTTTCATTGTTTGTCCTTAGGACGTACAATTGAAAATATTCTAAGTAGATGTTCTGTTTTGCAGAGGAGGCAGAGCTCTGTTTGACTGGCCCGTTCGAGGCCTACGGGGAAGTACATACCGACATTTTGGCGTAAACTCACTTTTCTAAATTTAAACGCGAGTCTCTCTCTCGTCATAGAAAACTTCCCTGTACTAATCAAATTGGGAGTAGATCAAGATTTGATTCGTCAGTTCAAATAGAGGGCTTCCAAGGCCGCTTTTCTCGTACGAAATGGCGTTTTAAGTTTTTAAGGGTTTCTTTTCAATGTCATCTTGAGACAGCCTCGTCGATTATTATGGTAGAGCTACAGTCTTAATCTAATTTCTCAAATCTTTCTTTATTTTTAGTTGCCTTTATCCCACACGCTTTCCCATCCACTCAAAAATATCTTTCCTCTCCACGCCATTACCTCATAGCTTTTTGTGCCGACGCATTCACAGCCATGCCTTCTCTCCCACGACCTCACAATACGGCCTCTATGGCGGGCCCATCTAAAATATTTCCGTAGGAGGGTCTCTCTCTCCCCCTCATATATTCTTCTTCTCTTTACTTTCCTCGTGAGATGTCGGTCCCAGCGGGAACTCTCTTTAGCCGATCAAAACAAAGCTCTTTCTTGGGAGATAATCAGCCCCGGCTAGCCAATTAGAAGAGGAGAAATCTCATCTCCTCACAGCTGAGGGTGCACTTTATTCATTGGCTCGAGTGGAAGTTCTTGTCCAGTTGGGTTATCAGAGATTTCTTTTGAGTCCACTCATTCCAGCAGCAGCTGGATCCTTCTTCTTAAAATCTTGGTCATCCTTGATAATTTCATGAGCTCTGAGCGTTCAAATGCATTCTCCTTCGAGCCGACTCAAAACAACAGTGACTTTCTTGGTCCTCGCCCTTTTTTTAAGTCGCTAATAGTGGACCTTCAATCCCACACACTCGAGGATAAACGCCGAGATTTTGAGCTCGAGCTGTTTTTGACTTCCCTGTCTGGTTTTCGGCTCATTTACTCGCTAAATTTCAGGACCAATTTTCAATTTTTTCTAGTCAATTTTATGTTTAAAAAATTGAGCCGATTTGTCACGGACAATTTGCGGCAGTAGGATGGAGGAGCAGTCAGTCTATACCACTGCTGGCTTCCAAGAGGAGAGTCGTTACTACTGTAATCTCCCCAGTTTTTCCCCCTCTGCTTTGACGCACTCCTTCTAATTGCTCTCAATTCGTTCTGTCCAAAAAACTTCGGCAGGTCCTCCGCCGCCAATTATGATTTTGATCATTCACATTCACCTCCCCATTTCCGGACTTTTCAATTTGCTCTCTGTAGTTCCACGCACACACCTCTCGCATACTTCGAATCATGCAATTATAAGCCTGTCTTATTTTTGGAACACAAATACAAATGACGGCAGCCGAGGACGGAACGAGAGTTTTCTGATTTTTTCAAGACCGATGGAGATGAATAGAGAAGGAGACAAGTTGTGGAAAGTGGCACTGAGAACTTTTAGAACGAGCTCAGCTGTCTCGTCTGATGCGTTTTCCTCTGCTACCAAATTCTTCAATTTCTTACAGTCTCAAGTGCTAAAAACGACCAATCTCAGACATTTTTATCTCTCAAAATTGAGAGCATTTGGCCTCTCTTTTAAAGATCACCTCAGTCTCTAAACTTTATCCCGGATTCTGTCGGCGGAAGTCTCCAAGTGGGAGAGAGAATTTCCGGTCAGTTGATCTACAAGGAGAGAGAGAGTCAATTTCCACGTGTGTGGGTTGCACTTTGACTTTTCTCAATGGCGTGCATGTATTTTTGAAGCTCTGCTGCTAAATTAAATCAAAAGGCAGAGCAAATGATGTGGGGTACATTGGAAGAACTCGAGCGGATCCCCCATTGAGCCCTACAGTTTTATTTCTATCTCATTCGATTTACATCATAATTTCCTTGTTTTCGCTGTCTGCTGGTCTCGAGGGCAATCCAGCCCTATAATTATAACAGTTATCCAATTTCAATCCCTATAAATCTACCGTATTCTTATATGTCTTTTTTAATATCTACGTCTGGCTCTATATAAGCTACCATTTTCTAGGTAAAACACACACACACACACACGCACAGAGCCGTCATGAAGTCCACACTCGTCGCTGCTCTTCTCCTCTTGGCTGCCGTCGTCTGCCACAGTGTGAGTCTTAAAAGTCGCTTTGAAATAATTATGGCCTTCAGAACGGCGCAGCTATCTATGAAAAGAGGGCTCCGTTGACTATGAGCGCTTTTGATAGCTTGGGAGGAATGGGACTCGGCAAGAGGAGTGGATACCGTACCTTTTGGCTTGGAAACAATGACCTCGGATTGGAGAAACGGGCCCCCCTGAGCGCTTTCGACACTCTCGGAGGCATTGGTCTTGGAAAACGAAGCAATGACGAGGATGTGAAGCGCGCCCTCTCCTCTTTCGACACCCTCGGTGGTGAGTCCCCGCAACTTGGTTGAAAACTTCTTGTAGGAATCGGACTCGGAAAACGTTCTCTGGTTCAGTATGGAGACGAGAAACGCGGAATTTCGGCTTTTGATAGTCTTGGAGGAATCGGACTAGGCAAGTAAGATGCGGTGAGAGGTCGGCTTCAACATTTCCTGATGCTACGAGAGATGTTTCCTTTATTTTCGGGGAAGAGGTGTGTTCCCCGATAAATTTGAGTTCAATAAATTGTTAGTAAATTGGTTTGTCTTTCAAAAAGAGTAATTAAGCAGAATCTGAGACTTGGAACGCGAGACTAGTTTCTTTTAAAAGTAGGACTCGAATTCTATTCTCTTAAAGAGAGAGTTAGCAAAAGAAGATATTGCTGGAGACGAAGGAAATGAGCAAAGACCTAAGAGGTTCAAAAAGCCAAGAAAAGACCAAACAAGAACAACGTAGATATACCTCGCATCTTTAATGCGCTCTAATTTAACTCGGGATCTAGTCAAACTTGTATCCCGGCTTGGCGCGACGACAGAGGACGATGCAGTTGGAGGCAGCGGCGGGTCCGACGAGGATGTTTTCCTTTCCGCCGAATCCAGCAGAGGCCTTCTCGTTCCGGACATCAGTCTTTCCGAGGATTTGCTTGCCGTTGATTGTGATCACTCCAGGAGAGATGTCTCCTTTGTGGTGGTTGATGTGAACCGGATGCCAGGTCTTCTCGGTGAAGACAGCAGCCTCCTTGAACGGAATCCAGCCGTAGTCGAAGCCACGGACATGCTCCGAGAGCTGGACGAGGAGCTGGATCGAGCCGAGATTTCCCTTGTACTCGTTGTTGAACCAGCCGAAGTCGGCAGCGACCTTTCCACCTTCATTCCAGACACGACCCATCACAGGCTCTCCTGCCATATACCAGAGGGCGACATACTGATCTGGGTTTTCGCCAGGAATAGTATCCAGAGTCTTGTCCAGAGCCTTGACGAGAGTACGAGTCGGCCAAGGATCTCCAACACGGATGTCCATCCATTCGTTGAGCATGACCCTGGAAAGGATAAATCCTTAAAAAAGGAAGAAAAAGACTAACTTGGGAGCATTAGGAGCTTTCTTGCTGCAGCCGGGGCATTCGCAGTTTGGCGGTCCACCGATGAAGTTACGGGTAATAATCTTCATATTGGCTAGGCTCGTCTCACCAGACTTTTGGAGCACTTTTCCATTAACCGAGAATTGAGCCAGCTCGGTCTTCTTGTCGACGTAGCCAAGCAGAGGTCCATCAGGAGAGTCGCCCCAGAAGATGGGCAAGGAGTCTCCACAGTGAACGATCTCACGACCATCAGCCTTCGTGAGACGATCCTTGTAGTCGATCCACTCGTACCAGAAGCCTTGGGTGTTGTGGTCTCCGGTGTATTGGAGAACTTGAATCTGTCCTTCAAGCTGCTCTTTAGTCTTGAGCTCGGCGTTCTTGTAGGGGAACGAGCACTCGACGACTCCTCCGTTGTTCCAGCTGTGGCCGTGAATGGGCTTGCCATGCTTGTACCACAGAGCGACATACATGTTCTGTTGAAGGGTGACCTTCACAGGATTCGGCGGGAAGGGAGCTCCGATCGGCTGGAAAGCCCAGGTGTCTTCCTTGGGAGGCGGGTTCTTGGCTACCATCTTCCGGAGAATAAAGAAACCAAATGTGTTTAATCTCGAATCTCCGCTTCTTTTATACTCATTTCAATCCTATCTTTATCTTGTCGAGTCCTGCCAGCTATCCCAACTTCTCTCCACTTTTCTCTTGTTTGCCTCATAAAAAAAGAGTAAACCTCATTTAAACATAGTAAAAGTGGCACTAAATGATCAATTTCCCACGAGGTATCTTCAGTTTCTTACTTTTTTCAATACAAGTCGTTACTGTTAGCTGAAAAGGTCACAATAAATGTTGGTTTTAGACAAAAATGGCTATAGTTTTTAGGTATTGCAAAATCGCCGCCCTATAGAGAAACTATTGCTTAACTTTACCATGAAGGGGTTCGTGCGATTGACATTTCCAAGCGGTTAAATGTATCTAGAAAGCTTGTTTCCACGTCTATTTCGAGGTTCAAATTGGGTAGCTGCTGTAACCGTTCTAGTCGTTAGCGGCAGGCCTGACAACACAAAAATTGAATCATGGTCACTGGGGCCCCTAAAGGTTAATAGTTCCGAATGTTCATTATTTGAGAGGAAAAAGGCGCTATGAGTAAGAAAAAGGCGTATTTGATTGGAAACTCGAAATACAAAAAAAACGCGATTTCGTCAGCAAGCAGAGAAAAAAATCAACTGCTGGAATGGCTTTTAGGACTTTTTGTCTAAAACCAACATTTATTGTGACTATTCTTTATTTTTTTAAATACTGGGGAACTCTTGGGAAAACTTAAGAATTCTTTCCTTGAAACTCTTATTGATAATTTGACCTCTGGAGAATCAAGATCTCTTATCGTTTTGATCAGCACAAATAGTTCCAACTAAAGCAGTCTTCACATAAGATTTTAATTAATAATCTTTAGCCAAAAGTCTCTAAATAAGAATAAAACGTAAAACTAAATTTACAATAATTAGGAAAAAAAACTTATTCCCATAATTATTTCCTTCCCATTCCTCACAAAAGAACCCGACAAATTAAAATGGAGTGAGTTTTTAAAAATATTTTTTGATATATTTTCTCGATATCTATGTTACTTCTAAATAAAATCCGCTGAATCGATTTCCTTGGAATTCTAGAGGCTAAAAGAAGAAAAAAAAAAGAAGGAATAATCAGTATTAATTTTATTACGTCTCTTTCTAGCAAACTTGGTGAGTAGGTACATTTATTTTCATCCTTGTCTTAACTTGGCTAGCAAGTTGGTGAGTAATCGTTTATTTCTTTTTTTTTCTTGTGTGGCAGGCGAGCAGGTGATGGTTAGACGAGTTGTAGTATTTATTTTCTTGTTCTTTATTTGAAACTCCCTTGGCTTTCTCCTCGAGTAGAGCGAGTTGACGGTGAGCAGGAGAAAGATCTTCAGAAGATTGAAGGAGAGAAGATAAAAACTCACCTTTCGGTCGGCGCAATAGGGAGCAACTGACTTCGGATTAGGGGAACAGCTCAAGTCAATTTAGTCTCAACCTGTTAAGGATTAGTTCTAAGAGAGAGGGACTGAGGAATCCTCAAAAATATAGTTAATTTTGTAGAGGAGATAAAGCTCTACAAGGTTTTAGAACATTTTCTAGATTCTAGATTTTTGGTTCGGTATGCACGTATTATAATCTTAATTTAATTAAACCGACTTTGGGTAATTGTAATTAGTCTAATAAATCGTTAATAATTTAATAGACTAGTTGAATCTTAGTTTAATCTTGTACATTCACGGAACACTATATAATGGCCGATCTCGCTCAGCCAATCGTTCGCCAACTGAGAGCTACAGAAGATGACCTTCAAGGGCTACTTTTCTCTACTGCTCCTCATGGAAACGTCGCAGCTGACTGTCAATTGCAACTGGCTGCCGCAACAACGATCTTTGCTTCTACCCGTCGTCGGATTTACCGTCTGTGTCATTCTAATCGACCTGTCGTCGCTCTTCACCTTCGCTGGTCGAGAGAAATCTCACCTGCCCTCTTTTGCTGATTTGTCACGCACCACTAAAAGGAAGGGTCTTCAAGTGATCTTCTGGCCTCTTCCTGCCATCAGTCGCTACAAGGATGCGTGGTTCGACCTTTCTTCGATTGGCCCGACTCCGCAGACATCTATTAAAAAGTTATTAAATATATTGGAAGGACTGCCCGGCTGGATTCTACGACCAAGACTGATGATGCTGCTGGTGGAAAGCGAGCTATCATCCCTCATATCTTCGCTATTTAAGATATTTCCCTGTGGTGGTCTTAATTTTAAAATTAAAATTTAGCTCGTTTTTTTCTGCTTCTTTCCTAGACTCTAGTCTCCTCTAGTCAGCACACTATTTCCAATAGTCATCCATTACTAGTAGAGACTTCCTGCGAGAGTGGAGTTTCCAGCGTTGCACAATAGAGACGCAAAACTGCTTCAAAAAGGGCTTCCTTTGTCATTTTTTTAAGGATAAAACAGCCTCGAAATTGACCTAGGAAGTCATCTTTTCCTTCAAATTAGGCCGTCATTTCTTCAAAGGGCCGCATTTTATGATTTGTGTTGGTCTAAATATTGACCTTCCCCCTGGCTATCAAAAGGTGACCATTTTTGTTTGTTCGCCAAGCTCGCTTGCTGTTTTTCAACACGGCCAAGTAGAAAAGGAACAACGCCGGCTGGACTATTTTCATGGACGATTTGTTAACTCTGTGATTTGTAGTCAGATTAGTGCTGGCAATAAATAGGCACAGAAGGCTCACAAGGCTTTTAACTAAAAATGGACTTACATCATTCTGCTTTCTCTCCCAGGATTTTGCAGCTCGTCTTCCTCAAGGTGAGTTTTTCTTTCTTTTGTGGAAATCTAGCTTAATTGTAAGGCAGAGGCTGATTTCTTACCCAAATTTTGATAGCGTGATTCGATTTATAGACTTATTTTACCAAATATGAAAGCAAAAGCTTCCAAAAATTGATATTAAAAGCACAAAATTACGGCACTTTTTCAGCTCCCTAGGCGAAGTTTGGCCAACCTCTACTGCTCTTCAAAGTCCTCTCAGCTGCTTGCTTGCATTATCAGAGAAAAAGATCTAACCCGCTTTGAATCGTCTCTCCTTCAGTTGAAAAACCTTCTCCAGGTGGAGAAACTTCAAACAGCGAAGGAAAAGCTCTCTTTTAGACAGAAAAATGGCTAATTTCTTTGGGTCTAAGCCAGGCTAAATCGAAATTGAAGGCAGAAAGGGATAGAATTCAACGATTGGAAGAGACTTTGAAGAGTCTCCCGATTGGAATATCCATCCGCCATATGTATAAACTTCTCGTTTTGGAGTACGATTCCTCTAGAAGAAAGGAGAACGCCCTTGGCCGATATATCAGTCTCTTGGATGTTTTATTGGCCTAATAAAAGTAATTTTCTTGGCTAAATATTGGTTATTAAAACGAAAATCTTATCCCTCAAAGCGGATCTAAATAGAGCATTTATTTTTACAGATATCACAGCTCGAGAAATCCAGCTCCTTTTATCCACAGGCTGCAACAGCTCCAGAATCCAGATGAGGGAAGAGAATGGCATACACCAGTCGGGATAAGACCTGTAATTTTCTATCATTTTCGCGGCCAAAAGGTCGACTCTTACCTCGCCAAAAGCCACAGCAGCACAGAGCCAAATGTTGAATGTCATGAAGATTAGCATCAAGCAATAAGCTAGCACCAATTGGATGAGATGTAGAAGAGAATCCAGCACTTGAACCCCAGAGAAGCTGGGAGAGAGATGGATTCTATCTTCTGGAGCGACTGGATGAGCCAAACTCTTCTGAGCATTTCGGTAGGTCCGCAGCCATCGAACTGTCTCCATGATGAAGCACATCAAGAGGACAACAACACAAGAGAAGAACATCCCTAAAGGAAAGGCATGACTTTTTTCGGTGGAAGAAGGACGGGACAAACCAATTCCAGAATCGGGCATCCACCAGCTGAAGAGAATTGTCTCCATTGTGCCGAAGTGGAAGGCCATTGCATGCCCCATCGAGTGGGCTCCAACCTGAGAAGAATCTACCGAGACATGGTGATGATGGACATGGTTATCGACTGTCGACATTCTGCCAAGAGGTTTGTGAAGGTGAGGGAGAGAGAAAGAAAAAGGAAACTAGAATTCAGCCGAGAGAAAACTAATAAAAACGACGAAAATAAAAGCCGACCGGCTTGTAAGAGAGGTCTTTTAAAGTACTACCAAGTGAACCTGGAATTGAATTCTGATTCATCATGCGCCGTATCAACCAGAGTCTATTCAACAATAACAGAACAGTCATACGGCTCGTAACGTGGAAATCGAGAAAGCCTTTTCTCATGGCAGTCAAAACAAGACAAGCAGATGAAAAGCAGGCAGGCTGAGTCATTGAAGAGCCATCTGACCCACAAAAAAGTAATATTATTTGTAGGTTTTGACTCCAAAAATTTCGGGGCAATTCTTCTCCCCAAATTGGGACAAAAGACCATCAAGAACTGGATGTAGGGAGAGAAAGAAGATTCACCTCAACCAGACCGGCCACCGGTAATGCCTTGGATCTGTCTAGTAGTGCGAACACAACAAATATTATGACACCATCGAGGGGGAAAGGAAGCGCAGAGTCAGCGGATAGATGTAAACAAATGGACAGCGGAAAGGTGCGCTTGGCGATCGAAAGGAAAGCCGTTTCAAGTCGCTTTTTTAATCTAAATCTCAACTTTTAGACTAATTTAGTTGGAGAAAAAAAAATCGATTTTTCAGCTTATTTTAGTCCAAACATCGAGAAAATAGGCGAGCCGCTTGCTTAGAATATCGATTTTCAATAAAAACAAGAGGAAATATAATACTTTTCCAATCCAATAGAGGTATCTATAAAAGAATTCAATTTCAAATCAAGAATCACCTCTCAATAGGCGCTTTCTCTTCACAGAACAAAAGAAAAAAGAGGAGAGAAATGGCATCTAAACCGTGGAAGGGAAAAGAATCAACAGGATCTGCCAGCTATTAAAAGCGAAAGTTTCCAGTAAAACTCCCCATCCGTACAGCTGAGAGTACTGCGTTATTACACTCTTGGACACATCAAGGCGTTCCTTGGAAGTGAATCTCGAGGATGTGAGGAGAGGAAGAGACCGGCTGACCTTGATTGAATCGAAGCCACTTTGATCCGGTTCTCCGAAGCCTATTGGCAGTCTCTTTTTCTCGCGATGGTAGCAAAGCGACGACATTGATTCGAGATTCAGCTGGGTCAAATTGATTTTTCTATCTCAAATCTGAGCATAAATAATTCATCTTGAAATTGAGAATATAATAGATCTCTCCATTTGCAATGTGCGAAGGAATTTAGGGAAAGAAAGCTGTGGAGACAAACTGAGTAAATACAAAACAGAGGTTCACAACACGATAAGTTAACCCGTACTGGGTACACAAACTCCTCGATTGCAGAGAAAATTCAAAAGCAATTCTCCATAATTTTCTATCATTCTCCTCCTCCTCCTCCCCCCAAGATTCTACAAAAATAGCTCAAATTCGAAGAAAACAAAGAAAATTAAAAAAAGAAACAGTTGCTTTCCGATTATTTAGTGAATCGATTATTCTTTAGAGATTATCCGGGGCTGAGTTAGGAGTCTCCTCTTTCTCCGGTTTGTCCTTCTGTTCGCCTGTGCTGAATACCATCGAATGCTCATCATAAGAAATCTTCTGATCTCCTTCTAAAACGACATTAAACGTCAGCATATCATTCTTTCCATCCAGCTCAGCCACCACAACCAGTTGAGTCGTCTGTCCGCCGCGTCCCCACAGTTTCGGAACACTGCTGATCGCATAGAGCCAACTCCTATCGCATTCTCCAAAAGCACCAACCTGAAAGAAAGAGAAATATGATTGGAATTCTAACAAAGACCAACTCCACAAGCCATCGACAACGTCGTGAAGAAGATATACATATCGGTGCTGAGTCGAATCCTCGTCAACAGCTTCTCTCCATAATAATAGCCGCCTCCAGTCTCGACCTGAATTC
The DNA here is from genome assembly GCA_932521405.1 of Oscheius sp. JU1382. NCBI lineage: Eukaryota > Metazoa > Nematoda > Chromadorea > Rhabditida > Rhabditidae > Oscheius > Oscheius sp. JU1382. The sequence goes on from OW051476.1 coordinate 592,962, forward strand.
ATTTTTGCTCCTATATACTCTAAAAATAATAATTACATTATCATAAAAATCTTTAACAGTATAGTTAGGACCACATCTTGACCCAATTGATCGAATCCGACCCAGTCTGCCTCCTGATATCCTCGGTGAAATTCGTATTAGTAAACATATCGGTTTCTGATAACCCAAACGGTGAGGCGTTCGCCGTTCGCAAGACTCGACAATTGGATGGCATCTCCTCGAAGAATCTGAGAAAGTGCGCATAGAGTAGATCGGTTTGGTTCTTCTTCGGAAAGCGTCTCTTCAACAGCTCTTTAAACGGCTCGGTAAATGCAGCAAATTCACTGATTCCACGCAGAAGGAGAACACGCTCAGCTCCCCAGACATATTGAAGACCCAGAAGGAGCATGATCGTCTCGAGGCTTTGGAAATGCTCTCCTGTATAATTTCCGAGGAAGATCCACTGAGAAAATAAAATCTAATTAAATAAAAAAGAAGCTCACCGTATAGCTAAACATTGGATGATCTCTGGCGCAGTCTCCGTGTACAACATTCGACGGGATGTTAAGAATCTTTCTCAGTTGGTCGAAATTGCCTCGTAGCTCCCCAATAATTCTTACATTAATCTTATTGGATTGCATAGCAAAATCGTCCTTCACCCTTCAATTTAAAAATTCTCTAAAAAGAGAGGAAAAGAGTTCAGGAATGTTATTTCACTTTTTTTTCATTCATGCTCAGAGAGCGTTTCACGCTTTAAGTCGGACGGTAGGCTTTTCCTTGTTCAAAACAGAGAGAAACCAGTCAGTCCAGCTGAGCAGAAGCGCTTCCTTGGAAGAAAAGACAAAACGACAGACGAAAATCACCAGAGTGAAGAGAAGAAGTCCTCCTTTGTATCGACCAGAGATCAAATGTGGATCCATCCTTTTAGCGGAGAAAAGCTGATCGAAGGCAGAGAGAGATCCCCTCAGTCGGTTGGAGAGGAGAGCAGACTGCGAATAGATGAAAGATTGAAGAAATGACGGCTTGTAGTCGACAGTCTCTATGAGGAGCAGCCAGAGAAGCAAAAAGAAGAGACCTTTTAAGGACCATCTTTTAGTAGCTCGCAATTGACAATTGCTTGAGCCGTTGATCAGCTTTTATATATTTTCGCCCGGGAAAGACGGATTCAACAGATCAATAAGAATAACTCAAAATTCTTAATATTTTCAGGTAAAATACCTCATTTTAGTGTAAAATAGACCTTAAATATCGGTTTCTGGCGTTTTTTTTTGTCTAGTAGGTCTATAAAACTAAGATTTTTGCTGTTTTTTAAAGTCAAATATGAAGGTGAAACAGATTTTGTGAAAAAATGACTCATCCTAGGGGTCAAATGAGTCTTAAAAATCGATCTCCGCCATGATTTTTAGTCTAGAACGTCTCAAAAATCAAGAATTTTCCTCTATTTTGAAGGCTCGCCCTTGGTCAGTCTGATTGTTTATCCTCCTCTCGATCAGACTCTATTTGCTCCCCATCTGTCTGAAAAAAAAACTAACAGAACTAATTCGCTTTTTTGACGTTGCAATTTCTTGTTTTTAACCCCCCTGTTGTCCTCCAAGACGAGACCAGCTTGCAGTCTCTCTCTCTCGCTTACATCAGATGACATTGACCTTTCACCCTACTGCCACAATTTGGCCAATTCTCCAAAAGAGTTTGGTAAATTTTCTGGAGAATTTTATGGCCAGAATCAGACCAGAGAGAGAGAGAGAGAAGAATGACGTCAATCTCAACCAGTTTGACACATCGCTCGTTGATATCTCTCTCATTCTCGTCGTCGCCGTTCTTCCAGACATTTCCATCAAACCTAACTTTAAATTTTTGTGATCAAATCTCAGCCAAATTTTATAAGTTTTAGCTCAATCGATAGCTAGAATCTTGAAGAAAAAGAGTGCAGAATAACAAAATGAATAAAGCTCAGGTTTAGAAGGAGAAAACGGCCAATTCTTTCATAAAATTCTATGTTTTTAGCAAAGTAGAAACCAATTGTAAAATAATAAATAGCCAGACCGGTTTGAGTTCTCTTTTTGCCGATTGTAAACTGACCTTTTACGTGAGCCGACGGCCTTTTCCCTCGCACGATCCTCCCCAATTACGGTTTTTTAAAATTTAAAAAGAGATTCTACAGAATCATTTATAGATTTTATTCGTTTTCTATCTAGCCATCTTTAAATAAATTTTGAGCCCAACTCAAAGGGAAGAATCATGCTGAAATTCAGCCCGATTTTAGTCAGATTCGAATCGATTTTTACTCATTTGCTCATCTGTTGGCCACATTTCTATCTGAAATCTTTTAGATTTTGTCGATTTTTTTCTAAAATTATAATGAAATTTGAATTTTTCGATGAAGGAAAAAATAACTTTGATTTGAACTCACCTCGTAGCTAGATCTCCCAAGTTTTTGATTGATCTCGCTTCTTTCTTAAATAATCTTGGCTTCTCTTCTTAGATTTTAGACATAAAAGCTATAGAAATGACGAAAAATCCTGGTAGAACTGGCCTTCGCTTTCGCCAGGAAATTAGCTAAAATATTTCAGATTTTAAACAGGAAAAAACTGAGGTTGTAGCTTTATTTTTAGCCGGGAATCAGCTCTTCATTTTTAGCCAATTTATTCCCTTTTTTAAGAATAAAGATCCAAAAATAGTTGAAGCGGCTCTTCGCATCCCAGTAGCCATGACTGCTTCCCGTAAAAAGCCGGCTGAGTTCGAATCATGTGCCCCGAAGAATGTGTTGAAGAAGAACTTCTTGGTTCTTTTCTTATTCAACAATAAAAACTAAATGTACATCTTTTAGCCTATGAGATGGGGACAGAAATCATCGATCCCGGAGCTTCTCTCGTCGATTATTCTCAACACTTTTGGGTGAGTTTGAATTTTAGTTTGCTTATATTCATCTAAGCTGGAAAATTTATCAATCAACCTTTTATAGCAAATTTGATACAAAAAATCACTTTGCTACAGTAAGATTCATTAAAAAATAGGATCACTTGTTAATAAAAGTAAGCATCTAGAGTAAAATTTAGTTAAAAATTCGATTTCTTCAGGTTATTTTCAGCTTATACTGTTAAATTTGCCAATAAAATTCTGAAAAAAAATTCAGCTTTTTTGAGTAAGGTTTTAGTCACTCAAAGGTTCTCATATTTTCTAAATATTTTAACTTTCAAGTGAGCTTTAAAGTATGCACTTTGATTGAGATTTGATGATAATTCTCAGTCTATGTCTACAAATTTCTAGGGAGAACGACACAACGGCTATCAGGTGATGTACGACAATTTGAAGCGAGGAGAGGACGCCGTCTCGGAAGTGGCCCAATTTATAAAAGAACGTCTTTCAGCGGAGGAGGAATATGCCAAGCTGTTGGGCAAAGGAACCAACAAAGTGGGTCCTTCTTCCATTTTTCTTAAATAAACAAAACAGATTTCTTCTTTTTTATCGAATGGGACTTGCCTCGAAAATGGGTGGTCTCTCACCAAAGCTACATTTGAAATCATCCAGGATGTTCAGACAATGATGGTCAAAAATCTACAGGTACTTCCCCAATTTTTTTTTGTTTTGAACTCAATTTAAAAAAAGGATTCAATGAATTTTGGGCTAAATTCCTTTGATTAGAACTATTTTTATCAAAAATTTTAGGATCTTTCTCGAGAAATTTTGAAATATAAGGAAGAGGTGGCGAAAGTAAGAAAAGACGCCAAACAGCAGGAGGTGATTGAGGCGGTAAATTTGATGCAAACCACCACTACTTGTCTCCAAAAGGTTGGTTGAACAACTCTTAGAGAGAAAGGAAATATTTCAGGCGAAAGAGACCTACCAATCGCGATGGGTTGAACACGAAAAGTTGAGGAAAGACACCTCCAGCAATCCTAAGGAGATATCAAAGGTGATTCGCCTTCCGCTGAAAAGAATAAATTTGGACTTAAGGCTGAAACAAAACTAGTCAAGGCTAGAGAGGAATACAAGTCCTACGTGGAGAAATACGAAGTCGTCAGGGTTGTTTATGAAGAAAAAATGGAGGCGATGTGTAAATTCTTTCAAAATCACGATAGGTTTGTTGAGAATTTTGCTATTTTAGCTCAAAGCTGAGGTCGAAAAGCGATTTCCATGTGGCTTTTAGACAGAATAAGTAGCCATTTTGGATGGGAAATTGACGTTTTAGACCAAAAATGATCCCAGGAATCGTTTTTTGAGTTATTTTTAAGCTAGGAGAAGGGTTTTAGCCAGAAAAGATAGATTTGAGGGACAACAATTATCAGCTCGTTTCTGGTGCGAAAAAGGCTTGTTTTGAATGACTCAGCCGCGAGAAATGCCTTTTCCCTGGCAATGAAATGAAAGAAAGAACTCGATTGAAAAGTAGATGAAAATGTGAACGAGAAATATCAAGAAATGCTGACAAATCAATCTTTTATAGCAAATTTGATTCAAAAAATCACTTTTTTACAGTAAGATTCATTAAAAAATAAGTTTACTTGTTAAGAAAATTGAGCTCCTAGAGCAAAATTTAGTTCGAAATTCGATTTCTTCAGTTTATTTTCACGGATTTCCCACCAAAATAATCGAAATTACAGGTCTCATTTTGCCAATTTACAACAATTCTTGATGGTCTACGCCTCACATCATCAAGAAGTCGCGTCGAGTACCCAACAGCTCTGCGGACAATTGAGAGAATCCCTCCAGCAGCAATCCGTCGATGACCAATTAGCCCACTTCATCAAGGAGAAAGGCACCGGGATGGAGAGACCTCGTCCGTTTATTTTAGAAAATATCTAAATTAGAAAATTCAGAGGCTGCCGTTTTTGAAGACATCGAGGCCATGGCAGCGGCGGAAAATGAAACCCTGCCAGGTAGAATGTCGGAAAGAGGAGGCAATACAGGTGGAGGACTCCAGGTCAGCCATAATTTAGAATTACTGTAGCTTTCAATTCATAATTCACCTTTACAAAATCATTTTAAAAAATCGAAATCCAAGTTGGGATTTTAAAAGAGCTGCGCAAAAGAGAGGGGAATACGGTAAGAGAAGGAGATAAACTACCAGCAAGGAACATCTAAAGGCCAGCCTTTTTGAATAAAAGTGCATTCTGAAAATAATAATCCTCTTTCTCCTTTTAAAAACATTCCTTCTCTCGAAAACAAATTAATTTCAGCCAGCACAACCGGAAGTTGAAATTAACTCACAGCCAAGTTCTTTCAGACAAGCATGTCGCATCCGCCAACCTCCGCTGGAAACGATCTGCTCGGCTTGGATATTCTCGACGCGTGGACTGCTCCCGATAGAAAGGCTTCCGCTCCAGTACAGGCTAGTTTTCATTTATTTTTTTAGATTCTACCCGGGATTTATAAGGGGAGCGAGGATTCAATAATCCACTATAATAAATAAACAATTTCCAAAAAAAAAAAATCGAATTCTGCAGTCAAAAAACGTAATTTTTAGTTCAAAAATGAGATTTTTTCAAGGTTTTACCCAATAAATAAAACGACCGGAATTCTGTGATTCAATATTAACATTGTTTTGCACCCAGATTATTCCATAGAGGGGGAGACGATTAGTCCTCATTTGAAATTCACTTTCACTCGCCTTTTTTTTGTTAAAAAAAATGCTGTGCAGAACGATTGGATTCATCATTTCTAAGGTGATTTTATGGACTTTTGAACTCCTCTGGGGAGATGTAGTCGAGTGAATCGGGCGAAGTGTTCATTCTGGGGGGACAATTCGGCGAAAAGTGACGACTCCCAGAGCTCTCCCAAATTGGATCAAAACTCACCCAGCTTTCTTTTTTCAGCCGTCGCCCACAGCTTCCCATTCGAGCGATTCGACATCGACGGCGGTGAATCCCTCTGTTTTTGGATCATCAATGGGCGCTGGAACCAAGAAATTATCTATGTTTATGCCGAAAAGGAAGAAAACCATCTCTCAAAGCAGTATTGGAGACGAGGAGAGCACCGGCGGTGGAGGTAACGGCGTTTTTCATAGCTTTTTCAGAAAAATTAGTCAAAACGTGTAGGACTAACTTAGAAGAAAGAAGGATATTTGCTTAGGTGTTCGAGTGATCTGCTCGGGGATCAATTGTCGGGAAGAAGCGAAAAAAGCAAGTAAATATCAGGCGATTTTTTTTTGTTTCTTCCCCAATATAAAAATCTCCTTCAATTTGATTTTCTATTTTCGTTTATTCCAAAAAATCTCTCTTCAAAAGCATTAGAATAATGAGTTTTTGACTCTCCTAGGCTTAAAATAGCCCAAAAAATCGAATTCTCCAGTCAACAATTAGGGTAGAATAGTTATTATGAGGCGAAATCGAAAGGAAATAGGGACAGTTCTGCCGCTCCCCGGGGAAGTGCAAGAGAAGTGAATGAATTCTCACGACGGAAGCCGACTCGTGATATTAACCTCGGGGTCTCTGTCTCCCTTTTCTCTCTCCTTTACGGGGTTTCTCTCCCCGCTTCGCTCTACTACGTCAGTCAGTCAAATATCCGCAGAACGGATTATGAGAGAGAGATCTAATCTCGCCCTTCTAAAGACAGACATTTTCTTACTCTTTGATGTTTCTTCTCTCTCTCTCTTTCTCACACGCGGCTTTATTCATTTTAAGGCTAGCGGATGGAGTTGAGAGAGAGAGTCCTAATCAGAGATTCCAGATGTTTTCAAGGGTAATGGAATATCAACTGAGCTCCGGGGAAAGCTAGCTGATAATTCATTTCCTTTCATAATTCGTCCCCAGTCGATTCTTAAAAAGCCCAGATACCAATCAATTCTCAACCAAATTGAATAATTTTTAGCTCATTTGATAGCTGAAATCTTGGAGAATAAGATTGCAAAACATTCAAAACTTTAAAAATTGATCCTAAAAGCAAAAAGGTCGTTGATTAAAAACACCAAATACAATTCCTAGATTGCGCAAGTCTTTCTGTTATTCTCTTCGCTTATTATGAGTACAAAAACATTCACGCTTTCCTCCTCCTACTAGCAAGATTACTGTAAGATTCAATCTAATAGAAAGCCTAAAAATCAACTGAAAATTTAGGAAAAATTGTTGCTTCAAAAAGTGTTTAAAAACGACATTTCAGATGATTTAACTAATGTTTTTATGTAAATTAATGAGCTGCCATTCGATCGGCCCCTTTGTCTAAATGACACAGCTGACTGACCAGCTATGGGATCTCTCAGCCATGGACTTAGTCACAAAATGACTCTTTTTGTAATTATTATCTCAGCCAAGCATCTTTCTACTCTAAACTCGTTGTCATTCGCCCAAAAGAACGTCACATTTTGATTGGATCTCTATGATTTTCGAGTGATTTTTAGTCTTTTTGATTTTCCACAAAGTTGGTAGCCCTTGATCTCTTCTACAAGATTGCAGACTTATTTACGACTACAAAACTTATAAAAACTGCCGCAAGAATGAGAAAATTAGATTTCTTGAGCTCGTTTTTCTGACTTTTTTTTGAGCGAATTTCAAAAGCGAGGACAGTAGAGGGAGAGGATATCAGGAGAAAGTCATTTTTAGACAAAGTTTCAGCTCCCATTTATAAATTGCATAATTTCTGATTTTCTCACTCTTTTTTGTATATTATTCCTTGAAAGCTTTTAGATGCAAGTCCTTCGCGCCAAACGGGTCGAACAGCTCTCGGGAATGCGCAGCCCGGGCTCTGATCCGCATTTTCTTTCCTCTGATCCTTTCCTCAACGGTCGAACGACTAGTGACTGTTCGATCGCTCGAAAGGCCAGGGATAAGGCTCGTCTCCATCTGCCGATCAATTGGCACACAACTGTGCGGCGGAGTGGTTCCGCTCCTTCTTGTTTGAAACGAGCTACTGGTAGGGAAAGAGCTAGGGGTTGAGATAGGGCTGCTAGGTAGAAAAAACGAAAAAAATGAGGGATTTTTGCAGGATTGTTCAAGTTCCGCCAGAATCGACGCTCAAAAAAATCGACGAATGATCTCAGCGCACCGCATTCCATCCAAAGTGAGAGGCCATTCGATGGTCACAGGTTCGTTTTCTTTTTATTTGCTGGTTGTCTGCGCCATTTTTGATCAGTTTCAATTGCTGCTCTCTTTTCTTCAAATTTAGAGCTGCAATACCCCTCAAAATAAAGTGAATTTATCCCAAAGTTGAGGCTTTCTTTCTGCTGAAAAGGAAGCCAGCTGAAATGGTCGTTAATTGAGGGAATTGAGCTGATTGCTCGAGAGGATTATCATACTTTTCAGCATGGATGATGCCCGCAGCACGGCCAGCAGCTCCAGGAGCGAGGAGAAGGAAAAAGTTTGCAATTAGATAGACTTCCTTTCAATCGATTTCAGCAAATCAATGGAAGTTTGCACATTTTGGATCAGCCGAACGGGCGAACCGACGAGGAGGGCTATTCCATCCCCACCCATCACGAAATGGAGAAAGAGGACACCAACTGGTCGAGTTGTAGTAGCGACGAGGAGGAGGTAAAAGCCACCCGCTTTTTTGATTAAAAAAAAACAACAAATCGCTTAGGATGAAATAGAAATGCAGCAATCAAGAATCCGCTCAATTTCCATCAAACCAGCAGAATCAGCTGCGGCGATCAATGCATCCGTGGATGAGCTGAGAGACGCTATCGGCCACATCAACATAGGCAGTTTGGGAAGGAGCAGCACCTTCGATAAAGTAAGATCCCAAATAGAAAGCCACGGGATTTCCCCTCATTTTGAACCAATTCCCCTAAGAACCTAGAGGCTAAAAGAATGCTAGTGAGTAGGTGGAAGCGTTTAATTCTTGTCTAGGCGGCTGGACGAGTAGTAGTATTTATTGTCTTCTAGGTTTTATTGATTTGAAGCTTCCCTGGCGACGATTTTCTCCTCGAGTGAAACGAGTTAATGATGAGCAGGAGAAAGATCTGCAGAAGATTGAAGGAGAGAAGATAAAAACTCACCTTTCGGTCGGCGCAATGGGGAGCAACTGACTTCGGATTAGGGGAACAGCTCAAGTCAATTTAGTCTCAACCTGTTGAGGATTAGCTCTAATACAATCCGCTGAGAGACGTTACCGGCCATATCAACATTGGCAGTTTGGGAAGGAGCAGCACTTTCGATAGAGATCTCTAATAGAAAGTCACGGGATTTCCCCACTTTATTTCCTTGGAATTCTAGAAGCTAAAAGCAGAAAAAAATAGGGAATATTCAGTATGAAGTTTTATTTCCTGATTTGTCGAGCAAATAAGTAGGTGAGTGGAAGCGTTTTTTCATTATTTTTTTTTTGGCGGGCAGGCGAGTAGACGTTATTTCTCTTTTTGTCGGCTGGTGAGTTGATGAGGATTGGACGAGTAGTATTTATTGACTGTTTAACTTAGCTTCGTTCTTCTTGAAGCTTTCTTGGCTCGTCTTAGCGATGGCTTTCTCCTCGAGTGGAGCGAGTTGATGGTGAGCAGGAGAAAGATCTGCAGAAGATTGAAGGAGAGAAGATAAAACTCACCTTTCGGTCGGCGCAATGGGGAGCAACTGACTTCGGATTAGGGGAACAGCTCAAGTCAATTTAGTCTCAACCCGTTGAGGATTAGCTCTAAGAGAGAGGGACTGAGGACTTCTCAAAAATATAGTTAATTTTGTAGAGGAGATCAAGTTGAACATTAAAAAGCCTAGTTGAAGAAAAATGACTACAGTAGGCCCAAAAAGATGGAAATTCTTCGATAAATAGGCCAAATTTTATAGAAAATAGTAAACAAATTTTAGGATCCTTGGTCAGTAGCTGGAAGTAAACCGCCGCTCTTCTCTCAATCGATGACAGCTGGGAGTTTGAAGCCCCTCCGGCCAGTTCATACAGCTGATGGGCGATTTAGATCCAATTTCGCTGGTTAGAAATTTCAATTTTTTGGTGAAACCCTCTTACAGAAAGCGAGTTTTCAAAAAGCAATGTTCCCATCAACTTCTCCGCTTCTTGCGGCCCAATGGCTGGGATGGCGAGAGCTAGGCCGAGGAGCAACACCCCCACGCATAATTCCACGTTTGGGCTAAGCGTCGGCAACAGTAGTCACAATACGTCTGGAACTTTGACCAAAGTGAGTGACAAAAAACCTTCGCTTTTAGCCCATTTTTCAGGATGGAACAAATACCAGTCAGGAGTGGGGCTCTTCCTCCTTTGGAATCAATCGCTCTGATTCGCATAATTCCTTGGGCGGGAGCTCCTTCAATCTATCTCAATCGACAGCCAATCTCATGCAGGCGACTATCAGCGAGCAGAGGGTTCCTCTAGCCATGGCAATTAACGAGTACAGCCATGTTTGGTTTAATGGCCCAGACGTAGCCAAGTGAGTCGAAGGCTTTTGAAAGAAACTGTCTCTTTCCAGTCGGACGATTAGAACCTTCGGGGCCGTTATGATCTCCTTCGCCTCGTCTTCTCTCCCCCTCTTGACGGATGTCAACTCAGAGATTGAGAAGCTATCCTTCCAGTTGAATAACACCGATTTGGTGAAGACTGTCGTCCCAAACAAGCAGGTTTTAGTTATCCTTTTTTTCCTTAAAAATAGTGACTAAGCTCCTCCTCCCGCCTTCTACAGCCGAAGGTGTAACGACCAGCTTCACTTTTGACCGCTTAGGCCTGGCTAATTGGCTCCTCTCACAGCAGAAAGAAAGATCTTCCGCAGCTTTCTTCAACGTTGAAGTGTTGAGATACGAATTAAAGGAGGAAGGCCCAACCAAAGAGCCTCCTTTGCTGATAAAAAGCTACTGGAAATGCGAGGAAGATCACACCGGTGAGTTGGAAATTACGGTACTTTTTGAAAATAGCTTTCAGATTTGAGGATTGACTATCATTTGAATACGGAAGGACCGGTCAGCAATGCTCTTTTAAATTTAGTTTTCTCTGCTAAAGTTTCCGGAGAAGTTAACGACATCATTTCAGATCCCAACGCCAATTGGTAAGAGCTTTCCCTTTTCTTTTGAGAAATTAGTCCCATTTTGAATGCTCTAAAAAGTTGTAGACATTGATTTTCTCTACAACTTTGCAGGAGTTTAAACATAAATATTATTGAAGAAATACGGTAATCAAAACCATAAATAGGTCGGCTGAAACCTCGACAATCTCTTGGATGGTGACAGAATTATCGAAGCATGGAGATAGTTCCGGCTCGTTGAAGGCTAGAATTCGTCTAACTGGGGCTGGTCCTTCCCAACCGGCTCACACTCACGCTCAATTCCAGGTAAATTTGAGAAAAGATAGAAAGATGTCCTGTTTTAGTCGTCGGATACGACCATTTCTGGGGTCTCTGTTGCTCTGACCTCCACAGATACCTACCATCTCTCAATGGTGAAGAAGAAAGTACAAGCTGGGAAGTATTTCTGCGAGCCGGAGATACGAAAATAGAGAAGCATAATCTACGAGTATTTATCACTTCCTTCGACCGAAAATTGTATACTAAACAGATTTCTATAGTGGTGCTTCGCGCTGGAACAGCGTCAGCTTGACGTGTAGATTTTTCTGTATGTAATGAATCCCTGTGATATCGCCAAATAAATACATCGCTGCTTTTTATCAGATTTATCGCATTTTCCTTCTGATATCCTCTGCCCCTACCGGCGCTTTTGAAATTTGCCCAAAAAAAGTCAGAAAAGAGAACCCAAAAAATCTAATTTTCTCATTCTTGCGGCAGTTTTTATAAGTTTTGATGTTTTGCAATCTTGTAGAGGAGATCGAGGGCTAAAAAATTGCAGATCATCAAAAAGTAAAAAGTCAACAAAATTTAGGAAAAATTGGACACTTCCAAGAGTTCCCAAGGAGATTGTCTTTGCCAATCGAGGATACCATTGACCTCAATCGAAAGTACGCATTTTCTCGTGATTAGCATCATAACTTATGGGCTTCAAATTGTCATTCCTCTAGGCTTTCTCGAAGAGGAGGAGTAGTTCGTTCTCCCCGTCATTTTTGCCTGTGTTGTGGTCTGTGCCGTCCTCTGTGTACAGCCAGCGAAGTGAGTATAAAATGGCTGGGCGTTATCGACTGCACACTGGCCGACAAATACACTTGTTTATCACCAAAAATGACGCGAAGAACATTTGTCCTTCGCTCATCCTTTTTCTCAAAGCGAATTGATTTGGTCGCAGCAGCAAAAAAGGAGAGAAGTCATCTGCGCATTTTGGCGATCTTTAGCCGATGATATTTGTCAGCACGGCGCTCGCCGACCCGAGCGTTATCGCAGGAGCCGCTGCCAAGGCCACGCAACAACTCTTCGCATTGATTTCAAGCCGTAAAGTTGACCTCAATTGCTGTGTGAATTAGAACTTTTTCTTTTTTCTAACAAAAGCATGAGATGATTTGTTGACAGAATGGCTTGTTTTTGATCTATTGATCCGTCTTTTGGTATTCCCTTCGATTTTCTCTAAAAATAGACGAAAAACAACGAGTGGAATGGCAAAATAGTCAACATTTTTGCGTGTGCGACTTGTGAAGACCAACCGTTTTATTCAGAAAATAAAAAATGATGAACTTTTTCACTTATCTTCGCGGATTCCTTCAGGTTTTCTTTCTTCCCGCTTTTTAGATCAAAAATTTTTTAATTTTCAGCCAGAAGCTAGCCAAAAGATGTCAAACCGAGCTGTTGCTGTCATCAAAGGCGATCCAGGAGTTACAGGAACCATCTGGTTTACTCAAGTAGGTCTATAATAAATCCCAAAAGAGAGAAAAACGGATCCAATTGTGAGGAAAAAGATCTTTTTTTTTAGAATTCCCCAGCTGATCCAATTACCATCAAAGGAGAGATCGGTGGTCTAACTCCCGGCTTGCATGGATTCCACATTCACCAGTATGGAGATTCGACAAACGGATGCATGTCCGCTGGGCCTCACTTCAACCCATTTGGAAAGACTCACGGAGGACCTAAGGTAGATCTCTTATTTTATTTTTTTAACCTTTAATTTTTAGGATGATAATCGACATGTTGGGGACCTCGGAAATGTGGAGGCTGGGGCAGATGGTATTGCTCGATTCGAATTGACCGACAAGCTCATCTCCCTCTATGGGGAGACTACCGTCATCGGTCGCTCGCTTGTCTGCCATGCTGGACAGGACGATCTCGGTCAGTTTGGGAATAAAATGCCTGGGCGAGAGGATATAAAACGAAGAGAATGATTGGGTCAGTTGGCCCGCCCATTGACTCCCGAGAGTTGCATCATCTTCTGAAATCTTTTTGAGATCAATGTTCAATCAAAACCACTCTCTTGTAGAGCTTGATTTCGTTCAAAAATTAGTAGAAAATTGAGCTAAATTTTCAGGACAAGGACAAGGCGATAAGAAGGAGGAATCGCTGAAGACTGGAAATGCTGGAGCTCGAGTAGCTTGTGGAGTAATCGCCCTGGCTGCCCCCCAATGACTAGACCAAGCTCCGAAGCTATAAAAACTTCTTCTTCTCTTTTGTAGATCCAATTCCATTGTTCATCATATTTTTGAAAATAAATGTTATTTTAGAGTGTCTTTTCCATCTCAAATTTCACATTTTTCCTCTACCTCTCTGTCTCAAGAAGTCCTTCACCTCCCGACGCTTATCTGATCGCACGAAAAAACGTGGCCTCGCGTCTTGACTCTTTTCTTTTTATTTCAGACGAAAACGATGATGGAATGAGAGAGCTCCTTGAGGAGAAGAAGAGCAAATTGGAAGGATTAAATGGAGCCCATTCTCAGGTCTTTTTCTTTCTTTTATTTTAGAGCAAAATGTTGCTTTCATTCGCCTAAAAAAGCGGTTACAAAGGTCTATAAGCGACCATTGTTGGTTGAGCTTTTTCTTTTCTTAAATTTTAATCGAATTCTAAGTTAAACAAAATTTCAAAAACCGCGCTTACTCTATCGTAATCCTCGCTTAATTTTTCAGCCGCAATTTTTAGAACTTTTGATGTTCTGCAATCTTGTAGAGGGGATCGAGGGTTACAAGAGGATATCAAAAATCCTAAAAATTAGTGAAATTTTCTGAGAGAATCGAGAAATATTTTTTCTTTCTCATTCTTTCTTCAATCTTTGACTAATTTAGCTCAATTTTTAGGAGTAAATATGAGAGAAAGAAAAGATTCTAAGTCATGCTTTGAAGGAAATTTACAGGATCAGCTGAATCCCGAAAAGAATGCCAAAATAAAAGCGATTTCTCCCGACAATGTGAGTCTTTTTGTTAATTTTCCTGGTCTAAACCCCCAAGAGATTAATATTTTCGATTAAAAGCAGGTGCAAATTGCCGCAAATCCCATAACTTTCCTAGCAGTTCGATTTGTAGCAGTTGCCATAGGAAACTGTTCCCAGAAGTGGGAGACTCTCTTGCGATTATTTTTCCCCCTCCATCTTGGATTAGAAGGGGCTCCAATTAGAAGTGGTGATAATTGTAGTCCCTCCTGCCTCTCTCTCACCACAAAACGTGGAACTGGTTGGCTGCCGAATAACTTGTCTCCCTCTCTCTTGATACGGCTTAGCCTCGATGCGGGACTCACTTTCTTGATCGCCAACGCTCTACCTGTCGCTCTCTCTCTCTCTCTCGCTTGTTTGTAAAAACCAGTCAACCATCAATTAGCGCTTATCACTTTCATTTTGGGAGACCTTGAGAGCTGGCAGAAATGACCTTCTTTTTTTCTCCCATTTTTTGGGCGAATTACTACAAATTGCGATAGATTTCCAGCCGATTCAACGGCCGCTTTTTTTGGTTTCCCCCAGATGTTCAGCCGTTTTCTGAGTAAATTTTCCCCGTTACGGTTGCCTAGGGAATTGACCTGGCTTTTTTGGTTCAAAAAGTGAGAGTCAGCTGATTCCTCCCCCACTCAATCCTTCTCTGGAAATCAAATTGTGGCGTGTGGATAGGATTCTTCCTTTTTGAAAACCTTGCGAAAATTGCCTTAGAGTAAGGCTAAAGAAAGAACCCCTCCAGTCTAAAAATATCAAACAAGGCCACTTTAAGCTCAAAATGTTACTCTGTATAGCTAGCGGTTAAGTTGGTAGCTTTTTAATCTTTTTGTAGTTTATGATTCGACTCCAATTGGCGTTCAAATTTTTATTTTTATTCTTCGAATCTCAATTTCGAGGGTTTCTGAGCTTTCCAATCAACTTTTAGCCTTTAAAGAGGTGGTTTTCCAATTACCGTAAGCCGTAGGCTTAAAATGCGAAAAAAAGAGAAGAAATTTTTGAAAAAAAAAAAACCTTTTTCTCGCTGCACTTAGAATATCGAGAGTCCAATAGCTTTTGAAGGTAATTTCATCAGTCTCTCCCCTCTCTCCCCAGCCCCGTTCCGCCACTGGTAGAGGCAAGCGAGCCATTCGGCCGAACGCCCCATAATTCCAGCTTTCTCTCTGGGTCTTTCGCGCCTCGCTTGACACCGAGACATTTTGCCAAAACTCTCTGCGCCTCAGGGAAACCGCCATAACTCGCAGCCACCGGCTTTGTAACATCGTTTTCCCGCCTCCGGCACAAATTTTGCCTTTCAGCAGCCGGGGCTTTATGACTCCTCGTAGTAAGAATAAACGAGCTCACCTGCATCCCAGAGGCGGGAAATCACGCGCATTTTTTTGAAGATATTAGACCAAAAAGCCTTAATTTTGCCGCGATTATTTTTATTTAATTTTAAAATAAATACAGAAGAGATGCTGTAGAGGATTCTCCAATCAGAAGACGTAGCAAAAAAAATAAAGCCATTTAAGTCGTCTTTGTGCTTATATTTCGGTCTCCTTTTCTTCTCCTTCCGCTGCTGATTATTCACAATCGGCGGCCATTCTCTCTCCCCAGCCCACTCGGTCATTATACAACTACTACCGTAAAAGGCGCGCCTCCCACCTGTTTTCTCTTTCCAAATTCGATTTTTCTGCAAGCTTTTAGCGGAGATTGAGCTCTACAAAATTGTAAAACATCAAAAGGACAAAATTCTTGTAAAAATAGCCGAAAAATTGAGAGCAAGTTGAAGCGAAGGAGGATCCTTTTATGGCGGTTTTTATGGCCAAAATGGGCGCCAAAATTAGCCCCAATCACACCTTTAATCCCCGGCCCCTTCTAGTCCTCCAAGACGCATAATAGTCCTCTCAGTTGAGTTGATTGATATCCGATGACCTGTGCTTTGTCAGGCCGACGGACTGCGAGACCCGGAGGGCACACGAGGCCTCCTCGCTCCTCTCTCCACCACAGCTGTTGGTGGGCGGGGACGGAGCGTCAGTTCCTTACACTCTGGGAGATCCTTTGCCTCGTTTCTTCGTTATCATACGGGGGGAGACTTGATTCTGTCCTTATCTGTTTTTAAGAGACGAAGAGAGACAGTTCTTTCTCTCTTTCTCTCTCTCGAGTGGACTCTGCCCCTGTTTCCACGTCTACTAAAATCGCGCCATTTTTTGGGATTCAAGCTCTCATTATTTCTAATTTTTACACTCTTGTAGCCCAAAATCTCCTCTACAAAATCACAGAACATCATTCTTTCGAATTCCTACTAAAAAAAGCCTAAAAGTAGCATTTTCCATAGGGATAACTAAAAAGGTCAACTTTTCTTGCTTCTTTTTTATTCAAATTTTGCAAGTGATACAGTAATTTTCAGCCTAAATGTTAGTTTAACAACATTGTAGAGCTTGATTTTTTCTATTAGAATGTAGAATAGTGAAAAATGGATCCCAGCTGTAAATCAGACAAAAAGGCTTTTCTGGGCGAAAGCGATCGCTTTTCAAGGGGTTTTTGGTATAAATTGCTATTTTATGGGCTTTAGGGTGGTTTATTGTCTTTTTGATGTCCTGCAAACTTTTACAGCCTGATTTCCTCTACAATTTTGTAGAAGAAATGATAAAATCAAATAGAACTATCTAAAAATGGGGAACTGCCAAAGCCGTGATGAATATTCGGCTGATTAATGGGGGAAGCTTTTCACCCAAAAATTGACTGTAGAATTGTGACTAGACTCGCGGGAAAGAAGGGGACCCCCGACCGGGCCTCTGATTTCGTATCGTTTCTCCCAGCCCCCATGGTCTCTCTATCGATTTTCTGGTTCACAGGCCGGGGAATTCTCTCTTTGATACGATTCACCACATAGCCATAAAAATATTTCTAGATGTCGACGAGGACCGACGATGAGACGGCCAGCAACGGCAGTGGGAGTCAAGCCAGTCCAGCTGAGCCGGATCCTGATACAATTAAGATGTTCGTCGGCCAAGTGAGTTCCTTTCTTGCTTCTCTCCCGACTATCTAATCATGGGAGAATTATTGATCGATGAAAGCCATGTTGTTGGTGTGAGAGAGGGGGCCATTAATCGACCGATTGGCCAGCCCCCTAGAACGGATTGCGCCAGATGCCAATTCTCTCGCCGATACGGAATTGACTGCGATTTAAGGAACTCGAATAGAAAGCGAAAAATTGCGGGCTTTTCCTTAAAGTCCTGTCTCCAAGGTGGATTTCTGGTCTTATCATGTAGCCCTTGATCTCCTCTACAAGATTGCAAAACATCATTTTCTCTGGGAGCAAGCGAAGTCTCTTGAAAAATAGCGATTTTTCTATGGGAAGAACTCAAATTTAGTTATTTTAATTTTAGAATTTTCAAATTTTTCCGCATCTCAGTTATTTTCTGGCTTTTTGATTTTCTACACTTTTGTAGCCCTTGATCTCCTCTATAAGATTGTAGAACTTCATTTTCTGGGAAGATAGACGATTCGCCTTGACAATAGCTTTCTTTTGATCTAAAAAACTAACGAAAAAGATTTTATAGTCGAATGGCGTGGCTATATTTCTCTCGCGGGAAGTCAGCTGTATATTTTATCTATGAGGCAACCGAGCTGACTGGCTGGTTATTCACCCATCCGATATCAGCAGATTCATCAGGGGGGGAAAGTACAAAAAGAGGCTACTGTAGACACGTGTTTTTGGAGGGAAATGGCCTAAAAAGTCAGCTGATTCCTCCCCCCACTTAATCCTTTCCTGGAAATCGAATTGTAGCGTGGATAGGATTCTTCCTTTTTGGAAACGCGTTGCGAAAATTGCTTTAGAGTTAGGTTAAAGAAAGAAACCCTTCAGTTTAAAAATACTAAAAAGGGTCACTTTAAGACTCTATGACAATGTCTTTCTAGCTGAGTTACTATCTTATCAATCAAATCTCCCTTTTTGGTTTAACTCCATCTGGTGCTCAATTTTTTATTTTAATTCCTGGGGCTTTTTTTAAAAAAATTTTTGACCTTCCTAGTGTATTTTTAAGCTTTCAGAGTAGCAATTTTCCAAATTACCGTAATCATTGGACCTAAAAATTGTTCAAAAAGCGAGAGAAATCGGCTGTCAAGGAATAAATAGAATTAACGAAAAACTGGAACTTTTTAGCCTTTGCCGAGGCGATTAGCCGCTGTGTCTCTCATTAGTAGCCATCGGCTTTTTGTTCCCCTCGACCATTATTCATCGTAATGGTAGTCGGCCGGCTGGTTGGTTGGCTTCAGCTGCCGGGATCTGTCCTTGGCTGATCAGCAGGAGAAAGAAAGGCGGTCAAGTGATGCGCACGATATAGGCCAGCCTCCGGGTCGCCACTATAAACAAGCCAGCTTCAATGGCTTTTTAGGACTCGACGGCTTATACAGGAGCTGGGGGGACTTTAATTTTATTGAAGTCGCTGGAGGGGGTTTCGGCCTAATTGGACGACAAGGAGATTAGGGGGACGGGATTCTCACGTGGATTTGGACTCTGCAGAGAAGCTGCTGACGGCATTTTTAAGAGGGGAAAAGCTAAAACTTCGAAAACAGTGGACTTCAGCTAGAATTTGCACAAAACTGCCAAAAACTAGTGCCTTTCCAGCCTAACTTTGAGAAGATTCTGCTAATTTTTGTAACTTTCTGCAATCTTGTAGAGGATATCAAGGGCTACAAGATTGCAGAACATCAAAAAACCAGAAATCCATTGAAAGATCTATAAAACTCCCGGATTGCTTGTTTTCTCCCACAAATGTTTGATGCTTTCAGATCCCTCGGCAATGGAACGAACCAGAATGTAGACGATTATTCGAGAAATATGGTCCAGTCTTTTCTTTAAACATCTTGAGGGACAAAAATACACAACAGAGTAAAGGTAAGTCTCGAAATTGTATGACCTTTTCCGAGTTTTTCTGACATTTTTCAGTTAATTCTTGAATCTGCAATGTTCTGCAGTCTTGTAGAGGAGATCAAGGGCTCTACAAGACTGTAGAACATCAAAAAGACTAAAAATAGCTCAAAGTTGGAGAAAAAATGACGACTTTTAGACTACTGGAATCTTAAAAGGCAGAAATTTGCCGCAAATTTTCTGGTTTTATCGAAATTTTTGAAAAAAAAATCTGCAATCTTGTAGAGATTGATTTCGTCTACAAAATTGTAGAACACAATGAAAAACTTCTAAGAAAATGAGAAGATCCCTGGTTTTTTTACTGTATTTTTGAATTTAGGCTGCTGCTTTGTGACTTATTACCACCGGAAGGATGCTATAAATGCCCAGGGAGCGCTGCACAACATCGAAGTCATCGATGGGATGCACCACCCCATTCAGATGAAGCCGGCCGACACAGAAAATCGTAACGGTCTGTCCGCCTTTCTTCCATTTTTTTCGACTAAAAGCTGCTCCGTTTTGGGCTAGAAATTAATCAAATATTTGTCTAATTTTTAAGGTCGATTTCTAGAGCGCAAATTGTTCATTGGCCAGCTATCGAAGAAGCAATCCGAGGAGGACGTTCGCCAGCTCTTCTGCCGCTTCGGCCACATCGAGGATGTCTCCGTGCTGAGGGATTCCGACGGAAGGAGTCGAGGTTTGCTATTTTTTCTTATTTTGAAAACGTTAGAAGTTTCGTGTTAAATGTGAAACTCTCTTGTGCATGTTGGGCGCGACCAAATTTGTCGAAACTATCGTATTCCCAAAGAGAATCTTTCTCATTTTTAGATGGCTCTCACGATTTGAAATGTTCTCCAATCCTGTAGTCCTTGATTTCTTCTACAAGATTGGAGAACATTTCAAATCGTGAAAAATGGCTGAAAAAGTGAAGATCCTTTTTGAGATTTACGGCAGAGACCACTGATTTTGTGTCCATTTTTCGGCCTAACTTGTGGCTGGAAATCGCTTACCAATGTTCGTCGCAAATTTTAACTCTATCCACGCTTCTGTACATGTGTTCTTTTGTTCAAATTTGCCTGGAGGTGATTCAAGTTTTTCTAGCTTTTCAAAGCAACAAGAGCACTTAAAAAGATAATTTGAGGGGAGGAACAGTTCGTGGCGGATCTTAAATCATGCAATTTCACTCTGGAAAATTATTGTAGTTTTCAGGCGCAAAATCAAGAAGAAAACTGTAATTTTGGTCTAAAAACTCTCTTTTCTCTCAAAATTACGGTAGTTTTCTTAATTTTAAAAGGGTTTTTGAGCGATCTAGTCGCTCTAAATTCCGGGAAAATGCCCATTTTGAATGAAAACTCCCGAACTGTCTCTTCTCTCTAAAAAAAAAATTAGAGAACAAAAAAAGACGTTTTTTTTTTGCTGGTTTTGCTGTCCGTGTCAGGGTTAGGTCTGTTTCAGGATGTGCCTTTGTCACGTTTGCTACGCGTAATTGTGCCGTCAACGCTACCAAGGAAATGCACCACGTCCAGACAATGGAGGTCCGTCTCTCTCTCTTCACACACCAGTAGCTCTGTTTTGCCCTCTAATTTTGTCTTATTTTTTATATTGCCTGGGCCGAATAGTCCTCGTTTTTTAGTAGTTCAAATTCATGTCCTCCGCCCAGTTTGTATTTTATAAGCTGAATGGTTGCAAATCAGCCCCCTCATAGCCAGTAATAGACGCATTTTTAGAGCTCTTTCTAGCTTTTTCAGTTTTAATGTTCTGCAATCTGGTAGCCCTTGATCTCTTCTACAAGATTGCAAAACATTGGAAAGCTCAAATTCCACTGGAAATAACCCAAAAAGGTGAAAATCTATGAGTTGCAGTAATCCATCTCTCTCTGAATTTTGGGCATTTCTCCATCTAAACTTAATTTTTAAATTTTATTCGTGTTTTGCAATCTTTTTCTCCGAGATTTTGGCTATAAAATAACCAAAAAATCAAAAGATTTCGTTGAAAAAGGTTCTCCTGATTTGCAACCAATCGCCATCCCTCCACAAAGACCTTCGCTTATTCAAATTTCAGGGTTGTACAGCCCCGCTGGTTGTAAAATTCGCCGATAGTCAGAAAGAGCGAGAGTCTCGCCACACGCCGAAAGGAACAACTCCAACGATTGTAGCCGCGCCGGTGATTAATAACTCCAACCTGCTAACTGGCGTAAGTTTTTTTGGCGAAATTCTTCGAAGATCTCGCTTCAGTTGAGTCAACTCGGAGCCCAGCAAGGCATCAACCTGCAAACATTGACAGCCCTGGCAGCTCTCATCCAGCCCGGCCAGCAGAATGTCCTCGCTGCTCTTGGAAATGGTAACTTTTTAGACTATTTTCATTTCCTAGCGCAGAGAAAAAACGTTGAAAAGCGCGATTTCTGGTTACAAATTGGCTCAATTTTGCGTTCTAAACTCAGTTTTTGCAGATTTTGATGTTCAGCTATCTTATTCTTCAAGATCTTAGCTATCATTTGAACTAAAATTCATCCAATTTGGTTGAAATTTTACTAAAATATGAGCAAATCTAAAATTCCAAGATTAGGCTAATCGAAAAACTACAATAAACTGCTTGAATCTCCTTCAAGATTCAAGTTTTAGAGTTTTTGATGTTCTGCAATCTTATTCTCCAAAATCTTAGCTATCATTTAAACTAAAAACCATCCAATTTGATTAAGAATTTTCTGAGAAAGGGACCAATTTGCAACCAAAAAGGAGCCTCAAAAAAACGAAGGAATTCTAGCGCTAACCACCCTGGGCAAGCTGACCCAGGGAAACGAGTCGGCGCCGAGTTCTGCGCCGCCCAATCCGCAGAATAACGGCCAACAGCAGCAACAGCTCCAGCCAGCGGCAGCACAACAGATAGGTAAAAAGCCGACTTGTGGCTGTGGGTGTTGTGATCGGCTGTGAGAGAATGTGGCTTTTCTTCTTTTTTTTAAAGCTTTGATTGAATCTCAGCGTTGGTGTGCATGAACACGGGTTTTCGTTATTTCTGTGGTTTATCGCTTCTCTTCTTCATTCTGTAGTGTCTAGCCTTAGTTTGCATGGAATTACCCTCAAAGGAGCTTTGCTTAAAATCGTTTTGAAAGTCGAAAGGCAACTTTTATAGGTTTTGTTGCAACAAAATTGTTTATTTTCTTCTTCTTTCTACTCTTTCTTTGGCTCTAATTTTTCCCATTTCCAACCAAAAATGATTTGAAAACTCGCTGAGGGCCAGACTTCTCTTCAAGTGTAGCCCAAAAAGGCCTGAATTCTGTCAAAAGTAGGCTTTCTTAACTCAAAAATGGCCGAATTTTGAGAGCAGAATTCGATTGTTTAGTCTATTTTATATCTGGATCTTTATGGGTGTCAAGAATTGAAAAAATTTCATTTATTCAATAATTACCATTCTCTTTCAAATTCTCCATTTTCCAACGATTTTTCAAAAATTCTGATTGAAGTTGGAGTTTCTGTTTGAAAGCGATTTCTCCTTTCTTTCACTTTCTACATAAAAGCAGCGACTTTTTCCTTTTATTTAGTCTTAAAGTTGCGTTCTAAGTGGACTATTTGGCCGAATGCCTGTTGAATTCCAAATCTAAAAATGACTAAAAATCAGTCTTTTCTCTTCACTTTTAGTTGGTTTGCACTGCTTTTGCTCGTCTGCTTCTTCAAATAACCCACTTTTTTCAGCTGCCCTCCTCCAGCAGCCGTCGAGCGAAGCCCTCGCTCTCCAGCAGGCCCAAATGGCGCAGCAGCTGGCCCTCCAGGCTCAGCAGCAGCACGCCGATCTGGCGGCCTACGGCTACGCCACACAGTCACTCGCCTATCCCGGTATTTTTGTTGTGCCACCCGTTGGACAGACGATTGAAGGGAAGAAGACGGTCTCCCCGGTGGATCCATATCAACAATCGATTCTCCAGCAATACGCGTTGAATACGGTAGTTGGCGCCATTCCTCAAGCCACTCCAGCTGTTGGAAATGGCGACACCAAGGGACCGGAGGGCTCCAATCTCTTCATCTACCATCTGCCACAGGTAAGTCGACTGTCACTCTTTACGAGACCACATCTTTGCTTGCAATTGAACGATTTCTTTAAAATTTTGTGCCTAGATTCTTTACTATTTTGGCTATCTAAATTCAAAATTTCAAGCAATTTGGTTGATTTTTCATTGAAATATGATATATTTTTATTTCAGGATTTTGGAGATACAGATCTTCTCTCGATTTTTGCTCCTTTTGGCAACATCCTTTCGGCTAAAGTCTTCATCGATAAAGTGACTAATCTCTCCAAATGCTTTGGTAGAACACTTCCTATTTTCAACCTACAGTAATCGTTTAGGATTCGTCTCGTACGACAACGCGATCAGCGCTCAGAATGCCATCTCAGCGATGAATGGCTTCCAAATAGCGTCGAAGAGATTGAAAGTCCAGCTGAAAAATGAACGCCAGAATCCGTATGCCAAAGCGAGCTGACCAAGGTTCGTCACAGCGCATGATTTTTGTCTCAAAAGCACCCAACGTCGCACCTGTTTCTGCTCATTCCAGTGTATATTCCATTCGTTTTTTGTGTTTTATTCGACCGTTTGGATGGGTGGTTTCTCATTTAAAAAAATCACACTCCCCCTAATTTTGATAGCGGCATTCGATTTTTTCGCATCATTTTACCCTTAAGCTAAGCATATTCACTGAAAATCGCTCAAAATTAGGAAGGAAAGTTGATTTTTTCCACCCCTCCTTTCAGCCACAATTCCTATGTATTGTTTCTGCTTTCTCGATGTGTCTGTCGTGTAGAATTGTCGGTATTTTTCTTGTCCTCTCGTGTTTCTCTCCCATCGGGTGGACTTCTTGCCACTTGGAGTTTTCTCTCTTGCCCCCCAGATTGTCGCCACTAACAGCCAGATGAAATAAGATGTTTTATTTTTGTGTCTCCATTCGTGTCGCGTCCATCGTCTAGAAAATTATATCTATAGATTATCTCTCCTCTTTCAGAAAGCAAAAAAAAACTGTCGCCATAAAAGATGCGGGTCCACAACAGACTTTCGAGAATAAACATACGCAGAGCCTCAGGATTATTTCAGCCTTGCCATCGACTAGATTCGCCAATCCAGAGATTTCTATAGTTTTTTATTTTATTTATTTTTCGTCTAATAAACGTTTAAAAAGCAGCTCTCCTCAGATTCTTTGTGAGTTTCTAATCATCTATAAAAACTATTTAATTGGAGCGAAAATTAATTTAAATAAAAACAAAAAGACCTGTAAGCTCATGAGATTGATATCAGAATTTTAAGCCTTGGGAAGTCTAGCCTCTTTTTTTTCTAGCTCAAAATAAATATTAAAATCCACAGCGGGGGATCTAGAAGGACCGACTGGGACGCAGAATGTCGCTCATTTCGGGTGAATTCGGTCGGACTCTCGTAGTATTCGCTGGTTTCTTCGTCATCCTCCTCGCCTTCTTCGTCGCCTTCCTCCAATTCTCGGAAGATTTCTACAAAAATTATTGGGTTTTATGATTCGCAATGTTCTACAATCTAATAGCCATTGATCTCCTCTACAGTACTACAGAACATCATTTCTCTCAAAAATTGCAATAAAAATGAGAAAATCGCGAAAATTAGCGGCTATTGTATGCTTTTTAAGACTACTGCAGTCTAAAAGTGGTCATTTTCCCCCAACTTTGAGCTATTTTTGATCTTTTTGATGTTCTACAATCTTGTAGAGCTTGATC
Source organism: Oscheius sp. JU1382 (assembly GCA_932521405.1). NCBI lineage: Eukaryota > Metazoa > Nematoda > Chromadorea > Rhabditida > Rhabditidae > Oscheius > Oscheius sp. JU1382. The sequence continues at coordinate 617,698 of OW051476.1, forward strand.
TCCTCTACAAGATTGCAGAACATTTTAAATGATGAAAAATAAATCTATTCGAATATATGAAGCAAAAATAGAAGATTGCTGCTAAAATACAGTTTAAAGTTTTAGCTTCCCTTTAAAAAAAGCAGAGAATAACCAACACTTTTTAGTTGATGTCACATATGAACTAACAGAAATCAAAACTCACGCGCTCCTGCTCCCTCTGGAATTGGCTCAGTCGAGAGGATTGCTGCCTGCTCTGGCTGACTGAAGGAGCCATTGGTGTACACCGCCTTCTGAAGGGAGGGATAATCCGGGGGGATGTCAGTAATAGCTTCGGACTTGGAGAGAATCGGCCGTTTGTGCACCTGTGAGGAGGAATTCGTCTTTCTCTGCAAGCTGGGAGCTCTAAAAACGACACAACGATCACATGCAGCCAGGCAATTCTACTCAAAAAAGTGCTCGTATTTTTTTCTATCGCAAAAGGCCCACAAAAGACTGCAATTGTTAGAAACAGAAGGCAGCACAAGTACCCGTGGAGTGCCTGTCGTTTCTAAAAGAACCAAGCATCAATCCCACTTATGTGATTTTTAGAAAAGAGGAGTTACCTCCGAGATGTCTTCAACTAAAGTCCTCTCTCCTAGTCGAGGATCCGGCTTGTTTGGTCGACTTTCAGCTGAAATTATTCATCTTCAAAATCAGAATTCAAAATTTTACGGGAAGAGATTCGATTCTTCAGGCGATTGCGAGCATCGACGAATTGAAGAGGAGTCACGTAGAGGGCCTCCAATTCATCCACTGAGCCTTGGATCTTCTCTTGATAGATATGGCCTGTAATTGAAGAACAAATTGGGACATACACAGCAGAAATTCGTCAGAAAAAGTCCTTTTAAACTCTTTTTATAACAAAAAAAATCTACCATAGCTTACCCAAATCATCTTGAAGCAGCTGCTTGGCGGCGGCGATCTTCTTCACGTGGCTGTGGTCTGGATAGACGACATGGCAAGTGGTGACCATCTCTTCCCCGGCGTAGTTGACCACTCCTCCCAGCAGAGTCTCGCAATAAAATGTTTGAATATCCTGAAAAAAGTCGATAAATTCAAATTTTTAGCCTAAATTTAACGCGCAAAGCAAAAAAAAACGGAAATAGAATTATGCCTCTTTAGATACCTTTTTGGTCATTTTCTCCTCGATCAACTGCTTGACAAACTTCTCAAAGTCGTGATTGGCTGGACTGAATCCCTGCCATCTGAGGTTATAAAACCTAAAATGAAAAAAGATCCTCTGCTTTTCAAGAATAATCGCCTACTGTAGCATTTTGGAGACCTTGGCGTCTCCCCACTCTTTCCAGGCGTCTTCCCCCACAGCTGGGGAGATCTTCTTCTCGCAAATGTCGTTATAACCTCGTCCAGAGAGGTCAATCAAATACTAAAATTAAAAAATAGTTCATAAAAAACAAAAAAAAACTTACGATTCCTCCTAATTGATTGTCATAAATGGCCATTGGATCTACCGAATATCCCCAGTGGACTCGAGGCTTTGAGAGAAGAGTTCCCCATTCGAAGAGATGAAGAGGCTCCGCTCTCAATTCGTCAATCGATCTGAAATTCTATCCATTTAGAAGAGATCAATGGCTACAAGATTTGCTTTTAAAAAATATCATTCGATTGGGAAAAAGGCAGAGAATTTAAGCATATTTTAGACTTCAATTGGGCCATAAATAGCCTAGAAACCTAGGAATGTCAATGCAGGAAATCTAACGATAGTATGTAGGAAAACCCACGTATTGGTGCGAGCGTCTCCTATTTCGAGTCGAAAAGCGCCCCAACCGCCATCCTCCAGCGGGTAAAGGCCACAAGAATGAGCTGAGAACTTGGAGACACACCACTGGTAGAGCTGATCCAAGCCGCAGTTAGTCTCTCCGCCAATCGTCAACGGCTTTCCCCGGTGGAGAGTCTGCCAGACGGCGGGGCCTGTCGCCAAAAAGGTGCAATTTCGCCCATCCAGCCAGCGGATGATATCTCCAATCGTCGTGGCCGGCGTCAGACCTCTAATAGGGAGGGATTCCACCCAAAACCACTGGTATTGCAGTCCGGGCGACTTGAACATCTAAAACTTTTTAAAATCAAAAGCAAAAATAGCTTACTCGAGGATGATGAAGATCTTCTCTCATCCAGGGACGTGAGAGATTGCGATAGCGAGCAGAAAAATGAATTTCTTCTAAGTTTTCCACCTAAAGTTTGATTTGTTTTTGCTTCAAATGACAAACCTGTTGAGCGTCTAGGCAAGGGTCGTCTTCTAGCATCGATCGTTTCTTTTTCGAAAGAACCAAGTTGATGCTCAAATAGAGCACAGCTGCTTTGAGCAACAACATGGCTAGAAGTGAAAATCTCTTCTCTGTAGACTAAACAAAAGGAAAAAGCTGCTGCTTTTATGTGGAAAGTGCAAGAAATACTGGGGGAAATCGTTTTCAAACAGAAGCGCCAACTTCAATCAGAATTTTTGAAAAATCGTTGGAAAATGGAGGATTTGAAAGAGAATGGCGAGTAAATAAGAAGATAGGGAGGTCTGAAATCTAAAAAGAAAGAATTCCACTGGGTTTTCGCCGTTTCCAAGGAGAAAAGAGCCCATTTTTGTCAAGAGAAATTAGAATTGACATCCTTCCGGAGATTAAACTTGAAAAATGCAAATTGCTTGAAGAGAGAAGATGCACCGGAGCATTCGGGCTCCCTGTTCGGCTAAATAGTCCACTGGGAACCAAATTTTTGATCATTTTTGAATAGAAATTACTAAAAATTTGACTAAAACTGGCCATTTTGAGTGAAAACAGCGCACTTTTGACGGAATTCAGGCCTTTTTGGGCTAAAATTGAAGAAAAATCAGGCCCTCAGTAAATTTTTAGGCTATTTTTTGATTTGAAATGGGCAAAATTAGAGTCAAAGAAAGAGTAGAAAGAAGAAGAAAATAAACAATTTTGTTACAACAAAACCTATAAAAGTTGCCTTTCGACTTTTAAAACAATAAAGTAAGTGATAATATTGAGTAAATAGGATTTGCACAATTTTTGACAGCTCCAGATATAAAATAGACTGAAAAATTGAATTCTACTCTCAAAATTAGGCTAGGAGGTCATTTTTAGTCTCAAAATGCTGGTTAGCCTATTGTTTTGCGAGGAGAGACTTCATCAAATCCAGCAATTTTGAGATAAAATCCCGAGATAAACGAGACGAAAGGAGGGCCCCCAGGGAAACAGTGGACCCAGTTTGAACACAGCTGGCCCCTTATTAAAGGTGGCTGACTGAACTTCCGGCGGTCGGAATGTCAGACGTTTTTAAAGTTCACAGAATGGCCGAGAGCCATTCGTCCTTCTGGAGGGGAAGGAGGAGGATAGAACTCATAAAAATTGGGAAGAGAAGCAGCCATAAAGAATGATCTCCGGTCGATTTGGAATAACTCAAAAGGAGAGCGAAAAAAAAGCAACTTTTTCTCAAAGTTTTGACTCATCCTATGATAAAAAAGCTTGAAAAATCGATTCTCCCGGTTCCAAATTAGCCCAAAAAGTCGAAAAATAGTAGAATTTTTAGGTTTTATCTAGGATAGAAAGCAGAGCGTTTAGATTCGCCTTGATTTAGGACCACCCTGATGATTGGAAGAAACAGATGTTTTATGGTTGATCGGCCTCGAAATTCAAAAGGCAGTCTTGCGAAAGGAGGAATGAATCATAAAATAGCCAAAAGTCCATTTCCCCTAACGAAGAAGGCCTTCTCTCCTATTACCGTATTTCTTCTAATAGAAGCCGGAACTTCTATTTTTCAACCCCTTCGCTGGACCGGCTTCTATTAGAAGAAATACGGTATTCAGATCAGATTACTACTTAATTGAGTTGAGATAAAAATCTAGATTTTATAAGAGAAATGAATCAAAAATGGTTGTTTTTAGCAGATCTGAAGAAGTGTCAGCTGGACTTTTGCAGTCAACAAGATTGGGATTGCGAAAGGAAAAGAGAAGCCCAAAGAGCGCGCAAAAAAATCAAACTTTTAGCGATACTGTCGAATTTCTCTGGATTGCTGAAGAATTTCTACACTCTTGTAGAGAAAATAAAGGGCTGCAAGATTGTAGAACATTGAAAACTACAAAAGTCAGCAAAAAGCGCACAAAAATGGGGAGTAAAGCCAAAGTCAGCTGGCGAAGGGAGCTACTCGGAACTGAAAAACGCGACAGCAATTGCAGCAGCAGCTCTCTCTCTCTCTCGCCTTAAATGCGTAGAGGGCTGCGATTGTTTTTGTCCCGAAAACGGCTAACAATGGCCCGAAGGCACTTTCCCGATTGTGTGTCTCGGCTAGCCGTTAAAATGTGAAAAATGGGGGAGCAGATCGCTTGTCAGATTAGTCGATTCGACCACAGATGGAGGCCACCACAATTCGGCCATTAGTTAGTCTGGGTATTAGAATGGCCAGGTGAGATGGCGCCAGTCGCCTCTATTGACCGGCTGGAAATAGAGATGAATAGGGATGGGAATCCAAAATATTTTCAGATTTCGCATGAAATAGAAGACTTCTAGGTTCATATTTATATCTAATTTGAGCGAAGATTTGATCCCTTAAGCTAATTTTGACGGCTGGAAACGATTTTTCAGCCTTTTACATTATAGAAGGCGCTAAAATTGAGAAAAAAGACTAACGAGCAAGATCGAAAAAAAGAAGAAAAAGCGAAAACGTTTCATTGTTTTCTAACGCTTAGAGCCTTTAGTGGACGAAGTCTTAGAGGCTCCTTTGGCAGTGCGGACGCTTTGCGAACTCTCGGAGGACGGGTGGGGACTTGTATCAGCGACAGCGACAGCAGCAGCACCAGCTGCAGCTGCCGGATCGGTTCCTGGCTCTCTTCTATCTTCTTCGTCGGCCTTCTTCAGCTTGTAGATGCGGCGCTTTCCACGCTCGGATTTGAGTTCTTCGAGACCTTCGAGACGCTTGGAATACTCCCTCCAGAGTTCACGGTCTTTCAATCGCATCTGCTCGATGGCCTGGTAATGGTCCACGATCTTGGCAGTAAGCTGCTTGACTTCAGCTCGGAGCTCTTCTTCCGTCTTGTTGTCGAGATTCATCATCATTGTCAACTGAATAAATTCGAGTCTTCCGCCCGCCTTTTATAGTCTTCTCCGGGATAATTTTTGTTAAACCAGTCGAGAATTAATGAAGAATTAAGGAAAAATGAAAAAAAACCAAAATAAGTGAAATTCTTTTAGACTTTTGCCCTTAAACTCGATATTTCGTACAGAAATCCTCATTTTTTCATTTTCATTAAAATGCGGCATTTGAGTCAATTTTTCGTCAAAAAGCTATTTTCTTGACTTTAAATGCGAAAAAAGCAACGGAAGGAGCTTAATTTGCACAAAGAATTAAAAACAAAAAAGCAAAATGTTCCAGCCACCTAGGGGGGTCGAACCCCTGACCTTAGGATTAAAAGTCCCACGCTCTACCACTGAGCTAAGGAGGCCACGTTGAAGGTTGGCTGGGTTTGGGCCGACTTGCTAGTTGTTGTTTTCCGGGGGAGAATAATTTCTGTCGAAATCTTGTAAAATCCTCCCAGCATATAAAAAAGCCAAAGATGGAAGAAGAATCACATTCTTTCCTTCATCGCTGCAATGGAAGTCGATAGTCTTCTCGCCTATTTTCTCTTGATTCCACTGGTCATCAACATCTTTCTGATTGTGCTGACCATCATCAAACTCAGAAAAGTGAATCAAAGGTTGACGAAGCGACTTAACAGCGCAAAGCTGATCCTCGAAATGATTCCGATCCAGACGGCCTACACACAATGGCTTCCGTCATACGTCGCCCTCGTCGCTGGCTGCTTTGGGATCACTGTGGCAGAAGTGGAAAACGAGTATCGCAAGGAGCCGGATGCCCGTCGCTGGATTGTCACCAACAGCTTCCCGAGCAATTCTCTCACCAAGCGGATGACCAACGGCACGTTCAATTCACGCTTCATCTCGACTGGCTACGACTTCCAGTACCGGTCACCCAATCGGATGCCTGCCATTCCGCCAAATCCGTATGGCACTTGTCCGGGCAAACGTGCAGTTCCGGCCAATTCTTCGGCGAATCCTCGTCCGACCAAAGCTCTATCCAAAAATGCTAAATCCATCATAAGGAAAGCTTAACGTTAATAAAAATGATTGCTCTCCTTTCTTCTTATTTTCTCCTCATTTCAACTTTTTAATTAAATCTGCCAATAGAAATCGATTTTTTAGCTCCACTTTACCCTAAAATCAGTCAGAAATGGCTCTTTTCACGAGAAGATGGACAATTATGGTCTTTTAGCTCAATTTTTCTGCAAAATGATCTCAAAATCACTTGAAAATTAGAAAAACACCCCCAATCCACACAAAGAATTAAAAGCAAAAAAGACAAAAAGTTCCAGCCACCTAGGGGGGTCGAACCCCTGACCTTAGGATTAAAAGTCCCACGCTCTACCACTGAGCTAAGGAGGCACATGGCGGCGCTCTGACTCTGATCGTTACTTGCCAGCCACTGCCAAATGCAGCATTGTTATCACTTTAAAGATCTGAGAAAATTATATTCTAAACTAAGAGTTTAAATAAAAAGGGCAAATGAAGCGCAAAGAACTTCTCCTCTACTGGGATGAGAGATCACCTACCGTACTATTTGTCTATTTTTCAATCAAATTAGAGCCGATTTTTTTTGTGAAGAAAGTCGAATTAAAAGAGCGGAGATTTCATAACTTTTAGTTAGCAAAGACCCCTTAAAATGGATTTCTATTTTTTAAAAAGATTATATTTTAGTATAGTAAAGAGAAAGAAAAATGACGAGGATTGTGAAGAGTGAAACGGTTTTTCAAATCAAAATTGATTAATTGAGCTAATAAAAATCACATTTAGGCAGCAATCTCTTCAAATAAATGGGTTCGTCAATAAAATAATTCCAAAATTCAACTGGGAAGTTCGATTTTTTGATGAAAGTGACCTTTTTGATTGCACGTTGAAGAATTCTTTCGTTCTGCTCATCAAGAAGAGACTCACAATTTGAGGTAAATTCCTCTGAAAGAGGAAGCGCTTAGCGGCTTTAGAGAGCATTGGTAGCTTTATAAAGGGCGTTTGAAGCCAAAAATCAAAGAGAAAGTGAGAGATGGGAGTCGTTTTTGAGACAAACAAGAAAACAAGGGGCTGCTTCTCGGTGACATTATCCGACACGCGAATGGCAAACTGACGGGACTCGACTTCCCCTGAGGCAAAAAGTATCTGCGGAGAGTTGTCAGAGGCAGAGAGGGGCCGTTCTAATTTGGAGGAACGCCTCATACATCATTTTTGAGTCGGCCTGGGAGCGCAAGAAGACATCTTTTTTCTTTAGTTTTCAGCTAAGCTTTACAGTTACGTTCATTACAATCGTTAACATTCTAAACAGGAAATGAAACTGAGTGATGACCCCGGGTCAATGATGGTCAAGACTAAAGGATTATCTGGAGAAGGACCAGAGAGGTTGACTGGTGTGGTAACTGAAGAACGGTTGGTGTTTATTGCAGTATTTCTGCTTGTGTGTATTTTTGTGAAATAAAACTATATTTTATTGAATTCACTGGCTAACTCCGACCGATTACCAATAGCACTTAACATCTACCGCCTTCACAACTGTTTTATATTTTAATTTTGGAACAATTTTTCAAAGAATTTCGTAGCAATTGGCTGGTTTTTAGGCAAAAATAAATCGATTCACAGCACTGAATTATCATTTCTGGCTGTTCTAGGTCAAAATTGAGCCAAAAAATCGATTCCCGATGTTGAATTTAGGATAGGAGTTGATTTTCAGCCACAAATGAGGAGAAAGCCAGTCTAAATTACACCCTCCAGTTAAAAAAGAAGAGCTTTTGCCGCATTATTTTGACTCAAGAACCAGCAAAATATGAGAATTCCTCCCAAAATTGACGAGGATGTTTTTGACTTTTGCCAGTCTAAAGAGATTTTGGCTTTTTTGTAGAAAGCGAGGGGCTCGCTCGTTAGCGACAGAGAGAGAGCGAGAGCGATTGGAAGCGAGGGAAAAAAAAAAGAGGAGAGACCTTATCAAGAATGAATGAAACATGAAGGAGGAGGTCTCCTCTCGTCTGTCAGCCACCACCGAATGCGCGACAAAATATTCCTCTCAAGGGAACTTAAAAATGATAGCAGTGTAGAGTAAATTTGAAGAAAAAGCACGATTTAAAAGCAAAACCAAAACATATTTCCTTGGCTTCCAATGAAATAAGCAAGGGAAATGACCTCCTAGGCTAATCTTAATTATTGGAATTAATTTTTCAATAAAGTTTACGCATAGAATGATCAAAAATAGGAGAAATTTATATGTTTTAGTCCTTAAAAATTGGCTGAACTCTGTCTCAAACCTTTTCTGGATTTCCCCCCGTCTATTTCCTGGTTCCTGGCCTCTTCTCCCAAAGTGAACGAACTGATCTCGTGGAACAAATGATCTCCCCTTTGAACAAAGCCCTCTCACCCCAGCCTCAAAAATCAGCGCCCAACTTCCCGATTTGTTCAGCCGTCTATCGGCCCCTATAAAATCTCTGCTAATTGCTGCTAAAAATTATTCTAAAATGGCACGTCTCCTCCTCGCCGTCCTCTGCATTAGCCTCGTCCTGGCTGGACCCACTCCCGTCCTTTCCAGCTGCCCGGCTGATAGTGATCTCATCGGTCGTAAGTTTAAACCAAGATTTCTTTCAATTTTTTTCAGCTGCTGTTGGAGACTTTTGTCCAGCCGGCGCCACCGTCTCTAATGGAAATTGCTGTCTTGCAAGGCCAAAGACGACCTGTCCCAGTGGCTACACCTCAATCGGAGGTAACCTTTAAAATTCCTTAAAAAATCAAAATTATTTATTCAGCAGCCGTGGCGGAAAGTTGTCCAGCTGGAGCCAAGCACATCGACGGTGCTTGCTGCCTCTAATCGACACGCATTTTTCGCACTAATAATGATAAAAAGGGTATAATAAATAGATTTTTTAAAAACTTTAGCGGCGTTTTAATAGCTGGAAAAATGATAAAACAATTAATTCTAGGTTCAGATGGATAAAAGAGTACGATAGCTTTTTTTATCCCTCCTAGGATCAAATTTGCCTGAAAATGCGAATCTTACTTTAAAATAAAGCTGATCTGTGTCCGTCCGTCTGTCTGTCTGTCTGCCTGTCTGAGGCCCTGCCAAATCCTGTCAAAATTCGGATTATATTGGGTTGGAACATAATTAATTTCGCATTTTTCAAATAATTAGAACTTTGTTAGTTTACAACGAATTTCTTCTAAATATTCACCATTACTATTGACTACTTGTGCCCACTTAATGGGCAACTGCCTGATCCCTCTCTCATAGAAAACACGAGGCTTTGAGGCAAAGAAGTTGACAAGCCACTTTTTCACATCTTCGTCATTATCGAAGTGCTTTCCTGTCAGTTCATTCTTCATCGATCGGAAGAGATAAAAGTCAAAAGGGGCAAGGTCGGAAGAGTACGCTGGATGAGCAAGAAGTTCCCAATTCAGTTCTTTTATTTTTGAGCGAGTGAGCTTTGCAGTATGAGGGCGAGCGTTGCCATGAAGAAGAATGACTTTTTGGAGTCTCGGTCTCTTTTCTATGATTGCAGTTCCTACTCTATTCAATTGCTGGGTGTAAATAGCAGTAGTTAAACTCGTCTTACTATCCCGAAGCTCCCAGTGTATCACGCCCTCGATATCCCACCAAACACACAACATAAACTTCTTCTGATGTGGATCCGACTTCACATCAGGTCTTGGTGTTTCTCCGGGACCCGCCCATTGGCGCTTCCTCCGAAAGTTCACGGTTAACATCCACTGTTCATCGCCTGTTATTAGACGGGGAAGAAAAGACTTCCGCTCATATCTGGAAAGATGAGCGGCAGCAATGGACATTCGTTGCCATTTGTGAGCCTCGATCAGGGTATGGGGCAACCAACGACCCAGTTTTTTCGAGTAACCCAATCTCTTGAAATGTCTTTCTATTGTTATGTGAGAGAAACTTAAAGCCTCTGCCAGATCACGGGTTGACTGGCTATTATCTTGGTTGACAATGGCGAGAAGTTGGCTTTCTTCGAGTTCCAAGGGGCGACCCTGACCAGAGACTCTTTCAAGCGAGCGATCTCCAGAACGAAACTTTTCAAACCAAAGTTGACAGCTCCGTACAGTAGTAGATTCTTTCCCATAATATTCGTTTATGTTAGAGGCCGTTTGGTGAGCGCTTGTTCCTCGAGTGAACTCATAAAGAATGACATGGTGTAGATGCCCAGGTGGTAGATCAGTGGTACTTACGACAAAAGCAACCAGCGTAGAAAGAATAAGAAAGCTACTCATTGTTGTTATGATGAAGTGAGAAGAGGATTATGTGAGTAAGATAAAACACCCATCAGTTAGCCACATGAAAACAAAACAACAAGATAGCAAGCATGAAAAACAATGCGAAATTAATTATGTTCCAACCCAATAGCTTTCCCATGGGTGTTCGCTTTTTTTAAAAAGACTTTTCCCTTTCTATCTTTGTATTTTTAACCTGGAGCAAGGTTTATTTTTATGCGCTCCAAAAGTGTTTAGTTCAAAAGTTATTGCTTAGCCTAAAAGAATAGACTAAAATTAAAAATTTTAAATTAGGAGTCTTGGAGGTCTCTCGATTACCCCCACATTTAGGGCCGAAGGCCTGCTTTCGCTGGACCTAAAATTTGAAGGGAAAACCTTTTTATGGAAAAATCTCGCTTTTATATTAATTTTCGAGGTTCTGCTAACAAATAATATGTAGTTTTTAATCTCTCCTCCTACAATCTCCGTTGTAAAAATAACTTATCTCACAAAATGAAAATAAATGAGGATATAACTCAATTAGAAAATGAAGTTTTACAGGTGGGACGCATTCCATATTTTTCAGGTTACTGTAACAAAGATTGATTTACTTACTTTTACATTTTTATGCGTCTTTTAGTTGTTTTTTTTAAATGTTCTGCAAAAATTTAGCCCTTGATTTTTTCCACAAGTTTATAGGATAAAATGATTCCTTACAAAAATAATTAAAATTTTTTAGAAAAAAGGGTTTTCCAGGTGAGGCCCACTATTCACATTTTTTGGGTTAACGTAATATCGCAAAGATGAATTATTTCTTTATTTTTATGTGGCATTTAGTTGTTTTTTGAGTTGATTGGTTCCAAAAAGGAATAAAATGATTACCGTAAATCCTCTAAAAGACGCAACTTCTCGCTTAACTTTCACAAGCATCCCGCAATTTTTATAATTTTGATGTCCTGCAATCTTGTAGAGGAGACCAAGGCCTACAACTTTGTAAAAGATCAAAAGTTATAAAAACTAGTGAAAATTAGAAAAAAAGTTAAAAGTTGGAACTTGGGGTGCGCGTCTATTAGAGAATTTACGGTATTTCAATCCATTTTTAGCGCCTTGGAGTTTGATGCGGGACCCATTTTATCCTAAAAAAAGGTCTTTAGTACATTTTAGGATAAAAATGGGTCTCGCCTCGAAAATCTCTTTCTTGGATACGAAGTATGTTGTCTTTTTTATGAACAAGCTGCAAATCAATAAAAAATTATTTTTAATTCCTACATTTTAAACAGATCCGCTTTGCCAATCTCCTCAAGAAGCCTAAATCCTTCAAACTTGTGCTTTTGTCGTGGAGAGACTAGCTGTCTTGGATGGGAAGAATCTACTAGAATGAATGGCGAATTCAAGGGATTTTAGTCAGATTGACAGTTATGATCCAGGAGATCGCATTGAATCAATCTTCCTTCTCGTTTTTAAATGATTTTTGGAGGATTGAGAACAAATGATTTTTAAACAATTTATGAGAATTCCATTCTTCGAGGGAACGAGGAATGGATTTCATACAAATACGGCTTATAAATTAAAAATTTAACTGAATTTAAATGAAAATTTCTTTAGAAAACTTTCTTCAAGAGATCGGGGAATGGATGTATAAGCAAAATATGCTAAGTTTCGAAGCAGTTTGGGTCCTTCAATCCACTCATTTCCATCAAATATTTCGGATGTTTCTCCACTTCCTCCACAATCACCAAATACAATAATTCCATTTGAGAGTTTTCCTATTCCAAAATACCATCTTGGATATTTAAAACTCTGTTTTTGTGTCCATTTCTTCTCGGGATCTTCGATATCCATTTCCCATACGCTATTTAATGAGCGAGACCCTGAAGAGCCTCCAAAAATGCATAAAGTTGAATTGCGGATTAACATTGTATGGCCGGAAAGTTCAATAGGTAAATCACAAAATAAAATCCATCTCTGTAGTTTTGGATCAAACATCTCCACAGATTTTAAGTGGCTTGTTAACTTTTCTCTGTTCAAACCTCCAGTGACAAATATCCGATCCTTAAATACTGTTGCTGCTGCATCACGTCTTGCATAATTCATTTCCCTGGAATCTTTTGATTAAAGGGGCAGTCCGGCGCCTTTCACAGTATACTTTTATTCGATGCAAAATAATGTGCTGATTTCGGAAATATACACGAAATTGCATGCAATTAATTGAAGAAAGAAAATTGTTGAGTTCGCCGCTATTACTGTAGCTACAGAAATCAACGTTAGAAAGTGTCCCTTTCAAATTTGTAGGAAAACTAACGGCATGTAGGTCCATTTGTCTTGGGAAAAGAAAATCCATTTATTTTGAGAACAATTATACTTTTCTACTGATTTTAGCTCTGAACTTTCATCGAGTCCTCCAATAACCCAGATATCTCCTTTGTAAACCAGAGAGCTACTAGAAATATGAGCTCTTTTTTGATTTAGAGATGCCAGTTTCATCCAACTTCCATCATCTTTCAATTTATAACAGTCCTGATGATTACCATTCTTGGAATATCCTCCAAAAATATAGATTTCTTCATTGAGCACAACAACTCCAAAGCTACTCATTTCCACTGGAAGAGTGATGCTCAGTTTCTCCCAACTTTGAGCCTTCGAATCGAGCAAGTAAATTGTATTCAGAGGTCCATTACCGCCCAAGATTAAAACCTACAAGCAAAGTCTAAAAGTTAACAATCATACTGATGAATTTTGTTGTCCTCCGCTTTCTTTTTCAACTTTGTTTTCGTTTTGATTCGCATTTTGTGCTAAAATTTTCCTTAAATTTCTCAATTTTAAACAAACCATCCGAAATTAAATTATTCTGATTTTTTAGCTCAAACAAATTGGGTAGAGCTTCAGCTGGCTGCCTCCCCATGACTTCTCGGGTTATGGAAGAATTCTCCAATCGAAGTTTTTCAACTTCTTGCTGCACGCGCCCCGTTCTGCTCTCTTTTTCGATTTTATTTTTGCTTTGAGCCTGAAATTAAACAATTTTATCTATCAATTGAGTTCTCACCTTTTCCTGCGTATCTGGCCTCTCTTTCCGGGAAAATTCAATAAATTCCAAGATTTCCGGTCTACTTTTTGGGTTGCTGTCCCAGCCGCTGAAAGTTTTTTTTTTTGTTTTTCGCTGCTTTGTCAATTCTACACCTCACTTTTCAATTCCAATAAGTGAAAACTTTGGTTTTAGTAAGCCAGATTGGCCAGAAATAATCAATTACCGTTTCAATAAGGCTGAAATCTCCAGTTCTTTTTGAATATTTGGCCGATCTCCATTTAAAATTCGATTAATTTGATTGTACGGTGTTATTACCCCCATGTAACCATACGGCCTTCTAAACCTCTAATCACTTTTTGAAAACAGTCACTAACTCTCGGTGAATAATCTCCCAAATCGTAATGGCTAACGCATAGATATCTGCCGACTTGCCATATTTAATTCCATCATGAAGCTCCGGAGCCATGTAATCTACTGTTCCAATTCTTTTACAACTCTTTTAACCAAAAGCCACACTCACCCAACAGTAAGAGAAGCAATTGTCTGTGGCTCAACCGCTTTAGCCAATCCAAAGTCGGAAATCCTCAAGTCGTCTAAGAATTTCCCAAGTAGAATGCTGTAACTCCGATATGAGAAAAAGGAATCTCACTTTTGAGGCTTGATATCTCGATGCATTATGCCTTCTTCGTGGAGATATTGCAGACCACTTGAAGCCTTTTCAATCCACGAATAAACTTGTTCCATATCGTATTCTACTGAGAGATTATGAATCACTGGAAATGGCATTTTGATGCCTCAAGTTGAAAAGGAGTAAGTTTTAAAAAAAAGTCAAAGATGGCAGACCAATTGCTATGCTAGTGTCTCTAATTGAATCCCACCGTATTGGAATTGCTATTACACTCAGCATAGGGGAAAAAACCAAACAAACCGTCAAATAAGCTCCTCTCCATGCACTCCATAACGTAGCCAATGCAGAAAGTGCCGCTATTACGTAAATAGTTTTCTTCTGAAGTCAAAAGACCAAAAAGACGGATGATATTCGGATGATGGGAACTCTATTTGGAAAATTAGTGAAATATTAACAAATAAACTAACCTTCGCCAGGAGGATAACTTCACTCATTTCTGTTTTATTGACCGGCCTATTAAGTCTCTTGACGGCTATTTTTCTGCAAATCGATCTCTCTATTTTAATTTTCAGTCAGACTTTTATAAACTGATAACATTGCTTACCCCAGTCGACTATTGTAGCCGCGAAAGACTTCTCCCTCGCCTCCACTTCCTATCCGTTCTTTCTCTGTGAAATCGTTGAGACTAAACTCGGAAATAACTAAAGAAGCATCGACTGTTACGGGAGATTTACCATAATTAACTTCAAGACTTTTTTCTGAAGGAAGAAGGCCACTCATCAAGATGGCGAATAGACAAACCCGGCGTTAGAATTCTATTGATTCGGCCGCTGTTTGTCTTAATAAAGCGATTTTAGAGTGACTGTGATCTGAAGAATAAGCAAAGAGAGGAGAAGAGCTTAGGTTTTTGATCGAATTATGGTTGTTTTGTCCGAGCTCTAGTCCCAAAGCTACCCATGTGCCGGAGATTCTGTTCAAGGATTACGGTTCTGGGTATTCGCTCGTCCATTCATGCTGAGGGCTCATAGAAGCTAATTCGAATAGTTCTACTCGTAAAATAAAAATCTCGAAGCTTAAGAAAAAAATATTTCGCCTGAGTGGGGGTAAGGTGATAAACATCTTTTTCTCAATTATAATAGCCTGCGCTTCATATAATTGCAAGGCCGGATCAGTCTCACCTAGACTTGAAATATTTTAGAGAACGAGAAAAAGTAAGTCTGGCAAAGGATGGCTGAAATAAAAGGATTTATTGCCGGAAAACAATAAAGCGTAGACTGATAAGGAATGAAATATAGATAAGATATAAGAACACAGCTTTCTATTTTCTAAAATTTCAAATCTTTTTTTTTCAACGAAATTTGGCCTTCTCATAACCCACAAAATGGCTGGGACTGGGAGAAGGAAGTGGCAAAACATCTGAAAAGAAAACTTGATGGGAATGAGTGGATTGATGGACCAAGGCTGTCTCAACATTTGTCAACCTTTGCTTATAAATCCATTCCTCGTTCCCTCGAAGAAAGCCTTCTGGAATAATTTTCTTAAATTCGACTTACCCTCTTCTTACACCTTTTGCTTCCAACCAGAAATCGAGTTTGATTATAAATACTTTTTTGAATCTAATCGCGATCGGCTGGGAAAAGAAATCAGCCAGAAATGGTATTCTTTTGACTCGTCTGCAGACCTTCCCAATCTGGTTTTATTTCTTCTTTATGAATGATTGTTCCCTCGATTTTATTTTTTGCCTCATCAGCTTTGATTTTTTTGTTTTTTCTTTTCTCAACATTTTCTTGCAACTCTTCCTCATCTTTTCAGCCTTTTCGTAGGCTTCATTGAACGAATCGCAGCTAAGATGAACACAGAATCTAAAAGTGTAAATCCCGTAGAAGTAAAGATTAAAGACAAAAGAATAGTCAAAGTGATTTCTTCTTGAGTCCTTCGTTTTTAAAATATTCTTCCATCACAAGCGGGCTGCGCCGCCTCTGGCGGCTCTTTGAATTTCGCCCCTTCTTCTGGAATATTAGGCCTCTCTAAGTTTATCTGGGACTTCCACCGAAATTTCCTGAAAATTAGAAAAAAAACGACCGCTCCCCCAAAAAAATAAAGGATTTGAATGGATTTACAAAAAGGCCACGGACGGACGAAAGTTTCAGTTTAAGGTTTAGACGAATTAAGCGCAGCCCCACCTCGTTTCTAATTAATTCTATTCCATCACCGTTAAGGGTCAATAATTACTTTATTTAAAGTGTAGGGATTATATAAAGCAGGAGAGAAGCAAAGAAATCCTTCATAAAATGTAGTGAAGCGCCCCAGCTAGGAGATTTATATCCGATCGGAGGGAGTTCACAGCCAGCATTAGAGATCTCTTATTGTTTAGGACCTTAAATTCGTTTTTTTTTCTCTTGGATTTCTACCTCGACTGATTCCGTATAGGGATTGTAGCGAACGATGAAAGGACGCTTCATGCTGCTGGTAAACATTCTGGAAGTTATTTGCTTCAATCATGACTTAAATAGCTGGAAGATTGTTTTCTTGAAATATTATGGTTTTATTATATGCGGTCAATTTTCCCTTAGAAATGTTAGGATTACCGTAGTTTTTGCTGGGCTTCTTCAAAGTTGCGAGTGAAGAAGTAGGCCTCTTGGAAGGTTGTAATAAGGCATTCTTGCTGCACAACCCGATCGGGATCAAACCGAAAGATCTGGCTGTCGCCAGTAACTGCATGCTGCAAAAAATAAAGTTCTTTAGCCTCCTTGGTCTTTTCTTGTCCTCTACAATGTTCTCGATCAGCGTCTGACTCACTCCGTGTTGACTCAAAACCTCCGGAGACAAGTATAAATACATTCTGAACAAGAGAGAGTTCCCAAGTCATTTGCCATCATGAGTTGTCTTCTCCTAGCTGCTGTGCTTTGCCTTTCTCTGGGCGCAAATGCGATGCCAATGATGCCTCCAACCTTCCTGCAGGGATTGAATCAAACCGCCATTCAAGCCTATTATCAAATCAAGCAGAATCAAAACGAAACTATTCGCCAGCAGAAACTGGACGAGTCCAATTGGGCCAACAGATATGGGGTTCAGGTCGGTTTTCTATAAGATTTGGGGATCTAGAGGGGATTTTCCACTTGCTGGTTGTTTATTTTGGCGATGAAAATAGGGGAAAACCTCGACTTTTCAGCAACAATGGAACGCCTACCAGACAAACATGACCCAGATGCAAGACCAACTTCAAGCAAACATCACCAGGGTGATCAACCAGCTTGCCACTGCCAATCAACAGCTGCAGCAGATTCAGCAGAATCAGGACCAAACCCCAGCAGCAATGCACCAAGCCATTGAGAAGTTTAAGAACGACAGCGGAGTGGTTCGTTTTTTTGGGCTACTGTAGGAACTCATTTATAGGCCGCTAAAATCCTATTGGAAATGCCTCGATATTTCATGGGAAAGAGAGATCACGAAGAAGACGACGACCGCCACAATCAGATGATGATGGGCCCCGGGCCGGTTAGAATGCCTGGAGGATCCAGTCCAATGCCGAATATGATGAACCAACAGATGAGGATGAATCAGCCGATGATGGGACAGCAATATAACCCCCAGCAGCAGGGACAGTTCAACAGCCAATTCCAACAGCCGCCGCCGAACTCCAATCAAGGGAGATAAACGACAAAGAATATGAGAGATGTTAGCGAGAGAAACATTCCGAGAGATTGTAGAAAAGAAAAAAGCTTTTTTGTGCTTCGATTTGGCAATAAATATTTGTGGTTTACTGAGTTAATTGCTTATTAAGTGAAAATGGGAAAGAAATCAAGCTTGTTGAGGTGATTTTTCTAATAAATGGTGATGGATAAAACGTCATCTCAGCGCCTCAAAGATGAATGGTTTCTATTTTTACAGCTCACGTAGCCTCGAAGAGGTGAGTTTTGTTTGGGGAAGATCACTTCACGAGGCTGATCAAGTGGAGTCAACTGTTTGTCCAAAGGAATGATCCTCTAATGGGGAACTACAACGCTCAAAGACCTCTTTGTTGACTAAAATCTCCAGTCTTTGCTTCTAACCGGGAGAAAAAGCCCAACAATTGACCTGCAACTCGCCGGCGCTGCTGAGAAGTCCCGCGCCGTAGACCTTATACTGTGACTTCTTTGATCCATTCATCTTGGGATCCAAATCGACGCTGGAAAGACCAAATTCGATGGAGAAGAAGTACAACTGAAAAAAGAGAATCTCTTCAAAATAACTGATCCCAATTTTAAAAATTGCTTGGGACATGACCGCTTGGCGCAACGGTAGCGCGTCCGACTCCAGATCGGAAGGTTGAGTGTTCAAATCACTCAGTGGTCAGATTTTTTTGTTTATTTCCTATTGAAAAACTACCCCAAAATCTGACGAAAGTATTTGTCATTCTTTGTTCACACTAGATTTCATTTATATAGTACCCGAGGCTAAAACTCCTCAGACGATTTTCCGCAGTATCCCTGTTTAAAAATAAACAAACTTACTGTGGCTAGCTTCTTCAAGTCGTCTTCACTTGCTCCCAGAGAAGCAAGTCCAATTTCTTGAGAAAATTGCGCAAAATCGGGATCAGCAAAGAGAGCCATGTGGCCCATCAGCTCGTGTACAGTATCCGGCTCAGGAGTATAGAACGGATCGGCTCCATGGCGAACATATTGAGTACAGAAGAAGACGCGGAATGCCAATCCAGCCAGGAAATCGCGAGCGGAGAGATATCCAGCCACTGGACGGACGCGGAATCCTGTCTTGGCTGCAAAAGAATTATTTTTCCAATGTTTTTGCATTTTTAATTTAAAAAATACGCTCATTTTTTTTAGTTATTATATGTTTTTTAAATGAAAGACCTCTCAAAAAGCGACAGATATCCTCCAATTGTGGAATATTGTTCTCCGAATAACCGCAATGTCTCTCGAGGAGCTCGAAATTGTCCAAAAACTCCTGACAAGCATATCTGAAATGTTAAAATCTACTCGTGGGAGAGGAGAACTCCAACTTTCTGTGCAGCTCTCGCAGCTTACGATAGATCACTCCCCAAGTCTTCCTCTCCGTCTCGGTGTATTCAATTCGAGGAATCGGTTGGCCACTGCAAACAAAAAGCTATCAAAAGTATGTTTTGATCCCGTTTTACTGTAAAATGAGCCTCTACAGCGTCAAAATTGATTCAATTTCAGCAGTTTTTTTTTTCAAGAAGAGGAGAAAAAGCAAAAAAATTCTGACCACTGAGTGATTTGAACACTCAACCTTCCGATCTGGAGTCGGACGCGCTACCGTTGCGCCAAGCAGTCATGTCCCAACGGATTTGAAAAAATACTGATATTTTAAAGTGACTACAGTAGCTTTTCGATGTTCTACAAACTGAGTCACAGTGGCTTGTAAAAGCAAACAAAACAGTTGTTGCCATTGAAAGTTCCTTGGTCTCTTTTTAACCTCATCTCTCGAAAGTACAAGACCACTTTATGACTCATTTTTTATGAAGGAAGAAGAAATAAAACCAACTGTCTATAATTGTTGGCGACTTCGGCGAACATCATTCGTCTGCTTCTGTATTCTTGGTCCTTGAATCCCTGAAAATTAAAGCCTAGCCTTCGCTTGAAGCCAAAAGTCTGACTGGATGATCAGCATCCAATCCTTCAGCTCCGCCATACATGATGACTCTTTTGGCGCAAATATCCAAATCATAGATGTTTTTAGGGAACCATTGAGCGCCGGTTGTAGCGTCTAAAATCTACTTTACTTTCTAAATGGAAGGCGAGACCTTGAGATCCTGGTTCGATGAATTTCTCTTCAACTGGAGGCTTCATTGTGAAGGAGACTTCATGAACCTGGAATGAAAAAAGTGGAAGGAGGGGGCTTTTCTACTCTACTTTCACCTAAGGAATACTATAGTTGGCGTATTGAAAGGATTTCTGTACTAAATATCGAGCCTAAGGACTAAAACCTGAAAGAATTTCCCCTATTTTGTTCATGATCGAAAGACCGCGAACTCTAGAAGGAGTATTCCAAGAGCCTCGAAGGTCGAAGAATTCAAATCTGAGCGTGGAAAGCGCCGTATACACAAGCCGAAGAAGGCCAACGGAGAAGATGGAGGAGAGCCGGGAACCGAGCCAAGAGCCGCCGAAGGAAGTACCCACCTGTCCTTTGATAGTCCCAAGACTCAAAAGATCTATCAAGGCTTCCGCCAAGAATGTCCCTTCTCAACGTTGATAGAAAATAAACACTTTGTTTATTTTTTTGTTTTATTTTTAGGGGGAGCTTATTGAATATTCGTCTTCGAATTGACTGTTTTTAGAGCAAAATTGAAACCCCCGAGATTAAAATTAGCCTCACCTCCATTCCTCGACTGCGCATGATCTCCAAGGCGTCTTCACTGCTCATCCCAGGAAAGAGCTCTAATTCGACTAGAATCTCCATTTGCCCAGCCGATCCATCTTGGCAATCCCTCGATTCCATATGCTTCACTCGAGTATTCGCCTGAATCTTTTTTTCCCCCACGAAAGCAATCTCACCGGCATGTTGCTCATCATATCGGAGATTCCATCCACCACACGATTGCAGCGCACAATAATCGTCAGAATGGGGCAGCCTTCTCCCTCAACTGTTGGCAACGAGTCCTAAAAGCTTTTATTGAGGAGATTTTCCTGGGAAAAGCGATTCCATCAAGAGCAAAGTGAATGTTCTCAGCTCTTTCTCACAGAAATCTATTAATTTCAGCTGTTTTTACATGCTGAACACGAGAAAAAGTATTCCATAGAAAAGATAGGCTTTAAAAGGCTAGAACTTACAGATTTTTCGCTGAACAGCTCACGAACATCCTCCTCTGGGACAAATGGAATGCCGAGACTTCCACTTCGTCGAAAGCGGCGTTTAAAATCCTCTAGGCGAGTCTCACTCCCACTGGAATTCGACTTTTTAAAATATAAGCCATTTTCTCAAACCCAGCCGAGACTGTGGAGGACATCGTTCGACTGGCGGCTGACTTCTTGGAATAATAGAGAAATTTCATAGCTGATGCCATGACTGAGGAGCACGCGGGGTTTGTGCGGTAACGAGCTGGGAGTGATGTATGGGCGGCGTGCGAATCCAATCTCGTCAAGATTAATTCCGTATGCTGATGATAAATAAATGTATCCGGTTACCGTCTCTTTTCGTCACGTCCAAACGGAAATTGAGAGCCACAAAAAGGCGTCTAGACGGCGTTTCTCATCATCAAAGAAGCTCTCTCTTCATTACGAGGCTTCTATCTCAGCAAGGGATTGCGACTAGGATACGTCTTGTAGTATTTGATTTCCATCGAGGGTCCAAGAGATTTCGAGTAAAAGTAACAGCTGTTTTCGCCCCGTCGAACCCCGCTGACCTCATTTCGCCTTTTCCCAAAGAAAGCGAATCTCTTTCGCGAATGTTGCTGCTGATTTCTTTAGCCATTTTATTCACGCAATCGATAGCTTTTTCCAATTCAGCTAGAAAAACCCTTAACGAGTTGAGAGACCTCCGACTCGAAGCAGCTGAACTCATGGATAAAATCACAGCAGCCGATCAGATGGATTTGGTGAGTCTCTATCGGAGTATGAGGAAATCTTCCAGGTGGAATCGATTTTGGATCGAGAAGAGGAGGAAGAAGGCAGCAATTCGATCAACACCTCACCTGTGCTGCTTACTCCCAGCGATCTCGATGACACTTCCAGAGATGTTTTGACTCGTCTGAGGGAAATTAAAGAAGAAGAGAAAACTCTCCTAGATGGGCTCAAGGGGTCCAAAGAGTTGCAAACAGTTCGTTTTTGAATCAGTTTTAATAATTTCTCCAGATAACTGTCAGCCTATTGCGGGAAGAAATCGAGCGCCTGGAAGAAACCGCCGATAGGAAGCCGAAAAAACCGACAAAATTAGAAAAATGACACAGTTTATTTTGAATAAAAATAACAGAATCACAGAAGAGAAAGAGTACCCGGCTTGTAGACCGACTTCATTGTTTTCCTCCGAATTGACTCGGAGAAATCGCGCTTCATCACTTTAAAAATTACGCGTCGCAGTTCTGGATTGGAAAGCTGGAATATGGTAGTTTTAGTTATTATAAAAGGGGAAGGCAGACTCACCAAATAAATGGGCAAACGGAGGGCACAAGCAGCCACAACGAGGAGAGAGACTACATCGGTTGAGAACATATACATATCGTAGTATCTGAAAGATGACTGTTTTAGGGGTAAAGTAGACTGAAAAATCAATTTCCATCTTCAAAAAATAGCCCAAAAAGTCAAATTCCTCCCCAACTAATCATCGACAGGCTTGACAACAATTTTATCCTGGGGAGACTATATAAAGCGGGCGGGTCTAAACCATTTCATTCTGCATTAGGAGCTTCAACCTCAGGGTAGAACGCGAGCAGATGTCTCAGATGCCAGAGCCACCTAGCTAAGCCTTGGACTCAAAGACAAGGAATAAAGCCATAAGAAAAAGGAGTGTTTTTTTTTTCTTTTATGCGATCTCGTGGACTAGTTTTCTTCTCGATCTAGGAGAAAATTGACTGAAAATCGCTTTCAGCCGTCAAACTTGGCCTTTTTCCAAATCAATTCAGCCTGGCTCCATTCAAAAAAAGATTTAAAAAACCCACTCATTCATAAGTCCATTCATGTCCAAAAACTCCCAGGCGGTGACAATTACATTTAGAAAATTAGTCAATAAGTAGGAAATTGCCACAAGGATTAGAGTCCAAGTTGCTGATCGAACTTTTCCCTAAATCTCGGATTTATTTTCGCTACAGCGACAGAATAAAAAGGTATTAGTTTTTGATTGTTTTTGATGAATAATAAAAACATAAACACAACTAAAACTGAGGAAAACACACAGCCTAGCCTTACCTTCGTCTCGGATTTGGGTGCTAGCTCCTAAATGTTTTGACTAATTTCGGGATAAATTTATTTATAAAATTAACGCTATTTCGGGAGCGAATTTCCCTCGAAAGCGTCCAGAAGATCAAAAGAAAAAGCAAATATCTGCCATCCCGCCTGTCCAAAACTACTCTAATTTTGGAGATAGCCTACGTCAAATGGCAGTTTTTATCGGGAAGTGGGTGTTTCGAACCTTGGCTTCACTCTTCATTTGGAAGCGACTCGGTTTTCGCTCGAATCCTTTGTGCACATTTTTGAGCTCAACCACGGTGCTGACATTGATCAGCACGAGGAGGAAGAAAGGCAGGAAGACGGTGATAAAATTTCTTATCCAGAAGCGATAGATATTCCCATACCAGAAGGAGTCTGTCGTCAGGGGCGTCACATCCACATAGAATTCGCTCACAGTTCCCTAAAAAAGATGAAATTCGGCTGGTTTTTTGACTATTTTACGGTAAAATAGTCCAAAAATTCGATTTCCGGGGCTAAATTTACTTCCAAAAAGTTCATTTTTCAGCTCAAATTGGTAATTTTAATAGGAATTTTTCCCCTTTTGGAATTACTGTAGGCTTCAACTTCAACATTTCGACTGTTCTTGAGGTAAAATAATCTTAGCAAAAAAGCACCTTGCAATTCTCATCCTTTGAAGGGAAGACATCCAACTCGAAGACGATTCCCCCCTTGGCGGCGATTGAGAGCAAAACGGCTGCCATACAGTAGGCCGTGCGTTTGGCTTGGAACGTCTTCAGATAGAAGCTCCTCACGGTGATCAAATATCGTTCGAACATGGCGCCCACCAGGACAAAGCTGAAATTTGTTTAAAATTCCAAAAGCTTCCTTGAAGGAATTTCTAATTCGAGAGTGACGCCAATCGGGATGAAAGGAGTCCACTTTTGGTCTCATTTTGCAATAGCTCTCCTCGGGGCCCCGAATTGAAAAAGCTACCTCGCGGCAGTCATGCTGATATGGGTGACGGTCAGAACATAGGTGAAATAACTCCAGAAGAGACGAGCCAAGAAGACGGAGGGAAGCCAATCCTGAAAAATCAAATTCGCTTTTCTACTACTTTTGATTGAATCTTGAGATCAAAAATAGCACTTTATGAGATTTTTTTGGCCTCTTGGGCTAATTTTGATAGCGGGAATCGATGTTTTTTTGGTTATTTTAGCCTAAAAATGAAAAAGAATACGCAGCCCAAATTTCCACTATTTCGGGATATAAACTTTCTGTAGAAATTAGTTTTTAAAATTCTATAAAATGAGTCTTGTAAAGTCTAATTCGATCTCCGTCAATGATGCATAATATACAGAAATTTGACTCTTCTGATTAGGCTGCTTTCCGCGGCCGTAAATTATCCAGTTCATAGCTCAAAGCCCATCGTGTCTCCTCTCCGGTTATGTCAGTTTTATGGCTCTTCGAGTCGAAGTGGGATTTTATTGAGAGACGGGCAATAATTTTGAGAGAGAGAGAGTTATTTTTGAAGCTGAGGGCTCCTCTCTGAGTTGAAAGCAAAAAAAAGCTTCTAAATCTCCTTGGCTTCTGGTTCTTATCTTCTCCTTAGAATCACTAATTTTGTTCATTTTGGCAGTTTTTTTGGCTAAAATAACCAAACAAAATCTATTTCCGCAGGTAAATTTAGCCTAAGAAGTCAAAAAATCTCAACTTATGGCTAAATTGGGGGTAAAAAGACCATTTTTAGTATAAACTTGGCTTTTTTCCCCCACCAAAAAATGCGCCTTTCTTTCCCCATTATATCCCAAAAGCCAACTTTGAAGTTGAATTAGACCAATTGAATGTATAATGAGCCTCGCTCGTCATTTTTGATGAAAATAATTGTCGTTTAATCCTTGAACTCACTTTGAGAGTATCGGTGGCGATGACCGGCACGTAGCAGGCCGAAACAATGATGTCGAAGGCCGAGAGCACCAGTAAAAACTGCAAAGAAGAGGAAATTAGATAGGCTCAAATTGAAGCGGGAAGGGAAGTTGGATAAGACGGCAGTGGATAAAGCTCTCTCTTTTTTTGCTTTTTAAGAAAAATATCACAGTATTAGAATTACGATCAAGCTGAAAGATAAGCCAGTGTCTAACTCAAAGAGTCGAAAAAAATGGCTGAAATCTTGGCTGCTTCAAGACCTCTTTTTGGCGGAGTTCTTTATGTTTTGATCGCAAAAAAAGTACAGCGGTCAGTTGGAGTTGGCTTAATTCAATTGGCTCTCCGAATTTCACCTGGAAATAGCATTGAAATCGACGGGGACTCCGGAAGAGACAATAGAAGATGAGAAGGTTGTTGCAGAGCGAGATAATCGAGACGACACTCCCTGAAATTTGCTTTGCGTTTCGGGGTTCGGAATATCACACGGGGGGATGCTGTCGGCGGGCGAATTAACACGTCGGGTTCGAACACTCATTTCAATGGAATCGTCCTCATGCTAATTGAGGGAGTCTTTTCCTTGAAGGAGAGCAAAAATCAACCCTTTTTGGCTCCAAATAGTCCCATTTTCTCTATTATTTTAAGGACTTCTGTTTAATTTTGAGAGTTGAAATCGAATTTTAGACTATTTCACCTCAAAATCAGAGAAAATCGCCAGAATTGGTTGCTGAGTTTTGATTTTGCGGAGAAAAGAGATTTTTAAAGAGTGAAACATTCCCTTCAATCAGTATTTTTTAAACTCCAAGAAATCATCTTTAAAATGCATGTTTTTGCCAACTTTCTTTAATTTTTGCGAAAGGGTGTAAATTACACAATTGGAGAGGAGGAAATAAGCTATAGAATGGGCTTTAAAAATTGAGAAAAAGTCATCTCTACGTCGAGTTATGGCCCCCACAAGATGACAAAAAGTGGTTCATTT
Organism: Oscheius sp. JU1382; assembly: GCA_932521405.1. Lineage (NCBI taxonomy): Eukaryota > Metazoa > Nematoda > Chromadorea > Rhabditida > Rhabditidae > Oscheius > Oscheius sp. JU1382. The sequence goes on from OW051476.1 coordinate 643,403, forward strand.
AGTCGGCGAGAAAGCTTTTTTTAGTTTTATATTGCATTTTTAAACGAGAATATCACGCTTTTGGAATGGTTCAAGCAAAAAATTTCAGAGTTTTCTTTGGTCTCACGAGAGTCTCGCCTCCCCTTGAAAAATCTCATTGACAGGAGAGTAGAGGAAGTCATCTTCGTTTATAGCTTCCGTACACTCGGCGTCAAGTGGCGGAACCTTTTTGATTCCTCATTTTCGGGAATTATTTCCGACTTTCTCTTGTTCCTTAAATAAGACATTCGAGTAGAAAGAATGCTGGGTATGTTTGGAGATGCTTGAATAAGCAGAAATTCTGAGAGGCCCAATGTCCTTCATGTGTAGGAGAGTTTTTTGATCGTTCGGGCCGCCAGAATAAGTAAATTCTCATGCTATATAGACTACTGTAGCTATCAGCTTAAAAAGTTCGACTCTCTCTAGACAAATTTCTCTAAAAGCGACTCTTTACAGCGCTTTAAACCGCATTTTGTAGCTCTTGATCTCCTCTATATTTTAAGTTTCATCTTTTATATGACCCTCGAAAAAATTTGGAAAAATTGCTCACAAAACAAGATGATTATTTTCCTTGAATCTCCTCTTTGACAGCAGATTTTCAACTGCTCAGCTGTGTTTTCGTAAAATGGGAGCAACTACAAATACGAAGAGGAAATCAAGGGCTAGAAATTACATTTTGAAAAACGGCTTTTCTTTCCAAAGTTATGGAGAACTACAGTAGTTTCTTCTAAAAAAAACCGTTTATTCGTCCATTTTGATAGTATTTTTTTTGACAAAAAGAGATGAAAACTCGAATTTCCAATCTAAAAATTAGGCCAGAGGTCACTTTCTCCCCGAATTTTGACCAAAAAGCGAGTCTCAAAAGTAGATTAATTCTCGCTCTTGTGTCTTTCAACTCTCTCTGATCTTTGCCGCTAAAATCACATGTTGACAATAAAGTAATTTGCGCCCTTATCAAAAGAATGCTTAGACATTTTTTGCCGAAAAAAGATAAGACCGGTCTATTCCTGGCCCTCTCAAAATCGACTTACCGATCGAAACAAACGTCAGGGAAGCGATTGACCGCGCTGGAGCATCATCAACGCCGTCTGCTGGACACATGGGGGGTCGCAATGCCATAGAAGAGGGGCGGAGCCGAGAGGAGGAGGCTTTCAGATGACCTCTAGCCCCAGGCGATGGGCTGCAAACTTGCTTTGTTATGTTTATTTGAATCCAACAATACAGCCCTCATTCACATGGAATCGAGCTCAATCAAATTGTCTAATTTATAGATCAAATGAAACTAAAATCCTGAAGGGGATAGTCCAAAAACTCTGCTAAACCTTCAGCGCTTTAACTCAAATGCTCAGCAAATTTGGATCAAATTAGCTGATTTTTGGAGAAAAAAGAGATCAGGGAGAGCAAGTGGATACTGGTCTCCTGAATTAATTCATCATTGTTGGAATCTGGGAACTCTGGCCGGAGAACAAAAGGCAGCTCCATACAGCGATCATCAAAAGGAAATGTTTTGATTTTCTTATAAAAGCTCACTGCAAGAAATAAATCGCTTGATCTGACTGAATAAATCATTATTCTAGATTATTACAGATGGTTCTCAAAAACTATCCATACGAAAAGGATCCTGAAGTTATTAAATGCATTGAGAAGTGACTGCAATTTGTCTTGTTTTGAGGGGAGAGATTCCAAGACTTGGCCTCAAATTCTTTTCATCATCACCGGGAGGAGAAGAAATTTTCAATGCTTTGAACAGCATTTAAAAGACTGCAAGATATCTGGGACTTGTTATTTTCAATTTCCGTGAGATGAGAATTTACAGTACTCTTCGTTTGAAGAAATAATCCAGATTTTTAGGCTAGGCTTGTCAGCTGCAGCGAGCTGACAGCTGATTATTTTTGGGTTTCAACAAATTGAGGAATGGACTCTTGTTTTTGAATCTTTCGTGGGTTTTAGATAGAAGCATTTTTTGATGGAGGAGCTGATTTAACTCGAAGGAGGAAGCAAAAAAAGAAACTGTCGGCTCTCTTTGGGACCATTTTGATTGATTTTTGTAGAATTTGATGTTCTGCAATCAAATTTTTCAGCATTTTAGCTATCAAATGCGCTATAAACCAGATAATTTGGCTGAGATTTGATGAAGATATGAGGGAAAAAAAAACACAACAAGTAGATTTGACTTGGAAATATTAAGTTAGATTTTTGTCTCAGACTCAGTACAAAAGAACCAATTTTCATAGAAGCTTGTTTAAACGACCAAATTGCCAAAGAAAATATTCCATTAGACGCTGAGAATTAGCGATATTTGATGGAAGCCCTCTGTGTGGGTAAATATCCAGCCGAGAACAGAATAGACAATGAGAAGTCTTTTGTTTTTCTCGAGTCGAGAGAGGTTCTTTTTGAGGGATGAATAGCTGAGAACGCTTTTTACACCTAGCAGGTGGGGAGATCTTTGGCTGTAGAAATCACTGGCGCCGATGGGAGAGACTTACTGGGTGGTCTAAAAAAGCTGCTGATGATAAGGCCGTCAGATAACTCAGAGGGCGATTTTTTGATTGATTGGGGAAGATTCTAGACTTTTCTTAAAGTTAATGCATCATTAGAAAAGCGCGAAAAAAAGCTGCTTTCATAGTTGAGAAAAGAATCGCTTTGACGAAGAAGAACCCTCAAAATCTGAAACGAAAAACCTATTGCCAATCTCAATTTTTACCTAAAAAAAACTGCGTCTTTTTTCAATTCTTCTGCCAAAACAATAGGCGAGTTTTTAAATTCTTGAGATTAGCTATGATTGATAGTGTAGCTGATGTGGTAAAACGCGAAAAACAAAAATAGCCTAAATTTATTTAGATCCCAAAGCAAAAAAAAAGAATTAATCAAAGTCTGCAAAAAGAGCGGTTTGTTTTGGGCGCAGATGGCAGGTGAAACTTGGAGAAAAATCGAATGATTCTTTCACTATTTTTCTCCTCCATTTTCTGTGTACAAGAATGTTCCTCAATTTGTATCTTCAGTATCTTCGTCAAGATGAGCTCCACAAGATTGTAGAAATGAAAAATAATAAAAGGTAAGAATGATGAGGGCTGGATGATTTGAGAGGAAGTAAAGAACTAATCCTATCCGTTTTTTGTCCAGCCTCTCTCGTCACAACTGAGGGGGCTCAGAGAAAATGTGAACCAGATTGAAAATGGCTGGTGATTATTGGTTTTTTGAAGGGGGGATGGTTACAACACGTCCCGGCGTTAATTGTATTGCCTAACGTCATTCAAAAGTGTTTGTCAACTGGGCGGAAAGATTCAAATGGGCGACAATCAGCTAATTTTAACAGCGGAAAATGCCCTCCAAAAATGAGATGTCCTTTTGTCGAAAAACTCAAGATCCTTTTCCTCTAATTTTCCACAATTTTATACAGACAAAACTCAGTTTGACTGCTTTTTGTCCTATTCAGTCAAAACCCTGGAGGATGTGTTCAAAGTCCTTGAAAACAGCTTGAACTTTTCTTCTAAATTCGAAAGAACAGCAGTCTGAGACAGGAAATCTAGTTTCACGGCTCGAGTGCTGCAGGGGAGGTGTCAAAAACGGGTATCAATCATTCGAAGAACACAGGCGTGGGAAGAAGAACAGTTGGGAGTGGGGATTAGTCAAATCTAGGAACATTCGGATTTGAACAGAAGAATTCGACTCTCCCTATCAAGCAAAAACAAAAACAGAACTCTGCACTCGCCATTTTTATTTAAAATAAGAACGAATTGACGTGAAGACAACGGTTCTAATGAGTGCTGGTCTCAGAAGCGAGAAAGCTTTCGCTCTTCCTCTGGCTGGTCTACTTACTTTCCATCTCGCTCTGACTCGTCTTTTTCGAGACCTTGCTCTTGCTCGAGATCTGACTGGATCTAGTACTCGAATTGGTTGTCTTCTTCTTGCTTCCCTTCTTCTTCTTCTTTTTGTCTTTCTTTGCTGTCTCCTTCTTCCTCAACTTCCTATTCTTCTTCATTTTAAGATAGGTAAAGAAGCTAATGCAGGCCAGCACAACTACAACAATGAAAGAGCCCACAGCTATGAGGAAATATTTCAAGTTTCTTGCATATTCATCCTCTGGATTTTCAACTGGCTCTTCTTGTTGCTGGAAAGCGGAAACTATCCCAAATCTTGTCAAAAAACTAACCTCTTCAAAGCAGCTTTTACACCCGGCTCCAGCTTTCTCCAACTGTTTGCTGATAAGATCGGGATTGAGCCTACGATTGTTGTAGAAGATGACATGCTTATGAATTGGGTAGTCGATAGCTTGAATCCTCCTAGCAACGGGAAGACTCAACATCTCCAAGTAAAGATTATTTGTCACAACCAGCGCCGATTTTCCATCAACAACAATTACTTGCAAGACTGGGAACTCGACCGAAACTAGAGCCGTTCCATTGATAAGAACCTGGCCGTGGACTATTTTCAACGATCGCACTTTGTCTTTAATAACCCCCTGCTTGCCGTCAACAATAAGATCTCCTTCGACAATTTTGCAATCATCCGGCAGATCCATCACTAGACCTCCTTTGCATCGATCAAACAGACCTTCTTCCTCTTCTTCTGACTGAACAATTGGAATGGCAGGTGGGACAGCCTCTTCTTCCATTTGATCGGGTGAAACGGGTCCTGCAGTGATTGGTTTGACCGTGGTTGGCTTAACGGTAGGTTTAGACGAGATAGTGTATGACTGATTTACTGAAAAAGTAGATAGAGTATTGCCGCTGAAAAGACTTTCCGCGTGGCCTCCTTAGCTCAGTGGTAGAGCGTGGGACTTTTAATCCTAAGGTCAGGGGTTCGACCCCCCTAGGTGGCTGGAACTTTTTGTTTTTTGTAGATTTTGTTTTTAACTGATTTTAGAGAAAACAGCTGAAATAACCCTTTTAAATGAATAAAACTAACCGCAATTATCGCTGAAAATGACTCCCTGGTCGATCATTATTTGCTTCTTCTTGATATCGCAGAGATAGGGATTATTTTCGACTACCGATTTACCATTCAAGCAGCCAATCTTCACAGAATCCGTAAATATATCCAAATTCTTGAGCTTCGTATTGCGAATAGTAAGGCAGTTGCTGTTGATCTCAGCAATGCTGAGCAGCGGCTCCGATTGGACTACATTCTCCAATAGGAGATGTTGCCTTGAATAGCCGCATCCTCTTATCTTCGTCAAATTTGAATATCCACTCTTTTTAAAGTTACAATCCACTCGAATGACTTTCGGCTTGGCCGTTTGAACCATCTTTTCCCGATCGGCATCGAATAAACTCTTCTGGTTCTCATGGTAATCGATCGCCACTTCAAAACCAGTCTTCACCTTCTCCAGACTTTTGAAGAGAATGTTCTCCTGGCATTTTAGAAGCTCAATGGCTGGTCCTGCAACAATAAAAGAGCTATAGCTTTCATCTTTCTTTTTTTGGATAGAAAATACCCAAAATTAGACCAGAAAGAAACCCATAAAGAAGTTAGTCTTACTGTCGTTTCCGTGGTAAATAACAGTCTTCAAATTCGGGAAGGAAAAGATAACAGCATCTCCAGTAAGTTCTCCATTCTGATACGAAATCCGTCCTTTGATATGCTCCAATCGATTGTAGAGATGGAAGAGAGTCTCATTGATTTTCAGTACGCTTCCAGTTAAATTCGTACAAAACCACAATCCAGATTCCAATTCCTTCTCGTTGCATTCCTTATCTGCCGTATTCTCTGAAAAGCTGTCTATTTGCGAAAGCGAAAAAAACTTACGACAACCCTCATCAAATTCAACAGTTGGATTCTTGAGTTTATAATAATCTTGGAGCGTAATCGTCTTCGGCCCAGGACAAAAGTTCTTATTCTTCTTTATCATTCCATGCTGCGGATGACGAGGGACATCCTTGCTTATGCACTCATACTTTCCGACGTTGATATTTTTGAGGAACTTCTCGAGTTCTCCATTATCTGCCTTCGAATTCTCAATGGCTAGACATCCTCTAACTTCTCTAATAGTTGTCGGCAGCTTTTTGTCTCCATCGAGGTGGAGATCCTGCATCAGAGTCTTACAGCCCTCATAGAACATCTCCTCAGTCGCATAGACTTCCGGCTCATAAACGGTGCACTCTAAAGCAATAAGTCTTAAGAGTTTCAAAGGGCTAAAGCAACCCAAAAAGACGCTTTCGAACCTCCAAAGTTATCAACGACTGTACTGTCAGTGCTTGGAAGTCGCTCCTTAATGTGGTCGACTGATTGTTTCATCATTTTAGGATTTCCATAAATATTGTAGTATGTTCCATCGACTTTATCGCCCAACTCCACACTCTTCAGATTGACATTGTAGAGAATCGTCAAGCTGCCCTTGAATGATTTGATGTTCTTCAAGTTCAAAGCGGTCAGCGCTGGATTTCCGATGATTTTCACATCTAAATCGACTTCTTTCTAAAATGGGTGGCTTTAAATGGAAGAAGGGGGTCAAACCATTAAGCTGAACAATTGGTCGATCTCTTGTTGACTCGCTTTGCTTAAATCCGCCGTGCCTCCTCCAAGCATCCTTCTGCCAGAAGTGCAGGTCAGTAACTCTCTAATCGTGGCACCATTTCCCTCGATTTGCGAGCCTAAACAGTGAGTTTTTGGGATTACTGTAGTTCCCCAGCCAAGAGTAGCCCTCACAATAAAGGTGACACTCACAATTGATAACAGCCAATGCTGTGTGGCTCTCCAAGAACTGAAGGAGAAGGACAAAGCAGCAAAATCTCGCCATTTTTAGTTGATTTCCAGAGCAACAAAGGGTTGAATGAATTTTTTTAACGGATTTTTAGCCGATTAATGTGTGACGAGTTGTTTTGAGTCGAGTTGGGGCGGGATGGTGGCTACAAATATGCATCTCAACAACGACCAATCGTGGCGAGATGGCCGAGTGGTCTAAGGCGCTGGTTTTAGGCACCAGTCTCTTCGGGGGCGTGGGTTCGAATCCCACTCTCGTCAATTGTTTTGCTATTGTTTTATTTTATACACTTTTAACCCTTTTAGACTTTCTTACGCTCTTTAGAGCTCCAAAACTATGTAATTTCGACAAAAACAGTCATCGCTACAATCTATTGTTCGACTTTTCTTAATTTGACTCTAAAAACCATGACAATAGTCCAAATAATTCAAATTTACGCGGTTTGTACAGTAATACTCAGCTGTCTAGGGTTGCTCAGATTTAACTCGGCCTAGTGATCCTATTGTACGTTAGAAAGCTAATTGTGCTGTCACACATACGGTCATTTTCAATTGCACTTTACTTTCTACTTTTCTCCAATTTCTTAAACGATTTAGACAATGTCGCTCTTTTCAGGAGCTGCGAGTCCATGTCTTGGATCTGGGACTGGTTTAGCGGTATCCTAACTGCCCTCGGTGAGCTCTTTTCATTTTACGATCATCTTGATGGATTGGCAATTCAATAAAAAACAACTTATTGTCACGTTCAATAAAATAACTACAATGAACACAACATCAAGCATTAACAGTAACTAAACTAAGAAAAATTCAAAAATACACTAGTTAAACAGTAACGCATCAGAAGATGAACTAAAAAAACTACTTTTTACTTGTATAATCCCGTCTCTTTCAGGACTAGCTAAAAAAAATGGCAAACTCGTATTTTTGGGATTAGACAATGCTGGAAAAACTACACTCTTGCACATGCTCAAAGATGACAGAATGGCGCAACATGTTCCTACACTTCATCCCAGTAAGTTAATATCTTTTCTAGATTCATTTTTCTAAAAATAAGGTTGATAATTTACTTCTTCAGCTTCCGAAGAATTGTCTCTTGGAGGCATTCGTTTCACTACATTTGATTTGGGAGGTCACACACAAGGTATGTTTTTTGGCTAGCTTTGTATAAAACTATCCTTAGCTCGCCGCGTTTGGAAAGATTATTTTCCTGCTGTGGATGCTATAGTTTTTTTGGTGGATTGTGCCGATTTGGATCGAATTCAGGAAAGCAAAATTGAACTTGATTCTCTTCTTCGTGACGAACAGGTTGGTGATTTTTATTATAACTTTAGATCTTTATATTTTAGGTTGCCTCTTCTCCTATACTTGTCCTTGGAAACAAAATTGACAAGCCAAATGCTCTCAGCGAAGATCTATTAAAGTGGAATCTTGGAATTCAACATCTTTGCACTGGAAAAGGTTAATTACTTGTTGTTCAATATACGTATTTTTCTAAGGCGATATTCCGCGAAATGATTTGGCGTCTAGACCGGTGGAAGTCTTCATGTGCTCTATTCTGCGAAGGCAAGGCTACGGTGAAGGCTTCCGCTGGCTCGCTCACTACTTGGACTAAGGCGTAGACTATTCCATCCACCATAGGCTATCTTCACACTCCTATTATTTTTTCATTAAGTTTAATTCCCACCTCATATAAATAAATTAGTCGACTCACTGTTTAATAAATTTTTTTTATTTCTATAAGTTTTATTTTATTTTTAGTTGTTTGGCGTCAAAACTGGGTTTTCCTATCTTTTAGCAGCTGAAGAAGATGAGAATTTCACAATGTGAAAGCAAAAATCTTTTTAGCCATGAGGAAAGATGTCACATTTCAATTCGCAGAATATAGAGACGTCTTTTGCTATTTTGACGAAAAAGGCGATGGAAAGATTGCCGTTAATCAGGTTTGTACGTTTTATTATAACAAGTACTTATTTCAGATAGGTGATGTCCTCCGAGCGCTTGGGGAAAATCCAACTGAAGCAGAACTTAACTGTTTTTGTGCCCGTTTCGATGAAGATGCCCGAGTATTATTTGAGGAATTCATCCCTATCTTTATTACTATAAGCAAGAATAAGTAAGTTCTTTTTCATCTACCTAGCATTGTTTTAGGTCAAAGTATACTGCTGCTGATTTCACACAAGGACTATGTCATTTTGACAAAGAAGGCAATGGAATTTTAAATGCAGCCGAATTAAGAAATATTCTCACAACTATCGGTTAGTACTTTCTCAACCTTTTAGCATTTTTTAGGTGAATGTTTGTCCGATGAAGAGGTTGATCAAGCTATGACTGGGCTTATTGATCACCATGGAAACATTAAAATCGAAGACTTTGTTAACGGAATCATGTACAACAATTTTTAGGCTATTATTCGACTTCTTACTGTAGTTATAAGTTAAATTCATGTATTTGCAGATAAATTTTATGAAATAGTAAAATTGTGTTTCATCTTCTTGGATATTCCAGTCCTTTATTGGAATTTATGCATTTCTATATTTAAAATAACTATTTAGATGAATAATGAAGAGCAAAGACCAAAAAGCAATTACCAGCGGGATGTTGAAAAGATGGAAGAACTTCTAAAGGAGACTGGAATCACAGATTACGAACCGAGGGTTTTGGATCAATTACTTGATGTAATTTTCGTCTCTAGCCTTTTAAAGTTTTTCAGATTGCTTTTTCAACGACACTGGAATTACTGGACGGAGGAAAACGTATCGCTGCTAACACTGAAAAATTGCTCATCGACAAACCAGATATTGACTTGTCAGCTAGATACACGAGTAAATTTTTGTAATCAACTAATATAATTTTGTTTAGATATTTTCCACAATACTTCCGATGATTTCAACCGCTTATTAAGTTTGGCTACGTTTAAAAATAAAAAAGACATACCAAAGATTCGCGATAGGCCGCACGCAAGCATTAAACTTCCTCCTGAAAAGTCAGTTGATTTCTATTAGTTTATAATTAAATTACAGATACTGTCTATTACAACAAAATGTGGAATACATCAATCCAAATCCGGCAAAAAAGGCGGCAAAAGATGAACCAATTGTGGAAGGAACGCTAACCGAGCCAATTCAAGTTCATTATTCAAGAGAAAACGACTGAAAACCATGAATTTGTATGACAAAATATTAATAAAAGTCGGTTCACTTAATAGTTTCTTTTTCAGACCGTTAAATTAGGTTTCCTTATTGGATTCCATTTAAATTTACGCGTTAGAAAATAAGAAGGCAGCAGAAAATAATCAAATTGAAAGCCAAAATCCACCAACAAAACACTGATCCATTCGCATTTTATTGCTCAATAATTGAGAGGCGTATCGTTCGCGTAGAAGAGGCATCGCTTGGCGTCGGGAGCCAGCTTCTGCTGCATATCCAGAAGAGTCATGTCTCTATGCTCCTTGCCAAGCGGCATCGTCTCGCCATCTCCCAGTCAAATAGATAAACGAGGAGAGTAGTAGCCAAGGCAGTTGAGTTCTTTGTAGAAGTGGCACAGAATACTGCGGAAAGGGACATCACCTTCAAAGTCGTGGCTCCTCTTGGTGCTCTTTATTTGCCCATTTTCCTTCCAGGTGTAAATGAACTCGACGGTCTTTACAGCGGGAGGCTCCTTCTCAACCTCAAGAGAGACTGTAGACTCGGTGTCCTTCTGGACGGTAGAACTCGTAGCAACGAAAGCTTCCTCATTGACCGGGGTGACGCTCATCTGATAGCGATATGTGATTTGCTTGCCATCGAAGATGCAGGAGAGTTTTAGATCAGAGACCGTCATATCTCCCAGGGCTTCCTTCAATTTGGGGGTGATTAGTCCCCTGAAAAATGTAACTTATTTTATTTTTTAGAAAAGAAACTAACTCGGGAAAGACTTTTTTCTTCGAGTTAATAATCGTTCTTGTCGGATAACGTTTGACCGACAGTCTAGGTAATCTGGGAGATTAAAAGTCAATCTTAGACAATTTCAGACAAATCATTTTAATTTGGGTTTGACGTAAACTTGGAGAACCAAGGGTGATTCAGTTCGCTTTGTCTTGGCACTAGTTGAGATGTCTGCTGATTATCCAGAGTTAGTTCCATCCAACGGCTGTCAAAAACAAGCGCCGTTTTTAGTAGCATTAAACCGCAGGACTTCCTCCCTTCGTGGCTGCCGGTGTTCAGCGATGAACAAATCGAAAGCTTCTGTATGCAATTGAGTCTGAAGAAGTCTCCGCTCTTCTCGTTATCCGTCGTATGGATAACCGAAGATACTACCGCTCTGTCTACTTACTCTAAAATGACTGGAACTTTGGTGGAAGAGCTTGTTCAAGCATATTGCGACGGCGGGTGTGGAAAGATCTACTTTACAACAGAGATGACGTTTTTCGGGTTGTGTGAGCATTTTGCTTGTAAGGAGTGCGCAGCGAACGGAATGGTAAACGAAACCACTGGCTTTAATAGCTGCCCAAACAAGGAATGTCTCGCCTTCCAAAATTATAAAAAGGTCAGTTGATTTTCTTTCTTAAATCACGGCTATTCAATTCGATTTTCCAGCTTTTAGAGAAAAAAAAGCTAAAAACGATTCTCTGCTCGGGAATCAGTTTCTTCTGTTATTTTATGATTATTTTTTCAGGGAGATCCTCTTCACACCTGTAGTGGCCCTTGTGCTAAAGTTCTCCCCACCGAATTACTTGTTGCTTTCGAAGAGTGTGATCACTTCGGCTGCTCTACCTGTATCGCTGAAAATAGTGAGAAAGGCCATCCGGATAATGTCTGTCTCCATCCGGATTGTCTGCAAAGGGCCTTAGAAATGGAGCAGGAACGCTGCCAGGGTCCTTGTGCTCGCCCGCTGCCTCTCATGGAGCTCTACGAATTCGTCAACTGTCTTCATTATTCCTGCAAGGACTGCGTCGAGTCTGTCAACGCTCGCAACGATACTCCGTCCAACCTTTGTCCAAACGCTGGTTGCGTTAAGGAGTATCGCAAGAAGACAATCAAGAAGCTATGTGAAGGCAAATGTGGAAAGGAGCGTCCGATTAGAATACTCGAGAAATATCACAAGTGTGGCCATCTGATCTGTCTGCTCTGTGTGGATGAAGCCGAGAACAAAAAGTTCTGCCCCAATACGGAGTGCACCAAAGCTGCTAAGAAGGTCGAGGAAAGAGCGCACTGTGGACCCTGTGAAAAGGATCACCGTATTTCGAAGCTAAAAGTCTTTAAGAAATGCGGCCATTCGGCTTATTCTAGATGCATCGGGGAGAACGAGTTCGCAGAGTCGCCCGAAGAGGAATTCTGTCCTCATCCTGACTGTATCGCGAAGGTTCTGACGGGATACACTTTGACTCGCTGTAACGGCCCTTGTCGTCAGTCGTTCCCTCGCGGGCAGCTCTTCGGCTGTGGAAAATGTAAGCATTTGGCTTGTAAGGATTGCATGGAGAAGCACCGCCTGATCGGAGGAGAAATCAACTGTCCCAATAAGGCTTGTCGCAAGGTAGTAAACCGTAAGCTGAGAGAGCAAGGACTCCACGAGGAGAAGTGCATTGGACCGTGTGGAAGGACGATGCCAGCAAAGTACCTCATCGATATGGGATATTGCAAGCATTTGGCCTGTCGCAACTGCACTGAGTTGCTGAAGTTCAAGGAATATCCTCATCTCCTCCCCTGTCCCCATAAGCGATGCCACCAGATTCTCCAGAAGAAGATTTCCGAGAGGTCGCTGCCCAAGGATTATTGTACGGGCCCGTGTGAACTCTATCTTCCGGTGGAAAAGTGTATGGAAAAGGTTGCTGAAAAGCTGATCTGTAAGAAGTGCTGCAAGGAAATGAAGGTATTTTTTTTGGGGGGAAAAATGGGAAATTAATCAAAACGTTGTGGTATTTTGGACTAAATCAATCAATTTAGGCTAAAAAGTCCGCCTTGACTGAGGAACTGAAAGCTCGAATCTTGAAGAGCGAATTCCCCTGTGTGGGAACTTGTAATCAGAGCCATCCTCTGTCTGAAATGGTATATTTCGGACGATGTGAGCATATGGCTTGTAAAAATTGTGTCAAGAAGACACTGATTGACCCCAATACTCGTATCGAAAGTTGTCCGGCTATGCGTTGCCAGAAACTGATGGGAGATATCTCAAAAGCCAAATGTGCTGGCCTATGCGGCTTGGACGTTCTCCTTGGTAAGCTCAAGGAATTTGGATTTTGTGGACATTCGGTTTGCGCAAAGTGCCTCGATAGCTGCTCTGTCGATCCTGAATCTAAGTTGAAGACCTGCCCCAAGAGGTGCTTGGCGAAGGACGATTTGACTTCGTATCTGACCAGCCCGAGCGTTAGTATGACCACCAATTTGGCCAATAAAAAGAGGATCTTCGAGGAGTGCGATGGACCATGTGGAGGAACCTTCCCGCTGCCGGAGTTGGCCAAATTCTCCCGGTGTGAGCATCGCGTTTGTAGAAAGTGTATCGTGATTCGTGATGGGAAGCCCATCTGTTTGAGTATCGTCTGCCAGATTCAAGAGGCCATTCGCACTAGATCTACGATAACAACCGCGACCAAGACTGACAGAAGCCAAGTTACCGACTGGCTTGCCAGCCTTACCGATTGTAGCATTTTTGAGCCGATTACGGTCGGCTCCGACTAAAAAACTTTAGTCAATAACTGGCATCCCAATTTTGTGTTGTTTTTATCAACTTGTTTCCTAATTTGTTGGAATTTCAAGTGTTTTAGGAGAATGTGGGTTTTTTGGGTAGGAAATAATAAAATTAGGAGGTAATAGTAGTACTTTAGCTGGCAACTCGGTTCGATATGCAGCCTGTGCACCGAATCGCACGGCGGGACTCATATATTAATTTTTTATCGTATTTTTATTTTCTTAACGGTTTTCCATGGTTTTTACATCTTTTTAAAAAAAATAAATCATATAGAATTTGATATATAGAGACAAAGAAACAAAAAAACACGTCTAAAAGCATCTTGCAGCATCGGATCTTTTTTGCTTTTTTTGTTTCTTTGTCTCTATATATCAAATTCTATATGAAAAATTAATATATGGGTCCCGCCGTGCGATCCAGTGCACAGGCTGCATATCAAACTGAGTTGCCAGCTAAAGTACTACCTAGGTAGTTTTAGAAGAAAATAGAAAAATCACTCGAAATTAAATCATGGATCTCCAATTGGCAGGTTCTATTCGTTTGAAGACCTTTCACTAAAATTCAAGTGTTAATATCCTGTAACTTTGAGTCCTTTTTGCTACTTTAAACCATCATTTCTTGGTGAAATCATGAGGTTTCTTGATTTTGATTTAAAAAAATAATATTTTCCTCAATCGGATGCACAAAGTTTGCTTTTGTTAGTACTTTCTTATCGAAAAATGCGATGCATCGTCTATAGAGTTAATTTTCATCAAGCATATAAAAACTAAGATAACAATAGCTTTTAATAAAATAAACGGAATAATTATTAACGACGCTCTTTTGCTATAATGCTTTTCCTCTTTAAAATAAGACTTCTAAATTGCTAAGGTGCTATTCATTATTAAAATAAAAGGTTTAAAGTTCTTAATTTTTCACTCACAGATACTAGAAAATAATCATAACCTATATCTTATTTTAGAACTGTCAAAATGTCTGAGCAAAACGATTCGCTTGATGATGCTATGCGCAAGATCAGGGAGATGAAGGTAAGTTATGTTTACATTACTAAAATTGAATATCCTCAGATTGATACTCATAATGTTGCAATGGCTAAAAATACGACACCCGGGAAAGTAGGTACCAAACTTCCTGTAATGACAAATATCTATGGCGCTAACATTACGAAGCAAGTCTATGTCTATGTGTACGACGTTCGTATTTTTACACAACTGGGACCAACAAAAACACTTGAATTTGTAAAAAAGGCAAAGGACGAGTGAGTAGCATTTATGTAATTGGTTAATTTTGTTTAGTGCTACTGTTAATGATAGAAGCGAAAAGTGCGTTGCAATTTTGAAGGAAGTTTATGGTCAGAATAAGGATGTCTTTGCAAATATCCACAATTATTACTATGACGGTCAGGGGTTATTGTTTTCATTAGCTAAAATTTGTGACGTAAGCTTCTAACATATATTCATGCTACTTGCTTTTTCTAGGATTGCAAAGAGTTTAAAGTCAGCGCCAAAAATTTGCCACTTGCTGACCTTCAAACCTTGGATACAATTTCCGTTGAAATCAAGGCCAGTACTTCAAAGCCCGGGTTCAATTTGAACTCGACAATTTTGTGTAACAATACTGCCAATTTGAACCCAGCTGCAAACGATAATCTTTTGGCTCAATACATGAATATAGCAATAAATCAATATGGCAAGTAACATTTGTTCCAACTTATAACTGTTTAGCTATTATGCATCCCGAAAGACACAAGGTCTACGAAAACGGCAAGAGTTTCATGACTAATCCACTAAAAGAAGGGTTAACAAAAAATGATTGCAAAAATGTAGGAGATGGCAAAGAGCTAGGAATCGGGATGAAAAAATCCGTTCGTCAAATTGAGGGGCCAAATGGAAGAGGAAGTAACAATTCTTGTATTGTTATGGATGGTAAAACGAACTGCTTCCACTTATTCATTAAGTTTTTAGCAACTAAGACGGCTTTTCATGTTGCTCAAAGTTTTCTCGAAAAGCTCAATGAAGTTTTGCCTCGCTGTGATCCCAATCGTCTATTATCAGAAAATGATAGAAAAAAATTTGCTGGGGTTGTAAAAGGGCTTACAGTCAAAACAACACATCTGGAGAAAAACAAATGTTTTGCCATCTTCGACATTCACAAAGGAAACGCGAGTAACACCTTTTTTGAAATGGATGGAAATAAGGTCTCTATTACTCAATACTTTAAAAAGAAGTACAACATGGATCTCAAATTCTCTGGAGCTTGCTTAGTTCTGACGAAGGTAATTCTATTATTGTTTTGATTAAAAATGTATATTTCAGGATCGAGGAAAGATGAGCTTTTACCCAATGGAAGTTCTTAAAGTTGTTCCATTCCAGCGCGTTACTATCCCTCAGCAAACACCAAAGCAAAGTCAGCAAACTACACGTGAATGCGCTGTTGCTCCAGAAGTCCGCCAAAGTTACATTAAAGCAGGGGCCAAGTCTCTTCAGGTTATCTTTTAGTCTCGCAGTCGTAATTTTACATTTAGATATTGGAGGCAAACCCAGAAAACCTTTATCTCAAGAACGTCGGACTTGAAGTCATTCCAAGACCTATGAAGACTTTAGCTCGAATTCTTCCAAGTCCAACTATTGAATTTGGTAACAGAAAAGAAGTTGTAGACAGCGGAAAGTGGAAAACAAAAGGAGTTGGTTTTTCTTCTTCTTCAAATGCCTTCTTTAGCAGCGTTACTTGATTCCTGCAAGAATTGACATTTGGGCTGTTTATTGTGTCCAAAATATCAAAGATCACGGTGCTCGACAGCTAAAACGAGAAGATATTCAGCAATTTGCTCAAAGATTTCACGGAGAATGCAAGCGAGTCGGAATGGAAATACAAATTCCGAAAGCCTGGGATTTAATTGCTGAAAGTCAACTGGAACAAACCGTAAAGGATGCTGCTTCACGTAATTGCAAGTTCCTCCTTTTCATAGTTTCGGATGACTTGGTCAACACCCATAAGGATATGAAGGTTAATCTTTTAATGTTGTTCATTACCTGCGTTTTTAGTATTTTGAACGCAAATACGAGGTCATCACTCAGCAAATCAAACTTTCTAATGTTGTAAAGGTTATGTCCGAAGGGAAAGTTCAAACTCTTGAGAATATTATCAACAAGACAAACATCAAGAACGGAGGTCTGAACTACGGACTAATTGACTGTAACTTATATTTGCTTATTTAATTTATCTATGGTTTCAGCTTCACAAATGACAGGAAAAGAGTACTTTACATCTGGTCGAATTATCCTCGGTATCAGCATCTCACATCCTCCACCCGCTGCTGCCTTTAGCAAGGAAATTCCTGTTCCATCGAGTGTTGGATACAGTGCCAATATGAAGACCAATCCATTCGAGTTTATTGGCGACTTTGTTTATCAAGAAGCTAAAAAGACGGATGTTTTGGTTATTTTACTCTTTTTTTTTAAAATGTTTTAGGAATGCATTGGAGATATTGCCCTTTCTGTTGTCAAGCGGCATCAAGAATCTCATCAAGGAAGGTCAGCAAAGGAGCTAGTCATCTACCGAAACGGCATTGACGAAGGCGCTTTCGCCTTGACTTTGAAATATGAGATTCCTCTGATTAGAGCAGTTCTGAAGAAGAATGGCTTTGACAATATTAAGATCTCTTTCATTGTTGTGGCAAAGCTTGCTTCGGATGTTCGTTTGTTCAGGGAACAGATTGATACCAATGCAAAAGGACCTCAAAAGGCATTTCGTTTTTTTTTGTTAAGACCATTCTCGTAGAATATCCCTCCTGGAGTTTGTATAGACACTCAATTGGTACACCCTTCGTACTTTGAGTTCTACTTGAACAGCCACACAACTCTCCAAGGAAGTGCCAAGACTCCTCGTTACACAGTTCTGGTTGATGATCTCGGAATGACAGCTGATCAGATTCAAGTAAGTCTCTTCTATTTCTCACTTTCATATCTTTAGGGAATGACTTATGTTCTTGCACACAATCATCAAATCGTTGCTCTCACCGTCAGCCTTCCTGCTCCAGTCTACATAGCCAACAGGTCTGTTGATATCTTATTTCATATTTTTTTCAGATACGCTGAGCGAGGACAAAACCTTTATGACGGACAGGATAACGCAGGAAATCGTCTCTATTTCGTCAACTCGAAGATGAGAAACATCCGCGTAAATGCATGAATGTTAATATATAATTGTTTAGATTTCTTAATTGTTTGTTACTAATTTTATTAGTTGTTTTGGCATATGTATAATAAAGTTTAGCCAATTATTTAAAAATCTAACAAAAATTGCAATCCTACTTTCCGGCCTTACTGAACTCGAGATCCAAGAACTGTTTGCTTTATCAGTCAGTTCTCTTATTTGTTTCTAATGCAAAAGGACCCAATTTCAGGCATAACTATTGGTCTACTGTTGCTGATGACATTCAATAGTAAAAATAATCGGAAAGTTGATCCCGCTTCCAATAATCGGCAGTATCAAGATAATACAGATTCGCTTCCGCTCAACGAATACGCTTCGAGTTCTGACGATGAGGAAAAGAATATTTAGAAAAAATAAAGTTTTATTTCTTTATTTCATTCTAATAATTATAACAAAAAAAAGATTAGGAGTTTTACTCCAAACTAAAACTTCCATGCGTTCTGCATGATTTTCTTTGAGTTAGGATTGATAAAACGGGTGCCAATAAATTCTTGAGACTCGCTCTGCTTTATCGATCAGGCGACCTTTTTATCGAGAATTGGCGCAGATTTATAGCAATAGGCAATGGAATCCACAAGCTGTTGGCAGGTATTATATTTTTGGGGAGAAAAACTACTCCTCTACATAGCGAAAAAAGCTAACTTTCTTAGTAATTTGCAGATTTTGGATCTAAAATAACCCAAAACATCGTTTTTTCGGCTCAAATCTACCCTAGAAGTCTTATATTTTAGTTTAAAATAAGCTTGAAAGAGGCTCTCTTAAAGTCAGTTTAGATCTGAGGGCAAAAACAATTCGTTTGTAACTTATTTATTTGACTCCTAGGCCTAAAATGACCTAAAAAATCATTTTTTATTTTTTGGAAGTATCTTTCCCCTCCTTGCTTAATATCGCTCTCTTTGCCGAGTGGCCTCGCCTCATCCTCCCCAACCTCATCTTTTGCGTAAATAAATAGTTACAGTAAGATCCCTAGATTCCAGACGATTATCCTCTTCCCAGCCTATATGAATACCGTCTTTGCGTTTGAACACCCAAGAATTGGGAGATTATATCTAATTTTGACGTTCATCTTCACCGCGGCGATTACGGTGGGAGTACTGCCTGGAATTCCCTCCTACAACGGATGCAAGGAAGCGAGAAAGCGAAAGGATAGGACTCAAATCAGTTTTGACCAACATTTGGGAGATGAAAAGCTTATTTAATCCACTGTTTTCACGACTATTATGATTAAAAGTTTTTAAAAGAATTAACATTTATTTTTATTGCGGAAAGAAGAAGAATAAAGACAGTGAGAGCAGCGAATCGGAAACTGTACCAAAAACCACTGGAAAAAGACGGAGACTGAAGGAGGGACAGAAACTGGCGGTACTGAAGTTCCCAAATCTGAAGACCGTCGAGGACCATGACGTCTGGCTGTCTCTTCTTGCCGTGCCTCTCTCTCTCTTTTCCTCTGTGTCTCGACCTGCTGAGGGCTAGTTGTGCGCTGGGGAGAAAGAGGAGAAATAGCTACCGCTAGGCTGGCACCCATGGTGAAGTCGGTTAGCGTAGCTGGCCCCAATGGGGAAAGGATCAACGCACGCGAAGTTCGGGTCCCATGGGTGCCAAGCGTTTTTGCTATTTGTATTTTACTTATTATTTTGATTTTCAAGATACCACCAAGCCAATGATACCAAACACTTCTAGGAAAGGTCGCTAACTTTGATGTTTTATTCAACTTTTGAGTGAAAACTACCTTAGAAAATTTGTGATATCTTTACATTTTGTTAATCTTTCAGCTCATTGCCAAACAGGATGGACGGAATTCAATAATCTGCTATCAATTTTTCAATATTCCACTAGCTCAACCAGATACCGTAATCGCCTGTTAGAATATGGGAGCAACTTTGGTGGCTCTTCACAACTCAGCTGAGAATTAATTTCTGATCATCTAATTTCAAATAAAAAATGAGTCTTTTTGAGCCAATTCCAGCTGATTTTTGTAGAACTATAAAAAATAGTTTTTTTTTTCCAAATTTGTTTTTTAAGACTCTCTCCACGCCCTATAAAAGACCAGTTGTAAAGTGATGAGAAATGTGTGAAACATAGCTTTCTTCCATTTTTTGGGTTAATCATAGGGAAAAAAAGCCTTTTCTTTAGCTATAAAAATCATCCGAAACAGCATAAAGCCTACCTCTCCACTTTGAAAAGTTTTGTTCACTCTTCTCTTATTAGCTTTCTTTCAATCGACTTTTCACTAGTTGCATACAATTTTTTTCAGCTTCTTCAGTTTCTTTAAAATGTCTGGTTCGATTCTAAAAGAGACAGACCCGACCTTGCAAATATATGAATGGCAGCTCACCGCTGACCTCCTCATCGGTCGTTCCATCCATCGAAATGCTCATCTCATCGTCCAAATTCGCTTTGTTAAGCCGCCATCGGGCCCAGTGAAGGTGGCAAATATCTCGGGATCAAAGGCTTCCAGTGCATAGGACTTAAGCGAGCTCGGCTTCCAATAATCAGGAGTATCAAAACGATCCAACTTGTGAGGATACAAATTGGCTTCCGTTCAACGAATTCGCTCCGAGTTCCGACGATGAGGAAGAGAATATTTAGAAAAATATTAGTTTATTTTCTAATAATTATAACAAAAAAAAAGATTAGGAGTTTTACTCCAAACTAAAACTTCCATGCGTTCTGCATGATTCTTTTCGAGTTAGGATTGAAAAAATGGGTCCCAATAAATTCTTGAGACTCGCTCTGCTTAGCTCCAGACGCGATCTTGTCTTCTTCCTCTTGAGGACTCAACTGATGGACTTGAGTAGCTCCAACATTACCAGTGCTCTGCTGCATGTATTGGCTAAAGTCATATTGAGGAACATGCGTAACGGTATTTCTTTGAGCTTGAATGTAACAGCTAAATTAGTTTATCGTAACCAATAAATCAGCTTACTTGGCAAATCCTGGCGGTGGCTGAACAATTTGCTCGGTCCCGCCCTGCTGAGGAACCATATAATGGCTAAGAGTATAAGTGGAAGATTCATAAGAAGCTGGATGGCCTTGAGCTTTAAATCCATAGATACTAAACGCTTTGATAGAGATAATAAAATAACGACTTACTTCTGCGGAAATCCAAGAGGCGGCTGCACACTTCTTGCCACGTTATAATTGTTGTTGTTTCCAGTATATTGATGCAGCTGAATGAACTGAGCTGCCCTGCACAATTGTTCGAAAGAAAGACCAATGTCGCCTACTTTCTAAATTAAAAAATAAGATGTATCTAACATAAAATAAACCAACGTTTTTGTCAGGATTTCCAGAAGATGGGACCTGACTATCACCACAATTAAAGCCATTACTGGGTAGTGCAGTTGGCATTTGGGCAGACTCGATGTAGCCAAAACTATAGTCCGTTGGAATTGGCCCAGGATTATAGAGAAATTCAACATTACCATAGACTTAAAATAAACCATAACTTTAAAATAAATTAAATATGACTTACGGTATGACTTAGATGTTCCTTTCTTACGACTTGCTTTCTTAGGACGTTCTCTCTTAGAAGGTCCTTTCTCGATAGGCTTGCCGGTAATCCCTAAATCATTTTTCAACTGTGAAGTCCAAGTTTCATTAGCCTAAATCTAATATTACTAAAAGCTTTGCTTGAACAATTACCTTCATTTGGGGCGATTTTGTTTCTAAGCACTGTTTAAGTTTCGGATTATGCGGAGGAGTAGGAATAGTTACAGTCCTGGACTCAAGTGTTGTCTCCTTAGTCTCGCTTAAAAACATATATAGTCTGTTTCAAAAAAAGACGACAAACTGACTATTAACCACTGCGCTGTGGCTGATAGTCAAACATGTTGTTTTTTTAAACAGATTATAGTAATAATAAACATAATAAAACGCACACAGAATCGGTTGTATTCTTATTCTTAGAAACGACTTCTTCAGCAACTTCAACCGGAGGAAGCTGTACTTTTGGAGGAGGTGGCTTCGGCTTTTTTTCCCCAGCAATAACAGCTTCGGCAAAAGATATCGGACCAGCTCTATTTACAATGGGCAGAGCAATAGAATTAGCCTTTGCAGAAGCATGAAGCTCCATGAGCGAAGGAGCTATTGGTACAAATGAAGAAAAGACTTTCACGTCAACCTCAGAGCGGATCTTTTTCTTATAAACTTCACTCTGAACAAAAACAATGGAAATTGAAAGCAGGACAAACCTTTGCAACAGTTTCGTCCTTGTCAATTAAATCAGGAAACATGGCAACATCTTTTTTCCACTTCGGCATTACATCAGAGTTTTGTTCATAATGTCCAAAAGTTGCTCCACGAAAATGAGGGAAAGAAAATCTACCTCGGCCTTCAACCCGGGAAAATCCACCTCGTCCTCTACCTCCTCGAACAAAAGTCCCACGTCCTCTGAAGAATTTATCTTCTTCCTTCTTCTTTCGGCCTTTCAATTCAGTCCATCGCTCGTAGGCAGGATCTTGTTCCAAAATTTGATTCACAGCCGCAACTAAATTGTTAGCATTGTCCAACAGAGCCAGTTCTGCCTGAAGAGCTGAGCAACTCGTAATTTCAACAATCTGAAAAGAGCATGAACGATTAGTTATGGTTAGATTCAGCTTACTTTTTGGATAAGAGTCTTTGTGTCTATTGGCGGCCCATTTTCGAGCATTTCCTGAAAATAAATAAATTAAGAGTTTTTAAGAAGAAGAAAAAGAAAGCTAGTTTCGGATATTTGCAACCATTGCTTTAGCCAATATTGTTGTTATCGAGATCAGTTGATATAACTAGTGTCTTATTTAGTTTATATAGCGTTAGTATTTTCCAAAAATTGTTCTATTAGCAACAAAAAATATCGAATAGAAGAAGGCAGATTTGATAGCAATTTGAAGCTCTCAAATCCAGCCACTATAGGCTAAATTAAGAAAAACGATTGGATTACTCGCTTCTTTCGGATTACCGTTTTTACTAAGCCATTTACTAAGTTATCTTCTTTCCCACCAAGATTCAAAATTCAAAGTTAAATTTTTTTATTTAGTTTTGTCTCTCTACTTTTCTCGAAACAACAAACGTACATAAAATAAACTAATTTGAGCAATTTTGGCCGTCTGAATCCGATTTTATGGGCCTCCAGAGGCTTGTATAAAAAAATGCAAACTGCGTATTGCAATAAGTTTCCAACTGGAGAAACGACTCTATTCCTTCCTACTGGACTAATCCTAATTTCTCCAATTATTCCTCCTCACGTTTTTATAGTTATAGAACTAACTCTACATTGTTTTGACTCATTCTTATTTTTAGGTTAAATTCGCAAGATGAGTAAAACCTGCAAGCAAGTCCTAGACATGCAGCCTGTGCATAAGCTATATTTCAAAGGTTTGATCATAAGCAATCTAGATGTCTAGTATTAGGTTATTATAATAATTTTGCACACGTATGCTTGCGATTGATGAATCCGTCAGAATCAAGATCAGTGGAATTTCAAGTCACAGCTTCATCCCCTGATAATTACTGTATCGACAAACCTAGAGGTAAATAAGGAGTTTTCATTCAAATAACATCTCAATTAATTTTAGGCACCATCGAACCTGAAAGTAATGCTTATGTTCATATCATTATGCTGATGTTAGAAGATTATGTTCCACTAAATTTTGAAAAGCATAGCTTTATTGTAAAATCATGGTATCCTTCTAAAGGTACAAATACAGAAACAAGTGAATGCGATGTATAGATGTTTATTACTGTATCACAATTTATTTAAGAGTTCTTTCGCAGCTAAATTAGAAGTTCAGCCGCCAGAAATTACTCTTGAAGCTCGCTTTGAAGAGTGGCGTATTGTTGAAGCTGCCCAAGCCAATGTTATTTTGGGAACGGAACTTATTGGATTGAGAAAGGTAGACAAACATCGTATATAAATATATGTTTTTAAAGGAGATTCGGAACATTTCAAGAAAGTCTTTTTTAGACAAAAGAAAGACTCTAAATATGCTAGAGGTAAACAGTGTTATTGCCATTTTAATCTTTTTAGAAACAAATTGATAAATTCGAAAAATTTAAAGAGCAATCCGATCAGACTGCAACGCTAATAAAAAATCAAAATAACGGACTTAAAGAGGTATGTAAATAATTTTATTTCAGTACTTATTTTCAGGAACTTGAAAAACTACTTTGTGAAAACTCATCCAAGGACAAAGAATTAGCCGAGCTTCATAAAAAATCTGTTTATCAGGAAATTGAACTTAAAAAGGTATGTAAATGGTATAAGAGCACGAATTTTTTTTTCCAGGAAATTGAAAAACTGAACAGTGAAAAGATGTTCAAAGATCAAAATATCTTGGAGGTAAGCTGCCTTTTTTCTTTAATTCTTTTAAGGAAGCAACCAAATGCGAAAGACTAACAACCCAAATCACAATAAAGCTAGAAGCTCAAATTAGCGAACTCAAAAAAGCAAGCAGATAATTATATTTCTAATTGTTTTATAGGAACTTAGCAAACAGCTTCACAACAATTCATACTTGGATCAAAAAGTTCAAGAGGTAGGCAGTATTATTAATATTTATTTTATTTTTAACAGCAAGAAGATAAATACGAAAGACAGATAGAACAATTCAAGCAGAATGAAACCCAATTAAAAGTTGTAAATAGCGAACTGAACGACGTAAGTCTATATCTTTAAGTTAAATTTCTTCAATAGGAAATTGCCAAACTCCTTTGCGAAAACTCATCCAAAGACCAAGAAATAGCCAAGCTCCGTGAACAAATTTTTCAACAGGATGAGTATATCAAAAGTCTGCGCAGTACTTTTTCGGTTCGTATCCTTAATTTTATATTTCTTTTTTTAGAAAGTCTTCAAAGAGCCTATCAAGATAATTCTCGTTCCTTCTATCATAGCACTTGGGGTCATATTCGCTGGAGTTGGCGCTGCTTATTTATTTTAATATGCCTGTTTTATACATTATTAATAGCCTGTTTTGTTACGTTTAACCTACACTGTTGAAATACACTAATAGAACTTTTTATTAATCTGTGACTTTTGTTTTCACCATCGGAAAACTTGAAAATCAAGGTCAGATGTCCTTTGATACCACAGTCGTGCGGGTTCTTCTTTACTTTCTTATAGTTTTCTAACTAATAGTGGCTCAAGGCTGTGAGCTATTTTTATCCTTTTTTTTCGAAATAAAGCAAAACTTAATGGAGTACGTGCTTGCTCAGCTTGCAGGAAATCCTGGTTTCATCAATAGCTTTGGATATGGTTATCCGAAGCCGAGAACTCCGCAGAATGACATTTACTTTGGACATTAAATCTTATTTTCGAGCTGCTTTGGATTGCTATAAGTGTTGTATTAACTAGTGTATTTTCTTTCTTTAAAGGGTCCATTCACTTTGGTCCACGAAAACTTTCCACGGTCTTCCGCCTAAATGCCCTGTTTTTTTTTTTGCTTCAAGTTTGTGGATCCTAATTCATCTTACGTTTCAGCATGAGATTCGTATTTATTATTCCGATATTGCTAATACAAGCTGTTGCAGGAGATCCATTTTCCTTAGCAATAAGTTAGTTTTTAATATATACATATCTCGTTAAATGTTATTTATTTTTCAAAAAGAAAATCTAGGCTCAATCACCTCGGGTGTATTCGAAGTTATTAATATTTTTGAGAAGAAATTAACTGATATTGCTGATGTTACAGGTGGAGCAGTGATTCTGGCCGGAACGGGTCTTTTTAAATTTCAAGATGAAATTCGTTGTAAATTTTATGAATGTTGCCGGCAGCCGCATATTGAACCGAATTTTCATAGTAAGACAGTTTTTTTTTAATTATAAAAATAATTTTAGATATGAAAACGGCATTGGAAAGAAACGTTTTTGGACAGCATTTAGTCATCGACACAGTTTGGAATGCAGTAATGGCTCATTGGAAGAATCCAAAGCCGCGAAAGCCACTTGTTTTATCTTTTCATGGCTATACAGGAACGGGAAAAAATCATGTATCTCGTCAGATTGTTGAAAACATCTATAAGTAAGGACTACACTTCTTATAATTTTCCTGTTCACTCTCTAGAAATGGAATGAAAAGCACCTTTGTACATCTTATTGTTTCTACATCCGAATATCCAGATAAAAGCAGAGTTGATGAATATCAGGTACGTTGCTCTCATTATATATAATGTGCAAAATTAGCTAAAACTCCGAGAAAGAATTTTGTCGGCAGCAAGAAAATGTGAAAGAAGTCTATTTATTTTTGATGAAATTGACAAGATGCCCGAACAGCTACTGTCGTCTATCAAACCCTTTTTGGATTACTATGATTCAGTCCTTGATGTTGACTTTAGAAAGTCTATATTCATTTTTTTGAGCAATCAAGGTGGAACAGCTATTGCAAACATAGCAAAAGACCATCATCTAGTTGATAAAAAAAATCGAGAAGAATTAACCTTAAAACATTTTGAGGGACCAGTGATGAAAGAAGCATTCAATAAAGAAGGTTTATTTTATCTTTCTTCCAACATAATTATCTACTTTTCAGGAGGTTTAAGAATGTCAGAGCTGATCTCAAGTCAGTTAATAGATCATTTTGTGCCATTTTTGCCACTGGAAAGACAACATGTTGTTTTTTGTACTGAGGATTATCTACAAACAAGAGGAAGAAATGACCTCGCAGAAGACCCAGAAGTAGTCAATAAAATCGTAGATTCATTAGAGGTGAGATAATTTCATTTTTGTGTTTCAGTATAAATTTAGTATTTCCCCAAAGGAACACCAGTATTTTCAAGTTCTGGCTGTAAACGTATCGCCCAAAAAGCGGAATTGGAAATGAATAAGCGTAAACTACCTCAACACTTTACCCTGGATGACGATCTCTAACTCATTTGTCCACTGTTTTATGCAACCATCATTGTCTGTGATTTATTGCTTTACTGTCCTTCATTTTTACGGGATAACGAATCTCTGTGTCTAAAAATATGCCGGTCAATTCCATTTTTGAAAAATATGAATTTTTTTGTGTATTTTCATAATACAACTGTAAAGGCTTGCCACTTATTACTTTTATCAGTATTTGTTGATTATTTAACCTCTTTTTTTTTTTTTAGAATAATGCCGCCGAAAAAGAAAGTTAAGAAGGAGGAAGAAGATGTCACTATTGAACTCGATCCCAATGAGAGGGACAGACTCTCAAAGGAATATTCCACTATAAAACAACAAGTAAGTCTTTTTTCTTTCAATAATTATTAAATTTCAAGGAGACTGCAACAAAAGACGATTTCAAGCATCTGCCTAAAACTGAAAGAGGAAAAGCATTACGTAGAGCTCTTAAAAAAGTTTGTTTTTCATTATAATATGCATCTTTCATTTTTGTTCAGAACAAACGAATTCGCCAAAGTGAAAGAGCGAATATTCGAGAGAAATTAGGAGATGATGCTCCACAAAAGGAAGTTCCCAAGACTATCGAAAGCACTCGGGAGCATGATCCAACTATGGTTGAAGAAGATGATGAAGAAGTTGAGCATGATGAGGCTCACGATGAATTTGCATCATATTTCAACAAGGAAACTCAACCAAAAATCCTTATTACGGTATCACCCAGGGCTAAAAAGGTCAGTTATTTATAAAGTCTAAAAATTGTTGGTTTCAGGCGACTTTCAAGTTCTGTTTCGAGTTGCACAAATGCATTCCTAACACAGAAATTTATTGTAGAAAAAATGTTCCACTAAAAAAGGTCGTCTCCCAGGCGATTGCTAAAAGTTATACTGATCTTATTGTTGTTCACGAGGATCAAAAAAAGCCAAGTAAGTTTTACAATTCTTTTCTTTTGTTCTAAATCATCTTTTAGATGGAATTGTGCTTTGTCACTTACCGGAAGGACCAACAGCTTATTTTAAAATCAACAGCCTAACATTCACCAAGGATCTCAAGGTAAACGATTAGATTTTAAATACTCCACTTCTTTAGAAATTTGGAGAGAGCACTTCTCATAATCCTGAAATTATTCTTAATAATTTCAATACACGACTTGGACATACTATTGCCAGAATGTTTACGTGTCTTTTCCCACACGATCCTAAATTCCAAGGCAGGAGGGTAATTACTTTCCATAATCAACGTGACTACGTCTTTTTCCGTCATCACAGGTAATGAGAATTTATCATTTTTTTCTAATTTTTTCAGGTATGAATTTAAAAAGGAAGGAGAAAAGGCTGCTCTTATTGAACTTGGACCTCGTTTTACGTTAAAATTGAAGTGGCTTCAGAAGGGGACATTTGATACACGATGGGGTGAATTTGAATGGGTTTTGAAAAGACATGAAATGGAAACTAGTCGTAGGCGCTTCTTTTTATGACGACTTTTTTGTGCGAACTTCCCCGTTATTGTTGTTTGTTACTTTTATTGTTATTGAATATGAAATATCAAGTTTATCTTTTATATTTTCTTGGTTAAATACCAATATTATTTTAATTTTTAAATATTATTGAATAATTTTTATTCTAGATGCTTGGTAAACGAGTTGCTTTCCTCGCAGCTCGCCATCTAAAATTACGAAATACACTTAGTGGATCACCAACTCTCGGATCATTAAGGTTTGGCTTCTTGTATTCTCTAATTCTTTTTAGGCATCGTTTTGCCTGGGGTGAGGACGCCATCGGACCAAATGTGCCAGTAGGAGGAAAAATGGGAGCACAAGAGAATCCCGAATTGCACACATATGACGGAGATTATCGTGGAAGCCCAGAAAAGGGCGATAAGCCAATTCCCGAGTTTGTTTTAAATTAATTTTAATGTGGCTTTTAGTTTTTTTTATCGAACTCCGACTATGGGACGTACTTACATTGACCGATGCCTGACTTATGCAATCAGCGCAATTCTATGGGCCTGGTTCTCCTACCACATGTACTATCACTCTGGACATATTTTAGTAAGTATAAGTCTTAATTTAAATACTCTTTTTTTTCTCAGGGACATTGGTACATGCCGTATTTGCACGAATTCAGCGACGAAGAACTAGGAATTCCTTCCGACAATGCAAAAGATCCCGAATATTGGGGCCATCACAAGGAGTTGTATGGCACTTACCGTTAGAAAGCAATATTTAAGTTGTACTAGCTCGAATAAAAGTATATGTTTTTTAAAATATTTTTTACAGATTAAGAATTCAATTTACTACTTGTCGTTTAATAAATGTTTGAAGCTTTCTCGAAAAAGGGCCATTCTGAAGAACCAGTAAAACCTTTAGACTTTCCAGATGAAATATGTCGTAGTAGGTGGCGGAATCGCGGGCGTGACCTGTGCTTATGAGCTTTTGAAAAAATCAACACTCAGCGACTCAATTACCTTAATTTCAGCTAGTGAACATGTAAAAACCGTCAATAATTGGGTTAAAGTAAGTTACCTAAACGAACAGCTTAAAGAATGTAGATCGGACAATTTTCCGAATTTTTCACTGTGACTGAGACAAACCTTTTTCCAAAGGATGACCGTTTTCGATTCATCAAAGGAGAAGTAATTAAATGGGAGCCAGAGCTAAAGGTAATTTGCGACATCTAAAGTTATCCTCAAATCTAAATTTCTTTTTAATCAAAGCGTTAACACAGATCTCACATTATGTTTGTTATTTAGTGTGTTAAAACAAGTACGGATACAGTGTCTTATGACCGACTTTGCATTGCAACGGGAGCTAAACCTTATGCCCCATATAACCACCCAAAGATTGTAACTTTGAGGTAAGAATAGATCGTCTATTGATATTTGATCAGAGATTCTGACTCAGCTTATCGGCTACAACAACTAGTAAAGCCGAATAAGACCATAGCAATTATTGGCAATGGCGGAATTGCAACAGAGCTTGTGTAAGTCAGAACAAAGCTGAATATATTCAACAAGAAATTTTAGATACGAGCTAGAAAATGCTAAAATACATTGGGTTTTGCGCGACGCTTACCCGTCATCTGTCTTCTTTTTGCCACAAGTTTCAAAATTTCTGGAAAGTAGGATTTTAAAAGGAAAACAGAGTGGTCAGTTAAATTTTTCCTGTAAAAACGTTTTCAGATCCAATAGAAAGTGAAATACATAAGAGGCCTCGCTTTGCTGTGGAAGGATCAACTTCAAAACAACCCGGATGCGCCCTAGGGCCCGATTGGAACACAGCAATTTCGATTGAAGGAGCCTCAAATGAACATTTAGTTGAAATACATTGTTCAAGTGATGTTGAGGATATTATTTGTAACGAAAAGCTAATACTCAAGCTCAAATCAAAGGAAGAAATAGAATGCGATTGCGCCATTTTGGCAATGGGCGTAACGCCTTTTTCTGCTTCATGGAAATCAAATTGCCCAGAGGTAGGTCTGCATTCCTTCCAAGTAAGGGTTCTTACCCCTTTTCGCTAAAAACAAGCATAATACTTTATAATATTTTAGCTAAAACTGGCTAATGATGGAGGAATTGAAATTGATGACCAAATGAAAACCTCCATAAAAGATGTATATGCCTGTGGTGACGTTTGCACAGTTAACTGGCCAGGCTCTTCCTCGCTTTGGAAACAGGTAATATTTTTATGGATATTTATAGCAGCAAGTTCAGATGAGACTTTGGACACAGGCAAGGCAGATGGGTCTAGCCTGTGCACAATCAATGGCCTCATCCACGAAAGTTGAGCTAGACTTTTGTTTTGAAGTCTTTGCGCATGTGACCTATTTTTGTGGAATGAAGGTGCGCCATTCAATAGTCTAAATTTGACTTTAGGATTTAGATAGTATTACTTGGCAATTTTAAAGGAGAAAACCAGGGGGATGAATGGTATATTAGAGAGCGAATCATTGGCGACGAAGAGTATGTTTGCTGCGTAATGAAGAATCGCCGAGTTGTTGGCGCTACACTGGTTGGAGAAACAAAATTAGAAGAAACTCTAGAAAACCTTATTATAAATGAAACCGACCTTTTTGGAATAGAAGATCATTTTCTGGATCCAGGAGTCGATATTGAGGACTATTTCGACTAAAACAAGGCAAGATTGTTGCCATTCTCAAAGGTGTTTGTAATCGAGAAATAAAACATTTCTAGCAGTATACAACAACATTTTTATTCCGCAAAGTAACAAAGGGAAACAACAAAAAGTTGTTAACGGTTTGATTTAGCGACTCGTTCCAACTCGTCCTTCTTTTTGATGGCGTAAGAGTTAGACGATCCCTTGGCAGCGTTGATGAGCTCGTCAGACAAGCACTCGGCAATAGACTTAATGTTGCGGAAGGAAGATTCTCGCGCACCGGTGCAAAGGAGCCAGATAGCCTGTAAGTGAGAGAATGTTGAAATCAAAACAAAGTTCTATCAAAATAATCGAGAAGAACAACTGGATGATCTCTCTTATATCCACCCTATTTCATCCGCAGAAGGATATAAAAATACGACTGCGAGTACGTTGGGTGAGAAGTTCCCACTACTATTAGCTTACAAACCTGGTTTACACGTCGAAGTGGGGCAACATCGACAGCTTGACGGCGGACTGTTCCAGCTCGTCCAATACGAGTCGAGTCTTCACGGGGCCCACTGTTGATGACGGCGTTTACCAAAACTTGGATGGGGTTCTAAAAAAATCATTAGCTTAATTTATAATGTAAGTTACCTCTCCGGTAAGGAGATGGATTATCTCAAAAGTATGCTTGACAATACGAACAGTCATAAGCTTTTTTCCGTTGTTGCGTCCTTTTGTCATCAAAGAATTGCATAGACGCTCAACAATTGGGCATCCGGCTTTGCGGAAGCGTTTGACCTAGAAAAGTCAAAACTTGCTTAACAGAAATTTACTTTAAGCATACCTGGTAACGTCCGGAAGTGTGCGGAAGATACTTGGCGGACTTGTCCTTGACAGCAACATAGTCTTGAAGCGTAATATCGCCTACAGAAACTTCATCTACAGGCCACTTTCCAAAAAGTTTAACCTGAGCACGGAATAAAACTCATTGAAAAGGAAATAACAAACCTCAGGCAAGCTGATGGGATCTTCCATCTTAACAACAATCTGTGGAATCTGCACCGATTGATCAACCCCCCAATCGTCGGCCATGTTGAACCTGTAATTTAAAATAGAGTTCAGTCTCAATAAAAGCAAATACAAAATGTAAGTTGTTATATTTGATAAGAAATTATACTAGAAACATCGAACAAAGCGCATCAGATTTGGTGAGAAACATTGACGCTAGATAAATTACTCGCGCAACACCAGAAACATAAGTATTTCAGTAATAAAAAGAGAACAGTTTAGGAATTGACAACTTCCCGCAAAAGGCCAAAACTTTAATGCGTATTTTTTCACGTCGAGACTCCATTGTAACTGATTTTGGCCTTTGCTGACCTCAAAGCATTCTTACGGTTTTGTGTCGCTCTTTACTGAGCTCTCGAATCATCTCAACTTTATTACTTTCAGAGCATGAAGATAACTATTATACTGCTACTTCTAGGAGCTACTTTTACCGTAGCTTCTCAATTAAATGCTACGTCAAATGTGATAAAACCGTCTCCAATTACTCTAAAAGATCAAGATAAAAAAAAAGATGTGTATCAAGTTAGCTTTTTATCAATCTCATCGGTTATTGAGTTGTTTAGCCAGCCACAATTGAACTCTTTGGAAATAAAGTTGCACTGCCGGAATGGATGGATAGAATGAGAAGATCGGTTTCTAATTTCTTGTACAATGTGAAAAAATTCTTCAATGGAGAGGTAAGATCCTTATTTATTGCTTATTTTACAAATATAGTTCCAAATTTCAACCGAAGCTTTCGGTAAAAAAGTTTCATTCCGGACTAATATCCCTGATACGAAAGAAGAATTGACAAAATCGGTGTCAAAGTTCTTCTCAAATGTTCATAAGGATTCAACGACAAGAGTAATATTTGTTATTTACTTAAATCTAGTGTAGGTTCTAGACTTTTTACTTATTTTAGTTATTTAGAGTCATTTTTGTAACCTACACTCTTTTCTTCGTTAAGCAGGTCCAGCTCCATAGACGTCAGAAACGAGAAGAGAAGTTAGCAAAGAAGCAACGAAAACAAGATGAGGCAAGTGTATATCAATCTTTTTACTTTTGAACACAGGAAGAAAGACGCTGGTTGATACCTGGAGATCCTCTAGATAACATCCCAATTTTAAGCAATGGACCAAGCTTGGTTTCATTCTCAAAGGTAGTAGAAGGTTAGCCTAATTTTTGCTTTTTAATGTTCACTCTTTGAGAAATGCGTGAAGACAATTTTGATGCTTCGCTTTTCGAGCAAAAAGTTCAGGACGAAGATGCTACATTGCATTTAGAAGAGGAAAAAGAAGAGTTTTAATCAATTTTTTACTTGTATACTTTTAACATTTTCTACTTTTTATCTAATTAAATCATCTCATACTTTCTGCTTTTTAGATAATTTTCTCTATTAAAAGTTTTTTTGCACACGAAAATCGAAGAAACAAATTTATTTCATTCCTGTTTCTATACGTGAAGATTTCGAGCAATCCTTTTTCTAATTATAGCCCTGCTTGGACGACGACGTCCTAGCGCGGCTTAGTCTTCACCGGATGATACTCATTTTCTCCTTATCGCTATCAGGCTCAAATTCAATAATAGATTCATCCGCTGCTTTGCCTCTCGGAACTCTTCCACCTAGTCAGCTTGTATTAAACTATCAAATTAGATGAAAAGTACCAGCCAGCAATCCTTTTTGAGTCGGCGCTTTTCTGGAAAAGCACATGATACTGATTCCAACTGTTATTAATTAAATGTGTCTTGGATTTATCTGTTTGAATTACAACTAAGACTAGCAAGTAACAACTATAAAAAGTTCAATGCTTTTACTTTCCGCGAGGTATTTTCTTCTTCACTTTCGCTAAAATGCGCGTCTTGTGTTGCATTAAGCAACAATATATCGCTTCAAGATCCTTTCTTTTTCTTCTATTTCAATGGCTAGCCTATTCTACAGGCATTGCTGCACAAATAAGTGCCTTCATTTTATTAGTTACTTTTTATTTTTTTGCTTTATTCTCAGTTTCCAATTAATAATAACTTTAATAATTATTTAGATGTCGAAAATTGATGATAAGATTAAACCTGTCAATCCTAAGCCCTTTCTGGGTAGCCTGGCTGGAAAGAATATTATCTGTAAACTTAAATGGGGAATGGAATACAGAGGTATGTTTTAAGCCTGAAATTTAACCTTGTTAAGGACTTTTGGTAGCTATTGACGGATACATGAACATTCAGATGGCCAATGCTGAAGAATGGATTGAAGGAAGTTGCCATGGAAATCTTGGAGAACTTCTTATCAGGTATGGTTTATTATTTACTAGACAATTATGTATTTAGATGCAATAATGTATTGTATGTTGCTGGAATTGACGGCGATACAGAGATGGCCTAAATTGCAATGCACTGCTCCAAAAGCACTTTGCCATAATTTGTTACTCTTTTAAATTTAAATTTAAATTAGAAATAAATATTATTCACATAGCATGTGCAGTACTCTTATTAGGGTAACAATTCTCATTACATATAGTCTTATCCAAGGTTGTTTTGAACACTAGCAGATGAACGGATTTAATGCTCCAACTGGGAGAGAACGTTCTAACCAAAATTCAGCGGTAAGGCTACTTTAGTGTGATTAGACTAGCCTTTTAGAATAACAACCAACAGGGAAATACGAACAGAAGCTATTTTTCGTTAAATTCTAGCGGCAATTTTAATCAACTGGATGATCCAAATGCATATTTGTGAATGCACATTTCTTTGTTATAGCTTGATTTCAGTCAAATACGCCATGAACCGATTGAACTTCCTAGCGTGACCCGCATCAGACAAAATGGTAGATACATGCACACTGGTGGCTTTGATGATTATGAGGAGGTAAGATCAGCTTTTTTTATCTATATTTTTTTAAGGGAAATACACCATTTCCCTACGATGGAACAATTGGTTTTGAAGCTTTTCTAAGAGAAGAACGAACAAGAAGAAAAGACAAAGAAACAATGCGTCTATCTAGAGTTAATGGAGATGAGTCGCAAGACAGTGCCGAGTCCAGCTCAGAGAATGATGAAGTCGGAGAAAGATGTCTCTCTGATTTTTCAGTTGATGGAATGGGTTTAGAATACCTGGACGAGTTTGCAGGCTCACTTAATGAAGGTTCTTCAGGTATCTTTTCCTCAGAAGGTAGCGAAGATGAAATGGCAATGTTTTCGGTATTTTTAAAATGACTTTCCTTTATTTTGCTAACAGGATTCTACTATAGAAGTCGATTCTGATAAATCTGACTCTGAACAAATATCAAAAGCAGCTGTTGAATTGAACGTTAAATTAGAGCAGAAATATACTAGAAAACTAGTTTGTACATTTGAAGCAGAAACAATTCATCCAGTAAACGAAGAAGCAGAGTTGAGAAGACATCACTTCAATCATCTGAGAGAAAGAGATCTTCTCTATGTAAGTCAGGTCTTTGCATAGTTTATTTTAATCCAGACTGTCTCCGGCCCTGCTCCCAATCAGTTAACGCCAATAGCACAATTTTATTTAAACTTTCATAAGGCTATAAATCTCGCTAAAGTTTTAAACAGGAAAAGTTTCGATAGTCATCGCAATCCTGACCGTTCTGAAGAGAATCTAAGAATTTTAAAAGGTAAAAGTTTATCTATTCATTATGATATAAGTACAGAAATGAATGAAAAATTACAAGAGCTTGTAAAAATAGCAGAGAAAGATACTAATATAGGGATACAAGATAAGGAGAAGAGAGACCAGCAGTGTGTGGTGGAAGGATGTCGTAATAACGAATTAATAAGCTCCTTGCGCAGTAAACTTAAAAATTTCTCTTTGGAAGAAGAACTTGAATCAGATTTGTAAGTTTAAATGCTTTTTAAATGCCTTTTTTTAGTGAATGGCCGGCCGTTCTTTTAGCGCAAGATAAAGCATCATATTCAATTTCAGCGCGAGATATAAGTACTTTCCTTTGCAGGGTATAAATAAGTTTAGCCTTTAATAGTTCTTTATAGGAATCCGATCGAGATGAATATTCAAAACTTGATAAGATTGGAAATTTATTAATTCAACGAGCCTATCATTGTATGGATAATAGTAGTGAATGCTCAATCGATAATGCATGTATTACAATTTTTCAACAGTTTACATATATTTTAGCACTGTCAATAATGACTAACTTTGACGCCTTTCCGATTCGGTTGTTTCACCGTGGTAAATTTTCAGCTTTTAACAATCAAATGTCCTCACTACTGAGACCATGTCTGATTGGTGAGTTGTGTTTAACAATTTCTAGATAGTAATTCAGATGGAATCGGCATAGCATATGCTGCAAATAGAGAATTCAATCCTAAATGGAAGGGAACCAATGAAATGTATTCAGAATCAAGGGTTCTGCCAATGTTTCCAATAATTCAAACAGTTTTTAGACTTGTTCTGATGGGACATAAGGTATTTAGTCAATTAGTATAAGCTTTTTTTTGGGTCAAACTTGTACTTCCATCATACTACGAAGTTCCTTATTATGTCAAACAGAAGCGTGTCAAAGTAGATAATTTATATGCGTTTGATCGCTTACGTGAATTAAGACTCGTACAATTTATTAATGCAAGCAATGTGCAGGATTTCATGTTCCAAATTCAAGAAATTGCTCAAAAAGTAAGTATTAAATGATTTGTATGATTCGTCTTCATCTAGGAAGGATCTATTATTTTTACTTCGACACAATTGGGCATGGCTCATAAAGGAAATGAATCAAGGGATGAGGATTCCGGTGAATATGAGGTTATGTATGGCTTAAATACAAGGGTAGTTAAAGTTCAAATCTACTTTTATTTGTAGAATCGTCCAATTGATATGCAAAAGAGAGATAAAATAGAGAAGAATAGCAGCGAACGTTTAATGGGAATATCATTTCATACCATTACTAATGAAATAGTATGATGAAAAATTTATTTTCAGATGCCGTATTTCTTCTAATAGAAGCCAGTCTAGCGAGAGGGTTGAAAAATAGAAGCCGGGGGCTTCTATTAGAAGAAATACGGTATACGCTTTCCTTAGATTATATTTCCGCAATATATGAGTCATATTGGAGTTGCTCAAAATGATCATGCAGAAAGAAAACATGCATATCATACAGTCGGTCAACATATTGCATTTTTCTACACCGACGTGGATGGCGATGTTAGAAATCCGGAAATTCAATTGACTAATCAGCTTCGTTTCAAGGATCAGACAAGAATCGTAAGTATTTTTAAATAAGTATTTATTTTCAGATACTTGCTATTTGTGATATTTATGAGCTTTCTAAGTTTCATCTTAGAGCAGCCCAGATATTCCTACGCTTTGCACGAATGATGGGAGCTGCTAGTAAGGAGGTAAGCAAGCTTTTAAAAATGTAAAATATCGTATTTAGTTTGATGAATTTATTCGAAAACATAAACCATTCCCGCCTCCTACATCAATAACAAAAAAAATTGTTAAATTGGATCTTTCAATATTTTTTGATGAGAAGGGTAATGTTATTGGAGCTGAAAAGGAGGAGACAAATGGAATGTAGAAACCTGATTTATTTAAACATCGATCTAAAGCTTAAAAATCTTTTTTGCTGGTTATGGCTAAATTGCTTATTTTTCGATATGTTTCAATGAATTTTTGAGCGAAAAAAACTAACGGGTGAATAATTTAATTCCTAACTCCAGAGTTTTGACTCTTTTTGATCAAATAAAGCACTGCCGACTCGATTTGACAAGTCTAGACTCGTTTGATAACAACACACTCCTTTCCTCCTGATAATCCTGACGAGCTTATTTACCATCTTCTCTACAAGAGAAAGTTATTTACGATATGATCAACGCTACATGGTCCGCCGTCTTATGGATAGCCCTATTTAGACCTACTGTTCACATTTCTTCTACAGCTGTACTTTCTAAAAGGACTGAGAGTTCTACTTAAGAGGGGATTGGCATCTATTTCAGAATACTGCTATATCTTCTTGGAATCCTTAGCACAACGTCTGAGTGCTCATCGTTGGAAAGTGACAAAGATATTGTACAACAAATCAAAAATTGTGGTAGAATTTATTTCAAAACGAATGATGATACACCTATCGACTCGTCGGGAATTGATCAGGCTACCTTTGATAACACACTATCCTATTTTAAAAAATCAGCACATTTTGGATCGAAAGTGATATTGCAGCAGTCAAGTTTATCAACGTTTGATATAATAGTTGCAGACGGTAACAACTTCGAAAACTTTATTTAAATAATTTCAGGAATTCCTAACAGATCCATTGAAATAGTTGAAAACAAGGAGCACGAACTTGATCGCTTTTACGATGCAGAGCTTGAAGTCTATCTCAATGCCGCAAAATTTCCCTACAGCTGCTATCAATTTCTCCCAGAATAGCA
Organism: Oscheius sp. JU1382; assembly: GCA_932521405.1. NCBI lineage: Eukaryota > Metazoa > Nematoda > Chromadorea > Rhabditida > Rhabditidae > Oscheius > Oscheius sp. JU1382. The sequence goes on from OW051476.1 coordinate 681,381, forward strand.
AATTCATCTTCAACGAGATTGACTGTAACCATTGGAAGAATATCACAGGCAAAGGAATTATGCGAGCGCCGTGTAGTTTGCCGGGAAATGCGACGGCCCCACCGCTTTCGCCTGCTCAATTGAAGCAAATCAAAGAAAACAAGAGAATTGAGAAGAAAAACAAAGAAACCTTACGTGAAAAAGATATTATTTTTATATATTCTTCTCAAGTTCTGCGAAGCTCTTCAATCGGATGCTGGCCAACCGTATTTCCTTGTTTTTGAGATATTTCCCATCCTCAGAATTCTTTCGACGACCCCTCTTTTGTCCCGCTGAGCTGATAAAAAGTATGGCGGATGAAAATATTTCCTAAAGCACTTTTATCTTATTTATCAGGGCTCTACCAATAGCTACTGTAACTGGCTGTCATCAATAAAAAAACGTTTTGTACAAACAAGAAAAGAAATAAAGCGGAATGAATAATTGAGAATGTCTAACCAAATGTGAGCAACTTTTATTAGAAAAGGAAGAAAATACTGAAAATGGACAATGGTTAGTACAACATTTGTCTGAATGTGTTATAAGCTTGTCTAACTGGTCTGATTACAATCTTAAAAGCATTACTTATGAAAGAGTTATTTACTGAAACCGCTGTCGACTGGTGATGGTGGGTCTTTTTAGCAGTTAAAATCTTCAAGTTCTAAAAGAATTTCAAAAATTTTATAAGCTCTTTACTAGAATCTCTTGGATGATTTTTCCACTAAAAGTAAGTCTTCTAGCTCTTTTACCATATTGTTGATCTCAACCAAAGTTTTCAACGGGGCTCCAGTTTCACTTGTAAAAATGAGTCTTTGCTGATCGTAGGCACTTCGGTAAGATTCAAGTTCGTTCAAGATCTCATCGGATCTACCAGCATTTACCTTGGCTTTCTAAAAGAAGCTTCGGATCCCGTTCAAATCAAACCTCTTTTTTGATCTCATAATCCAGATATTTCGGATAAGCGTCGTTGTACGGAATGATTGAGTATTCCTTTACAAATGCGGCAAAATGAGCGCAGTAATGTTGGATTTTGTCTGCCTCTTTCTGTCTCTCATCTCTCTAAGCATTTCTTCCAATTTTCGCAGACGCTTACCTTCGCTTCCTGTGCTGCAATGCATTTTCTGGCAGTTGCAATCTGTGAGTCTCGGTCTCGAAGATCCTTATTCTTGGCAATACATTCTCTGATCTAAGAAACCGATTAAACTGCCAGTCAGCCAGCCAACCTCCGCGTTTTTTTCGTAAATAATGCACATATTAATCAACTGATTCTTGGCGATTTCAGCCAAAGGACGAGCCAACATGCCGATCAAACGTCTGAGATAACTGACACTCAAAGTCTCCGAAACTTGATGTGGATAGAGTTGTTTGATATGATCCAGCATTCTGAAAACTATCTTTGAAAAGTATTTTCTTACCTGAAGTTCTCTTGAACTGCTTTGTCCCAACTAATGCTGAAGTCGTTTAGTTCCTTTTCGGTGAACCTTGCTCCTTCCTTCATCACACAAAGGAAACGGAAACCCTCGTTGTCAAAACAGAACATATTATTTCTACAAAAATCGGATTCTAATTTAAATAAAACTGACTCGTCAAGAGGGACCCTAATTCTAGTCTGTTGATAGAGTTGATCCAAATGAGTTCGTAGACAAACAACGCTTTCTCCTGGACGGTAAAAGGTTTGTCGGGCCTTCGTGAAACAGAAGATGATATTCTTCGCAGCAGAAGCGTGGAGATGAGTCAGGAGCTCATTGATACAATAACGGAAAGCAAGGTCCAAGCGGGCTTTATTTGGCTCCAAAAGGAGGAGAATTGCATGGATTTCTCTTTAAAAGAATGATTTTTTGAAGGTTCACAATCTTACTCGAAGTCAGAAATGAAATTAAGGATTTTTGTAAAGTTCTGTTGATCTGCAAATTTATTGATTCACTAAACCTCAAACTCAACCTTGAATAGGCTCCATGACGTCTCCAAACCCAGGAGTATTAATAATACGAATCTGTTTCTCCTGGCCTGGAGGACCGAGCTTGAAAAGATACGACTTCGGCGACTATTTTAGACTCTTTAACAAATAAAAGTTGTACAAACTTGTGTCGCTGAATGTCCCTCACGAGTGTCTTCTTCATGATCTGGCCCACATCTCTCAACTCGTACTGTCGGCTCCATTTCTATCGTCATAGTTTGCATCTGGGATTTCAATTTTTATGGAGAATTCTCTTACAGTTTCAGTGGTATGAGTAAAGGTTGATTTGATAAGGACATGGAAGCGATTTTGAAGGGCTTCGTGCAAATTGCCAAATGAAAGATAATTGATAAAGGCGTTTATAAACGTTGATTTCCCCACTCCAATCGATCCCAACATCAAAATATTTGTTACCGGAGGCAAACTAAAATTTATTTATTTTTGTTTACAATTTCGAAAGCAATTACTCGTCGAAATAGCCAGGTCTAAGTTGGAATCCTGCATTGTTTTTCTCTCCTATCGGAACTACTTTGACTTCCACTTCCTAAAAGCATTAAATAAAGTTTATTGGTTCAACAGACTTCCATTCTGGCGACAAAACAAACTGAAAAATGAGGGTTTGAAGCAGAAAGAAAAGGACAACATTTTGGGAAAGACTCCGAATAAAATCGCTAGCGAAAGCACAACCGCAAGACTTTTGTTATCATTAACGGAGCAGAACGATGAAGTTAGAAATTCAGACGAAGGGCGTAGCAAATAGCCTGACTGATAAGACTCTCAAGAGTCTCTTCCTTTACTTTTGTCTTTCTTTCTCGGTCAAAAATTAGTTGTTTTTTTTTTTAGAAAAACGTTGGAAATGAATGGATCAGGCAGCCCGCCTTCGGTCCCGGATAAGGTGAGTTTAGAGCGAAGAAGACGAAATATTTATTAGAAATTCTCACTGTTGTTTAATGGTGTGGATGATGCTGCAATCACGTATATGTTAACTATTCTGAAGAAGAATGAGTCTACTGAAAGAAAACAAGAACTTTTGAAATCGATTTTGGGAAAAGATTTGGCTGGGAATTACGATGAATGGAAAAAAGAAATGGCCCTTTCTGTGCCCAAAGAAATCATCGGCTCAGATACTCTTCACGATGATGCTTTGGTGCGCCTTTTGATCAAGCTCAAGGACCCAGCAACTTTGAAAAACTTCTTCTCTTGGTGTGCAAATGTTTGTTTTGAGTGGAATTCTACACGCAAGACGATTCCAGTTGAATCAGCCTGACTATTGGCCAAATAGCTATGTTTTCGCTGAGGCAAAGAGGATTCTTAACGGAGACTCTCTCAATCTCCACATGGAAGATGGGTATGTTCATGTTAATAAAGACATTGGGTGAGAACGGCCATCGATTGGAAAGTTTTCAGATTGAAACCCCCTTCAACGAATTCTTGGGAGCCTGGGGCCGATCAGCAAAGCACATCCTTGGTGACTAGGAAACAATCGATAAAAACAGAGCTTCCAGCTGATAAAGAGGAAGAAGATCTGTCTAAATATGAAGAAAAGAAAATATGTCGAGGAACAAAGACTACTGCTCCCGGAAAGGGAAATAAGATGCAGCCATCAACAAAAGGAACCACCAAATCTGGGGAACAACGGGAGCCAACAGTTCCAGATTCTGATTCAGAAAGTCAAGTTGGAAAGAAGAAGAAATACGAGCAGCAGAGACATCTTTCAACTGTGAATGTTCTTTTGGTTGGAGACTCTAGCGTGGGAAAATCCACCTTCATCAATGCGATTGCCAACTATGTGGAATATTCGTCACTCGGAGATGCCATTGATAATGGACCCAATGTTCTTATCAACTCTCAATTCACAGTCGTCAATAATAAGGTATTTGCTGAGAATTTTAATAGCTTTGAAAAATTAGGAAAATAAAATGGTGACCATTAGGAAAGATTCGACTTATGAAACGACGATAGCCGAACGGCAAAATGAGAATTTGGGAAGTTCTGGAGAGTCAGTAACTCAGGTGGGACGGCTAGAAGACAAAGAAGAAAGCGAGTTTAGAAGCCTGTGACTCACTCTTTGCTCCACAAGCTGCGTGGAAAAGAGTTGAATTTGAATCTGATCGATACTCCTGGATTGAATGATACACGAGGGTTGGAACAAGACATGAAGACTCTCAATCAGATTCGGGAACATATTGTGGAAATTGGGTGAGATGACTCTATTGATTGAACAGTTTCTAGACATTTGAATGCAATTGTGATTCTCCTGGAAGCGACCAGTCAAAAGATGACAATGCAATTTCGCCATTCTTTCAATGAATTGCTCACTCATTTTGGCAAAAACTCCCTCAAAAATCTAATTTTTTGTTATACAAAAAGTCGAACCACTAACTACAGGGTTGGGGACGCGATCATCACACTTCGAGAGTTTATCAAAGAACAAACTAGTCGAACTGGGACCTACATGGAAATGGGAAGGTAGAGATCTGGCTTTCTTTTATTCCCATACGTAGAGACAACATCTTCTGCTTCGACAGTGAATGTTTCCGCTATCTCTGTATGGTTTCACAGTTCCCCATTTGTCGGAGCAATGCGATGGATGCGAGTCAACAAGAGTGTTGGGAGATCAATGTGAAAGAATTTGAACGGTAGGCTGCTATTAAGTGACATTAATTAGTTTAGATTGTTGGTTCGAATTAACCAAGTGGAGAGCTACAAACTGGCAAATTCGACTGATCTTGGCAAGCTGAAGAATATAATTCAATTCCTGGCATCTTCTCAACAAAAAGTAGCTCAATTGCTTGTCAACACCGATAGAGATGTTCAATCTGTATATTCCGAGGTTTGCCTATTCTCCTTCATAAATCAGTCTTTCAGATGCAAGTGGAGTATAAAAGACTCGAAGAATTGCATAAAAAAAGTGGGGCTCTGGAGGAAATTGTCCCTCTTGAAGATCCAATGCTTTACTGTAATCGTTGTAAACAAGTGTGTTACACAATAAGCACAGAGGCAAAGATACAAGTAAGATATTTTTAAATGTAAAACTAGCATTTAGCATATGGAAACAGTCGATCATACTATCCTAATAGATTTCCCTCATCTATTTACTCCTGCTGGTCAAGCTTGTAAAAAATGCTACTGTCACTACAAGGCGCATGCAGCTTTGCAAAGTACAGTAAAGCAACGAAAGGTAATTTTAGACTATTACTAAACACAACGTACTAGACTTCGGACACTCAAAATCTAAAAGAAATTGATGGCATCGACAACACATTTGAAATTCTGGAAAAACGTCTGATGGATCGACAAAAAGATGTAGGCATTTGTTGATCTTCGGAGTCTTTCTTTATAGCAAGATATTCTGAAAACAGAAGAAAAGAAGCTGATCCAGATTTGTGCAGAAATCCAGGTCCACATCAATTGCAAATCAACAATAAATACGATAGACTACTTCCGGATAAATACGATAGACCACTTCCGGATGGCTCTCCTTGACTTCATACAAATTGAGGATAGAAAAGTTCAATCTGGAACAGATCGAGAGGTTTTGGAACAACTTAACAAAATCTTGAAAGACTACAATGAAGAACGCAGACGGATTTCAGAGGAAGTCAAAAGCAATGTCAAAAATGTCCTCACCGAGCACGAGGTCATAAACTTTTATGAAAAATAGAAAATATATTTTAGATAGAGACAAGACTACAGGAAATTAACATTTTCAAAGAGACTAAGTCAATTCTACAAGAAATCAAGAGGGAGATGGCTTGAGACGTAGTTTGTTTGAATAAAAATTGGATCTAACTCCTTGATTTTTTAGAAAACGTGATGTGTCTTTTTGAGCATAGGTACTTTATAAAAGAGAGCGCATTTAAAAAATTTATTTAATCAATTATCAGCGTCAGGTTCGAGTGGATTACGAGCTGCAAGTTCCCTTGGGCTGGGTTGAATAATGCGTTTTTTTTATGACTTCAAGTTGATCCGAAAGAATCTAAAAGTTCCTACACTTATGAACTCTAACTGGCCACCTTATATCTCTTCGAATGGAAGTCCTCGTTTTCCTTCAATTGCTGTTGATGTTGGTTCTTTAGTTCGTCCAATTCGATAGCATGATCACTCTTGGCTTTTTCGAATTCTCCTCTCAACTTCTTCAAGTCTTCTTCATGTTTCTTTCTCTCAATTTTGATCTTGTCCGTTTCTTTTTGCAACAGCTTTTCCTCTAATTTTAGCTGAATTTCCTAAGATTTACCTCCATTCTTCGTTCAAAATCAATCCTGGTAGCATTGGATTTCCTTAAAGAGTCTTCAATTTTCGTTCTGGAGATATTCTCCAATTTTGTTAGCATTTGATGCAGTTGCTTATCCCACAGAGCCACACTACAACCTAATAACCCTAAAGGATAAATACTAGCATCTCAGCTGTTGTGATTTCTTCAAAATATTCCAACTTTCCAAGGTCTCTAGTTTCTGTTCTATTCGCTTGGCATGTTTTTGACTTTCTCTTTTCGGCCATTTGGATGCACGGATATGTCTGGTTGTTGAATTTGCCAATTGACATGGATCTATCGGATAAATCCGCCGGCTCCATCGTCTATCATCAAAAGAATATGGTAATTTTTCCCGTCTTTAAAAATCTCTTAAGGTTGGACCGATCAAAAGACTTTTCCATGATTTGGACTTGTTTTTGGAACATTTCTAATGATGCTGTGAGTCTTATTTTTAGTGAAGCTTACTCGTATTTGTAAATGCGGCGAGCCCAGCTATTAATAAATCTATTTAATCGTTCTCTTACCACTAGCTTCATTGATAGAAATTTCCCTTTCTTTTTCAGAAGCCCCCATCATCGACCGGAAGATTAGTTGTCGAAGCATTTTTTTTACAATCATCGCGCTCCAATTGATCAATCCTATTTTCTCCGCTAAATATAAAGTCGTATTTATTGTGATAAAGATAGCAATCCGTCCGCTATACTCATTTGCAGCCATGGTCTGCTGGGAGAAAGCTTGGACACCATTACCTGGATTTGGAGCCGAACAGCGATGACTCAAGAGTTAGTCATTTCCATTCCAAACATTGTTTAGCTTTGCGACAGATTATGCTCGCTCTCCGGAGGTGATAAATATAGATGGGGAATTTAGTTTTTACAATGAGTTAATCGATGTTTGGAATACTGGCTGCTTATTTTGGATGATTTTGCATAGAAGAATAAACAGCACGCCACATAAGCCAAAAGAAAACTCAAAGCTGTTGATGTTATGCGAAATTATTCACCAAATTGTCTTGAACAGTTGAGGCTCCTCTTTTTACGGTGATTTATTTTTCGAAAGTTCAATCAAGTAATTTTTAGCTGCATTGAAGAATAAAAGTCTCTAGCTCTTTTACCATATTGTTGATCTCAACCAAAGTTTTCAACGGGGCTCCAGTTTCACTTGTAAAAATGAGTCTTTGCTGATCGTAGGCACTTCGGTAAGATTCAAGTTCGTTCAAGATCTCATCGGATCCACCAGCATTTACCCTGGGTTTCTAAAAGAAGCTCCGGATTCCGGTCAAATCAAACCTCTTCTCTGATAAAAAAGTTCAGATATTCCAGATAAGCATCGTTGTACGGAACGATTGAGTATTTCTTTAAAAATGCGGCAAAATGAGATGTTTCGCTTCCCCCTCTTACCTGACAGCTAATCCTTTGAACTAGTATTATTGACAAAGCTGTTGCTTTGTTTTACAGGAATGAAAAGGTGAGAAACAATCTCATTCTGCTCGTTTGAAAATCAAAGGCAACTCCTTTAGTTTTCCGCAAATTCCGCTTATCAAATGAATCGCAAATTGTCTATCTCTGATAAGAATAACCGAGATTCAGCTGCGCTTGCGGAGCCCATCTAAAAAGAAGAACGCTCAAAATGGCGAAAATAATCAGCCAATCAAGCCGAAAATAAACGACAAATGTACAATTTGGATCATTGACTTGTCGGAATGGTGAGTACTTTCTTTTACAAAATTGGAATAATCGCAACGCTGATGAGGAGTATGTTATGGCTTTAATCGATCAAGTTTATACTGTAGCTACAAATGACAAAAGAGAGCCGTTTTGTATCATTCGAATAAAAGGAAAGAATTAGATAATTTGTCAGAAAAATTAAACCAAACGCTTGGGACTTGAGAGCCATATCCTCAGTAGTATGGTGGTGAGTATCCGCATATATGTTTTTTAGAAACAAAAGTCTTCAGTCTCATATCGACGATATTCTGATAGATTTCGAGCTGGATTTGCTGGAGGAATGATGATGAACAATTCGCAGCAAAAACGAGGAGTGATGATGTTCCGCACGTTCCAGAAGACTCCTCGCTATGGGACAACAACCAATAGGGCTCTTTAGACTTTATTTTTTGGGTTCAATTTTATGAGTATTTTCACTTAATAGATTGGTTTCTTTTTTTTGCTCAGAATAGAAAGATGAATAAACATTTATAAGAGGATTTGATCAACTTCATTTTATCATTCACCGGCTGAATGGAGTGGATGAATCATTCGGTTATCTCTGTGTTGAATGAACTCAGTTGCTTCGTTCCGTGATTAGACCGCTTCTTGGACTTTTTTTTTCAACAAAATATGATACCAATTAGGGCATCATCCACCCAACGTTCGTCTTGAAGATTTTATGCTTCAAAATGAGCATCAAGGTGGAATTTTCGTCCCACAATGATTTATGCAAAAGAAAGTCAAAAAATGTTGACCTCTTCTATCTGAACAAACTACAGATGCAGCATGAACTTTGCTTCTAGTCGTAGAATTAACAAGCAAATTTCCCATCATCTGTTGAATGAGATGTTTTCTCACCGGCATTTAATGACGCCTTGTGTGCGCAGAGTTATCTCTAGCAATGTGCTAGTCCTGCCTTTCTTTTCGTCTTGTTCTTCTATCAATTGATTTTTTTTTTTAGAAAATGCAGCATCCTCAAAGAATCAACGAAAACACTGGGGCTTTTGGATTGCCGATCTCTAGTCCTAGATCTCCGACCAATTTTCAGCCAAGAACACCAGCGCCTGAAAATAATAGCTTGATAATTTTTAGACTTCCACTCTTGTAAGTTTTGACTTTCATTTATTTGAAAATCTCAGACAGAAATTCGCTAAAATTCTCCTTTCAGTGCTGACGCTCATTATGTTAAAGCTTTAGCTGATGAATCACACTTAGATAAAGATAAAAATGGTAAACATTCACAAGGGACCTATTTTAGTTGGTTCCGGCAAATCGAAAAATCCTTATGGTTATTCGATTGAGCTAAGAATTCTGAGTCGTTTGCAGCAAAAATTAGCTGCAGAAGAGTCAACCTGGCCGAAAGGCAGTCGATTTAAATTGAAAATGTTTGAGTCTCGTGTTATAAGGGCTCGCGGCACGGTCTTGACCAAGGAGCTTCTGGTGTAGGGGTATCCGCGCCGGCGCGTTGACTTTTTTTTGTCAAGGGTTCGGATCCCTGTCGCGTTTTTTTTTAGCTTTTTTATTTTTAGAATGAACATGACTATTTTCTTACCCTTTTCTTATGGCTTCAAAGTAGTTCAAATTCCTTGTTGAAAGTTGTCTCCAGGAGCAGTTTGTGTAAAAAAAATTGTGAGAGAAAGAAAATAACATTACTAGCCGACATTTAAGCTAAAAAAGTAGTATTATCACTTTATAGGTATAATTTGCACAAAAAAAAGTTAAAAAAAAAACGCGACAGGGATCCGAACCCTTGACAAAAAAAGTCAACGCGCCGGCGCGGATACCCCTACACCAGAAGCTCCTTGGTCAAGACCGTGCCGCGAGCCCTTATAACACGAGACTCAAACATTTTCAATTTAAATCGACTGCCTTTCGGCCAGGTTGACTCTTCTGCAGCTAATTTTTGCTGCAAACGACTCAGAATTCTTAGCTCAATCGAATAACCATAAGGATTTTTCGATTTGCCGGAACCAACTAAAATAGGTCCCTTGTCAGTGACAATATTTCCCGAAAAGAACGGATTTGTAAGTTTCTAAGAGAATCAAAACACTTTCTTTTTATTTCCAGAAATCTGCACGAGTGATCTTTACTTCGATCGCAACTGCACGAGAATTTATGAATAAGTGGAACAATAAAAAGCCGCCGATGAGCAGCAACAGCTTAAGCATTGAGTTCTATAGGTACATAAATACCAACGGAAGTGGGTTTCAATAGTAGAAAAAGCAATAAAATTAGATAACACGGCAAAGTTTCCCAAAGAGCAAATAAAGGCATGCAATAGTGTTATGATCAAAGGCCTTCCTGAGGATGTGACTTCGTTTCAAATTCAGAATATTGCTGGACAATATATAGCCAGAGGAAAGACCAATCAACCTCTTATTAATGTCTTCTCTCCAAAGAATGGATTTGTCAGTTCTTTTTAGAGAATTTAGGAACAAAAAGAGATTTACAGTGTTCCGCCCAAGTAATCTTCAATACGAATCTAAGCGCAAAACAATTCATCGATAGATACCATAGGAATACCTTCCCCGGGCACACAAATAAGCTCACAGTACAATATTACAAAAACAGTTAGCTCTTTCCTTCATTTTTTACCTATTTTTTTTTAAGAAAACGAACCAACCTATGAGGCCAATTTGGTTCGTCAGATTAGAGCCGCCTTCGCTGCCAGTTCTTCCAGCGTTCTAATCAAAGGCCTCCCAGAGAATTGTAACGAAGATTATCTCATTGCAATTACAAAGCAAAACATTAAAAAAGGAAATAAAGGGAAAGAGCTAGTCGTCATTTTCCCAGATCATGTAAGTGACATAAAAAGCCAAGTTTTATTAAAATTTTTAGGGTTCGGCTAAAATTACTTTCGAAAGTAACGACGAGGCTAGAAAGTTCATTGAAGAATATCATAGGAAAGCTCCTCCTGGTTATAAAAATAAATTAACTGTTGAGTTTTATTTAGAGAGAGAAGGTGATTCATAAAAAAAACGATAAGACACTTTTTATAGATACGAAGGCTTTAGCAAACTCTCTGGTAATCAATAAGCAATCAAATCGGACTAGAACAATCGTTCGCAATGTGGTTTATGTCCAAGGGCTCAACAAGCGGTGATCGGAGTTCTGCCAAATTAATCGAGTTTTAGAATTGAAAAAGAGAGGCTTCTTAAAATGATCGAAACGACCCTGGACAAAGCACCAGCTACAGCCAACATCTATCGCTATCCTGATGGTAAATCTGAGGGAAGAGGAACGATCAGCTTCAAAAATGCAGCCGATGCTGCACTTTGTATTAACCACTTGAATGGATGGAAAGCTCATTCCACTGACGTCGCATGGAGCATGGTGCTTTTCAAATGTTGGTAGAGCCTTTCTTTTCTTTAGCCTCTAGGCTACTTCCAATTTATTCCTAATTTTTAGCCACAAAAATTCGACGTCTTCCAAATGCCCGCGGAAATGAGCACCTCTTTGGCGAAAGAACAGAAGGCTATGCGTATGATTGTGTTGCTTGTTTTGAAACGTATGATGAGAGAGATATGGTCGGTTGTTCACCAATCGGTCATAATCGAACCGATCTAGGTAGTCCCTCTTTTGATCAAAATTGCCAACTTTAGAGACGCACTTCTTGTGTCAAGGTTGTGTTCGAAGATACTGCTCAGCCGTGGTTATTGATGGCCAATTGGGCGAGCATGGTACTGGCTTGAAATGTGGAGAGACTGGATGTGCGAGAGTTTTGCTCTATGCTCAAGTTGAACGCGCCCTATTGGATAGAAGCACAGCTGATCAATTGGATAAACGAATGACTGAGGAAGCTCTTCGCGATATTGAAGGAATAGAATAGTTCGCTTTTTTAAATACCAAACGCAAAGAGCCTTTCAGCTGCAAGGAAGAGAACTGCAATTTTGGGGTGATTATCGACCAAGATCCAAGTCAAATGCAGTTCTTTGCTTGTGAAAATCCAGCTTGTTTGTCTCAGTTCTGCCGGTAAGAAGACTCAAATCTAGAAAAAATGACTATCAGAATATGTAAAATATCTTTCGCTCAACATGCGGGAAAAACTTGTGATAATGTTGATCCAATAAGGGAAATTGCTCCAGAAATGCGTAAGTGTCTCCTCGTCAATTCTTTATTTGAATTTATAGAACAATTCACAAATAGTCAAACACAGCACAAACCGACTAGCCAAAAGCTTCCGTTTTTTGGAGGCCATGGTCTACTCCTGGGAGTTTTTGTGTTACTTTTGGGGGCCTTGGGCGGCTACTATTTGAACTAATTTACGAATATTTTTTGTTTTCAATCCTATTTTTTATTTTTGTGCTTATCAATGTTCTTAGATAGAAACTTGAATTCATAGGACAAATCATCAACAATCTTCATCAAACAAGCTTTTGACTCTTTCTTCCCTCCAAAGAAATCGATTCTTTTGTCCTATTTGAATGAATTTTTCTCCATTCAGTCTCTCACAGTTTATAGCCACTAGCGCTGCGAACTCGTCTCCTCTTCGCCTAAAATCAATTTTAATATTCTTCAGAAATGTCCAAGGAAATAGCTCAAGAGGACAAGATGTTCCTCTTTAAGCAAGAAAGCATTATAGTCTGTTTCAAAATCTGGCGACCAAACTGACTATCACACTGCTCTGCAGATTTGAATTTAGGCTGGCCGCACTGGCTTTATCCTAAATGTTTTAAAATTTAATACTACTTTTATTTTTTAAAATTATTTTTAATCGATTTCTTATGTTTTTGTTTCTTTTTGATGCCGTAACTAATTTTATACAATATACATTTCAGATTTAGGCAAAAAAATAAAAGTAGTATTAACTTTTAAAAAATTTAGGATAAAATCAGTGCGGCCAGCCTAAATTCAAATCTGCAGCGCAGTGTGATAGTCAGTTTGGTCGCCAGATTTTGAAACAGACTACACTGCGTAAAATAATGATAGGTCCACTCTCAAAGACTGCTAATAATTATTTATTTTTAGCATCAACTTTAACAAAAAGAAGGCTTAGTAATCAGTCTGATCACCTTGCCTTTGAACAACTTGAATAAGACATCTTGGAAGAGAGTTGGCCAATTTTCTGAGCATAGCTAAGTCCAATGACTGCCATTCGTGCTGGATAGCTCTGGCAAGCTCCTGAGCGTTGGCGTATTTCTTCCCTCCGGCGTACAATTTCCTCATTAACACTCCCATAAGTTTTCGATGGGTTGAGATCTGGACTGCACGCTGGCCAGTCCAGAACTCTCACGTTAGAAGTGGCAAGTCACTGGGTAGTTGATCGGCTAACGTGAACTGCCCTTTTCTTCTTCAGATAACTGTTTTCCAAAAGGCATTTTTTGTTCTAACTGAAGCTTAGGATTCAAACTGCTTCACTGTTGTCGATTAGCCTTTCGCCGCTTCATATCCGTTTTCTTGGCAGGAAGCATATTTGCATCTGGCTCCATAATTATGAGACACCTGACTTTTCGTGTCTTTGGCCTAGCATCACAAAGACTGATTGAAATCTGGTAAAAATTGGGACTGGGGGTTTTTTAAGGCGAGAAAAATAATGGCACTCACCGTTTTGGGTAAAAACCCCAAAAATTACTGGAAACCTCGAACAATGGGGTGCCTCCGTAATTGCGAGACTCAGTGTGATTTCAAAATAGGCGAGGTTAGATTTGGCTAGCAGCAGGGCTCAAAGAGCTCTTTCATACGGTCAACGTCAAGTTCAGACTAGTTTAGACAATGCTAAAATAATAGGACTGCGTATCAAAAATATCGTCTGTTCCCGGTGAAACCCTCCCAGGCTTCCTCCTACAAAGCTTATTTAACACAGATCAAGTGGGCGGCGGAGCAGGTGGAGTTGAACATTGCAATTAGAATTTTGAGTTGGTATTATGCTTCATTCTTCTTAAATGATCTCCCTCCACGATAAGATCTGCATATGTTTGTCGATTCTAGATATCCTACTAGCGTGTTTAATCATCTATCTGGCTTGGAAGAAATCCCCTCCGAAAATTGCCTTTTTCAAGCCGATTTTTATAAAAGTCGCTGTGGCTGATATTCTTCTCTCCACTTCTGGAGGCTTTTTCCTGCTTCCCGTGATTAATAACTCAAAAAGAGCTCCTTTTTTCAAGGGTCTGGCTGAAAATAACAAAATTCTTGTCGTAATTAGCTGCGTTTGTTTAATTTTCAGACAAAACATTTTTAAATTTTAAGGTCACAGCTAGCGCTGCTATAATGATAATGGGCATTTCGACAATCGAATTGGCTCTTTTACGTTTTCTGAAAGTTTATAATTTCGATTGGATTTTTCAGTTAAAAAATCAAAGGCAAGTTGCAATCCAGACAGCCTTTAAAACGAATATTTAAGCTATTGGATTTTTGAGATTTCTTTCAATTGTCTTCTTTATATTGGAGTTTTAATATGTAGCATATTTGGGCAATATCTCGGAATCCTTTTTTATGTAGAAAATGATCCAATACCTGGCTATGGAGAGAGCTATCTGCAAATTGGAGATCTCAATCACCTTTATATTAGCATCTTTGGTAGGATCCAACTATTTTAAATTAGGATTATAGTCTGTTCATAAAAAAGACGACATCCTTCGTATCCAAGAAAGGCGCTTTTGAGGCGAGACCTACTTTACCCTTAAAAAAAGGCCTTTAGTAAATTCTAAGATGAAAATGGGTCTCGCCTCGAAAACACCTTTCTTGGAGACGAAGGATGTCGTCTTTTTTATGAACAGACTATAACAAGATTTTTTAGTAAGCTGTTTGATTGTTTTCACTTTTGCCCAGCCTTTCTTCATTTATTTTCTATCTTTGTTGTCAGAATGTCAAGTGAGAAAAGCAGCGGGAGATAGGCGATATACTAATTTCACCATCTTGCTGATAATTCAAGGAACTCTCCCCATTTTGTTTTACGATATCCCCGGCGGATTGTTCGTCTCCTCTATCTATTTTGACTATGATAGCAGTAAACTTATAACCTCTTCTGTAATGATTTCCTTATTAATCTATCAGCTGACAAACTCTCTTTCAACTATTTTATTGATCAAACCTTATCGTCAATTCGTTTGGACGAAGATCTCCACAATTTGGAGGAAAAGAAATATTCATTCTTCAACAATAGAACTAAGATCAATTGTGCATCGAGTAAGCCAATAAACATTAAAAATAAAAGAAATCAATTCCCCACACACTTTTTTGAATAATTAATGCTCGCTAGATTAGTCTGCATAAATATTTTAGATTTTGGTTCCACAGCTATCGTTTGGAACGAAAACTCATTACGGATTCGACTTTTTTTCGTTCAAAGAGTTCTGAGATAATCAATGATCACTTTGGCTAATAAAAGAAAGTTATAGTTTGTTCATAAAAAAGACGACATCCTTCGTATTCAAGGGGCAAGCTGATGCTCCGAGAAAAGGGGTTTTTGCGGCGAGACGCTTTTTCCTAAAATTTACTAAAAGCCTTTTTTAGGATAAAATAGGTCCTGTCGCGATAACTCTTTTCTTGGATACGAAGGATGTCGTCTTGTTTATGAACAAACTATAACAGTTTTTTCTTCGCTTTTTATCTAGCAGCATATTTCTGGCTTAAATTAGCATAAAAATTAAAAGAGTTACGGCAAATTCACTTTTTGAAGTGGCTCTGAGAGAAAGCGTAGGAGTCTTTCCTTGTCTGCAACCCATTTCTCAGAATAAATGAAGGGTTCTTTAAAATGATAACTCTGACGGCAATTTTTAATGAACGGGCAGATGTTTTTAAATTAACTCGGAGCACTTTCACTTTCTCAAATGGTCTCCCTCCATGATAAAATCTATATTTTTCTCTCGATTGTTGATATCCTTCTGGCATCTCTAGTTTTCTACTTGGCTTGGAAGAAGTCTCCTCCAAAAATGGGATATTTCAAACCGATTTTTATGAAAGTCGCTTTAGCTGATATTCTTCTCTCCACTTCTGGAGGATTTTTTATTCTTCCCAAGGTTAACAGCGCGAAAAGAGCACTCTTTTACAACGGACTGGCTGAAAACCAAGGCTTTTATGTTTATTCGCTTATGGTTTGTATAATCTTTTAAAAGAATATAAAACTCTAGATTTAAGGTAGCAATGGCTGCTGCTGCTATAGTGATAATGGGCGTTTCGACAATCGAATTGGCTCTTTTACGTTTTCTAAAAGTTTATAATTTCGATTGGGTTTTTCAACTTAAAACTAG
The DNA here is from genome assembly GCA_932521405.1 of Oscheius sp. JU1382. NCBI lineage: Eukaryota > Metazoa > Nematoda > Chromadorea > Rhabditida > Rhabditidae > Oscheius > Oscheius sp. JU1382. The sequence continues at coordinate 697,509 of OW051476.1, forward strand.
AAGGTAAGTGGCTGTTTTGAACTGAGCTGATTGGAATAACTTATCGTAATATAAACTGACTATTGAAGGTGATTTGCTTAATTTTCCACGATTTTTATGATTTGTGATGTTTTGTAATCTTGTAGAGGAGATCGAGAACTATAACTTTGTAGAACATCAAAGGTTATGAAAATTGATGGAAGGAGCTCGAATGAATCAAACTAGAAGACTGCGCGTTTATCAACAGAGTTGGCTGATTTCAGCTATTGGCTAATTGAGATAGCAATAAATGGCTTCTTTTCCCTTGTTGGACTAGTATTAAGCTTCTATGTGCTAAATCCTGGAATCGTGATTTTTGTGGAAAATGATCCAACTCCTGGCTATGGAGACAGTTACTTTCAGCTTTCAGAGAATTCCACTTCGTTATTTTCCGCTCTTTTTGGTAAGATCTTGGATGAATTTTGATCAAACATTTATTAGTAAGTTTTCTCATTGTCATCACAATCAGCCAGCCTCTCTTTATTTATGTTCTATCTTTGTTGTCAGAATGTCAAGTGAGAAAAGCAGCAGAAGATAAGCGATATACTAACTTCACCATCTTGCTGATAATTCAAGGAACTCTCCCCATTTTGTTTTACGATATCCCCGGCGTATTGTTCTTCTCCTCTATCTATTTTGGCTATGATATCGCTGAATTTGCGTTTTCCTTAGTCTCAACTGCGTTATTAATCTATCAGCTGGCAAACTCTCTTTCAACTATTTTATTGATCAAACCCTACCGTCAATTCGCTTGGAATATTCTTTTAAGAATTTCGTCTTGATCTAACAATTTTCGTATTTGTAAATGATAATTTTATAAAAGAGGATCCATCGAACTCGTGGAACAGTTTTTTTTAGAAAAATCAAACTAGATTTTGTGAATAATTATTACTTTTTCGGCTAAGGCTGTTCCTACTTTTTGAAAGAAAGAGAATTAAAAGGCAAAGCCGGGAGACAGCTCTGTTATAGGAAGATCGCTTCCATAAAGTAATAGCCAATTCGAAGCGAAAGTAGGCACAGAGTGATGAGAGTTTTCCATAAAGAATTGAGAAAGAAATTTCTCTTCGGCTTATTCAAGCTCTTTCTTCCAATCATTTTTCAGACAATTCCATTTTAAACCACAAAACGAAGGGTCTAAAAGTTGACTACCAAACGGCGATTTCGCTTATCGTGTTCTCTTGAATAGAAGTAACGCCAAAGATGTCCAGTTTGCTCAAAACTATTGAATCACTTTCCAAATTCTAAAAATGGATTCTTCCAACTACTAGATTTGTTGAAATATTGAAAAAAATTGAAAGAACTTTAAAGAAATTAAGAAGCACCTGTCTCATTGATACAAGATAGCCTTCATCAGTTCTTTCTCTCCGAGTGCCTCAATCTTGCAAAAGCAGTCTATTAAAGCTACATTTAGGCCTTTTTTTCACATGAGACCCATTTTAGAAAACTTACTGGTTTTTTATTGGCTGATTCATAAGTACTAGTGTAAAAAGGCTGATCATGAATATAACGCTCAACAGCCAAATCGAACAAAAACTTTCTCAATAAATTGTATTTCCTCCGCCCTCCCTCCAAACAAAACATTGAAAAATTGTTTTAAAATTTGATTTTAAACTCTGAACATAAATATATTGCGGCTCCAGGTCGGTGATGCCCACAAGATGCGGCGGCACTGTCCGCCTGCGGTAGCCGACGAATCTGAAATTATTTATTTAGTTTTTAAATGAAAAATCTACTTACTTCATTACAAAATTCGTCACCTCCATGGGGGTTATAATCCGCGGGGATGTTGGCTCATAGGGTTTTGGGGAACCCAGAGAGCGAGGTGGAGTTTGTAGAACATTTGGTTTCTAATTGGTCTGAAAGTTTTTTTAAAATTTTTCTAAAAGAAAAGAGTCTTACCTTTCTGGGGACAGCAGCACATAGGGCCGGACAGTCCTTGGGGATGATGGCTCCCAGGATCGGGTGGTCGGGGAGGGAGGTGGGGGTATATGAAGCTCTTCTAATTCTGAAAGTTTTTTAAAATTTGTTCGAGGGAATTTCTTACCTTGGGTAGGATGGGGCATGTCGTTTTTTGGAAGGCTCACACTTCTTGTTTAGGTCGCAGTGCCTTTTTCTTAAAACAGTAGGCGTCTCTAAAAAAAATCCTGAGGTAAGTCGTAAATTATTTTATTACGGAAGATTCAACTGAATTCACTCCGATAAAGGCAATTCGGGAGTTCTGTTCTGACTAGTAGGATGATCCCCGGCTAAGTTATGGCGAAAACAAAAAAGTTATAAACTTTTGACCGCTACTGTATAAAGGAAAAGGCTAATTTACAACTTTTCTTGGCTCCTTCGACGGCGTTGTTGACTGCTTGACGCATTATGGTATCTGAAAATTCTTTTGTGAAATTAGGTGTTGGGGACGGTGGGTGGAAAAAATCTAGTGGAGGAAGGAAGGTTTGGTGTGGATAAAGCAAGAAAGTAAATGAGTGTAGCGGGAGAAGAAAAGCGATGATTGCAATTAAAATCTATTTCTCTAGTCGTTTTAGATTTTTCTCATTAAATGCGCATTTAAAGCGAAGAAGGAGTTGAGAAATTGCAGTCTCTATGGCTAAACGCTCTTATTATTGATTGCTTCTCTTATCGGAGCTGAAACATTATCGTCGTAGTCTCTTTCCTAATTTCCTCTACGTTATTGTGAATAATTCTCAATGGCATCAACATCTTCTGCGAATGTAATTATATCAAAAGGTAAGCAAGTAGCCCTAATTATTGACCTGAAGCGTATTTTTATCAGTTACTTTTTTGGCGTTTTAAAGTTCAAAAATCTTTCAGCTTTCCCCGAATATGATATAAATGAATTTACAAACCCTCGTCTAATTGGCAGAGGAGCCTTTTCTATAGTTTTGCATGCTAACCACCAAAAACTCGGGTAAGTTGGTTAATTCAATCAATCGAGACCAATTAGAGGTGTGGCTATAAAACAATTAAACAAATCTGTAAAGAAAGAGGATTTTCGAGAAGCTTTTTTGCTCTTTGAGAAAGGCCACCATCCCCATATAATTCAAATCTTTGGGATTCTGACAGCCCAGCAAATGGCAAGACTCTCCATATCACCGGTTTATGATGGAATAGTCATGGAATTTATGGAAATGGGTAGTTTGGAAAAGGTTGGATGATTGATTTGTTTAAAAGCAATATTCATTTTTTTGATAATTCATGATCACTCAAAAGAATATGAGAGCAAGCAAATTTATCGCTGGATTTATTTCATTTCAAATGGGCTCAATTATCTACATAAAGAGGGCATCATCCATCGGGATATCAAGCCGTCTAAGTTTGATTTTCTTTTATTTTTTAAAAAGTTGAACTTTGGCGGGGTTTTGATCCTAAAATAATGAATTACTATAGATTCATAGCTCTATAGTTTTATCCAAAGTTGCTTATTGTGGAAAAGTGTGCTTTGCAGCATTTTGCTTGGAAAATCATTGGACGACTTGAGAATTTCGGACTTCGGTCTTGCTCGCCTATTAGACACAGAGGGCTCCTTAACGGCCGGGTATGACCTATTACCAATCCTTTATTATTAGTTCCTTTAGGACTGGAACTATCGAGTACACGGCTCCAGAAATTTTGGACAGCCAGCCTTATAGCAAGTCAGCTGACATTTATTCGTTGTCGATTACAATTTGGGAGATTGTTTCTCGAAGGTGTAGAGAAGCAGAATTATCGAATTGAAATCTTGCAGCAAACCTTATTGTCAACCTTCTGGCTTTAAATTGGTTTCGCTAGTTTTGGCCGGAAGGAGGCCAGAAATTGTGACGGACAATTCACGCAAATGGCTCTTTTCTCTAGTTTCTCCCGCTGAAAATGAGTTAATTCAAGAATTATTGAACAAGTTTGTTGTTTTTGCTTACTTTTGAATAAGGAATGATCTAGAGGATGGGATGGCGATCCAGCAAATAGACCAAATGCTTACGCTTTTCTCGATTTTTCAAGAAAAATGGCAGAAAACTCGATGGAAAATCAGCTCGAGGAGTTAGAGCATGTCGATCTTTTTGGACAGGCCATAGGACAAGGAGAATACTTTCTAAGAATTGGGCAGTTGGAAAAAGCCGCTTTGGCTGAAAAAGCATATGAAGGTTTGTTTGGAATTTAAAGAACGTCAGCAATTTTAGAAACAAAAAAGATGGTGGGAAATATGTCAATTCAATTGGAAAATGTTTCCTCAGAATTAGGGTTCCACTCTTCTGTAGGTTGAGCTAAAACCTTTGAATAAGCGGTGTAGGCGTTGATTCTTGGAGGATGTCATGACACACCGACTGACTCCATTTTAATTTTTGATTCTAAAGAGAACAAATGGCGGACGTGTAAGCAGAAACTTCTTTTTGAACTGGCATACCACGGATCTGCTAGCTTAAATGCCCAAATATTTATTATGGGAGGCTACAATAGTAATCCAGAAGAACTATTTGCAAGCTGCTACAAGTTGGAAGAGAGTGGTGAATGGACCAAAATGGCTGAAATGAACGGAAAAAGAACTGGCATCTCACAGAGCACAATTGTTTTTGGCTCAGAAATTTGGGTGATTGGTGGATGGGATGGGAATAATAAACTAAAAACAGTGGAAAAATACAATCCCCAAACAAATATTTGGACTAAAATGCCGTAAGTTGTCTTTTTAAAAATACAAAATGAAAGTGATCTCAATTTTAACCGAGGTGCCTCATCTGCTTCAATAATTGGTGGAAAAATCTTTGTTTCTGGTGGTTGGGATTGGGGAATGCGACTAAAATCAGTGGAAATCTATGATCCAGCCAAGAACAAATGGGAAATATTCTGTGATTTGCCGCTTGAATTGTGTTTTCATTCTTCAATAGTTGAAGGAACAAATCTAATAATCATCGGAGGAGAGAAACCTGATGAAACACCCTCAGATGAAGTCTGGAAAATAAACGTTTTTGATCCAAAAAAGGAGTGGATCAAGATGCCCAGCTTAAAACAAGGACGTTATCAATATGGAGCAGTCAAATTATTAAATGGAATTATGGTCTTTGGAGGATCAATTAACGACACAACTCGAATAGATTCTGTCGAAATATTCGATGGAATCAGCTGGAAAGAAGGACCTAAATTGCCAGAAATACATAGCTCATTTTCTTCTTTTCTTCTTTCAATAGAAACTGAAAAACAATTGCTGCTGCAACTTTTCTAATATGTTTGTATATTATTACATTTTTACAAACTTTTGCTTTTGATCTCTCCAATTAGTAGACGGCCAGTGCCGCAATATATTCAAGAAAAAAAATAAAACTATTGCCAAGTTTCGAAGTATTCCATTCTTGATTCTCTTTGGCAATGAAAGATTCATTAGGTTGACTGCGTCGACAAACAGTTTGCTCATGGAATGATATTTATAGATACGATTGATCAGGGAGTGTACAGTTTTCTGTGAGTCATCCTCATCTCTCATTCTCTCGGTTAAGAGCAAGTCACTCTCGAGCAAATCATACGAGCCACCCGAGTAAATGCGAATGAAGGCAGCGTCTATGCGCACAAGCCGTGGAATAATGCTCCGCTTGAAGCTAAAGAGAAAGCAAAGATGCAGCTCGAAAGGCAGGAGGAGCAGCAGAAATTGAAACCTGCTGAATGTCAATATACACAATAAGATCAAAGTGACATTAAATAAACAAGCGGGAAAAATATTTTAAAAAATAGAAAAATCTTTGTTATTTTTAGTTTCTGAAGTCTTCTTTAAACCAAGCGTTGTATCAATGGAATCCAGACTCCTACCTAGGTTAAATTTCCTTTGAAATTTCAATCCTTTCTTTCCCAGTTCTTCTCGAGAAACTACTTAATTGCGAAATCCCAAAAAACAAGAATTCTAACTTTTGTGGAGACTCACTAATGGTATGGGCAGAATTTTATTCGCTTGGAACGTTGAAAATCTCCTTTGTATCATGTCGAATGGACTCAGAAAACTATCAAGAAACTCTGGAAAATCATCTCCTTCCTTTTCTTCATGTACATCCAGGCCAGAGCTTCATTTTCCAACAGGATAATGCAGTAATTTATTCAAGCAGATTAACTGCGACATGGTTCCGTAATCATCAAATCAATGTTCTCCCTTGGCCGGCATGTTCTCCCGACCTGAATCCAGTCGCAAATCTTTGGAGTATCATAACCAAGAACGTCTACAAGAACACCAGGCAGTTTACAAATAAGGAAGATTTAAAACAAGCAATTCTTGATACGTGGAGTCAAATTTCGAATCAAACTATTGCAAATCTCATCGCTTCACTTCCTAATCGTTTACTAGATGTTGTTGCAGCTCGTGGTGGAGCAATCAATTATTGAATTATTATTTTTTTGTGTTTATTATAGGAATAAACGTGACTATTTCACTAAAAATAGTCAATTACAGTAACCTCCCTATAATTATTACGCGAGTGCTTTTTCTTACTTGGACGCCAAGTGCCTTGTGGAATGAAATTTTTTTTTTTTTGCCAAACCCTTTTTCTGAGGGTTTTCAGGCACGCTGAATCGAATAGAACAGGTCTCAAGCCAGTAAAATACCATCCTGACCTTCAAACGCCAAAAAATGGGTGCTCCCTATAATTATGACACGCAGTGTATAAAGGAAAAGGCTAACTTATAACTTTTCTTGGCTTCTTCGACGGCGTTGTTGACTGCTTGACGCATTATGGTATCTGAAAATTCTTTTGTGAAATTAGGTGTTGGGGACGGTGGGTGGAAAAAAGGGAAAAAAATCTAGTAAGGGAAGGAAGGTTTGGTGTGGATAAAGGAAGAAAGTAAATGAATGTGGTGGGAGAAGAAAAGCGATGATTGCAATTAAAAGCTATTTCACTAGTTGTTTTAGATTTTTCGCATTAATGCGCATTTCAAGCGAAAAAGGAGTTGAGAAATTGCAGTCTCTATTGCTAGACGCTCTTATTATTGATGGTTTCTCTTATCAGAGCAGAAACATTATCTTTGCAGTCTCTTTCCTAGTTTCTCCTACGTTATTGTAGATAATTTCAAATGGCATCAACATCTTCTGCGAATGTAATTATATCAAAAGGTAAGCAAGTAGCCCTAATTATTGACCTGAAGCGTATTTTTATCAGTTACTTTTTTGGCGTTTTAAAGTTCAAAAATCTTTCAGCTTTCCCCGAATATGATATAAATGAATTTACAAATTCTCGTCAAATTGGCGAAGGAGGCTTTTCTACAGTTTGGCATGCTAACCACCAAAAACTCGGGTAAGTTGGTTACTTCAACCAATCGAGACCAATTAGAGACGTGACTATAAAAGAATTAGGCAAATATGTAAGGAAAGAGTATTTTCGAGAAGCTTTTTTGCTCCTTGAGAAAGGCCACCATCCCCATATAATTCGAATATTTGGGATTCTGACATCCCAAATGGCGAGACTCTCCACATCGCCGATGTGTAATGGAATAGTCATGGAGTTCATGGAAATGGGTAGTTTGGAAAAGGTTGGATGATTGATTTGTTTAAAAGCAATATTCATTTTTTGATAATTCATGATCACTCAAAGGAATATGAGAGCAAGCAGATTTATCGCTGGATTTATTTTATTTCAAATGGGCTCGATTATCTACACGAAGAAGGCATCATCCATCGGGATATCAAGCCGTCTAAGTTAGCTTTTATTTTTAAAAAAGTTGAACTTTGGCGGGGTTTTGATCCTAACATAATGAATTACTGTAGATTCGTGGCTCTATAGTTTTATCCGAAGTTGCTTACTGTGGAAAATAAGACAAACTTGCGTATTCGCATTGCACCGAGATGGAGAGAGGGTTTTTCGTGGCAAAATTCATTTTTACCCTATAGTAAATTTTAGGATAAAAATGGATCTCGGGGACCCCAACTCTTGGAATACGCAATTTTGTCTTTTTTTCGAACAGACTATAACTAAATCAAATGAACTTGAATTTTGCAGCATTTTGCTTGGAAAATCATTGGACGACTTGAGAATTTCGGACTTCAGTCTTGCTCGCCAATTAGACACAGAGAGTTCCTTAACGTTCTGGTATGACCTATTACCGATCCTTTATTGTTAGTTCCTTTAGGACTGGAACTATGGTCTACACAGCTCCAGAAATTTTAAACAAAAAGCCTTATGGCAAGCCAGCTGACATTTATTCGTTGGCGATTACAATTTGGGAGATTCTTTCTCGAAGGTGTAGAGAAGCAGAATTATCGAATTGAAATCTTGCAGCAAACCTTATTGCCAATTTTCTGGCCTCGCATTTATTTTGGAAGTTTTGGCCGGAAGGAGGCCAGAAATTGTGACAGAAAATTCACTCAAATGGTTCTTTTCTCTAGTTTCTTACCCTGAAAATGAGTTAATTCAAGAATTATTGAACCAGTTTGTTGTCTTTGCTTACTTTTGAATAAGGAATGATCTAGAGGATGGGATGCCGATCCAGCAAAGAGACCAAATGCTCGCGCTTTTCTCGATTTTTCAAAAAGAATGGTAGAAAAATCGATGGGAAATCAGCTCGAGGAGTTAAAGGATTTCATCTTTGTTGAACAGACCATAGAACAGAATTCAGAATTCTTAGAATTAGGATTTCACTCTTCTGTAGGTTGAGCTAAAATCTTTATATAAGCGGTGTAGGCGCTGATTCTTGGAGGATTTCATGACTCAATAACTGACTCCATTGTCATTTTCGATTCCAAAGAGAACAAATGGCAGACGTGTAAGCAGAGACTTCCTTTTGCAGTGGCACTGCATGGATCTGCTATCTTAAATGGCCAAATTTATGTTATGGGAGGCTACATTAATTCAAATGGACAAATAGCAAGCTGCTACAAGTTGGGAGAGAATGGTGAATGGACCAAAATGGCTGATATGAACGAGAAGAGAAGTGGCATCTCACAGAGCACAATTGTTTTTGGCTCAGAAATTTGGGTAATTGGTGGATGGCGAGAGAGTGATGCACTAAAAACAGTGGAAAAATACAATCCCCAAACAAATATTTGGAACAAAATGCCGTAAGTTGTCTTTTTTAAAAATACAAAATGAAAGTGATCTCAATTTTGACCGAAGTAACCCATCTGCTTCAATAGTTGGTGGAAAAATCTTTGTTTCTGGTGGTTGGGATGGGAATAAGCCTTTAAAATCAGTGGAAGTCTATGATTCAGCCAAGAACAAATGGGAAATATTCTGTGATATGTCGCTTGAATTGACTTGTCATTCTTCAATAGTTAAAAGAAGTAATCTAACAATCATCGGAGGATTGAAATCTGATGATAAGCCCTCAGATGAAGTCTGGAAAATAGATGTCTTGGATCCAGAAAAGGAGTGGATCAAGATGCCCAGCTTAAAACAAGAACGATACAACCATGGAGCAGTTAAATTATCAAATGGAATCATGGTCTTTGGTGGATCAATTGGCAACATAACTCGAATAGATTCCGTCGAAATAGTTGATGAAATCAGCTGGAAAGAAGGACCTAAATTGCCAGAAATACATAGCTCATTTTCTTCTATTCCTCTTTCAATAAAAAGTGAAAGGCAATTGCTGTTGCAGCTTTTCTAATATGTTTTTTCATAATAAAAATTTTTTATAAGAATACATTTTTTCTCTCTATACATTAAGAGGCAATAACGGCTTTATCCCGCGTGTCTCATTTGGGCCGTCAATTGAAAAAAATGGTTTTTCTATTGTTTTTTTCTTCTCAAAGGAGAAAATCAAGTCAGTGGATTTAAGATTCGCGCTTGGTTATAGGTTGCTACAGTAACCCTGAACACTTGAAAGAACCTTTCTCTCCTCGGAAGAAGTCTCTCTAGGATTAGCGAGCTCTAGAAAAAAATAAAGAAAAATCCTTGTTATTTTTAGTTTCTGAAGTTTTCTTTAAACCAAGCGTTGTATCAATGGAATCCAGACTCCTACCTAGGTTAAATTTTAATCCTTTCTTTTCCAGTTCTTCTCGAGAAACTCTACTTGATTGCGGAATCCCAAAAAACAAGAATTCTAATGCTTTTGTGGAAATCCTGGGTAGCTTTTGAAGAATATTTTCTTCGTAGAGAGTAAATTTTAGAGATCATTCGCGCTCCCTGTTCTTCCTTTTCGCCGCAATTGGTTCAATTTCTCCAGACGAAAATCAAACATCTAAACAAAAGAGCAAATCGTGGAAATAGGAGTTGTACCCACCAGGATTATCAGGGCAAAAACGCTTTTTATCCGACCAGATCACCTTTGAAATGCTGAGATATCATAAAAATATTAACTTTGCTCCAATCGGTTTGTTGGCCGATGTGGTTCTGAGAGAATTGAAGTCGAGCGAATTATGGTGGGCCTGAAGTTGAGGTCCTTTCTTCATCTGTCTGACGACATTTCGTGAGGGGAAAGGTGCCTCAAATTAGAGGGGAAAAGATGAAGAGTCCAGGGTCTTTTTTTTCCAGAACCGAAGCTGTCATCAATATACATGTACAGGTACAGGGTGGCTGAAAAGTTCAGATAATTTTTTAAAATTTATTGGTAGCTCAAAAAATTAGATAAGTTAAGGAATTTCCACAATTAACCAAATATTAACTAACTTTTACACAACATAAGTACAAAAACGCTGACGGCTAGGACCAAATAAATCGATGGAGCTTGTTTTATCATCAAAATCGCTTCAAAAGAATCAACAAAATAAACTTCTTTGTTGTTTGCTATGTATACTATTAATTCGCCTTATTTAGGCACGTGTGGTTGCGTGGCGCATTGCCTAGCACCACACCTTTGAGCTCCACAAGTACACGAGTTCAAATCCATTTGGGAAATATTTCTTTTCCTCTTTAACTAAAAATTTTTTGCGTTCTTTCGCTCCGAGAATTTGCTTTTTTGCTTTGAAATTAGTTCACTTCCTATTCTTCTTTTTATTTTTTGCTCAAAATATCGGCTTTTGCTTATTTTTGTACTTAATTGCAATCATTTTATCGCAAACAACAATAATAAAGCGATCTGCTGCACTCTAAGAGGTGTTTTAATTCCATTCTTGATGACTTTATAGACAAAGGAAATGGCTTTCTTCTTCTCTTTAATTTACTTTAAAATTTATTAATATTTTATAGGAGAAAGACCTCATCAAAATGAGTTGGGGTACAAGCAAACGGTTTGCTGAAGCGCCTGTCTCCAATGCTGCACAATCAAGTGCTTCAGCAATGAGCATTTCTGACCCGGAGGATGCCTGTAGAAACTATTTTCTGGTTAGATTCTGGTTATACTTAGATTGTAAATTTTTAAATTGTAGGAGGCTGATGCCCTGATGAGGTCTTTGACGTGCCCTGAACTATATGGAGATGAGCGGGACCAGATTATTGCCAAATTGAATCAGGTATAGGCCAAATTTTGGTTGATGTGATTTAATTTTTCTTAGGTTGCAGCGGCTTTAGGAGTTGGAAATGGTTTCTATAAAGATGGAGAAAGTGTTTACTATAGTCCTGAGGGGCCATTTTATCGCTTTAAATCAGTAGGATATAATACTATCTCGGATTTTGCTGAAGCTGATGGAGTTGTTTCTCTTATAATGAATGTGCCAATAGTAGAGTAAGCTTTTTTTCATATTTAAACGCTTTTTAGATTAGCAACATTCGCTCAAAAACAGAAGGTAATTGATGTAATTTTTACAATCATTGGTGGAGTAGTGAATTTGCCAGTAAAAATCAAAGGAATCAAAGCTTTAGTCGATAACCAAACCGAGGTAAGTCATTTTTTCACTGATTTAGATATTTTTAGGTAAATATTTTCGTTGTAAACAAGTCATCTGGTACCCCGACTCCCAGCAGCACTTTGGCGAAATTTTTATCAGATCCTGCTATAAAAGCTCAATTGGAACAACAGTTAAAAGTCGACAAAATTATTGCGAAATTCACTATGGATAAATACCAGAAAGAACGTTTCGTTAGAGATCCGCCGCCCGGTAACTTCCTAATAATTTGTTTAAGTACTCTTCATTTAGGTTATGATGGTGCGTTTTGGCAGCAGGCTTGCCGTGAAAATCCTGACCCAATTAAACTCCTTCCTTTTCCTATCAGAGGCTTTGATCAGCTTCTTATAAGGCAGAAGACTCAACATCCCGAGGTATTTTTTAAACTTAAATCAAAGAAACGCTTCAGACTGAAATGTTGCATAAAGTTATTGAGAATCTACTACTCCGTCTTCGAGAATTATCAACAGCAGGAGAGTTGGCGGGTGTAAAAGCCTCACAACAAAGAGTTGCACAAAAGCAGCTATCACACAGACTGCTCAGGTTAATTAATGCATTTTTAGTTGATAAAACATTTAGAATCCTTTGCATGCAGCAGATACAACAGCGTTTCGGACTGCCAGTTGAGTCCACAGAAGAGAAGATTAAAGCTGCATTGGAAAACTTAAGTGCCAGGTTGAGTGGGCCTTATCAAATCAAAGTAATTGCTCTTTACTTTTATTTTAGCATGCAATTTAGGAACGTCTTTTTGAAATGACTGCCGCTATCAACGATGAAAACAGTGAACTACGGAGTAAAAGTGATCCAAGCAGTCTGATTATTCTCTCCAAATCAGATGTGCAACAACTTCAAAAGTAATATTTCTAATCAAGTCGTAAGTTTTTTTTCAGATACCTTGTGCGATGCCAAGATGGATTGGAGAGCTTATCAAATATAGCACGTGACAATTTAGCACAATTGGGCCGCATATCGGCTTCTATGGATGAATCCCAATTGACTGATTGTCGCTCCTGTGAGTGAATGTTACAGCATAACTGCGTGATTTGTTGACGACTTGTTACTTTATATTCGAAATTAAACCAAAACAAAACCAGTTTCTTTTAAAATCGACGACCATGAGAGCCATAATAATTTTTGTACCACATTTGCTGCTGCTGATGATTCTAGAATTATAATTTTTAGATTAATTTTCAGCAGAAATTAAGAATAAATTGTCGGATAAGTAAACTCACATCGGGATCGTGCGGCTCCATGACTCCTGAGAAATAATCCCCGTCGTATTTTTGGTTCGTCAGCATTTCGGTAAGTCCTTGGCCGACCATCAGCATTCCTCGGTTCATGTAGTACCACTGATCGTCGGTTTGTTGCCGTTTTTGACGGAGATGATAGCTAAAGTATTCGCTTTTTTTCAATAGAATGACGAACCTTTGAGCTGTTGTAATCACGATTCCGAGAAGAATCCAAGCGGCCAACATGATTTTGGGAAGGCTTCTCCTCTCTGCTGCTTTATCTCCAAGAGAGAGAACCTGTTTGTGATTACTCAAGCCGGCCAATCAAGGAAATAGTTTATTAGATCAACAGACAACTCGATAGGCACGGATAATAAGAGATACCCGAGGAGAGAGACCCATAAAAAGAACGACTAGAAGATTTTTTCATATTATTTGAGATAGGGAGCGGCCAGAGTGCCATCCGCCTCGCACGAATTTGTCCAATATTGGTTGAAATCATCGATGGAATAATATTTCTTTGGATTCTCCCACATTAGGCGGCAAATCTGGAAAATTCTAGTTGATTTTTTGGGCTGCTGACCTGACAAAATCCCCAGGGTCTCTCGAGGACATCGTGATTCTGTCCATTCAAAAAGACGACTTTATATTCGCGTTTCCAGTTGAAATACTCCTGGTAAGCGGTGAGATTCTTCATCAAATAGTGTAAATGAGCAGCGAAATCGTCGAGCGTTTGATAATCGTCGAGGGCAATGAAAGAATTCGGGGGGACAAATGGCTCAACCAGCTTTCTCTTCATCACCAGAGGGACAACCTCTCGCTGATAGCCCTGGGACCACAGCTTTTCAGTTATATAATCCGTGCAGATGGAGTTCTCGAATGCGATGTAAAAGAAATAGCTGAAAAAAGCTGATTTTCCCTATTAATTAGATATTTTTTAGGCTCAATGAAGATGGCTGAACTACAGTAACAAGTCCAGGAGGAATTTGAATGAATGCGCAAAGATTAAGGTATGTTCTATTTTTTTTTCTGGGCAAAAAAACTAACTCTGTGTCGAGCATGTCCTCGCATGGACCACCGCGAGCGCATTTCAATGGCCCACAGGCGCCGTAGACATCAATTGGGAAGGTCTTCTGCAGCTTTTCGATGACTCTCTCCCGCTGACTATTCGTCCCACAATGACTTACAAACCAAGCGGCTGATTTCTTCTTCCCCTTGATTCGAGTCTCATTATAAATGGGACCAGTTAGTCGGGATTTCTTGGCCAAGCGGACTGTATAGCCGTAGGGACTAGCAGCGGCGGAATCGTGGCGAAAACCTAGGGTCATGTTTAGGATGAGGCCACGGCTTGGATAAAATCCGGAGTTCTTTGGCGATTCCTGAAGAAATATTTTATTTTAGCAAAAAAAATGCGAATTTCCCACCTGGCTGAAATAAATAACGTATTGGTCGGGTCTCTGCTTGAATCCGCCATCGTCGTGAGCCAACATGACGGCATCAGCCTTGTCCACGAGTGATCGATCGTGGACAAGCTTGCAATTCCAATCCGGACAGCCTCCCAGATGCTCCTGACCATGGCCGGCATTTATGGAGACGAGGATCTTCGGCGGTGCGGTTTTATCCGCCCGGCAGGTCAGCTTCTCCTTAAGGGAGATGCCAAAGTCGGTGAGAACTTCGGCCACATAGAACGGCTGTTTTCCTACGGGCTCGAAGAGATATTCAAATTCTTCGGGTTCTTTCTCTAATTCGATTCGTTTTCCCCGGACTAAATGGGCATCGCTATCGATGGAAGGAAGCTTTTTCGGCACCTCTTCTTCGCCAGATTCCTGGAAAAGTTAAGTTTGGGCTACAGCATATCGTTGAAAGTCTAAATTTACGAGTTTCTTCTCCTTTTTTTTTCGCAAAATATCACTTAAAAATGAAGAATAAGCCATATTTGGGCTTCAGTAGCCCGACTCACGCGCTTAAAATCCGATTGATCTGAGCTCCTGGGCAAGTAGAGAACAACCAAGTAAGTGAGTAAACAAATAGCTATAAGAAATCGCCACCGATGAAAAAAAGTACTCCATTGCCTCATGTTACATACCTGAAAGATTGCCCAAATCATAAGAGGATTTTTGAGTGGCTTCGAGACTATAATTTTGGGATTTGACGTAAGAGATGTGACCACACCAGCTGGCTGTACACACAAAGACTAATCAAAAGACTTCCAGTAGGGGGAGTATATTTGGGACAATAGTAGAGCCCACTCAGCTGATCTGGATTGTACTATTCGGCTGATGTTTTGTCAAAATGCTAAATAGCTCCAATTTTTGGTGGAATTGCGCGTCAAACGCTTGCAGTTTTCGGGATATAAAAGGGCCTCTAAAACCCGGGAAAAGTCATTCTAAGCAGGATTCTCTAGTAGAGGGCATACTGGTTGAATCCGGAGAGGAAATAAGTGATTTGCTCTGTTAGATTTCCTTTCATAAAGCCAACAACAGAAGCCATAAAAAGAGAGTGGGAAGCCCTCCAGCCCGTAGAAAGTGAGCCATAGAAACCGGCGCCATGGAGAATCAAGCTGGGAAGGACGGAAATTGAGCAAAAACCTTACAATTTTAGAGTCTTTTAGTCTGAATTTAGGCGATGGGGAAGTCAAAGTCGAGTCTTTATTGACTAAAAAATCAAAACAAAATTTTGATTCGTGTCATCTATTGCCCGTTGGAAATCAGAGACCATAGTTTTACACCAAATTTTGGTGAATAATTCACAACGAAAAGCAGCGACTTTTTGGACTCCTATTCTCACAAAAATCAGGCCAGATCTAGAGGAAATTGAGGACTAAAAGCCTATTTTTTCCTTGCCTTGGAAAAGTGACAAATTTTCGGCTTTTGGGAGGCGAGCCCCAGAGTTTGACATTTATTTTTGAAAAGTTCCTCCCCCAATTCCTTCTTTTTACTTTTGCAGGTTGAATAATTTTTGCATTAGTGATTTGTTGCCCAGAGGACAGCCCTCTCTCATTTATTCTCTCTCTCCTCACCCTGAGTCCTATAAAAACAAGATTTTTCGCCGATTATATGACGGGATTACCACCCCGGAAAAAGAGTGAAGTAGCCCCCACGTGGATACAAATAGGCCGCATTTCCGATTGAAATTACGCGTGCAGAACGCGCTTAATATTTGAGGAGCCTTCAGTCTGGAAACTTGGCTTGGAATAGTCTTTTAGAGGTCAACGATTATAGCAAAATGCGAGTTATTTTGGGCTAGGAAAAGCTTTCTATGCGATATCAAAGTTTTTAGTGGAAATGATCTTCTACAGAAAATCTAGAGAAGATCGATCAGCAGGCTGAAAATTAGAAATCGTGGGAGCTGTCGGGAGGAAAAGAGACAATAGAGACCGTGAAAAATGATCTCGATTGAATAAAAGAGAAAAACTGCCATTATTGTGAGTAATACAACCGGATTTGGGTCTAAACGAGTGGGAAATCAATCTCAGATTTTTTAGCTGCTAGAATTTTCCATGGGATGAAAAGGGCAGCAAAGCATCCAAGGCAGGGCTCTCATCCTCCTAAACCTAGGATTACAGTAATTTCAACTAAAAAACGCTGTAATCCATGAGGAAATAAATCGGAGTGAAAGAAAGTGGCATCATCGTCTCTTCCCCCTCAGCCTAATGGCGTCAAATTGGTTAGGTGATTCTCTAATTTGTCTCAAATTTCGTTGCTCTCCTAGCCGCCTAATCGACTGGATTTCATCCGAAAGAGAAAAAAAGCAAGAAAAGTGACTCACTGTAGCTTCTCGTCCTGCCAGCATTGTGGGCTGGGAGACAGGGAAGGAATCGTCTCTGTGTGAAAGGGCTCTTTTATTATGGGAGACGTCTCTTCAAGAGAGATTGTTCTCATTTTTCTTTAGTTTTATCCTCCGGGATGAGCATTTTGAAACGACATTTGATAAATAACGTAGACAGATGTGGAGATAGATTTTCAACAAAAAGAACGCCTCTCTAATTGTGTACAGAAAATGAACTCGAATGAATGTTAATGATAGCCAGTTACAAGAAGAAGCTGTTCTTTTGTCAATAAGTGAGTTCAGACCGAGCGATTTTTAAAGAGCAGTCAGCTGCTGATTAGTCTGGCCATTCCATGCACGGGCTTGGGGATTAGAAGCTCAAAGCGAGGGGTCAGAAATGGCTCTTAGCCGTCAAAAACCATTAATAATTGTATCTTCTTTAAATTATTTTTAGGAAATCAGCATTTCCTCCCCGAGGTTGACGCCAAAAGATCAAAGTTGTTTTGAGAAAGCCGGCATAAGCGTTCAGTCTGATGATCATAATTTTCTCGTCAAATTGCTTTAAAAAGCGAGAGTAGATTGATGATATTTAGAAAACGAATTGTCATCAAAAGTGGTGGCAAATTATTATCGAATGGAGAGAGTCATTCGGCTAAAAACATTTGCTCCAGGAAATTGCTGCAATTAGGCTTTGAAAGTAGGTCTTTTTCGTCGAATCAATCAGAATTACGATAGATAGTGCGGGATCATTTTGAAATTTTTTCTAGAATTAGATCAGGGCGCTAGGGGCTTTGCTAAGTGGGGAATGGAAGAATCTCAGTCAGCAAAGGGCATAGTCATCGACTGTTTCTATAAACAAATAATTTACAGTCAGCGGTATTTCTGGCTCGCTGAATCAATCGGAGAGAGAAACCAAAAAGAGACACACGCTCTCTCGGATAAAGAGGACGTGTCCTATTTGGGTTTTATGAGTTGGCAAATACAATGCATCGATTGATACTGATAACGATGGAAGCCAGCTGTCTACACGGGGCAATTTGCAAAGTCAAACAAACAGTGCGAGCAGATCAACTAATCCCCTCTAAAAATGATGTTTTGATAAGTTTGGTGGATAAAAATGGGAGCGAAATGATTCGTAAAATGCTAAAAAATGATCATTAAAGACAAAAAATTCCAGCCACCTAGGGGGGTCGAACCCCTGACCTTAGGATTAAAAGTCCCACGCTCTACCACTGAGCTAAGGAGGCTACGGCGAAGAGAACCTAAAGTGCTTCGAATCTACACTTCGAATCCAGTTTTCCACAATGAAAAATTAACATTTTGGCGTTAGAAGGGATAATTAGCGCGTTAATTAGTTTTCTAAAACGAGCAATAGGAGAGTTCTCGACAGGTTATTATCAGCAGCTGTCTCTTTTCGCCGGTGTCCGTCTAGAATCATAATAATGACTTTGTTATAGAAGGATAATCAATTTCTCGAATCTTTCTGCGCCCAAAATCAGCGTAATAATAACACCTAATTTAATTTTTTAGAGCGCTAAACGTTAAAATCCCTCAAATCTATGCAATAAATAAAAAGCCAAAAAGACAAAAAGTTCCAGCCACCTAGGGGGGTCGAACCCCTGACCTTAGGATTAAAAGTCCCACGCTCTACCACTGAGCTAAGGAGGCCACGGGGAGGGCTGACTGGGTTTGGGCAAACACGCCTGGTGCAGTTTTCTCTTTGTTATCGCTAAAAAAGATGGAATGATCGCTACTTTCTTTCAAGTTCTGAGAGAGGTTAAAAGATTACAGAAGATTAACCTTGGCATTAGAAAGGCTCTCTACTCCAAACTATGGCCACAAAGATTCAAGCAGAATCAATCATTTTTAGAGCCAAAGCTGAGCTCTCTTCAGGCGAGTGGCTTGAAGTTGTAAAAATGGAGTAGCCAATGCCAAACGAATCATTTGAAAGTCCATTGAGTTAACGCAATTTGCGCTGACTGTGCAAAGAATTGCCTACCGCTTAGAGGCGCCGAGGATGGTGAACTCGGTGGTTCAGTCGCTAACAGCTGCGCGTTCCATCCGCAACTTATAGGTTCAATCCCACACTGCCAATGACGATCACTTTGAGCATACACCTGTACTCTTCTTGATGATTTCTTCGCTCCGAGGCTCTTTTTTCTTTTTCTCGAACTCTTTTGGTTTTATTCCAACGGTTTTAGAGAGCATCAGGAGCTACAAAGTAAGAATATTTTGCCATTTTTGTCCAAAAAAAGATTGCTCTTTTTCCTGATTCATTCAAGAAATATGCCAATCCCCAATATTTACCCAACTTCTCTCCATCAAACCAAGGCGGAATTCGATCCCCTCCTCTCCACGTGTTTCTTCTCTATCTTTATTCGTCTATTTCCCATTAAGATAACGCTTTTGTCGAGCTTCAACCATGCTGAAAGGTTAGCTTATTTCTCGCTTTTTTAAGCCTCTTTTTACAGCATTGGTCTTAGCAGCAGTCACAGCGATCGCCTTTTCTTCGCTTCCTGATCTCGGCTATCCGGGATGGACTTGCCCTTCGGCGGTTATGAAGCCGTTAGATTTTGGTGCTGAATTTGATTTATTCTACTTTTAGGAGCGCCAAAATTCCAACCTCTGCTCATCAGGTTCGATTCGCTGATATCAAAGTTATCGGAGCGCTTGGAGATTCTCTTACTGTAAGTTCCAGGCTGACTTTTGTGTGCAAAAAGTGGATATCTTTTTAGGCTGCTAATGGAGCTGGAGCATCTCACGGCGATCCTTTGGCTGTAATCCTCCAATATAGAGGTTTGGCCTTCCAAATTGGAGGAGACAAGGGCTTGGATCAGCATGTCACCATCACTAGTAGAAGCTTTCTTTACTTTAAAGCCTTTTTTTAGATGTTTTGCTCAAATTCAATCCTAAACTCATTGGATATTCAACTGGAATTGGCGCCGCCAACGTCTGGGAAATTTCTCAATTGAACCAAGCCGTTCCGGGAGCGGAGACTATCGATATGCCAGGCCAGGCTCGTAAGCTTGTCTCTTTGATGCAACAACACTCTGAAATCAACATCAAAAACGACTGGAAGTTAGTCAACATCTTCATCGGAGCCAACGACATGTGCGCCTATTGCGATACCAATGGAACTGTGGGTTATTTTTAATTGAGGGTGGAGGCTACAGACTCGTAAAGTGTCAAAAATTTGTAGAGAGTTATCTCGAATGAGCCAATTTAATGGCTAATTCTTTTGATAAAATCGCAAGATGACAAAAAAGGGATTAAACCACAAACATAAAAATTGAACTTGATCTTTTGGCCAAAGTCTATTGAGATCAAAGACGAAAAGATTACTGTAGCTGGAGTCTTTCAGGGAGCTTATGACCCTCAAACCTTCAAGAAAAATCTCGTTAATGCTGTCCAAATTCTCAAGGATAATCTCCCCAGAACAATCGTCTCTCTGACTGGAATGCTAGATATGGGTTTGATTGGTTCTTCTATACTTTTATTTCTCGTTTGCTAGGACTGCTTCGAACTATCGACAAGAATAAGTATTTCTGCGATGACCTCCATGTCTTTGAGTGTCCTTGTGAGAAGAATAAGGCCTTCACCGATCCTGATATTTCTGCTGCTTGTCATAAGGAAATGGCAGCTGAGCAAGAAATTCAGGATCAGGGAACTTTCGACACTACGGACGATTTCACTTTTGTCATTCAGCCCTTCTTTAATGACATCACTGTTCCTCCAATGGTGGGTCCCTCTTGGGGGAGAAAAAGTCTAAAAATCTGTGCAGAAAAATGGTGAAGTTGATATGGACTGGTTCGCCCCAGATTGCTTCCACTTCTCGCAGTTTGGACACGCGAATGTTGGAAAACACTTGTGGAATAACATTAATCAACCGGTTGGTATGAAGCAGACCTCGGTGAGTCATTCCCAGCGCTCCTAATTGAACGAGCCATTTTAGGTGAACTTGTCGGACCCGACGATTCCTTTGAACTGTCCCGATCCGGCTTGTCCTTACTTCCGTACGACTAAAAACAGCCAGAATTGTGTGCTTACTAGCTAAGAATTTATTTCTGAAAGTACAAATAAAACAATCTGAAAGAGGAAGTTACAAGAAAAATACATACAATATCGCGCTCAATATAAATTGAGATGCACGTGATCAGGAATTCCGTGAAGGTGCTTATTTCCTTCGAATAAGCTGACCAAAGCTTCGCAGTACTTGTGATGAAGTTCATCTACTTCTTCATCGCTAGGCTTTGGGTTTTTTTCTACTCTGAAAAATGCAAAATATTTGCATAAAAGAAAGCAGAAAAAAAAACCTAATAGGCTCTCCAACAACCGAGGTAATAGGCTTTCTATATGGCATTAAGCCAAAAACCTTATTAATAAGTCCGCATCCATGAAACAGAGGTGGACAAAATCCAACCGCATTTTTAATTTTAATCTGAATTGATGGTTAAAAATAATGCAAAATTAACCTGAATATCTCGAAGAACTGAACCTCGCGGATTTGGAACTAAATTGAATACATCATTTTCTCCGAAATTGTACATAGGAACGAGATCGGCTCTAAACTCTCAAATATACTGTAAATATATATAATTTACCCGTGAAGAATGGCAAAACGGCAGAATCCTCTACGAGAAAGTAAATTAACTTCATGCGTGCCTGGATGGGCGTCTAGCAGTTCTGTAGCACCTCCAATTACAATACAAATGGCTCTTCCGTGGCCAGGATTTTTTAGTAAATAAGTCAGCGATTCTTTTGACGATTCAACTCCACCTAACGCAATCCCTACATCTCTTCGGAACGGAAAGTAAAATTGTCCATTTAGCGTTAGTACGGTAGATTTCAGGCCAGGGAAAATTTTAGAAAATCCGGTTCCGTCTGTGACCATGTGAGTAAATGCCGCAATTGAAAGAACTCCATGTGGATGACTTCTGCAATTTTTACCAAAGTACAAACCTCCAAATAAACTAACCCTATAATATAATTCCTATCTGATGGCAACTCTGCTGTTTTAATTAGTCGAATTGGGAAATAATCTGCAAAATGCTTCCATATAGCATGATTTTTGTAATAAGTCTAAATCAAAAATAGTTTTATACCTTTAAGATAACTAACCCATCCACCGTATGATCCTTGCCGAGGTGCATTTAGGCTAAAACATGTCCAGACAATGTAGGCCACCACAAAAGGCCAATATCGCGTTGTAAGTAAATAAAATGGAACCTAAACGAGCCATTAGAATGATAAAAGACTTACCCAAACAGAAAAAATTGGTAAAAGAACCCACAAAAAGACAAAGTGCATAACAGCTAAGGTCTGTATCCTTGGAATCCATTCGCTTTTTGGGAACAAATCGAGCACTCCATGCCAATTCTTAACGGAGAAGATTCTATCGAGCAAAAACATTCTCTGAAATCAGTCGAATTAGTTTAGGTCCAAGTGTGGAGAGCGAGAGAGGAAACTGGTCCCATTAAAAAAGTACAAGTTAAAGAGATGATAAAATCATATGCGTCGGTATGTCACTGGCTAGATATATCAACTTAGGCGTCAAGGTTATACGCGATAGAGCCTTCTGGATAATTTGCCACAAAATATAATCATTTTTGGACAAATGAACTGCCCAGATTACAGTGTGACTCATTACTGGCATGATAAAAACCAATAGAGGTAAATAGTTTATCATTTTTTTAATGATTTTTTTTGTCAAACAGCTGTAAAAAATAAGTTTAGGTTGATTAGCTTTTAAAAAAACAGTAAAATAAAACTCAAGGAACGTGATTAGCGAATGAAGATATAAGGCAAAAGAATATCCCGAGGTATGATGCGCATCAAGCTGATATGCAGTTTAGTTAGTGCCAAACTGATTTTTATCCTAAATTCTTTAAGAACCGCTTTTTCTCTGCTATCTTTTCATCAGTATCCACTAGTTATTTTTCTCCGCTCTTTTTATCGCTAAGTTATTAAGGTAAGATGGCTCGCACCAAAAATCCTGATGTTCGCAAGCATGATGGCGGAAAGACGGGTGCTAAAACTGGAGCTGGCAAGAGTGTTGTTACAAAAGCAGCTAGAAAGAGTGCTCCAGCTCCTGGAGGAGCTAATTCGTCGATGAAAATTCGTCGGTTCAGACCAGGAACAGTCGCCCTTCGGTATGTTTCTATTATGGTGTTGTTGAAATTCATCATTTTAGTGAAATTCGTCGCTACCAGAAGAGCACTGAGCTTCTGATTCGTAAACTTCCATTCCAACGTCTCGTTCGAGAGATTGCACAAGTAAGTATTTACGCAAACTGTTACAACGTTTTTAACTAAAGGATTTCAAAACTGACCTGCGGTTCCAATCAGGTGCAGTCATGGCACTTCAAGAAGCTGCTGAGGCATACCTCGTTGCTCTCTTTGAAGATACAAATCTCTGCGCTATCCACGCTAAGCGTGTAACAGTCATGCCTCGAGACTTGCAGTTGGCTCGCCGCATTCGCGGTGAAAGACAATGAGTTTCAACTCAGCTAGCTGTTTTGATTCTAAAAGATGATCATTAGGACTTCCATATTTTCTATTTTCCTGTTTATGAATTGCACTAATAGAGCCACTAATAAAAATTTGGTTCAAATATTCTTTTTTGTTCAGGAGGTTTCAGATCCTATTAGTAGACTTCGAAAGAGTGAAGTAATGCTATCCTGGTGTAAGCATTGGTTTTAGTTTTCTTTTGGTAGTTTTTCGATTGCCGTTTCCAGTTCAGTTTCGACCATAGTCTCTCGATACTATTTTAGTTATTAGAATGGAGAATTTGTCCGACGTAATCTCAAAAGCGCTCTTTGAAATTCTATGTGACGCACAAGATAACAATATTCGTAAGTCGTTTCAGGAAATTAAAGGTAATAATTAGGGTTTTTGTTTATAATTTACAGGATCTCTCAAGGATGTGGAATTCAAGGAAGTAGTCGCCGAAAAACTTGGAGAATTTATAAAAAAGAAAGCCATCCCAAAGAAACGTCACACAGTCCGTAAGCTGATATTTATTCAAGAATTTTAGAATTTCAGCGTCTATAATTCAAGAATTTTCCTCAGAATTTGAAGATAATCTTCGTTTGAGAGTAAGAACTTTGATTACGGTATAACTCTTTCAGAACGAAGACGATTTCTCCGAAGATGAATGTACTACTACCACATACAATGAATCATCACGAGAGTCCAGGGTACTGTTGAATTTTTATTGTAATTAATAAGTTTTAGGCAGAAAGCGAGTTTTTAGACGGCGTTTTTCCAAAAAGAAAAAAGCAAGCCGTAGATTTTAGCCAAATGGCAGAAGAAATAACTTCTATTCCAAAAGCGGTAGATGAATTCAGTCTGGAATCTAATGTTGGCTTGCTAGTTATACTTGTATTGTAAAATTTAGAGATCTATTAACGATAGAAGACATAATATTCCAAACGTAGAGTCAGAATTTAGCCAGGAGTCTATCAATAGTGTGAGTTTGACGTTTTTAAATTTAAGATTGGTGATTTAGGAAAGTAGTAACTATAATATAACCGACATTTCCACCAATGTGAAGTCACGACTGGTTAGTTCTTATTAGTAATTAACTTAGTTTCTATTCAGAAGCCGATTCAAGAAGAGTTTTCCTCTCAAGAAGAGTTATGGTAGGCATTTCAATAATCACAACTCTCAATTGTTAATATTTTAAAAATATATTTCTTTCGAAATGCTCATTATTTCATTTTTAGATGTTTAAATCAATTTCTACTTATATTTTTATTTTACAGATGAAATGGAAAAAGCCTATAGCAAGAGCTCGTTTGTAACTTGAGAGTATATGCGCGCCAATCGCATCTCATTAGAAACTTATTTTTAACTCTTTCGTCTTAATTCGATTCAATCTAGACCCAAGTCTTATCTTTCAGATAAAATGTCAAAAGAAGAATTAGTTTTCGAAGGTTGTAACTTCTTCCGTTTACGTCTGGCATTTTCTATACTTAGTGGCCGACCAGTTACAATCAAAAATATACGAGCAAATGACGATTCTCCAGGGATAAAAGGTAAATTTTAGCTGATTCTTGAGGCAAATACTCTTTTTTCAGATTATGAATCAAAATTACTATCACTTCTGGAGAGAATTACAAACGGAACAAGAGTTGAAATTAATCAGACAGGTAAGCGGTTTTATTCCATTGGATATTGTTTACTTTTTAGGAACGCAAGTGCGTTTTCGACCTGGAATTATTATTGGCGGGGTTTTTACCTTCAATTGTGGCAATGAAAGATGTCTCTCATATTTTCTTGAGCCATTAATTATGGTTTCTCCGTTTTGTAAAAACCCGCTAAGCGCCAAGTTAAAAGGTTTATCATGTTTTGTTGAAGTTCCTCATTTTTAGGTGTTACAAACGCGCCTGGAGAAATATCAGTCGATGCAATTAAAGCTACTTGGCTCACAGTTTATAATAAATTTGTTTTAAACGACGAAAAGTTAGATCTAAAGGTTAGTTTGCTATATTCAATATAAAAAGTAGACTCTTTCCAGATTACAGCAAGAGGGTTAAAACCTGATGGAGGAGGATGTGTTACTTTTACAGCTCCTATTGTGAAATCACTTAGACCAGTCTTGGTAAGTTTTCTATTCTTTTGTAATTTCATTTTTAGAAAGAGAAAGCTGGAAAAGTTTGTAAAATCAGAGGGCAAGCATACGTTACAAAAGTAACGCCGTCTCTTGCTTATCGAATGATTGACTCCGCCAAGAAAACTCTTCACGGCTATATTTCAGATGTTTATATTACTGTAGATCAGAGAAAAGGTGACGCAGGAGGCAGGTTAGTCTTATTTTTAATCATTTATATTGCATTTGTGTTTTAGTTCGCCTGGATATGGATTATTTTTGACTGCGGAAACGACAGAAGGTGTTATTTATCAGGGAGAAGCAATATCTCGACCAAAAGGCGAGCCAGGAGACCCTATTGTCCCTGAAGATGTTGGAAATCAAGCCGCAACAGCTCTTTTGACTGAAATTTATAGAGTAATTAACACTTATTTATTAATCCATTTTCCTAGGGTGGAGCTATTGACTCCTCTGCACAGGCCCTTGCAGCTACGTTCATGACTTTAGGACAAAAGGATGTTTCTAAATATTTATTTGGCCCCTTTTCGGTATATGGGTGAGTCATTTTCAATTTACGCCATCGAAAAAAGATATTTTAGAATGTATTGTTTGCGTCATTTAAAGGACTTCTTTGAGATTCAATTCAAGATAGATGAATGGAGAAAACTACAAAAGGAAGAAGATGAAGAGTTGCGGTTAGGAAGCGATGAAAAGGCGCTTCTAACTGGAATGGGCATTGGCTACAGCAACCTCAACAAGACCGCTTTATAGTTATTGTTTCAGTTTGTTATCTTTTTTGTTGTTGTTTTTGTTCGTTATAAACCATATTTTATTGAGGCAGTATTTTTGCAGGTATTTCCTTCATTACATTTGAGGCTAGTCTAGGATCTGTCCATAATTTGCCAGAATGTCTCGCTCTTTGCCCCTAACTGACCCATTGTGGGCAGAACTCTATGTGGGTACACCCAATATCCCTGAAACCAAAATAAGTATATCTGAATGGGCTTGGATGAAGCAGGTTGGCTTCTTTTCTTTCCAGTAATTGTTTGTCTTTAGCTTAGTAAGATTCCCACTAGATCAAAGCTCAACATGAACAAACTAAATGAAGTTAAAGTCACATTTCCCGCCAGGTTTTCGCATTGTTCTTCAGACAAAATTCCAGTTCCAGTAACGACTCATTTTGGATGAAATTAAAGTTCTGTGAAGGATTTCCGCAAGAAATGCCGGAAATTAAGTGCGCCTTTCAAGAGGCTTTCTTTTTTGACTGGAATCCTGAGGTATTAGGCCCTTTTTGAACCATAGGAAAGCAATAAATTTAGCAGAGCACTCTTAAAACAGTGATCTCTCAATATGCAGACTTCGTAAACGCGTTAGATGATGTCATTTTTCTTGTGAAAGGCATTGCTGATGAAGATGATGCCTTTTCCCTCACAAAATATTTTATTGATGAAGAAGATTCCGACCTGCTGGTAGTCCATCTAAAACTACAGGTTTAACTGACCTTTTTGTAACAAAATTCAAGGTCAATCGGGAAAGCGAAGAGATCAAAGCGAAAATCAATTGGAGAAGTCCCAGCGAATTCCCCCACGAGCTGCGCAGCTCCAATCCCACACGGTTTCTCGACCTCGACTGTGAACAATGCTGGGACGCGGATCGATTGCTTTCTGTCAATTTTGCTCAGATCTGCAGGCTCAATGAGGAATCTCATTGTTAGTATTTTTGCCCAAATCCTTTGAAGATCCTAATTTTGTTGTTGTTGATAAACTGCTTTTCAGGATGTCGTCAACAACGATTTCTATGCCCAAAATTGCTCCAAAAACCGAAAAGGAACTCCACTCAATCCCCTGTAAAATAGAACATACCGGTGCAGCTAATATTAACGGGTAAGAAGCGACTTGTAGCATGATTTGAGGATCAAAAAGACATTAAACGTTTTTAAAAAAAACTGCTATTGAGTTCGAGCCGCTAAATTTACAAAAATATTTTAGGTACTTTCATCAAAAAACAGCCGAAAACGGTTCAAATAGCGCCGGATTTCGTGGCCACGGCCTAGACGGACGCCATTTTGATGTTCCTGAAGGCTACAACCTCTATTTGCTCAAAGAGCTTCCCCAAAAAGGTTTTCCGCCCTTTTTGTTGACAAAATCCACTTTTAGGAGAAACAAAACGCTTCCATGTAGTCGATTGCAAGCCGGGATTCACTCACTGGGAGTGGGATCGTCCCGCTGGAAGCAATTCCATCCCACCTAGAGCTTTTTCTACTCTTCATGTGGCTAACGCTCTTTCTGAGGATTAGTTCCTCCTCTCACTTATTTTGTCTCCATTCCTACTTATTTACTGGTTATTTTGTTGATTCTCAAATAAATTGTGCTTTTTATGCAAAAATGCGTCGTCTGTTGGTTTATCCAATGCGTATTTCTAAAGCAAAATAAGAAAAAAAAAGTATAAAAACTTACTTAAAACAGTATCTAAAACTCTCCATTTGCAGTACTCTTCTCCCCATAAAGAATGTTCCTCACTTATGTGCAACACTGCAATTGTCCCACAAGAAGCCTAGTCATGGCTCCAGACGCTTACAACACTCTCTGTCCGGATTGCAACACGCAATATGATGCAATTGCCTTTCATTCGCCTTGAACTGTCTCTTTTCAGGACAAAACTTGGACAAACACGCCGCTTCCCACGCCTTTTATAGAGCAAGTCAATGCTAAATGTGCGATTATTATCAAACCTACTCGTGGATTCTTCCAATCGTTTGTTTATCAGTTATAGCTATAAGAAAGTTATTAGTTATAAAATAGGAGATGACCTACATGTGGGCATTTCCGACTCTCAATCGGCTATCCATTCTTATTGGACGAATGGAATAGCTTCCGAAGCATCTTCCTGGGATAAATCAATTCTTGTCTACCAGGTTTTTTTTCTAAAAACATTTAGAAAAAGCAAGTATAGTTTCAAAATGATGATCAAAATTGGTTTGACAACTCGCTTTTCTCATACATTCATCAAAACTCGACTCAGAAATTCCTTGGAGAAGTGACTTTTCCACAATTTTAAGATAAAAATTTGATTTTAGATGTATAACGACATCGATTGGAACTGTTTCGACTTTGTGATGGAATTCCTTCGTTACATCAACTGTCGCGATTATACGAAAGTCCACTTTGTGGCAGAATTTGTGCAAGATTCGTTGAAGAAGGCAATGAAATATTGCACTCTTGTGAGTAAAGTTCAAGAAAAAGGCTCAATTCTCATCGGCTGATAGCGATTTTCCACAATTTCTATTGCAATGAGCTAAAATCATACAGGTTATTGGTTGTGATAATAAACTTCTATTTGACTGTTTCATTTTCTTCTTTCTCTTTGCTAGTTAGCAACTTTTTTAATATCTAAAAAATGTTTTACATTAATTTATACAATTTAGAATTGAAGATGGCAGAAGCTTTAGAAGAAATGCTTGACGACACTGATAGAGCCCTCGATCAGAACGGATTTTTAAATCACCAAGTAAGAAAATCTAATTCAATTCGTATTTAGGCTATAATAGTTTGAAATCTTTACGCATGATTACCGAGAAAAGACAGAGATCCCAAAATGCTCAGAACATGAGGGAGGCAGCGGTTGTTGTGGAGAAAGTCATGAGCCCCCAGCGGAAACACCCAACAAGAAGACGTTAGTCAATACTACAAGAAGGCTAGGAACTGCGCTTAGGATTTTAAACAAGTTTGTTTCCTTTTTTCAATTAACTTTTTTTAGTATAAAAGGGAAAGAAACAATAACGGATTTGATAAATCAACTGCAATCAACCAATTTAGAACTACAAAAGCTAATTCAAGCAGAAAGTAGGGTTACTTTACTTTCTGATTTGCTAATTTTTGTTGTTCAGCTGCTGAATTTTCTACGACAACTGTAAAGCTTCCGGATTACGATCCAGATGATATGGAATTGCTGTTTGGAAAAGGAGAGGTCAGTTCTTTTTAAAGTTTGCTTTAGTTAATAACGCTGTTTGTTCAAGTTTTTTTTTGGGAAAAACGTACCTTTTTTATTATTTAAACTGCTTAATTAGCTTATTTAGGTAGCCAAAATGGGACCATTATTGGAAACAGTTGAGAAGAATCGAGTCGCAGCTCGGGAGAGAATGTTTCAAGTTGTGGCAGAAGCTGAAATCCTCCTAAATGAGTTTGATTACATTAAGAAGCACTTAGGCGAGGTTTCCTAATTTCTTTGCATTTCAGGTTGTGATAATCTCCTCATAAAGATGCGGATTGATCTTATTTTTGTTAGGACGATAGAACAATGATACGAAGAACTATTAAATCGAGTGAAAGTTCATTGAATTGCAATTTATCCTGAGAGATTGTCGGCTATTTCTTCTGATCTCCTTTTAAGGAAGTAGTCAGGCACAACAACTGACAATTTAGTTGTTCTTAGCGCTTGGGAAACCTAAAAATACTTTCTTTTGTTACCTTTTTTTAGAATTTACTTGACTAACGCCGTGTTTATGTTCAGAAGAGCCGTTTTCACCAAGAACCTATAATTAACCAACATTGCAAAAACAAGGTTAGTTTACCTCTTGGCGATTTGCTTTTCTTCTCATTCCATTTTCTTGAAAACCGATGGTCATTCGGCTAATTATAAAGCGTAATACCTCTCTCCAGAGGATAATAGCCGAATCAATTTCGGCAGTTGTTAAACACGCCTTTTTATTGTTTCTTTACGCTTTAGGCTACTTTTTAGATAGAAAACTCACTTCTTTTCTAGTTTCATCGCCTTTCTGAAGTGAAAGAGCACACATTCTTTAAATACTGACCAGTAATGTGAGCTATAGTTTTTATATTTCAAAAAATTTGTATTGCTCTACCTAAAGCCAAGTTGCTCCTCATGTCTGGCGTGAAGTTTGCCAAGGTTTAAGAAAAGTGGATCAAGTCCTGCCGGATTATTTAGGTTCTTCATTGTAGTTTCTATCACCTAGAATGTCATCTAGAATATAAAAATTAGGAGAAAAGAAACCTGGATGAATCGGAGAGCATGAAAGCTGAATTCATTAGACTTTTTCTCGTCCTCTCTATAATCTTTGAGCATAAAAGAGAACATTAGCTTGGCATCCGGAGCTTGTTCAAAAATCATTTGAAAGATATCAACAGCCAATGCTTCCATGTCTCTAAAAGCGTTAAATTAGTTGCTCTTCCTAGAATTTCTTCTTATTTTCATGTCTAATGCTTTGTTTTTCAACGTCTGAATGTCTAAAAAGAACCTCACCTGGATACAATCTTCCAACTCCGCTCCAAAATATCTCTATCCGATTCGGTCAGGTGGCTGAGTGACTGCATTTGGATATCGAAACGTCACAACGCAGCTAAAGTGATGCAAATCGAGTTATTTACATCGAGAAGCCAAGGACTCCAAAAAATGCAAAGGAGTGGGAGGTGAAAAGGATGGAACAACCTAATTGATGGATTACTGCTAGCACTCGGCGTTAATTATTTCAAGGCTTTGAGGAGGTAACGATTTTCAAAACAAGGGGAGGAGAGTTTTTGCTATTTTTGGAATAGAATCCCATGGATTCGACTGGAAACACAGTGGGGTAAGGCTTTAGCGTCATAATTGATGGACTAGAAATGATAACTCATGCATTTCCGATTCAATATTCGGGTTTAGAGACCAAAATTGCTAGCAAGAAGGAGCTGCGAATTGGATTTTAATTGCGATTCGCTAGCAAATAATTGCTCCACACGTCGGCAAATATCTGGTTCAAAAATCTCTCTGCTTGGAAATAAAGAGCTTTAGTTGGAAGAAGAGCTCAGACAGACTACAGCAATTTACGGATCAAAGTTTAAATAATTCCAAAGCTAAAGTAAGTATATTGAAGGAATAAAATTATACAGCTTTACTTTAAAACTTTACAAAATGTATAAGTATAAATGAAAAAATTCAAAAACTTAGTGCTTATTTTCTATCCTGCTTGGGACGAGACATTTGTTAGAGCTGTCGTTCCAGAGTGAGCGGTCTCCATTGGGCGGAGAGATGGGAATCAGAGCCATCTTAGAGGCATCAATTGGCACGAGTTCCTACAGAAAAAAATAAGCATAACAGAGACTCACCATATTCTTTACTGGTGATCCCAGGTCAATTAGATTTGCTACTGGCGGCGAACTGGCCTTGGTTTCTATTTTTGGTGGCGGAATATTTTCTCCTTCATTCTAAAAATGATTAGCTCAAGATGTAATGAAACCTACTGGATGTTCAAATTGTTCGTTGTCGAAACTTAGAAGAGTATTGTGCGAATCCCTCTTTTTTAAACTTCCAAATGACTTCTTGATATCTAGCCTTGCGAATTTCTCACTTAAATTAACGGCAACTTTATCAATTAAGCTTCCTAAAATCTCCATTGGCTCATTTTCCTTTTTCTAAATTGCAATAATTTACATATAAAATAGAACTCACAGTAGACTTTTCCTTCTTTTCGTAAAGTGAGATCTCCCTTTCAAATTCGTCAGATTCGGGTATTCCAAACGAGAGGGACTTAATGCGATCCTCAAGGAACTGAAATCTAATTGGTAACACATTTGGATAACAAAATCTTACCCTTTCTAAATATTGAGAGCCATCTTTTCCTAACAGTGAGTTCAAATAAGCATGGTAAACTGGCTTTGTGATTGATGAGAGAAATCTTCTTTTTGACCATGAAATCTCCTGAAAAATTGGCAGAACAGTCACAAAGCAAACGGGCTAACCTTTGTTTCTTCATTTCTTTTAAAGCCGTTTCTATATGATCCAAAGAGCATTACGTTTGCTCGTAGGAACGTCTTGAAATGATCTTGATCCTCTGTTGATTTTAGTGATTGCTTTAAAAATGCATAAACTTCTGATGGAAGTGAATCTATGTCATTATTTGAACTTTTAAATGTCCTCTCATCCATATCTACAATAACCAGATCTCCAAAGTTTTTAAGTGTCTAAAGAGAGATAAAGAATAAGGTAAAACCTACCGCTTGGCTAAAGACATTTTTAGGCACTCCAACTAGAAATGGCATAGGTGCCATTAACATCTCAAATAATTTCTCAGGAAGCACAGGTACAAAAATTGATTGCCTGAAAGAAGTTAATAAATACTAAAACAACCCACCAAATCATTGGAAATATCATCTTGGCTGCTGCCTGAACACAATTGCTAAGTTTTGATATTCTTTCGCATGTAAATATAATTCTTCTTTCTTTTAGAATACTGAAAACCCTTAAAGCTAACTATTTGAAACTGACCTGGCATAAATATGAATTATATGCTTATATGGTATACAATCAAAGAAGTTATGCAGATATTTTTCGGTTTCCATACCCGGTAGTCTATGCTGATCAGGGACTGCAAATCGTAGTCGATGCATCTAAAATTTTATTGTTAAAATAAGTAAAGCTTACTCCATAGCGGAAATCAACAACGTCTCCAGCTTGCGGAATATCAGTATGATATATCGAGGTTAATAATTCATCAATCTCTGTGGCTGTTCCAACGTTTATTGCTGATGAAAGACTATCCAGAATACTGAAGAATGCCTTATCCCATTTCATACCGCTAAAATTACAATCTATAAAAAGAATATCATGATTCGAACCTTAGTATACAAAGGCTTGTAACATTCTGAGGGTTATAATAGCAATATCCGAATGTAAATCTTCCATTTTCGTCTGTGAGCACAAACGAATAACGCTCTTCTACTTCAGGCCTATAACACAACCTAAAACAACAATATCAACCTACTTTATATTTCCATTAGGGAATGCAAACTGACACAGCGAGCGTAGAATAACTTTGTCATTAAAATCGTCCGGATATTTGGTGATGATAACAGGCGAATCAGATAGCGCTTGTCCAATTATTTCTGGCCAAGCAATCTCACAAAAAACATCGAATATTGTAGCAATATTACTTCTAAATTTAATAAAATAAAGTTTATTCATAAAGAAAAGATTACCTATGTCTTGATGCAGAGTTAAATGTAGAACCCATACTAAAAGGAAGACTGAAAGACACGCTTAGCTAAACAAAGTGCCAAACAAAACGAAAGAGCAGAAGCTCAATCAAAAACACGTTTCGCAAAATTAGGAAAATAGGAAAGCTTTTTCTCGCTTTTCTATTTCTGCTTTCTTTCCGCAACATTTTAATAAACTCGCTGCTCACATTTGCTAAAAATGTAGTTATGTTTTTTCTTATGATTAATGTATATCAGTCAAACAGAAAAGGCAGCTTGAATCTAAGTAAAAAAAATGCAAAAAGCGGATTAGGAATCATTCTTATTTTGCTTACAACCAATGAAAAGTGCCTCCTCAATCTCTTATTCATCGCCGTGACAATCAACCAAAAGCTGTAGTTTGTGCTCATGATTTTTCTTCTGTTGGTTATTAATTTATCAAATTTCAGGTTAAAACAATGGCGGCCGAAGAAGCAACTGACCAAGGTACTCTATTGGAGTTGGCAATTATCGATAAAGAAATTGCTGAAGAAAACGCGGAGATGTTAAAAGGAGAGGTAATTGACTTTTTAATTGCAGTTATCTTTTTTTGTTTTAGATTGAAGACTTAAAATATCAAATGAATGTTATACAAAAAGAATTAGTGGACACGTTTGAAGAAGAAAGACTTCAATTTCAAATTGCAAATGAAGAGCTCATCCAGGCACAAAGCGAATGTGAAAAGAAGCTAAAGGAGACTGAAGAGATTTGTGCCGGCTACAAAGAAAGGGTAAGCAATTTTACTTTCCAAATAAGTAGTTATAGATTGATGTCGCAATCGAAGTAGAAACTTCCATCACATTGCTAACTATAAGAAACGCAGAATTGGAAGAGACAATCCAGTTAGGCCCATGATATTTGCTTTAAAGAAAGCTTTAGAAAACTGGAGAATGATAATCGTCAGCTGGAAGAGCTCACAGAAATCAATGCTCAGATAGCTGAGACACATAAACAAGGAGAACTTGCTGTGTTAAGCGACTTAGAAGATGCTAGATTCGCTTACAGAGAAGTTTGCAATATTTTTTAGCTGTAGAATGGTTTAAATTTAGCTGAAAAAAGATTTACAAAACGAAGTGGACGAGAAGAAGAAGATGCTGAAGACAATTGCAAAATTCCGAGAGTTCACTGAGCAGTTGAAGAAGGAGATCGATGATAAGGATAGCCAGCTTAAGAAAAATAAGGAAGAACTTCGGAAGATAAAGGATGATGAACTTCGAAAGATAAAGGATGATGAACTTCGAAAGATAAAAGATGACGAACAATTTAAGGTTGTTTAAATCAATTCTACCTAACAATTTTGTAGGAAGAAGACACTTTTGAAGTTTTTGAAGAAGTTAAAGAAGAATTCGACGACATTATCCCGGTAAGATGTTTACTTTTGTTTATTTTGTTTAGATGCGAAGTGAGTCATCTGAAGAGGAAATGCAACTGCTCAGACAGACACTCTTAGAAAATGAGAAACTTTCTTTTGAACTAGGAAATAAAAAGGCTGAAATCATAGAGCTAAAAAAACTTGGAAAAGCAAAAATAGATGAAATAGCAATTCTGAAGGTAATTAACTTTAGCTAAGTTGCAATATTTTTGCAGTGCAAAATAGATTTAATGCAATCCCAAACAAATAACGCAGCTCTCTTATCCGAGAAAGTAAGACAACTTGAAGAGCATATTCAGAACAGTAATTTAAAAGTCAAGGAGCTGAAAAAGTGGGTTTACCTTTTTAATTCCAATCCTATTATTCAGAGAAAACGAGGGGCTTTTAAACGATATTTCAATCCGCGAAGATGCAATTAATAAGCTAGAGACTGTTAACTCTTACACGGTTAGGCATAGAAATTCATTTCATTTTAATTCGCTTTTTTAGGGGCTAGAGCAAGTAGGTGAAAATGATGTCCTTAAACGTGAAATAGATCTCCTAGAACTTCACTTAAAAGAATGTGAAAAAAGTCTAAGCATCTATAAGCTAGAAAATATGCGTCTTTTAGTTAGTCCCGTTTTTTTTTATCAACTTCCTTCTATTAAGCATAATAAATCCATTGAAAACTTCAAAACTCCTGATATTATTTCGGGACCTGAGACTTTATTCACCTCAAAGCAGGATTCAAGAATTGATTATCTTGAAAATGAAGCATTTGAACTTAGAAAGGTGAGTCTTTTAATGTTCTTTTTGATCTCACTTTTAGCAATTAATTAAATATTCTGTTTATCTTCCCGATTTGACTAAATCCATGCGAGAACAAGAATGTGGTCGGCAGCGATTTATTGCTAACAAAAAAGCTATCGAATTGAAGTTTCATACGGTGAGATCAAATAATTTAATAAAACTGTTTCAGCTGAGAAGCAAACTAAACACTATTGTGAATGAAGCTATTCCGTTTTAATTGTAATGTTTGTAAGCCTTGACGAATAAATAAGCAACTATTTAGGAGACGGATAAATTCTGTAAATGTGAGTCTTGGGGTTACTGCAGCTTTATTTTCTTTCGCAACCCATCGATATGTTTATTTGTATCCAACAACAAAAAAAACAGAAGAATGTTTAAAAAGTACGCCGTTGTCGTAAATTATGCCATCTCATTGTAGTAGATGGGCTCCCTCCCTCCTCCATAGCTCTGGTCCAATGTCCCAATTCCTAGAGATTTATTTGGGTTGGGTTTATTGCTCACCTTTGAACTGGATTTAGCGTTCAAAGTAATGTGTCCAATGCTTTTGGATTCCTCCTCATCGCCGCAGATAACGCTCAATCGAAGGGAGCCTTTCTAAAGGAATTGTCTTACTGTAATCTAAGCAAAAAAAGAAACCTCCATCTTTCTGCGTGGAACATTAAAAAAGACGGTTTCATTAATCTCCGCGGCTCCGTCTTGAATCTCCCGCTCGGATGTCTTCTTCTTTATGGATTTTCCTAGCGGAAGAACGACATAAAGTCGAACAAAGACCCCTAAATTGGTTTGAAATCTAAACAAATCAAAGCCCACTTTTATATTCTGGAGCTAAGTTGCGAATCTTCGAGACAATGACTGTTACAATGTCTCTCGAATAGGTCATAAGGAAGAGGACTTCTCCCAGCTGGATATCGGGATTATCCTAGGAATTGTGGTAGTTCTTTTGTGTAAAGAAAAACCAACTTGTTCCTTATGTTGTGGCTGAAGGGACAAAGTAATTGGGATTTCTTCCTTCAGGATGTTGGTATCCTTCATCCTTAGGCGACATTGTCCAGCAATAGCTGCCTGTTGCTGTTTTGAGCTGTACAGCTGAACCAATAGAGCGATCTAAATCCCTCTTTAATGGTAAATAGAGAGAGAACTCAAACCCTTGGCATATCCGACCTATTAACGCATTGCTGATAGATAGTGTTGTATTCAACAACCGAGGCGGGAGTTAACTTGGCTTCTGTCCTCCAAAGGGGTTTAGGATGAGGAAGAAGGAAAAAGAGGAGCCAAACGTGGCCCAAATCAGAACAAAGCTCTGTGATTCTTTCCACCTGGACAGAGAGCATTTGCGTAGGTCTGTAGGAAAGTTTCTCATTGAGGGTGGGAACTTACTCATGATAGCTCAGAATTAGATGAACTGTGGGCAGATCTGCCTCTGTATCCATCAGAGAGGAAGTTGTACTATCCAGGGAATCAGTTGAGATGGCTTTTCGAAGAGTCGCGCTGGGAGGAGGGATCGGGGATTCTGGTCGAGCAGGAGCTGGGTGAATGGGAACGTTCAATTGCTGCTAAAAAGTTTCTACAGTAAGTACAGTTATTCTAGGCTTTTTAGCTTTTAAAACCATCAAAAAAGATAAAATATTGATTCTAGAGGCAAAATAATGCCAGAAATTGAATCCCCTAATTAATTTAGTCTTAGGTTGCGCCATTACAAACAAGAAAATTTAAATAATCTCAATTAAACCCAATTTTTGGCGGGAATCTCCAATTCGGGAGTTAAAAAAGTAGACAAAATGAGCAATTCTAGGCTAAAAATAATGCGATGATTTGATTTTTTTTTTCGGGTCAGATTTACCCTAAGAGATGGGTTTTAGCTTCAAAACGCAGATCTAACCTGCCTAATAAATACTGTAGCTGCAGATTTATTTTAATTTTATTTCCCCCTCTCTTAGGAAATTAACGACTTTTGCCACTATGAGGGGAGGAAATAAAAAACCCACTTGAACCTCATCGACGGAGAATAAGTACTGCTTCTTGATGGGCTCCTCGTCCACAATGCTGTAGCCCATTTTGATGTAATCAGCCTGGGGATGTCTAAAACGCTGCTCCATCTGGCTTTTTCTCACGCATTCAAACTCACGAGATTTGAGTGGGAATCGCGATGTTTTTATTGCTGAGAATACCTGGAATTTGAGATTTTTGTAGAGCAGTTGGTTCCAATAGAGACAACTGTATAGCAAAGCGTTAGGCTTTTGGATCTTTTTGGTGCCCTCTAGGGGTTCAATGATCACCCTTATTTTTGCTTTTTTTAAAAATGGAACTCACCCATGTGCTCCTCGGGTAGCTTTGACCAGCCGGCATGTCGTGGTCGATCGAAGTAGACAAAGTAGAGCCAGATCAAAAGAAGGAGAAGAGCAACCAGGGCGAGGATCCAAAGCGGACCAACGAACGCCATTAGAGAGAGGGGTCTGGAAAATGAAACGTAATCGGGGAGATTGGTCGAGTGGAATGTCCTTCCTCGTTAGATTATTTATGGCTGATGAGAATCCATGGAGAGAGAAGGAGAATCAAAAGTCGAGCAGTTTACAGCAGCTTTTGGCATAAACAATTATTGGCTGCCTCTCTTGCTGTTTTTCCAAAAAAAAATTGGGGGGCTTATTAATTTTTTTTGCAAAAAGATCTCGCCGTTGGCATATAAAATCTCAATTTAGGCTAGAATGAACTTCAAAAAAGTTACGATTGGTACGAAAGATACGGTTGGAAAAGCTGTGGGAAATCAAGAAGGCAAATGATCAGTTTGTTCCAGACTTGGAGAAGCTTCTCGTCTTGCTGATCAACGATCCCGAACCGGTAGGGCTTTTTAAAAGCGTTCTGGAAAAAGAGGCGAAAATGAAGCAAGAAAATATGATTTTTCTCGAGAAATACTCATCCTATGGTAAAATTAACCTCGGGAATCAATTTTTGAGCCTACTTTTGGTCTATAAAGGCTCTAAAATCAAAAAATTCGACCATTTTTCCACCCGAAATCGGGCCTCAAATGAAAAATCCAAGAAATTACTGGACTCTTAATTCTTTATATTTGAGCTACCAGAGAAAAGAAAAAGCCAGTTGTTAAAATAATTTATGATTAGACTAGAAGAGATTGCTCATTGAAACCCGAAAAACGGGAGGTGGACTGGCTCTTTGGACAAAGCGGACTAATTGATGTAAATGTCCCCCGGATCGTTGAAGAGCCCGGGGGGTAAATAACCCTGAAAGGGGTGGTTTTTTCGAGTTGAAAATGTGAACGAGTCATTCTCCTAATTATAAATTAGGAAAAGGGTGGAGAGTGAGAGACGAGTCTCATGCAATGGGTGAATATATCATTTTTTGACGGGGAGAGAGGGAGAACTTGTTATGCTTTCGGCTTTTGAGGGGGGAATATTGTTCTCGGAGACGGTGGTATTTTCCTCGTTAGTCGAGGGGGGAAGAAGAGCTACAATTTCATGTAGTTTCGAGGGGGAAAAACAATAAAAAAAGCAGATGTGATACGGCAATAAGCTCAACTTCTGGCATGAAAAATGGCAAAATTCTAGATTCCTAAGTTAAAACAATGCCAGAATTCGATTTTTTTTAGGTCAGATTAACCCTAGGAGGAGTATTTCTTCTTGAAAAATGGGCTAAACTACAGTATTTCTCAGTAAGGCCCAAGAGCCCGCTTTCTCAAAAAATCTGTATCCTAGCTGGTTCGTGAAAGATCTAAATTAGCTAATTAGTAGTCACGCCGGCAGACGAGCGTCATCAGCCTTGGCAAAGAAACGCCCCACGAGCTACAAAAGAACTCAAACTGACAAATTGTCTTCCCCTCCTGCTTTCGTCAAAAGCGAAAAAGGCTCCCAGCTGAGATTAGATGGCGATGACGATCAAAAGTAAGCATCAAATTGGAAGCAGTTAAGAATCCAGAGCAAACGGCTTTTCCAATGGGGCGAGAGCTCAGAATCCTGGAGATAAGTTCTGTGAGGGGAGAGAACTTGATCGAGAGATAGATTGGGTTAAATTGGAGCAAAAGAGCCGTTCGGCGAGAGAGATAAGCAGCTAAAAGGGCTGAAATACATCTCCTATGGTGGAATTGGGTTCAAAAGTCGATTCTAGTCGATATTTTTAGCATAGGATAGCTGAAAAACCAAGAAATTCAGCCAATTCCTACTCGAAATTAGATCAATCAAGTGAAAAATTTAAGAAATAGGTTGATTTTGAGATAGAAAAAGTCCAAATCTCTTCGCTCTAGGGTAAAATTGAGACCAGAAAACGATTTTTCACATTAATTTTGGTCTAGGCCAGCTGAGAAATCGAAAACATTGGACCATTTTTCCACCAACAATTCCAACTCAATTTAACAGCCAAATTTCATGTTTATTTTGCCTGCCCGGCGACCGCTAGCTGACCCAAAATCGAGCTAAAAGCTGGGGAAATTGCTAGCTGTCACGATCTCAAAAAATAAGGAAGTGGCTCGGTTCACCCCGAAAATTGAATCAAATGACCTTTCGGATGGTTTCCTTAATTGATTATTTTTCTAGAGCCGAGATGCACTTTCATCTGGAGGAGCCGGAACGTCTCCATCTCTAATCAGATTACTACGAAGGGAGAGAAGGAAAAAAAATAGATTGGATCGGATGGCAAAGCGAGAGGAGGAGAGAATTTCCAAGCTGGATTCCTGATAGAGATCTCCTCTCCCGGCTATAGGCTAGGTAGGACAATTAAACGAGAAAGGGAGGGGGAGGAGAGATAAACAGACCGAGATGAGATGTCTTGTTGAGACGAATTCCAATTAAAGGGCACTGGGAGGACAAAAGACGAACCAGAGGGCCCAGTCGACGATTAATTGGAGACCTTTTGCTGGAAGTGCGTAGCTGCTTGGCAATTAGAAAAGAAGCAAAGAGAAAAAAAACTTGGCTTTTAGAGGGGTTTGTCACACAATCTTCTACAGCACCCCTTTTGGGCTAAATCACTCACTCTAGGGCAAAACTAATCTTGGGAATCGATTCCCCGCATTATTTTGACTCTAGGAGTTCTCTAAATCCACGAATTTGACTGTTTTTCAAACTGAAAGCGAATCAAAACTAGTTTGGGGCAAAACGAAGCTAGCAAATGCGATCTTTCGGCTTATTGACGCATCCTGGGGTAAATCTCACATCAGAAAACGATTTTTTGAACTAATTTTAGCCTAGAAAGTCTCAAATTCAAGATTTCGATGATATTTCGCTCAAGAAGGGTGCTAAAAATCGAAAGATTATTTGGATTAGAAATATTCTGATTTTCTTGAGAAATGGCTCAACCTAGGGTAAATCTAACGCAGGCAATCGCTTTTTGAGCCTGATTTTGGTCTAGGAAGGCTCTAATTCCAGTTTTTCAATCATTCAGTCAAGTCTTTTCATCAAGAATTATCCTAATTTTATGCGGAAATGACTCATTCTAGGCAAAATTTGGAATCGATTCTAAACCCTATTTTTACCAAAAAAAAAGATCGAGACATCCATTTTATTCTCTTCTATATTAAAGCCTTTTATCTCTGAAGAGCTTTCACTCGTCGTCCAGCTTAGGAATAGACGTGGCGCAAGTGTTCCTCAGCTCTTTACAAGTCGGCACAATCGGCTTGACCTTAGCTGGCGGCTCTTCCTCGCCCAATTCGTCCTTCTCCAAATCCAGCTGAAGCAAGACGAAAGTCAGTCGGCCATCCTCCGGGATGAGAAGACTGCCAGCCGCTTTGTATTTGTGAATATCGTTCGGAACATCTTTATTCTCCGCGCCATCGATCAGCATGTGCTTTACTGCGTATCGAGCGCTGAGGGTCGTCGAGGTGTTGAGAAAGACATTGAAAGCTAGATGGTCTCCATGGATGCCAAATCCAACCTCCTAAAATTTGAGATTACTTTAGGTTTTCTCCTTGCAGGAGCCCTAGGCTACTGTAGTCCGCCAAAAAAAAAAAGGGGGGGGGGGGGGGCGTTTTCTTATTTTTAGCTGAAGATTTACCTCATTTGATCGAATAAGAACCTCCAGATTGGTGGCGTCGAAGATCTTCTGCAATTCGGGTTCCGTAAACGATCCAGCTGACTCAGCTGAAGGCAAAAATTTGACTGGCCCATCGACAAATAGTGTGCTGTTGAGTGTGAAATCCATTTTGTTGCTGCTCATCTCCTTCAGCCGGATGGCAAGTTGCTCCACCTTTTGCGCCATCTCCAACGCCGTATATTCCGAATCTCCGCCGCAGACAGTCAGCCGACTCTTGTAGAAGATCTCATTCTTTTTGTGATCCTCAACCAGGTTGGATTTAAACTTCGAAACGTCCTTCTTTTTATCCAACAGGTGCAGATAAGCCTCCAGATTGGCGAGATAATGCACATAGGACGGGAAGCCGAGATATTTGAGATCGTCGACAAATTTGAGGATGTTCTCCGTCAGCGTGGGCATAACGATCTAAACGAGAAGAGTAGAAAATGAAGGGGAAGGCAGTCAAAAAAAATCGTACCAGTTTCTCATTTTTAAAGATAGTTTTTGTGTTTTTGTCGACTTTAACTTCATCGAGATTTTTCGCTTGAATTTGGAGTTGATCAGCTATCGGCCCAGAATTGCAGCAGAGGATCGTCCCGTCGATGGTAGCCGAATAGGGCAGATGGCAGGCAACACAGCGGATGGCTAGCGTCACGGCTAGGGCGCAGATTCGACCCCAGCGGCCTTCCAGCATTTGATAGAGGCTGTCCGACTCGGTTGAGACTATGCCCTCGTGCTGGCCCCGTAGCGCAAAATACTGGAAAAATTTCCACCTCTTTTTTGGGCAAAAAACAACTAACCCGATCGGGAAATTTTAAAGCGAGCAGGACGATCAGAATGAAGCAGTCGATTGCGCCGACTCCGATGTCGAAATAATTGCCGAGGAAGACGCGCTTGATCCCAATTGGATGGTAGCCATCCCGTCTGGCGATTCCCTGCGGATCCAGGTTGAGAATAACCAGCAGGTCGTGCAGAGAACCGAATGAGTCGCCGATCACCATGGCTGGGCGTTCGAGAGCCACGCTGTTCTGCTTGAGCTCCGGCTTTCTTGCTGTCAGCGCTTCGCAGAGCATCTCGCAGGTTTTAATTGTGTAGGTCGGGTTCATGAAGAGAAACTGAATGGATTTATTTGGAAAGAAAGTTAAGCTTCAAAAGGCAAATTTTATCAATTTTTAACCTGTCTAGACCAGAGTTGACATGAAAAATCGTTTTCTGAGGTCTATTTTACCCTAGAATGAGTTATTTCGCTAGAAAATTGGACTTATCCTCATCAAAATCTAGCCAGCTTCCAGTTTTTTGAATTTTTCACTTGAGGCCTGATTTCGGGTGGGAAAATGGTCGAATTTCTTGATTTTAGAGCCTTATCTAGGCCAAAAGTAGGCTCAAAAATTGATTTCCGAGGTTAATTTTACCATAGGGTGAGTATTTCTCGAGAAAAATCATATTTTTTTGCTTCATTTTCGCCTCTTTTCCCAGAATGCTTTTAAAAAGCCCTACCGGTTCGGGATTGTTGATCAGCAAGACGAGAAGCTTTTCCAAGTCTGGAACAAACTGATCATTTGCCTTCTTGATTTCCCACAGCTTTGAGTTTCTATCAGCGTTGTGTAATTCCAAGATGGCTTCTTGATTTCCCGCCTGCTGGCAGACTTTTTCCATCAGTTTCTCCTTATTCTTTTTGGCGTCTTCATCCTCCATCATCGGCTTTTTTACAACCGAAAGCAGGAAGGGCGGCTTCTCC
This sequence comes from Oscheius sp. JU1382, assembly GCA_932521405.1. Taxonomy (NCBI): domain Eukaryota; kingdom Metazoa; phylum Nematoda; class Chromadorea; order Rhabditida; family Rhabditidae; genus Oscheius; species Oscheius sp. JU1382. Next base: position 740,737 of record OW051476.1, read on the forward strand.
ACCGGCGCAGCTTTAATCATCTTCGGATTGTAGACAAATCGAATGGGAGGCTGGATTTCAAACCGAAAGGGGCTCTTCATCTCCTCTGAGAGCTTATATTTACACGATTTGGCTGCTTTTTCCATCGCCTCACTCATGAGCTCCATCGTCATTTTCTTCACAAAAACAGCCGGCTTCCCATCTGGGGCTTCATTCATTGTGACAGTCACATCAGCATGGCGGAAGGGCGTCTCCTCCGAGAGATTGAAGAGCTCCTCCCTAGCCGAATAGAACGTCGGATAGGCGGAATACTTGTGCATCCGATTGAGCCACACCAATTCGTCGTTGACAATCACCGGCTGGTTGAGCTTCTCCTCCGACTTTCCGTCATAAATTCCCTCAACGATTAGATTCTCTTCCGGACCTAGGAGGCTGGCCTCCTTCTTGTCGGGCATTTTCAATAAAGCTGAGAGAGTTTTTGAAAATTCTGCGTTGGTCTTCTCATATTTGAGGACTTTATCAGCTTCTTTTTGCCGCTTATTGAACGCCATATCTCGGCGGGCAAAGTAGAAAACGCAGGCAAGAGAGAGAGCCACGCAAATTCCGGTGAAAACAAAGACGCCGATTTTGGCATTCTCTGCAAGAAAAAAAAATAAAGAGATTCTAGGCCAAAATTAGTTGATCTAGACCAGAAAATGGGCTCTAAAATCACATTTCCTGCGGTTAAAATTATGGTAAAAAGCGTAAAAGATGAATTAGAACTTACGGAGTTTTGTCTCGCTCTCAAGGTTGTGTCCATTCGCCATGGCTTGATCAGCTGTAGCGCTTTTCGACTTGCCTTGGCTTGTCTCTCTATGCTCAGAAATCCTCGTTCTATTCTTCGCTATCACATTCCAGGCGGCTTTCTCATCTTTGCTCAGCTTTAAGAGCCCGTTGTTGCTGAAGACGACCGCATAGCCAACCGATCCAAGCGGCATTTCAATCGTTTTTAGCTTCGGCATTGAAAATGCCGTCAACTGCTGATTCTTCACGACCGTTAGAGCATTTGTATCTGAAAAGATGCGCTGAACTACCATAATTTTAGTCCTTTCTACTTACAATTTGATGGGATAGTTTGTCAAATTTAAGGGTTTAGACGCTTTTTAGACCAAAAATAGGCTCAAAAATTGATTCCCCCGAGGTTAAATTTACCCTAGGATGAGTATTTCTCGAGAAAAAATGGACTCAAAGTGTGTGGCTAAACTACAGTAATCTTCAATCCGAAAAAAACTGACTATTTGGCGCTCTGATGACTTGGAGCGACTTAAAAGCTTTGACATTGACGAATCTGGTCGAATCAATGCGAATCGCGCCGTTCAGCTCGACAACTTTATCCCACTTCTCCAAGTCATTCAGCGAGGCTTTTTCGTGAAGAATGATGTCTCCCTCAATAACAGGACATGCATATAATTTTCCGGCTTTCTCCACCAGTTCCGGGGTGCAAATATCTGAGCAATTTTTGCTGTTTCCTTGAATTGAAACGCTGCCGAATCGAGTCTTGTAGTTGTGCTTTTGGGTGGAGCGAAGGCAGAGCCTTGGGTTACTTTTGATCTTATTCTTCTTCCCTCTCGGACAGGTGATCGTCTCGACTTGATCCATCAGTGGCTCAAACAGCTCGTTCGTTATCTCCGTCTCGCGCACTTTGAGACATCCGCTAATCGAATGGAATCCCTTGGAGATATTGTATCTCTCAAGTTGGGTCGTATTGTCGATGATCAGATCTCCCACAACATAGCGACAATCGTTCAATTCGCTCAAAGACCCTAGCGATTTGCTGGCAAAATCGCATTCTAAATCAATTTTTAGGACGGAAAAAAAAATGGAAAAAACCTCCAAATTGCTGGATCAAAGACATGTCTGCAATGAGTTTTCCTCGATTTTCCTCTAATTCTTCCAAATATTTCTCGCGGAGGCGCTTATTTCCTCGGATATTTACTTTAACTACTGGATTTGTATTCTTATAGCGCATAGTTAAATGCAATAGATTTTTATTGTTAAGCAGAGTCAGCTCTCCACCTAAAAGTAGGTCTTTAGAGGAGAAAAAAGCTAGTTTTTTAAATCGTTTTTGGTATCATTCGATTCAGGAAACTTTTCTCTATACGATAGAGGAAAATGTCCAAATTCGAATGGAAAAAATTAAAAAAAACTGACTAGCAAATTGAAATTCCAGCTTCTTTAACGCTGAATTGGCTATATAAACGGTAAAGCCGTTAATCGTCCGAATTGGGTTATTTTGCTCATCGTGATTGTAGAAAAATCGCTCGAATTGTGTTTCATTAATCGCGGAGAGATTCAAAACAGTTCCAGCTGGACTGATTTGGATATCTGATCCTTTACAAACATCCAATTGATCCAAAATGGTGGCGTTATTGATCAGATCGGTGCAGAAAAAAGCCGGGCTTTCTGGTTGAATCGGCGTGGTTTCTTCGCTTGTCGTGTTGTTTTGTCCAGCAATTGGGTGAGCAAAAACGAGCAGAAAAATCCTGGAATTGGTTACTAAATTGCGGGACAAAACTCACCAAAAGATAGCGCGAGCCATGGCTGGAGGGATTCAATTAAGAATGAATGAGCAGAAAATCCATTTTTTCAGGAAAATCGACCAATTTTGACGAATTATCTTCATCTATTATCTTCATCTAACTGCTGTTCTTCAAAGAGATGGTCCTTTCTCTATGGCTTCTTTCACTTCTAATGCCATTTTTAGTCTCATCTCAATCGGCCAGCAACTGCAACACCCATTGCAGCATGGTAAATTAAGTTTTAGAATCGATTCTCGTTGTTAAAATTAGTCTGTTTTGACTAGAAATTGACATTTTTGGGATCAAGATCAAAGCTACAGTAGCCCAGGGTCTCAAAACTCTTCCAATTTTGGGTCAAATAGGCTTACGGCCTCAAAAATAAGAGTTTAGGCTCAATTGAATTGGACTATCGATGATCTTGGCTGCTGCATAGGCGATATTAGAATCCAAGGAGGGATTTTAAATCTGGCTGGTTGGAATCAATCTCAAATCAATGAGATCTTTCAAAAGAAGAATAAAGCCCTGGTCGGTACGGGAATAAAACTAATTGGAAATGACAAAATAACAAGATTGGACATTCGGATTTTTCCAGGTTAGATTTTGTTTTTTTTAAAACTAAAAATTGATTTTAGATGCCAGCAATTTTACAATAAAAAACAATCCAAAGCTGATCAGAGTCGAGTTGAGTCTAGAAGATGCGAAAAAGCCTATGCTTTTCATCAGCGGCAATCGAGTTCTCAAAGAAGACGCCCTAGCTGAGCTGCAGCTGATCAAATCCGATGGTTCTTACGTTCAGTCTTTTAAGGAGTGCGACTTCAACGGCTCTCCGCTGGCGTCTCTCGCCGATTTGGACGGCTGTCTCTCCATTTATGGCGATTTGGTCATCGATAAAAGTACAAAAACCGCTTCCAACCTATCTGATCATCGCCTGGAAAAGCTGAAAGGATGTCTTACTGTAAAAGAAGCGAATTTTTCGACCATGAATGAGCTTCGCTTCTTAGAGAATATCACTCCAATCGTCGGAGAGTGCGCCAGCAATCATAGTGAGTTCAGTTTTTCTTCAATTTGGGGCTTTTTTCGTCATTTTTGAGGTAAAATAATACGAAAAATCAATTTCTCCTATTGAAATTAACCTAGGAAGTCAATTTTAGCAAAGAATTTGCACTTTTTTTGGTTCAAGATCAAGGCTTTATTATTAAAATTTGAGTGAATTTTGGCCATTATAAAATTAATTAGAAACATCGATTTCTGCTGTCAAAATTAGGCTGGGAAGTCATTTTTCAGCTGAAAAATAGGAAAATTTTCAGAGATCGAAGGCAATAAGAAGCTGTGTATCCACCCTGCAGAGGAAGAAAAGCTGAAGAATCAATTTCCCAAACTGAATCTCAAAGAGAATGCCTCTTGTAAAAAGCAGTGCACCAGTGAGTATTTGATGAGAAAGAGGATGCCGGGCTGCCACATCATAACTGATGATTTGATGATTGAGGGATCGATGGATTTGGCTTTTCTCGAGTCGATCGAGGAGATCAAAGGAACTCTGAGTATCGTCGCGATAAATATTTCTGTTTTTAACTTTTTGAAGAATCTCAAGAGCCTCAATATGGACAAATCCAGTTAGTTTTTCACCTTTTTTGGCTGAAAATTGATGTTTTCTCAAAAAAATTGGACTCAATTTAAGGTCAAATCACTCGTCTTAGGGTAAAATAGGCCATGGAAATCAATTCTGCACATAATTTTGACCCTAGGAACTCTCTAACTCCTCGAATATGACTATTTTTTGCTTAAAAAAATATGAGAAGACAAAAAATCAAAATTGGGTCCATTTTAGTTTGGATTTTCTGGAAGAATTGCTTATCCTGGGATAAATCTGAGCTCGGAATCGATTCCTGACCCTATTTTTGGCCTAGAATGACTCTAAAACTAAGATTTGGAACTATTTTTCAGCCTCTGGAGCTCTGGTCGAAGCGCGATTCAACCCTCAGCTGACGAATATCATCTTGCCAAGCGGCTTGCAGCACGCTAAAGGTTTTCCCACTCAAATGCCGGTCTACCTTGAAGGAAATCCCAAATTCACCGACACTTCGAGCTTAAAAAAAGCCCTAAATTACTCGGATCAGGATAAAGTCAACGGCAACGCCGAGAAAACTGGCAGCTCCATCGGGGAGGAGGACGAAAACGCTGGCAGTCTACGTGGCTATATTGTCTGTAAGAATTTTTTATTTGAAAAACCCGCGAAATTTGAGCCTAAATCGAAAAAAAATTGAAGATTTCGGTCAAAAAGGAAATCTACAGTACAGTCAAATTTCGCCTATTTTATTGCGTTTTCCAGATGGAATAATCTCTAGCTGTATTCTGCTGATAAGCTGCGGAGCGCTGATCGTCGCGCTGATTACCAACTTCAAGCTATCGGCGCCATTTTGGCTGGTTCGTCCAGCCAGCAATGTGGGAGCGAAGGATATGACGGGGTATGAGAAGAGCGACCCAGCTGGCGATGAATTCTACAATCTGGTCGCGAAACGAATCAAGCAGAACGAGAGCACAATCAGGAAGGCGGTCGTCAACAGCCGAAAGAAGAGAACATTTTGGAATTCGACTGCCTCCGCTGCTTGCGCTCCGTCTGAATTTGAGGCCGACGACTACAAAGAGAATAAGAAGCAGCGCAAGATTGCAGCCAATTGCCCGGACAGCACGGAGCATCTGCCGCTCATCGCGGACGACGGACGATTTGGATTCGGTCACATCCGGCGAGCCGGCAATCCGGCCACAATTATGTTCGCCCATCAGTGCGATCAATTCTCGGCGGTTTGGCTCAAAGCTGGCATTCAGCCGATTCTCATCGAAGGATTCAAAACCACGGCTTGGGTAAGCTTTTTATGCTCAAATGACTACGGTAGAATTGATTTTGACTCCAAATTCAGGGGGAAAACAACATTTTTAAGTCAAATTGACCGCGAAAATCGAATTTTTGCCCTAATTTTAGTCTATTTTTATATAATAATTACTTTTTTTCACTAGTTTTTAGCTAAAAAACTTAATTTTTTTAAGGTTTCCAACTCAAAAAGTGATGAAAACCTAATCTTTTAGAGCTAATTTAACTGCAGAAATCGATTTACCACGCTGCTTTTTAGTGAAAAACTAAGATTGAATTTTTAGAGGATGACCCGACCGGCAGCCCAGCGAATTACCGAAAAGCTGCGATATCTTCGCCAGTGGACGGCCGAGGGAGAGAGGGGAATCAAGGAGTTCAAAGTCAACTTTGATCATTTTAAGCCGGGAGTATTCGAGTCGAATGCCGACAGAAAGCTGAGTAATAAGATGCACCCGCTGATGGAGGAAGCTGGGATCGCTTATCATTTTCCAGTTATTGTCCCGTGGCGATATCTTGGAATTGAGTTGCAGTCGGAGAAAAAGTTGATCAGAAAATATCCAATTTATTCGTTTTCCAAGGCTAAGGCGGTAAGTAGCGGGGGATTTTTGTGATCTTCCTAGGCTAAAATTTTTTAAATTCCGAGGGAAATTAGTCATTCTAGACTAAAATTGACCTTGGGAATCGATTTTTGACATTATTTGAAGTCTAGGAGATCTTTAAAAAACCCCAAATTTGATCTGTTTTCTCCCAAAATCCAGGAGAACTTTCAAAAGTTTGGGCTCAATTTGAAGAGTAATATCTCATTTTTTGGGGGAAATAACTCATCCTGGGATAAAATTAACCGTGGAAGCCGATTCTCCGTATTATTTTTCACCTGTAAGCAGTCAAAAACTGACAAAAAGCGTTGGCGTTTCAGGGCAGAAGCTTTATTGAGCGAATGGTCCAGCAACTGTTCTGCCTTCCGCCTGGCTATTGCCTCAACCTCGCCGAGGATGATATCAACTATTTTTTAAGCATAATCCAGCCGAAATATTTCAAAGCTCAGCCGATAAAGAAGGCAGCCGATCCAACGACGGAAGACTCCGAGCTGCCGCCGTATGTAAAATATCTGAATGGAGTTCACACGAGGATTGTCGGCGAGCTGCGCGGCGATTTTGATGCACTTCGTCAGATTCTCTCGATCCCGGCGAATATAGCAGCCGACGATAGCCGGAAGACGAACAATTTCTCGCAGAATTCGACAAACGACGAAACCAACAGAAATCAGCAGACGGCTTTTTCTAGCAACGCCTCGTCCAACACGAGTCGACACGAGGCCGGACTGGATGGACTCTCGTCAGCCGGCGACAACACAGAATTGACGGAAAAATCATCCAACGAGCAGCACAGAATGAGGAAAAATCTGATTGTGGTGGCAGGAAGCGCCAGCGACCTGCCGTTCGTCAAATATAACGTGAGTTTTGGGGCTTCTTGATCACTTTTTTGAGTAAAATAACTCTAAAAATAGATTCCTGTTGATAAAATTAGCGTAGGAAAGCTGTTTTTAGCCGTAATTTGGCCTTTTTGAGCCACAGTAACCCCCATTTGCTGTCTCAAAGTCTTTCACTTTTGGCGAAATTTTAAGAGCGAGAGCTGGTAAACATTGATGCATCAATTTGTTGAACTATTTTTGACTATAAGAAGACGATTTGTAACAGAAAATTTGCGAATTTTTCAGTGGATTTTCTTGGGAAATTACGCCAGCGGACATCCGCAAAGCCTGGAGACGCTGCTGCTCCTGTTGTCGATGGAATATCTCGTCGGCTCGGAACATATCTGCCTCCTGCGCGGCTCCTTCGAATATTCGGATATGTTCGCCAAGAGCGGATTCGCTGAGCAGCTCTCCAAGCGATTTGGCTCCGATGTCGGCAGTAGGATGGCTGAAAATTTTGCCAAGATCTTCGCCCAAATGCCTCTCAACTGTGTTCTCCTCAATCGCATCTGCTGTACCCACGGCGGATTCACTGAGTCGGATATCGCGATGGACTATCCGCTCAAATACAAGGTCAGCTTATTTTTTTACCTTTTTTATCTAAAAAGTCTACATTTGAGGGCAAATCATTCATCCTAGGGTAAATCTGAGCTCGGGAATCGATTTCTTAGTCTATTTTTGGTCTATGAAGGCTCAAAAATTAAGAAATAGCAGTTTTTTGAGCTTGGATCGAAAGAAATTTAGAAAGCCGCCAAGGAGCAGGGACCTCTCGACTCGCCGCACAAGATCAAAGCCTGGTCGCTGCCGAACATGACAGTGAAGCACTATGTCGAAAATGTCGACACGATGGCCGGCTATTATTACGGCGAGCGAATCTTGGAGAGAATCTCATCCGCCCAGAATATCTCTCTCTTCTTCTCAACAACACCGCTGGAGACGGGCGTCGGCTTCTTCGGCGAATATTTCCGAAGTCGCCTCTACACAATCAGCAGCGTTCGAGGGCTGGTTGGACCGACCGGCGATGCGACGAGAATCCCCGTGGTGGCGGAGGTGAACGCCGAGACGCAGCGGCTGCTCTTCAATGTGATCCTCCAAGAAAATGAGAGCTTCCAATGGAATAAGAAGACGAAACGACTCAAATTGGTTGAGGCGTAGGGGCGATTGGAGAAGATGGCGGATAATTCGTGTAATTAGTGATATACTTGCTTAAAAAACAATAAATAAGAGCGGCTTCAAATCTTTTTGTTTTTCTCCTCTTTTAGTCTTCTTTTGACCTTAATTTTAGCCGAAATTCTTATTGAAATTTAGATATTCTGGTAGAGCTTTTCAAGTTGAATCCAATGGTATATTAGCTCGCTGGGAAGTTCAGTCAGGAGGATAGAATCAAGCCTCAAAAAGTCTAGAATGACGGCTTTTTAGACAAATTTTTATTATTTTTTTGGCCTCTATTGGAGCAACGGTATCTTAAATCTAAATCAATTTCATCGAAGCTCCCACTATTTGAACAGAAGCTAAAGCGCGGGCAGGGACGCAGAGGCCCAACCAGCCCTCAATTTCTCTGCTCTATCGCTTTTCGTTTCAACATGCTTTTATCCAATTCTTGCAGGATCCTTTTTTAAAAAAATAATCAACGTTTCAGATAATTTAATTTTAAAAAGCGACAGAAATCTATGTCGTTTCCTGTGGGCGCACGGGTAGAAGCAGGTATTTTTTGGGGAGAAAAGTTTAAACTAAAATTGCAGATAAGAATGGGCGAGGAGTTGTGGCATTTGTTGGAACGACCGAATTCTCGGAGGGCGAATGGATCGGCGTGATTTTGGACGAGCCGAGGGGGAAGAACAACGGCTCGGTCAAGGGCAAGGAATATTTCAAATGCGAGCCTAACCACGGTTTATTCATTCGGGCCAGTCAGGTTTCTCCTTTTTTTTTAAGATTTAGATGGATTTTAGTTGAAACTCGAAGCTGCTGGGGTGAAAACTCGATCAATGGCAGCTGGATTGAAAGCGCCAACCAGCGGATTGAAGAAAGATTCACCCGGCAGATCGCCAATTGTGAGTTTTTGAATTTATTTATTTGTATTTCTGAACATACCGCTAAATTTCTGAGATTTTGGCGAGTATTTTGATGTCAAATAGAGGACAATTTCATTAGTTTTTACCCAAACTATAGGCGATTTTTCTTGAATTATTTTCACCTGATTTTTGCCGGTTTAGAGGCTTATATCTTCACCTAGGGTTGATCGTTTTTAATTCTAAATATAGCATCTAAATTCTGAGATCCTGGCGAGTATTTTGATACCAAATATGGCTTCAAATAAACTTTTTTCTTTGCAGACGAGTCCCAAGATGAGTCCAGCTGCTTCGAAAGAGAATATTTCAAATAAATCGATGACTCCTAGGAAGCCTTCATCCTCCAAGCTATCAGAAATGGATGTAAGTTTTTTTTTTTAATTTCCTCTTCTTCTTTTTTAAAAATGGAGAATTCCTTCAGAAAACTAAACCAAGTCCACCAAAATCGGCGTTAGCTAAAGAGCCGCCGGCTCCATTAGCTCCTCAGGTAGAAATAGTAGATTCCTCAATTTGAGCAGCATGTATCGCTTTCTGTTTTGAGTTTGATTCTCCCAGCTAATTTTCAACTCTCTAATCAGTTTTACCCGTCTTTTTTAGCTCCCTCAATTGACCTCAAATTGTTACAGAAATCGCCTATTTCGAGGGAGAATTCGAATCTGAGCTCGCCTCAGCCAGAGAAACAACAGCCGGTTGTGGATTTGGTGAAAAAGGTTGAGGAAAAACAATCTAGCATGCCGTCAACTCCAATCCAGCCGGCAGCAGCGATGACATTCGAGGATCCAACCTCGGTCGAGAGGATGAAAGTCGAAATCAAAGATTTGAACGAGAAATTGGAGACTTTAAGGTTGGTTTTAAGGCTTTTTCACTTACTTTTAGAATTTCCAATGTTCTTTCCAAACTTTGTTTTGAATTTTTGGTCATTTTTCTCCAAATTTTGAACAAATTTCTTATCTATAGAAGACCAACATTTTTAGGATAAAGCGACGAGAAGATCAAGGAAAGATCAAAGCGCTGGAGATTGAAGCTCAAAAGACTTCAACCCTGATGCAAGTCAGAACGAAGCTAGTCGACGAAAATAAAGAACTAATGAGGAATTTAGAAGAAGCCAAAAGGGTAAGTGGCATCTCCTCCTCCAAAATTTGACTAAAATAATTTCCAGGAATTGGTGGAACTCCGCGAGTATAGAAGCCACCAACAGGAGCACAGCTCTTCCTCCGGGGAAGAGCTCGAAATGGCTCTAATTGAGAAGGAAATAGCCGAAGAGAAAGTCGACATGCTTAATCAGGAGGTAGACAATAATTGAATTAAGAAGCTTTCTTTTTTTTTAGAACGACCACCTTAAAGAACAAATCGAAGAGTTGAAGACAAATCTAGAAATATTGAGGAAAGAGATGGCAGACGCTGGGAGTGGCGGCAGCGGGCCTATTGGAAACAGCGTCCAGATGAAGCAAATGGAAGCGCAGAATGACAAACTCAAGCAGGCCGTCATCAAGTAAGATTTATATACTTTTTTGCCGGGCTTTGGAGGCTTTTTTAGTCTACAAAAGAAAATTTTAGACTCCGCGATTTGTACGAGGAATCAAATTCTACAAAGCTCGAATTCGAGAAGCAGATAACCAAGATGGATGCGGAGATTGTCGACCTACTGGAGGCGGGAGAACTCTACAAAAAGCAGGCGGAAGAAGCCGAAAAGAGGATCTCAGAATATCAGGAGCAGGTAGGAAATTGTTAATTTTCGTTAAAATTTTGGAATGAAATAGACTCCCAGCTTTTCTCAATTTTCTTCTAAATTTTCTAGATTTATGATCTACTCATTTGGGAAGAGGTGGGGATATTGTAGTCTTCGTAGGCATGCGTTTATTTTCGAAAAAAATAAGCGGGGCTAAAATAGCAAAAATTGCAGGCTGACGCAGCGCTGGGAGCTGAGGAAATGGTTACTGTTTTGACCTCGAAAAACATGGAAATGGAGGACCAAATCGCGTAAGTTTGAGTTTGACTTTGGACTCTACGTTTGTAGACAACTCGAAGCGGATAAAGAAGAGCTGGAAGCCCTCCACGATATGGACGATCAGTTGGCGGAAGCTCAAAAAGAAGTTGAAAAAGACCTTCGATTAGACATAGAAGCTCTGAATTCAAAAATTCGCGATGTTGGTTACGATATTCTTCTCATTATTCTCCCATTCGTTTAGCTTTATCAAACGCTCTTAGTAGAAGAAAAAAGAAACGACGATTTGCTAACAACGATCATGAAATTCCGCGAAAAGACTGCTGCTTTAAATGAGCAGATTCAAGATAGAGATGACCAAATCCTTCGCTTCCAAGATGCGCTGACAGGCCAGTTGAGCGAAGAAAAAAGTGCTGCGAGTTTGGCTCTCCAGCAGCAGGTCAACTCATCGAAGATTTTCCTCGAAGTGAGTGGTTTTCTCGAGTAATTAATGAGCTGTTTTATTTGCAGACAGTTGATAGACATTTGAATTCGATTGAATTGGACTACTCAAGGAAGCACAACAGCTATTTGAAGGCCTTCCTGCCGGATAATTTCACCAAGCCAGGAGGGGATAGCGACTGCGTCATGTTGAATATCATTTTCCCCAGAATTGTCGCGAAATCCATCGTTTTTCCGAAGCTTCTAGCTGAAAAGGTGAGATTTTTTGCCTACTGCGACTTTTTTGCGCCAAAATTTCGCATTTTTTAATTTGTTTAAAATGTTTTACAATTTTGTAGAGCTTGATCTCCTCTACAAGTTTGTAGAATATCAAACAGGCTGAAAATTAGCCTAAACCCATATAACTTGCTCTTTTTACCTCCAAATTTCACCTGTTTCGCATGCCCAACCCAATAGCGCCAATTTAGAAGGCAAAGGGACGGGGCCGCGTGGCGCAATGGATAACGCGTTGGACTTCGGATCCAAAGATTGCAGGTTCGAATCCTGCCGTGGTCGAAATCTTTTGCCTTTTTTAAGCAGCATTTTTAGTTCCCCTCCGTTCCTGGTGGCTGTCGCCGAGAACACATAACCAAATCGCATAAAGCCGAGCAATGGGCCCAAGTGGCCAAAGTCAATTATCTCTGCTCCTCGCTGGCTACAGTGTGTTCCCAATTTGAGAGGTATTTTCCCTACTTTTTGCAGCTTTATCTTCATTTTTTTTAAAGTGCTCTTCAAAAAATGTCGGTTGAATCCCTGGCAAGAATCTCACAAATCCAGTCGGACATCTGCGCCCACGAGAGATCGCTAGATTCCTACATCGAGCTCCTCAAACAAGGCAGATTCGACGAAAATACATCGGTGGAAAGCCTCAAAAAGGGAATCAACTACTTCATCGTGAGTCTTACAGCTTTTTTCGATTACGGTAATGAATTGCAGAGCAGTCTGTCGGTCAACGTCGGCTACGAAGGCTACTCCTGTCACAACTATTTTGAGCTCTTGGTCAAGCAGATGGTCACAGCTATGGGATGGTCGAAATTGTCTGCTCAGCGGACAACCTTCGTTTTGGATGTAAGTCTTAGCCTTCAGAAATCATCATTTTTCTCAGCTTCATAATTTGAAGGCCTATTTTGCAAAGTTGTTGAGCTTGATTTCCTCAATAGAATGACAAAAAAAGGTGGAAACTTTCAGTCAAATGGAGGGTCATCTGAAGTTGGAGCCTTTTTGGACAAATTGACCGCTGAAATCGGCCAAGCTGAGCAGCTGATCTCCCGGATTGGGAAGATAATCCCCGAATCTGAATTCAACATCAACCAGCAAATTTTGGAAGAAGCCCAGGCGACGGTGATGATGCTGGAGAGGCTTAACGATCTCCTCCACGAGGTGGCCAACAATTCCGGCCAGCAGGTCTCAATGAATTCAGGTATTTTCCTTATTTTTATAGCATTTTTATTTTTGAATAGAAATCGATGGATTGGATGCTCAGCTGATGAAAGAAATCATCCACACAGCGGTGGAGAAGTCGTTCGGCGTCACGGCTCAGGATAAAGCCTTCGAGCCGATCGAAAAGCATCTTTTTGGAATCAAAAGCTCACTTTCTGATCTTCTCTCCGCCTTTGAAAAAGGCAATTTTGTCCAAGTTCAAGAAAACAAACAGGTAGGGCTGACTACAGTAGCTTTTAAAGGGCTCTAAAATCAAAAAGTTTCGACCACAGCAGGATTCGAACCTGCAATCTTTGGATCCGAAGTCCAACGCGTTATCCATTGCGCCACGCGGCCTACTTGTTGCCAAGATTTTTCAGCTAACAGGAGATTGATTTAGGTCTTCCCCCCGGTGCTGGAAAGAGCTCACCTCCGAAAACAAGCCGCCGCCGAGGCAGAAGGCCTCCGCTGGCAATTGGAGAAGAAAGACCTCGAGATCCAAGAGCTAAGAAAAGGAATTAAAAGCAAAATGGATGAGATCGGCAATTATCGCGTAAGTTTTCTTTAAAAAAATCAGAGGAAAATTCAAAATTCAGCTGCGATTGGAAATGGCCACAGCTAGGGAGAATAGCTCCGGCCAGCAGGTGACCGCCAGAACTAAAGCGCTTGAAGACGCCAAGGACCAACTTCAATTAGATATGAGCAAACAGAAATTGTTAGTGTTTTATTCGAGACTTATATTAAGCTCAATTGCCTTTCAGAGATTTTGAACAACAGCAAGAGCTCCTATTGGCTGAAGTGCGAGAGCTCCAACGGGAAAAAGAGGAGCTGATTAAGACGAAGAGCACAATGAGCAAGATGGCGCTCTTCCAAAGTATGCAATCGCAGGCGGTTCCGTCGACTGGCAGCCTCACCAAGGCGACTACTCCATCAACCCCGGAGGCGGCTGCAACGCGAGCTGAACTAAATCTGCTCGAATTGAGTTTGGAGGAGAGTCAGAAGAGTCTGCGGACAGCTAATTTGGAAATTGTTAAGCTGAGGGTGAGTCGCTTGAGCCGGTAAAGTGTAAAAATTTATAATTTTAGTCTCAGCTGGGAGGCAAGGGGCTCTACGTCGAATTGCCGGATTTGGTCTGTGGACCGGAGACTCTTAGAACGGCTAAGAGTGATACAATCTTGGATGATTTGGAAAAAGAGGCTGAACATCTCAAACGAGTAGGTGCAAAAAACTTACGACCACGGCAGGATTCGAACCTGCAATCTTTGGATCCGAAGTCCAACGCGTTATCCATTGCGCCACGCGGCCCTGTCTCTCTCTTAAAGAATTATTCCAGGAAGGTCTCAAATACGGCGTCTTTATTCCTGACTACTCCAAGCCGCCACAAAAATGGGAAGAGGAGCGCAAGAAATTCTACGAAGGCAAGCAGCGCCTCCAAGATAGAATAGCCACCGTTCGAGCGCGTCTCCACCGCCACTGGCTGGACTCAAATCCAGGAGCGCCTTTCCCGACAAAGCAAAAAGCAGAAGAGAAAAAGCCAACATCCCAAGTCAAATTCAACTCAGACGAGTTTAATAAGATTCTCTCCAAATGGGGAACTGCCACCAGAGCATAATCAGACGGCTTACTTACGTGTATATCGATGTAATTTAAATTTGTATTCGAAAACGAAATGAATTTTTACGCTGGATTTGATAGGAAGAGAAAAATACAGGCAATCTAGGCTAGCTTTTGGCTTTTGAAGAGCTCGATCTCCTCCCTTCCGAATTCTAAAAGATAAGGTGGAGCTGAACGAAAAAGAACTCAAGATGAGAGTCATTCAAAAATCGAGCGAGTTGAGTCCTAAAGAAGAGAAGATTCCTGATTTCTACAGACGAAAGCCCTGGAGAGCCCCTAGAAGATCTAAGATAAAAGAATACAGAAAAAGACGAGTTTAAAAACCACTATTTATTTAATCAGTCATTGAATTGAGCAGCAACAGCATTTCTTTCCTTTCTTCTCCTTCTTGGGAAGAATGGCAGTCGACTGGCTGGCAGCAGCGGTGGGTTTGACTGAAGCGATAACTGATTTGGATTTAGTTTTGGGAGCGGATTTCGGCTGGCTGGTGGGAGCCTTCTTTTCGGATTTCGTCTCTTCGGTCTTCTTCTCCAGCTCATTTTTGGCATCCGGCTTCTTCTCGACCGATTTCTCATCCTTCTTTGATTTGCCCTTGACCTCGTCGGCTTTCTTCGCGTCAGGATCGTCGGGTTTATTCTCCTCCTCGTCCTCGATGTCATCCAGAGGAATATCGTCGTAGCCCTTCTTCTTCTTGGTCGGGTCAAAGTTGGTGGGATTCTCGGTTTCACCCTTCTTAATGATCTCTTCAATTGACTGCTCTGCCATGTTGTTTTCTTAAAGATCGAGTCAAAGCCGATAATCAGCGCCTTTTTATAGTTATTTCTTGATCCAGCTTTCGACAATTTTAGACAAAAAGCCGCAAAAAATTTAAAAATTTGGCTTTTTGGCCTAAAATTATGTCTGCTTTTAATATTTTTCTCTCTATTTGTTTCTAATCTCTTGATTTTGTTTCTTCCATCTTCATTTTTATTTTCAAAGTGTTATTTAATCATTAAAACGATAAAATAATAGAAATTCAGTGCTTAACAGAGAAATTTTGTAGTAATAGCCTAATTTTCAGATAGATTCGCTATGGCCAAACACCATCCTGATCTAATTTTCTGTAGAAAGCAGCCGGGCGTGGCTATTGGAAAGCTATGCGATAAATGTGCGTTTATTTTACCTTTTTAAGACAGTTTTCAGGCGATGGACGATGCATTATTTGTGACAGTTATGTTAGACCATCAGTTATTGTTCGTGTTTGCGATGAATGCAACTATGGCTCAAACCAGGTTAATTAGAAGTAATTCCTTGAAAACTAGCGAGTGTATGCTTTCAGGGAAGATGCGTGATTTGTGGAGGACCTGGCTGTTGTGATGCCTTTTATTGTAAGGAGTGTACAATCCAGGAGAGAGATCGAGACGGCTGCCCAAAGATTGTCAATTTGGGAAGCGCCAAAACAGACTTATTCTACGAGCGCAAGAAATTCGGAGGCGTTAAGAGATAGCATTTACGGTTGGCGAGCATTTCCTTGCCAAAATCACTTCTTCTTCAATAAATCTTCTTAATTGACCACTTTCTTGTCTAAAAAGTAGAGTAATCATTCTGAGTTCCATTTATCCTAAGTTCTTTTCGTTATTCTTCTTTACAGCGTCTTCAGATGCCACAACGTAATTTGGATCAAATAGCTGCCAGTCAGGCGATGATCAAATCCTTTGGGAGCCATGGTAAGTCCTTCGCCTCTCTTTCTAGAAAGCAATATCCAGCAAATTCAACGGATGCTGTCTCGGCTATGTTTCCAACGCGAGAAGTAGTAGATAATAGTTCTCAAGATGCCACTGAAGTTAACAATTTTTTGACGAAAGGTACCATTTTATGAATTTTCAATATGTTTCTAGTTAAAAACTCGCAAGCGTCTCGAAGAGTTCATCGCTCTCTTTACACAGATGTCAGTATGGCCAGGAATAGTGAACTCCAAAGACCTGACACGACTCTTAAATTCCTTTTTCGTTGTAGGAAAGTCTGACTCGTCTTTAGTTTTTCTATTTTTCTCTTTCAGAATCATGTGTTTTATGATAAAGTAGAGAGTAGTCACGCTCAACCGGAAAATATCAACACAATGATCCCAATTCTAAATAATGAAAATTCTCCTGCTTCGCCCATTATGAGGAGAGCTGTGAGCAAAGATTCTATCCACAAATTTAAAGAAGGTTTGTTTTTTAGAGTCTAATTTATCAAATTTCATATTTCAGAGATGACAACACCTCTCTCTCAATTAAATACCACTGGAAGTAGCGGATCTCGCTCTAAATTTCGTTCCCTGTCGATAGCTTCTGTTCAAGGTTTAGAGCCTTTGGCTCAACTTAAAAAATCGGTTGAAAGGATAGCGAATCCATTTTGCTTCAACTTGTAAGTACTTGCTCTTTAAACTTCATCGAACTATTTAGAAATCAAGGGACACCATTAACAAGGCCCGGTTTTCGCGTGAGAGAGGAATTAAAAAGGGAGATGAAGACAAGAAAGGCTAATCTTCCTCCTATCCCGAGAAGACCTCTTTTTGCCAGAATGGGAGTGACACCAAGTAAGATATTTTCATCCTTTTATACAGTAATCCAGCTGTTCCAATGGATGCGTTTTTGAAAGAATTAAAAGGAGCCTTACAAGGAATCAGTGGAACATATTTCATCAATGATGGCAGAGGTCATCTCATTATCTCTAAAACTTGTGCCTTGAATGAGTCTGTTCTTGTTGGAACACAAGATCTTCTTTTCCTTGGAAACACGTACATTGATCTAAAGCGAATGCTCTTGAGGAAGGGACAGAATATCACCAAAACTGTTGGTTTCTTACGAATAACTTTATTTTTTAAGGTTTTATTGGCTACTGCTGAAGATATTCTCAATCTGTACATAACTGATATTGGAGAAATTGTGATTCAGAACAGCAAATATGGCGTTCAAACTCTTGTATATAAGGCTCTTCCCTGGCTTTTTAGGTTGAATATGCTCAAAAGATCTCTCTCAATTATGGTAAATATTACTTTTTTAGCTCCGTGAATCTAGACATTCGAATAAGTCACTTTTCAGGATCAATCAAATGCCTTGATGCTTGAAGAGCTATACTCTTTGTGGATTTCCTGCCAAGGAACAGAATCCAAATGGTTTCTTTGCTCAAATTATAACAAAAAAAGAGTTTAGGATGATGGATCTTCTCTTAGAAGCAGCTTTTGGAGTATTTTGTAACAGCATGAGGAGGTGGCTGACTTCTGGAGAATTAGTCAATGATAAGGTTAGCTTTTTAAATTATTTTTTATTATCTCCAATTGCAGTGGATTATACAAGAGCGCGAAACTGGCTATGTGCTGGCCTACAAGCCAACATTTACTAATGGAATCAAACTGGAGAACATTCTAAAAATCGGAATATCTCAGCCTTTAATAGCTGGAAAGAATCTAGACAAATTGGAAGATTTTCACAATTCAATTGATGCCCACATAATTCCTAAAAATCTATTAACAACTGGTAAGAGGAAATAGGAGAAGGTAGATTTAAAATGATTTATAGAAGGACGAATTATAATCAATCGTTCTGTGAAAGAGATGGCAGATTGGATAGGCCGAAGAGTTAAGGATCAGCTCATTACTGAAGGCAAATTAATGGAATACCTAGCTGCTGCTAGGAGATATCTCCTCCTCGATGATGCTGTCTTCGCCATGGCTCTCCACAAATGTACTCGGTTAGTTAGCTATATGATGTAATTGGGGTAACTAAATTTCTAGAAAAATATCTAAAGGCACAATTCTATCTGGGGATGAGGCAATGACTGCCTTTGCGACGGCTACCAGACAAAGTCCTTCGGCTAAGCAATTCCCTTTCAGAGTCGTTATCGACAGCATAGTCTCGGTGGGTCAGATTTTCTAAATTTTTTTGACTAAATAAGTTATTTCAGCTAGATACCAGTCCAGTTGGCATAGATGGATCAGAGTTCGCTCAATTACTTCATCCTTTCCTCCTGGTGACTGGTATTTCTGAGAAGATCTTCCACGAAACTCAGCCAAAATATGAAACTCTTTTCCATTTCTTATGGGCTATTCAAACTGGCCTTTATACAGCCGAAGGAATGGTTGATCGTTTAAGACAAATCCATCGACCTGCTGGGCTTAAGACATCTGCGAAATTAAAGAAATTGTCTCCCTCTGGTCATCTACATCGTCTATTTTCTACTCTTTGCACAAGGATTGTTCGACTCTTCCTGGCGATTAGACAATATTCTCTCGTAGCTGTAAGTCTTTGATATTTTATAGAGAAATTCTTTTTTTTAGATCTCACAAGCAACGAAGAAATTTCACGGTCAACTGGAAGAATCGTCCGATATCGATTCATCATTAGAACAGCATCATATTTTACTGAAAGATCTCGAATTTTATCTCTTCTGTAGTCAGGAACATGAGGTAGGAAGTTTCAATCTATCACTATTCTCTATTTGTATAGCAAATCTCGGCTTTGCTCAGTACATTAGTCCAAAAGACGGTCTCTCTCTCCAACTCCATGGCATTTTTTGAAAATGAACTTTTCGCTCAAGGTGATAACCTTTTTTCTTTTAATAATCCTTCTATAGATAATGATAGAGATGCATCGGAATCTCTGATAGAATTTGTTAAAGCTGAACAATATATTAGTTTTTCTTCACTAAAAACTAAAATCCTAGTCGCTGATCAAGGATTCTCGGTAATTACTACAAAACTACTACAGTAATATCAACATAATTCAGACGATAATCTTACAATTAAAGAAACACCTGGAAGAAATGAAGACCCATCTGCCTCTAATATCAATTATTCTAAATTCACAATAATTTTTAAGAATAACATTTTACATACTTGAGGGAATTTAAATTAGATTTTTTGAATTAGGATGATAGCCATGGCGAACCTAAATTGTGGTTTTCCTGTTCTTTTTAGATGCTTTCCATAGCATTCCAATAATCTTGAAAAGTATCAATATTGATACAATTTAAAAGACGAATATCTCTCTTGGAGTTTGTTGAAGAACAGAGAAATTCTCCTAAAAATTTAAGTCTAAGCAAAAATTAAGATTTATCAGACCTCTGAATTGCTCTCTTTTTGCCTAATATTGCTGTAGTAGGTCCTTAGGAATTGGAAGACTTGACTCTCATCAAAATTGCCATTAAAATCGTAACAAACTGGACAAATTTTCTTGAATACTTGATTAAAAACTTATTGAAGACTTATCATTACTGGGAGAATACGTTTAGGAAATGCAGGATCATCGCTGGGCGAGTTGGCAAGGCGTTTATTCACAATATTGTGCAGTCTCCACAGTCAAAGTAATATTTCCTCCTTCTTTTGTGAACCAATTGGACGCGAGTTAGCCATTTCTTTTTCAAAAATTTCAGCGCATTCACGACAGCTAAAGAACCTCCCAATAAATTGTCCAAAAGGTTTGTAAAATTCTCCAAAAACATCGAAATCTAAGTCAATTATAAAGAAAAATGGAATAAAACTGACTGCTTTCCTCTTTATTATAAGCTTCTGCTGTCATCGCATGTGCTAAAGTCCATACTTCACAGGGAAATCCTCTCAAGTAAGGCCGCGAGCCAACACACGCTTTCCAACGAACTTCTGACGGTAATGGCTGGCTTAATTCTTGAATAAATTCCAGTTCAGCAATCCATTCATAGGCTTTTACTCGAAAGCCATTCATCCAGTCGAAAATATAGCTGACGCATTGGAATTGTTCCCGGGCCATACTGAAAATCAAATGAAAGCTGAACGATCATTCACCAACCTTTCTCAAAGCGCGGATCCATCGTTTTAGACCCAGTAAAGTGCCGTTTTCAATGACGTCTCGTCGAGGAATTTCCTGAATTGCTATCATGCTATGAGGCTTTGATTTAAACTGCTGGCCGGACGTGTTTCCGTCTACGCGTTCGGAAATCTTTCGAAATAACTTATGAATAATATTCTAATGAGAAAATATGCGAAAAAAACGGTTCATCCCCATTTATACTTGACGGAATGTTTCATTTTGATTTTAATTAAAAAGAAGAAGCAGAATCACAATGAGAATGATGTGAGAGGTTACAAGAATGCTGCCGACTTCGGCTGGTTCAATAACGAGTACAAGGGAAATCTCGGCTCGATCCAGCTTCTCGTCCAGCTCTCGGATCATGTCCGTGGCTTCGACTACGGCTGGATTCCGTTCAAGGAGGCTGCTGTCTTCACCGAGAAAACCTGGCATCCGATTCACATCAACCACCACAAGGGAGACATCTCTCCTGGAGTGATCACAATTAACGGCAAGCAAATCCTCGGAAAAACTGATGTCCGGAACGAGAAGGATTTTGCTGAATTCGGCGGAAAGGAAAACATCCTGGTTGGACCCGCTGCTGCCTCCAACTGCATCATCCTCTGTCGTCGCGCCAAACCGAGATACAAGTTTAACTAGATCCCGAGTTAAATTGGAGCGCATTAAAGCTGGCAAAATGATTGTTCAACTCGCCAAATGCGAACTTCATCTCACAAACCGACGTTATCAATCAGATTTTAGAGTATAGCCGGAAATTTTGCCATAACAAAAGCTAAAATCAAAATTGTTGTTGCCATACTGACTTATGAACTTTTTCAAATAAAAGATAAGATAAGGTGGGTAAACAAGTGAGAATTTCATTTATTATCACATTTGCAAATAAAAGCTTTTTCCAGGAATAAGTAATAGACTTTGAACATTTGAAAGATGCAAATTAATAAAAATAAATTTATTCAAAGAAGAGGTTGGAAGTGCGTTCCAAAACTTGCTAAGTCTTCAGCCTCATGGAAACACTTTGTTAGAATCTTCAATTGACTCTTTAATATATTCCGATCAAGTCAACTAATTTCATTTACAGTGTTCATTTTGAAACCACTTTCTGAGCCCAAAAAAGTAGGAAACATGAAGTGAACCCATATTTATGAAACGCACTGTATAAGAACCATCGAATTAAAAGAGTAACGACTTGCAATTTTTGAATGTCAAGCTAATCATTAAATAACATATTTTCAACAATCGGACTAATATTGAGGAAGAGTTATTAAATGAGATAAAACAGTTATCAAACGTTGGAATAGAACTGAAAGAAAATGAACAAAACTCACTAGTTTCCCATGAAGTTATAAGCGATTTAGATAGTTTCCTTGAATCGTATTGGTTGACAAATTGGAGGATTTATGTAACTTTGGTTTATATCATCATTGCAAGATCTATAATTTATATAGTATCACCATATTTTATGTTGAGGAAAGCAAAAGAAAATAGGCGACCAATTCCGCTTGAAGAAGTTACTTATCAAAATTCGTCTAAAAGGAAAGTAAGCTTAAGTGAGTTCCCATCTATTACTTCGCTAGATAAAGAATAAAGGTCTAATAAATGCCTCTAGTAATCTTTGATGGCAATACTACAAATGATACTGTATTGGATACGAATAATGTCGAAAAATTGGATTGATTAAGGTCGAGAATGATAATATTGGAAATAAAGAAACAGCCGTTACAAAGAAAACTAACCCAAAAAACAAAAAATTAACAAAAGAAAAGAATGACTTTTTAAATTCGCTAAAAGCAGGTTCAGGATTTAAGATAATTCCTTCAAATCCAATTTAACAAAAAGATTGGCATGACTAAATTCGATCAAGTTGTTATTGATATCTACTCATTTTCAGATGATCTCAGTCGGTCTGTGTATTCCTTTATGATAAATGACTTGTCTTGGTTCTATACTAATCGCTACAGCATCCAGCCATAGGCGTTCCCGGCACATCCATTTCCCTCTCCTATATTTTAAACAATATTTACTCAATCCACTAGTGATGCACCGTTAAAAACAGGGCTTTATCAAATAGCCATTTCCTGGCAGTTTCTGACTCTCAGCTCTTCATCATCGCTTATCAGCGATTTTTATATATTTATAAATAAGCAAAGCTTATCTAGAAGAACTCAGATCTTTTATAAATCTTTATTAAAACGTTAAAAGCATTGACAAATTACGACATTACAAATCTTGCAAATGAATTAAAGATTTTAGAGGGGTATTCATGAGGGATACTCTTCCAAGGAGGGTTGATGATGAAGAATGTGGAATAGTAAATTTAGACATAAGTAAAAATACTGGCACTCATTGGGTGTGTTACTATAAAAATAATGAAAGGTGTTATTACTTTGATTCTTTTAGATTGGTTCCTCCATTAGAATTACAGAATTACTTCAATTTTCAGATTGAATTATCAACCTTTCAAATTCAAAAATGTACCCTAAAGTCTGATAGATAACGCCGCCGATAGATAACGCCGGTTTGTGAGATGAAAATTTTAAAATGGTAATTTTTGTGCTGAGTCATGTTTTTCTTGTTTCTTTTATATTTTCGTGATTGACTTTCATTAGATTTTTGCGTTTTTTAAATATATTCTCACACTAGAGTGTTTAGTTATTGCGTCAAGTTTCAATGGCTAAAAGAAGATCTTTTACGGCTGCTTTCAAGCTTCGTGCGGTCAAGTTCGGCTTAGACCATGGAACAGCGTCGGCGGCCAATGAATATGGAGTGACCGAAGGAACAATTAGAGAATGGAAGAGAAATAGAGCTATGTTAGAGCAATTGTTGGCAACGAAGCATGCATGCAGATTTAAGACACCGAAGGTGAAAGCAATCGAGGACGCGTTGCATTTGTGGATCCTGAAGAAGCGGGAGGCCCGAAGAGCTGTGATAGTCAATAATATCAAAGAAGAAGCTTTACGTTTGGCAAAAGAGCCTGGCTATCAAGATTTTATGGCCTCATCCTCTTGGTGTCAGGCCTTCATGAGGAGAAAAAATTGATACAACAGGTTATGGAAAGGCAAATTTTACTGTGGTTCTTTCCGTGACCGCCACCGGTGAAAAATTGAAGCCTCTGATCATTTTCAAGAAGAAACTGATACCAAAAGAACCGTTTCCTCCTAATGTTATCATTCAGACGAATGCTAAGGGATGGATGAATCAAGCCCTCATGGAAACATGGTTACATGAGGTCTGGAATGAGAGAGAGCACTACAACAACAACCCGTCAGAATCCTTATCGATTTTGGACTCTGCACGGTGTCATTTAACCGAAAGCGTTCGCAAGCTTTACCAAAAACATACCAAAGTTGCGGTTATCCCAAGCGGTATAACCAAATTTCTGCAGCCGCTCAACGTTGGCATTAACAAGCCATTTAAGGACAATTTGAAAAAAGGATGGAAGCAGTGGATGAACAACGTAACAAAGGCGCAGTTTACCAAAAGTGGTATCAGAAAAAGGATGAGTTATAGTGAGGCGGCAACGTTAGTAGGCGAGAGTTTCTACTCCATCTCTAAAGACACCATCGTTAACAGCTTCAGAAAGACCCTAGATGAAAATTGGCTTTTTGACGATTTGAACAAGAATTTTGCCAGCATTAATGTTTTCAATGATAATTTAGAAGTCGAATAAAAAATTTAAAAGAGTTTTTGAGGCTTTTTGAAAATTTTCATTTTTTTGAAAAAAAGCGGCGTTATCTATCAGACTTTAGGGTAATACACATTATTGTGGTCAATATTGTTTACTTTTTCTAAAATTAATGGAAAGTATTATTTTAAGGAGATCATGCTATACAGGGTGACTGGTAAGTATTGACGCTAGCAAAATCGGCATAAAATGAAAACTATGCATTGTGGGAATGATTTTATTGATCGAAAACATCGACAATAATGCAAACAACAATATTTATAAAAACTGTTCGAAGTGTCCTCCCTTAGCTTCGGTACAGGCTTGTAAACGTTCTGTGACAGAATCGACCGTGAGCCGCAGGTAATTTATGTCTATATCGTCCCATATTTTTATAAGTTCTTTGCGACGGCAGTCCAAATTAGGTATTTCTTATTCTTAAATTTATCTTCCATCACGCTCCACACCGAAAAATCTAGTGGGTTTAAGTCCGGGCTGTTTGGAGGCCAATGATTCTTGTCCAGGAATCCTGGAAAATTCTGCTTCAAATAAGCTAGCGTAATTTTTGCTCCATGGGCCGGAGCCCAATCCTGTTGGAAGATTATATTGGGGTTTTTCTGCTTCCACTGCATCACAGCATTCTTCAGAATCTCATCTTGATAGACTTGAGCATTGATTTTCACATTTTTCTCTATGAAGACAAGTGGCGTCTTGCCTGTAGCTGATATTCTAGCCCACACCATGACTCCTTTTGGAAATAACGTTTTAATGGACATTCTTCTTTTACGAGAATTCCTCAGAAACGGATTGATCAGTTGGCGATCATTTTGGGAGTTGTGAGCCTTCTCAATAGTGAACATTTTCTCGTCCGACCATAGGATATCAGAGATGCGGCGCATCTTCAGAAGTTCGAGCATTTTCTTACAATTCTTGAGTCTTTTCTGCTTGGCCGAGTCCGATAGATATTGTCCCTTGTAGAAACAATAACTACGAAGACCTAGCGAGTTCTTGGTGATGTTTTGGACACTCCAGCGGGAAATGTCAAGACTTTTTGCAATGGAATTCATGCTTACCCCGTCATTTCTTGAGATCCTCTTTTTGATGATGGAACGAATCCTACGTGTATTTACAGAAGAAGATCGACCGGGTGGCTTTTTCACATCAACATTTCCATTAGCTTCCCATTGCCTGACAATCCTCTGGGCGGTTCTTAGAGGGATTTTTAGCTTGCGAGATATGCTTGTACAAGTCTCGCCAGTCTCCGATAATCTTGCAATAGCTTGTCGATGAATGCAAGGCTTCATGGCTTCTGAAGGCAAACACTACTAGAAAGTAGAGAAAAAGGGTTACAAAATGACATATAACAATAGAGAAGAAATACATAAAAATATAGGAAAATCACAATAAAAAGGACGCGCCAATACTTACCAGCCACCCTGTATTTAATAGGCATTCGCTAAAGCGAATCAGGTCAGAGGCTTGTGTTCCACGAGCTAATGTGTCAATTTTATTCTCTAAAATATGTCTTTTAAACTCTTCCTTGCTGCTATCATCATCATTCAGCGAATTTTATTTGGTTTTTATTGTGTAAATTGTATGCTTTTTAGCTTGAATATCAACCATTGAATAAAATAAGAGAATATTATGATATTTTCATCTAATAATTACAAAAAGTTGGTTATTAATGAATCTTCATCCGTCCCTTCCTGGTTTACCATCTTTTCCATTCGGCCAACCACCTTTTCCTCCTGCACCTCCTCGTCCACCCCATCCGCCATCGCCGCCATCACCACCATCGCCTCCATTTCCATTCGGATCACTAGCGTCTCCACCGTCGCCTCCATTGCCACCATTGGATAGAAATCCTCCATTTCCGCCTCTGCCACCGTCTCCTCCTCTGTCATCACCATCTCCTCCATCGCCTCCAAGTCCGCCGTTGCCCATTAATAGGTAGGCTAAAACTTTGTAGAAATTACACACACTCCTAAAATAAAATAGAATTTCGTTAAAACGATTTTTCATAATAGACATAAAATGTAAAATTAGCACAGAAATTAGCAAAATTGAACTTTTTTATTCATTCACTTGGATATTCCCCCTTTTACTTCGGCTTTAGCACCTCCTTGGTCACAGCCAAACCATCCATGTCCACCATCGCCTCCGTTACCACCACATTTGCCACCATCGCCACCATCGCCTCCATCTCCACCTCCGCCAAATCCTCCATTTCCGCCTCTGCCACCGTCTCCTCCTCTGTCATCACCTTCTCCTCCATCACCTCCATCTCCTCCAATGCCAGCGTTGCCCATTATGTAGGTCGGCTAAAACTTCGTAGAAATTACACATACTCCTCAAATAAAGTAGAATTTCGTTAAAACGATTTTTCATAAGACGTAACGAAATTGTATTATAAGATTCTATTCATGCTAAAACCTTAGACACTTTTTAAAGATTGCGTTGATTGTATACAGATTGTGGTCTTATCATGCTGTTATGGCGGCGGACCTTGATCATTTCTATGGTCGGCAAAAGCCGATCTCCCATTTTTATTGTCAGGTTTTCGTTGAGATGGCATGTTGTAGTTCCAAATACTATGTTTAAAGAAAGACATCCATGAGATGAGTCCGCCATCACCGCCATCTCCACCCTTTCCACCGACACCATTCGCACCATTACTAGCGCCTCCATGTCCTCCATTGCCTCCGAATAATCCGTTCCCTCCACGGCCGCCATTTCCACCAGTGGCTAAAGGATTGTTCGTCTCGCCTCCATTCCCTCCATGACCGCCGGACAGACCTAAATTCGAGGATATATTAGGGAAAATTTTCGAAAAAAAAATACCATCGAATCCATCAGATCCATGTTTACCATCCCTGCTTTGCCTATTGGACGATGACATGTTGAAAAATAAAAGCACGAATCATAAAGGACTTATATAAGAATAGCTATTCATAAAAGTTAAGCCTCACAAAAAGTTTTTTTAGAATACGCATACTCAAAATTGAATCGTTGGAAGGCAAAGCGAGCAAAGGATAAAGTAAGATAAAACGTGGTTAAAATATTAAGTTACTTGCACAAAGTGAAAAAAAAGACTAAATAGAAAGGAGGGGCTACATTGAGACAACCTCCCCACCTCGTTTAGCCGCGCCCCCCAAAGTGCTCGGATATGTTGACCCCCCACCAAAAAGCTTGAGAGTTTAGACAAGTCCCCCACCTGGATGTAGACAAGCCCTCCACTCCTCTATCCTACTTTGGTTTACTTTCAACATTTATTTCATTGTATTTTTCGTTTTTTTCTTGTGCAATTTCTTTGGGTTAAAGTTACTTAAAATTTTAAGAAATGAAATCGATTAGCACCTTAGCAGAATTTTTGAAAGCCTTTCCTGATCAGCATACCCTCATTAGGCAAATGTTGGATGAAGGATTGTTAGTACGACAGTTTCTTTGCCAGGTTTGTGGTAATCCCATGTCTCTACATAAAAGAGGGAATAGCATGGAGATAGTTACAGTTTGTGTATGGTTTTTAAATTGTTTTTAGTGGCGCTGTAGGATTGATAAAATCCGATTGTTCAAATGAGAGGAATCAAAGTTAATTCCTTCTTTGAGCGTGGCTCCTTGGATTTATATCGAGCAGTTAAGCTGCTATACATGTGGACTTTTAATTATAGCTCTGACCAGATTATCAAAGAATTAAAAGTATCAAACACTACTGTAGTTAATTACAAAGGGTTCTTTCGAGAAATCTGTAAAAAGTTAGTTTGCCTATATCTTTGCAGCATTTTCAAAAGAATCGTTTCAACATATCCTAAACTTGGAGCAGCTGGTGATATTGTAGAAAGTGACGAAACAGCTACCCATACACGAAAATATGGAAGAGGAACAATTAGGAGGGAAACAGTTTGGGTGTGTGGAGATTAGTGACTCTTCAAAGCAGTTATATTTAGATCTGTCGCGGAATACAAAAAAAGTGTTCGCCAAGATAGTCTCAAACAGAACCAGTAAAATATTAGTTCCATTACTGCAAAAACATGTTGAAACTGAAAGTACCATTTTCTCAGACATGTGGCCGTCTTACAATAGTCTTTCCAAAATATTTAAGCACCATTATTCAGTCAACCATAGCACGGGCTTCAAAAAGTACTTTTAAGATCAGTTAGTTTTACTTTTAGGCTTTATACCGATGGAACAGAAGTATGTACAAATGGCATAGAGTCATTCTGGTCGCGTCTTAAACATCCCTTAAAAAAGGCTCATGGAACGTCCGATGCTCATCTTGCCGGTTATATCACTGAATCTGTGGTTCGCGAGAACGAGAAAGCTGAGTTTAGAAAGCGTATCTTCCAGTTTTTGAAGGATTTTGTTAATAAGTAATTAAATGTAGCTTTTCTTTAATTTCCGGCTTAGGCTTAGTAGTTGGTTAAATGGAAGGTGGGGAGCTTGTCTAAACTCCCAAGCCTTTTGATGGGGGCCAGTTTACATTTAATTGAACCCCCACCGGTTTTAATTCGAGTTTAATTGGATCCCCCAAAAATGAGTTTAGATAGCCCCCACATAATGGGGTGGGGGGTCAGCGTGTACGTGGGGGGCTTGTTTAAATTTTCGCCGAAACGATAATGCAGAAGTGAGGTTTGAATCAAAACTGAAGAAAAAGGCAGTTATTCAACCTTTTTTATAGCAACCAAGAGCTTGCGGAATTGACCTGTTATCTCGCTTGGTCTCGTTATCGTTATTCTTGATTTTGTGCCTGGCACCAGCTGTTGCCTAAAACTTCCAGTTAGAAATTCACCAAGTGTTTACCAATAAGGGGGTTAAAATTATTGAATTTACTGACTTAAATGACTATAAAGGCTATATTCCAGTCAAAATTAAGACTTATAATGATAACATTTGGTATGTGAATGTCGGTGTAATTACTAATGAAATCAGCTCTAAAACGGATCAAATAAGTAATACAGTGCGTTCCATAAATATGGGTTCACCCCCTAAATTGTCGATATCTTGATCGAGTAAAGCTTTCATGATCTGAGAGTGGTTATATTGTGTTTCTCGCATAAAAATACCCCCGAAAAATTATTTTCAGTCTGTTGCAGCTTATTGGTAAATTTTGACAGGCCAAACATAGATTTTGACTCGTTTCATAAATATGGATTCACTTCATGTTTCCTACTTTTTTGGGCTCAGAAAGTGGTTTCAAAATGAACACTGTAAATGAAATTAGTTGACTTGATCGGAATATATTAATTAAAGAGTCAATTGGAGATTCTAACAAAGTGTTTCCATGAGGCTGAAGACTTAGCAAGTTTTGGAACGCACTTTCAACCTCTTCTTTGAATAAATTTCTTTTTATTCATTTGCATTTTTCAAATGTTCAAAGTCTATTACTTATTCCTGGAAAAAGCTTTTGTTTACAAATATGCTCTTTGAATTCATAACAAGTGATAATAAAATCTTCTCAAATTCTCACTGTTTGCTCATTTTATCTTATCTTTTATTTGAACAAGCTCATGAGACATTTATTTCAACAACAATTTCATTTTAGCTATTGATATGGCAAAATTTCCGGCTATACTCTAAAATCTGATTGATAACGTCGGTTTGTGAGATGAAGTTAGCATTTGGCGAGTTGAACAATCATTTTGCCAGCTTTAATGTTTTCAATGATAATTTAGTAATCGAATAAAAATTTTAAGAGTTTTTGAGGCTAAAAGATTTTTGAAAATTGTCATTTTTTGAAGAAAAAAAAGCGGCGTTATCTATCAGACTTTAGGGTATTTTGAATTATTAATAGAAGCCTCGGTAGTACTTTACCTGGCGACCCCATGACAGTATCCCAAAGCTGAGTATCGCGCGCATTTCGAAATTTTTTTGTGTTATCCTTCTGTTTTTTAAAATTTTCTTTCATTTTTTATGATTATGCTATATATTTTGTGTTTTTTAATGTTTTATAACAAAAAAATAATAGTAATAATAATAATAGACTGACAAAACACTTTACTAGCTATTTTCAATGTTTCTAATATTCTTTTGTGCTGAATAATTAGTGTTTTGGCCAGATGTCTGAGTGATGAGGCCACCCGAAACACAAAATATATAGCATAATCATAAAAAGAATGAAAAAAATCAAGAAAAACAGAAGGATAATAAAAAAATTCAAAATGCGCGCGATACTCAGCTTTGGGATACTGTCATGGGGTCGCCAGGTAAAGTACTACCGAAGCCTCCCCTCTAATATATGTGGCTTTGCCTTAAATTAAATACTGAAGCTAGCGATAAAATAACCGAATTAAAAGCTTCCAAACAAAGTTAGAGGTCGCTAAGGTTTGAATTTCTATACCCTCGTCGTAAAGTCCAGCTATTGTAAAACCAATAGCTGCCATGAGGATGAACAGCTTCATAGAATCGACGAAGAAGAAAATCCAATAGAAAGGAAGCTCAAAACAAAGTTTTTTGTCCTTGGCGCCACTATTGTTTTCTTCGATTGAGTAATAAAATGCGCAAAAAGGTGAATCAATTGCTTCAAAAAGAAATATAAAAGAACAAGAAAATGAGCAGAGAACGGCTAAAAAGCCCTTGTTTCGGGAAAACGAAGACCTACTCCAAGCAAAGAAATTAGCTTTCAAAAGGCGCCAGAAGCTTTGAAAGCAAGAGTTCCTTTCTGGATACGAAAGAGCGCTTCTCTCTCTCTTTGAGAGAGAGGCCAAAGGCTTATGAGTAATAATCTTCATATTGGCGAGGTTCGTCTCACCAGACTTCTGGAGAACTTTTCCATTGGCCGAGAACTGGGCGAGTTCGGTCTTTTTGTCAGCGTAGCCGAGCAGAGGTCCATCAGGAGAGTCGCCCCAGAAGATGGGGAAGGAGTCTCCATAGTAAATGATCTCACGACCATCAGCCTTCGTGAGACGATCCTTGTAGTCGATCTATTCGTACCAGAAGCCCTGGGTGTTGTGGTCTCCGGTGTACTGGAGAACTTGGATCTGTCCTTCAAGCTGTTCCTTGGTCTTGAGCTCGGCGTTCTTGTAGGGGAACGAGCACTCGACGACTCCTCCGTTGTTCCAGCTGTGGCCGTGAATGGGCTTGCCATGCTTGTACCACAGAGCGACATACATGTTCTGTTGAAGGATGACCTTCGCAGGATTCGGCGGGAAGGGAGCTCCAATCGGCTGGAAAGCCCAGGTGTCTTCCTTGGGAGGCGGGTTCTTGGCGACCATCTTCCGGAGAATAAAGAAACCCAATGTGTTTAATCTCGAATCTCCGCTCCTTTTATATTCTTTTCCATCATAGCTTTTCAACTCTAGCTTTATCTCGTCAAGCCCTGTCAACCACTCCCACTTTTCTCTTGTTTACCACATAATAAGAGTAAACCTCATGTAGACAAAAGTAAAAGTGGCATCAAATTATAGCCCATGATCTTCTCTAAAAAAAACAACATCAAATTCACTCACCTTGGAATTAAATTGAAGCTTGAAAAGCTAAAAAGCTCCAAATTGACCAATTTAAACCGAGAAATTTCCAAACTTTGAAGGGCTGCCACTCGGCTAGGTTGGTTTTTCAGCAGCTAATTTTTGTTGAAAACTACTTAGAACTTAATTCTCTATCGAATGACATCAAAGATTTTGCGAAACACTTGGACCAACTAAAAGTCTTCCTTTCTAAGTCCGCCTAAAATTCGAAAGGAAAGCCTTTTATAGAAATTCGAGGAATTGGGACTAGAACTTGAGGGGAAAGTGGACAAAAAATTGAGAGGAAGGGGATGAAAATTCGAGGAGAAATTAGAAGGTGTTCACGGCCGTCAAGGAGAGTTCGACTATTCTGATGTCCAGCCATGGGATAGATGAATGTGAGGCTCTCTGCAATTGACTGGTCATTTTGAAAGGTGTGGACTTGTTGCCATAGAAACAATAGTCGTTGATCTCTCAATATGGTAACTTCTACGTTTTGATAATGCTGCTGTCATCTAATAAGAAGAAATTAAATGTGTGCGGGGCAGTTGCAACTCGATTCCCAGGAGCTTGCCTCAAAGCGGATAGCTTCTCTCTTCATCTCACCTGGCAACTGCCTAAAACTGGGAAGAAATGGTTGAGTCTGTTTGCGAGCTGCTTTGAATTGGTCAATCAGCTCTTCGCCAAGGAATTCTCTTTGACACAATCCTCTCTGAAAGACGTCTTCCATCGATTTGCCCAAGAGATTCCAGATATTGATGGTGCTGACGAGAGCTCAAGTCTAGTAAGTATTCCAATAGTGGCAACGACGACGACATCAAGCAGTTTGATAAGTGCTAAAGCTCCTTCAATCACCAGCAGCAGTGCCAAGGCTCCCTCCCTCTTCTCATCAAACTAGCCTCATAGCTTTAAAACGAATAAAGATGTTTATTACGGAACTTTTTTGAGAAGTTTCCTTTCTTTAGCGAAATAATTTCAAAGAAAGGTTAAGAGCTATAATTTGTGAAAGTTATGAACTCAGGTGGGAAACTTTAAAAGGCATTTGAATTGTATCCATGAGACTCAAAAATTTATTACTACCAAATCTCTTCAATATAATCAAAAACCGAATCAACGCACTCCATTTCCCTGTGAGCTTGGAGCCTAGGAAATTTGATTCCGTCGCTATCTTTCTCTAGATACTCTTTTGTCGGCATCAGGAAATCCAGCTGGTCCCTCCAAAAGTATATTGAGACTTTGTAGCTTGAGTTATTGCAACGCCTCGGTTCGATACGAACAGCAAGAAGGCCTTTTCTGCCTGTTCGACTGGTCAGAATAGCGTTTGAAGTGCCAACCCACTGAAAAATTATTTTTAGGACTTCAACTGATTCTATACCTTAGTTTTTGATCTACAAATGCAAATTTTCTTGTCTACCTCACCATAAAAAGATTGCGTCACAGAGCCAGAGAATGGTGTGTTTTCCAAATAATGCAATATGAAAACCTCAGCAACTTCCGTCCCTTTAATTTCAGTCAGGCCTAGCAACTCGATTAGAGTACTTCTATGAATCGATATCCTCTTAATTTGAATGCACGGGATAAAGAGCTGATCTGCGTAGAAGACCTAAAGATTCATCATTTTGTAACTTTTGGTAAGAGGAGAGGCATAATTGACTAATTCAGAGCCCAGATTCTCTGACTCAAGATAGTCGGTCGTGCTTCCTTTTTGGACAAAGCTTATATAAAAATGTACCTTTGCAACTCTGCCGATGAACTCAAAATAATCTTTAGCGGCTTTGCAATGCTTATAACTTTTAACTTCGTCCACGATTAATAAATTCTCAACCCATCGGGGAATCTCTTGGATGTCTACTAACGCTCCGTTTAGTGGCATAGCTGTGACGATCGTCTTTACGCTTTTCTGAATTCTGATCTAAGTGAATGGAAACTTCTTACGGGAAACGCCTGTAGATGAGAGGTGTTTACGATTTTTGGTTTAAAGATCTCCCAAATCTCAATGGGTGTATGATTCAGGAGGACGGCGTTGGTTCTCCAGCACTGTGTTCTAAGAAAATTCATGTAGTCCTCCAACACTTGCGGGCTCATTAATGAGAGCTGAAGAGTTTCTTTCGTACATTATCGAAACTTACAGAAGACTGGTTTTTTCCGAAGTCCTCTCCTACAATGACTTTTTCGAAAGTAAAACCCGAGAGTCTTCTAGAGGCTTCGGACAGTTTTATTCCAAAGATAGAGCTTGTATTAAAGGTTGCGCAAATTTCGAAGGACATTTCATCCGAAGAGGCGAGTATATCTTCCAAATTCTGAATCTTAAGCTCTTAACCGGGAATGAACTTACTCTGAGTTGCTTAATTATTGTCGGCCATGTCGGGTAGAAGAGACGAGCCGGATCGATGTTTATTCGCCGAAGTTGGATGCCAATAAGCTTTCGATGTCTCTCGGCTATTTGGTCCATCGCTCTGCAGCTCTTTCGCAGTCGAGTGAACGACACAGGATTCATTTTTTGAAGGACGTTTACAATATTAGTCACGCATACGCTTGTAAAAGGGAGATACCAGTTGCTAGGTGGATCTGGGAGCCGGTAATATAGAATATTCGCGGCTTTGTTTGGACTCGAAAATGGCTGCATCGGAAAATGTTCCACGTTAATTTTTCGATAAATAGAATCATACAAGAAAATAGGGCCTTCGGAATCGTCCATGGTCCAAGTGAAGTGGGAAATGGACAAGAAAGAATTAAAATGCCAGCGTTTTATTGATTAAAAGCGGACGCAATTTCCAAGACATTTAAATTCTGTGCGAGCGCTATGCTATTTACAACCAATTTTTATAAATAGGCTAGGCACAGATAGGTAATTAGCAAAAGTACTTGAAAGAAATTTAGATTACTCGCTTTCTTTCAAACCCAGCGATTGATTGGGCGTTCGATGGAATAACCGAGAAGTCAAACTTCTAACTTCCGAACATCTATTCTAAAAGAGTTATTGAAATTTCTCAGTTACCTCACTTTGAGTAAGAAAATACAGTAAAAAAAACAATTAGACGGACATATTTATTTGCATCGAAAGCTCATCAAAATTATGCAATATTCTCTGTCAGACTCATACGCAAACAGTGGGAGAATTGACACGAAACTGGCAGAGATATGGTCAATTGAGAAAGTCATTTCTGGCGTACCATTCGTCTGTAGCCGGCCGGATGATTGTTTTAGCATTCCTGATTATCAGAGATTCTGGAATTACACTCATTTGCATTTCGAACTCCAACAACTCACGAGGTACAGCCCATTGGCATAGGTTGTATTTCTGCCATCATACCAATTTCAGATTCCAGTTGTGGAAGAATGATAGCCAAGTGGAATCTTATAGAAGGCCGAATTTCCCAATGGTTCTAAAATCTCTTTTGTTTGAATTTTGGGACAAAACCTTGGAGAATTTCAACAAATTCCGAATTTTCGAAGGCATTTCTAATTGTTGGAAGATAGTCAGCAGCTGATTGGCAGAGAGAAACAGCTCCTTCGATAGTCGTTGCATCGTAGAGGCTACCGTAATATCGGCTGAAATCTTTTTATTAGCTTCATGGACAACTCAAGAATCAGAGGCAGCTCCATATTTGTATAAAAATGAACAGAGTCCTTTTCTGCATCAAATCTAACCTCATTTTTTCCAAGTTGTACTTCTAAATTATTGTCCCAGAGGTCCAAAACAGAAATGTAACTCTCTAACATGCCCATATCATATTAAAGCCTTCTTTTCAGTGGTGTGCTAAAGAGAGAAGTAGGAGAAGACTTCAATTTTGTTTTCTTTTGTCCTAACAGCGTTTGGATCAACTAGGAAGTCTCCGAGAGTGAAAAAGAAGAAGCGGATGAAGACACAAGGAGCTAGCTGATTTCTTCTTCTTTTCCAATACACTTCCAGTTCCCGCCTCGAACCTAGGAATCAAAGTTTTTCCAGAAGCTGTTAGCCCCACAATAAATGTCTATTTTTAGCTTGACTGGGCCGATTTCCGGGGAATGACGGGCGTTATCAGAGAAAAAGGACGAGAAGACGAGACCCACTTCCGAGGAGACGACACAGCTGACTTCTGGTCATCTGTTTTGAATGTTCTAATTTTTAGGAATTTAATGTTTTCAGCGTAGTCCGTCTTGCTTCTGGCCACTTCGCTAAGCTCTCGAGCCAAGTAGGCAGAGATTGTTTGAAGCTGATTGGAGAGTTCGAAGTGTCGATAAGAGTTGGCTCCTCGGCCTTCGTGAAGATATTCCTTTAGGACGATGTTCTTATTTTTTTTGTCATGTCGTCTTCTATTTTGGATGGAGAGACGTCAACCCCATAGCAGGCGACTCGTTCCGCTCCTTTGTCAAATGCTTTGAGTCATGGGAAGTGTCGTCCTTCTTTGGAGCGAAAGTTACTGCTGAGGGAGAGACAGCGAGATTTGAAGGAGAGGAAGCGAAGCTTTTGGGAGTCGTTGCGGGTTGAATGTGAGGGTTTTTAAGAAGAGAAACGATAGAAATTTTTATGAATCTTCTGGAACTGAAGACGAAAGCGTTTTAGCTGAAAAATGGGCAAAATTGGCTCAAATAAGAGCTAGAAATCATTCCGGGAAAATGAAGGGACGCCATATTGATAGATCTGCTGCTTTACGGAGAAATCCAAACGGGGATAATATTAGAAAATCATGTGAATAACAATAAATCTTCCTTGGAAAATAATTCATTGAAATAGATTCCTTGAGATCACAGAACAAACTGTTTAAAAAAATTTAATCACTGGAGAGGACTGGCTTTCTTCGCTCTCTCTTGCTCCAATTCTCGTTTCAACTTTTCCATATCCTCTACAGCTTTTTTGTAGCGATCTTCAAGGGAAGATGCGCCAGTTGAAGGCAGAACAAAGGAATCCTAAAATAGGACTATAAATCTCTTCATTTTTAGTCAGTCAAGACTCGAGTAAATTTCACTCTTTTGATTTCTCACAATATTTGCTGCCGCCCAACGCTTTATTCCTTACCCTATTTCCTTTATTCAAGTCGTCAAACATTTGTTGTGTGATTTTCAACTTCTGTTCTGCTAGATTCAACAAAAATTCTTCTTCATCTTCCGCCGAAAACTCATCCAAATAAGCTAAGCTATCATCTACTGGCTGTTCCTTCTCCTTTTCTTTAATTTTAGCCGGTTCAGGCTCCTGTGGAGGAGAAGAATGATCCGAAATGTCCTGAAAAATGTGTCCAAATAAATAAACAAATTACCATAAGCTTAGAGTCAACAACTGGAGTATCGAGATTGCTTCTAGGAGTAATTGGATCTTCCATTGCACTGACAAATGAAACATCAGTTGAGGTGGCCATCTCTCGAGTGGTTATACTAGCTGGGGAATAGAACATATCCTCTTTGGGAGTGAATTTCTAAATAACTAATAAATAATCTAAAAAAGAACTCACGGGCTCAACTTTCGGAGTAAACGACGGTCGAAAAGGAGTCACATTTATTGGTTCGACTGGAGTTACTGGACGGGAGATTGGGACGCCAAATTTCTTCAGGAATTCTTTCTAAAAAAACTTTTTTAAGGAAAATACATTTAGATTTTCTACAAAACTGGAAAGGAGAGTAGATTTCTGACAGGAAAAAAGTTAGGTAAAGTACCTTTAATTTCTCATTTTTCTGCATCAATAGCTCCTTTTCTACTCCATTAGCGTTTTCACTCCATTTCTTGTTAACCTATTGGCGTTCATATATGATAATAGATGGTCGAACCTCATAAATTTGAGCCATTGTTTCCCTGGTAAGATTCTCAAATTGCTGAAGAGTCTCAACAGCTGCTCTATACTCGCCCTTTTCTGCTAGATTTCTTCCCAAATAGCGGGAGATCTCCTGATGGATTCTGTCTTCCTCTTCTACCGTAGTATTTGAACTAATGGAATCATCCCATTTCAGACGGAATAAATGATCCCGAGGATTTTCCACAAAACTAGAAAGGTGAATAGATTTGATTGGTGAAAAAACTCACCCAACGATATTTTTGAGGATACTTGTAGAAAGAGAGATTCTTCCTTTTTCTAATATTTATTGCGTAGCGTGAGGGACCCTATATACTAATCTATGTTGTGGTAGAAAGTTAGTCATCCCGATAGAGGGCCAGTCACCCCGACAGACAAAACATTTCCTCCACTACTGTAGCTAGTTTTTTTCTCCCCACAGCTATTCTATTCGCTTCTTCCGCGACAATACTGTTGGCATAAAGAAGAATCCACTCTTCGGGAAACTCTTTCTCCTTGATAAATTTGAAAACGCCATAGAGAAGGCGAACATTCCTTATGGTTTTGTGCATCCTAACTACTCTAATTACTGTGGAAATCCGCAACTGGTCTTCTACTTTGATTTGGCTGAAAGAATATGAGCTTAAATCTTAGGAAAAGCCTCACATTGGATTGGTAACAAGAAGAGCTATTGATTTCCAGTGGGCAATTTGTTCAGGAGTGAAGGATAGCCTCGAAACTACTTCTGTCTTTGATTGGCAAATCAAGGACCACTGTGTAAGCCATTCCAAGAAAATCTAAAAGTATTTAATAGAGGATGCAAAAAGCCTTTCATACTGCAAAATCGGTAGAAGTGAAGCCCCTATAATTGGAGGAATTGAATCTTCCTTCTGTCGGAGAAATGGGTAATCCTTGGACGAAGTGTTGAAAAAAGCGGACTGAAAGAGGCTTTATTATTTGTAAGAAACTTACAGGCATCGAATTCAAAGTAGTCGACTTTGGAAATGGATCGTCTTATGACCATTGTGCAGAGATGGAGGACTTTTTCGTGGCCAATCATTGGACGGAGGACTGAAAGAAAATAAACATCTTATTTTTTCACTCAAAAAATGTAAACTCACGATCTGCCAATTTCTCTGGTAGTTCCTCATCGATTTCTAATGAAAATCCATCAGAAATATCTCTAGCCACTTGATAAATGTCTTCTCTCAATCGTCTGATGGCTCCATCTTTTGGGATAACAGCTCTGACTATTCTACTCCCCAACTCCGGATCATTCCAAGATTGCTGATCCAAGTCATCAAAAGTGCTTAGAAATAAAGTCAATGAATCTAAAAAGAGCATAATGCCCTAGAATGTAGCTAACCTAAGGCTAATAGAGCTGACCAGGCAGCAATGTCACCATCTTTTTGACCAAATTTATCCAAGTTGGCGTATTGATAAGAGAGGGTGAAAAGTATTGGGACTAGATCTGCCTGAAGGAATTAATTTTTTCTTTAAATATTTTTGAAATTTTCCTATTTTCTGTTGTTTTACAAAATTTTAGAGAACAGTGAGCTCTATAAGGTTGAAAAGTGTCGACATTGTTTTCAAAAAATAATTTAATTCAGGACTAAGAAAAAAGTAAATTTAGAAAAAAATGCCTGCATGGAAACGGGGAAGTCTGTATCAGTAGTATATGGAGCATCTACAGGCTCTTTAACGAAGGGCTAATTTTCAACAGCTGATTGTCCAACTTCGATGATGTGGAGCTTTCCTTCGGCTTGATTCTTCTCCATGAAGCAGAATAGATTCGATGAGCTGGTCTTGCTGCTGAATTTGAATCGAATAAAGCAGCCTATATATCCTTCGAATAGCTGGCATACTCTTGTCTTCATATCATAGAGCTCCATCTTACCGATATTTAGATAATCCTGAAAATGTTCCATTACTACTTTTTTAGAACTAAGTGTTTCAAACTTGCCTTAATAGAAATGGCGATTGCTACTAGCGATTTTGATTTAAATTTAGCTTTATAATCGATAATTTTTGAGCCAGACAACGACTTGAAGCGATTGAAAATTTTCTGTGGAGCGGAATCTCCTAAACTAATATTAAAAATATAACAACATGCTTACCGTCCATAGTCCAATGGCAGACAGCCGTGCGACTAACGAGAGCAATTGTCTGCTCATTTATCCACCTCCAAAAAATAACTTCTTCCACATTTTGATGAGACTTGACTTTTGACTCCTATTCAACATCAAAGATTCGGAGATCCTTGCCGGCTGAAAAAAATTTTTAAAAGGGAAAACTACTCTTACCTGTAGATGCTCTTGGAATTTGATGAGCAGTGCCATGATGGAGCGTGCTAAGGACGTCTAGCCTGAAAAAACTTACTTATATCAAGTTCATGGGGGAGGGATCGACGAAGAAGAAAATGAGCAGAGAAAGGCTAAAAAGCCTGTGAGAAAAGAAGCCTCGAGAAAGCGAAGAGCTACTCCAAGCAAAGAAATTAGCTTTCAAAAGGCGCCAGAAGCTTTGAAAGCAAGAGTTCCTTTCTGGACACGAAAGAGCGCTTCTCTCTCTCAAAGAGAGAGAGAGGCCAAAGGCTTATGGGTAATAATCTTCATATTGGCGAGGTTCGTCTCACCAGACTTCTGGAGAACTTTTCCATTGGCCGAGAACTGGGCGAGTCCAGTCTATTTGCCAGCGTAGCCGAGCAGAGGTCCATCAGGAGAGTCGCCCCAGAAGATGGGGAAGGAGTCTCCACAGTAAATGATCTCACGACCATCAGCCTTCGTGAGATGATCCTTGTAGTCGATCTATTCGTACCAGAAGCCCTGGGTGTTGTGGTCTCCGGTGTACTGGAGAACTTGGATCTGTCCTTCAAGCTGTTCTTTAGTCTTGAGCTCGGCGTTCTTGTAGGGGAACGAGCACTCGACGACTCCTCCGTTGTTCCAGCTGCGGCCGTGGATGGGCTTGCCATGCTTGTACCACAGAGCGACATACATGTTCTGTTGAAGGATGACCTTCGCAGGATTCGGCGGGAAGGGAGCTCCGATCGGCTGGAAAGCCCAGGTGTCTTCCTTGGGAGGCGGGTTCTTGGCGACCATCTTCCGGAGAATAAAGAAACCAAATGTGTTTAATCTCGAATCTCCGCTCCTTTTATATTCTTTTCCATCATAGCTTTTCAACCCTAGCTTTATCTCGTCAAGCCCTGTCAACCACTCCCACTTTTCTCTTGTTTACCACATAATAAGAGTAAACCTCATGTAAACAAAAGTAAAAGTGGCATCAAATTATAGCCCATGATCTTCTCTAAAAAACAACATCAAATTCATTCACCTTAGAATTAAATTGAAGCTTCACATTGATCAATTTCCTGCGAGGTGTCTTCAATTTTCTTGTTTTTTCAACACAATTCGTTTCTTTTGCTTGAAAAATCGCAGTAAACGTTGAAATTAGATAAAAAAATAGTCCTAAAATTGATTCCAGCAGTTAATTTTAGGTCAGAATGATTTTCCTCCCAGATAGTGTCAATTTCCTCCTCTATTGACTAAAAAATATGATTAGGCTCGCTTTTTATCAAAAAATAAAGTTAAAAGCCAATTTCCTATGCTGAATTTGGTATGCAAGAGTAATTTCGATTCAAACTATAGAGACGTTGAGTCAGAAACTTCCGGTCAGCCGCTTTATTAGTATTCACTCTCTGCTTGCTGACTCAATCGCGCCCGTTTCTTTTTTATAGGCAGAGTTTTCAATCGTATACGCCTCTTTATAACCACGTCGCATTTTATGCCCAAGCCGCGTCAAAATAACGATCGCGATGCTCCTAAAAAGCGATCCTATTTGTCTCTTATCCTTTCAAATATAAAGAATATCCCGCTCAATAATGCTTTAACTTTCAGAAAAATGGCCAATATGATGATTGCTCATGGTGACCACAGTAGAAGTGTAGACTGTAATAGGATTAGAGGAGTTTGGATGGTAAAGGTATGTTCCATTTTATTTTATTTGGCATAATCATTTCAGGTTCCTCGTTATTTATCCGAGCTATGGGAAGCAAATGAGGGACAAGTAGTAGGAACTATTTCAGCTCCACCGAATTGTACAAATCAGACCACGGTGAGCTTAGAGCTACTTTTTGATTTATTTATTTAGTTACAACTTAAATCCCATCCAAGATTAAGCCAAACGTATGCCGCTTTAGCTGAACGTACGCCTGAATTATCTCATTTAAGACAAGGTGAGTGATTTTTTATAGTTAAATCGGGGTATTTTAGCACCTGAAACTCATAAAATCATTATAAACGAAACAATTGGACAAGATATGGTTGTATTGACGGAAGACAAAAGTGAACTTCGAGAGGATGCTGATATACTTACGGGAAGACTTAAAATTACCGCAAAGATCAAAAGAAAATGTGACTGTCGTCCAGATGATAATAAGTATATGCGAATGAAAATGGAACAGTTACAAAAAAGCCAGCAGCCTAAAAATTATATCCGACAGCTTGATCGAGTAAGCTCTTTTCTCTTTATATTTTAGTTGGGTTTAAGGCAGCTATTAAATTCAAGCCAATATCTAATCATGCAGAAGAGGCGGTACATGCTAAGCTGAAAAAAGACGGTAACAAACTTGCACGCCACAATGTGGATTTCGTTAGGAATGCTTTATTCAAAGCATTCGAAAAGCATCAATATTATCGGTGAGTTCTTTTATTATGTTTTTTAGGCTTTCATTAACATTTATAGCCTTCTTGATCTGCAAGCCTTACTCCAGCAACCCGCAGGTTTTATCAAAGAGATTCTCTTGGAAATCGGCACCTACAATACTTCATTTCCCCATAAGAACATGTGGGAATTAAAGCCGGAATATCGTCATTATTCAGCTAGTTAAGTAATTGTCTTGTTATATAAAATCATTCTGCTCAGAATAATTCTTTTTTTTGTCGTTATATTTCAGTTCAATGTTTTTAGCTCTAAAAGAGCAATTAAGCAATCCTTTCTTGAGGAGAAAGTGCTAATAATTTATTGCTTGCGAATTGCACAAAAAAAGAACTTTTGATGTCATGTGGGGTTAGACTCTCTTATTCCTGGAGCAGAAGATGACCGAAACGGCGGCCATTGTGCCTAGCATGATGGAGAAGATGCAGAGAGCGACGAGGGCTGACATGGTGTGGTAGGACATGCAGACGCCGTCGACGATGAGATGCTCCTGGTTGGGGGCGACCAGAGCAGCAGCGCGGGGGATTCCCGGTAATTCGCCGTCCAACACATCCAAAGTGTTTAATTCGGCTCGAACATCCAGGATTTGCTCAGCCTCCGTGGATCTAGAAATGCCTCATTTTGAGGGCTACTATAGCCAGCAACTTTTTCTCCGAGTTTCGCGTATTTTTTTAAAGGATTTTCGATATTCTACAATCTTGTAGCTCTTGATCTCTCAAAAAATAGAAGAAAATCAAATTCAGCTATTCTAAATTCTTGAAGCTTGAGACATGACCGCTTGGCGCAACGGTAGCGCGTCCGACTCCAGATCGGAAGGTTGAGTGTTCAAATCACTCAGTGGTCAGATATTTTTGCTTTTTTTGCCGAATCGTAAAGAATTGCAGCTAAAAAATGTCGCGAGAAGGGTGAAAAACATGCGGGATTGAAAAGTACAGTAATTCGTTACCTTTTGCGCAAAACGCGGAAGAAGGAGGCCTGAGTGGCGTTGTGGTTCTGCTTCAAAGCTCCAAAACCTTGTGGCTCAGCGCATTGAGGCCGAGGGCATTCCGAATTCGGCTCCTTGATGCTGATGCTGATCTGGCATTGGTAGAACAGCTGCGATCTATCGGCATATTTATAAACGTGGGCTTCCTGGAATTCGTTTGGTTTTCTTGATTAAACAGCCCAAATGCGATAGATTTGGACATTTTTTAAGGCTAATTTTGATAGCGTGAATCGATTTTTCAGGTTATTTTACCCCTAGATAAGCTAAAAAGTTGGTTGATTGATTCTCTCACCTGGCCAGCCATGAGATCAGTTGGATATTCCAAATTGTTCAATAAGAATCGATCCA
The DNA here is from genome assembly GCA_932521405.1 of Oscheius sp. JU1382. Taxonomy (NCBI): domain Eukaryota; kingdom Metazoa; phylum Nematoda; class Chromadorea; order Rhabditida; family Rhabditidae; genus Oscheius; species Oscheius sp. JU1382. Next base: position 783,835 of record OW051476.1, read on the forward strand.
ATGCACAGCCATCCTCATCCAGAATTTGGACAGTATCGCCATTTCCATCATCGACAGTGCAGGAGTGAACCACAGCGCAGAAAGTGTCCTGAGTCTCGGAATCGCAGGTCCACTTGTGATAAATTTGCTGGCCAATTGTGGCGAATTGAACCGGCTCTCCAGTTGGTCCTCCATTCAGCAATTCGTATTTACAGATCGGCATGGGGACCACTTGCGTCTGGAAGACGGTCGTCAAATCGGAGACTTCGATCTGCGTAGAGACGGTCTTATCAGCCTCCATGTAGAAGCATTGGATGCGATAGGCCCTAAAAATCTCATATTTATTGGAGCTATTAGCCATAACAAATTTGTTTTCATAATGTAATGGTTAATTTTTGAATTCCTAGACTAAATTAACCTGCTAAAATTAATTTTTCAGGTAATTTTCAGCCTAAAAACAGTCAAAAATCGAATAAATTTTCTATTTCAGCCATGATTGTGGCTCAAAAAATTCTTTTTTTGGCCTAATTTTAACCGCTAGAAGCGCTTTTTGTCCATTTTTTATATTGCCTACCTATCGACTTTGGTTACGAATTGAGGATGGAAGCTGACTACAACTGTGGTTGAGACAAAGACTCCTCTAGGGTTGAGGGAACGCGTCCTGGCCACATTGCAAGTGTCGAAGGCGAGCTCGATTCCAGCCACCTAGGCGAGTTCTTAGACAAACAAAATGATAGAAACTTGCTTGGCGTCCTCCTTCGTCGTTCCTACACTCCTTCTGATCAAAGAGCCCTTTGACATAGACGTGACCCTGGAATGGATTCCTGGTGTTGAAGTTGACTGTGATTGAGGTTGGGCCGCATTCAATCTCGGGCTCTCCTTCAACTCCGTTATCTACTGGGATGGCGGAGACGAGCAGCGGCGCCAGAAGAACTACAAAAACTACCCGCGGCATCTGTAAAATTCGATGTTCTATCTTCAAATTAGGAGAGAAAGTGTACGCGGAAAATTATTATTTTTAGACGAATTATTTAAATTTTTATGAGTAGAATAGAACAAAAAATTGAAACATTAATGCCTCCTCATCTTTAAACTCCTCGACTTTTTAGAAGAAATTCCAATTCTTTTGAATTAAAAAAGCTTCAAAACATCAAAATCTTTAAAAAGTGAAAAATGATTGCTTCAAGCCTATAATAATTCTTAAAATGGGTCCTACAGGGGAAAATTCTAATGTTGTTTTTAATTGGAATGACGTTCTACAAAGTTGGAGCCATTGATCTCCTCTACAACTTTGTAGAACATTGAAAATCCTAGAAATTGCTGAAAATTGGAGAAAAATGGCCAACTCCCTCGCGATAATTTAAAAATGTGGGGAAATTCGCGTGGCGCGCCTTTCTTAGAGCAGGTGGTTACGGTAGTTCTGAAGGGAGAGAGAGTTTTAAAAAGACGGCGGAAGACTCAAAGCTGATTAGAATATCCGGTCAGAAGTCTCTCCAGCTTTCCAGCTTTATAGGGTCGAGTTGAGAGGTGGCGCCGCCCACCAGGCTGGACAACCCGCTCCCGTGGATTATTATGCGCAAAAAGAGCGAAATGGCATTGGAATAAGCTTGTCGGGACCGTTAAAGGAGACCTCCCTGGGCAGTTGGAAAAACTCCAAAACTTGAACGGAGTCTTCCTCATTTCAGTCAGTGGATAGGCTGACTGGGTGAGGGGAGGGACTTCTTTTTGAATTGGCCATATCTCAGCTGGATCTTAGCCAAATGTTATCTTTTTCGGCTCATTTGATAGCTAAAGTCGCGGAGAAAAAGATTGCAAGATATTCAAAATTACAAAAATTGCTTTTTCGAGGAGAAATTAGGCTGATTTTGGGCGATTTTCTCTATTTTTTTTTTTAAATTGACCATATCCCAGCTAATTTTCGTCCAAATCGATAGATTTTTAGCTTATTTGAGAGTTAAAAACTTGTAGAAAAAAGTTGCAAAACAATAAAATAGCTAAAAATTTATCCTAGGAGAAGAAATAATAGCCATATTCCCCGCGAGATTTTGATCAAATTTTAGTTTCGCTAGCTCATTTTATAGAGGAAACTCGAGATCAAATGCTACTTGAATTGAATAAAATCGAAGCCTCCTTTTAGTCTCTGGATGGCTTATCAGATCGGCCGTGGATTTTGATGTCTTCTCGACTTAATTTATAGCCAAACAGCACTATTCGATGAAATCAGGGGGAAGGATCGATCTCTCCAGGGGTCGAAACAGTTTCTTTTTGGTTTCGCGAGGAACATAAAATGCGATTACTCGGTTTGGAATTTATTTAGAGCCAAAAATATCTATTTTGTTTGAAAGTTGGGTCAAAAGGAGCCCTAGCATTCTAAATCGAAGTCATTTTTGTCTTCTCCTTGGCTAAAAACACGAGCAATGTTGATTGTTTTAGTTTTGGAATAAATTGCCTGTAAGGAACACAAAATAATTATACTCAAAGAGTTTTTTTGAAGATATTTTTGACTAGTTTTGAATATTCCTGGGGGTAAAAAGATTCGAAGAATCGATTTCTGCTATCAAAATTAGACTCAAATGCTCAAAACTAAAAGTTTTTAGTCATTTTAAGGAGCAACTATGACTCGATTTCGAATAATTTTTAGTATTTTTTGGGAAAAACAATTCGAAAAATCTATTCACGTTGTTGAAATTAGCCTAGGAAGTTTTAAAAAAATAAATAATTTGAGCCGAAAAGTGGATAAACCTCAATAAAAGCTTTCGAATTCGCTGAATTCTGTCCATTTTGACTGATCCAGGGGTAAAATAGCCTGAAAAATCTATTCCCGCTATCAAAATTAGGCTAGGAAGTCATATTTTCTGGCGGCAAGAGGCAGTTGGCTGACTCATCTCGCCCTCGAAGAGATGACGCGACTCCCCCTTCCTGGCCATAAATCTCCCAGAAACAATCGTGTCTTGCTTGTGGCGTAACCGCCCCTCCTCCTTCTGTCTTTGGAGACGGGTTGCCCCCCAGCATTAGCATACGGGCAGATCCGGAGAGATACCGCAAAACCGGCACTTGCGACATTCTCCACTCTTTATATCAAAACAAATGCCAATCGGTCATTTTTCGGAGATGAGAGGGGATAACTCGTCGATTTATTGCACAACTTTTTTGGGGCGAAATTTTAATCAGCTCAAGGGGAGAAGCGGAGACTCTTCGGCCGGAGGAGAATCAAACCTGAAATTTGGCGATAAACGATTGGATTCACGCTTAAAATGACCTCCTAGGTTAATTTTGATAGCGGAAATCGAATTTTTAGACTATTTTATCCATAAATCAATCAAAAATGAGCAGAATTGGATCCAGAAATGAAGCTAGGAAGTTAGTTTACTATGGCTTCTTCACTTTTGGATCGAACTATTGACTTCCTAGGCTAATTTTAATTGCGGGAATCGACTTTTTCTTGGTCATTTTATTCAAGAAACTCGAGTCTTTAAACTAATTTTTGTTCCTTCCGGGCTATTAATTCCATAACTAAAACAATAAATCAGTTTGAAATCTTCTTTTAAGTGCAAAAAATGACGCAAAATTGAGTCAAACTTGACTAATGTTGATAGGGAAAATCGATTTTTTTGGGTTATTTTAGCCCAAAATTTTTTTTTAAAACCAAGAAACTAACCTAGAAGAAAGCCAGAGATGAGGAGGAAGACCCCACTTGTAGCCAAAACTGACGCCATTAAAGGCGAGAGGCAGATATTTCGTCGAGAAACCGGCAAAATTGAGCCGATTGGTGGAACTTCTTGGCTCAAAAGATCGTCATTTTTCTGCAAAATTTTCGGTTCATTTTTAGTCGATTTGCCCACCTCCACCTTTTCTGAAATCTCCATAGTGTTAATCTCCGTCCTGACATCCAGCGTGTTCTCTCCTCCCCAAATCGCTCGCCTATTCCTTCTCAAACTCTTCCCAGTTTGATTTGTCGGTTTTTCCTCGCCGATGCCAGCTCCCCCACCTCCAGTCACTCCTTTAGCGCTGATCGCTCCAAATCCTTCAGGCTCGGGGCATTGGGGCCGGGGACACTCTTGATTCGGCTCCTGCTTGAATCGAATTTCGAAGAAATTCCCCACTTACTTTGATGGTTATGCTGATCTGACACTGATAGAAGAGTTGGGCTCTATCCGCATATTTATAGACGTGGGCTTCCTGCAAAAATTGATGAGTCAAAAATATAGCTAAAATGACTCATAAATCTACATAAAAGCTAATTTATCTTTGCGTTTAATTTCAATGATTACTATAACTTAAAAATGAGCAACTTTTCGAGATTTTTAGTTATTTTCAAGACTTTTGATGTTCTACAAAGTTTTGTAGAGCCGCCTGATTTTATTTTGAAAGTTGGTTGTGACTTACCTGGCCAGCCATGAGATCTGTTGGATATTCCAAATTGTTCAGCAAAAAGCGATCCAACGCACAGCCGTCGTCATTCAAGATTTGAACTGTATCGCCATTTCCATCGTCGACTGTGCAGGAGTGGACCACAGCGCAGAAAGTATCTGTTGTTTCTGATTCGCACGTCCATTTGTGGTAAACCTGGAAGAGCATTTTTTTTGCTGATTTATTGTTTTAGTTTTGGAATAAATTGTCTAGAAAGAACAAAAAGTAATCAATAGTTTCGAGGTTTAATTATTTTGACCATTTCTGGAGTAAAATGGTCAAGGTGATTGATTCAAAATTAAATGCTGATTTGAGTCAGAAGCGAAGGATAAACAGAGCAAAAGCTACAGTAACCTAATTTCCTTCAAATCTTAAATTAATTTATTGTTTTAGTTATGGAATTAATAGCCCGGAAGGAACAAAAATTCGTTTGAAGTTCCGAGTTTCTTGGGTAAAATGACTAAGAAAAATTCGATTTCCGCTATCAAAATTAACCTAGGAGGTCATCTTTTTAAATGAGAATTTTCTCCCAAAATCCGCTACCTGCTGGCCAATTGTAGCAAATTGAACGGGATTACCAGTGGGCCCTCCGTCCAATATCTCATATCGACAGATAGGCATCGGAACCACCTGAAAAGAACAACTCTCAATCTTGTGTCATTCATCTCGGCTGGGATTCAAGGTCGCCTATTCCGGTCCTCATAACGAGATCGGACAGCCAGATTCTTCGACTGACCGCTGTCTGGAAGGCCGTCGTCAGCTCGGAGACTTCAAGATTCTGGGAGACGGTCTTGTCAGCCTCCATGTAGAAGCACTGAACTCGATAGGCTCTGGAAGAAATGTTTGGTAACGATCATCAGAATCGAGTAATAGACGGCGCTTATAAACGCTGGATAAAAAAATGGATTCATCATCAGCGAATAGACACACTCTAAAAATTATATAAAAACCCCAGAGACCTTCTTTCAAAATCCGAACATTTTTTGTGACCAACCCCAACCAAGACATCGAAGGCTTTATAGACTTTACAAGATGGGGCTGCGCCACCTTTAGCGGCGTTTAATTTTAAGCATTGAACCTAAACTTTAACTTCCTGCGATTTGCAAATAGAATTAGTATATTGATGGCGATTTTGGTTCTGAAAAAAAAACCCTGGGTTCTTCATCTCTTCCCGTTCAAGTTTTAGGCCCCTTCCCTCTCAATTTTTTGTCCCCTTTCCCCTCAAGTTTTAGTCGCAATTTCTCGAATTTCCATAAAAAGGTTTTCCTTTCAAATTTTAGGCGGATTTAGGCATTTTGCCTGAAATTGAGGAATAATGATGGCCTACCGATCAACTTTAGTGACGAATTGAGGATGAAAGCTGATGACGATGGTCGCCGAGACGTAGACCCCTCTGGGATTGAGGGAACGCGTCCTGGCCACATTGCAAGTGTCGAATGGAAGCTCAATCCCCGCCACCTGTAGGAAACAAATAATTTTTTAAAGGGTTAGGCAATTAGCTGGCTACTATATACATTATTGGGATTAGCAGGGGGTTAGATTCAAACCAAAAGACTCCGAGATGAGCGGAAGAGAAAGGGAAAAGCTGTCACATAAGAGGCAGCGCCCCCAGAGACTGCTCCAGCGCCTTCTGGAAACTGTAAAAAAGGATCTCTAATCTCGAATAAAAAAGGGGCTTTTCCATCCTATTTTCAGTTTATTTTAATCAATCTTTTCATAAAAATGGTCAATTTAAAGCTCTTTTGATGGAACAGTTTTCAGCTCTTTTGCACTTTGGCCGGTCAAAGTGCAAAAGAGCCTAATTTTCAACCTTTTTCCATAAAAATGATCTTTTAATCAAAGTTGGAGAAATCTATTTTATCAATCAATACCAAAGAAAAAGACCTATTCATTATAATTTTTGAATCCACAGCCGCTATCTTATCAATTTTTTTAGTTTTCTCGTAGTCTTTAAGAGCAGCGAGGAATTGAAAAACATTGGATCGATTTGTATATATAAAAAGCTCACCTGCCTCCCTCCTTCATCACTCCTGCATCCAGTTTGATCGAACAGCCCTTTGACATAGACGTGGCCTTGGAAGACATTCCTCGTGTTGAAGTTGACTGTGATTGAGGTCGGACCGCACTCAATCTCGGGCTCTCCTTCGACTCCGTTATCTACTGGGATTGCAGCTGCCAAGGGGAGAATAAAAATTAGATTGAAAACTCCCATCTTTGATTTCATTTTGCTTTTAAAAAAGCCTGAAAAGTGGTGGCATTCATTCATACTATTTGGTATTTGATAAAAATATAAAATTGAGAGAAGAAAAATCTCTCATTCGATTTTTTTTAAAGCCGCTGAAAAAAAGATATAAAAATACTGAATGTTCAGCATAAATCTCCAAGAAATTCAGCAAATTTGATGAGAAAATGTTTAATTTTTAGTAGGAAAAGCAGAAAATGGAGGCCGGAGGCCAAAAGAGTTGAATCCCGTTGCATTTTTGATAGAAAACCTGATCAAATCAATTTTTTTTTAAGAAGGAAGCGATCAAGAAAAATTTCATTTTGCTCGAAAAGAGCAAAGTTCGCTTTTTTGAGGAAAATCAGCCAATTCGTTTCAATTTGATTTGAAAAACCTTGAAAAAAGGTGCTGAAGATTTGGACCCTAAAAACAGAACAAAAAACCTCCATTTTTATTAGAAAAATCCAAGAAAATCAGCAAATCAGATGAAAATGTCTAATTTTTAGTTGAAAAAGCGAGAATAAATGGAGACTGGAGACCAAAAGAGTGGAATCCCGAGAAATGGCCGCTTATAAGCGACGACGACGAGCCACTTGTATCCCCGCGAATTGGCTAGGCTATCTCCCCTCTCGGCAGAAAAGCAAGAGGGATGGAGTGGTTATCACTGAACTGGTTGTCACTTCTTGTTCTGGTTGCGATGTTCGCTGGTCGCCCGACGCCGGCTCAAAATCTTCGGGAAACGGTACGCGGAGGAGGAGGAGGACATCGCTGAAATTAGTTGATTCTATTAGTTTTGTTTCACGAATTGCTTATAACCTCATCCTGAAGGATAAATTAATCAATTTGAATGCTTATGTTGTGTATTGATCTAATCCCTTGGGAATTAGGGTATTCTATATTATTTGTGCCATATAACAAGGTTGTTTGTATTCCGCTCTGTCTTTGTATAATTAGCCATTAATACGGACACAACAATTTCCTCGCTAGACGTTTTTAGATGCTGGGAGAGAATGATAAAACGTATTTAAAAAAGCTCCCAGAGGACCAGAATCGCTCATTTTAGCTTAGGATAAAATGAAATTGGTCTAGGTTTTGAATGCGAATTTTACCGAAATCTGGGCTTTTTTTGGACAGACTATTGCAACTTGTAGAAGAGATCAAGCTCTACAACTCCTTTATAATTTATCAGCCATTTCAGCCATATTTTTGACTGATCTGGAGGGTAAAATAGCTTGAAAAATCGATCCCCGCTCTTACAATTAGGCTAGAAACCCCAACAGAAAACAGAAAAATGGCTCATTTTTAGGGCGATAGTAGCCCAGAAAAATGTACTGCTATAGATCCCCATTTAATAGATTTTTCCTCAATTCTCTGGTGGTCAATTTATGTTTTGCAAAGTTTTAGAGATCAAATACAATACAAGATTTCAATCGAAAATTATAAAAATCGCTTCAAATCAGAGCACAAAAATGGCTAATTTTATATTTTAACAAAATAATTAAATAACTGGTTTTTAGTTAGTTTCAGAATCTATTTAAAACTAATTTGAATCATTAAAGAAGGTACCCAGTCTATTTAATCAAAATATAAATAGAATCCTTCCGTGTCATCCTGTCCGTTCGTGGCCTTTTTATAAATCCGGTCAAATCCTTTTTTCTTTATTTTTTTAGGGGAGCGGTCGTTTTTTTTTCTAATTTTCAGAAAATTTCGGGAGAAGTCCCAGATAAAATTCGGTAGAAAGTCAGGTCGAAAGGGGTAAAGTCTTAGGGACTCACTGATAAGCTATGGGATTTGGAAGCGTCAGGTTTCTATAAAAACGTATTTAGGTTCGGGCTGACTACTTTATAAAAGTAGTGATATCTTTTTTCTGACTCTATAAAAGCTAGGGAATTCTTTTGCTCTTCTTGAAATAGCAACCTAAATCGGCTCATAAGATATAGATCGTTGAGTTTATAGGGGTGCCCCCTCCCCTCGCAATTTTAGACTTCCTTGAGCAAATTAGTACGATTTTAAGCTATCACCAGCCCTAGCGACAATGAATATGGGTCCTTGAGGAAAAAGTCCCAGATAAAATTTGAGAGGAACGGAGCCTAAAATTAGAAGAGAAAGGGGCCTAAAATTTGTAAAGAAGTTTCACAATGCGAAAAAATTGGGAGGACCTTCAAAGAGCCGCCAGAGGCGGCGCAGTCCACTTGTATATCAATAATCCTGAGGGAAATTAATTAAAATTCAAGAGAAATTTAAAATGTAGTGAAGAATACTGCTAAAAATCAATGGAAAAACCCTGGATTTACCTCTCTCCTCAGAGGGATAAAACCCATCCGGTCCCAGCGTTTCAAATTCCTCTTCTTCCACTGTATTTGGAGTGAAAGGCTCCTTAATCAAATTTTTTAAATGGAAAAGCCGCTAAATTTACCGTATTATCTAGCGAAGATTGCTTATTCTTGTAACCTCGACGATTTGGATCCAAGGGAGGGAGGGTCTCGATCCGATTCTGAAATGAGGCTACTTCTTGAACGACTCAAAACTAATATCACCTGTTTTTTGGGTCGCAAAACGTTGGATAATTTCTCGGTGAGAGTTGAGACAGCTTTTTGGGCGAAGTTCTTCTGCTCAGGCGGCTTCTCGCTCTCAACAATGGGCAGAGAATTCGCGGAAATAGTCCTCTGACGAACCATTTCCAGGTGCCTCGGTTGTTGTTTTGGCGCTTGTTGGCTTCAACGTCACTTTATAATTAGAGCCTTCGAGGGAGAGAGATTTCACTAAGTGAACATCGCGAAAAGACTCGGTCAAAACAGTATCATTATGGGGAAAAGATCAGGCTCAAATTTCATTGCAAAAACCGCCATTTTAGGTTAATTTTAACCGAAGAATTTGGATTTTTCGCTTATTTTACGCCCCAAATCAGCCAAAAATAGAGAAAACACGTCAAATTTGGGAATAAATATTTAAAAATCAACCTCAAAAAGGCCATAACTTTGCACTTTTTTTAAAAAGATTTTTTAATACTCAAAACTGGATATAAAAGCCCTTGGTCTCTTCTACAAAATACCGAATATAAGTAGTCGAATATTCTAATGTCGAATGAAATCTATTTTAAAAGCGAAATTCAGCTTTTTTTGAGTCTTCTAATTGGAAGAATGGCTTCCAGCGCTTTCAAAATTCCTCCAAAATCAGCCAATTTGAAGAGGAAATTGCGTGCTACAAGATGCAATTCAAATAATTTGGAAATGTCCATTCTCTCAAAAATTATCGCCGCTTTCTACAGTAATTCCCTTCTATTTTCTCTTGGCTAATTGATGCTCAGCTTGTTTATCCTTCTGCCATCTAGATATAGCTTGTTTTCTCAAGTTCTATGGGTTAAAAATAATCTGGAAAAGCCAAAAAATGGGCCTCGGAAAGAAACGATGAGTTACGAGAGAAGGCGAAAGTAAGAATCCAAGTTTCATCTAGGATTTTAATTAACCTTTCTTGGTTATTTTTGATATTTGGGTTTTAAAATGCCAATTGTAAAATCGATTTCTGGCATCCAACTTTTAGGGCAGAAAGTCAAGGATTCGACTCACTTTAGAATCTTTTCGGCCTCGTCAGCCATCACATCGATGCGATCTTCCTCCTCTTTTCTCCTCCTCGCAGCTTCTAGCAGCTCTTTGGGTCTAACCGTTGGGGGTTCTTCGCTCTTATAGCGATCCTTTCTCCGTAATCCACAGGCGGATGTGCTCGACCGGCGGAGTCTCTTCTAAAAAGAGGAAGGATGAAAATTATCGAGGATGGAGCTGCCTTTTGACGACGACGCTCTTTCGAGGCGGCTTCAGCTATCAGCGCAGCTGAACGTCCCGCCCCTCGCCGGATGGCGATATCCAGTGCAGCCATTCCTTCACTGTTGCGCATCAGGAGAACCTAAAAAAGTGGTGAATTTTTTGCTTTAGAAGGGGGTTATTAGGCCGGGAAGTGTTGTACTGTTTGATAGATTATATCGGTTTCACATTGTGTCAATTTTTGACTTTCTAGGTTAATTTTAATACGGGAAATCGATGTTTCAAGTTATTTTAGCCCTAGGATAGTCAGAAATTGAGGTAGGTGGCTAAATTTAGACGAAAAATCAATCCTAAACTATCAAATTGGCTATAACTTTATTTGGAGAAGAGATTTAAAAATGATTCAAAATGCTATTTATAGCTTTTGATCTCCTCTCCAACTTTGTTTTTGACCGCTTTTTATGAAAATTAGAGGAAGCTGTCGATAATCGGCTTACTTTCATCAGTTTTCAAATAGTTTGTTAAGCTCAGGAGTTGCAGTAAGGGTTTGTTTTTATTTTCCCTTTATTAACTCCTCGAAAAAAAAAGAAAAATTCTTAGCCTGCATTCATTTTGGTCAATAATAAAATGCCATAGATGAGGAGATCTCTGGGACTCAATTAGTCTTGACGTCTCTCCCCTCTGTGTCATCTCTTTATGTAAATATAGCATAGGAAATAGCCATTCAACTGTGAAAAATAAATCTCATTCACCTCCAATTTCAAGATCAAGGGGATCAGAAAAAACTTCAGCAACCTTTGAGTGACGTAAGAGACCAAATTTTTGGGGGCTTCTCGTCAAATTTGTGAACATTTGACGTTCAGAAATTTTCCTGGAAGCCAAGGGCTTCTTCAAAAAGTCAAAAAAAGATAATTCAAATCGTGTTTAAATTGATCGAATTCAAACTAAATAATTATTTCTTTAATATTCCAGTAGATTTCAGATTTTTAAAATTTCTACAAATTTATAGCCCTCTATCTTCTCTAAAAAAATTGCTAAACATCATTTTTTTTCAAACAAAATTTGATTAAAAATCCATAAAATTTAAAAAAATCATTCCAATTTTCTAATTTTTGCAGGCTGCTGTAACTCAAAATTTGGCTTTAAGAATACAGTAACCCATGTTTTAAAGCTATTAGAAAAGTCTTAAAACAGTTAATTTATTATTATAAAGTAAGGAACGAACCTGCTCCATTCGCCCAGTCTCCCCGGCCAGATGGAGAATGTGCTGAACTAGAAGGACTCGATCCTCGCCGGCGGCCAACATCAGCGCCGAGTTGCCCTTCTCATCGGAACAGGTGATATCCACCAAAGCGGCTACTGTATCCGGAATTTGAGGAATTTCTTCTTCTTCGACTGGCAGATGGATATCGGCTGAGACTTGCATTAGAAAGGAGTGAGGCGCCCAAATAGGCTATGAATCCTTTCGTCAGATGATTTGGGGGATTATTTTACAAATTTGGCTTCATCTCTCTCTGAAAAATAAAGAAGGCAATCTGGAGTTGATTATTTTTTAAAATACAGAGAAAAAATGGTATTGAATCATAAAATCTATGAGAACTAACCTGCGAGAAATCGATCGTCTCAGCCTTTCGATTGTCCTACCGTAGAATCAGAATCGACGAAGATTTGGGGGATTATTTCTCCCTCTCTTTTTGTATGGCTTCCCCTCTCACTGAAAAATAAAGAAATGAGGTATCGAAATAACAGGCAGGGAATCTTAATGAACCTACATTTACTTCTGAAGGATGGGGGAGGAGATTTCTAAAAAAACAGAGAATGGGGATCATGCAGTGAATACGAATGGAATGCAGGGAAGCCTCCTCGCCAAATCGATTCCAAATCGTGAGTTTTAATGAGAAAATCTCCCAGTAAGCCTAAAAAATTTGGATAGAAAATTGAAGAATTATCGCCAAGATTTTACTGTAAAAAATTGCAAAAGCAATTAAATTTTACTTCTCAAATTAATAAAAATCCAACTGTTTTTTTTTTCAAATGTCAATCAAATTCAATAAATGCCGCCCGCCTTATCGAGGGGTCAATCTAATCGGAAAATCTTCCTCTCTTGACTGTTCACTTTCTCCTCCGACCAGCGATTATTACCAGACTCATAAACCAAACACTTTCTTTTTTTTTTTCTCCCTTTGTCAAACACAACTTTCCCCCCGAAAGTGCTGTCAGCTGGCTGGAATGTGTTCAGGTCATTCTCCCTCCTTTTGAATCAGAATTAACATGTCGCCTTATCTTATCAACTGACTATTTAGAAAGGCTTTAAGAAGGATTTTAGCATTTCTTCTTTTTCTCTTCTTTTTGGCGACGATGTGTGTTGGCGAAATCGTCAAGACTAAGCTCATCATAGGTAAGTTTTGGGCTATTTTATATTTCATTTTGTAGAGGAGATCAAGAGCTACAAGATGGTGTTTTCAGATTTTATTTTAGTCAATTTTTTGCTGAAATATGACCTATTTTAATAGCTACAGTAACCAAAACTTTTTCCTAAGAAGTTTGAAAAGGCCATATCTCAGGAATTAATCAATTAAATGAAAATCTATAAAAAGCAGGTTGTAGCTCTTAATCTCTTCTACAAACTAAGCGGTTAAATACCTTGATTTGGTTCGATTTTGGTAGAGAAATAGCCAGACTTTTTAGACACTGATGGAGTCTCAGATGATGTTAGAGCCATTTCTCTTGCCCTCCAGCATCCCAAAGCAGAGGTGGGAGGGAGAAAAATTTAAAAAAAATAAGAGTCTTCTTCCAGGTGATCGCAATAACAACAACTCATGGATGCGTGAATGTAGATCAAGCAACAGCCAACATTTTGAGAACGATCCGAGCGAATAATGTGACTCGAAAGATTCCTGTTTATAAGGGAGCTGCGATTGGACTAATCAGAGAAAATGATGACGACATCATCTCAGAGAATGTCTTCTTTGGGAAAGATGGAATTGGCGACAAGCCGGCGGCTTTCCCATCCGTTTTGGAGGCCGACTTCACTGGGCACGAGCAGGAAATCGCCGCGCTGGCTCTCATTCGTCTCACAAAAGTAGGGAGAATTTTCGTTTTTCTTGACAAATTAGTTATCCTGGGGTAAAATTGACATCTGGAATCGATTTTTGCTACTATTTTAGCCTAGATCAAGTTTAAACAGCCTATTTTTACAGGAGAATCCCGACGCAACTTTGGTTTGCATCGGACCGTTGACGAACATCGCTTTGGCCTTGAGACTCGACCGAAACTTCAAAAATCAAGTTCATCGGACCGTCATCATGGGAGGAAACTTCTTCGGAATGGGGAATGTTGACTCCAACTCGACGGCCGAATTCAATTTTCATGGAGACCCAGAGGCGGCGTCGATCGTCTTGCGAGAAATGAAGAATCTAACGTTGGTTCCATGGGAGGCCTTCTTTTTAGAAGGACATAAGGTTTTTTTACTCATATTTTCAAATGATTATATTTCAGCACGAAAAAGAGGTCGACTTTGATTCCCATCTCAAAACTGGCACAAAATTGGCCGATTTCCTCAGCACTGCCACTAGCATTGGTCAGTTTCTCATCGAAAATCTTATCTTAAACTAAATCTGACATCGGGAATCGCTTTTTCTGGCTATTTTGCCCCCAGAGTAGTCAGACAATTGAGAAAAAGGCCAGGGAAGGCGGAGGAACCTTTTCGAGCCTCAATTTTAGGTCGAATTCTGATAATTTTTGTTCATTTTTTGACCGATTTGGGGGTAAAGTGGTTTGAAAAATCGATTCCCCCCCATCAATTTTAGCGTAGAAAGTAAATTTTTCCTCTAAATTGCAGGCAGAGTAGCGATGGCCAACAACAATCGCCAGTACAGCTATTGCGACGAGATAGCCGTCGCAACCGCCATCGATCCCACAGCGGTGATCCAAAAGAAGACCCAACTTCGAGTGAACGTCGAATTGGCTGGGAAATTCACCCGCGGCCAGGTGGCTGTCGACTGGGTCGATGTGCTCTGGTCCAACGAGGACGAGGAGTACATCGCCCAGCAGGGGAAGCTCATCAATCGGGGCAAAGAGCCGATCACCTTCGTCTCCGCCTATAACGTTCGCGTTGTCGACGACTGGATGCACAAGACGACCAGCGGAAAATGGTGAAATCCCAAAGCTCTTAAAATGAAACGAAGTGACTCGATTACATAATGTCTATCATTTTTCTCGAGAGGTTATAAAAAAGAGTTGAAATCTATTCAAATCAAAGCCCTCCTTCATTTCCAAATGAAATCAAGTTGATTCCTGGCGTTTTTGTTTTTACCCTGGGAGGTCTCTAAAATGAACAATTTCTCCTATTTTAGCTCAGAACAAACCAAAGAATAGTGCATAGCAGTCCTTTTTGACTTTTAAATTCCCATTGAATCGCATTTTGTGAAAATAAAGCGAATTGTCCAAGTTCTAATTCCTGATAATTCTCAATTTTAGAGTCCTTCTAGGCCAAAATGGCATTAAAATTCGATTCCTGGGATTAATTTTATCCTAAGATGAGTGATTTTCTCGGAAAAGTGATATTTCTCCTCAAAATGAGCTCTTTTTTCTTACATTTCTTAAGAAAAATATTTATTTTGTAGAGTAAAGAACAAAATAATTGTCAAAAATCAATTTTAGATATTAAATTTACTCTAGGAAGCCTAATTTTTTTGCAGAAAAGTCGTATTTTTTTGTCAAAATGAGCCCAACCTCTTCTCATTTTTCACTCAAAAATTTGGCCAAATTCTTGGTTTTTGAGAACTTTTGGGATCAAAATATAATGCCAAAAATCGATATCCACTATCAATTTTAGTCCAAGATGGATTAATTCTTAATCGATAAATGGCTCCCACTGTCTTTCTCTTACTATATTTTTCGCCCCATCCTCCGCCGCGTCCTTTGAATATGTCCCCAGGTGATGTCGGTTCCTCTTTCTGATGTTTCCCACCGTCTCTGACTCACACGTCTCGGCCCCTCTTTGTTCCAAGTTGTTCCCTTTGGAAGTCCCACTGGCTGTGAGATGGATCAATCAGTAAGTCTAGTGGCGTAAGACAGGGCAAACAGGACTAATCCTTGAGAAATCCAATCCTCTCGGGGTGACAGAAACGACGATCAAACAGTGCTGACCGTGTGGGGGGCCAAGAGGCTGAGAGAGAGAGAAAGAGGACCGACAGGGCCGAAGGTAAGCAATGCGCACCCCCTGGGAGTCAAGTTTCTCGCCCGTTCGCCATAAAAACAGCGCTAATTGGCTAATTTCAAGCTAAAATTGACCGTGGGAATCGATTCCTGGCATTATTTTGATCCTAGGAGCTCTCTAAACGCAAGAAATTGGCCTATTTTCCCATCAAAGGGATAAATTAAAATGAAAAAAATTTGAGAAGGAATATCTCTTTTTCTTCTGGAAAAATCAGAAAAGAGCGGGCCCCATTGAATTTTAAGAAGGAATTTATTTGACTAATTACAATTTTTGCTTCAATTTGCTTTTATTTTCTGACTGAAATTTAGAAAAACACTTATGAGTTCTTACGGTATACAGCAATTCCCTCATCTTGGCTGGCTCAAAGGGCAGTTTGCCCTAGAAATATTATTTGTCTACCACTCGCCAAGTGTCGCCCTCTTCTCGCCTCCTTCTCCCTCCAGGTGTCATTCCCAGCACAGCCGATTTCCAGCCACAAGAACGGCGAAAATAGGATGAATAATATAGGGCGAGAGGTAACAGCACCTGAGCTCTTTTTCGGGTTCTCGCAGCCCTCTCTCTCTCTTCCGGAGATTGTTTGGCCAGTGATGCAACAGTTCAGTTCCGCAAACAACCGCAAAACTCGACACCTGAGCCCATCGGCAGTGAGTGAGAGCGAGAGAGAAAGGATTTTTTTTTTGGATAGATCAAGAGAAAATAAAGTCTTACTAAAATAAAATCAGCCTTCCATCAAAATTCTGTATTTTTAAGCATGGATTTGACCAAAAATAAGTCTTCCTAAGGTCAAAATAATGCCAGAAATCGATTCCCGTGGTCAATTTCACCATAGGAGAACTATTTTCACCAGAAATGATGCGGATTGTAGAGTAAAAATACCAACCAAAAACGCTATCAAAATTCAATGATACAGCCTGACAATATAAAGGTAATTTAAAATCAAAGTTAGTTCTTAGCGCGCTTAGTTAAAAGCCAGCAATAAAGGAGAAGAGAGAAATCTGCAAAAGCGACTTCAAATATGATAAAGAGATGTTTTCTTTTAAAATATTTATCAAATCACTCATCTTCGGATCAAATTGATCGCGGGAATCGATTTCTGGCATTAATTTGACCCTAGGAGCTCTCTATTTCCAAGAATTTGGCTTATTTTCAGAACGAAAGCGCTTCTTCTGCTACATTCGACTTTTAAATTCTCATTGAACCATTCTTTCTGATGAGTCAGTTTCATGGATTACCGGTTTAGATGGAGAATTTCCTTCTCATAGCATTTTCTCTGATATTTAGGTGGAAATGTCGAATTAAGGACTGGAATAATAGGCAAAAAAGTGGGATTTAGAGATCTCCTAGATCAAAATTAATGAAAAAAATCGATTTCCAAGGTCAGATTCATCCCAGGATAAGTGATTTTCTTTAAAATTGGACTTGAAATCAAGCGTCTAAAAATAAAAGCCCTTCTGAGAGAGTCATTTTCCCAGCCAATTCGCTGCTTTTCTCATTTATTCGTCCTACTTTCTCCTAAAGTACCATAATATTTTTTTTTCAACTTTCATTTAAAATTCTAATACTAATTAAATCCTAATAAAAGCGGCCTACCAAAAATCTTCGATTTTCCATCAGTTGTGGAAACCAATCTGCTACTGTTTTATCCAAAAAATACTGTAATCTCGTCTGAATCGCATTATCTTTCGAATCTAGTTTAAAAGTCTATTTCTTCGACTAATTTTCAGCAACTTTTCTCACCAGGAAATCTATTTTTCCATCTTTTAGATTCAAAACTAGATGTTTTCATCAAACTTAAGCCTAGAAGTATTATATTCTCTCACTTTTTGTCTTATTTTCCATTCAACTCTTATTTAAAACTTAAATTCTTCGCTAAAGACTTCGATACAGTATTTTTTATTCATAAAAGTGCTGAAATTTCTCGTTTTTTTTGTTTCATCTTTTGTTTAACACATTGACGACCGCGTGGCCAAATATGGGCCACGCTTTTTGGTCCACAAGGGACCGCGTGGCCCATATATAGCCACGCTTGACACAAGTACAAAAGGGCGCCGGTCCCTGAGGCAAAAAACAAAAAAAACATGCGCGGTCGTCAATGTGTTAAAACGTCATTAAACTTTTGCTACTGTCGGGAAATTTTCAGAAATCGGAAAACATTTTACTCCTAGAAGTTTCATTTTCTGTTTAAAAAGGCTTCTTTTAGACAATTTTTGATCCAAGTTGTTTGGGAATGGAGAATCTCCCTACTATCAGTCCTGACCACCCCCCTCTCTCTCTCTCCGTTGCCTTATCAGCAGCAAGGTTTTCCCAGCAGCTGATCCCTTGCTTCGAAAATGTCTCCCTCTCTCTCGCTCGCCCAGCTCTCTCGCAGGCCTTTGTCTCCCCCCGAATTTCCCGCCACATTGTACAGTCTTTGAGAGTTTTCGAAAGAAATCGATTTTTTCGACCCCTCAGAATGGGCGTGTCCACAAGAGGGGCGGGCTCTGTTTGCTCTGCGAGCGGGGGGAGAGAGAGAGAGCCACAAAAACGGTCGACTCGGCCGCTGAGTCAACTCCTCTCTCCTGGTCTCCACATTCGGCGCAACGAGGGCTAGGCAAGATGTTGGCATAGCTGAGTTATTTAAGTACCCAGCCATGCCACATAAGGCCGAGCCTCGATCGCCACCTTCTTCCCCCAGCTGGTTCCCTCCAAAAAAAGATTATTTTTCCTTCAATAAGTCGAAACGAGAAGCCACGTGGCTTGTTGCCTTTGCCTTTCATTCCCTTCCTTCGCCCAATTGCTGCAAGAAGAAGCTCTCACAGGTAATTTATTTTAAAATCTTGGGAAAACTTTCAAAACAAAAGAAGGAGGAAAGCCCAATCAGTTTGCGTTTTTTTAAAAATTTTGGCGAGAAGCCTATCGATTTCTTCCAATATGATCTCTATTTCCAAGAGATTTTTCAAGATCTTCAACTGTTATTGAAAAATCTGATTAATTTGACATTAATAAATGGGGATTAAAGCAAAAAAAAAAGAAGCAAAGATTGCTCCAGTTCACTACAGTAACTTCATTTTTACCCAAATTTTTGGAACTAAATTCTTATATTGATAAAAGAAAATGCAAAAACTTTTTTTACAAGAAAAAAAGACTCGAAAACTCTCCTCAGCCAGAAAAACAAAGGAGATCTCTGGACTCAACGTTGCTGACTCAACTTGCCTCCTTCTCCCAGCGAAATCGAAGTGAGAGTCATCGCTTTTGATTACTTTTTTTTCTTTAGACAGGACTCAAATTCAACGAATTGGCCATACGATTGCTTATCCAGATCGTTGGGTTTTTTTTAAATTTCGAAAGGACTTTAAATTTTTTGGGGGAGATCTTTTGGTAATATAGGCGGGGTCTGAACAGCTTAAATGTACTGATTAATTTTAGTTTTAGACTGGGCTTAAAATAGTTCTCAAGTGAGGATCTAGATAATGTATGATTCCTTCCATTTTTAATCTTCCCTAAAATTGGCTGAATCTTGAAGCAATCAAGCTCTCTCTCTCGCTTTCATCAGAATAGAATTATTTTTTAAACAGAAGCCATACTTTTGGCGGGCAAATGGGCTGAAAAGGGGTCAAGATCTCGACTGACTTCACGTACGAGCTTGTTGTTTGAAAATAACCCATTTTGGGATTAAAATACCTCTCTCCTAGGCTGAATTTGACTTTAAAAAATTGATTTCTGCTGTTATTTTTAGTCTAAAAAATTAGAAAATTCGAGAGAAATGGTCGTTTTTCTTCTAAACAACTCCTTTTTTTAGCCAAAAACCAACTTAAAAATCTTATTTGATTCAAAAATCGCGGTTTTCTCGGGATCGGGATTAGTGGCAATTGAGAAGAAGCAAAAACTCAAATTTTCCCTGCCATTTTTTACATTTATCAGTGGTTTTTAGCCTCGGTTCGACTTTTTTTCTTCTCGGCCTAAAACCGAAGTAAAAAGTGATCTCATCTCGCCTAAATCTTCCCAGGATTACCGTAGCTGATCGTAATTGCCCACTCTGCCATCATTTCCCACTGGCTGATGGCGCCATTTGACCTGAGCGAAGGTGTGAAAATGGCTTTTCTTTGAGAGGAGGGAGGACAAAGGAGCCATCGGCATGAGAATCTGTCTGCGAGGGAAATGGATTGATTGATTGATCTTTATTTATTAAGAAGGGAATATTGGAAGAACCCGTGAGGAGAATAATAAATCTTTTTTGTCTTTTCAGGTGGGGATTTTATGGGAAATAAGAGAGTTGGACACGATTTCCGCCGTGCTTACACTCGTGGTCCCAGACGCGGTTCTCTCCCAGGTCGATTACTCTCATTCCCTCGGCGAATCGCACCTGAAAATAAAAGGAAAATTGAGGAAAATCACTCATCCTAGGATAAAATTAACGCCAGGAGTCGATTTCTGGCCCAAATTTTGATCTAGAATGCCACTAAACCCAAGAATTTCGCATATTTTTCATCAAAATAACAGAAAAAAAGTTCATTTGAGCTTATAAATATCTCATTTTTCACGGGAAATCACTTATCCTAGGATGAAATTGGCCCCAGGAATCGAATTTTGAGATCATTTTTGGCCTAGAGCCACTCAATTTCTGATTTCTGAAAAAAAAATTGGCTCTAAAAGTTAAATTTTAGATTTTATCGGTCTCCTTGGGCTATGAAATATCCATTTTTGGGTAAAATTAACCTCGAAAATTGATTTCAAGCGCTATTTTTAGCCTAGGAGCTCTCTAAACCAAGATTTATAAAGTAAACTGAAATAATCTCCCTGCTCTGTATTTATCCCTTCCATCAACCTGATCCGCTAACTGTCCGCCGACGTCGCCGCCGCGTGTGCTGCCCTCTCGTTCTATTTGTACAGCTACCGTATGGACTCTGCACTAGCCCATCGATCTCGGGGGGCAGAAAAAAAAACTCAGATATTTTCGGCTAGAATTCAGGGCTCTTGTGCTCTCCGAAATCACGATTTTAGTCTAAAAATAATCTGAAAAATCGAATTCCAAGTTTGGTTTTAGCCCAAGGAGGGGTATTACGGAAAAGCCATTGCAGCTTCAAATAAACGGGCATTTATTGATCTTCTGTGGCTTAAAAATCCGAATTGTTGAGTGGAGGAAAAGCAAATAAAAATCTATCCTTGCCTCCCCTCGCCTAAGACAAACCTCCAATTTGACTGTCGATAGGTCAACCTTCGTATTTGGCAGACAGAGCTCATGGACGGAGCTCCAATAATCATCGGCTCTCTCGATGTCGCAACAGTCATCCTGTGATGCAACGCATATTTACCCAAAAGCCGTGATCAAATACCTTAGTCACAAACTTGGAATAACAACATTGGCTGAATTTATTCGTAGTGCTGGCCGAGTCCGACTGGCTTTCGTCCCCACAACAAGTATATTTCGCCTAAAATTCACTCAGCTGATGTCTCGAGAGGTTCGCGGCGAGACCCATTTTATCCTAAGACAAAAAGCCTCTCGTCAATTTTAGGATAAAATGTCGTCTTTTTTTAAATGAACAGGCTCCCTTACTTGAAAAATGGAAGTACTGTAATTTTGATAATCAGCGCTTAATAAAAAAGACAGAAGAAACCTGTAAAAACTTCTGTAGACAGCAGAGCTGAGTGGTGGAGTTGGAGCACTTGCCCGGGATGCAGAGATCAGTCAGGTAAACTCCCTTCGAACAGCACTTCGGCATTTGTCCGGTTCGACCCATTTTTTCTTGCTGAAATTTGGATAAATTGGAGAAAAAACTGGGGCACAATTCTCAACAGGTAGTGTCTAAAAGGCTTTTTAAAAGGAATTGATGAACCGTTATTTTTTTTCAAAGACTTGGACTTTGAAGAGACGTTAGAGATCTGAGATCAGATTTTCAAAAAAAAAGTGAGTGGTATTATTCGAAAGAGCGCAAAAAGCTCTACAAAATGGTATAATTTTCATTCACAATTGATTTTATTAAAAATTTCTGGATCTGCCTTGATGCTAAAATTCTAAGTCATCGCCGCTCTACGCGGCTATTAATCGACTCCAGAGATCTGTAGTCAAACTTTCAAAAGGAGTGAATAGTATTATTCGAAAGAGCGTAAAAAACTCTACAAAATGGTATAATTTTCATCTACATTTGACTTTATTACAAATCTCTGGGCCTGCCTAGATGCTAAAATTCGAATTCAAAACCACTATTTAATTGCTCTAGAGATCTGAGATCAAATTTTCAAAGGAAGCGAGTAGCATCATTCGAAAGAGAATGAAAAAAGCTACAGATTGGTATGTGATTCATCCAACATCAATTTAATAATAAATCTCCAAGTCTTCTTTGATTTAAAGATCCAAATCCAAAAAATAAAAAAATTTTAAAAATAAATGCTTAACCAAATGAATAAAACGCCGACTTTTTCCCAAAAATTTGGTTCTATCCTAACATCTAAAAGACACCTTGGAGTGTCTTATCCCTAATCTAATCAATTTAGATTCTCCCCAGAGAGGGGGAAGGGATACAAAAAAGCACCACAGCTCACCTGAGCAAAGCAGATGTCGTCTGTAAAGGCGGCACAAGGGACATCGGCTCCCATCAGCTGGAATCTTTTTTCACCTTCTGAGAAAAAGCTTCACCCACCAGACGGTAGTCGATCGTCGTCGTGGGAATCTGCGTCGGCCACCAGGGATTTGCAGCTCTTGGAGCCGGGATTTGGGCTTCAGTTTTTTGAGTTGTGGGCACTTGTTCATCTAGATAATCCCCATAGTCACTATCCTCACTGTAGTGCAGCTTTTTCATCGCTAAAAATTATTCTTTCTCTAGGCTTTTTCTCTTCAAATTTCAGTTTTCTACCCTAATTTTGATAAGGGAGATCGATTTTTTTTACTACTGTACAGTGTGTCAAGAAAGTTTGGATACACCCCAAATTTCTTAGGTTGAGCCATCGCGTGAACTTTTTTCTCCTATCAGACCTTACTAAACGAAAAAGCAGTATCTAAAACCTATAATTAGATTGATCTTTTTCCGAATCGAAAATCTTACTCGATCTGGTAGACAATCCTTAAAAAACCGGTGTCAAGAAAGTTTGGATACACTTTAGAACTTAACAATTTTTTTATTCATGAAACAAAATTTAGGAATCTCTAATAATTACAAGCTGCACCATTTTTCTGGAGTACATCACAAAGGCGTTTTGGAATTGAATCATATAATCTGGCAAGGTAATTTTGGTCAAGGGAGGACCAAGCCCTTAAAATTCCTTGTTTCAACTCATCTACATTGCTATACTGCTTCCCATTAGCATACACTTTTCTAGCAAGATAGCCTCATACATTCTCTACAATATTTAAATCAGGAGAGTGAGCTGGCCATTTTAAAATGGGGATATTTTTGGATGAGAGAAATGAAATGGTAGCTCTAGAAGTATGGATTGCGGCTCCGTCTTGTTGATAAATGAGATTTCGTCGCTGGTTCATGGCAAAGAAGGGAACTAACTCATTTTCTAACGTTGAAATGTACTCCTGAGAGTTCATTCGCGAGGTTGTGAAGCAGAGACCAACAGTTCCAAAGCTAGAAATTGCACACCAGGTCATACAAGATCCTCCTCCAAAGTTGCGAGTGGTGTGAAATAAGTTTTCCTTTCTGAGGTCATGCCAATAAAAGGCAAAATTGTCAGGTCCATCTAAATTCCATTTTTTTCTCGTCACTAAATACGACCTGAAGCAAAAACTTTACAAAAAAACTGAAAACTAACTCTATTCCAATCTGTAGTAATGTTTGTTCTACAAAACGTAATCCTGCATTCTTTGTGACGTTGAGTTAGGGCAGGAGCTTGCAGCTTTTTTTGGTATTGGATATTTCCGGCATCATTTAATGTCTTTCTTACTGTTTCGTGTGAGACATTCAAGTTGAGTATTCCTGGAGCCTTTCGAAGCGAAGACATTGTATTCGAAAAGTGATTGACAACCCTTCGAGCGTCTCTTCTTGTCAGCTTTGGCGGTCTTCCGGTTGACTTATTTTTGTAATTAGATCGAGGTTTAATGACATGCTGAATACAGCTTCTTGATCTTCCCATTTTCTTAGCAATTTCGGCCAGAGAAAGGCCTGCATTACGGTAGGCTTTAATGGCACCAGTCTCAATGTCCGTCAAACGTTTAGTCAATGGCATCTTAAGATAGAACAAATATGCATGATCAAAAATAACTGGAAAAATAATAATAACACAAAAAATTTTAAAAAAATAAGTAAAAGCAATGCTGTATTCTTAAAATAAACAGCTGTATCCAAACTTTCTTGACACCGGTTTTTTAAGGATTGTCTACCAGATCGAGTAAGATTTTCGATTCGGAAAAAAGATCAATCTAATTATAGGTTTTAGATACTGCTTTTTCGTTTAGTAAGGTCTGATAGGAGAAAAAAGTTCACGCGATGGCTCAACCTAAGAAATTTGGGGTGTATCCAAACTTTCTTGACACACTGTAGGACAAATTCAACCAACGTTTTATGCGTTAGCTCAGCTATTTAGGTCAATTTTGATGCCAAAAACTAATTTTTCGAATTATTTCGGTATAAAAACAAAAATCGAGCTGCCTTGAGAGCTTTAAAATGAGTCACTTCTAAATCTTCTAGAAGTAAAATGAGCTGGAAAATTGTTTTTTTAAGAGTTATTTTGCTTCTTCTTAGGTTTAAAAATAGAGCTAATGCTTTTGAGTACTTTTGTGCTGCTTATAAATTCGAAACAGTCAAAAAAAGACCTCTAGTCTGAGCTATATTAATCCTCAGGACTTTAAAATGAGCTATTTTTAGGCATTTTAGGGCTAAAATAAGCTGAAAAATCTATTTTTGCTATCAAAATTAGTTCAAAATGATATTTTGCTCATAAAATTTATGGCCTTTTTACTTAAAAAAGATTATTTGCGCTTCGCCTTGCATTTAAAAATAAAACTAACGCTTTTGGGTGCTTGTGGTGGATAATTTGGACGTCATTTCCTGCCAATAATTCCTCTGCTCTTCCTGTCTGTCTTGATTCGGCTGACCGCCTTCCCAGCTCCTCGACATCCCTTGCTGGTAGGAGGAGGATTGAGATCCAAAATTCTGTTGATATTGCTGTTGAGAATTCTGCGAAGAGTGGTACTGTAATTCCATTTGTTTAAATTAATTATTTTTTTAGGAAATAAATAAAAGAAGTTTGAAGAGGCAAATCAAATGACGGTTTGTCTGAGGCTTTGAGTGATTTTTGACGTTTTTGATCACCTCTTCAACACGATTTCTCTCACAAATTTGCCTTTTTCATCCCAATTTTGGGCTACTGTAGTTTCTATTTTAAATTGTTTTTGCAATATAAGAAAAAAAAAATGAAAAGCTACCTGCTGCTGACCAAGTTGGTCTCTTCTTTGCTCAATTTGTGGTTGCTGATAATTCGGCTGTTGGTAGTGCGAATAGCTTCTTCCCTTAAAAAGCCAGGAATTTCGCTTTGAATTTAATTTTTAAACCTGCTGATCTTGATTATACCTATATTCTTGCTGGCGTTGATGCTGCTGATTGACGTAGCCGCCAGATTGCTGCCTCTGATGGCTGGGATAATCGTGTCGTGGTGGTTGATATTGAGGGGAGGAATGCTGCTGCTGTCGGGGATCTCGCAGCTCAGCACTGTTTCTTTTGTCGCTTCTGATATACGCATCAAATTGCTGAAAAAATGAGGCTACGCTTCGGTCATAAAAGAAAGACGGACGAAATTTCAAAGATTACAGAATCTTATGCGATCGAAATGAATCGATTACCGAAGTCAAACTGATTTTGGTTATTTCTAGGAGTTTATTGTTTTAGGGCTTTGAGAACTCGCCGGTCCAAGGAGTGTTTTATCTAGATTTCAGTCAGAAAATAAAAGCAAATTGAAGCAAAAATTGTAATTAGTTCAGGCAAATTCCTTCTTAAAATTCAATGAGCCCGCTCTGAATTTGCTACTTTGATGAGAAAAATAGGCCAAATTCTTAGAGAGCTCCTAGGATCAAAATAATGCCAGGAATCGACTCCCACGATCAATTTTACCCTAAGATGAGTGATTTTCCTAGAAAAACGAGATATTCCTTTTCAAAATTGGCTCCCAACTTCTTTCTTTCATTTTTTTTCTTACTACTTTGATGAGAAAATAGGTGAAATTCTTGGTTTTAGAGAAGCCCTAAGGGAAAAGTAGAGTCGGGAATCGATTTTTTAGGCTAATTTGCTCCTAGGAGATGAATTTTTGCCATTGATTCCTACCTTTCTGCTGAGATCCCTCGCTCCTCGAGTATCGTACTGACACCAGCCGCATTGAGCATGAGAGACAGCCAAGCGGATGGCTTCCAAAGCGTCGTGAAACGGCGGCGCTCCAGAGGCAACAAAAATAATTTTAGAAACCCTGCCGCAACGATCAAAAAGAATCTGCTGTCCCTGCGGCCACTGGTTGGTCCTCCCCTGCGAATCATGGGTGATTTGAAGGCGGGGAAACTGAAAAGAGGACTCATTCGGGTTTTATGGGGAGCTACCTCGAGTTGAGAATGGCGCACAGCTGACGGCGATTCAGCCTGTGGAATCAGGATTGCCACCGAGAGGTCGGAAATCGATTCAGCCATCAGGGAAAACCTAAAGCAACAGGTATTATTCAATTTCATTTTTTTTAAATTGATCGCAAAAGAAAAAAAGTTCTATCAAAAAATCGTCACAAATCAATCCTTTTGAGGATTATAATAGCCCTAAAGCTGAATTTTTATGCAACTTTCGCTAATTTTTACACTTTTCAATGTTTTACAAAGTTGTAGAGCTTGATCTCCTTTGCAAAAGATTCAAAAACATGAAATCAAACGAAAACGGTGAAAAATTGACTCCAAAATGATAACTGTAGGACTAATAAAATTGATTTTTTTAATGCGATTTCAACCTATTTTTAAAATTTTTGATGTTGTAGAGGAGATCAAGAGCTACAATTTTGCAGAACATTGAAAATTGCTAAAATTAGAGGAAAATTCTTCAAAATTAGGATTTAAATCGGGAATAGGATTACTTCTGCTCCTCGCCAAATTTGATGACAAAAAGTTAGTTTTTTTTATTTTGAATTTATGTCGAAGACACTTGTTGGCAATCTGCCAGCGAGAACAGCAGCATTCGTCATTTTGATGGATTATCTTGACAAGAAAAAGGACTCACTCTCGGAAGTGCTTGTGACAGTCGTGGCAGCTGGTCCCAGCTCTTACCGTGAGGAGGATTCTGCCGCGATTTCGTTCGACCAACTCGACACCGCCGATTTCCAGCCGGCCTGGGGCGCAGAGAGCCGTTTGGAAGAGCTCAGCTGAGATATTGGAGGCAAGAAGCAAGAGAAGAAGAAGCTGCGACATTTCGACTGGTTGTAAGACCTGGCGACTGAGCGACAGACAGCTGGCGAGCTGGGGGACACACACCTGGCCTCAACAAGCCCACCCCACTTTTTCGCGGCACGACGGGTAAAAAGTCCTTTTTATTGCTTATCTAATGGGAGGAGGAAGATTTTATGCTTTTTAGGTTTCTCTTGCTTTAATTTTGAGCAAAAATACATTTCCAGTAGACAAGTCGATTCCCGATGTTATTTTTACCGTATAAAGTTTATTTAAATCATAAATTTTAGCTATTTTTGAATGAAAAACGAAAGGAAAGAAAAGAGTTTTTTGAAGAAATGGCTTGCTCTAGGGTAAAATTGGCCAAGCATTTAATCAATATTATATTAGCAAAAATTAGTTGTTTGATTTTAAAGATAATCTACAGTGCGCGTCATAACTTTAGCCTCGCCCCGTTCCAGAAAAAGTAAAAGCCCCAGCAAAAAATGGCGAGTGCCATTATTTTCAGCATCGACTAAAATGGTAAAAATCACCACGAGTTTGGAGACAACTTCATTTTAAAAAATCTGTCATCAAAATTGGTGAAAAATTACCAAAACGCCATATCTTTAGCCTCATTTACTCTTGACCCCCAGATCTCCCCTCAAATTCTTTCTTAATGCTGTTTTTGGTGGCTAACTAAACTAATCAGGAACTTAGCTAATTATTCACAACTCCATAAATCTCCAAGTCCAAAATCTCAAATTGAGACCCATTAAATAAAAAATTCGATGATGCGGGGTGTAAATTGAATGTCCGAATTGAGCTTTTCCAGCGGTTTTCTAAAGCTTTTTATATTGATTTTGCATAGAACTGGTGTGAAAAATACTATTGGACATTCATGAATGCAATAGCAAAGTGTACAGCGCTGAAGCAATCCGTTTGTTCCCTGCCCTCAACCCACTTTTTGAACAGTTCAGCAATGTAAATAATTTTCTGTTGGACCTAGCGCTTTTCTTATAACTTTTACCCATTTTTGGCATCATGCTCGTTAATTTCTATGATCGGATACACACCTAACCACGGCTAAAATGAAACAAAAACTCGATTTCACTGCTTTTAACAATAGCTTCAATTGGTCAAAAATCTTTCTGATTCCTCTTATTTGCTTTAAGCTCTAACTACGAAAATTAATTTGTATCTTTTGGGCAAATTATTATGTTGCTAACACGATCTATGGAAAAATGAGCGACTCTATCTAAGGAGTGTTTTCAGTGGTAAATCAGAGATGTCTTCACTGAAGCTTTTAAAAATTGGTAATCACTTAAATATAATTTAATTATCAAATTATGTTGTCAATTCTGCTTCAGAAGAACAACGCATAAAACTTCTTCTTTCTAAAGAGAACGACCCGATTTTGTGCTCAATGACTACCGTATGCCATAGTTCAGACTGAAAAATATTACTTTTCTAGACTAGACAGCACTTTTTTCTAAAAACAATTAGCTTTATATAGCTTGTTTTTGTGAATAAGTAACGGTGGCGGAAAGGCAGAAATGACTTGAAAGGCTAGGCTAAAGTTATGCCGCGCACTGTGGAATAACGTTGGTCTTCGTATCCTTTCGTAATCTTTTTCTTACATGAATGAGTCAATTACAATTATTTATTCATCAAGGATAAGTCTCTAGGATATCCCTTGCCGCTCCTAGAGTCCCACTCAGCTCTTGCCTCACCTGCCCATCTTAGCTTACGCTTCCTTGCAAGATCTACGAGGTCGGGCAGTAACGTTCTCCTCCGTATATCAACTTGTCTTGTTGAAGGGCCAGTCCGAGTATCGATCTTTCCATACTTGCTAGCTTCTGTCGGTCCTTTTTGGTAAGAGACCAAGTTTCACAGACTTGGGACGACAGAAATATTCAGCGCTTCAATTGGAACGTTCCTTTGGGTTAGGAATTTACGATGTTTTTATATATGGCGAATGTTCCTGAGTTATTGAAACCCCGCCAGATCGGTCAGCCAACAATTGGTTAAAGATCCCAAGCAATTTGCAAATTTTTAATAATGATTTGCTCAAAAATTTTCATTTTCGCCTTCAAAATTGTGTAGATTTTTGCACTATAGAGGCTCTTCTTCTAGTAGGAAGATTCACCTTCAGTCGATGGACATGACGGGCAGAGGACATCGTCGAGCAGGAAAGAAGGAAAACAATGAATTGGCTCTACAGCTTAAATTAATTGAATTAGTCAAAAAAGTTTTTAGATTTTGATTTCTCGCACTTTTTTAGTTTACAAGTAAATATCGCACTCAGATAGAGAGTGGCAGTTCAAATCTCTTATGAAAAAGGCCCATTTCCAACAGAGCTTTCTGAAGTCTTTCTTTTAATTACTCAGTTATGTTGCCTCCTCTGGGGGAAGCGTTCCAAAATTTGCTTCAACCACTGATTTTCACAGGGTCGGAAGGCATTTAGTACCTCAAACTTGGGTAATTAAACCGACGATTCTGGTTCGCTAGCGGGCTATGAGGCTGGCTCGATGATGAGGCTGTACAAGAGCGGCGATGCTTTCTCTAGCTGATAGAGGCTCTTTGATAAAAGCGACGAGAGACTGCAGGACGCATCTCACAGAGAAAGCATCGCCGTTCCCGTACAGCCTCGTCACTGGGCGAGATAGATAGCCGGCGAAGGAGCCAACTCGTCGGTTTAATTACCCAAGTTTGAGGTACTAAATGCCTTCCGACCCTGTGAAAATCAGTGGTTGAAGCAAATTTTGGAACACCTCCCCCAGAGGGAGGCAACATAACTGAGTAATTAAAAGGAACAATTCAGTCTTATAAAATATTTCAAAAGTCTGTTGAAAACTGGGCCTTTCATAAGGGATTTGAAGAAGAATTTCACAACTTACTTGTTGAAAATTAGACCAATTTCTCATCTGCCAAATCTCTTTGTTCCCCAGTGTTCTAAAAGCAGAAGAACTTAAAATTGGAGGTCTGATCAATATCTTTATTAGAAAAAGTGTCATTTATTTGTAGCAGTTGCTTGAGCAATTTTAATAGTGTTACCTCGTTTAAACCCAAGCAAAGAGAGAAGTGCCAATCGAAAAGGCTTGATAAAATATAACATTGAAGCCATAAACACAAGAGTTATAGTTGTTGTATTATAGAGTCCAATCGCGTATAAATCAGATCTCCACGCTTCAAATACAAGAAGATAAAAGCATGGAAACAACGCAACTGAGAATAGAAGCAAAAGGACACCAATCTACAAATTAATTTAGAACTTATGTCGTAATTACCAGACAATACAATTGCTTTAAGGCACTATGTTGGGCAGCTTTCTTCCCTCTACTAACGTTTTTCTCACTTTTCCAAATTATGCTGATAGTCACTATGGTCGTTAAAATATTTGTTAGTGTAAAATTAATCATATAGATGGAACAAATAGATATTACAATGGCAAAGTGGGTGTTGCTTAGAGTTGGTTTATACATGAAGACCTCCTGCGTAAAAAGATCAGGATAAGTCACACGAAATTCTTGAAAATATTCCAGCTTGGCGGAGATGGAATTATTGTTTACAAAAAAACACAATGGGACACTCATAAACGTCGGGATGAGATAGTTCCAAATGTAGAAGATTATAATCGCCGGCTGGCTGTTTAGGATATGCCGTGGAGATAGCATTGCAATCATTCGGAAATAAAAGATAATAGACACCACGCAGACATTACCTAGAAAACTTCTATTAGAGAGGAGGCGATTTGACAAGCCAGATTGGAACTTGCTCAAAGAAATGTTAAGCGAATAGAAGAGGAAAATATTAATTTATTAGAAAATATATGATTTATTTCTCCGCTTCATTCTTGGACTTTAGACAAGAGGCACCGTAATCATTCTAAAAGACGCACATCCAAATCCCACCTTCTTGCTTAATTTTCTTAAATTTCTCACAATATTTATAATTTGTTTTAATCGATTTGTGACGTTTTCCCGCAACTTGCAGAGTCACTTAGTGCACAGGTGATAGTAAATAAAAGACTAATTTATTGCGTGTTACTACTATACTTTCGATGTTAAAAATCGGAAGCAAACTTCAGCCAGAATTTTAAATCTTCTGAGCCAATTAGTATTAAAATTAAAAGGAAATTTTTATCAAAAGACTGCTCTGCTTGTTGTCTCAAATTGGGCACAATAGACTCCATCAAACTCACCAAAAGCAATGGTCATTACGAAGCCGGCTTGTAAAACTTGAGAAACGCCATAGTCGGAAAGAAGTCCAAAGCAGTAAATCGCTTTATAAGGCAGCAGTAAGACTGGGTAAGCCAAAAAGGCTACATAATTGACAGATATACTAACTCTAAGAAAAGATTGAAGCCTTAAAAATACTGCAAAACTCACATCACTGCGTGGTAGATTATAAAACCTCTAATAGTTGGGGAAACTCCTTTTGATGATTTCAGCATTGAGCAATAAATCAATAAACCCCCGAAAAAAAGGGCCAAAATGCCATTTATTTTGGCAGGATAGCCTGATAAAAATGGCCTTTCAGCGTAATATGGATTTGTGTAGTTCATTTAGAAGGAATTCGTCTGTCTGTGAATAATAGAAGGCGGTGAGAGAAGTCTAACAATTAGTTGAAGGCAGGTGTAGCATCTGTGTTTTGCTACTTCTTATTCTACGTCGAAAGATCACGCCTTTTGACTTTTTATATATGGCGAATGTTTCTGAGTTATTGAAACCTCGCCAGATTGGTCAGCCAGTAATTGATCAAAGATTCCAAGAAATTTGCAAATTTTTAATAATGATTTGCTCAAAAATTTTCATTTTCGCCTTCAAAATTGTGTAGATTTTTACGCTATAGAGGCCCTTCTTCTAGTAGAAAAGTTCACCTTCAGTCGATGGACACGACGGGCAGGAAGGAAGGAAAACAATGAATTGGCTCTACAGCTTAAATTAATTGAATTAGTCAAAAAAACTTTTAGATTTTGATTGCTCGCACTTTTTTAGTTTGCAAGTAAATATCGCACTCAGATAGAGAGTGGCAGTTCAAATCTCTTATAAAAAGGCCCATTTCCAGCAGAGCTTTCTGAATTGTTTCTTTTAATTACTCAGTTATCTTGCCTCCCTCTGGGGGAAGCGTTCCAAAATTTGCTTCAACCACTGATTTTCACAGGGTCGGAAGGCATTTAGTACCTCAAACTTGGGTAATTAAACCGACGATTCTGGTTCGCTAGCGGGCTATGAGGCTGGCTCGATGATGAGGCTGTACAAGAGCGGCGATGCTTTCTCTAGCTGATAGAGGCTCTTTGATAAAAGTGACGAGAGACTGCAGGACGCATCTCACAGAGAAAGTATCGCCGTTCCCGTACAGCCTCATCACTGGGCGAGATAGATAGCCCGCTACCGACCAGAATCGTCGGTTTAATTACCCAAGTTTGAGGTACTAAATGCCTTCCGACCCTGTGAAAATCAGTGGTTGAAGCAAATTTTGGAACGCTTCCCCCAGAGGGAGGTAAAATAACTAATTTTAGGAAAATGATTATGTTTTCTATTTGACCTCCGTAGTCGTCCCTGCAATGGGCACTTATGGAATCGGGATGTACACCGATCCAGATGGAATAAGATCTGGTACGATGGCGCAAATACAGAAATAAATATTTATTTATATGCTCTCGTAATTCGTTGAGCTCTTTTTTAGATTCGAATGGGCTATTAAAAAAGGAAGCAAAAATGAGAGATCATTCAAAAGTAGCGTCTTCTTTGAGTCAAATCTCCATGAATTTCCATTTTGTTTTTGAGGATTAAACTTCTGTTTGATGATCTTTGGAGGAACTAATTTATGAATTGATCCTGTGGAAATTTTCGACGGAATTAGATGGAATTATGGTCCCCGGTTGATTGAAGAACTGATGAATTTGTTATTATTCCATTTGCAAGAAGAAAAAACGACTTTTTAGTTTCTCACTGATTCTACGAACAAATCAGCTGGCTGACTACTGGAAAGGGAGTCAGTTAGTCCACTGACTTGTGCAATTCGACTCCAATCGACTAGTAGTCTCTCCTCGCAGTCAGTCGGTCCTATCAGATGGATTCAACAAGAGACCAAGGAAATACATATTCAAGCATTGGTTATAAATGCTTCTCTGTTGACCGAGAATCCGCAAATTTGACATCAAGAAGGTGAGTTTATTAGATAAAAGCATTGATTTATATTTAGTCAGTTGAGGAGCTCTGAAGGAAATACTTACGAAGAGCCGAGTAGTGCTGTGAAAAAACGTGAACAAAAATGTTTGAGCCTGGAGAGACACTACCGCTTGTTAAAAATAAAGAAAAGAAACATCAAAAGCATCATGAATTAACTATTTGTTCAATAAAATGCAGATTAATTCTATTCATTCTGCTGATTTCTGCACTCTCACTCTTATTTTGTCTTCATTACCTTCAGGTAATGAAATTCCCAGATAGGAGATTGAAGACACGAGAGGTGGAAACTCAAAAGGAGACAATGCTGAATGATGAGATAGATAAACTAAAAAATAATGCTGCAGCAAACATTTTAAAGTGTCGATTGCCTTTTTCCAGATTCTATGGATATCAATCATCTTAAAACAAAATTAATGAGCTGACTTCTGAGCACACTTCAGTGGGAGTTCTTTAAAAGTTCTTTCAAATTTATAGGTAATGCTGCTTGGTGGTTGGCATGGCGACATTACAAACTCGACTACCATTTACAATTCAATGGAAAAGGGCTGGAAAAGTTGTAAATTGACGCTTCCAAGCACACTCGGAGATCACGGAGCAGCTCTTTTCAACAATGAGATTTACATTTTTGGTGGTCATGAAGATGGACCAACTCTAGAACCTCTCAAGTCTGTATATAAATTGGGAGTTTGCAATAAATGGGAGAGGATTGTTGATATGACTGAAAAGAGATCTTCAATTTCGCAGAGTTCTGTTGTTTTCAACTCGGAAATCTGGGTGATCGGTGGACGGAATGGGACAGATGATTTGAAATCTGTGGAGAAATATAATCCAAAAACTAAGAAATGGACTGAAATGCCGTAAGTGACTGATGCCAGATAATCTAAATTTCCCAGTGAATTGAACGAGTCGAGAGCAGCTGCTGCAGCTACTGTAGTCGATGGAAAAATCTACGTTTCTGCTGGTTGGGATGGATGGGAAACTAAGAATTCAGTGGAAGTCTACGATCCAGAAAAGGGAAAATGGGAACTTTTCACTCCTAGTATGCCTTATGCGGTGGACTCACATATTTTAATTGGAAACCATTCACATTTAATCGCAATTAGTGGAGATTTGTCAGAACAAGAGCCAACAAATGAAGTCTGGAAAATTGATGTTTTGGATCCGAAGAGGGAATGGAAAGTGATGCCTTATCTACAACAAAGACGATATCAATCTGGCGCTGCCATAATAGCCGATGGATTGATGGTTTTTGGAGGATTGGCCAGTTATACCAATAAACTTGATTCTGTTGAGGTTTTTGATGGAGTTGAATGGAAGAAAGGAGTTCCGTTGCCAGAAATACGTGGCACTTTTGCCTCTATTCCTCTCACCTGCGCACAAGAGAGACTTTTTCTTAAATGAATTTCGAGAAATTCCTAATTTTTAGTGAATAAATGATAGAAAAGTGAATTTATTTGGGCGATATTGATAATATCTAAAGTTTCAAAGAAAGATCGATGGCAAGACAAAACTGAGGATTTCAGAGAGGGATTGAAATGAGGTCGGCAGAAAGATCTCAATTATTTGATAAACGTCAAAAATAAAAACAAAAAACTCACATCATTATTTCCAATAAAACTGGACAATCCGTAGAAGACTTTTCGCGTTAAATTAACAAGCTAAATTGGGTCTCTTTAGATTGAAAAAAAGTTACATAGAAATAGGTTTTAAAAATGGCTGGCTCCCTGATTCCCGTATAGCAAGAGGCTAAAATATTATTAGCGATGATCCTGCCATCCGTTGTGAAAGGAGCATAAAGCCCCGCTTGTCTAAAGGAGATCTTAGCGATTATTGGCTCCAATCTCCAGCCATTCTAAATAATTTAATTTTAGTTTTAAAACTGGGAGGAAATTGCCTCATCGTGAATGTAGAGACAGTCTTCTAGATTGAGATCCTTTGCATCAATTTCGTCTTTTTCTGGGAGAAAAGCGATGGTAGAAGGCTTATTTTTACAATCTAAAAGTAGATTTAATTTGTTTTAGACTTAAATCGCTTATTTCTACCCAATTTAAAGAAAAATTCCTCATCCTCATCTTGTTTCTCTTCTCTGTAGATCAAATGATGTGGGGTGAGTTGTAGACTCTTCCCAGAAATGGTCCTAACCTCCACAAAATCTACAACAGTTTTCGCTTCCCTATGCAACCACACTGAAATTTTTGCAAAATATTCCTAAGTTATTTATTTTTAGTCATTCTCCCATGAAAACATACATCTTCTCCATTAGCTGTCAAGACAAAATCACCCAATTTGAGATCTTTAATCTGTTTTTCTCCTTCCAATGTTGTGAAAACAGTATTTTTTTATTAGAAAAAACCGCCTGCTCCTAGGCCTAATGCTTGGAGAAGAGGATTTGGTTGAAGAGCTGTTGCTAGTCCAGCCAGACCGGCAAGTTCAGCCAATCCAGCGTTTTCTTGGCCATCGTTTGCTTGTGGTGGGGCTTGTTGGACTTGTTGTTGAGAGTTGGCATTGGAATTGGAATTACTATTTAAATTTGAGTTCAAATCAGATTTTTCTTCATGTTTTAGTTTATTTTTGTTTTTTTAATTTTCATGCTTTTATTTGTCTTATTTCTTATGCTTAGGCAATTAGTATCCGTATTTCAAATTAGTAAAAAAAACAAAAAAGAAACTAAAACATGAAGAAAAATCTGTAAATTCAAAAGAAGGATAAGAGTTCAAAATTTGAAAGCGTCAATTCTGAGTACGGTATTGCTAGGAGGCCATGTCGCCTTTTTTTGAAAAGACTCATCTAAAATTTAAGCAAAAAATCGATGGCAATCTTATCTATAAAAGGGAGGATGCAACTGATTCAGTAGTTGCTGGAAAAATCTACATTGCTGATGAATTGGACAGAAAAAAGCGCCTAAAATCAGTAGAAGTTTACGACCCAATCAAGGACGACTGGGAAACCTTCTGTACTTTATGAAAGCGGTCTTCCCAGAACAGAGCTGCCTCCCAGTTTTGCCTTTTAATTCTTTCTTTCAAAAAGTAGGAACAGCCTTAACCGAATAAGCAACAATTATTCACAAAATCTAGTTTGATTTTTCTAAAAAAAATTGTTCCACGAATTCAATGGATCCTCTTTTATAAAATTATCATTTGCAAATACGAAAATTGTTAGATCGAGACGAAATTCTTAAAAGAATATTCCAAACGAATTGACGATAGGGCTTGATCAATAAAATAGTTGAGATGGAGTTTGCCAGCTGATAGATTAATAATGAAATTGAGAGTAAGGAAATCGCAAATTCAGCGATATCATAGCCAAAATAAATTGAAATCATAAGCAATCCTCCAGGGATATCATAAAACAAAATGGGGAGAGTTCCTTGAATTATCAGCAAGATGGTGAAATTGACATATTTTTTCTCTCCAGCTTGCTTCCGAACTTTGTATTCCGACATCAGAGAGAGAAAATAGATGAAGAGTGGCTGGCCAAATGCAAAGACAATTATTAAGCTCACTAATAAATGTTTGATCATAATTCATCAAAGATCTTACCAAAAAGAGTGGAAAATAATGAAGTGAAATTCTCTGAAAGCTGAAAGTAACTGTCGCCATAGCCAGGAGTTGGATCATTTTCCACAAAAATCATGATTCCAAGATTTAGCACATAGAAGCCTAATACTAGTCCAACAAGGAAACAGAAGCCATTTATTGTTATATCAATTAGCCAATAGCTGAAATCAACCAACTCTGCTGATAAACGCGCAGTCTTCTAGTTTGATTCCTTTGAACTCCTTCCATCAATTTTCATCTTTGATTTCTACAAAGTTCTAGTTCTCGATCTCCTCTACAAGATTACAAAACATCACAAATCATAAAAATCGTGGGAAATTTAAGAAAATTAAGCAAAAAGACATAACTATCGGATAATTTTTACGGTAGCCAAGTTCAAACGCGAACGCATTATCTCACTTTTTCTGTAGTTTAAATAAATAATTCAGTTGTTATTATTGGCCCGAGGTATCAAGAACCAATAAGGCCGCCTATCTCGGCTTGAATTGAAAAGATGAAGACTCAGTTAAAAACAGCCACTTACCTTCTATTTTTAAGTTGAAAAATCCAATCGAAATTATAAACTTTTAGAAAACGTAAAAGTGCCAATTCGAGTGTCGAAACGCCTATTATCGCTATAGAAGCACAAGCCATTGCTCCCTTAAATCTAGAGTTTTATATTTTTTAAAAAGATTATACAAACCATAAGCGAATAAACATAAAAGCCTTGGTTTTCAGCCAAACCCTTGAAAAATACAGCTCTTTTCGCGCTGTTAACCTTGGGAAGAATAAAAAATCCTCCAGAAGTGGAAAGAAGAATATCAGCTACAGCGACTTTCATAAAAATCGGCTTAAAATATCCCATTTTTGGAGGAGACTTCTTCCAAGCCAAGTAGAAAACTAAAGATGCCAGAAAAATGTCAACAATCGAGAGAAAAATACAGATTTTATCATGGAGGGAGACCATTTGAGAAGTGAAATCGCTCCGATTTAGTTCAACCTGCCCGTTCATTAAAAATTGCCGTCAGAGTTATAATTATAAAGAACCCTTCATTTATTCTGAGAAATGGATTGCGGAAGAGGAAAGACTCCTACGCTTTCTTTTAGAGTCACTTTAAAAAGTGAATTTACCGTAACTCTTTTAATTTTTATGCTAATTTAAGCCAGAGATATGCTGCTAGGACAAAGTTAGAAACCACTGAAAAATAGCTAGAAATGCATTGAAAAATGAATTGGGTCCCGCCACGATAAAGTGCGTATCGAACCGAGTTGCCAGCTAACTTTCTTTTATTAACTAAAGTGATCATTGATTGTCTCAGAACTCTTTGAACGAAAAAAAGTCGAATCCGTAATGGATTTTCGTCCCAAACGATAGCTGTGGAATCAAAATCTAAAATCTTTATGACTAATCTAGCGAGCATTAATTATTCAAAAAAGTGTGTGGGGGAACTGATTTCTTTTATTTTTACTTTTTATTGGCTTGCTCGATGCGCAACTGATCTTAGTTCTATTGTTGAAGGGTGGCTATTACTTCTCCTCCAAATTGTGGAGATCTTCGTCCAAACGAATTGACGATAAGGCTTGATCAATAAAATAGTTGAAAGAGAGTTTGCCAGCTGATAGATTAATAAGGAAATCGCTACAGAAGACATTACAAGTTCACTGGTATCATAGCCAAAATAGATAGAGGAGATTAACAATCCGCTGGGGATATCGTAGAACAAAATGGGGAGAGTTCCTTGAATTATCAGCAAGATGGTGAAATTAGTATATCGCCTATCTCCCGCTGTTTTTCTCACTCGATATTCTGACAAAAAAGATAGAAGATAAATGAAGAGAGGCTGGCTGATTGCGATGATAATGACTACACTCGCTAAAATTTGTTGTTATAGTCTGTTCATAAAAAAAGACGATATCCTTCGTATTCAAGGGGTTTTCGAGGCGAGACCCATTTTATTCTAAAATTTACTAAAGGCCTTTTTTAAGGGTGAAATAGGTCTTGCCTCAAAAGCGCCTTTCTTGGATACGAAGGATGTCGTCTTTTTTATGAACAGACTGTAATCCTATTTTAAAATAGTTGGATCCTACCAACGATGCGAATATAAAGGTTATTGAGATCTCCAATTTGCACATAGCTCTCTCCATAGCCAGGTATTGGATCATTTTCGACATAAAAAAAGATTCCGAGATATTGCCCAAATATGATGCATATTACAGCTCCAATATAAAGAAGACAATTGAAAGAAATCTCAAAAATCCAATAGCTTAAATATTCGTTTTAAAGGCTGTCTGGATTGCAACTTGCCTTTGATTTTTTAACTGAAAAATCCAATCGAAATTATAAACTTTTAGAAAACGTAAAAGAGCCAATTCAATTGTCGAAATGACCAGAATCACTATAGCAGCGACAGCTGTGGTCTTAAAATTTAAAAAAATTGTTGTCTAAAATTAAACAAACGCAGCAAATTGCGACAAGAATTTTGTTATTTTCAGCCAGACCCTTGAAAAATACAGCTCTTTTTGAGTTATTAATCATGGGAAGTATGAAAAAGCCTCCAGAAGTGGAGAGAAGAATATCAGCCACAGCGACTTTTATAAAAATCGGCTTGAAAAAGGCCATTTTCGGAGGGGATTTCTTCCAAGCCAGATAGATGATTAAACACGCTAGTAGGATATCTAGAATCGACAAACATATGCAGATCTTATCGTGAAGGGAGATCATTTAAGAAGAGTGAAGCAATTTCAACGCAAAATTCTACTTGCAATGTTCAAATCCACCTGCTTTGGCCGCCTACTTGATCTGTGTTAAATAAGCTTTGTAGGAGGAAGCCTGGGAGGGTTTTACCAGGAACAGACGATATTTTTGATACGCAGTCCTATTATTTTAGCATTTTCTAAATTAGTCTGAACTTGACGTTGACCGTACGAAAGAGCTCTTTGGGCCCTGCTGCTAGCCAAATCTAACCTCGCCTATTTTGAAATTAGTTCCATCTTTCTTTTCCCTGGGTTTTTCACCTCTTTCCCTTGGGATTTAAGTCCTTTTCCCCGGAGATTTTCATCTCTCTTCCTTGGAAT
This sequence comes from Oscheius sp. JU1382, assembly GCA_932521405.1. Classification (NCBI taxonomy): domain Eukaryota; kingdom Metazoa; phylum Nematoda; class Chromadorea; order Rhabditida; family Rhabditidae; genus Oscheius; species Oscheius sp. JU1382. The sequence continues at coordinate 823,534 of OW051476.1, forward strand.
TAAAGTCCCAGAATAAAAAAAAACCAAAAAGTGGGAGTCCAGCCCGGGCCACTCGGATTATGAAGCACGACGATGGGTACTGTGCTATGGCGGATCGCTTTTGAGACTGGAAAAACGGAGCCTGACAACCCTTGCAGACCTTGAAATCTCCATAACAAATTTATCTCCCGACTCTTTAAAATTGAAACAAACCATTACGATTACAGCAGGTTCTCCCATGTATTGAGCAAGACTATTAAAAAATAGAGACTTCTTCTCGCTGTAATAAGCGGGAAGAGCGAGAAATCCAAATATGACTGAGATGAAAATTTCAGAAATAGCGATTTTCAGAAAAATCGGCTTGAAGTATGACATTTTTGGAGAAGATTGAGTCCAAACGAGGTAGAAAAGAAGAATTGCCAATAAAATATCGACAATTGAAAGAAAAATGCAGAAGTAGTCACAGTGAAAGAGCATGAGACAACCTACTTCTTGAGATAAAAGTCAAAAGTATTTTCAGCCGGCTGTCACTTTAAAATTCAATGAAGAATAACCTTCAGCTGATTATGGCTTATCGAGGATTGAAGCAAATCCAAGCAGAAAACTGCTTTCTCCTAGCTTGTTCATGATTTCGGATTAATTTCGCTTTAGTTCTCAATTGAGGGTTTATAAGACCACACAGGCGTTCCTAGAAGAGACTGGGCAGCTCTGGAACGTTAAAGCCCCGCAATCTGGCCTCTCAGGTAAAATCTGCACGCATCTGCACGTAGGAGCTTGTCTCTGACTTCACCAAAGCCGCGTTGATTCGGATAGAAAACTTTAACTTGAACTTTTAAGACCATACTAGAAGATTTTCGATTTATTTTCCATCAATGTTCGACAACTACAAGTACCATGCGCCACGGCTTGGTACACTATCCATCTTTTTTTATTGAAGGTTAAGTTGCCATGTGATAGGAGAGACCGACGCGTGTTGAGATCATTCGTTAAGATCAAAGGTATCAGAAAATGAAAGAAGTTTGATTTATCAAACCTTCAAAGAGTCTTCATTTTTTTATTCTTTTGTGGCATAGTCATTGTCTGGAACATTTTAGATGTAGGAGAAGTCAAAAGATACAATTTTTCTTCAAATCAAAGGTTCAACAGATTGAAAAATAAGTCGGAAAAATAGAATAAGCGGCCAAAATTTGGTGGAACTATGGTAGAAACCTTATATCTTATTTAACACAACATTTCTTTGTTGCACTTTCACTGAGTCTCACATTCTTTTTGTCTGGAATTGGTTGATAAATCTATTGTGTCTTGACCCCTTCGGTCCTGACCTCTGTTCTCATTCATTCTCTCAAAAGGTAAAATCATCAGAGATAAACCAGTTCACCCCGGGTATATAAAAGCCTCACACCTTGGAGAGAAGTGTGAACTTCGTTGCTTCTTTTGAGCGTTTGAACTCTTCAAAAATGACCACTGCTGAAACAGCCCAATCTATGTACGAAATCTTCGATCCTCAAGCCTTCTTGACTTCATATTATACAAATGAGATCATGTCTGCCATGGATTTGGGCATCGAGATGAAGGCATTGAGGCATCTTCCGGCTGCAGTAACCAATGTATTGGATCTAGGAGCTGGTAAGTCATACCTTTGAGGAAAATTGAATCTAATACCGTAGAAGTATCCCAAAGGTCCTACTTTCTCGTAACTTTTAGACCCAATTTTCAATTCAATATTAAAATCTAAGGTTGTTTTGCTTAAAAATGGGAAACTTCCAGGACCGTCTGTGAGAATGTCTTTGGTCCTGAGAAATCGAGCTGAGAATATATTTGTGTCCGATTATGCTCCAACCAACAATCAAGCGGTAGTGGATTGGCTCCTCTCGAAGTCAGAATACAATTGGGACAAGCAATGTGCTGTTTTGACCAAACTGGAAGAGTCTACCGAGACACCAGAGAAGATTCAAGCCGCGGCTAGGGAGAAAGTTCGCGCGGTTTTGAAGGTCAGATCATTGGGCAGTTTGATTTTTTTCATAGCTTATGCCATAGAACCAAAACCAGTGGTTCTCCAAAGTTGTATATTGTGATCTCCTCTTCAAAACTTCTAGAGTTATCAAAACCCTTCATTTCCAGGCCGATATCTACAACGACAAGGTTCTTACCGACATTTTCTGGAAGCGTTCTGCTCAGCAAATTATTCCAAAAAAGTTCCAAGTAGTGATTTCCAACTTTTGCGTCACCAATGTCTCCCAAACACCGGAAGGATTCCTCCAAGCCATCAAAAATGCCGTTTCATTGGTTGAAGACGGCGGCTATTTGGTAAGAATATTTTCTTCAATTCCTTTACAACCTGGCGTGGCTAATCAGAAAATCGCCTAAAAGTGCCTATTTTTGGTCTACAGTAACCCTTCAGGTTCTGGCTGGAATGATGAAGGAATCCTTCTATCGAGTTGGAAAAATCGACTACCAATGCATGCCGCATGATTATCACGACACTCTCCAAGCTCTGAAATTCAACGGGATGGCAACGACTGAGAGCGAAGGAATGATAATCAACATAGAGCCTCCTGTCTATTCCCTCATAACCCGCAAGCTTTGATTCAGCCTCCTACATATTTATTCCTCAACCATATTTATAATAAAAATCAACAATCTTGTCGTTTTCGTCTAGAAGATTGAATAATTTGAGGAGGAGCCTAAAACATTTCCAATTGAAGGAGTATAAAATCTACCGTACTTCCAAGAACTACTGCTGTCTTTGACTGCCCGCTTTGACCAGGATAACTTATGAGGACAGCATTCAATCGGCGCTTTTTATAGAGTCAGATGTAATAGCTCTTATTCATTATCACCAGAACAATTCCTCCAGTTAGACTGAATGCCGAAAACATCGTTAAACAGGCGTCATAAATTGCTGAAAGAATCGAAATTTTCAATGATTTTTTTGCAAAGTCGTAGTCCTTGATCTCCTCTACAATTTTGCAAAATTTCAAAAAATCTAAAAATTGTTCTAAAAGACAGAAAGAGTGGATGTTTATGCCAACTTTCAGCAATTTTTGATTATTTCCGCTTGGTTTGATGGTTTTTAATGTTTTGCAAAGTTGTATAAAAGATCAACGATTACAACTTTGCAGAACATTAAAGACCAGCAAACCAACGAAGAAAATAGGAAATTACGATTTTCTCAGTTTGATTGCGTATTCAAAGAATTTTCTTGGCGGGACGCTTTTCAGAATTTTCAATTTTTCTGGAGGAAGTAGTCTCCTATAGACTGTAGAAATATCCTACTTTGTAATTGATGCTTCTGCCTGACGACATCAGTCGCAATTCCAATCAGAGGAATGCTGAACAAAGAGAAAGAGATGGCGAATTGAAGACACAATTGGAGCATATATAGCTCCTGGGTGTGCTTCAGCTGATGAGAAAGAACTTGAATATTGATAGCCCGATAGGAATGTATAACGGATCAGATGAAAACAGCAACAAATATGGTTGAAGCTAGACATATCGGGAAGCCACAATACGTCAAAAATGTGTCGGTTTTATAGGCGCAAGCGTTGGTGATATTCTCAAAGCTTTTAGCTAAACATGAATAATTATTTTTGTAGAATTCTGGAGAAATAATTGGCTTTTAGAATTTAAGAAAAAAAAACGCACCCATTTCTTTGTCTCCACTAAAAGCGAATTGCGTCAAAATGGGTTGAATAACAGCACAGAGAAAGGTTAAAATAAGCAAGATTTTATACTTCAAAACGATTTTTTTATAGCCTTTAGCCATGCAGTAGCGATAGACGACGAGGATTCCCATTGTTGAGACGCTCATATTGACAACGAAGGTCTCGAAGAAGAATACGTATCGACAATGGACGAGGTGATAGAGCAAACCGTCGGAAAAGATTATTGGAAAAGGGACGGCTACCACTTGACGAGCGAAGACTGACATCTGGAAGCAATTATCTAAACGCAAACTGGTGTGAGACCCCTCAATTAAAGCTACAGTAGCACTCCAGGGAAGACATCTTTCTTGCAAGTGTGATCCTAAAACTCACAAAAATGTCAGCCGAAAATGCTGCGACTTGATGAATGAGCAAATACCATCTGTAGCTAGACATCTCCCTAATCGATCGGAAGACAATACAATACATAACAAAGCTGTTGACCAAAATGTTAAAAGCGAGGACCACATTTTGAGCCAAATTGTATGCTCCTCTTGTATCCAAAAAGGTTAAAAGATCACTCTGCGGGTAATAGTAAATTGTCGTTTACATCTAAAGATCGAGGAAGCTAAAAGCGCGAGCAGCTGGAAAAAAAGCTGATTAATGGCAATCTGAAACAACAATCGAGGACATTTTGTTTGTTTCGTGAAAGCAGGTGGAAGACAAATTGCGTAGAAAATGCATTTTAGGCTTCGATAAAAATAGAATAATACTTTCTAGCTGTTAGCTTGAAAAAAAACCGACAAAATGGAGGGAAAAATGGCTAATTTTCAACTACATTTTAAATTCAAATTTTCGCTGGATTACTATAATTTACCTAAAGAAATATAATGCTCAAATAAAGTTCTAAAAGCTTTGTTGGACAAATCTCAAAACTGCTCAGAAAATTGAAAGCCTACATATTAATTGCCGTAGGACCAAATTTGTTGAATATAGTGGGTCTTGCCACGGAAATTGAATTTTCTCGTCTTACGCCAATTTCCTTTCTCTAATACTCATCAAAATTGTAGAGGATATCAAGGGCTACAACTTTGCAGAGCATTCAAAATAACAAAGGTCAACAAAATAAGCTAAAATATCTTTTTTTCTCCAAAGTCTGACTTTTCGCTCCAGTTTTTTTCCAATTAAGAGGAATAAGGATAAAAAAATTTATTAGGGAGAATATTCTATTCGAATAATTTTTCTGCCCTTATAAACGACAACTTGAAGACAATGGCTGGGCGGAGAAGCAACAGGAACTAGCGTGTATTCAATGGAAATTAGATCTGCGTTCGTTTTGCTGGAATAATCGAATGGTTCGACTATTATCTCAACAATTTGACTACTTCTAGGTGGAATTATTCCACTTTCTTGGCTCAGTTTGAGTCTATTTTGAGCAGTTGTTGTCAATTGGTAGCTGATATCTCGATCGTCGTTGCTCGTAATGTTTAGATTGAACATTTGAGCCCGATTGAAGGGCCCCTTGACCGTGTGAAGAGCGTATGGATCCGTTGAGATTTCACTTGGAGCGGGTTGATCAATCAAACACTGAAATTCACCTAATTTATTAGAAAGATTGAATTTTTCAGATGGGAACCAATTTTAGTTTGGTTAGGTTACTTGAGATCTAAAGGTTGGTCAATTTTCTTCCATTTTTAGAAGCAATTTATCGATTTAAACATTCCAGGAATCAAAATTCAGCTAAAAATCGTGACAATTCCTTAAGGACGTGCAATACGGTAAAATGCCCACCTCGTTTGTTTGAACAAGAGTACAGAAGGAGAGCAAAAGAGGAACAAAAAGTGAGAACTCTGCAGCCACTTCCATTTCAATTTATCGGCGCGTGAATGCTTGATGAATAGTCGTGGGAAAGGAAAGGAAGAAGAAAGAATTTTGTTCAAATTGAAGAATTCAGGGAGAGGCGACAGAGAGTCCGACGACTTTACTCTAAAGATTGTGGAGTCGAAGAGATCGGAAGGAGTTCTCACAATATTGGGAGATCAGGCGCAGACCAAACTGACGCCATTCGATTTATCATTTACCTATTTCAAATTTAAACGCTACTCTAATTACTGTAACTGGGCAATAATTAATAATCGAATTTTAAGATAGCTTCACTAAATTTCAAATTTTGTAAAGTTTTACAAATTTGTAGTCCTTTATTTCTTCTACAACTTTGCTGAACATCTATTTCTTAAAAATCATGATAAGACCCAAAAAAAATTTAAAACTCGGAACATCTCCCCTTTTTTCATTTCTTGGGTCGCTTTAAAAAGACATTGGCCTTTTCTCGCTTTTTCATTAGTTTTAAAATTTTCGATATTTTGTAAAGTTATAGTCCTTGATTTTCTCAACAACTACAAAAAGCAAAAGAAAATCTTCCTTTTTTAGGAGCAAAGTCAAATTAACGACGAATCTCAGTAATTGAGTTGCAAAATCGCTGAAGGAATTTTTCTTCTTGCTTTCTTATAAGTGGAATAAAGCCAAACACTCTGCGATCTTCGGGCAAATTGTTTCCGTTCTTCCAATTAAAGAAATTTGGATCTTCTTCCATCGGAAGTGGAAGTTCTCTCAATAGTCTTCTATTCTTTTCTTCCATTTAAAAAATAGAATGTCGATGAGATAAAAGGTAGGAACTCCAAACAACGAATGTGCAGCTGAATCAGTCGGCTTTCTCAATTTAAAGGAATCGAAGCAACTGTTGGAAGAAGAACTTCCACTTGTTTCTTTTCAGAGGCCATTCAACTCAATTTTTATGATTTCTACCACACGTGAAACAACAATTTATTCGCTAAAAGTTTATGAATTTTAGCAAAATCGTTGAAAAAAACGCCTTTCATTTCTATAAGAAAGTGAAATATAGGCAAAAGCGCCACGTATTTCTGGCAACGGGGCTCTGCACTTCCATTCAACTCCATCAAAAACCTCAACAGAATCAAGTTTATTGGTATAACTGGTCAATCCTCCAAAAACCATCAATCCATCGGCTATTATGACAGCGCCAGAATTATATCGTTTTTGTTTTAGGCTGGGCATCTCTTTCCATTCCCTCTTCGGATCCAAAACATCCATTTTCCAGACTCTATTTGTTGGCTCTTGGAATGATAAATCGCCGCCGATTGCGATTAAATGCGAGTTGTTTGCAATTAAAATATGTGAATTCACTCCATAAGGCATGCTAGGATTGAAAAGTTCCCATTTTCCCTTTTCTGGATCATAGACTTCCACTGAATTCTTAGCTTTCAATTCATCCCTGCCGCCAGAAACGTAGATTTTTCCATCGACTACAGTAGCTGCAGCAAGTGATCTCAACTTGTTCAATTCACTGGAAAGTTGAGTTTATCTTGCGTCAGTCACTTACGGCATTTTGGTCCACTTGTTAGTTTTTGGATTATATTTCTCTACTGATTTTAAATAATTTGTCCCATTCCATCCCCCGACCACCCAGATTTCCGAGTTGAAAACAATAGAACTCAGACTGATATCATTTCTTTTCTCATTCATATCAGCCATCCTCTCCCATTTGTTGCCAGCTCCCACTTTATATAGAAGCTCTTTAGTTGTCCCATCATAACCACCAAAAATGTAAATCTCATTGTTGAGAAGAGCTGCTCCGTGATCTCCGAGTGTGCTTGCAAGCGTCAATCTACAATTTTTCCAGCTCTTTTCCATTGAATTGTAAATGGTAGTTGAGTTTGTAATGTCGCCATGCCAACCACCAAGCAGCATTACCTAGAAAGTTGGATTATTTTTTCAATTTTGAGTCTCACTGAAGTATCTTCTGGCTTTTTTGGCAAATCAATTTCTTTTTGCAACTTTGAGTCTCTTAGCTGTTCTTTGAAAAATAAGAAGGCGAAAACAAGCATTAACAGAATGGATAGAATTAAAAGTCCGCTTTTTATATTTGACCAATTGATTCGACAAACAATGAGTAAATGGCTCTTCTGCCTACTAATATTGCCAGCAAATATCTCCTCTTCTTGTATTTGAAATCTAGTTGGTAATTCATATTCATTACCACTGTTCTCAAATGAATTCATGCTAAAGTTAAAAATTAGATATAAATCAATTTCTTCAAAGTTAATAAGTAAAAACAAACTTTGTCGGCAATTGGCGTTGGACTCCGCCATCAAAACCATTATAATAATATTCATTAGCTGCATAATTGTTCATTTCCAGGCCTATCCTGGAAATTTATAATTTTTGGAGAATTTGGGAGAGATTGTTTGAGAAAAGGAGTCCATCTGAATTCCAGAGGTGAATTTTATCAGATTGTCGCTAAATCAACCAACATATGATTCCATAGGATTCTGACCTCTGGTTCATCCAATTGTAAGCGTTTGAAGAAAAAAAAAGTGCAAAAATAGGAGAAAAATGAAACCTACTCTCCCGCTTGGGAAGTGTTGAACCCGGCGCCTTCAGTGGCGCTGAGAAGTTGAAACTTGTTCCAAGAGATTTAGTTTAAAAATCAATGTTTTTGCACTTTTGCCTGCTAGAATATTTTGGATTTACCGTATTTTCCAGAAAATTGGTGAGATAACTGCGTATTCATGTTGCTCCGAGATAAAGGGAGAAATCCACTTTTATCCTAAAATTTAAATGATTCTCGCATACGCAGTTAGGCTCCCCAATCGCTTAGCCAATTGTCTGAATTATTTTTTGCTTGATATTTGGAAATTTTGCTAATCCTTTTATCAATTTGTAACTCTTAGCCTTTCGCCCTTTCTATTGTTTTTCACGGAAATTGAATTCCCGTCTCCCTTATCAAACCTATGACTCACTCTATCGTTGTTTTTAACTTCCTTTCTCCTTCTTTACAATAGATTGCGCGATAGAATGCCGTCTAAACGTCTGAAAAAGGGAGAAGGAACAACAAATTGGAAACTTCTGCAGTTTTTAGGCGCTGTTTTCCTTTTATACAACTAAAGTTCATCAAAATGAAAGTTGACTCAACTCAATGAATTGCCTGATGACCAGAAACATATCGTCTTTGTCGTAGATAAGGCATCTTTTTCCATTCGATTAATCACACATTAGCGAGGGAATTATTATCGCGAGAGAGATTTCCACTGCTTTAGCAATTAGACATGCAATTAGATTTTTCCACTGCTGAAGAGAGATTTCCCATCTTCCTCCAATCAGTTCTGAAAAATACCCCATTTGCCTAAAAATGAATAAGAGAGCTTTTTGAATTTTAATATTTATTAGACGATTACAAGTGGATTACAACGTGAAAATACAAAGTTAATAAAACAATGATAAATTAAAAATAATTAGGAATAACCTAATCGTCGATGGGCCACTCCATAAATTCGACGTCTTCTTCTTCTGAGCCAAGAAAAAATTCATCGTAAAATCCAGTACGTTCCTCGATAGCTTGGCTTTCTTGGGAACAACTTTCCGCAACATCTTCTTGTATATCGTCGCCGTTTTCTTCTTCTTCTTGAGGATAGTGACCCTCCTCCGATAATTGGATTCCATCTTCGAGATCTCCATCGAAAATTCCTTCCTCCTCCACCATTTTTTGGTTTCCATTTCTTTGGACAAATTGCCCATTCTCCGTATTCTGTCCATGACTGGGAAGAGGTCCTCCATTAAAGCTTCGTTCCTCCACCACCATTTGTGGATAATAATATCCTTGAGGGGCATTGGCTGAGGGTGTTGCTGCCCCTAAAATTAAGATTTGATCAAAATTCCGATAAAAATAAACTATTGGATGATAGATGAAAGCCTGTGGTGGATGGTGATATGGCATAGCAACTCCTGGCTGATTCATGGGAGCCATTTGCTGGACTGGCTGCTGGAGAGGTGGCTGGGGCGCTTTTTGACTTCTGGAATCCCGCGAACTCCGTTAATTATAGATTGCCAGGTTGCTAAAAATGAGTATTTCTTCAAATAGAGAAAGCTTACCTGGATCTTTGGGGCATTGTCGTTGATTTCTGGCCTTTTGCGACAAAAAGCCTTCAATTTTCACATGAAGGCCTCTTTATCGTTGCATTCATATAGACCGACTTCTTGGTCCTTCATTTAAATCTCCGCATCCTTGGACACAGTGGTGCAGAAGCTACTCTTCCACTTGTTCTCAAGTCCATCGAATCCGATGGAGTTTTCTCTAAAAATGAGGTACAATTAATTGAAGAAGACTTACGCAACGAAGGCGTAGAGCTCTTTGAGAAGTAGCCTTCTCCACTTGCAGAATTGATGAAGCCCAGGCCGGATATTAAACCCACTGGGACAGCTTTTACTCTGAATAGATGGATATTTTCAAAGGAATTAAGTTTATAAATTGCTTCTTAGCGTAGGCTCTTTTGCCATTACTTTGACATTCTTTCTTCTTATTTGTTGTATCCAAAGCATTGAAACTATATTTATTCATCATCAGTATCATTATCGAGGGAAATCGAACTGGCTGGGGGTGCTGAAAACATAAATTTGAATTGACGTGCTGGAATACAACAGCTACAGGTTATGAAAGGAGGAGAGGGAGGAGGATAGTTTTAATTCAAAACCAAGAGGGGAATAAGTTTTTTTAAAAACTAGCTTCGTACGATTCGAATATTTAGCCGAAGTCTTGAGCCAGAACCATTCAAGTTCGTGGATATCTCCGTTTGTAGACCTGCGTTGTCAGGCAATATCTGGGGAGTATTCTCATCGTCGAAGAGCGAGATAGAACTCGGGTCTAAGACTAAGGTTTTTTCGTGAAATTTGGCAAAGAAGAAGGGAAAATCGGCTTCGAAAACCTTCCTTGTCCGCTGGCCTCCACATCTGATTGATAGGAGTGGCTAGTTGATCTTCAGGGAAGGAATAAGAATGTAATTGGTGAACTGTGAATAATCACTTATCGTCGAAAGACAAAGCTTGAGTATACCCAATTGTCAAGAAGAGGAAAAGGAAGTCCACGTGGACTTTTCTTTCAAGACCATTAGCTTTGTTTTTCATACAATTTTACTAAAATTTATGAGCTATTATTGAATAAATTGTTGCTCCAAGTTGGTAGAAATTCAATGACCTCTGAAGAGAAACAAGAGGAAGTTCTTTCTCCAACAGTTGCTTCGATTCATCTAAATTGAGGAAGCCGGCTGAGTCAGCTGCACATTCGTTGTTTGAAATTTCGACGTTTTTATCTCATCGACATTTCCGTTTTTTATATTTTTCAAAATGGAAGAAAAGAATAGAAGACTATTGAGAGAATTTCCACTTCCGATGGAGGAAGATCCACATTTGTTTATTTTTATTAATACTGGACTTCATATTTTGTTTATTCTTCTTGCTGCTCTTTCTATTTTTCTATTTTTATACGACAATCGCCTTCAAAATGCAATTGAAGATCAGAGAGTTGAACTCGAAAATTATAGAAAAGAGATAATACTTTTGAAGTTAGAAGCTAATACCTCGGTAAGTTATAAATTCGAGGAGAGAAGCCATCCGAATTTTACGAGAAAGAGCGCGAGGAGGTAAATCTTTTTAAAAGTTGTCAATTTTTTGAAGACAATTCTAATTTATAGGTAATGTTGCTTGGTGGTTGGCATGGCCACATTACAAACTCGACTACCATTTACAATTCAATGGACAAGAGCTGGAAAAGTTGTAGATTGACGCTTGCAAGCACACTCGGAGATCACGGAGCAGCTCTTCTCAACAATGAGATTTACATTTTTGGTGGTTATGATGGGACAACTAAAGAGCTTCTATATAAAGTGGGAGCTGGCAACAAATGGGAGAGGATGGCTGATATGAATGAGAAAAGAAATGATATCAGTCTGAGTTCTATTGTTTTCAACTCGGAAATCTGGGTGGTCGGGGGATGGAATGGGACAAATTATTTAAAATCAGTAGAGAAATATAATCCAAAAACTAACAAGTGGACCAAAATGCCGTAAGTGACTGACGCAAGATAAACTTAACTTTCCAGTGAATTGAACGAGTCGAGAACACTTGCTGCAGCTACTGTAATCGATGGAAAAATCTATGTTTCTGGTGGATGGAACGAAAAAAAAGTAATGAATTCAATAGAAGTCTATGATCCAGAAAATGGAAAATGGGAACTTTTCAATCCTAGCATGCCTTATGGAGTGAATTCACATATTTTAATTGCAAACAACTCGCATTTAATCGCAATCGGCGGCGATTTATCATTCCAAGAGCCAACAAATAGAGTCTGGAAAATGGATGTTTTGGATCCAAAGAGGGAATGGAAAGAGATGCCCAGCTTAAAACAAAAACGACATAATTCTGGCGCTGTCATAATAGCCGATGGATTGATGGTTTTTGGAGGATTGACCAGTTATACCAATAAACTTGATTCTGTTGAGGTTTTTGATGGAGTTGAATGGAAGTACAGAGCCCCGTTGCCAGAAATACGTGGCGCTTTTGCCTATATTTCACTTTCTTATAGAAATGAAAGGCGTTTTTTTCAACGATTTTGCTAAAATTCATAAACTTTTAGCGAATAAATTGTTGTTTCACGTGTGGTAGAAATCATAAAAATTGAATTGAGTGACCTCTGAAGAGAAACAAGAGGAAGTTCTTCTTCCAACAGTTGCTTCGATTCCTTTAAATTGAGAAAACCGGCTGATTCAGCTGCACATTCGTTGTTTGGAGTTCCTACCTTTTATCTCATCGACATTCGCTTTTCTTTTTAAATGGAAGAAAAGAATAGGAGACTATTAAGAGAATTTCCACTTCCGATGGAAGAAGATCCACATTTCTTTAATTTGATTAATGCTGGACTTCATATTTTATTTATTTTTCTGGCTGCTCTTTCTATTTTTCTATTTTTATACGACAATCGCCTTCAAAATGTAATTGGTGATCAGAGAGTTAAACTCGAAAAATATAGAAAAGAGATAAGACTTTCGAAGTCAGAAGTTAAAACCTCGGTGAGTTATAAACTAGAGAAATAGGAGAGGAGCCATCCACCTGGCTTCGGTAAAGGCGCGTTGGATAGAAAAACTTGAATTAATTTGAAAATCATTCAAAATATTCAAGATTTTAGTTGTTTGATGAGAAGCAAACAATGGTAGATCGTCTTGAGGATGAGATAAGTAATGTGGAGTACTCCTCGGTATTTTTAGTGTCACATAAATATTTGAGAATTTCAGGTAATGCTGCTCGGAGGATAAGATGGTTACTCTTCTATCAATTCTACTATTATGTACAATTCACTGGAAAAACTTGGGATGTTTGTCAGCCGAGTTTGCTTTCAAGGCTTTTCGAGCATGGAGCGGTTTTTCTAAACGATGAGATTTATATTTTTGGTGGAATGAAGACAACTGAATCCCTCTTCTGTCTATAAACTGAGCGAGGATAAGAACTGGATCAAGCTGGCTGACATGAATGAGGCGAAATGTTGCATGAGGATGAGTTCTGTTGTTTTTGGCTCAGAAATTTGGACGATTGGTGGATATAATGGGAGGGATATACTAAATACAGTGGAAAAATACAACCCTCAAACAAATATTTGGACTAAAATGCCGTAAGTTGTCTTTTAAAAAATACAAAATGAAAGTAATCTCAATTTTAAACGAAATGCCTCATCTGCTTCAATAATTGGTGGAAAAATCTTTGTTTCTGGAGGTTGGAGTGGAAAGCGACTAAAATCAGTAGAAGTCTATGATCCAGCCAAGAACAAATGGGAAATATTCTGTGATATGCCGCTTGAATTGACTTCTCATTGCTCAATAGTTGAAGGGAGTAATCTAGTAATCATTGGAAGATCGAAAACTGGTGGAACGCCCTCAGATGAAGTCTGGAAAATAGATGTCTTGGATCCAAAAAAGGAGTGGATCAAGATGCCCAGCTTAAAACAAGAACGATACTGTTATGGAGCTGTCAAATTATCAAATGGAATCATGGTCTTTGGAGGATCAAGTAGTGACAGATGTCAAATAGATTCCGTCGAAATATTCGATGGAACTGGCTGGAAAGAAGGATCTAAACTAGTAGAAGCATGCGGTCATTTCTCTTCTATTCCGCTAGCTTGTGAAGAGAAGCAATTACTTAAATCATTGTATTAAAACACAATTAATAAAACTCGTTTGAACACAGAGTGCGGAGGTCCGCAGCTGTTTTGTTTGAATTCTATCGGTTTCTTTCAGAAATTTATTTTAAAAAACGACACATTATCTCACCAGTCCTCAATTGATCTTCTTATCAGTCGCGTGTGCATTGCTTATTTCACTTGCTGGCACTTTTCTTCGTCTTTTCTACTTATTTTTTCAGAATGGTTGATAATTTGAAAATGAAAATGGAAATGTACGACGGGGAAGCGATGCTAATAGAAAGGATCGATCAGGCCATTGCTGCAACTGGTAGAGCAATTTTATGACAAACTGCGCAAATTTTAGGGCTGACTGATATACAAACAAATGCGGAAGAGAGGACTCAACTAGCCGTATCAGAAGCAGGTTTATTTTTAGAAGGTTTTCTACAAAATTTTAGAGAAAAAGTTCGAGGATAAACTGACTGAAATTCTGAAAATTGTAGAAGAGGGACGACAAGCGCAAACAAAATTAGAACGATCGCTCGATGAAAGAGTAGGAGTGGTTGAAGCTAAAGTTGAGCAAATGAGAGAACTTTTTACTTCTTTACAACGTAGAATTGATGAGCAACCTGGAGAAAATGAAAATCTAAGAGCTGGCCAGTTAGAAAGAGCCGTTTTGGTTGAAAAAACAAATGAAGGTTTGTTTGGAATTTAAAGAACGCCAGCATTTTAGAAACAAAAAAGATGGTGGGGAATATGTCAATTCAATTGGAGAATGTTTCCTCAGAATTGGGATTCCACTCTTCTGTAGGTTCAGCTAAAACCTTTAAATAAGCGGTGTAGGCGCTGGTTCTTGGAGGACTTCATGACTATAAGACTGACTCCATTTGCATTTTCGATTCCAAAGAAAACAAATGGCGGATGTGTAAGCAGAAACTTCCTATTAAAGTGGCATTTCACGGATCTTCTATCTTAAACGGCAAAATATATTTGATGGGAGGCAAAAATGATCTAAAAGAACCATTAGCAAGCTGCTACAAGTTGGGAGAGAGTGGTGAATGGACCAAAATGGCTGAAATGAACGAGAAGAGGGTTGGCATCTCACAGAGCACAATTGTTTTTGGCTCAGAAATTTGGGTGATTGGTGGATCGAATGGGAGACAAGAACTAAAAACAGTGGAAAACTACAATCCCCAAACAGATATTTGGACTAAAATGCCGTAAGTTGTCTTTTAAAAAATACAAAATAAAAGTGATCTCAATTTTAAACGAAGTTCCACATCTGCTTCAATAGTTGATGGAAAAATCTTTGTTTCTGGTGGTTGGAATGAGGTAACGCAACTACGATCAGTGGAAGTCTATGATCCAGCCAAGAACAAATGGGAAATATTCTGTGATATGCCGCTTCAATTAGCTGATCATTGTTCGATAGTTGAAGGAACAAATCTAATAATCATCGGAGGAGTGAAATCTTATGAAACGCCCTCAGATGAAGTCTGGAAAATAGATGTCTTGGATCCAAAAAAGGAGTGGATCAAGATGCCCAGCTTAAAACAAGAACGATACTGTTATGGAGCTGTCAAATTATCAAATGGAATCATGGTCTTTGGAGGATCAATTGACAACACAACTCGAATAGATTCTGTCGAAATATTCGATGGAATCAACTGGAAGGAAGAATCTAAATTACCAAAACAACATGGCTTTTTTTCTTCTTTTCCTCTTTCAATAAAAACTGAAAAAAAATTGCTGCTTCAGCTGTTCTAACATATTTGTATATTATTAAATTTTGTTTTTGATCTCTCCGATTAGTAGACAACCTGTGCCACAATATATTGAAGACTAAAATAAAAATATTGCCAAGTTTCGCAGTATTCCATCCTTCTCTTTATCCTACTTTTGCCCCTCTCCCTGTATTTTCTTCAATAAGTTGTGAAAAAAGTATCTCGAGTGGAAACAACAGTTTGAGGTCCCGGCTATATTAGAGCAGCGGTCTATGGGTTTGTCCCAAGTTTTTTTTTCGAAATCCCAAAAACCACAATTCTAATATTGTTGTTGAATATTCTGGAGTCTTCTTGAAAGCAAGCGTTTCATCTGAATTGATAGTCCCAGAACATAAAAATGAAATAGATCTATTCAATTTTCTCCTTTTCTATATCTTCCTGGTTATATGTCAGCCAAATGACCAGCCTTATGACCCGTTTAAGAATCGAATAAATGACAAAAGTTGCCAACAAAATATCCAAATTAAAATATTTGATGATACCATAGTGACGCCCATCCATCAGTAGTTCTTTCATCCCTCCATTTGCGATGGTAAATTCAGTATTTTGGAGTAGCCTCGTAATTTCATTAGTTGGCTTCATTCTGATCAAATTGGCTATTATTTTAGCGTTATCTTTATATCTAAAACTGGCTTTTTTTTAAATAAAAATTCTCCCTATTTTTGCCACCAAGGACTTCTAGAAGCGCTTTTATCAGCAAGTCTGCGTGTTTTTCAAGGCAATTTTCAATACGGGAAGTCCCCAGCCGGCTCTTTTCACCACTATACTATTCTTAAAGACAAAAAACTGCTTATTTCTTATCAAAGGTCACCATACTTTGGCTGATCGAGCATGATCAGAATTGGGATGATAGGAACACTGCTTCGGGCTGTCTCCATCAGATTGTTATAGCCGGCATGGGTGATGAATACTTTTAGACGAGAATGGCAGAGAACAGCTGGCTGGGGAATCCATGAAAAGACGTGGAAATTTGAGACATTTTTAGCTAGCTGTCGACAATGGGAATCTTCCTTTTCGGCACGGGCGATGAAATGATAGTCGGGGAATTTCTAGGTTTTTTGCATAAAAAGTTACGCTAGATTTCACTATGGGCTCCTTAACTTATAGTCTGTTCATAAAAAAGACGACATCCTTCGTATCAAAGAAAGGGGGTTTCGCGGCGAGATCCATTTTATCTTTAAATTTATTAAAAGCCGTTTTTAGGATAAACTGGGTCCCGCTGCGATAATCCCTTTCTTGGATACGAAGGATGTCGTCTTATTTATGAACAGACTATACAGTAGCCCTAAAATAGAGGTCTTAAATAAAACTTACCCTGGCTACAATAGTCAACAACTCAACAAGACTTGGCGTTCATCAGATTCGATGGACTTGAGAACAAGTGGAAGAGTAGCTTCTGCACCACTGTGTCCAAGGATGCGGAGATTTAAATGAAGGACCAAGAAGTCGGTCTATATGAATGCAACGATAAAGAGGCCTTCATGTGAAAATTGAAGGCTTTTTGTCGCAAAAGGCCAGAAATCAACGACAATGCCCCAAAGATCCAGGTAAGCTTTCTCTATTTGAAGAAATACTCATTTTTAGCAACCTGGCAATCTATAATTAACGGAGTTCGCGGGATTCCAGAAGTCAAAAAGCGCCCCAGCCACCTCTCCAGCAGCCAGTCCAGCAAATGGCTCCCATGAATCAGCCAGGAGTTGCTATGCCATATCACCATCCACCACAGGCTTTCATCTATCATCCAATAGTTTATTTTTATCGGAATTTTGATCAAATCTTAATTTTAGGGGCAGCAACACCCTCAGCCAATGCCCCTCAAGGATATTATTATCCACAAATGGTGGTGGAGGAACGAAGCTTTAATGGAGGACCTCTTCCCAGTCATGGACAGAATACGGAGAATGGGCAATTTGTCCAAAGAAATGGAAACCAAAAAATGGTGGAGGAGGAAGGAATTTTCGATGGAGATCTCGAAGATGGAATCCAATTATCGGAGGAGGGTCACTATCCTCAAGAAGAAGAAGAAAACGGCGACGATATACAAGAAGATGTTGCGGAAAGTTGTTCCCAAGAAAGCCAAGCTATCGAGGAACGTACTGGATTTTACGATGAATTTTTTCTTGGCTCAGAAGAAGAAGACGTCGAATTTATGGAGTGGCCCATCGACGATTAGGTTATTCCTAATTATTTTTAATTTATCATTGTTTTATTAACTTTGTATTTTCACGTTGTAATCCACTTGTAATCGTCTAATAAATATTAAAATTCAAAAAGCTCTCTTATTCATTTTTAGGCAAATGGGGTATTTTTCAGAACTGATTGGAGGAAGATGGGAAATCTCTCTTCAGCAGTGGAAAAATCTATTGGAGGGAAGAATTCGATTTCTGGAATTGGATGTGACACTCATCTAGATTTGCCTTTTGCTGGATCACTTTTTCAATAAATTCTGTCTTCTCTTAAAAAGTCGAAATTTTTTTTTAGAAAAATGTAATTTTCGTCTAAATTTATGTTCTCGAGTTATCGTAACCCATTTTTTTTTCCTATAGAAAATAAAGTTAAACCCTTTTATTTAAAAAAAAACAAATTATTATTACTTGTAGTAGAATGTATTTGGTATAACTATCTGTAGAAGCTCGTCGTATAGACTCAAAAAATACTGTAACCCGTACTGAAATTTTCTCTCCTTTTTCTCGATTATCCAATTACCTGATTTGAACTGAACCGGTCAAAAAGCCAATGGAAATTATTCTGCAAATTAGCTACCACCTGTAAAATTGTTTTTAAATTCTCTAGCAGCATAGCCCGACCTCCATGTATGTGTTGATAATCGTCTGCTCATTATAAACACTAGCAAGAGGCTAAGATCCCATTGACGAAGAGTCGTCCATTTGGGATTAGAGGCAGCTTTCGGTTCAGAACCTATGCTCCTTGGAACAAAAGTGGAAACCATCGTCGACCATCAACCGCTCGTTTCGCTGATGGGAAGAAGGGATTGTTTCTTCGACTGGCATCGCAGAAACTCAAGAGACTTTATATTCTTATTGATTATATTCCAATAATTGATCAAAGAGGAGCCGTCATTCCGGAATTAGCTAACTGTGCATGAAAGTCACAGATTATCATTTGGGTGCACTTTTTTGAGTTGAGAAGCAAATCAAATAAAAACATTTAATGATTTTCCTTAGATACATAAGAATACAAATAGTTTGCAAGTTCTTCAGGAATGACTACTGCAGAATGTTTAACTCTCCCCACAAAAGGTCCTTTTATCCACTCTTCACCATTGAAATATGCGGTGTTACGACTGTTTACAGCAGTGATTTGGTTGTCTACCAACAGAACGGGAAAGAATCCCTTTCCTTCTGCCATCTCTGGTAGTTCTTCCCATTGACTGCCTTCGATCTCGACATTGATTCTCCAGAATGTTTTTTGTTCAGAATCAACTAACTTTTCATTTTTATGCGGTTCAGTAATGCCAAGTTTCTTCATCATTCCTCCGAGGATATACAAATAAGAGCCGAGGCCAATAGTTCCTGGACTTTCTCGTTCTTCAGGCAGGGGAGTAAAAAATTCCCAAGAATTGGTTTGAGGATCGAAGCATTCCACAGTTTTTGAGTTCTCTCCTCCACAGACGTAGATTTTATTGTTAACAACTGCCACTCCCGGCTGCTTTCGACTCTCAAGCATCGGACTAAAATGGTATTTAATTATTCGATTTCTTACGGTAGATCAACCCAAGAATTTGATATGGGAATATACTTGGTCATATCCTTTCCATTACTTTCCACAACCCAAATGCAATCATCCAAAACTACGCTAGTGCAGGCTATGTTAAATGTATTGAAGCTCCATCTAATTGGGGAGAGTTTTTTCCATTTAAAATCTCTGCCCAATTTGTATAAATGCTTTCGAGTTTCGTTTTTTGACAAAGAATATCCACCAAAAATGTAAAGGTCCCCGTTGAGGAAAGCTGAGCCACAGCCGGTTATACGAATCGGCATTTGTAAGTCGATTTCTACACATGCATTGCGCTTAAAATCAAGCAATTCTATTATGGTATTTGGTTGAGAATAATTACGGTCTCCACCCAACACAATAACCTAAATATCGTAGTTAAAAGCTAGTGGAAAATTCAGAGAAAAACGGTAATAAAAGACTAACATTTTGAGATTTCATTGTCTCCTCGTCTGCAAATTTCGGAAACAACTTTTCACCGCTCCCTTCTGAGATCTCCTCCTCATCACATCTAAAAATAGATTGAAATTTCCTTTGAAGAGAAACAATTTCTTTTTCTATAGCAACAAGTCTTTTTTCACGCTTCTCTTCTTCTAAAAATTTAAAATTAAATAGAATAAGAAATCACCAACCTCGTTCTCTTAGCATGTCGAACATTTTTGGAGCGGAGGAGAGCCGCATAATCGTATTTTCTTCGGAAAGAGAAATAAGCTTTGCAAGTTTGCTGACGTGTTATAAAAGGAGCGTTATCTTTTTGATCAATCAATCTTGCCTTTTTTATTTTATCTATAGGGTGACCTTCGGGTCATAGGGAACGTCTATAACATAATGACCTCTGAAGAGAAACAAGAGGGAGTTCTTCCCCGAGCAACCGACAGTTGCTTCGATTCATCTAAATTGAGGAAGCCGGCTGAGTCAGCTGCACATTCATTGTTTGGTTCCTACCTTTTATCTCATCGACATTTTTCTATTTTTCAAAATGGAAGAAAAGAATAGGAGACTATTAAGAGAATTTCCACTTCCGATGGAAGAAGATCCACATTTCTTTAATTTGATTAATGCTGGACTTCATATTTTGTTTATTCTTCTGGCTGCTCTTTCTATTTTTCTATTTTTATACGACAATCGCCTTCAAAATGCAATTGGTGATCAGAGAGTTAAACTCGAAAAATATAGAAAAGAGATAAGAATTTTGAAGTCAGAAGTTAATATCTCGGTGAGTTATAGATTCGAGGAATTGGAGAGCCATCCGACTTTTACGAGAAAGAGCGCGAAGAGGTAAATCTTCTGAAAAGTAGTCAATTTGTTGAAGACAATTCAAATTTAAAGGTTATACTGCTTGGTGGTTGGCTTGACTACATTACAAACTCGACTGTCATTTACAATTCAACGGAAAAGAGCTGGAAAAATTGTAACCTGACGCTTCCAAGCACACTTGCAACTCATGGAGCAGCTCTTCTCAACAATGAGATTTACATTTTTGGTGGTCATGAAGATGGAACAACTCGAGAACCTCTCAACTCTTTATATAAATTGAGAGCTGGCAATAAATGGGAGAGGATGACTAATATGATTGAAAATAGAAGTGAAATTAGTAAGAGTTCTGTTGTTTTCAACTCAGAAATCTGGGTAATCGGTGGATGGAATGGGACAAATATTTTGAAATCAGTAGAGAAATATAATCCAAAAACTAATAACTGGACCGAAATGCCGTATGTTACTGATGCCAGATTTATGCAGACTTTCTAGTGAATTGAACGAGTTGAGAGCAGTTGCTGTAGCTACTGTAGTCGATGGAAAAATCTACGTTTCTGGCGGCTGGGATGGATCGAAAACTAAGAATTCAGTGGAAGTCTACGATCCAGAAAAGGGAATATGGGGATTTTTCACTCCTAACATGCCTTATGTGGTGCATTCACATATTTTTATTGGACACAACTCGCATTTAATCGCAATTGGTGGATATTTGTCAAACCAAGAGCCAACAAATCAAGTCTGGAAAATTGATGTTTTGGATCCGAAGAGAGAGTGGAAAGAGATGCCTTTTCTACGACATAGACGATATCGTTCTGGCGCTGCCATAATAGCCGATGAATTGATGATTTTTGGAGGAAAGATCAATGATAGAATTGATTCTGTGGAGATTTTTGATGGAGTTAAATGGAAGAACGGAACCTCGTTGCCAGAAATACGTGGCGGTTTTGCCTCTATTCCACTTTCTTATAGAAATGAAAGACATTTTTTTCAACGATTTTGCTAAAATTCATAAACTTTTAGCGAATAAATTGTTGTTTCACGTGTGGTAGAAATTATACAAATTGAATTGAATGACCTCTGAAGAGAAGCAAGAGGAAGTTCTTCCTCCAACAGTTGCTTCGATTCCTCTAAATTGAGGAAGCTGAGTCAGCTTCACATTCGTTGTTTGGAGTTCCTACCTTTTATCTCATCGACATTCGCTTTTCTTTTTAAATGGAAGAAAAGAATAGAAGACTATTAAGAGAATTTCCACTTCCGATGGAAGAAGATCCACATTTCTTTAATTTGATTAATGCTGGACTTCATATTTTATTTATTTTTCTATTTTTATACGACAATCGCCTTCAAAATGCAATTGGTGATCAGAGAGTTAAACTCGAAAAATATAGAAAAGAGATTATAATTTGGAAGTCAGAAGTTAAAACCTCGGTGAGTTATAAACTAGAGAAATAGGAGAGGAGCCATCCACCTGGCTTCGGTAAAGGCGCGTTGGATAGAAAAACTTGAATTAATTTGAAAATCATTCAAAATATTCAAGATTTTAGTTGTTTGATGAGAAGCAAACAATGGTAGATCGTCTTGAGGATGAGATAAGTAATGTGGAGTACTCCTCGGTATTTTTAGTGTCACATAAATATTTGAGAATTTCAGGTAATGCTGCTCGGAGGATAAGATGGTTACTCTTCTATCAATTCTACTATTATGTACAGTTCACTGGAAAAACTTGGGATGTTTGTCAGCCGAGTTTGCCTTCAAGGCTTTTCGAGCATGGAGCGGTTTTTCTAAACGATGAGATTTATATTTTTGGTGGAATGAAGACAACTGAATCCCTCTTCTGTCTATAAACTGAGCGAGGATAAGAACTGGATCAAGCTGGTTGACATGAATGAGGCGAAATATTGCATGAGGATGAGTTCTGTTGTTTTTGGCTCAAAAATTTGGACGATTGGTGGGAGAGCTGGCAGTGGTGAACCCTTAACACATTGACGACCGCGTGGCCGAATATGGGCCACGCTTGACACAAGTACAAAAGGGCGCCGGTCCCTGAGGCAAAAAAACAAAAAGACATGCGTGGTCGTCAATGTGTTAAGAAAGAATTTCAGGGGAGATCTGAGGGTCAAGAGTAAGTGAGGCTAAAGATATGACGTGGCGTTTTGGTAATTTTTTCCACCATTTTCAATGCCAGATTTTTTAAAATTAGGTTGCCTCCAAACTCGTGGTTTTTACCATTTTAGTCGATGCTGAAAATAATGGCACTCACCATTTTTTGCTGGGGCTTTTACTTTTTCTGGAACGAAGCGAAACTAAAGTTATGACGCGCACTGTAAAACAAAAAAATAATGCAAAAAATCGATTTGCCGCAGTTAATTTCATCCCAGGGGGCCTGTTTCCCCTCAAATTGGATGAATTTTCTATCCGTTTCAACCTGTGGGAGATAAAATGTGCCCCAATTGGTTTCGACTTTCCCCACAATGTGATCGTCCTTCTTTACGATTAGCTTCTTCTTAATTTTTGTAAGTTCTTTCGCGCCTTAAATCAACCATCATTTTGTCAGATTGGATTCAGCCAAGAGAAAATCCCCTGTCTTCGCTACACAATTTTCAAGGAAGATGGCTTCTCCCTGGAATGCTATGATTATCCAAATCAAAAAACTGGCTGTTATTTTCAAGAAATTGAAGGAAATCTAACCGACAAAAGGCGAAAATCCTCATTCATAAGAGTTGGAGTTGTAAAACTTTGGCGGCATTTTTTGAGGATTTTAACTGCTCCTTGAAACTTTTAAAGTTCTACAATCTTGTAGAGGAGGTCAAACTCCTCTTTTAAAAACATCTCGAGATGTTCAAAATAAAGTCACAATTGATGGCTTTTTTAGTGTGATTTTAACCAAAAAATGATTAGAAAATAGACTTTTCGCCTTATTTTTATCCTAAATCAGCCAAAAATCAAAATGTTTATATATTTCGACTATTTTTTGTTTTTTTCATTCATCACTCTTCTCCACCTCCTTCTTCGACTCTGGCGTTTTTGCTAGAAGAACCAGCTTGTCGTCCACCGAAACGTAAAGACTTCCTTCAACTATATTTGGCTTCACGGGTGAGCTGACTGGCGGCGGAGCTATAAACTTCGGTGGAGTAATGCCGTCGTCGTCCATGCTGTAGCCTTCCTCTCTTCTCTTCTGCTCCTGTCTTCCTGCTTCTAATCGCATAAATGTGAGTAGTCTGCTCCAGTTCAGCTACTGTCCTGGCATCTTCCTTGTTTCCCTTTGCCATTTCATATTCATTCAATAGATCATCGACTGTGATCTTGTCTTGGCTTTCTATCTTCCTCAGGAATTTCATCCTGTATTCCGCTAATGAGGGGTCCTGGAATGCTGCTATCATCAGCAACGTTTCGATTTCGTCCTTTTTCATCTCTCCGATTTTTGCCTCCAGTGAGCGTGCCTTCAAGGTCTGGACAAATCTTTTAATATCCTCCTGTGGATGGAACTTTGCGTTCCATAATTCGAATCTTCTTCGAAAGAGCGATTTCTTTGATCCGAATAGTTTGTGAAGCTTCTCTTTAGTATCGGTGTATGTGAGGTCTCGTGTGGTCCTGGGTAGCAGGTATTGGGTGAACTGCTGATACGCGTCGTTGTCCAGGAGGTTTAAGAAGAGTTTGCATTTCTTCTTCTCGGGCCAGTCTCCACATTCCGTCTCCAAAACGTCCTCCAGCCGTTTAGCCAAACCACATAGCCATCATCATTTTCTTGGTCATAGTGGAATTTATCTAGTCTTTGGAGCAGGGTGTCATACTGCGTGGCTGATCGTAGTTCGCCGCCTTCTCTTCTTCCTTGCAGTTGGCTCATCAAGGTCTGTATAATTTCATGCTGTTCCCGTCTCTCCGCTCGTCTCTCTTCTTCAGCTTTCCTATATCGTTCTTCTCTTTCTTCCTCTGCTCTCCGTTCTCGTTCTTCTCTGGCCCTCACTTTTAATTAGAACTGTTCCTGTTGTTGTTGCATCATTTTGAACATCATCGCCGTGATGTTGTTGGCCTCCTCCGCTTCCTTCTTCATCTTCTCCCGGTCCTTACGCTCTTGTTCTTCTCTGGATTTCGAGCGGGTGGTTCTGTTCATCCTTTCCTTAGCGGTTTTTCTTACTTCTGGTCGCCACTGTTATGTCCCGTGCCTTAGTTGGTAGTTATGCAAGGGGAGAGGGAGAATGCAACAACTCTTTATCTGGACACCAATTATATAGAATGATCATCTTCTAATCCCCAAGGGATTAGGTCAATATCCAACACATTCTAACAAGTGTGAAGATGTTGAGAACGCAGATGAAAAATCATTGTACCTTCTGTTCTTCCTGTCATAAATTTAAATTCTCTTTTGATGATAATTTTTTTAATTTTCTACGAAATTACATAACAAGGATTGGCGTGCTTCTTCTATTCCCACATTTGTCGACCATTGGAGAGGTGGTTATTCTCTTATTTCTATTTCCTTCAAGTATCATCGAAGAGTGGGCGGATATTGCTTTGGTCTCTTTATTTTTGCATAAAAAATTGAAAATATTCCTTCTATAAGGGCTGTAGGTGAAGATGTAAGTCAAAAGCGCCGCTGGAAAAGCAGCTCCAGCCATCAGCTCTGCTATATTTAGGATATCTTTGAGGAAAATCATTCCATTTTTTGAAATAGAGAATACCTGCTCTATTGTGGCCAACCAACCAAGAATAATACATAAATGAATAAAATCCGAAGATCATACTGCTAAGCATAAGTATCTGAGTGATAGATTAGTAATTCTCCCTCCCTTATCAACGAAATCAAAGCCTTTAGAATCTGTCTATGTTGTTGTTTTGTCTGCTCAGACATTGCACTGCTATGAGATTTGAGCGTATTGTGAATAACCAAAGGGGAAATAAATAAAACAAATATTGAGAACAGTTGAAAAACGAAGCAACATCCTCCAAGAATAAAAGTCCACAAATTTAAGTAACAGGCAATAATTGCTGGATTCCAAAAGTCGTCATAAATCACTCGAAATTGATCGAAAAGAAGCGTTTTTGCCGTCTTTTGGTCATAATAATTGAGAACTAGCATCATTAGAGGAAAATAAATGACAAAAGAAGAGCATAGAAGAAGATATAAATCGAATATTTCAGCCACTTCTTCTTCAATGGATGGCCAGGAGAGATCATCGCATCCATTCGATAATAAAACAAAGGACAAATGGTGGTAGAAACATCTAAAAATTCAAATAACTTTCACATTTTTTCTTACACATTGCTAGCTGAAGCAGGAGAGAAGTCTGAACATCTCCCGGAACTTTAATATAACTTAAAAATTCAGCAAGTCTCAGCGCCGAATATGGCATATAAAAGACTGGAGGGGAGAGGACGCAAAAATACAATTCGAATATCATTCCACTGAAAAAAAACAAGTTAGAGGATGAAGGAATGAATTGGAATACTCACACAGCGGTATGATAGAGAAGATATCTCTTAAATGTTTTGGATTTATGAGGAGGCGATTTATAAATAACTAGATAATAATCTAGAGCAGTTATCATAATTGAAATAAAACATTTCACCTGCAAATTTGAGAATTCTTCATGTTTCTAGTAAGGAACATTTCATGTACGCTCTTATTTTCGTTTGTCTAGCAGATTTACACCGCTTTGAAAAAATAATTTGATGTTTTAGACAGTTTTTGAGGAAATTTAGGACAAAAACTTTGTAGGAATTTGGCTTTCCTATAGTCTGCTCATAAAAAAGACAACATCCTTCGTATCCAAGAAAGGAGTTTTTGCGGCGAGACCCATTTACCCTAAAATTTACTTTCTAGGATTAAATAGGCCTCGCAGCTACTGAAAAGTACCTTTAAAATGATGAAAAACCACACAGGATTTGGATCAAAGTAGGGATTGGTGCTGTTCATTGTTGAAGGAAATTACAATAGCTTCTTATCTACAATTCGGCGTGCAGCAGGTGAAAAAAAAAGGTGTTTTTTAAAATCAATTTGAGTCAGCGTTTACTTGACATAATCCAATTATTGGAGAAAGTACAGCAAATATTTATTCCAAATTCTAACGAAATTCACTGCGCCCATAGATCCTTCTGTTCTTCTGTCTAGCCCAATCAATGAATGAATTCGGTGAAGATTGCTGCTTTCGTTCCTTACAAAACAATTGAATCAAAGCTCTCCTATATGGATTGTAGGTCAAAACATACGCCCAAATGGCTAGGGGAAATCCAGAACCAGCGATTGCCTCTATAATATTTGCTATGTCTAAAAGAAGAATAAGAAATTACGGGAATTACCTGCTCTATTGTGGCCAACTAGGAAGGAATAGATTAAAAAGGGGATAAAAACTAGAAGTGCACTGCAAAGAACCAGCATCTGGAAGAGGAAAATCTTTGAAAAAAAAACTCACAAACTTACCAGGGAGATCAAAGACCTTAGCATAATTCTGTGGTGTTGTTTTGTCTGAATCGACAAGGTTCCTCGCGTCTTTAATGTTCGATAAATGATCACAGTACTTCCAAAGATGACTGCAGTGGCGCAAATTATAGCGGGAATACAAATGCTGGCTACAACGATGGTCCAGGGATTGTCGTAGGAATAGTAGCATAACACGTCGGACGTCCAGAAATCTTGAATAAAAACGTGAAACTTCTCAAAGAGCAGTCTTTTTGTCATTGATTGATCTCGATAGTTTATGGTGAACATGATGATGGGAATTGGAATAACGTAGGAGATAATATAGACGCAGATATAGACCAAATATTTGAGCCATTTTTTCTTAAGGGGATGATTATGCGGGATTATTACATCCATCCGGTAGTAGAATAAAGGACAGAGAGCCGTGCTGATAGCTGGAAAATTAACTTATAAGCGGATTCTCTCTAAATAGAAGCCTCCCCTTGTCATTAATTTTAATTTTAATTTCAAAAGTCCTTTTAAATAACACTTGGGGGAAGATGCATCTTTTATGTTGACGTACAAACAATTAGTTGAATATAGATAGCTGCTTGGAGATCGATTGGTAACCCGACGAAGGAAAAAAATCCTAAAAAACGAGAACACGAATATGGTAGATAGATGTGAGAAATGGAGAAAACGCAATAAGTTGCTTCGAAAAGTAACCCACTAGAATAGCATTTTTGTCGTGTTCTCATCTGACTTACACAGTTATATGGTACAATAAAAATCGTTTAAACGTCTTGGTGTTATAACTAGGCGATTTATAAATAATGAGATAATAGCCTAACGTTGTCGACAAACAAGAAATCGCAAATTCAATCTGAAGAAGGCTTGAGTGAGGTTTGAATCAGATTACCTTCATAATTATAAAAAGCCAGACAGGATCTGGATCAAAATAGGGATTGGTGATATTCGGCGTCAAAGTCGACATTTTGGTTTAATGATAAGACAGGTGAAAGCCGCGAGTTTTATAGCGAAGATCAAACCAAATGAAATATGAATGGAGCGAATACTATCTGCAAGTAAGGTCAGTCTTTTTCTATTATGACGATGAGAGCTACAATCGACTTGGAGATTCGAAACGGAATTAATTCAATAAATTTCTTATAATAAGCCTGTTTCCTTTTCTTTCAATCATTCTAATCAGAATTTATTAATTCTCTTGTTAGTTTGGCGTTGTCTCATCCCAATAATCATTGAATCCAGGCTTATCTTGGTCATCCTTCTTTGTCCCATCATAAAAGAAATCCATAAAAATGAATCTCCAAGGATATGTGACATTTCCTTAGAGAATACAAGTTTGTTTTCGAAAGCCTTACTTTCCATCCATCAATCGTCAAGGCAGCTTTCATTCGTAGATCTTTCTTTTCATCTGTTGTTGCTCCCTGACTCTCAAAGAGGATATTCACTTGTTGATAGCTGTTTTGGAGGGAATAGCGATCAAAGCTCTTCATCTAAATCTTAACGTCAATTTTATTTCCAAAAAAACTGCCTTGATATGCCCAGTGTATTGGACAATTCTCGCAAAAAAGGAAGAAATAGTACTCAAAAGGTTGTTTCCAATTTGCCAGTCTTTTCATTGGTTATCCGTCCAGAAGCCTTTAAAAGTGTTGTGGAGCATCTAAACCATCTTGATATTAAGCTTTTTCATTCGTCACCCAAGTCTCCATATTATCGTAGTCCATTCGATTGTGTTATGTCCCGTGCCTTAGCTGGTAGTTATGTAAGGGGAGAGGGAGAATGTAACAACTCATTATCTGGACACCAATTATATAGAATGATCATCTTCTAATCCCCAAGGGATTAGGTCAATATCCAACATTACTCGCTCACCTTAAAGAAATAAAGATAAATTAATAAAAATATTTTGGAACATTAACACATTCGGGGCCGAGGCCATTTCGCAAAAACTCACGTTTTTCAATTTTTTTGATTTTTGCTGTTTTTTTCTTTTGGCGTTTTTTAGTTAGTTTAAAGTTTTAAAGTAATTTTTTTTTAATATAAAAAAAACACGCGTGCATGATTTTTCATGCACGAATGAGAGAAAGAGGAGTTTTTGCGTGCATGAAAAATCATGCACGCAGCCTCGAATGTGTTAAGGAGTTTCCACACCAGAACACGTGAGATCAACAAACCGAGATTCATTTTCCCTTCCCTCTCCCTCCATCCCTGCCATTATTCTTTATTCTATGGAATTATTCTCATTACTGCCACCACTACGAATATGGACACCTGATCAATGTTCACTATTCAGTAAGATAATTATCTTTCGTTGGTTCAAAAGGACCACACCATAGGCGATAAGCATTATCAGGAATTTTAGGAAAAACAATAATTTTAGAATTTGGATGGATCATACTTACTTATGAATATCGCCGTAATAAGAGTTCATTATTTTTGCGCCTATGGTTCTCTATTGATAATTGGAATTTGCAGTTGGAGGATTTGGTCCAGAAGCAGTTGGACCAGGAACAAAACAGACACTCAGATGGCTGCCAAATTAGAGAAACAATTATTTCTCAATCTGTTGCTTCAGGCAAGACAATTCGAAGAAAAGATAAATTCTTTTAGGCTTCGGTTCCAATAATTACATGTCATCTTCCATCTGTCTTCGTTTTGCCGTATCCATTTCAGTCGGAAGATCTTTCAATTTGGAAACTGACTCCTCTCTTCTCGGTATTTACGACTCTTCCCAAGGCCATAGATCCCATCATCACAATCTTCTGCATTCGACAATATAGGCTAGCCATTGCTGAGAAATTGGGTAGGTTTTCTCTTTCAATTTTAAAAAAGTTATAGGATGTTGTTGGAAAAGAAAGATTGGAGTGAATCACGAGCAGATTTCAGCCATTCCCTCAACTCAATTCCAAACTATTGACCACCACTAGAATTACTGTATTTTGAGTAATAAATATTTAGAAAATAATTGCTTCAGTCGAACCGCCGACGAATAAATTTTGACCAGTTGAGATGCTCCATATTGATACGAGTTTACCAACGGCCTTTATTCCCCTGATCATGGCCAACAATCTAGCCAAATGTTTAATAATAATCACTATTATTCCTTTTGTTTTCCATCTGATTGAATCTGTAAATGGACCTTGGCTTGTTCCATTCAAATGGTCGATAAAAGATTCAGAAAACAGGATGGCTGCTACGGCTGTGGAACTGATGTTGCGTGTTTTCTGGAGGCCTATCAGATGCGACTTCTTCAATTCGCTCTTTATAACGAAGAGAATTACGAGAATGTTAGTGGGATGGGCTGGAACTTGTTTCCACAAACTTGGTATTCAAGCGACTTGTTTATTCATTCCCTTCAGGATGTGCGATATTGAGCAGTGGAAGGACCAATATAGACTCATACCGTATTCTCAAAATATCCTTAATTTTGTCGCCAATTTTACGGAGATTCTTGGTCGTCAATTTTTCTACTGTAACTTTTATAGTTTTCTTTATTCGAATTATCTATCTATCTAAAGTGCATCCGTCTCTGTCTGTCTGTGTGAAGCCTCTCAGGTCAAGACCTAAAATTTTAAGGGAAGGAGGACAAAAATTCGAGGGAAGAATCTATTTATATTTATTACGTTGGATAGAAAATTCAGAGCAATACACTTCTTTTGTAGAAATGTATCATAATGATCTTCTACTTCTAGACTATAAACTGATTCCGTAACTTGATCGAGAGTAGTCTATACGAGTAAAGACGCAAACAAAGCCTTTTACTACTTACTTACTACTAAATCTAACTCTAAAAGATTCTATGGGTGTCCGTCCGTCAGTCCGAAGCCCTTGGGTTAAGTTCTGTCGAAATACGTACATTCTCTAGATGAGGCAGGTTTGATAATTAATCTCAAGCTCGTCAAATAATTTCTCTATGCAATCGAGCATGTCGTCCTACTAATTTTTACATAAAATAACTCGAAATAAGACCAAAAAAAGTATTCAACATTTTTTTTTGAATTTTACCTGTGCAGGTAGTAAAAATAGGGGTTGTTGGGGGTAAGGATAATAGCGAAAATGCTAGTTTCTTATAAAAATTATGAAAAATACCCAAAATGAGTTTTTAGGATTAGACTCTAAAATTTTGTATTACTCACTTTGTTGTACACTAGTGGGTTATGGTATTTCTGTGGGACTGTCCCTTTAAAGCACAATTCAGTTGGAATCAATAAATCGGTTTTTGACCAGTGACCTGCTCTATTAACCGAATGAGGTTAGTTCGATCTGGCTTTTTCTCACTTTATTGCTTTGTATGAAGCTTTTTCAAGCCGTTCCCCTTTCTTTCGTGCGTTTATTGATTGGCATTGGCTAGTTTCGATTTAGTTCGCCTAAGAGTCATTTTGAGTATGCAGAGCTGTTCTGTTGTTGTTCTCGCAAATATTGGGAGTTTTCTCCCTTGGAAGGATCGTCTGCGTTTTGAGGAGTTGTCTACTCGATTTAGACATCTGCCGTGCAAACCGATTGAATCGGCTGATATTCGACTAAAATTTGGTGTGGTAAATTTCTTTTCTTTTCGAGAATAATGGAATTTAGAAAGATGACGAGAACTACTGTTATTTTGAGTTTCAAGCGGGAAAAATGCAAAAAATTCGTCGTCTTGTTCTACACGATGTCGGTGTGACTGTCGACTATTATATTCAACGCGAAGTGATGATAGACAAAAATAATAGAAAAATTGTGATTCCTCAACATCTCGTGAAAATGGCTGCCTCGGATTATTTCGATTTCTCCGTTTATCTTTTCAACAAGCTTATTTCCTTCTTCTCAATTAGGCGATATTCTTTTGTAAGTTTAAGTTCTTTGTTAGAGCCGCAAGTTCTCCCCTTTTCGACTCTATTACACGATCAGAAAAGAGGATTTACCGTATTTCCTGCATTAGAGGCTTTAATAGTGACACACTACTTGTTGGTCTTAAGGTCTTCGATCCTCTTTTACTATTTTTGATTTATAATCTTCTGGAAAGTTGTAGATCTACATCTCTTCAATCAGTTTGTTCCTAACATCAGCCTCAAACTCTAGCCATCTAATAAAAATATTTCTAGCCGTACCCGTCAAAAAGTACTTCTGAAGTTTTGACGGATGTATTCACGAAAAAAAGATCGTTCCTTTCCGACAAATTATCAGTATTTATCGATATGGAAAGAATTGTAGTTCAAAGATTTGGGGTTGAGGCTTGGAATTTCCTGGAATGTCTGAAAGGTGAGCTCCAACTACCGTATTTTGCCCGATTCAAGCCATTCAAACCTTTTAGATGTTCATGAAGTTGAAATTTACAACGGACCTTTGATATTGAAACCAAACGAAATGGAACGATTTCGGCGTCTCCCTTTTTGGAGAACAGTAGGTTTCTCCTTGTTTTCGTCCAGCTTCTCTCCTATAGGCAGAGGAAATTAGTCTCCACTTTGGACACCCATTAAGTTTCAATTGGCGCATGAATTTTGGAATTGATGATGAGTTCCTGCAGAGTCTGGTTGACCGGAAGGCTAGTTTTTTCACAACCAACACAACTTGCAGCATAACTTCCGAATTTCTCTTGAAATACATCAAGGTAGTTTGAGAGATATTACAAAGCAACTTCTAGAATTGTTTGTCTGGCGCTCATGCACTTCGTTATCTTGAGTTTCCAACTTCTGGAACCTTAATTTCCAAGTCTGACATTGTGGCTTTGGGATTTGAAGTGGAGCTCAGTTCAACTTCATATCTAGCGGCAGTAAAAGCAATGGATTGTAGAAAGGGAGGACACAAACCTGATCAAATTGAAGTGGAGTTGAACATGAGGCATAACTTTTGGATTACTATTATTCGACGAGTAAAGACGTAAATGTGTTATATGATCCAAATATTGTATTTGTTCAAATAAAAGTCACGGTTTAGAGCAGCTCTGGTCAAAAATCGATTTACTGATACCAACTGAATTGTGCTTTAATTGTTATCTTTTCTTGAGTATGCAGAGCTGTCCTGAAAACAATCTCACTGACGAATGGAAGAATGGTCGCTGGATTTCCCTTCTCGGTCAACTGCCTAAGCCAAAGGTTTATCGAGAAAGTCACTGAAATATCTCAAAAACCCTCTAAAAGATCTTTCCCACGAGGTGTAAGTACCGGTATTGAAAAAAAGTTTTATTTCCTCAACTTTAATTGAGGAGATTCGTGAAAAAACTCAGAGCAGAACACTTTTTTTGAATATTTTCGTAGAAATGTATCATAATGATCTTCTACTTCTAGACTATAAACTGATTGTGTACCTTGATCGAGAGTGGTCTATACGAGTAAAGACGCAAACAAAGTCTTTTACTACTTACTTACTACTAAATCTAACTCTAAAAGATTCTATGGGTGTCCGTCCGTCAGTCCGAAGCCCTTGGGTTAAGTTCTGTCGAAATCCGATCCATTAGGATCGGACAGTTCACTTGTCTACTGATAGTCGGAAGGGGCGACCTTTTTTCGTGAATACTTTCGTCAAAACTTCATGCATTTTTTGACGGGTGCGGGTAAGCAAATCAGTATCGTATTTCTTCGGTAATAATAGAAGCCCCTGGTTTCTATTTTTCAACCCTCTCGTTGAACTGGAAGCTACATTTTGAAGACATCTGGGCGTCAATCTCGCCTCGGCAGGAAAAAGAGAGAGAATTCATTCGGTTGCGAAATTCGGGGAATTTTATGTGAAGAAGGAAAGGAGCGAAAAATTTTGGAAGGAATTTTTGCGACCCCTGAAAGGCAGAAGAGAAAGTGTGAAAGAAAGATGGGACTAGTTTGCCAGAAAACGGAAGAACTAACTGTTGGGGAGTGGTAGGTGTACTTATCATCGTAGGGCCTTTAGTCCCAGGCTAAAAGCCCCCATCAAATCTAAAAAGCCCAAATAAGCTCAAAATCGAGCTTCTCTACTTTAGATCCGTTTTTCAAAAAACGTTTCTCTTTTTTCTGTTGTTGCCGTCCAATAGAGAGGGACTTCTTTTAGAGAAAATACGGTATACCAAAAATTCTAGACGCATTAGAAGATCTGACAGATTCAAAATGACCGATTTGATTTTTCCCATCCTTTTGCTGTCTGCTTCGAGTGCTATTGCCAGTAAATTTTTTTTTACAAATTTGTTCCATGAGGTAGTCGAAATAGGGGTTTTTGGGGACAAGAATAACAACAAAAATGTTAGTTTCTCATAAAAATGATGAAAAATGCACGAAGCGAGTTTTAGAATTATTAGTGGCTAAAATTAAGGATTACGGCATCTCTGCGAGACTGTCGCTTTAAAATTTCTAAAACGCGACTAAATTATCTGACGATATTGTAAATTTGAGTAAAAAGCGCTGTTTTCCCACAGGGAAAGGATGCTGCGTATTGTGGTTGCCATCTACATCTAAAAATTCAAGTCCTAAAGCCTAAAAGTTTTCCCGAATGTTTAGAAATAATTGTTTTTTAAAACTTTTCTTCTAATCAATTCTTTAGTTTAACAAATGTTTACTTAAATTTTTTTCAGAATGTCATTCAATGGAATAGAAACAAAACTAGATGAAATGTTGAACAATGGCCGTGCCTTCTTAAAAGCATCTCATCCGAAAGAAGATCAGGAACTTTCTCTTTTAAGAGCCTATACTGAAATAAGAGTTGATTTTTGAACTCGTATTGGAAGAGTAGGTTTTTTTAAAATTAAATTAATATAAATTACAGATTTTGCAGCTGAGAACTTGTAAGTTCCGATAACCGAAGATGAGCAAAAATCTGTTAGTTTATTTGTACCTTAGTAAGCAAAAAAATTTCAGATAGGTGGACAAGGTCTAGAAAATATTTTGCTAAATCTGAGGAAATCGTTCAAAACCTGCGTAGAGAACAAGACTCAAGAAGACTATTTAAATTTATTCAAGAATTACTTGAAGCTGGGCAAAGCTGTTACTAGTATTTCTCTTATGCTAGGTTAGTTTTTTTAAAAAATTTTATTTAATATGGAAATTACAACTGTTGAAGAAGACAAAAAGCCAGAGGAAAAAGAAGAAAAGCCTGATGAGAATGCACCACCAGTAAACAGACATCGGGCAACACAGCAATAGAAGCTTCCGTGATTTATTATTTTGTTATTTCATTTGCTCACTTTCTGTATTGTATTTGCTTTATATTAATCTAACCCCTTGGGAATTAGAGGAATATGAAAAAGGTTGTCCTGTATGTTATGTCCACAATAAACGGCTCTCCATTTTTTTAAACTGTTTGGTTCAATTTTTGCGCTGGAATACTGTATTCTGAAATAAATACTAATAATTGAGCATTTTTAAAAAAATAATTTCAAGCCTATAGTAATCCAATTGGATTTCAGATGGAAAATCAAAGTCGTCTAGATTTTCGCGAAGATCCCAAGAAGGCGATCAACCTCAATGATCCGATTTATTCCCTCGGCTGGTTGAGACCAAACAATCGACTCAAACCCAAAAGATCAATGGCAAGATTAAAAAAGAAAGACTACGGTTTTATGAATATTTTTTTTCAAAGCGCAGCTGAGGTAAACAATAATTTGGAGAAGATTTCTGGAATTTCTCGGGAATTCCTCCTAGAAAGCCACACTTCTTGTCAGACGGATTTTCCCTCAAATGTTGAGCTGCCCACCCTCCTTAGATGCATTTACCCGACGATTGAATTCTGCTGTCGGGGCAACTATAGCCTCGCTTTGCCGTCAAACATCTCCAAAGCTGAGGTCGATGAATGCGCAGAGGATGCCGTCACACGATATTACAATAGCTATTTTCCGGGGAAGGACTGTCTCGAGACGATTGAGAATCAAAGGAAGGTGTTTATGGCAAAAGAGAATGGGAAATGTCCCACTGAGAGGAAGAAAGTTTTCTTGAGGACGAGGCGAGATCTCCCTTTGGTCAATTGGATTCCATTTTCGAATATCTTAAAGAGCCAACATAGACCGTGGCTGATAGAAGATGAACAATCAAGCGGAGAGGAGCAGCCGATTGAGACTACGAATAGATCTGAAGCAATACTTATTCAGCTGGAGGACAGCGATCGCCTACGGTTAGTTTCAAGGTTGATTTCCTCGAAAAGACTAGAAATTAGTGTAAAAGCCAGTAAATTAAATTCAACGCGAGGGTTTAAAAAAAGTCGGTCGATTTTTTCCCTTTTTCAGCAATTTTTAGACTTTTTGATGTTCTGCAATCCTGTAGAGGAGATCAAGCTCTACATTTTTATTGAAATCAAAATAAAATCTGATCGATCTGTGATTCAGAAAGGAATTGCCAGTTACCAGTCAGTTCGAACTATTAGCACTTGGCATTTTGGCCGTGGTAGCAATTTTGGCTTCGTGATCGTCATCCATATGGACAAGAGAAAGAAGCTAAAAAAGAAGAAAAAGTTCAAAAAGAAGCAAAAATCAGCCAAGAAATCAAAAGACTCGACATAAAGTGATGCATCAGATGATGTCGAGGATGGCTGCGAGGTTGAAGCCAAAACGCGACTGAGGAAAAAACATCTCGAGGTGTTCAAAATAAAGTCATAATTGATGGTTTTTTGTTTGTTTTTTTAGTGTGATTTTAACCAAAAAATGATTAAAAATCGACTTTTTGCCTTATTTTTTATCCTAAATAAGCCAAAAATCAAAATGTTTATGTATTTCGACTATTTTTTGTTTTTTTCATTCATCACTCTTCTCCACCTCCTTCTCCAACTCTAGCTTTTTCGCCAGAAGAACCAGTTTGTCGTCAACCGAAGTGTACAGACTTCCTTCAACTATATTTGGCTTCACGAG
Organism: Oscheius sp. JU1382; assembly: GCA_932521405.1. NCBI lineage: Eukaryota > Metazoa > Nematoda > Chromadorea > Rhabditida > Rhabditidae > Oscheius > Oscheius sp. JU1382. The sequence goes on from OW051476.1 coordinate 860,150, forward strand.
CGAGCTGACTGGCGGCGGAGCTATAAACTTCGGCGGAGTAATGCCGTCGTCGTCCATGCTGTAGCCTTCCTCTCTTCTCTTCTGCTCCTTCTTCTTTTGGTAGCGTCTATAATATATGGTGGAGAAGATGATTCCGCCGATCAAAAGTGAGATAACAATTGAGATGGCGATTATTCCAGGCTTATTCGTGCTGAAGGAGCTATAATATATCCCTGAAAAGTGAACTAACTTTGTTTCTTTTGTATCTCTCGAGCCGGGCTCCTTTTTGACGAAAAGGTGACCAGAATTATTCATCTCCTTCGGCTTCTCGCACTCCGAGAGGTGTACTCCTTGCGCTTTGAGCTTATTAGCAATAGGATCATTACAGATTTTAGAACTATTTTCACTCTTTGATTCCCCCAAGCAGTTGAAAATTTTGATCGAGGGACTGAACATATCCAATTTGTCCAATTGCATGTCCACGATTGAGAGGCAGCCTCTTATCTCGCGGATTTCCACTTTGGGAACAGCTTTGCTAATGTTTATGAGAGTCAAATCGTGATCAAAATAGCTGCATCCGATGAGCTTCGTCAAGTCAGTGATATTTCGATCTTCCTCGGCAAAGGAACAATCCATCAGGGCCTTCTTCTTATCAGCTATATCGAGAAATCTCTCAAAGTCCTCTTTATTAAAAATCTTTCCATAGAAGTCAATAGCCACTTCTCCCTTCGTCGAAATTATATTCAAATTGGGAAAGAGTGGAGGATCCGGGGTATTTTTTACGACAATTGCTGGTTCTAAAACAAGTAAAATGGTTTTAAAAATGTAGAAAAACTAACCTTCACTTTGGTTTTCAATGATCTCCAGATTGTAAAAGAATTCGTTGAGATCATCCTGCACATTTTCAATCAAAATCCGTCCTCGAATGCCCTTCAATTGCTGATAAAATTCCTCCTGGGCTGGGTCAAAATTAATCAAATCGTCTATGAGAATTGTGCAAGCCTTTCCAAATTTCTCCAGATTACACTCGAGATCCTCTGAGATGGCAGAACCGTCTGATTTTACGCGTTTTGTTGCCCAGATCAAGTGGCTCAGGAGCAGAAGAAGGATGGGAAAGAAGTATCTCATCGTCTAATGGCCGTTAGAGCAGCAAAAGTCTAACTGCTTTGGATTAAAGCTGGGAGCTAATCGTTTCTGACCTAATTTTATCTAGGCTAAAGCAACTCTAAAAATGATGGAAAACTGCTAAAAAAAAAAGCTGAAAGAAGGAATGAAAATCAAAACGTTACGCAGTTTTCATTTAGGCGCGTCTGGAGTATTGAAATTGATCGTGACATCTTCGTAGTGACCGTCACCATCTAGAGATCCTCCACTATCTTCAGAATTAGATTGTTGTTGAGTTGAAAGGGCGTCTACCCGTGGTCGACCAGAGACGCTAGATGAATTCAAACTTGGAGCGGATGGATGCGACGAGCGGTTTGCAGCAGCAGGTTTATCAAAAGCTTTCTTCTTGACTGTATTTTTGACTGAAGCAGCAGGGAGAGGAGCAGGTTTTTTCTGCTTGCCACAGAGAATAACGGCCATTGTAAGCAGAAGTGTCGAGCAAACGGCTAACAGCATTTGAGTAGCTCAAAAAAGAAAAAAAAGCACATCCATTCATTCTTTTCAGTCACAAAACTTGTCAAATGCTGTCCAAAATTTGAAAAAAAGTCTTATTAGAAAAGAAAACATAACAAATTAGCAAATTCACCTAGCCCACCGATTTTTAGTCGAAGCCTATTCCGATTCATAGCGTTCAAACGCTTTTCTTGCCCTTTTGATGTTTAATAATGTTAGTCCAGGCTCAACACTAGCTAAAATAACAAATTTAACATTAAAAAATGAATTAATAGCTAACCATCTGGAAGAGCAACCATAATATAAGTGTTTGGCGTGAAGAGCGTAATGAGAACGCAGACATTCTTATTTCTGACGTAAATTTCCTTAAACCGACTTGATATTCTTCTAAAAAAATCTCAATAATGAAAAGAGGACTCACGCGAGATTTACCTTGAACTGCTTTAATATGCAGCTAACCTTTTCATGAAAATCTTGAACATTTGCTAATTGGACCCTAGATATGACAAGGAAAGTAGTTTTTTCAAGTAAAAGAACTTCATCTGCTTCTAAATTTCTCGCCATTTGTTGTAACTTTTCCTCCATTATATGTATATTCGGAACCAGGCTATGTACAATAGCTGCCCATGCCTTATATAGAGATAATGATGAATACAAAAACACTCACTCTATAAAGCGATTCATCCCAGATACTAGTACAAAAAATTTTGGGCTTGTTCTTCTCATTATATCCAACACATTTAGATGAAAATCGCAAAATTTCATGTTCCTTTTCGATTAGAGTAGCTGTTCGACTACATTTTTCAATATGATCCATTTTGTTGACAAGACAGAAAATCTAAACCACAAATAAATTGCATAAAAGCTCAACTAACTTGAGCTGTTGGCGATTTACTTAACAAGGCTTCAAGAAACGCCTGGTATAACCTCAAATCTCCGCTAAAATCTCCACTTTCAATGTCGAATACGTAAATTAATATCTGTTTAAACGAATAAAGAATTAGAAATAAACTTACATGTGTATTCTCAAAAAGACTCTTTCTTTGACTAGATAAATAGTCATTCATTAAGTGTTCTTCACCTCCACAATCCCATAGAAATAAAGTAAGATTAGTCATAAACCTGAAACTTTTCTCATTTAAAGCCACCGAAACTCGTTGACCTGACCATGGCGCCCCTTTAAATACTAAAAACTAACCTTACATATGATTGTTCAATATCGATAGTTGCAGAGAGACGGCTTGTATCTCTTGCAATATAATTACTGAAAATAATCGACCTGAAATATTAGAATTATTCAAGTATAAATAAGAAACTAACTTCATTGAAGTCTTTCCTGCTCCACTTTTACCCATCAGGAGAAGTTTTTTTTTCCTGGCTAAGAATGACATCTGAAATTGTCAAGTTTGTCCAGAAGGTGCACTATCTGGGATGACGAAAACCTCAGATTTTGAGATAGAATAAGAGTAGAGTAACAATAAACTCCCCTAGAAACTAAATTTTGATTAATAACATTTATTATAATAATATTATAACAAAAAAATTTAAACGGATAGAACTCATAGAATTCATGGAAACTAAGCTAATTTTTCCATTCATACTGGAACGTTTTCTTAGGCTGGTTAGCATTGGCAAAATGGGTTCCAACAAATTCTTGAGATCTATTTGACGGTTTAGCTCCAGGCGTAGTCTTGTTTTCTTCAACCTGTGAGTACAACTGATGAACTTGAATAGCTCCAACATTTCCAGCGCTCTGCTGCATACTGTATTGGCTGAAGTCATATTGAGGAACGCGCGTAACGGTATTTCCTTGTGCTTGAATGTAACAGCTAAATTAGTTTATTGTAAGCAATAAATCAGTTTACTTAGCAAAGCCTGGCGGTGGCTGAACAATTTGCTCGGCATAATGTCCTCCAACATATTCTTGAGAATTATTTCCCCTGACTCCACCCTGCTGTGGAATCATATAAGGGTTATAATTGGAGGTTTCATAAGAACCTGGATGACCTTGAGTTTGAATTCCATAGATGCTAAATACTTTGATTAAGAGTTAGTAAAATAACGGCTTACTTTTGCGCAAATCCGAGAGGTGGTTGCACACCTCTTGCCACATTATAATTATTTCCAATATATTGCTGCAGCTGATAGGACTGAGCTGCTCTGCACATTTGTTCGTAATTAAGAGCTGCATCGCCTTCTTTCTTCTTAAAAAAAACTAAACTGCATCTACTTACCAACAACTTCTTCGACTGAGTTTCCAGGATCAGCAATTTGGCTATCACCACAACTAAAGCTGTGATCAGATGGTATTTGGGAAGGCTCTATGTACCCAAAGCTAAACTCTGTTGTAACTGGTCCAGGATCATAGAGAAATTCAACAGTACCCAAGTCTGAATACTTTAAAATAAATTAGAAATGACTTACCATTTGATTGTGGCGTTTCTTCCTGAGGAGGCTCTTCCTTAATAGGCTCGCTGACCATCCCTAAATCATTTCTCAATTGCGCGGTCCATGTCTCGTTAGCCTAAAATTCATATTATTAAAAGCATTAGCTAAACAATTACCTGTATTTGAGACGATTTTGCTTCCAAGGACTGTTCATCTACTTGTTCAACTTGATGTGTAGGAGTAGCAATCGTTTCAATCTCGGGCTCCTTAGTCTCTCTAAAAATCGTATAATAGCAATAGAAATAAAACTAACAAAGTGTCAGTTGCATCCTCATCCTTAGAAACAACTTCTTTAGCAACCTCAACCGGAGTAGGCTCAGGAATTTTCTCAATTTCCTCTTGTGGAGGTTTTATTGCTTCAATAGCTTGTGGCTGTACTTTTAGAGGTGATGGAGTCTTTTTCCTTCCAGCAATAACAGCTTCAGCAAAAGAAATCGGACCAGCCTTATTAGGCGAAGCAATAGAATTAGCACTTGGTGTAGACGAAGAAAGTATCTGCGAAGGAGTAGCGGCTTTCACGACCTCTGGGCGGATACTTTCCTTAGGAATCTCATTCTAGAAAAAATAAAAATAGAAAAGAGGACAACCCCTTACAGGCATTTCTTTCTTTTCGCTTGGCTTGACGGCATCTTCTTTCGACTTTGGCTTTACAGGCGGCATTTCATTTGTGTTTTGCTCATAATGTCCACGAGTTGTTCCACCGCGAGTCGAACCGCCACGAAACTGAGGGTAAGAAGATCCACCGCGCCCTCTTCCACCTCGAACAAGAGCTCCTCGTCCACGTCGGCTGGTCAATTTCTCTTCTTCCTTCTTCTTTCGACTTTTCAATTCAGTCCAACATTCGTAGGCAGGGTCTTGCTCCAAAATCTGATCCACAGCCGCAAAGACATTGCTATCATTTTCCAACAAAGCCAGCTCTGCCTGACTAGCTGAGCAACGCGTAGTTTCAACCACCTAAAAAGTGCTTGAGAGATTAGTAACAAATTCAACTTACTCTTTTGATGAGAGTCTTAGTATCAACCGACGTTACATCGACCATTTTCTAAAAATAAATAAATAACTAGTTTTAAGAAGAATAGAGCTTGAGTTGATTTGATATTTGCATCGTTCATTATTGGTTTAGCCAATATTGTCATTATCGAGATCATTTGATATAACTAGTATTTTATTTAGTTTATATAGCGTTAGTATTCTCCAAATTTGACCTATTTGCTACAAGAAAAATCGAATAGAGTTCAAAATCTGAGAGCTTCAAATCCAAGAACAGAGCGGAATTTTAGGAAAAGACTCATACCGCTTCGCTAGACTTCTTTCTGAATATTAAATCGGCACTTCACTGCGCACCAGGACCCAAATTCAAAATTCAAATTTTTTGTTCGACTTCTTACTAGTTTTAGGTTGTTTAGATATAGAAATGCAATAAATTTTTGGGAACTAGTAAACCTTTGGGGCCCCAGTAGCCATGGTTCAATTTTTGTGTTGTCAGGAGAGTCGCGGGTTCAATCCCCCTCCCTGACTTACATTTTTGCTTTATGAATTCAAGGCATTTAAAAAATATTTTTTGACGTTTTGACTCAATTCAGCCCCACAAAGTACACTGATATTGACCTTTTACTGTTCCAGCTGCTCTGTAGCATTGGAATTCTCCAGCTTGTCTAGCTGCTAAGCTGATCTGAGTCGAGAAATTAGATTTTATTTAAAGAGAATCATCTTTTCAACAGGCAAGCATCTTTTTATCAATAGGATTGCTCAAAAAATGAGTTTGGATAATGAGGAGATGGCAATGCATATGTGCTTATAGTGCAATAAAATTGAGTCAAAAAATATTTTAATAAAGACTTGAATTAATAAAGCAAAAATGTAAGTCGGGAAGAGGGATTGAACCTGCGACCCTCCTGACAACACAAAAATTGAATCATGGCTACTGGGGCCCCAAAGGTTTACTAGTTCCAATTTTTGTACTGAACAACGTCTTGATGAACATCAAACATGATAAAAACATATTTTAGACCAAGATATAGCCAGATTATGGCAGCTAGTCTTCAATTTTCAGCCCATTTTTAGAACAAGGTGGGGCTGCGCCACCTTCGGCGGCGCTTAATTTTAAGCATTGAAACTAAACTTTAACTTCCTGCGATTTGCGAATAGAATTAATATATTGATGACGATTTTGGTTCTGGAAAAAAACCCTGGACTTAATTTTGAGCATTAGGCTTTTCAATCTCTTCCCGTTCAAGTTTTAGGCCCCTTCCCCCTCAAGTTTTAGTTCGAATTTCTATAAAAAGGGCTTCCCTTCAAATTTTAGGCCCAGCGAAAAGCAGATTGGGGTAATCGAGAGGTCTTCAAGACTCCTAATTTAAACTTTTTAATTCTAATCTATTCTCTTAGGCTTGGTTTTGATTCAGCTGGATGGAGTTCAACTCACCGAAAGCCGAAATTATAGAATTCGCGCAATTTTTATGAGATAGGAATACAATAGCTTACTGTATTTTCCATAAGAGAATGCGAAAAGTTTCAGTGTGATGGAAAACCCAAAAAAGTTATGATTTGAAAAGTGATTTTTCTGATACTAACAAGCCAAAAGTAATGTAGACTATTATGGCCTCAAAGCGATGATTTTCCTGCCTTTTTACTCTACCCGGCTCATCCTTGTCACACCGACGATTTGGCTTATAAGGCCCAAAGGAGTTCCCGGCAAAGAATGGCAGCCTTTTCGTCTCGGCGATCTCAACTATTTCGATATCAATGTGAATATAACTGCAGGACTGAAGCTGAAGAATTCTCTCCACTTTGAAAAGTTTTGTTTGTTCTTCTCTTATCAACTTCCTTTCAATTGACTTTTCATTAGTTGCGTACAATTTTTTCAGCTATTCAGTCTAAAATATCTGGTTCGATTCTAAGAGACAGACCCGGCCTTGCAAATATATGAAGCTCAGGCTATTATAGTTGTAATTTTTGGATATTTCTTATCAGCCTTTTGCTAGCTCTTCTCTTATCAGTTTATTTTCGGCTTTCCTTCCCACTAGCAATGAATTCATTCCATTTTCAGTCTTTTAAAATGTCTGGCTCAAGCCTAGATGATCCGGTTATGAAAATGTATGAAGCTCAGGCTATTATAGTTGAGAAGGATCAAGAAATTGAGCGCTTAAGACAAGAAATTGAAAGATTTCGAATGGAAAAGTCCAACAAAAATCAGCTGAAATTGACTCAAAAAGGTTGATTTTATTTGATAAATAGTCGATGAGAAATTTAGTTGAAAAATTAGACGAAGATCTAGCTGCTTCAAAAGCTGATCACTTGCAGTTGAAAGAGCAAATAGCAGCTTTACACTTGAATATCTCGAAACATGATAAATTGAGCGACCGAGTAGAAGAATTGATTGCCAAAGGTCAAAGTAGGAATCAGGAGGAATTATCTCAAAAAGGTTTGAAAATTTGCAAAAAAAAGTCGTTGAGACATTCAGTGATTAAATTAGAAAAAGAGCTAGCTGAATCTAAAAATAAGCATTTTGAGCTGATTAATCGCTTGATTTCTCTGGAATTGAATGTAAAACAACTGAGTGAGATAGACAAGCTGAGTCGGCAGAATTTATTTTCCTGTAGTTTGGTCAAAACTGATTTATTTGAGGGAGTTTTAGCTCAAAATGCGGTTCGAACAGAAACTAAAGTTGAAAAAGAAAGCAGAGGACAGCAAAATACATCGGTTCGATTTTTAACTTTTAGACTTTGCTTGTAGGTTTTAATTTTGGGCGGTTGGAGATCTAAAATTTATTTGCTTGATTCGAATGCTCTAAGTTGGAAGGAACTGAGAATCACTCTTCCAGTGGAAATGCATGACTTTGGAGCTGTTGTCCTCAATGAAGAAATCTATATTTTTGGAGGAAGTTTCAAGGATACTTATCAGCTGAAAGAACGTTCCAATTATACTTATCACCATCACTGTTATAAATTGAAAGATGATGGAAGTTGGATGAAATTGGCATCGCTAAATCAAAAAAGAGCTCATATTCCCAGTAGCTCTCTGGTTTACAAAGGAGACATCTGGGTTATGGGAGGATATTATAACGAAAGCTCTTTAAATTCAGTAGAAAAATATGATATTTCGCAAGACAAATGGACCTACATGCCGTTAGTTTTCCTACAGATTTGAAAGGGACACTCTCTAGTGTTGATGATTTTGCCGGATTTCTGTAGCTACAGTAATAGCGGCGGACCAAAAGTGCGACAAAATTTTCTTTCTTCAATTAATTTCATGCAATTTCGTGTGTATTTCCGAAATCAGCGCATTATTTTGCATCGAATAAAAGTATACTGTAAAGAGCGCCTGACTGCACCTTTAATCAAAAGATTCCAGAGTAATGAATCATCCAAGATCTCACACTGCTGCAGCAGTATTTAAGGATAGAATATTTGTCACTGGAGGATTGAATGGAGAAAGATCTGTGGAGATGTTTGATCCAAAACTACAGAAATGGATCTTATTTTGCGGTTTGCCTATTATAATTGGCGGCCATACGATGCTAATCAGCAATTCAACTTTATCCATCTTTGGAGGCAGATCAGTATCTGGCATAGTAAATAGCGTATGGGAAATGGATATCGAAGATCCCGAGAATAAATGGACAGAAAAACAGAGTTTTAAACATTCACGATGGATTTTTGGAATAGGAAAACTCTCAAATAGAATTATTGCATTTGGTGGTTGGGGAAGTTATGAAACATCCGAAATATTTGATGGAAATGAGTGGATTGAAGGACCCAAACTGCCTCAAGATCTAGCATTATTTGCTTATGCATCCATTCCTCGTTCCCTCGAAGAAAGACTTCTGGAACGATTTTCTTAAATTCGATTTACTCTGCTTCCACACCTGTTGCTTCCAACCAGAAATCAAATTTGATTATAAATATTTTTTTGAATCTAATCGCGATCGGCTGGGAAAAGAAATCAGCCAGAAATGGTATTCTTTTGATTCGTCTGCAGGTCTTCCCAATCCGGTTTTTTTTCTTATACATCCATTTCTCGGTCACTCGAAAAAAGACTTCTTCAAGATGATCCTAATCTTATGCAGTTTTCAATAAGATGAACATAGAAAGCGACCAGAAGAGCAGCAACAAAACTAAAAAATGAAGGAAAGCACCGTCATTCCAGATATATTGAAGTTGCCGGTCATACGATGCTAATCAGCAATTCAATTCTATCCATCTTTGGAGGCACTTCAGAATATCTCTCATTAAATAACGCATGGGAAATGGATATCGAAGATCCCGAGAAGAAATGGACACAAAAACAGAGTTTTAAACATCCACGACGCTTTTTTGGAACAGGAACACTCTTAAATGGAATTATTATATTTGGTAGTTATGTGGAAGAAACATCCGAAATATTTGAAATGAAATCTATTCCTCATTCTCTCGAATCAATGTTTTTCAGTTTCAATCTTTCTAATTCCGCCAAGGTTACGATACAAAAATCAAGTTGGATTTTAAAACTACCGTAATTTTGATATAAATCCAATTAAAATAGCCATTTTATTCACATTTTTAAAAGAATTCTTCCCTTTTGGTTGGAAAAAGACAAGAATTCGAGGAAATAAAACTCACGCGAAATAGTGATAGAAAAAGAATCATCTAAGAAGCTGCGAAATGACTCTAGATGTCTTCAAAAGTAAACAATAAGTTGTTAAAATCATAAAGATAATTGTCAAGCAGGCGACTCTTTTGAGGCGATATTCTAGAAGGAACGGCGTGTCCGAGTAATAAGGGTTTGTTCGGTTCATCTGAGAGAACTAACGGCTTGAATATTCAGCCAACAGGTGGAGAAATTAATGTTTTGATTAACTTTTAAAATTCAGATGGGAGCACAATCCTTTCTTCTCTTCCTATAAGTAGCCAAAACAAATAAATTCTAAGATCTCAATCGCTATTTGGAGAAAACTCTCTCCAACTTCCACTCATTTGTTGATCTTCTGCAGAATCTTGTAGAGATCAAGGGCTGCAATATTGCAGGACATCAAAATGAATGAAAATTGTGGGAAATTTGAGCGGTTCAGCCATCCTGTTTGGCAATGAGCTGGAAGATTAATAAAATGTAAAAATATCACAAATTTTCTAAGGTAGTTTTCACTCAAAATTTGAATAAAACATCAAAGTTAGCGACCTTTCCTAGAAGTGTTTGGTATCATTGGCTTAATGGTATCTTGAAAATCAAAATAATAAGTAAAATACAAATAGCAAAAACGTTTGGCACCCATGGGACTCGAACTTCTCGTGCGTGCTTATCCTTCCCCATTGGGGTAGCTGTACTAACCGACTTCACCATGGGTGCCAAGCCTAACGGTAGCTATTTCTCCTCTTTCTCCCCAGCGCACAACTAGCCCTCAGCAGGCAGAGACGCAGAGGAAAAGAGAGAGAGGCACGACCAGAAGAGACAGCCAAATGTCATGGTCCTCGACGATCTTCAGATTTGGGAACTTCAGTACCGCCAGTTTCTGTCCCTCCTTCAGTCTCCGTCTTTTTTCCAGTGGTTTTTGGTACAGTTTCCGATTCGCTGTTCCCGCTGTCTTTATCCTTCTTCTTTCCGCAATAAAAATAAATGTTAATTATTTTAAAAAAATTTTAATCATAATAGTTGTGAAAACAGTGGATTAAATAAGCTTTTCATCCCCCAAATGCTGGTCAAAATTGATTTGAGTCCTATCCTTTCGCTTTCTTGCTTCCTTGCATCCGTTGTAGGAGGGAATTCCAGGCAGTACTCCCACCGTAATCTCCGCGGTGAAGATGAACGTCAAAATTAGATATAATCTCCCAATTCTTGGGCGTTCAAACGCAAAGACGGCATTCATATAGGCTGGGAAGAGGATAATCGTCTGGAATCTAGGGATCTTACTGTAACTATTTACTTACGCAAAAGATGAGGTTGGGGAGGATGAGGCGAGGCCACTCGGCAAAGAGAGCGACATTAGCAAGGAGGGGAAAGATACTTCCAAAAAAGAAAAGACAATTTTTAGGTCATTTTAGGCCTAGGAGTCAAATAAGCAAGTTATAAACGAATTGTTTTTGCCCTCAGATCTAAACTGACTTTAAGAGAGCCTCTTTCAAGCTTATTTTAAGCTAAAATATAAGACTTCTAGGGTGGATTTGAGTCGAAAAAACGATGTTTGGGTTATTTTAGATCCAAAATCTGCAAATTACTGGGAAATTAGCTTTTTCGCTATGTAGAGGAGTAGTTTTTCTCCCCAACTCACCCAAAAATATAATACCAGCCAATAGCTTGTGAATTTCATTGCCTATTGCTATAAATCTGCCCATAGTCAATGATAGAAGAAGAAAAGAAGCAAACCACAGGGAAAAGCAAAATTATTATCCATATTGATGAAAATAAAAACATCATTGGTGAGACGACATAATTTATTATGCAGTAAAACAAAAATTAACCTCCCCATATCTCAATAAAAAACCGCCGAAAAGCACAAAGCAAATGATGGGATTAATAGAAAAAGTCTCCTAAAGTTTCCACCTCTTGATGAGTAGCTTAGCCTTTTTCCTGAGAGAACCCAAGTTGTCTAATACATACTGGTAGCCATTTTGGGTCCTACTGCGTATGCGCGGCGCACAGAGAATTAGGATCTCAGCCCCTCAAAAAATTGGGATTCTTCGGCTTCACCACGATTCCTCGCACAAAAAATCCAGGGGAAACGGGACTAAATTTCGAGGTGGGAGGGGCCTAAAACTTGAACGGGAAGAGATGAAGAGCCTAATGCTTAAAATTAAGCCCAGGGTTTTTATCAGAACCAAAATCGTCATCAATATATTAATTCTATTCGCAAATCACAGGAAGTTAAAGTTTAGGTTTAATGCTTAAAATTCAGCCTCACCCTCTTCTTAGAGGAAGATGAGCAAAAAACCTCAAAAGTCGCCCAAAGCCCCCGTGAGTCCAAACCATTTTGAGGGTTATGAGAAGGCCAAATTTCGTTGAAAAAAGAGCTTTTGAAATTTTAGAAAATAGAAAGCTGTGTTCTTATGTGCTCTTATCTATCTTTCGATTCCTTATCAGTTTGCGCTTATTGAGTTTCAGCTAGCTGCAATAAAACCCTTTTTTCAGCCATTCTTCACCAAATTTACTTTTTCTCTTTCTCAAAAATGTTTGCTTCAAGTCTAGCTGAGATTGACCCGACCTTGCAATATTAAGCTATTATAATTGAGAAATTCAAAAATTACGAGAAAAAGATGTTTATCCCCTTAGCCCCACTCAGACGAAATATATTTTTGTCTAAAGCTTCGAGATTTTTATTTTACGAGTAGAACTATCCGAATCTCTTTTCGAAATTTGTTCGAATTAGCTTGTATGATCCCTCACCAGGGATGGACGAGCGAGTATCCAGAACCGCAATCCTTGAACAGAATCGCCGGCACATGGGTAGCTTGGAGACTAGAGCTCGGACAAAACAACCATAATTCGATCAAAAACCTAAGCTTTTTTTCTCTCTCTGCTTATTCTCCAGATCGCAGTCACTCTAAAATCGCTTTATTAAGACAAACAGCGGCCAAATCAATAGAATTCTAACGCCGGGTTTGTCTATTCGCCATCTTGATGAGTAGCCGTCTTCCTTCAGAAAAAAGTCTAATAGTTAATTCTGGTAAATCTACCCTCGCAATCAATGCTTCTTTAGTTGTTTCCGAGTTTAGTCTCAACGATTTCACAGAGAAAGAATGGATAGGAAGTGGAGGCGAGGGAGAAGTCTTTCGCGGCTACAATGGTCGACTGGGGTGAGCAATTTTGCCAGTTTATGAAAGTCTGACTAACAATTAAAATAGAGAGATCAATTTGCAGGAAAGTAGCTATCAAGATACTATATAGGCAGGTCGATAAAACAGAAATGAGTGAAGTTATCCTCCTAGCGCAGGTAAGTTTTATTTGTTAATATTTCAAAAATTTTCCAAATAGCTTTCCAATCACCCGAATATCATCCGTCTTTTTGGTCTTTTGACTCCAGAAGAAGACTATTTATCTAATAACAGATCTTGCATTGGCTACATCATGGAGTGCATGGAGAGAAGCTTATTTGACGGTTTGTTTGGTTTTTTTTTTCCCCTATGCTGAGTGAGATAGCAATTCTTTGCTGTTCGAATAGTGGATTGGATTTATTCAAGTGTATAACGTTGGCATTTTCTGCCGATAAGGGTGGGACTCGATCGGAGACACTAGCATAGCAATTGATCGCAAATCTTTGGTTTTTTTTTAAAAACTTGTTCCTTTTCAACTTGAGACATTAAAACGCCATTTCCAGTGATTCATAATACCTCAGTAATATACGATATGAAACAAGTTTATTCGTGGATTGAAAAGGCTTCAACTGGTCTGAAATATCTCCATGAAGAAGGCATAATGCATCGAAATATCAAGCCTCAAAAGTGAGATATTCTCTCCTTCTTCTCATATCGAAGTTGCAGCATTCTACTTGGGAAATTCTTAGACGACTTGAGGATTTCCGGCTTTGGATTGGCTAAAGCGGTTGAGCCACAGACAATTGCTTCTCATACTATTGGGTGAGTGTGACTTTTGGTTAAACGAGTTGCAAAAGAATTGGAACAGTAGATTACATGGCTCCGGAGATTCATAATGGAACTAAATATGGCAAGTCGGCAGATATCTATGCGTTAGCCATTACGATTTGGGAGATTATTCACCGAGAGTTAGTGAAGTTTTTCAAAATAGTGGTTAGAAGTTTAGAAGGCCGTATGGTTACTTGGGGAAAATAACACTGTTCAATCAAATTAATCGAATTTTAAATGGAGAACGGCCAAATATTCAAGAGGAATTGGAGATTTCAGCCTTATTGATTCGGTAATTGATTATTTCTGGCCAATCTGGCTTACTAAAATCAAAGTTTTCACTTTATCGGAGTTGAAAAGTGAGGCGCAGAATTGACAAAACAGAGAAAAGCAAAAAAAAAACTTCCAGCGGCTGGGACAGCGACCCAGAAAGTAGACCGGAAATCTCAGAATTTATTGAATTTTCCCGGAAAGGGAGGCCAACTCAAGAGAACCTCAGAAAAGTTGTCAAACATATTATTCGATTAGAAGATTCAGCAGCTACAAAGCTATCGAACAGAAAGGCTTGGCAGGCGGACTTGGCCCGAACGCTCATCGGATTTGGTTTTCTTTTTTACTAATGTTCAAATTTTATTCTCAGACATGCCTATACATGCTGAATCGGATTTTACTAAATCTAGACTGACTGGTCAAGGTGGTTTTGCAGATGTTCACGAGGCTTATCACAATAAATACGGGTAGCAACTTTAGGTTTTTCGAAACTTTATTCAGAAATGTTGCACTAAAAATAAATAGAAAAGCCTCTGATAACATAGAAAAAGACCTTCAAGAAGTCAGACTACTTATCAGAGTTGATCATTTATTTTTCGAAAAAGACGATCCGTTTAGTATTCGAGTCATCCGAATATCGTCCAAGTTTTCGGCCTTCTGGTTAATGACATTGGTGATAACAAAAGATATGCTGGTTACTTTATGAAATATATGAAACATGGAAGTCTATTTAATGGTTTGTTTTAATTCTTCACGTGTGAAAATAGAAATAAGAATGGATAAAAGATAATTTTAAAATTTCACAGAACTTTTACTTTTTTTCCTGCAAGTCAGGGGGAAAATACCGTATTACCTCGAATATAAGCACATTTTGAATAGAAGCACACTAAAAGGGTGGTCGAAAGATAAAATCACAGTACTTATTTTAAGATAATACGATAACTGGGGTGGATGAGTTCAATAAAAAAACTATGATCTGCCAATTCCTGATTATATCTTTTCGAGACTTTCAGTGATTCATTCATTCAATCCAGAAATAGAATCCAACATGAAGCAAGTTCTCATATGGGCAGAGAAAGCTTCCCTTGGGTTATAGGGGACACTAGCATAGCAATTGGTCGAAAATCTTTGGTTTTTTTTAAAAACCTGCTCCTTTTCAACTTGAGACATTAAAATGCCATTTCCAGTGATTTATAATCCCTCAGTAAAATACGATATGGAACAAGTTTATTCGTGGATTGAAAAGGCTTCAAGTGGTCTGCAATATCTCCATGAAGAAAGCATACTGCATCGAGATATCAAGCCTCAAAAGTGAGATATTCTCTCCTTCTTCTCATATCGGGGTTGCAGCATTCTACTTGGGAAATCTTTAGACGACTTGAGGATTTCCGACTTTGGATTGGCTAAAGCGATTGGGCCACAGACAATTGCTTCCCATACTTATGGGTGAGTGTGGCTTTTGGTTAAACGAGTTGTAAAAGAATTGGAACAAATTATTACATGGCTCCGGAGATTCATAATGGAACTAAATATGGCAAGTCGGCAGATATCTATGCGTTAACCATTACGTTTTGGGAGATTATTCACCGAGAGTTAGTGGAGTTTTTCAAAATAGTGATTAGAAGTTTAGAAGGCCGTATAGTTATATGGGAGGAATAACACTGTTCAATCAAATTATTCGAATTTTAAGTGGAGCTCGGCCAAATATTCAGGAGAAATTGGAGATTTCAGCCTTATTGAGACGGTAATTGATTATTTCTGGCCAATCTGGCTTACTAAAATCAAAGTTTTCACTTTATCGGAGTTGAAAAGCGAGGCGTAGAATTTACAATGCAGAGAAAAACAAAACAAAAAAAATAACTTCCAGCGGCTGGGACAGCAACCCAAAAAGTAGACCAAAAGTCTCAGAATATATTGAATTTTCCCGGGAAAAGAGGCCAGCTCAAGAGAATCTCAGAAAAATTGTCTGCCAACAGAATTTGCCAATTCAAAATGAAGAAGAGTTTAATTCACCAGCATTAAAGAAGAGGAAAAATTTTTTAGACATGAATCAAAACGAAAACAAAGTTGAAAAACTGAGCGGAGGACAGCAAAATACATCGGTATTGGCTTGAATTTTTAGACTTTGCTTGTAGGTATTAATCTTGGGTGGAGCGATAGTTTTAAATACAGTTTACTTGCTCGATTCGAAGGCTCAAAGTTGGAAGAAACTGAGCATCACTCTTCCAGTGGAAAGGCATAGCTTTGGAGCTGTTGTTCTCAATGAAGAAATCTATATTTTTGGAGGATATTCCGTGGATGCTTATCACCAACACTGTTATAAATTGAAAAATGATGGAAGTTGGACCAAATTGGCATCGCTAAATCAACAAAGATCTGATATTTCCAGTAGCTCTCTGGTTTACAAAGGAGATATCTGGGTTATTGGAGGATATTCTGAAAACTCTTTAAGATCAGTAGAAAAGTATGATATTTCTCAAGACAAATGGACCTACATGCCGTTAGTTTTTCTCAAAATTCAATTAAAAACCTTCCAGAGAAATGAATTATGCAAGACTTTATGCAGCAGCAGCAATATATAAGGATCGAATATTTGTCACTGGAGGATCTAATGGGAAAAACTTAAAATCTGTGGAGATGTTTGATCCAAAACTACAGAAATGGGTTTTATTTTGTGATTTGCCTTTTGAAGTTGCCGGCCATACGATGCTAATCAACAATTCAATTCTATCCATTTTTGGAGGAGGTACAGGATTTAATTCATTAAATAGCGTATGGGAAATGGATATCGAAGATTCCGAGAAGAAATGGACAGAAAAACAGAGTTTTAACCATCCGCGAGCTTCTTTTGGAATAGGAAAACTTTCAAATGGAATTATTGTATTTGGTGGTTTTGGAAATGGTAAAACATCCGAAATATTTGATGGAAAGAAATGGATTGATGGACCAAGGCTGCCTCAAGATCTAGCATCTTTTGCTTATACATCCATTCCTCGATTTCTTGAAGAAAGTTTTCTGAATAAATTTTCATAATTTTGAAACCGTATTTGTATGAAATCCATTCCTTATTCTCTCGAAGAATTCTCATAAATTGTTTAAAATCATTTGTTCTAATCCCAATCATTTGAAGGAAGATTGATTCAATGGGTTCTCCTGGATCATAACTGTTAATCTGACTAAAATCCCCTGATTTCACCATTCATTCTAGTAGATTCTTCTCATCCAGGACAGCTAGTCTCTCCACGATGAATCTCATCGAGGAGAATGGGACTTTCTACGGCTTGGTCAGGATTTCCGAGACGCACTTTGGAAATAAAAAACACAACTTTGAAGGGTTTAGGCTTCTTGAGGAGATTGACAAAGCTGATCGGTTTAAACAGTAGGAATTCAAAATAATTGATTTGCAGAGTAACCGGTGCTAATCATTTTGGGAAATTCGGCGCTAAAAAGATTTGATTTTCCTCCAAGATTAATGCATCTCCACTGTGATGAAGAAAAATGCGTAGAAGTCGTTGGAAATGCCGTCCAACCGACTGAAAAACAAACGGAATCGTGAGTTTTTGCAGGCAAACTCTTTCTATTAGGACAATACACTGCGACACACAATTATGGAGCCACTATCAAAATTGGCGTATCTTGGCCGGATGAGATTCTTTTGGGCTGAAATAACTTTTATTTAATTCTCTGGCATTTTGGCCTTATTTTCCTCTATAATCTAGCAAGGCAGGTTTGTTGAGTAAAAAATGATAGCCTCACCTCCAAAAGTGACGTTTCTTGAAATTTCAAAAACTCAATCTATCAAAATTTGGCTGATGCAGTTCGATTCAGCTCGATTTCGTGATTCTAAAACACTTTAAATCTCAAAAAAAGGTTGGAAACAAGCCGAGTTATGAGTTAAAAAGGATGAAACTTTTGGCTCAAAAACATGCATTTCGAAAAAAAACGCGCTTTTTTATCCTAAAACTAGTTAAAATTGACGTCTTTTTTAATTCATAACTCGGCTTGTTTCCAACCTTTTTTTGAGATTTAAAGTGTTTTGGAATCACGAAATCGAGCTGAATCGAACTGCATCAGCCAAATTTTGATAGATTGAGTTTTTGAAATTTCAAGAAACGTCACTTTTGGAGGTGAGGCTATCATTTTTTACTCAACAAACCTGCCTTGCTAGATTATAGAGGAAAATAAGGCCAAAATGCCAGAGAATTAAATAAAAGTTATTTCAGCCCAAAAGAATCTCATCCGGCCAAGATACGCCAATTTTGATAGTGGCTCCATAATTGTGTGTCGCAGTGTAGTCTGTTCATAAAAAAGACGACCTCCTTCGTATCCAAGAAAGGAATTTTCCGAGACCCACTTTTATCCTAAAATTTACTAAAGACCTTTTTTCAGGATAAAACGAGTGGGTGCGTCGCGGATATATTATTTTGCTGGGCCCATCCTTGTTGCTCGAATATCTAAGTACGATAAGTCCAAAAGTCACCTTGCGGTCGATCAATATGGTCAGAAAATGCATTAACCAGAGTGCAATTGCTTTGGAATAGTTTTCTATTCAATTTTTTGTTCTGGGGAAAGATAGAGCAAAAAGTAAAGATTTAATCTCTACTAAATAAAATCCTTTCATTTCATCTTTTTTGTAAATCAGGTCAAATTCTTTATTTTTTTGGGGAAGCAATCGTTTTTTTTCTAATTTTTTTTAGGAAATTCCGGGGGAAGATAAAATTAGAGAGGAAAGAGGCCTAATATTCCAGGGAAAGGGGGCGAAATTCAAAGGGAAAGGTGACTGAAATTTTCACAAAGTGAAAACAAATGGGAAAACCTTCAAAGTGCCGCCAGAAGCGGCGCAGCCTGTGCATCACATACATGTACTGGCAATAAAAAATTTAATAGGAAAAAATAACACAAAGAATTCTTTTTTTAAAGCGACCGCCCGTGGAAAAGTTGTAATCCGAATTTTAACAGGATTTGGCAAGGCTTCAGATGGCAGACAGACGGACGGACACAGATTAGCTTTATTTTGTTAGTAAGATTTCAGACCTGAAAAAGCGATTTGCATTGCTTAAAATTAGTGTAGGAGCTCAATAAATCAAAGATTTAGCTATGATCAGAGCGAGGTTCAAAAATTTATTGGCAAATAATACAAAGAAAGACGTTGTAATTTTTTTTTACAAATTCTCTCCACACTGGGTTCATTCGAATTGGGGGAGGAAGGACACTTTTTGCTGGGAAGCTCTCTCTCTCTTTTTTACATCTAGGGGGCAGATTTAACCGGCAGTTTCATGGATTTTTCATCATTAAAAATTATACATCAGACACGTTCTTGGAGGATCCAAGCAGATCGCGCAACTTCTTCCTCAAAGGAACCTTCTCTTGAGGCTCAGCTGGCTGCCTAAATATTTTCTTTTTGAATTTCAGAAGTATATTACTGTTGGTCATTTGAGTCATCTTTTCTGGTGACTAGTCGCTTCAGCCATTGGACATCCACAGCAAGAGTGTGGCGCATTGGCCCTCGAGGGTGCTTCTTCGGGCGGGAGGGTTGTTTCTCGACTATCTGCAATCACATGGCTTCTTTTTCAATTCTTTTTTGTTAACTTTAGCCCAAAAAACACTCCAGCGTTACTAAACTTACAGGCAATTGCTCGTAGGGTGAGAGGGGACGAGGATCTCTGCTGGCTCCTTCCACCAGCGTCCTTAGAGGCTGATCTTCTAGTAATTTGGCTGGACGCTCGAAGAGAGAAGTTGAGAAGGAGGTTGTCAGGCGATCCGGCGAGATTATGGTAGCACTACACTGAAAACACACAACAATCCATGCCAAAATTGGTTAGGAAACTCGAATTTTACATATTTTTTAAATCAAAGTAGCTATGTTTATTAAGTGGGAATCGATTTTTAGGTCAATTTAACCCGTAAGTCTAACAAAAATTCGCAAAAGTTTCATCGAATTCCAGTCGAGGAGCCTACCGTAGGTCGTTTCTAGGGTAAAATTACTCTAAAAATTGATTCCCGATGTCCAAATTAGGATTTTAAAAAATCAAATTTTCAAACAAAAACATGGAATTTGGCAGGAAAATAACTGACCGAGGCTCTGTCTTGCCGATTAAAATTCTCAAAAGCGACAGTAATCGCTGCCGAATCGAGTCCCATCCCAGAGCTGCTTGGATCCAGCGGATTTCCAACTGGCGATTGCAAACTCCTGCTGACTTTCCGTCCAACCCGATAGCAGACAACACTCGCGTGGTCGAGTTTCCCCGGCATATCGCCAATCTTCTCTCTAACGGCTTTTCTTCGAGCTCGCTGCTCTGATTTAGACATTTTCTCCTTCTTATAGAGTTCCGGATTCTCTAATGTCCTCCTCTTCGCTCTGAAATTCTCCAAACTCCAAAAAAATCTCTCTAAAAATCCTACGTGCTTAACTGAGTCGCAAACTGGATGAGTCTTGAGCACAGAGTAGAGGCAGCCACCTTCCCAAACAACGGCTCATGCCGAGGAGATCTAACAGCTCCATCAGCTGGAGGAGGAGAGAATCCATTGGCGATTATATCCCTCATTCTTATTAGCATCAGTTCGTGTCGTCTAGCCGCATCTACACAGGGAAGAGAGGCTGCACAAGGCCTAACCCTGGCGTATTCTTTTGACGGGGAATCTTTTGTCGCTCTAAAAAAATGGTCAATTTTGTTTAAAAAGCCAACTCACACGGACAATTTCCTCAGCTCCCTTGGGGGCATATTGCTGTTCTCCTTGTTCTCCTGGTCAGTCTTCTTGATGACGCAAAATTTCCCCACAACTGGATCAAAATTGTCGCTGACGCCATCGCTCGTGATGAAGACTTGATCGCCCTCCTCCACAAAAGTCATCGAACATGTCAAATTGTGCAGCTGGGGATTCCTTCCATCCACCGGGCCGAGGGCTCCTCCAGCATCTCTCATGTCTCTCATTTGGTCGATGTCGTGACTTCCTAAGGTCACTTCTCTCACTCCATAGTTGCGATTGTAGACGAAGCAAAGGGAATCTCCTACATTGCAGACGCAAAGGACCCAACTGGAAAGCAATTATTATAAACTATTACTTTAACTGGGTGATAAAGTGGCATAGAGATCACCTATTTCCGTGCTTAGCAGGCACAACAACGGCTACGCAAAGAGTGGTGAGCATGCCTCCCTCCTGTAGAATCAGCGAATGGGCAGAGTGGAAAGCTGCCAACAGCTCGTGGAACACTTCTGTCGTGTTGGTCATCGATCCAACGTTGATTTGCTTGTTGAGATGATCAACCGAACCGCGAATGGCGCATCTAGCCGCCAGACGAGCTCCCTCTCCCCAGTTGACTCCATCCGCCAACGCGAGGATCTAAAATTGCCAGATTTCTTTTTGCTTC
The DNA here is from genome assembly GCA_932521405.1 of Oscheius sp. JU1382. Classification (NCBI taxonomy): domain Eukaryota; kingdom Metazoa; phylum Nematoda; class Chromadorea; order Rhabditida; family Rhabditidae; genus Oscheius; species Oscheius sp. JU1382. The sequence goes on from OW051476.1 coordinate 881,384, forward strand.
TCATCGAGCTTTTAAATAAAATTTGGTTCTTCAGTGTAATCTTTGAAAATTATATTCCGACTGAACAGGAAAAGTACATCTCTCCCTTCAAAGAATTCAAAGAGAGGAATAAAAAGGCCAGGAAGGAGGGAAAAAAACTCACGCCGTTGTTGTTTCTCGCAACCACAGCCCAAACGTCAGCAATTGGCTCGCCAGCATTGACGCCCGTGATGGGATTTTGTTCATAAAGACTAACTGAGACACCAAATGCCCTCCGATCGCAGTGATTCTTCCAGTCGAAGTTCTCTAAAATATCACAAATGGCCATCGGACTCAAGGGCGTTAGAACTAATGCTCGTCTTCAAAAATAACTAACGTCAACTTCAAGCGTCTCATTTCTTAAAAGTCTCAACCAAAATAAATAAATAAAAGAGGGGCTCCCCGAATTGCCGTATTGTCTACCTCCTTAACACGTTGACGACCGTGTGACACGACATCGTGTCACATTCAGGATTCCTCAAAGAAGCGTACGGTCCCACGCGCCAGACAAACGAAAACGAGCGCAGTCGCCAACGTGTTAAAATAAAACCTCAGTTGGAAATTAAATTTAAAAAGTAAGAGACCGATCGAAAAAAAATCTAGAAGGCAAAAATCTCTTATTTGGTTTAATGTCTTAAAAAAAACACTTCAAATAAATACTACCGGCCCCCCAAGCTTAAAAGCCACTTTTGAAAATAAAATTAAGAGAGCCTTCAAAACGAGTTTTATTCAAAACGACTCTACGCGCTCTCGCAGCCCAAGACGTGAAGGGCGCGTCCCTGGCAGTCGGTGATGACGAGCGCCAAGCTGTTGATTCTTTTCTCCAGATAGATCTGTCGTCCATCTGGGACCTTGAGATGATATCTAGTCTCGTGAGCTCCTCTTTTGACTTTGGTCAAGCGGCCACCGTCAGCCATCTTGTGGCGCATGACGATATCTCCTGGCTGCGGCTGGATCGGCGAGCAAAGTGTCGGCAAATCGGTGATGATGTCCGTCGGCGGACTCTTCACCTTCTTTGGCTTTTTTTTCTGAGGCTTTTCCTCTTTATTTTCCTCGTCTTTCAGGAACTTTTCGACAACTTGGCGATAGGAATTCTTCATTGGGTAGTGGGCTGGCGAGTCGGGAGCTTTTTGAAGGGTCATATTTAAAATGGCGGTGCAAAAGAGCGGCCTCCTCTCTGATGAGGCGATCGGCAGTAATGATCAAATTTCCATTCCAGCAGCCTTTATACTTTTTTGACAAGGGGCTTATCCCCACAACAGGTTAGAAGATCATCCGTAGACAGTTTTAGACTAAAAAATCGCTTTTTTTTAAGATTAGTTTTGGCCTAGGATTGCTAGAAAAATCAAAAAGAGACCGCATTTTCACCCCTTTCTTAGTCCTTTTTTTCATCCTAGGATCAAAAAGATGCAAGAAATCGATTCCCATTCTCTAATTTTTGGTTACAGCCTTGCTTTAGGAGAAGAGAAGATCAAACGTTAACTTCGCTGTCCTCCACTTTGAATAGCCAAGGATTCAAAATGAACTCTGTTCTAAAGCAATTCACAAGGACACCTATTATCTCCAGCCGTCTAGACAGCTTTTAAGAGCAGAGACCAACAATTTTCTGGGAAATTAGCCGATCCTAGGGTAAATCTAACCACCGGAATCGAATTTTGGCACTATTTTGACCTAAAATGACTAAAAAACACTGATTTTGTGCCTTTAGCTCATCCCCAACTAAGGAGATAAAATTCCGCAATGCGATACCAATCATCTCTTTCGCCGAAATCGGCTCTTTCAAGTGTCCTTTGTTCGTGGAGTGAGTTGAGCGGGCCGCAATTTGTGTGGCCCTAGCCGACGATTTGTTATGCGCCACTCGTTTTGTCCCATTTGTAGGAGGAGGAATCATCGGCCAGAATTCAGACAAAAAATGTTCATCTAGCAGAGGCTCATCATTAAAAAATCGTTTTCCGCGCTTAAAATCATCCAAAATTTGCCAGGAAATGCTCTCAAAGTCGAACGCCTGACAGATGCCTCGTCAAAACTAATCCCTCAATGGGGTTGCGCCGTTATGGACTCTTGACTGCACTCTCTCTGCGACTAATGGAAGAATTTGCATAGGATTATGACTCACCAGCTGAACAGCCAGAATCAACGTCAAAGTGCTGGCAATTTGGTCCGATGAGGGAGGAGCACGAGCCGAGGAGCAGTTCGCTTCTGGAAAAAAGTCCGTTTTCTCTTGGAATCAGCTTCCCAGAAACTCAAAAAAGATTCAAAATGATTCTTTTTTCCCACTGAGCTGATTAAAATCTAATAAAAATAGAAAAAAGCATCAAATTCGACTAAAAATGAACTACTTTTGATGAAAATTCAGCCAAAAATGATCAATTTTAATTCTAGCTGCTTTAGAATAAAAACGAACCGATTGTTCTCCTTTTGAGTCCTGAGTGGAGCAGAAAGCGGCAGATCGACATCATCCTCATCGCTGACCTCCTCATCGGTTGTTCCATCCATCGAAATGCTCATCTCATCATCCAAATTCGCTATCCTTACGAGGGGCTTTTGGCGGACTGATCCAACCTGCACAGGAAATATGAAAAAAGAAGAAAATAATGCGCTCACCTTTGTTAAGCCACCATCGGGCCCAGTGAAGGTGGCAAAAACCTCAGGATCAAAGGCTTCCAGCTGAATGTTGGGGATTTCCAGCCCGGTTTTGCCGCAATACACCTGAAAAGAAGGCAAATTTTTGGGCTAAAACACTCCTCTTGAGGGGAAATCCTAAACCTAAAAAGCGATCTCTACCATTATTTTTGACCCAAGATGGCTCTACAACCTAGATTTTTAAGATTTTTCAAGAAAGAATTGAGGAAAATTTTTAGTTTTCTGGAAAAATGACTCCTTCTATAGTAAAATTAACCTCAGGAATCGGATTTTTAGTCGAAATCCACTCTAAAATCACAATTTTTAGGCTTGAAACGAGGTAAAAACGTGACAATTTTCTCTGTCTCTCTCGTGGTCACTTTAGTTCTCACTCAAATGTGATTTCCCCAAGGATTATGACTACTCGCGACAAGTCTTTTTCACCATTTTTGTCCTAAGAAGGGGGGAAATTACTGTAGAATCCAAAATACCTCGGGAAAGTCGATCCTCCGGCCATCAATCCCCGTTAAATAGCATTGGGCCAAGAAGCTGGGCGCCTCATTGGATGGAGTAGTTACGTCAACCTCCTAAAAGAGTAGCTGAGAGAATAAAAAGTTTCAAATTACCTCAATGGAATTCTCCTCCAAGCTGGTTGTCGGACTGAATTTCCCCCGCAAGAGGGTTCGCACATGCCGGCGGAGGAAGGACGACGGCATGACTGGCTAGTTGGGAGGACCAGCCTCCGCCTGAGGGAGAAAGCACTGCAATATTTCTGTTTAGTCGGGGGAGGATATTGGAGCCAGAACGGGTGAGAAGAAAATCAAGTTTTATGGCTTTAGGGCAATCCTAGATCAAAAATCAATTCCCAATGTTAATTCACTCTAGGATAAGCCTTTTCCTCTCAAAATTGGAATTAATCTTGTGGAAAAAAAACCTTATTTCTCATTTTTTGTGTAATTTTTTCTGATAAAACCAGCTAATTTTGATGGCTTAGAGCCATCTTAGACCAAAAATAGGCTAAAAAATCGATTCCCGATGTCAATTTTACCCCAAGATGACTAATTTGCCTTCAAATTAGGTCATAAAGCTCATAAAAGAGACGATCAAAAAGAGGCGCGAAAATGGCAGATCGTCAGCTGGCCGATTGGGCGTAAATCCGCAGCCGGAAGGTCAGCCAACACCTGGCCTCTGGGTTAGTGAGAGTGAGGGCGTGTCTCTCTCCCACCCGGCTACACAGAGAGAAGTGTCAATGGAAGAGACAGCCCTTTGGGAGGGCGGGAGGTTTTAAAAAAAGCAGATAAGATGAGCAGAGATAATAGCTCGAACTTGAAAAAGAGGATCAAATCGACTGAACAAATGTGCTCTTCGAATTCAAAATAAAGAGAAGGAGCTTTTGAGGAGAAAAAAAGCGTACATTGACTGAAAATTTAGGATTACGCTAGCCAATTGAGCGATTTTTGAAATTGAGATAATCAAAATCATAAAACGAGAGCCAACTAAATAGACTGGAAGGTAGATACAACAGATAATTGGTGGCTTCTGATCCAAAAAGAAGCCCAAGGAAAGAGTGAGTAAATTGACTGGAAATTTAGGATTACTGTTTCCTCAAAGAATTCAGCCTGAAAAATTCAAATTTTCAGAGAAAATGACTCAACTTGGTGTAAAGTTAACCTCAGAAATCGATTTTTCAGTCTGTTTTTGGCCTAGATGACTCAAATCTAATGGAAATGTCGCCGGCAGTTGTCATATTAGAGAGAGAGAAGTGGCCTCAACAAGACAGACAGGTTGGAAGGAAGTTCGAAGCGAGTGTTAAAGGGGGAAAACTTGATTCCCAATCGGTTTTTTGAACGGTGGATTGGCATAAATTGGCGGCGAATTACGCAGAAAATGAGAGAGGAGATGCAGCTGGGAAAACAGACTTGGTCAAAGATTTTTGGTTCATTTTAAGTGGGAAAAAATCAACTTTTATTGAGAAATAGCCCATTCTGGGGTGAAATTAACAGTGGAAATCGATTTTTGAGCCTATTCTTAGTCTAGGATGGCTCTAAAACCTAGAATTTGACCTTTTTCCAGCCAAAATCAAGGAAAGTGAATCAGCGAAGTTAGAAATGAAATGAAGCGCGAAGATGCGCCTTTTCTGGAAAAATGACTCATCTTAGAGTAAATTTGACATTGGGAATCGATTTTTCAACCTATTTTTGGTCTAGGTGGGCTCCAACCCAAAAGGTTTTGGATTTATCTCGACTATTAGAGAAGTCAACGCCGCCGAAATTCTGCCCCTAATTAGCGACTAAAAGAGAAAGAGAAAGAGAGAGAATGAGAATCAGATTTCCATTCGGATAAGTACCTGTCCCCGCTAATGATTCATTTGCGGGGCTGCGACCGAAAGGAAACGGAGGGAGATATCAAATAATCCTTTCAAGAGCCATACGATAATTCGTACAAACCAAACTCTGCCAGAGACACCTCTCGCCCCTTTTCTCATTTTGTGTGCACAAGAAGGGGAGAGAGTTCCTCTTTGTTTTCCCTCGGTTTCTGCAAAGAAACAAGAGAAAAGTAAATGGATACAAAAGGGACAAAAATAGTCTCTCTCTCTTTGAGAGAAAACAGTCACGAGCTGGCTCTTTCTCAAGAAAAATACCATGTGTTTGGGCCTTATTTAAAAGCAAGAGCAAGCTGAAATCACGGTAACTAACTTTAATTGAAGCTGATTTATGTCTGACTGTCTGAAGTCTTGCCAAATCCTGTCAAAATTCGGATTATAGCCGCCGCCGAAGGCGGCGCAGCCCCACCTTGTCCAAAATAAAAATTCACCATTTTATAGAGAAAATCCCAAAATATTGTAGCAAAATTAGGCCATATTTTGGTCAAATCTTAGCCACATTTTATAATTTTTAGTTCATTTGAAAGTTGAAATCCTGCCGAACAAGATGACAGAAGTTCAAAATGCCCAAAAATTGAGTTCAGCTGGCTAAATGAGGCCAAAAGCAGACAAAATTAGTTCACAAGCGAAGGAGGGAGAAAAGCAGCTTGTTCTGATCTCCTGGAAAATGACTGCAATTGGTTTCTCATTCGTTTGATAGCCAAAATTTTGGTGAACAACATTGCAAAACATTTAAAATTGAAAATTTACTAATTTTATAGAGAAAAATTCAAAATTACTGTAAAAAAACAGGCTCAAAATTATCTGAGGGTCTATATTTTAGTCAAATCTTAACCAAATTTTCTAATTTTTAGCTCATTTGATAGCAAAAAGCCTAATAAACATGATTTCAGAACATCAAAATGCCAAAAAATTAAGGAAAATAGGAGAAATAAGCCGAGTGAAAGTCGATTAGAAAGAGAGAGGAGAGACGACCTTGCTGCCCGGAATGAAAACCCGAAGTGACAGTTAGTTTGGCTGGGAACTACCGGAAATGCATTTTCTAGTTGGTCGGGTTTCTCTCGCGTGACAACGGCCAGTTGTTTGCTGGTTGCTAGTGAGAGCTGAGACGAGGCAAAAACAGCGAGTCGAGGAGTTATTTTCAAGTAGCTACTTTGGTCTTTTAGTCATTGATTATTTATCATTTTTAGACGAGACTATGCGTAAAATAGACCCAAAATGCGATTTCTGCAGTTAAAATTAGCCTAAAACATCAGAATCTCGCAGAAATGGCCATTCAATCAGGACTAACAGCCTAATTTTGATCAAACTAGAGGTAAAATAGTCTAAAAAATCGATTCCTGCTAGCAAAATTCGACTAGGAGAGTCAAAAACTCACAGAAATGTAATTTTTAAGCCAGAAGAGAACGATTTTTTAAAGGAAATGCTGCTTAAAATGCTGATTTTTTGCCATTTCCGACGGGAAATGCGCATCAAAACATGGCTATAGCGTGTGTTCTTTCAACAATGGGAGAGAGAAACGGCGCATCGCTCAGCTCTGCGCATAGAATATAAACGTCGGCCGGTCATCCGAAATGCCCTCGTGGGAAGGATAGCATCATTAGGGGGATAGTTTCACTCCATTTTTCAAGCGGAAATCAACATTTTAGGTTAAATCTAACTGCGGGAATAGACTTTTCAACCTATTTTGCCTCCAAAAATTGCAAAATAAATACAATTTTCTCTCTCAATTCGTCTACTAAACTTCAATTTTCTTTATTAAATAAGATTATTTTAGCCATTCTGTTCTAATTTTAATTTAAAAAATTCGATTTTCGCACAAAAGCTTCAAAAAAAGGATAAAATGGGGTAGAAAGTCGAGCATTAATATTCACGTTCTTTTATCAATGGGAGAGAGAAACGGCTGTAAAATGAGAAAATACCGTAATCTTAGGCAATTTTTAAAAAATTTCCCCCCCCTTGAAAATGATCAAAATTCAAGAGGCCAGCAAGCTGGAGGTGAGAAGAACCCATATTGTCTGCCGACCTGTCCAGACCCCCAGCCGCATGCAAATATAGACCACTGGAGCTGGACGAAGGAGGGAAAGAGGAGGCAAAGTGAGTCGTAAATGATGAACGTAAAGTTGCTCCCTCTCTCTCCGTCTCACTATGTATAACTGACGACATCGATAATACACAGCTGGCTTGGCTGAGGGCCGCTGACGGACAATTGAATTGACCACTGGCGCCTCCGAGACACTCTGTTTGCGTCTGGGAGGACGATTGGCGCAGACAGCGGCCATCAGCTGGTTATCTTTTCCTCCATTTTTTAAGGTTTCTCACTGAATTTTAAAGTGAATTAATCGAAATTTCAAGGCTATATATCCCTTCAAAAGTTGCTAATTTCAGTTGATTTCTAGAGAAAAAGAATTCAACCAAAATTAGCGATTTTTCGTCATTTTAAATAGGAAAAAAGCCTAAAACAATCAGCTTTTTTAATTAACTTTTGAAGCTCTACCTTCTAATAAAAGAAGCTGATTTTCATCAATGTTTTACAAAATTGTAGAGGAAATCAAGAGCTGCAACTTTGTAGAACATCGCAAATTGCGAAATTAACTGAAAATTCGTGAGGAAGCTACTATTTAGAGAGAAAGATGATGACCTAGTTTAAAATGAATTTTCTCATTTTTTTAGGCTTTAAAGGCTACTTAAAATGAGAAATTTGATGAGTCAATTGGCTTATTGTTGAGTTTTTTAAACGTTTTTCATCTGACGCCGCTGAAATAGTGAAATAGTTGGAAAAATCGATTGATTTTCAATTAACTTCTTGCTCAGATTTTTTCTTCTTTTGGACTTTTGATCGAAGTTTAAAAAAAGCAAGAAATAGTCGATTTTTATGGCCATTTAGAGGATCAAAAGAAAGAGATGCAATATGCTTTTTCCACAAATTTTGATCAATTTAATGCAAGCTCCGTCAAGCCAATTACTTTAATCCTTCTAGCTTATTTTAAGTTCAAAAAGAAACAAAAATAATAGAAATGGATGCTGCTCTTCTCCAGCAGAGGAAGAACTTCCTCCAGCATGCGGCTAAGAATGTCTCCGTTCAAATCAAGCCGCCCTCTTCGTCGGTAAGATTTCGGGTTGGATTTATTTAAACTGATGAATTTCCTAGGGAGATGGTGGACACTCCACATATAATCCCGACACGCAGAAGAAGAAAAAGAAGCCGAATCCACCAGCACATGCCTCGATGAAAAGTATGCCAGATTTTCTAATATCTGATCGATCAAAAATAACTGATTTTAAGTTAATTTTGGAACAAAGTTTCAGAAAAATGACTTAAATTCCAACTTTTTGCTAAAATGCTGACTTTTGGCAAAGAATTTCCCTCAAAAATAGGTTTTTTAAGATAATCTTGAGGGCTTCGACTTTAAAGCAACTACATCCCATGCGAATGCAATGAATTTTTCAACGATGGCCAAGATTGTCGACTACATGAAGGTGGTGATCGAACCATTTTAGGGTTATTGTAGCCTAAAAATTACTGTAAAATCCACCAAGTCATTCCAAAGGGGTCAGATTTTTGAGGAGATTTTAGACTTTTTTTGTTGTTCTGCAGCTTGATTTCCTCTACAAAAATGAGAAAAACTAGCGAAAATCAGCTAAGTTTCTCTTGCAGAAAAGGCATCTAAATACTCAGCCGTGGGGCCTCTCTTTGAAAGAAATCCTGGATGAAATCCAAGTCTTCGATCTCAACAAACGAGCAGAAGCATGGCTCCAAGAGGCCCTTCCAAAGAATCCCAAACTGCTCGTCGATAGCGAAGGAAAATTCATCTATCAGCCTCCACTTAAAATCAAAGGGAGATCTTCAATGGTAATTGTTTGTTGAGTTATCAACTATTTATTCTAGGTATCGGTGCTGACCAAGCATCACCAAGATGGAAAAGGCGGCATTTTGCTGTCCCAAATATCTGAATGCATCCCAAACGCTGAAAAAGTTCTCGAGGTTGGCTCTTCCTTAGGCTACTCCTATAAGCCCTGAATTTTAGTCGGCTGGAAAGGAAATTGTTGTGGTGAATACGAGTGTAAATAAGAGAAAAGATAAAGTCGTCTTCTGGAATGACCCCGGCTATGATTTTGAGCTAGATGACGGTTGGTTTTTAAATCTTTTAGTGAGGCAATTTAAGTTTTTATACCGAAATAGCTCATCTTAATTATTAATTAAGCGCAGAGATCAATTTTCAGCATTATTTTAGGCCTAGGGTGACTCAAAATCAAGATTTTTGCGAACCTTAAAAGTCAATTTAAGGATGTAGAAAAGATCCGATTTAGAGGAGAAACCCCCTAGATTTTATAAAGAATCGGCTCGTTCTAGAGTAAAATAGACCCCAGGAATCGATTTCCGTTGTTAATTTTGACCTAGGATGCCTCTAGAATCAAGAATTTGGATGATTTTCGGCCAAAAAAAGTGATCTCTTTTCCAGAATACAAAACCCTGTGGCGATCAGTCGGAGTCGATCATCTGGACGAGAAAAAGATTGAAGAATACCTCCAGAAGCATGGAATCGAGGCAATGAAGGACTTAGCGCCGAAGAAGGTCGCCACAGCTGTGCCGAAGAGAAAAGCGCCCAAGCGGAGGACCAACGGCAAAGTTCACAACGAGCATTTGTCGGATGTTCTCCAAGATTACCAATGATCTCTCTGTCCTGGGTTTTTTCACAATAAATTTAAACATTTTTAGCTCCTTGTTTTCGAGAAAGCTTGGGTAAACCCGGTGTTTGTTTTCGCTTTTGAAAATCATTGGAAAAACGAGAATTTTATTGTAGATGATCCCGCGAGGATCGTTGACTCAATCTCGTCGCCTTCTGGCGACTGTTCCAGCTAGAGAGCCGCGATTTTCTCGAATTTTAGACAAAGATCTCTCGGAATTTGAGCGGATTTTAGGCAAAAATAATGTTCAAACGACAGAATTAGAACTCTACAATACTGACTGGAGCAAATGGTATACAGGCAAGTCTTTCGCTAATTTTCTCGATATATTTAGAGAAGAAAATTCTACAAAAAATTGATTCCCGCTTTTATTTTGAGCTAGAAAGTAAAAAAAATCCAAGATTTAGAGCATAAATAGCCGCTCAGCGTGAAAACCTCTCATTTCTGTGTCGTTTTTCTCTATTTTTAGGCTAAAATGAGGTGAATTTTTGACCTTCTAGGAGCAAAATAACATGAAAAATCGATTCCCACTATTAAAATTAGTCTAAGATGTCAAAAAATTCAAGATCTAGCCTCAAAATTAGACAAAAATGGGAGTTACAGCGTGAAAATTCAATCGTTTCTTGGTCGATGTTTACATTTTTAGTTGATTCTAGGCTAAAATTAGCTGAAAAATCGATTCCCGCTATTGAAAATTAGCCTAGGAGGTCATTTTTCAGGCAAATCGCAATGTGTAGTCTCCCCCAGCACGACAGAAGAAGTAAGCGCTATTTTGAGTCATTGCTCTCGACAAAAGATCGCCGTGGTTCCTCAAGCTGGCAACACCGGTCTGGTGGGGGGCTCGATTCCCATCCACGACGAACTTATCCTCTCAACAAAGAAGATCAGAAACCATTTCGAGTTCAACGAATCCTCAGGTGAGCTCTCTTTAGCAAGGGGATTGCGCCTTTTAGGGGTTCTAACCTGCGATGCTGGGTTTATCCTTGAAGAGTTGGACCAAAAATTGTCTAATTTTGGATACATGATGCCGTTCGATTTGGGCGCAAAGGGCTCTTGTCTGATTGGAGGAAATATTGCCACCTGTGCTGGGGGGATAAGACTCCTACGGTATGGCAGCCTTCACGCCCATTTATTGGGACTAACCGTGGTAAGCCAACCATCAACTTTGGTATCAATCGATAGAAGAAGAAATTCTGAGTCGAATGAGACTAAAATCATCACCTAAAATATGAATTTCACTCGCTTTTCGAGAGAAAAAAATGCAATTCAATAGAATTCTTCGATAGAATTTTGCGCTTTTTTTGAATGAGAAAAAGCCCAAATTTAGGTGCTCCCCGATGAAAAAGGCACAATCCTTAATTGTGGAAGCGCCCTCCGAAAGGACAACACCAGCCTTCATCTGCCGCATCTCTTCTTGGGTAGCGAAGGCCAGCTGGGAGTCATCACCAGCGTCACAATGACCACCGTGACTCGTCCAAAAAGCGTCCAATCCTTCATGTTGGCCGTGGATTCCTTCGAAAATTGCAAGAAAATCCTCATTTTGGCTAGAAAGCAGCTCGGAGAGGCTGGGTTTTCTCACTAAAATTCTCATAAAATCAAACAGATTCTCTCCTCGTTTGAGTTCATGGATCGGCCAGTGATGGAATCATTGGAGGAGAATCTCGGCTTATTCAATGTCCTCCAATCAAAGCCACAATTTAATCTATTAATCGAGACGTCAGGTGAGAAAAAAAACTCCTTTTTACGACAGTAATTCTTCAAAAAAATCTGCCTAGCGAAGGGAGTAATTGAGAGGCTGCTTCCAGGCTCAAATGCTGATCACGATGTGGCGAAAGTAGAAGCTTTTTTGGAAAATTGCCTCTCGGAGAGCCTCGCCCAGGACGGAGTAATGGCCGGAAATACAAAAGAAGCCTTCCAAATGTGGCAGCTGCGCGAGAGTGCTCCCCTGGCCGTCGCTCGGGATGGCTGGGTCTACAAGCACGATGTCTCTCTCCCAACCGAGCATTTTTACTCCCTTTCTGAGGTGAAAAACAATCTTCTATTTAAATGTCAAATAAAAAAAGAGATAAGACCTGCTGGGGGATTGAACCCACAACCCCAAAAAAGCCAAAAATTACCAGAAAAACACTTGAACCTTTAGGTTACACGTACAACTATAAAGTCTGATCCAACTATGAGTAAGATTTCAGAAGATGAAGCAAAGGTGCGCTGGCTTGGCGAAAAGAGTCGTAACCTATGGCCATTTGGGCGACGGTAATAGCCATTTGAATATAACAAGCGACGGCTTCAACCAAGCTCTCTACGACAGGTTTGAGAGATCTTCCGTCAAAAAACAAATGCGCGAAATCTTCCAGACTCTATCCAGAACTCTACGAGTGGGTCGTTCGACACGGCGGCTCAATCTCTGCTGAGCACGGGATCGGACAAATGAAGCTGGCCTACTCGCAGCTGGGGAAGAGCCCCATTGAGAGGCAGCTGGTCAGACAGATGAAGGCCTTCTTCGATCCAGCCGGCATTCTCAATCCCTACAAATTCATCTAATTTTGGAAAACGCTACGGGAAAATGAAGATTTAAATTGGGGGGAGGGAAATTATTGAAAAAAGCGATTTCCTAGATAAAAAAAAGTCTCAAAAATCGATTTTCAATGTCAATTTCAGCCTAGATAATAGGGATCTTCGTTCGAACTCAAAGAAAACGACAATAATGTTATTTTTATATTTTTATTAGAACTTTCCAATCCTTTCATGAGACTTCTAAGCTAATATCTAGATTTTCGAGCTATTTACTGTCTTTGTTGTCGTTTTATAGGAAGACCAAGCTCTAGAGAACAGAAGCAACTTTCCCATCGAGGCATTTTGATTCAAAAATTGGACTAATCGCGTTTACGGAGAACAAAACAACTCCAGAATTGTACAACTTTTGAGAATATATTCCTCCAATAGATAGCGAAAATGCATATCATATACAAGTCAAACCGAAAGAAAATAGTTATAAAAAGTTGGTTTACTTCCCATGAAAAGTCATGTTTCACTTCTCTTAGGAAAAAAGAAGGCCGCAACTAGCTGCCAAGCAAAGCATAGCGCATTGAAAGATAATTCCTTTTTGGAAATTATTCATGACGGATTCTCGTTTGATTAATCGATAGATTATCGCAAAGTTCAGCGGCAAAGTAACCAAGAAAGATATTAGAAATGGTAGATCGTAATCAAAAAATATAGGAAATACATCATTCCCCTCAAAGTCATACTTGGGAATAATAATGCCAAAATAGCCAACGAATTTAATAGCAAACGACTCAAATCGTTTATAGAATCCCATTTGAAAGTACAGACAATCCTCGCGAATGGATAACTCGTTTTGCACTCTGATTAGCTATTAATCTCAAATGTAATAGTAGAAGTCTATTGTTTGTAGCAGCCAGGTGTCAGGCTGTGTACCCCAAAGAAATTTAAATCTAGTCTCAACCATAGTGCTTATTGGTCAGTTGTGGCAAATATCCCAGAAGCTTGATGATGTCAGGCTAGCAAAAGAACAAAAGATCTCAGATATACCAGAATCTTGGCGATCAAATTCGTGGATTTGAAGGAATCATCTCGAAAAGAGATCCATATCTAACTTGAAATATGGAGAGGTTCTTGAATTTAATCCGACCTTGGGTTTTGAAACTAACCATATTAGGATATCTAACAGACCTCGAGCGATAACCATCCAAATTTCATTAAAAAGACAAAAGTCAAGGATCTAACCAAGGTTAAAAAATCTCAAAAAAATCTGTCTCTTTTTTGGGATATTTCTAGTGAGCCGGCTTTTCTAATCGAATCAGATTCTAAAAAAGAGGATCTTATCGGGCATTTTCTTAGATTATTTCCCCTTATTTCCATATTTCCACCACTTTCTTCGTTTTAATAGTGAGGAGGAATCCAATTTTTCCTTTCATTTCTAATCTCTTTCTTATTCCTATCGGCCAGCTGTCCTTCTCTACGCCAGTTCAAAGAATGTACCTAATAGATTTGCGGGGAACAGGTCGAGTTCTCTTTTTATTTTCGAAGTAAACACTTTATTTCTTAAGTGAGTGTTACTTGCGAATTGGAGGACGAGGAGCTTGTCTTGTTCTTTGTCTTCAAAAGACCAGAAATGCAGTACCAAGTGAGGACCGTATGGATGAACGGATGAAGAGTTGTTGCCAATAATGCTATCTAAATGCCAATATTAGTTTATTACAAAAGACTGCCTTACATTACTAATTACCAAATCAATATCTAGGACTATAGGGCCATATTTTAAAATTTGTTCTGCACTTCCTAAGATTATAAGCGGCAAAATTGAAAATATTAATTGATCACATAATGGGATTAGAACAACAATACTCTGAAAAATGGTAACAAAGTTTAAAATTCCTCTCAAACTTTGAGAAAAAGACCCCAAAACATTTTTCTGATTCCTTTCACTACAGTCTTAGAGAAAGTTGTGGATTTTAGAGCTGTTATAGAGATATAGCAAAGTAAAGTTATCACAAAAATAGAGGCATCATATACAAGTACAAGAGTCCGAGCAAGGAAGCCATTCGACCGAGCTATCTAGAATCAATTAGAATTATATTACTGTAGTTTCCACCATCTTTGCAAATCAAATTTTTGAAAATTTGCGCTAGCTTTCATAATTTTGAACATTTTAAAAGCTTTAAGCGAAATCAAAAGCTATAACTTTGAAGAACAATAAAAATGATAAAAGCCAGGAAAAATCATGGCACCCTTTGATTTTATCATCAACATGGGCCAGTTTCCTGCTCAAAACTACCGAATTCTTTGAATAAGTGCCTCCTTTGAATAGAAGTCAAGCAAATGGGGTGAAAATAAACGCCAAAGACTAATATTCAAATTCCCCTAAAATTATTTGAAGTGAGCTCGTAGAGTGAGAGAGAGATCAAAATTATCTCGGAACCCGAGTGAAAGGCGTCTTTTGTCAGCAGGACGGAGAGAAAGATCTGAAGCGATTGGCGGATGGCAGCGAAGAACCTGGCGAGCGACAGGAACAAATAGGCCGAGGTGATCTCGAGAAGCCTACCGTGATCATTCATTAGTCTCTATTTTTTGAGATTTGCCTTTGTGGACAGTGAATATGATAAATATTCAAGAAAATACGGTATCTATCAGCAGACATTTGTCATCTGAGATCAAGAGGATTGGTTCGAATTAAGCCATTCTAGCCTATTCCATTTGAGTCCTTACAAAGACTTCAAGATCTCACATTTAATATTCTGAATAATTTGGGATTTGCTACTGGCGATAAAAGATCTAGAAATTCATCATGCGAAGAATAAATAAAGAGCAAAGTCAGAACAAAATAGCAAAATTTATCCAAACGAGGAAATCTATAATAAATTAATAATTTTGATTTTCTCCCATACTTTTTAAAAGTATTCATCCAATAAATGGCAAATATGACGATGATAAAGATGTCCACATCGTAGAGGATCTTGCAGATATACCACAAAATGAATTTTGCTGTTCCAATGGTAATCAAGTACATTAAGAGATACCCAGAAAATGCTGCTAGAATGGCCATACGAATTTAGACTCATGGCTCAAGCCTCAAAGATGAAACTCTTGCTATCACAACAACGTTGGCAATTTTCGCAGAACGAAGTAGATTCCATAAAGGTTGTTGGATTACCTTGTTACTCCAAATGAGAAAGATTGGAGCGAAACTGGCAGAAATCAGATCGATCTAAATAATTTTTTCAACAACTAAACAGAATACCGTAGCTGCTATCCTTTTAAATAAGAAAATAACTGATCGAATTTTTGTTTCATGATCGAAATAAATGTACATGGTGTACACAGTTGCCGTCTAAAGTCTATATTAAGTATTCAATAGATAACTTGAAAGCCAATGTAGGTGACGAGAGCTTGTTTGAGAATCTTCATCTCCTTGTAATTAGTTCTTGTCATTCGTCGAGCAATCACCAATTTGCAAAAAATAGAGAGATACAAAAATAAACAAATTGTTTGAAAGCTGAACAATTTGATAACCAGCGCCTGAACAACTCTTTCACTTTTGTTTACGTGCTTACGTAAAACACAAAACTTGAAATACTTCTGTCATAACACTGATATTGATATACAGATTTAGCTTTATCTGGAGTTATAAAGGCACAGCCAGTAATATTGAGGAATATTGCATAGAATAATGACAAGATCCAAACAACAACAAGAATGGTAAAAATTAGCGTGCTGAATAAGTCTAATTTTTCACATTGATAGCCGAATTTACCCATAAAACTTATCATCATTTCTAGTGGCGATGAAGAGCAGATAAAAGCGGTGGATGGCAATTAAAAGAGTTAAAAAAGCTACAGCCTGATCGGCCGTTGTGTATATTATTTGAAAGATACTATAATTAACTTTAATTCTTTTTATGGAAGAAAACGGCGAACTCTTACTTGACTTGACATAAATTTTTGTCATTTCAAAAGTGAAAAAGTAAACGACTGGAATATTGAGAACAAATTGTGAGATGATTATAACGATGTTTCCAAAAGTGAGATTAAACAAAATCAAATAAAATGTCGTCTAAAGCTCTTACTCTCACATTTTTTGTTTTACTTTGAATAATGTATTGCTTTTTATGATTAACACAATAAACAGATATCCATTTACAAGTGCTGAGAAGAATATCGAACAGGCATAGACTACTAGCAATACGTAATAAGTCAGTGTCTTCTCGCTCATCGGAACCTCAACCAGTGCCTAGGGTGAGTAGCAAAGCGTTCATTTTTTAACAATCCTACCTCAGCAATATTTGTTTCAACACTAGGATTCACAGTCCAATCTACAAGTCCACCGTTAGTAGTGTTTTCCAGCGACAACATATTGCAGTAGACGTCTTTAGATAACCAACACCAATGTGTGCGAATCCAGGTGCAGTATATTGATTCCTAATTATGTATGTATCACCATTGTACTTCGTACATTACTAAAAAATGCATGAAAAATCAATGAGCATTCATGTTCATTATGATTTGCGTTCATTTTAAGAAGAAGTAATAAAAATTCTACAAAGCGAGGGAAGATCGTGGTGTAACTCTTGCTGAATGGGTAAGTCGTAGTCTAGCAGGGACATCTAGATGTTGAAGCTGGCGCATTTGAATAACCGAAGATTGTTCCTTCTTTAACAGATTTTGTCGTACTTCTTTACTTGTCAAAAGTACAAAAAGTGGAGCAGTTGTAACAGCTGCCATTTATATCTGCAAAGTATACTTCACTTGTTAATAATTAAGATGTTGATTGCAGGTGAAATGAATTTACTCGTTAAAGCTTTTGAGGCTCGTTAAATTTACTATGGCAGGTATGCTTTTGGTGAAAAAACAAATGCAATTTCAGTTTGCTGTAACTGATTGAAAAAAAAATTTATTTATTACGGGATCAAAAGGAAATCCCCTAGGGGGAGGTATCCCTTGCCGCTCCTAGAGTCTGAACCCACTCAGCACCACCAGATTTTGCCTCACGCATCCAAGCCGCTCCACTTGCGCTTCGCAGCTCATCTGCCCATCTGACTTCTGGTCGGTCTATACTCCTCTTCTTATCCAGTGGTGTCCATTCCGTTATTGCTTTACTCCATCGAAGGCCATCCATTTCCGCAACTTTGGTTGCCCATCTTAGTTTACGCTTCCATACAAGATCCTTGATATAGGGCAGTGACGTCCTCCTCCGTATGTCAACATGTCTCAATCTGTCCAGAAGAGTCAGACCGAGCATTGCTCTTTCCATGCGATGTTGTGTACTTGCCAACTTCTGTCGGTCCTTTTTGGTAAGCGACCAAGTTTCGCAGGCGTACAGAAGACTTGGGACGACTCATGTCAAAAACACTCGGCGCTTCAACTTCATCGGTACGTTCCTTTGTGTTAGAAATTTACGATGCTTGTTGAAGGCGGCCCATCCAGCTCCGATTCTTCTACAGCTCCTGGTCATTATCGGTGCAGGTCACGGACTTTCCGAGAGAGAAATATTACAGATTGAATAACAACTAGGATATCAGTGAGAACCAGAGATGGTATCTCTACATGTCTGACTATGGGATGAATATTTCTTCGGATCTACTCGACCGTTTGTGATAATCTTGGTGCCATATGAAAGTCCAGAATCTAGCACACATTGCTACATCTAACACCAATCTTCGATGGCCTATAACTTCTCGACTTTCACGAGGGGTCATCAAATTTTTGCGCCACATGAATTTAACGCCAAACTTTTGCACTGGACTTTATTTTATTGATAGCCCTGAGAATTAAAGAAACAAAAAGAAAGTAGAGACCACGTGTCTCATCGATTTAAGATTCGTAGGTCTTATGATGTTTCGGATGATTTTTATGGCTAAAGAAGAGGCTTTTTTCCTTATGATTAACACAAAAAATGGAAGGGGGCTATGGCTCACACATTTTCTCACCACTTTACAACCGGTCTTTTTATAGCGCGTGTGTCCATTGCTTATTGCACTTGCTGTCACTTTTCTTCGTCTTTTTTATTTATTTTTCAGAATGGCTGACGATTTAAGAATGCAAATGTACGAAGCCCAAGCGATGCTAATAGAAAGGATCGATCAGGCAATTGCTGCCACAGGTGGGAAAGGGGGAATCTTCCAGTGAGAAATTCGACAAGTTTCTAGAGAGAAAGTTTGAAGAACAACTTGCCGAAATGAGGCGACAATTTGAAACTCTGGCCGAAGAAAACAAAATTGAAGCAAGACGGCTGCTGGAGAGAGAAAGAGAGGATCGAGCCGCCACAGGCATTTTTATATTCGAATCAATTTGAGAATATTTTAGAGCGAAATTTCCAAAATCAGCTGACAAGAGAAAGAGAGGATCGAGTTTCTGCAGGTAGTTTTAAAATAAATTTGTGTTAATAGAAACCGATTCGGTTCGGTTTTTGGGTTTAAAAATCGGAATTCGGTTTGAAAAATTGCGGTTAACCGAAAACTCGAACCGAAGTCGGTTTGAAAACTCAGAAACCGAACCGACAAAAATCCAGAAACCGTGTATCTCTGATTGTGGATGAAAGAGAGAGGAACGAGTCAACGCAGAAAATTTCAGAAATCAAAAAATCTGAAGACAAAAGGATTAAATGGAATTTCAGTTCGAAAGATCGAAACTCAATTAGCTGAAAAGGGAGAAACAATTGAAACTTTACAACGTAGAATTGATGAGCAATCTGGAGAAATTGAAAATCTAAGAGCTAGGCAGCTGGGAAAAGCCGCTTTGCTTGAAAAAACAAATGAAGGTTTGTTTGGAATTTAAAGAACGTCAGCAATTTTAGAAACAAAAACGATGGTGGAAAATATGTCAATTCAATTGGAAAATGTTTCCTCAGAATTAGAGTTCCACTCTTCTGTAGGTTGAGCTAAAACCTCTGAATAAGCGGTGTAGGCGTTGATTCTTGGAGGATGGCATGACAATAAGACTGACTCCATTTGCATTTTCGATTCCAAGGAGAACAAATGGCGGATGTGTAAGCAGAAACTTCCTTTTGAACTGGCATACCACGGATCTGCTATCTTAAATGGCCAAATTTATGTTATGGGAGGCTACATTAATTCAGATAGACAAATAGCAAGTTGCTACAAGTTGGGAGAGAATGGTGAATGGACCAAAATGGCTGAAATGAATCGCACGAGAACTGCCATCTCACATAGCACAATTGTTTTTGGCTCAGAAATTTGGGTAATTGGTGGATTGCATGGGAGTGTTCAACTAAAAACAGTGGAAAAATACAATCCCCAAACAAATATTTGGACTAAAATGCCGTAAGTTGTCTTTTAAAAAATACAAAATGAAAGTGATCTCAATTTTAAACGGACTGTTCTATCTGCTTCAATAATTGGTGGAAAAATCTTTGTTTCTGGTGGTTGGGATGGGACAAAGCGACTAAAATCAGTGGAAGTCTATGATCCAGCCAAGAACAAATGGGAAATATTCTGTGATATGCCGCTTGGATTATCTGCACATTGTTCAATAGTTGAAAGAACAAATCTAATAATTATTGGAGGAAAGAAATCTGGCGAAACGCCCTCAGAAGAAGTCTGGAAAATAGACGTCTTTGATCCAAAAAAGGAGTGGATCGAGATGCCCAGCTTAAAACAAGGACGATATGAACATGGAGCTGTCAAATTACCAAATAGAATCATGGTCTTTGGAGGAGAAATTAACGACACAACTCGAATAGATTCCGTCGAAATATTCGATGGAATCAGCTGGAAAGAAGGACCTAAATTGCCAGAAATACATGGCGCATTTTCTTCTTCTCCTCTTTCAATAAAAACTGAAAAACAATTGCTGCTGCAACTTTTCTAATATGTTTTTTCATAATAAAAATTTTTTATAAGAATACATTTTTTTCTCTCTCTACATTAAGAGACAATAACCGGTTTATCTCGCGTGTCTCATTTGGGCCAGCAATTGAAAAAAAATGGTTTTTCTATTGTTTTTTTCTTCTCAAAGAAGAAAAAAAGTCAAAGGAGTAAAATTTAAGATTCACGCTTGGTTATAGGCTGCTACAGTAACCCTGAACACTTGAAAGAACCTTTCTCTCCTCGGAAGAAATCTCTCTAAGGATTAGCGAGCTCTAGTCTGAGTAGCTGTCTGATTGTTAAGAATTCCTGAAGGGTTTATTGTTCGGCAATAAGAATTTGATATAATGGAAGCGAGTGAGAAGTGATTGCCTCGGCGCAGCCTTGCCCCTAGACAACCAAGCTCGTGTAAGCATAATTGAAAGGAATGATGATTTGAGAACATTTGTATCCAAAAAATGGAGAATATTGCATTTGAAATTGAGCTAAGTGTTGTTTATTTTACCCTATCATGGATTTCTAGTAGATTTTCGAGCAACGGAAACCCACGAGTTGGCAATTCAATTTGGTAAATTGGATAGGAAAAAAAGCGGAAATATAGATTACTCGACTATAAACAACTCTTTTATTTTTACAATATTGTCGCAGCAGTACTCGACGTGGTATCTCTTCTTGCGAGACTCCTCACCCTCTTCTTTTTGAATAGCCCAGAGATACCGCGTGAGAAGAGAATGAATAACTGGATAAAAGTTGAGAATGATCGAATCTGGCTGTTAAGAAGATTATTTTAATTAAAAGCGACTTTACCAAATAAAAAATATAATTAAAGATTTCGTCAAATAAAGAGTCAGCTGGCGAGAAGTCTTTAAATTTAGTGTAGCCATATCGTATAGACTGACTATTAGCGGAATAACAACAAGAACAACCTGAAGCAAAACCTCAAAAGCGAATGAAACTCGAACTTTGAATAGAAGGCCTCTAGACATTTTCTTGACTCCTTGAAGAACAGCCGGTGAGTAAGAGGAGGTATTTAACGCCTTCAATGAGAAATAACAAGTCATATTGATTATCAACAGGCACAGATAGTAGGCCACATCAAAGAAGGGCTACATTAAGTTGTCGTAAATTGACAATTTGGCGAGAAATTCAAAAATAGCTATTTTCTGGAAATAACAAGCGGAATTTAAATTTCTCTGTATTGCTTTTTTATTAGGGTAGCCAATAAGTTCTGGGACAACTTTTTGAGCGACCATAAATTTTTGTTGGATTGACCGATTGGGCTGAAATTTTAAACACAATTCCTTTGAATTTTTGGAATTTGGCAAAAAGTTGTCCCAGAGCTTCTAATAGTTTTTATCTCTTCAATTAATTTTAGGCTTTGTTATGTCGAATATCACAGAAGAATTTTGATTGATTTCTTCAGAAAACGTACGATTGCTCAGATGAAGTCTGGAAAATAGACGTCTTTGATCCAAAAAAGGAGTGGATCAAGATGCCCAGCTTAAACCACGGACGATATAATCATGGAGCTGCCAGAGTATCAAATGGAATTGTGGCTTTTGGAAGATCAATTAACAAAAAAAATCGAATAGATTCCGTTGAACTATTTAATGGAGGACTTTGGAAAGAAGCTACTAGAATTCCAGATTTATTTGGCTTCTTTTCGTTTGTTCCACTACCTCGGGATACAGAGGAGCAATTACTTCAATGGATGTGTTAGATGATTTATCAAATAAACTACACACATTTTATCAACTTGATAGTCTTAGATTTCCATGTAAGAATTTTTTATTTAATCTACTACATGTATCAACACAAGTAGGCAGAACTACCCAGATACAATTATTAATTGAAGAACATAACTCTCGATTACAGTATTTCCAATCGAGCATAGAATCACTTTCAAGATCAGTCCATATTGTACAGTTTCATTTTTAAATTAGCACAGTTGCTGCAGTAATTGTTTTTCAGTTTTTATTGAAAGAGGAAAAGAAGCAAATATGCTGTGTTTTTCTGGCAATTTAGGTCCTTCTTTCCAGCTGATTCCATCGAATATTTCGACAGAATCTATTTGACATCTTTCGCTACTTGATCCTCCAAAGACCATAATTCCATTTGATAATTTGACAGTTCCATGGTAAAATCGTCCTTGTTTTAAGCTGGGCATCTTGATCCACTCCTTTTTTGGATCAAAGACGTCTATTTTCCAGACTTCATCTGAGAGCGTTTCACCAGATTTCCTTCCTCCGATGATTATTAGATTTGTTCCTTCAACTATCGAACAATGATCATCTAATTCAAGCGGTAAATCACAGAATATTTCCCATTCGTTCTTGGCTGGATCATAGACTTCCACTGATTTTAAAGCTTTCTTATCCCAACCACCAGAAACAAAGATTTGTCCACCAATTATTGAAGCAGATGAGGAATCTCGGTTAAAATTGAGATCACTTTCATTTTGTATTTTTAAAAAGACAACTTACGGCATTTGAGTCCAAATATTTGTTTGGGGATTGTATTTTTCCACTGTTTTTAGTTTATTATTCCCATTATATCCACCAATCACCCAAATTTCTGAGTCAAAAACAATTGTGCTCTGTGAGATGCCAGTTCTTTTCCCGTTCATTTCAGCCATTTTGGTCCATTCACCACTCTCTCCCAACTTGTAGCAGCTTGCAAATGGTTCATTTATATTATAGTGGCCTCCCATAAAATATATTTTGCCGTTTAAGGTTGCAGATCCGTGGTATTCCACTTTTAAAGGAAGTTTCTGCTTACACTTTCGCCATTTGTTTTCGTTGGAATCGAAAATGACAATGGAGTCAGTTATATCGTCATGCCATCCACCAAGAATCAACGCCTACACCGCTTATTCAAAGGTTTTAGCTCAACCTACAGAAGAGTGGAACTCTAATTCTGAGGAAACATTTTCCAATTGAATTGACATATTTTCCACCATCGTTTTTGTTTCTAAAATTGCTGACGTTCTTTAAATTCCAAACAAACCTTCATATGCTTTTTCAGCCAAAGCGGCTTTTTCCAACTGCCCAATTCTTAGAAAGTATTCTCCTTGTCCTATGGTCTGTTCAACAAAGACGAAATCCTCTAACTCCTCGAGCTGATTTCCCATCGAGTTTTCTACCATTCTTCTTGAAAAATCAAGAAAATCGCGAGCAATTGGTCTCTTTGCTGGATCACCATCCCATCCTCTAGATCATTCCTGTACTCAACAGTAAGCAAAGACAACAAACTTGTTTAATAATTCTTGAATTTTCCTGTTTTCAACGTGAGAAACTAAAGAAAAGAACCATTTGAGTGAACTTTCTGTCTCAATTTCTGGCCTCTTTCCTTTCAAAACTTCCCCACAAATTTCGTAGCTAGGAAGTTGGCAATAAGGTTTGCTGCAAGATTTCAATTGGATAATTCTGCTTCTCTACACCTTCGATAAACAATCTCCCAAATTGTAATCGCCAACGAATAAATGTCAGCTGGCTTGCTATAAGGCTGGCTGCCCAAAATTTCTGGAGCCATGTACTTCATAGTTCCAGTCCTAAAGGAACTAATAGTAAAGGATCGGTAATAGGTCATACCAGAACGTTAAGGAGCTTTCTGTGTCTAATCGGCGAGCAAGACCGAAGTCCGAAATTCTCAAGTCGTCCAATGATTTTCCAAGTAAAATGCTGCAAAGCACACTTTTCCACAATAAGCAACTTTGGATAAAACTATAGAGCTATGAATCCATAGTAATTAATTATTTTAGGATCAGAACCCCGCCAAAGTTCAACTTTTAAAAAAATAAAAGGAAATCAAACTTAGACGGCTTGATATCCCGATGGATGATGCCTTCTTCGTGTAGATAATTGAGTCCATTTGAAATGAAATAAATCCAGCGATAAATTTGCTTGCTCTCATATTCTTTTGAGTGATCATGAATTACCAAAAAAACTAATTTTGCTTTTAAAAAAATGAATCATCCAACCATTTCCAAACTACCCATTTCCATGAACTCCATGACTATTCCATAATAAACCGGTGATATGGAGAGTCTCGCCTTTTGGGGTGTCAGAATCCCAAAGATTTGAATTATATGGGGATGCTGGCCTTTATCAAAGAGCAAAAAAGCTTCTCGAAATTTCTCTTTCGTTACAGGATTCTTTAATTCTTTTATAACCACACCTCTAATTGGTCTCGATTGGTTGAAGTAATCAACTTACCCAAGTTTTTGATGATTTGCATGAAAAACTGTAGAAAAGCCTCCTTCCCCAATTTCAAAAGAGTTTGTAAATTCATTTACATCATATTCGGGGAAAGCTGAAAGATTTTTGAACTTTAAAACGCCAAAAAAGTAACTAAAATATGCTCATGGTCAATATTTAGGGCTACTTGCTTACCTAATTTTGGCACGGTTACATTCGCAAAAGATGGTGATGCCATTTGAAATTATTCACAATAACGTAGAGGAAACTAAGAAAGAGACTGCGAAGATAATGATTCCGCTCCGATAAGAGAAGCAATCAATAATAAGAGCGTTTATCAATAGAGACTGCAATTTCTCACTCTTTCCTCGCTTTAAATGCGCATTTAATGCGAAAAATCTAAAACAACTAGAGAAATAGCTTTTAATTGCAATCATCGCTTTTCTTCTCCCACCACACTCATTTACTTTCTTCCTTTATCCACACCAAACCTTCCTTCCCTTACTAGATTTTTTCCACCCACCCTCCCCAACACCCAATTTCACAAAAGAATTTTCAGATACCATGATGCGTCAAGCAACTAACAATGCCGCCATGGTCGAAGGAGCTAAAACAAGTGGTAAGTTGTCCTTTTCCTTTATACAGTCGTGGTCAAAAGTTTATAAATTGTTTTGTTTTCGCCATAACTTAGCCGGGGATCATCCTACTAGTCAGAACAGAACTCCCGAATTGCCTTTATCGGGGTGCTTGGAGAGAAAGAACTGATAAGACTATTTTGTATCAATGAGACAGGTGCTTTTTATAGTCTGTTAAAAAAGGCGACATGGCCTCCTAGCAATACCGTACTCAGAATTGACGGTTTCAAATTTCACGGTGTTCTTATTTTACTTTTGAATTTCCAGGATTTCCTTCATATTTTAGTTTCTTTTTTGTTACTAGTTGCCTAAACATAAGAAATAAGACAAATAAAAGCATACAAATTTTAAAAAACAAAAAGAAACTAAAACATGAATAAAATTCTGTAAATTCAAAAGAAGGATAAGAGTTCAAAATTTGAAAGCGTCAATTCTGAGTACGGTATTGTTAGGAGGCCATGTCACCTTTTTTTTGAAAAGACTCATCTAAAATTTAAACAAAAAACCTATAGCAATCTTATCTATAAAAGGGAGGATGCAACTGATTCAGTAGTTGCTGGAAAATCTACATTGTTGGCGAATGGGACGGAAAAAAGCGCCTAAAATCAGTAGAAGTTTACGACCCAATCAAGGGCGACTGGGAAATCTTCTGTACTTTATGAAAGCGATCTTCCTAGAACAGAGCTGCCTCCCAGTTTTGTCTTTTAATTCTCTTCCTTTCAAAAAGTAGGAACAGCCTTAACCGAATAAGCAATAATTATTCACAAAATCTAGTTTGATTTTAAAAAAATTCTTTATTGTACGAGTTCGATGGATCCTCTTTTATAAAATTATAATTTAAAAATACAAAAATTGTTAAATCGAGACGAAATTCTTAAAAGAATATTCCAAACGAATTGACGATAGGGTTTGATCAATAACATAGTTGAAAGAGAGTTTGCCAGCTGATAGATTAATAATGAAATTGAGAGTAAGGAAGTCGCCAATTCAACGATATCATAGCCAAAATAAACTGAAATCACAAGCAATCCACCAGGGATATCGTAAAACAAAATGGGGAGAGTTCCTTGAATTATCAGCAAGATGGTGAAATTAGTATATCGCTTATCTCCCGCTGCTTTTCTCACTTGACATTCTGACAAAAAAGATAGAAAATAAATGAAGAAAGGCTGGCTGATTGCGATGACAATGAGAAAACTTACTAATAAATGTTTGATCAAAATTCATCCAAGAACTTACCAAAAAGAGCGGAAAATAACGAAGTGGAATCCTCTGAAGGCTTCCCTAGCTGAAAGTAACTGTCTCCATAGCCAGGAGTTGGATCATTTTCCACAAAAATCACCATTCCAGTATTTAGCACATAGAAGCCTACTACTAGTCCAACAAGGAAAACGAAGCCATTTATTGCTATCTCAATTAGCCAATAGCTGAAATCAACCAACTCTGCTGAATAAACGCGCAGTCTTCTAGTTTGATTCATTTGAACTTCTTCTATCAATTTTCATAACCTTTGATGTTCTACAAAGTTCTAGTTCTCGATCTCCTCTACAAGATTACAAAACATCACAAATCATAAAAATCGTGGAAAATTAAGCAAATCACCTTCAATAGTCAGTTTATATTACGGTAAGTTATTCCAATCAGCTCGGTTCAAAACAGCCACTTACCTTCTAGTTTTAAGTTGAAAAACCCAATCGAAATTATAAACTTTTAGAAAACGTAAAAGTGCCAATTCGAGTGTCGAAACGCCCATTATTAGTATAGAAGCACCAGTCATTGCTGCCTTAAATCTAGAGTTTTATATTCCTTTAAAAGATTATACAAACCATAAGCGAATAAACATAAAAGCCTTGGTTTTCAGCTAGTCCATTGCAAAAGAGTGCTCTTTTCGCGCTATTAACCTTGGGAAGAACAAAAAATCCTCCAGAAGTGGAGAGAAGAATATCAGCTAAAGCGACTTTCATAAAAATCGGTTTGAAATATCCCATTTTTGGAGGAGACTTCTTCCAAGCCAAGTAGAAAACTAAAGATGCCAGAAGAATGTCAACAATCGAGAGAAAAACACAGACTTTATCGTGGAGGGAGACCATTTGAGAAAATGCTCCGATTTAGTTCAACCTGCCCGTTCATTAAAAATTGCCGTCAGAGTTATCATTTTAAAGAACCCTTCATTTATTCTGAGAAATGGGTTGCAGACAAGGAAAGACTCCAACACTTTCTCTCAGAGCCACTTTAAAAAGTGAATTTACCGTAACTTTTTTAATTTTTATGCTAATTTAGGTCAGAAATATGCTGCTAGATAAAAAGCGAAGAAAAAACTGTTATAGTCTGTTCATAAAAAAGACGACATCCTTCGTCTCCAAGAAAGGTGTTTTCGAGGCGAGACCCATTTTCATCTTAGAATTTACTAAAGGCCTTTTTTTAAGGATCAAATAGGTCTCGCCTCGAAAGCGCCTTTCTTGGATACGAAGGATGTCGTCTTTTTTATGAACAGACTGTAATTTAAAATAGTTGGATCCTACCAACGATGCCAATATAAAGGTTATTAAAATCTCCAATTTGCACATAGCTCTCTCCATAGCCAGGTATTGGATCATTTTCCACATAAAAAAAGATTCCGAGATATCGCCCAAACATGATGCATATTACAAATCCAATATAAAGAAGACAATTGAAAGAAATCTCAGAAATCCAATAGCTTAAATATTCGTTTTAAAGGCTGTCTGGATTGCAGCTTGCCTTTGATTTTTTAACTGAAAAATCCAATCGAAATTATAAACTTTTAGAAAACGTAAAAGAGCCAATTCAATTGTCGAAATGCCCAGAATCACTATAGCAGCGCTAGCTGTGGTCTTAAAATTTAAAAATTTTTTGTCTAAACATTAAACAAACGCAGCTAATTGCGACAATAATTTTATTATTTTCAGCCAGACCCTTGGAAAAAAGAGCTCTTTTTGAGTTATTAATCACGGGAAGTATGAAAAAGCCTCCAGAAGCGGAGAGAAGAATATCAGCCACAGCGACTTTCATAAAAATCGGCTTGAAAAAGACCATTTTCGGAGGGGATTTCTTCCAAGCCAGATAGATGATTAAACACGCTAGTAGGATATCTAGAATGGAAAAGCATACCACGATCTTATCGCGGAGGGAGATCATTTAAGAAGAGTGAAGGTAACACCAACGCAAAATTCTAATTATAATGTTTAACTCCACCTGTTCCGACATTTGGCCACCTATTTGATCTGTGTTAAAAAAGCTTTATAGGAAGAAGCCTGGGAGGGTCTCACCGGGAACAGACGATATTTTTGATACGCAGTCCTATTATTTTAGCATTTTCTAAATTAGTCTGAACTTGACGTTAACTGTATGAAAGAGCTCTTTAGGTCCTATTGCTAGCCAAATCTAACCTCGCCTATTTTGAAATTAGTTCCATCTTTCTTTTCCCTGAGTTTTTCACCTCTTTCCCTTGGAATTTAAGTCCTTTTTCCAGGAGATTTTCACCCCTCTTCCCTAGAATTAAAGTCCCAGAATAAAAACAAAGCAAAAAAGTGAGAGTCGAGCCTGGGTCACTCGGATTATGAAGCACGACGCTTGATACTGTGCTATGGCGGATCGCTTTCGGTACTCGAAAAACGGAGCCTGCGACTAGACAGACAGACAGACATTTATTCTTTTTGAGAAAGAGAAGATATGTTCTACAACTCTTTATCAACGTTTCACGAAGAAGGAAGAACTCGTACTTTGAAAATTTATTAATTTAGTTGAAATTGTGCTCGTCCAAATCTGATGGGAGGAAGTATTATTTCTCCTCTTCTGCGAAAATTCCATATTTTGGAGATAATCTTCCAAATAGCTTGTCGATACGGCTTAAGCAATTGAATTAGCCAACTGATTGAGAATTAGGCATATTCCAAAAAAATAAATTGAAAATTCCGTATAGACGGATCCAGAATATAGAAATCTATTAAAAGACAATGTTCTGGAGATACTAGGGTTCATCTACTTCTACTTCATTTTTGCTTTTTCCCTGTTTGCTTGCTTATTTGCATCGGAAGACTACGAATTCGGCGTTGACGCTTTTGTAATCTGCTCTTTCGAAGTGGACGCCTTTGACGGCTCTTGATCAGCTGGTAGGAGCCTATGTGACACAACTAGGGTGTTGTCGTCGTCGACTACAAGCGTCTCTCCTTCGGCTTCTTTCAAAATCTCTACGTCGCTGCTAATATCCCAAACTCTGAAAGAATGTCTCCCTCAATTTTGGTGGCCAAATTCGCTTACTTGTTCAGCTTATTGTCGAAGACAACATCGCCCCTGATGCTGTGCGACTTGACGCCTTCCTGCCCGTGGCGAAGAAAACCTTTCCCCGGACCAGCGTCGATTGTCAAAGGGCCCATGAAAGTGTGGCACTTCTCGTCGACAACCATCGGCTGAACTTGTCTCGGCTTCTTATTCTTCTTCTTCTTGGATCCTGGCGGCTCTGGCCTCCACCAGCTGAGAGCATAGCATTTGGATCAGTGAGAATCAAACGAATACGTGAATTTTTCTTCTTGATCCCTTTTCTATCTCCTCTAAAACAGCATCTTACCAATCCTTTTAGCTTATTGCCTAATCCCTTTCCTTCTTTATTCTCCTTGGCTTCTTCTTCCAAATCTTGGGAATATTCCAAAGCCTAAAAATCTGGCTGCTTTCAAAGCGATTGATTCTACAAATGATACTGTGGAGGTATCCCGCCTATTCCTCTCGCTGGTCGCATCTTCCAAAATATTTGAAGCCTCCACAGTATCATTTGTTGAATGAATCTTTTTTTCCTTCCTTTTCCTTTCCCTTTCAATTCCCAAGATTTGGAAAATCAAGCTTAGTAATCTCGGCATTTCCAACCATTTTGAGTGCAACATCGATGGCTATCTAGAATTTATCCCATGAGAAAAAGACAAACGACTGCCTTATTATCAAAGAGTTGTTCTACTTGCTCATTATCAGTCGCCTTACTCAAATCTACACTTCCCTTGCCTTGCAGTCTTTGATAATCTCCTCGATAGGCGTATCGTGTGTGTCTATTTTAGAGGAGTCGATTGACCAAATAGATTCCTGAAGAGCAGGAGAAAAAGAACAAAGTATCCGAATCTCATCGTCTCTACTGCCATAACAGCAGAAGTCTTAACTGATCTGGATTACAACTGGAAATAAGAGACAATAATCCGATTTATTATAGATTCCTAGGGGCGATTTTTCAACAAAAAAGGGGGTCATTATAGAGGCGAGGAGCTGGAAATTACCCAACAGAAAAGGTAAACAAGTTTTTATTTATTGAGAGTCAGTAATTACTTCTTAGGCCAGCTTGGATTGAACCATAGCATTTTACAACGACCCGTCACAGCGGCTAGCATTTCGTAAGATAGATCAAGTGTAGCCAACTGGTTGAAATTCGACATCACATATCTAACTTCCTTCAAAAAGTCCTCATCATTCACGAGAGTTTCTTTATCAAAAATGTAGAGCCAAGCATTGAGTGCAACGACAAATTCCTCACTCTCCATGATGTCAGGTAGAGTCTTTTCCAATCGATCAGTTGCCAGAGAAGTGAGGAAGAAGGTTATTCCGTTGTGGTCAAACTTTTTCGGTTCCTCCACTTTCCATTGCCCATATTTTAGCAGCAAATCATCTAGACTGACTGTCGATAAGAGAAAAACTTTCTGATTGTTGGTCATGATGTGCTGAGCCATCTGGTGACCCAACTTCCTCCATTCTTTGTTCGAATCGTCCTGAATACTTTCACCAAGAACATCAAGCGAGAGAAGGTTTGACTTGAGTAGAGAAACTTTGTAGTTTTCGAATGGAATTTTCATCTGAAGGGTTTAAAAGTTTTAAAAAAATAAAGAAGTAAACAATTGCATTCTGAGCAGTGTTGTTCAATCAATAAAAGCTAGACAATTAGCTTTATTCTTTACATAATCGTAACAATTCCAGGAGCTCATTTTAATGGGAAGGCTCTAAAAAGGGAACAAATTTAGCTCTTAAACAAAACATCGAAGAAAGGTAGCTTAAAACCGACTCCTTCCTCGCCAACAGAAATACCAAAATCCAGTGCTTCTACTTTAACACCATCACTTGCGGCTTTAAAGCCGGTGTCCAAATTGAGACCAACACCGACTTTAACGTTTTTGTCCTCTGCTTCTGCACGAACCACTTTACTCTCAACGCCGATGTGTATTCCTTTATTGGTTATGTTCAAATTAGAGCCGGCTTTGAGGATTGAAAAGCTGGCTTCGTCCTTTTCGCCGATATCC
This sequence comes from Oscheius sp. JU1382, assembly GCA_932521405.1. Lineage (NCBI taxonomy): Eukaryota > Metazoa > Nematoda > Chromadorea > Rhabditida > Rhabditidae > Oscheius > Oscheius sp. JU1382. The sequence continues at coordinate 912,556 of OW051476.1, forward strand.
AACAAGGCCAGTTCTCCACCGAGTTCGAGACCCTTTTCACCAATGGACGCATTGCTCCTTACACCAATAATTTCTCCGTGGACTTTTTCTCCCCAGTCTAATATCGAGCCATTCATTTGGGTGGAAATGCCTTCCTCGTCGCACTTAAATTTCTCTACAGCTGATCTACCAAACTCGGAGCCAACGATAGTGACAACTATGCTACCAGTCAGTGTACCACGGATGGATCCAATCGGGCCTCCAGCAGTTCCAAGTAATGCGCCGGTTTCAGCTCCAGCCAAGGCAAGTGCTGCCGCTCCAGCGTATTCTCCTCCAATGGTCACGGCAGTAACTAGGGTCTTCTTTCCCGGATGCATTTTGTTGTCGTAAGCTTCGGCTAAGAGCTCTTTCATGAAGTCGAGAGCTTCTTGTATTTTGGCTCGATTTGAAAGTTGATCGTTTGTCAAGTCCTCTTCAAGACAGCTCACAATATGGTGCAGAGCTTCAATCTCATCGTCGATAGTAACCTCATCGTAAACGGCTTTCGTAATTCAAATAGCACTTGTTACGAGTGATATTACAAGCAGTGCCTTTACACCGATTTTCAAGCATTTCTGCACTTTAGCTGCTCCGTTAACCATACCTGGAGATACGGGGATATGCGGATTTGCCTTGTTAGAAACGCCTTTTGGATCGATGCAAATACGAGGGAAGTCAGATTTGGTGTTAGGCGACGGGTGATTGATACGCAGAATATTGGCACCTGTAAAAATCCAATTTCTAATCTACTCATTCATACTTCTCAGTCTCTCTTATTGTTCTAATTTCCAATAAGGTATCCGGAAGCCTAGTTCCAGCTCCATAGCTTTAACATGAATTTAGTGCGTTGAGATGTGCTGATAAGGTCACTATAGCTTTCAGCTATCTGGTTATTGTGAAACTTTTCGGATACCCCGGTAATCAGGACAAAAAGAGAGAATGAAAAGTAGGTTAGAAATTGGAAAGAAAATTAACGACCTTATCAGCACATTCCAACACATCAAATTCATGCCAAAGCTATGGAAATTGTGCAGAAATGGCTTTTGTTTTCTTTTTTGTTTTACAGAGAAAGCGGTGATTTCAAGTGATTGACTTGATCGACCCCTTGATTGTAAATAAAAGTTAAATGACCAACCGACGGGTTTGCCATCTTTAAGTCGTCCAAGCTTCATGTCCCTGATCCCAGCGACGGTTACCTTGTTCAGAGCCGATTTGGGAATGAGCGTATAACGCGTTTGCATGGCCTTAGACATTTGGAGAATCTTAGCCAAAATTTCAACTAGCCGAAGGCGTGTATTGTTCTGTTCTCGGTCACTCATCTTGCACAATCTGAATTAACTCTTTATTTGAAGAAATAGAACAAAATGAATGAAATGGGCCGCGTTGAACGCGACCGCGTAAGGAACCGGCACGTGTGCTGTAAAGCATATGGGGTAAATCTAATCTAAGTTCTAGCCGCACCTTCTGGTTAGAGAAACTCAATTTCTAACCAGGAGAAATTAGAAATTAGAAATTGGGCTCCCAATGTGTACTTTACAGCACAAACGTGTCGCTGGTTAGATATTGGGGTTTTTAGCTGATTGTTGGTGTATTACTATCTTTGTAACAAGAGAAAAGGGGACAAAAAAGGCGATGAGGAAGAAGGAGGCGGAGAAAAAAAGCAAGGAAAATAAAGAAGGAAAGGGAGTAGTCGATAAGCTAAAAGGAGCATTTAGATACTGTTTTGGAGGAAATAAGAAAGGAACCAAGAAGAAGGGCAAATCAAAAGTGAGCAAGAAGAGTAAAGCATCCAAATCGGGCTCTCGACCTCCAAGAAAAGTCAATCTGGAGGGAAGAAGGACAAAAAGGGATCGAAAGGAGCCGAAGGAGGAGAAAAAAGATTCGAAGGAAACACCTTTAGAGCAGAAAGCTGAAAGCTGAAAGAACCAAAGACCGAAAAAAATAAAAATAAGATTATTGTCTTTTTCTTTGAGTTCGGACGAAGATCCCCATTATCTAGGCTAAAATCGACATTGGAAATTTTAAAAAATGTTGAGATTTTATTATGATCTAGGAAGTCGCTTTTTTCAATAATTTCCCCCCAATTTAATTCTTCATTTTCCCGTAGCGTTTTCCAAAATTAGATGAATTTGTAGGGATTGAGAATGCCGGCTGGATCGAAGAAGGCCTTCATCTGTCTGACCAGCTGCCTCTCAATGGGGCTCTTCCCCAGCTGCGAGTAGGCCAGCTTCATCTGTCCGATCCCGTGCTCAGCAGAGATTGAGCCGCCGTGTCGAACGACCCACTCGTAGAGTTCTGGATAGAGTCTGGAAGATTTCGCGCATTTGTTTTTTGACGGAAGAGCTCTCAAACCTGTCGTAGAGAGCTTGGTTGAAGCCGTCGCTTGTTATGTTCAAATGGCTATTACCGTCGCCCAAATGGCCATAGGTTACGACTCTTTTCGCCAAACCAGCGCATCTTTTCTTCATCTCCTGGAATCTTACTCATAGTTGGATTAAACTTATTACTTGTACGTGTAGCCTAGTGATTTAAGTTTTTGTGATCATTTTTGACTTTTCTGGGTTGTGGGTTCTTTTCTTAAAGCCTTTTCTCCCGAGGTCTCTTTTCCTTTATCTTCCTTCTCAAAAAGTGCAAAATCCTTTTCACCCTGGAAGTCTTTGCGAGCATTGAAAAGTCAAGTTTGGTGACTTTTTCGTTTCCAACCATTTTGACCATCACGTCGATTTTCACCTGAAACTCATCCCATGAAGAAAGAATCCCAATCAGAGAGTTTACGGTATTTAAAAGACTGACTTTGTTCGCAAAGAGCTTATCCACCTGTTTTTGGTCGGCCTTGCTTATATAGATAACTCCTTTGTCTGCCAGTGATGTGACTTTCTCACAATCTTCGTTAAGCTTGGCAATATTCTTTACTTTAGTGTCCAGAGCTCTACAGTTAAATGGATTGGGTTTTGGCCCGGGAGTAGTGGCTTCTTGAGTTGCAGCTTCTTTAGGCGAGGCGTATAGGGACATAACTTTCTGAGTGATAAACATACTCATCATGCAGCTCATTAGCAGAAGAGTCAAGAGAGCGTAGAACTCTTCTCGTTTTCATAATTTCGATCAGTAGGTAAAATGGTAAACAATTTTTTTAAAAAAACTACGCAAATGAGATAAAACTAGTCATTTGTTCGACCTGTTTTGACCAATTTATATTGTTTTTAGAGAGAGTCTAGATCAAAATAAGTTGTCGGAAATCGATTTCCTAGGTAAATTGGGGCCATAGGATGAGTGAAGCGAGATATTTCTCCCTATCTTTCTTGAGTTTGCTTTTGTTTGACCCCATTTTGGTTGAAGCCTTTTATTTTCTAAGAGCTCCTAGCCTAAAAACAAAGCGAAAAATGGTTGATTTTCTCACAAAAAAGCATATTTTTGATCCGATTGGCTAAATCTTCCCGGCTCTCTCTCTCTCCCATGCGACTGTTGGTTGCCTTCGTCTCTCTGCTACCAGCTCTCCTCGTCGCCATTCGCTGCCGAACGAACGAGACGACAATGCAAATGTACAATTTTCTTAAAGAGAACTGTGGAAGCTCGAAAAAAGGCCCAGAAAGATGCTCAAACGAGGATATCGGCGTCACATGGGATAACCAGTATCAAACAGTTCTCGTCAGATACAAGCAAAATAATAGAAATTTCTCAATTACGGTAATTAGTTTTCACATGGAATTATAGAGCCAATCAAGCTCTACAAGTTTGTAGAATATCAAAAATTAAAAAACCGCGTTAAAAATCAAGAAATTGGCCAGTTTTTTTAAGCTACAGTACCCCAAAAAACTAAAAGAAATGCCCGATTTTATTCAAAAAATCAAATTTTACAGAAAGTTTTGGAGCGCTGGCTTACGTTCAACATCGACCAGAAATCCAATGGCCATTACAATATCACTCGCTGCGTCTGGATGATGATGAAAAATGGCCAACCCTACATAACTAAAGGTCAGTTTTTCTCATTATACAGTCCTCCTAGGCTAAAATAGTGTCAAGAATAAATTTTTGAGCTCAATTTTAGTCTAGAATGAACTATTTCGCCATCGAATCCGATAAAAAATGCTTATCAGAGTCAGGTCGACTGACTTTTTCTAGTTTTGACTAGAAAAGGGACTAAAATCTTGAGTTTAGAAGCTTTCTAGACTAAAAATAATGTTTGAAGTCGATTTTTGATGTCAATTTTAGCCTAGAATGAGTAAATTTCAACTTATAGAAGAGAGACCGAAGCCGAAATTGCCGACTCAATCTAGCAAAGGAGTTGCGGTGGTAGCGGCCGTTTTCAGCATAATTCTCTCCTTCTCTTTGGCTTTAATCGCGAAGGATTGTCTCCGCTGGCATCGAGAAATGAAAAAACTTGGAGAAGAAGAGAGGAAGGAGATGGAAGAAGAGTTCAAAGCTGATCGGCTGACCAGACAGAGGATAGAAGCCTTGCTGAAGGAAGGAATCAAGCAGAATAAAGACGATGAAGATGACGTTGAGGACGAGGAAGAAGAGGATGGGCACGAGGAGAATGAGGATGAATGGGAGCCGGAGAATGAGGAAGACATCCGATTGATGAAGCAGCTGAGAGAATTGAAGAATTGCAAGGAGTTTAAGAAGTTGAAGGAGGAATTCGCGAAAGAAGACGACGATTTGGATAGCGATTTTGACGATTTGGACGACGATTGGAGGGAATTGGATGAGAAGAAAGCAGATAGGGAGAAGGAGCTCAAGGTAACTTTTATTTATCTAATTTTCGGCTGAAAGGAGTCTCCTAGGGTCAAATTAGCCACATAAATCGATTCCAAGCGTTATTTTTAGCCTAGGAGCTCTTAAAATTTTGAATCTTTTGAAGATTTTTTCATTCAAAACGAAGATTAAAAAAAGTTAAAGCCTCCTTTTTAAAAGCGATTTTTTGAGAAATTTGCTCATCCTAGGCTCTCAAAATTCCATATTTTTGCACTTGAAATTCTAAAAAGTTTGAATATTATTTACTCGGCTTTTTTCAGAATGGATCTCCAACGCAGAAAGAGAAAGATGGCGACAAAATTCCGATGATCAATTTGTAGAAGGCTGAGAGATAAAATAAATCTATCCTCTTCGAATTTAAAAGGCTTCAATTTTAGGCAAATTCAAAGAGCCTCTCTAGCCTCAAGCAGATTCCAGTCCTTTTTAGCATTTTTGCCAGCTCCTAGGGCTATACGCTGAAAAATCGATTCCCGCTATCAAAATTAGCCTAGGAAGTCAAAAATAGGCACAAATTAGATGGTCTCCACCCCATATTTAACATGTTTTTCGCGTTTTCCCCCTTCCACCTGACCTCACAGTTTAAGCCATTTTAGCGTGCCGGAGAGCTCCTCATCCATTCGGAAACGCGATCTCGCGAGCCATAATAAGTAGGATCTCGGTCTCCTCGGGCAACCGCCGGCCTCTCGCCTCGGCTCTCTTTTCGCCACTCTCTCCTTCGATTTTGATTAGCGGCGCCGGATGCCTGGCTGCCCACAACATTCACCGCCACACGCTGCATATAATCGACGGAGGAGGAGCTCAATTTCTCTCCTATGTTTTTAGTTTTTTTGGGAGGGAGGGGGGAGGAAAATGACTAGATTTTGACGTCATTATTGACCTCCGTCCCGGAACGGAACGCTTGTTTTGACCGCAACTGTGAACAAATAAAACGAACCTCACTTCCCTCTTTTTCTCTGAGTGAGAGAGAGCCAGCCAGCGCGCTCTCTCGGCTATTTTTGGGGGAAATTCCTTCCCAATCTTTCCGCTTTTCCAATTCTTTTAACAATTTTAAAATTAATTTTCCAAGTGAGACTCTTAAATGGGTTACTGTAGTCCAAAGTCTCCGATTCTAAAGTATTGCAATCTAAAAATAAAACTGGAATTATTTTCTAATAGCTGCTAATTGAAGTCAATTGACGTCAAACGGATTTTGAAATAAACGAAAATCAGTTGATTAGCAGCTGAAATCTTGAACTTTGAAATTAATTCCTCCTATTTTTCTGAAGAATAGCTGTCTGTTCTTCTTCATATTCAAGAAAGGGGCTATCGCGGCGGGAACCATTTCTATCCTAAAAAAGATCTTTAGTAAATTTTAGGATAAAAATGAAACCTCCTTCCTTTAATACGAAGGAAATATCGTCTTTTTTATGAGCATACTTTAGAAATTCCACCACCCTTTCGATTTTTGCTTCAAAAAGTGCTTAAAGCCATTTCTGAAATAATAAAAACTAGTTGTAGTAAAAGTCTCCAGCTCCTCCAATGCTCTCCGCCGTTCGCTCCATCGACCCAGCGCAAGGAGAAAAAGCTGAACATATTCTAAACGGCTTTAAATTGTAAGAACAAGCTTTTTAAAGAAAGAAAAAAATTCATAGGAATTGGATGAATCTGCGCGATGCGGAGACCGGAAAGATCCTCTGGCAAAGCACAGAGGATATGGCTGACCCGAATAAGGAGCACGAAGCCCACGTGCCCAAGAACATCCTCAAGTGTCGGACCGTCAGTCGGGAGATCAACTTCACCTCGGTGGAGAAGATTGAGAAGTTTCGACTCGAGCAGCGCGTCTTTCTCAAGGGAAACATCATCGAAGGTTTGTTGTCAATTCGACTTTTATTATTCTCTTATCTTCTTCATCTTTATTATTTTAAAGCATAGAGAAACTTATTTTATCCAATCAATTTTTAAAGAAATCTTTCTCCCCGTTTGGGAGCCTTTTCTACCTAAAATATTTAGATTTATTTCTTGAATTTTATATCATTCCAAAGAGCTCATCGAGCTGAACAAGATGGTATCGTTTATCGATTTCGTTTTACAAATCATTAGAGAACCGCTGTCGAATAAGCAGTTTTTTTCTTTTAAAACAAAAATTCTAAAATTCAATTTGCAGAGTGGTTTTTCGAATTTGGATTTGTGATCCCCGACTCGACCAACACCTGGCAGAATTTGATTGAAGCAGCTCCCGAGGCTCAAATGCTTCCTGCATCCCTCCTCAGGTATTTCGCTTTCTAAAAGCCACTTTTAAAAACTATTGGAAAAGCTACAAAAATCCATTTTGTAAGCTGAATTTGAGCCCATTTTTGGTAAAACAAAAATTCAAATTCCAGTGGAAATGTGGTAGTTGAGACGCTCTTCTACGACGACAATTTGCTCGTCTCGACCTCCCGCGTCCGCATTTTCTACGATTGATCTCTCGATATGGAAGTTTTATTGAAAAAAACGCGTATTTTTTTTACACAAAAAAGGCAAATAAATACATTAAAAGCTGTGTTTGTTTTCACGTAATCTACCGTAATAAATAAGAGGGGGAGAAGGCGGAAAATCAAGTGAAACCGGAAGGCGCTTCAATATTGAGGAGTCTTGGAGAGAAAGAGGAGAACTCTTCTAAGAGCGGAGTTCCACATAATTGGAGGGGAAGAGTCCCGTCTGGCCGTTGCAGTGCCCTCTCCACCAGCCAGCGTCGATCTAAAAATTGACCATTTTTAGATGAAAATCAACATTTTTAGCCAATTCTAATAGTTCGAATCAATTTTTCAGACCATTTTACCCCTAGATCAGTCAGAAATCCAAAAAAAAAAGCCACATTTAGGGCAGAAAAGGGTTACTATTGCTTAGACTGTGATCAAGGTCTGGTGTTGACTCTAAATAAAGCTTAAACGCTTGATTTTTTGACTTTTTAGTCTAATTCTGACAGCGTGAATCGATTTTCGAGCTGTTTTACCCTAAAACTTCCCAAAATTGAGGGGAAATCAGCATAAACTGAAGCGATTTTTAAGTCTAAACTCTTAAAAATTAGCAAAAAGTTGCGATTCTCTGAGTTCCTAGGTCAAATCTGACCAGGGGAGTCGATTTTCCAGGTTTTTTAGTCCAAAAATGACTAAAAGGGACCCAAATTGAAAGAGTTTAAGACCCTAGATGGTTTTTTTTCAAATTGACGGAAAAATGTTTTTAAAAGCTTTTTTTCTACAAACCTGCTCAATATGGGTGATAACATCGTCTGGATTAAAGCTGAGCTCGTCATCATCCGCCGCTTGATAGTCGTAGAGAGCCACAGCTGTCAAACCACCTCCAGGCGAGACGACAGCCTTAACTGGCGGTGGGAGGGGAATCTCCTGAAATATGAGAACATATGAACGAGAAGAAGCTAATTGCTCTAAAATAAAAGAGCTAGACGAAGCACAACACAAACTTCATAAAAATTCGAATCAGGCTCAGGAGTTGATTCCATCGGCACGGTGTCGTAGAGGCCAATCGCCGGGGTGACTCCTTTGCCGATTCCCAAGACAGAAGGCGGCTCAACCGGCGAGGACAACTAAAGCTCATGCTGTTAGTGCTACCAAGAGAGAGGGGAGGGCTAGTGGCTTTGCCATGAGCTATTGGCTGGATCTTCCTTTCTTTCCAATTTGTGTCAATTTTAAAGCAAAAAAACCCAGCTTTTTTTGGATAGAACGGCTCAGTTTTTGACTGATTTTTATAAATTTTGAGCCTTTATAGTTCTCGACAAAGGAGATCTCGATTTTTATCAACTTTTGGGATTAAAAGACCCGAAAAATCGATTCCCGCTATCAAAATTAGTCTAGAAAAGCCCCAAAAAGCTCAATTTTTGATGATTTTTCGACAGAATTTGGAGCTAATTTCTCTTTTGACCTCAATTAGATTCATTTTTGGCAGGTTTTATCTATTTTTAGGGTAAAAAGACTCGAAAGAATCGATTCTCGCTATCAAAATTAGTAAGAAATTGTTGATTTTGCCTCTCTCCCCTCCCTCTTTTCCACAAATTAATTAGTTCATGCACATGCAACAACTCGAAGCATTCAAAACCAACCTCTTCTGGTACATAATCGTATCTATCCTGGAGAGTGGAGGGAACACTTGGGACAGCTGCGGTTGAAGGAGGAGGAAGAAGTGGTTCCTCTCCAGGAACCATATCGTATCGATCAGCTGCCGGCATCATAGTCGGAGGAGCGGCTGGGATGTGGTTAAGGGATTGTGGCGGAGGGATGATGGCGGCTCCCGCAGATTTGTGATGTTTCTCCTCAGCTCCCCAATCATCCTCATTGTTGCCTTCATCGTCTGACGAAGCTTGACGGCGAAAGCCTGGCGTCTTCAACATCGGAGAAGCACCAGTTCCCTGAAAAAAGAGGCTTTTTCTTGGTTTTAGGCTAAATTTGGGGGTAAATTAACTTTAAAAAATCGATTCCTGTGGTTAAAATTAGTCTAGAAAGGCTGTTTTTACCAGAATTTAGGGCATTTTTAGTCGTTTCTAGGGCAAAATAATCAGAAAAATCGATTTCCGCGATTAAAATTAGCCTATGAGCCTAAAAGTTGAATAATTTATCCCTAAATTTTTGGGAGTTTTGCTCATTTTTAGGATAAAATAACCTGAAAAATCGATTTCCGCTATCAAAATTAGTCTAGAAAGGTGGTCTTTAGGGTAAAAGCGAGAGTTAGAGGTTTCAAAATGAAAAATTTTTGTTTAAAAAAAAGAAGAATGCGCCAATTGAGTTTTAGTCAATTTAAGATAATCGGCGAGAGCTTTACCATTGGAAAGACGGGAACAGGAGCTGGTGGAGGCGCCTGCTCTTCCGGCTCCGGCGCTGGCGCCTCATAACTCGGCTCAACCGGCTCCTGGACAGGCGATTTAACTATCCCCGGCATGATGGCCACAGCTCCAGCCCCTGCCGGGCCGCTTCTTCTCGTCTGATTGATCCGATAGGCGTGCTCCCTTTCTTCCTCTTCTTTCTGCCTCGCCTGGTCATCCTGCGGACCAGCGGCGTCCTGCTTCTTCCATTGCTCGTCTATCTTCCGCTGGCGTTCAGCCTCATCCTGGCGTTGTTTCTCCTTCAGCGCCTCGTCCTCCCTCTTTCTGCGCTCTCGTTCAGCCGCAACTTTATCTTGGCCCTAAAATTTGAAACATTTTACAGAAAAAAAGGTGGTTTTCTTTTAACTTTTTTGTTTTGGAATTATACTGTAGCTCAAAAATATGACATTTATTATCTACTTTTCGAGTTTTTTAAAAGCAACTTTTGCAATTTTTGAAACGCTTGATCTTCTCTAAAAAATTGTAGAACATCATTTTCTTCCAAAAGTGGTGAAATAATTAGAAAAATTAGGTTTTTCGTGGCAATTTGGAGAGTGAGTAAATAAGTTTTTGCTTCAAAAAAGTGTTAAAAGGAATAACAAAAAGTAAAAGAGTTCGTGGATTGTTCTATAATATACTTACATCTCCCATAGCCATCTGCTCGAATCTGGCTTTTAGATTGGAAGCTCTTCCCTTCTCAGCGATCGGCGGCTTCTCCGTCTGATAGCCCTGCTTGGGCCCCTCCGCACCACCAACGGTTTGATTATCCCTCGAGCTGACGCCCTTATTCGCAACCTGCGATTCGTGCTTCGATAGACCCTCGTGATATTCAAAGCCCACAGCTGACTTATCCTGGCGATCAGATTGGACTCCGTACTGGCCGCCAAAACCTTTTTTATAATCTAAAAATTTGGAGAAGAAAAAATTAAAACAAAAAGAGATGGCCTACCTGTCTGGCTTTCGTGCTGCTGGAGGTCGCTGCGTTCTCCCCAGCTAGCAGCCGACTTATCCTGGCGATCCTTTTGAACTCCAAATTGGCCGCCAAATCCAACTTTATAATCTAAAAGAGGGGGGTTTTTAATCAAAGCCTCATATCAGTACTCGCGCTCTAGTATTCCCAAATTTTTGAGCTGTTTTTAACATTTTTTCGAAGCAAAAACGCATTTAAAAAATCCAAAAGGTTATTCATCATAATTTTCATCAAAAATTAGTGAACGTATAATAAAAATGGTAATTTTGGGCTGCAGTCGCCCTCAAAAGAATCAGTTTTCCCAGTTGTTTTAGCATTTTTTTAAACAGCAACACAAGAATAGTTCTAAAACAAAAGGTTAATTTAAATTCAGGCTAAAACAAAATAAATTTGCTAATCTTAGCTCATATATCCACCCACCTTTTTGACTTTCGTGTTGATTTAGCTGATCTTTTTCCTCCCAGCTGGCCGCCGATTTGTCTTTTCGATCCTTTTGGACGCCAAATTGACCACCAAATCCATATTTATAATCTTTTTGGCTCTCATGCTGCTGGAGTTCGGTCTTCTCCTCCCAAGTGGCTGCCGATTTGTCCTGTCTGTCCCTCTGCACGCCGAATTTTCCGCCATAACCAGTGGCTGTATCTAGAAGAAAAACATGACAATTTTGAGATTAAATTGGGGGAGGTGGTTTGAGTCGAAAAAAGCGAAGAGGAATGGGTTTTTTTTACCTTTTTGACTCTCGTGCTTGGCCAATTCGCTCTTGTCATCCCAGCCGACAGCGGATTTATCTTGGCGATCTTTTTGGACACCAAATTGGCCGCCAAAGCCGACTTTATAATCTGAAAAATGATTCAAATTATAGATTTAAGTAAAATCTCGGGAAAAGCAATTCGCTATGATAATTACGAAGGGGAGAATCTCATTTTTATCGAGTTTTCACTAATTTTTGATCGAAATGATCTTCTACAAAGTTGTAGAGGAGATCAACAGCTAAAATTTGATATAAAAATCAGCTAACCTCGTTGACTTTCATGGCTTTGAAGAGCATCCTTATCCGAATAGCTGGCTGCCGATTTATCCTGGCGATCCTTTTGTACCCCAAATTGGCCGCCAAATCCAACTTTATAGTCTAAAAACTTTGTTAAAACAATAGACAAAAAAGAACCTTTCTGACTCTCATGCTTATTGAGCTCGGACTTGTCCGCCCATGAGGCGGCCGACTTATCCTGGCGATCAGTCATCACCCCAAATTTGCCACCATAACCCTCGCTGGCTTTGGGCATGTGGTCTAATTTCTTTTGCTAAAATAAAATAAAATAGCAATTGGAGGATTAGATTACGGTCATATCGGCATCCGCTTTGACCGCTTGGTCTCGCAGCTCTTGAACACTGAAGCTGCCCTGATGGCCGGAGCCTTCGACTGTCTTCGAGCCCCAGCGGCTATCTTTTTCCGTCACATCGTTCTGAAATTCAAGGTATTCCCAATTGTGGGCACAAGTTGGCTTTTTCTCCTCAAAAAGCAAAAAAAAATTCAAGGAAAATCCCACTTCCCGGGCAAAACCTATTATCTCTAGCTGAATTCTGCTAGTGAAAATTGATTTTTCGGATTATTTGAGTACCAGAAAATACATAAAACTGTCAAATTTGAAGAAAATTGTTCAAAATCAGATTAGAAAGAAATGACAGTTCTTCAATTCGATTTTTTCTATCAATTTGGTAAAAAATTCCTTTAAAAAAAAGAAAAGGAAATAATATTTCAGGCTGCGAATCAACTCACAATGAAATCGGGATCGGTGTCCCAATCGTCGTCGTCCTTCTGCGCCGGAGCTTTGGCTCCTATAGTTGATCTCCAGAGGGACATTTTCTCTGGAAAATTTATTTATTTCAAGTCGAGTTTGGCGGAGATAGAGCCTATTGAGAGAATGACTCCGCCGGCCGATAGGAAAACATTGATTTTTGCGAATAAAAAGCGGTCGCTTTGAGCTGTCAAAGCGAGATCTGAGCTGGTTTTATGCCAATTTTGGTTGAAATTTAAATAATTTTAGACCAAAAATACAAAAATGTATTGAAGAAAATGAGAGAAATCAGCTGCTTTTTTGAGAGCTTTAGATGATTTTGGCTCAAAACGCAATTTGATACTAAGATGTAACAGAACGAAACAAAAATTTTCCTATTCTTTCTACTTTTATAACAAAGTTGAGACAAATTATTTTTAGATTCCTTATTTCTCATAAGAAGAATGAGTCAAAATATGACGACGGCTGGCTCTATTTGGGCCGAATTGATGTTGAAATCTGCGTTGAGTTCTTCATAAAAATCCGGAATTATAGCCTATTAAACAAATAGAGCAAAAGACTCAAATCAGTCAGAAAATGGCCAATTTTGTAAAGAAAAGGCTTCTTCAAGATCTTGCCAGAGCCCTAAAATGACCAAAAGAAGGTTCAAAAAGAGTTTAATCAGCATTCTAATTTTATTTTAAAGATTTTATACCAAAACTGGAAGATCTTCCCTTGAAAATCGTTGGATTCAAAAGTTTTTTCAACACCTAATAATCTTTCAGATCCATTTTGCTATTTTATGCTGAATTTGAAAAGAAAAGCTACTGTATCTATCGCAAAACTAAAACTCAATATTTTTCCGTTTTAATCCGACTTTGAAGATTCTCACAAAAAATTGCGCAAATAGCCAGAAACTATATTAGAGTAGAGATAACACTTTTACAATAATTTCTGATTATTTACGCAGCTTTTGAAGGAAAAATCCCCTCAAAATCGATCAAATATCTCACAGAAATTGAAAAAAAGCCACTCTTAATTCAAAATTTTAAGCTAAGTTGGCATTCTCATATTTTCCTCATTTTCTCCAGCTGAAGAAGAGGGAAAATAAAGCGAAAGAGGATTTGTTAGAGAGCTGGGTGATAGTGAAAAATGACGAAGCAATGAGTCAGCCTCAGGTTCCAATCGCGAGAGAGGCCTCTCTCTCTCTCTCAAGGCTTAAAGGTCGTCGCGAAAGGTCCACATTTACCGTAACCAAACAACACGCGTCGGGGCGCGCTTGATTTAAATCACAGAATCTACTTAGAAATCGAAATAGCCTAATTTTTTTCGTTTTATTCCATTAATAAAACATTTTCAAATAAATTCTTATTATTCGATCGTCGCTTCAGTTCCTTTAATTTTTTCAAAAACAGTCGTTAATTACAATCTTATAGAGGAGATCAAGGGCTACAATCTCCAATTTAAAAAAATTTAAAAATCTCATTTCATTCGAAAGTTACAAGCCCTACATTTTATGGAAAAATTGGCTTGAAATTATTATGATTTTGATATTTTTCGACAAATCTAGGAGTAAATCAATCCAAAAAAACCTACTTCCACTCTCAAAAACTAGTCGAGGACATTATTAAAAAAAGCGATGCTAAGGAGAAAACTGAGAGACCAATTAAGAGAAAATTAAATTTATTCTAGGAAGCTTAATTTTGTCCACAAAATACTGTAATCTCGTCTGAACCTCATTATCTTTCGAATCTCGTTTTGAAAATCTATTTCTTGGACTAATTTTCAGCAATTTTTCTCATCAGGAAATCTATTTTTCCATCTTTTGGATTCAAAACTACATTTTTTAATCAAATTTAAGCCTAGAAGTGTTGGATCATGTCTCGACATGTCCACCGGACATGTGGTCTAATCCCCATTGGGATTAGACAGTAAATTGTGATATTAAGTTAGAATAAAGTGATAGTCTTTCTCCCTCTCTCCTTCTACCTAGTACACAACAATTATCATAAAGAGTCAATTCTTCTTCATAAAACTTTCCTTTAATTTCTTCATCACGCAAACGCGTTGGGCTAGAGTGGAAGGGTGATGAGAGTGACGAGTGACCAGAGACGCAAAGGAAGGAGAGAACCTGCCAACATCGCATTTTTGTGACTTTTGTGAATAGAAAAGAGACTTCCTTTTCTTGTTCTTGTTCCATATTCGTGTTTCCTTTGAATTAAAACTGTTTTATTTATTAAATTTGTTTAATTACTTATTAATTCTTTTGTTTCAGAATGGTGTTTCTCGTGATTCGACTAGTTGGTGAAGGAGAAGATCGACTGTTCAAAAATATTATTGTGGAAACCCAGGTTTGTGAACTTTGATCATTGGCTTTATCTAAAATTTAAATTATTTACAGATTTTTCGTATTGAATTATTGAAGCGGATTGAGGCAGTAACAATGATTCCAATCGATTATCAACAAATTCAATTGCATGGAGAAGAGCTTCCTGATTCCATTCAACCACTTTTATCAGCCAAGGATTTCGATGAAGTTGTAGTGGTAAGTTGAATTTTTATATTTAGAATTCACTGTTTATTGTTTATACAGCTAGTGAATTAACTTTCTGGCTCATTATGATATGATCAACAATACAAAGGCAGACAGACAATTAGATTATATTCTACAGCTAGTGAATTTTATAACCATTGGTCCAATAGGAATATATTTTATTATAATTAATTTTTTAAGTGATTTTTAGAAGCACACTTTCCTACTACAATGGACAGCATTAACCGGAATTCAAAACATTTGATGAAGTAGAACAAACAGAGACGGACTACATCAACTATGTGCATCCAGCCATTCAAATATTGACTATATTCACTGTCTTGAGTATTGGAGATTGTCACTCAAAGAACGTTGGAGTAGACAATAATAGATCTCCTTTCATTGTCGATTTCTTCCTGGATAGATTGGAAATCCGAAGCCTTGAAAGAGATCTTCGCAATCACGTGAGAGCTTCAAATCAGATCAAGTAAGAATTTTTCTTGGAATTTATTTACCTAATGGATCATTCTTCAGTAAGCGAATCGATGAATACTCTTTCAAGAACAGAGTGAAAATTGGAGTGGATTTTTTGAAGAAGATCGAATTTGAGAAAAACATCGACGGAGCAATTCAACATTTCATGGAAAAAGACAAAAGATCATTCGACGAGGATGACTTGCATTTTCCCCTAAACAAAACTGACGATTTGAAACAATATATTGAAGTTGTGAAGGAGAATGTGAACAAATTCTTCACTTATTGTAACTAATTTGATTCTACAATAAAAAGTGTATCTTCTTATAAATTCAATTCATTTCTAAACATTAAATTTATGTTGGATTTTTTATCCAGAAAGACTAAATAGAATGTGTGAACTCTGGGCAGCTTCTACTAGTGTTGGATCATGTCTCGACATGTGGTCTAATCCCCATTGGGATTAGACAGTAAATTGTGATATTAAGTTAGAATAAAGTGATAGTCTTTCTCCCTCTCTCCTTCTACCTACAGTGCGTCAAGAAAGTTTGGATACACCTCCTAAATTGACGTATCACGGCCGGGTGAGATTCTTTTGGGCCGAAATAGCTTTTATCTAATTCTCTAGCGTTTTGGCCTTATTTTCCTCCATAATCTAGCCAGGCAAGCTTGTTGAGTAAAAAATGATAGCCTCATCTTCAAAAGTGGCGTTTTCCGAAATTTTTTAAACCCGAGCTATCAAAATTTGGCTGATGCAGTTCAATTCAGCTCGATTTCGTGATTCCAAAACACTTTAAATCCCAAAAAAAGGTTGGAAATTCATGGAAATATGATCCAAAGAAGCCGTCAATTTCACCAGTTTTAGGATTAAAAAACGCGTTTTTTCTCGAATTTGGACCAAAAGTCTCATCATTTTTAAGTCATAACTTGGCTCATTTCCAACCTTTTTTTGGGATTTAAAGTGTTTTGGAATCACGAAATCGAGCTGAATTGAACTGCATCAGCCAAATTTTGATAGCTCGGGTTTAAAAAATTTCGGAAAACGCCACTTTTGAAGATGAGGCTATCATTTTTTACTCAACAAGCTTGCCTGGCTAGATTATGGAGGAAAATAAGGCCAAAACGCTAGAGAATTAGATAAAAGCTATTTCGGCCCAAAAGAATCTCACCCGGCCGTGATACGTCAATTTAGGAGGTGTATCCAAACTTTCTTGACGCACTGTAGTACACAACAAGAAGTATCTTGTTCTCTCACTTTTTGTCTTATTTTCAACTCTCATTTAAAACTTAAATTCTTCGCTAAATTTGTTGAGACGAGGTTAAAGATGTTGGTCTTATTTTTTTGTTCCAACTTTCGTTTAAAAGCCTAATTCTACACTAAAATTGCTTCTACTGCGAAACTGTTCGGAAATCGGAAAACCTTTTTTACTCCTAAAAGTTTCATTTTCTGTTTAAAAAGCCTAATTTTTAACAAAATTTTGATCGAAGTCGTTTGGAAGAAAGAATCCAGATCAATCATCGAGTGTCACAGTTGCACTCTTTCCCGTTAGACAAATTGCAATTTCTTCTACAATTTTTATAGTTGATATGTGTATTTCAACCTGTAAAAATAATTTATTCGGGTGTACGGAAGTTTTTCACCATTAGCCATAACTGTTTTATTGGAGACTGAGATTTTTTAAAGGCGAGTAAATTCTTTATTGTTGGCCTATAGTTTTTTAAATTTTATTTTTTAAAGCAAACTAGCTCACTTTTGTTAGGCATTAGTAAGAATAGACAAAGACAAGACAAAATCAGTTGGGAGCAACGGCAGGAAGAATTTACTTTTGTCTTTTTTCATTCTAAAGCATCGAGCAGTTACTATAAAAATAAGGAAATAAATTCAAAAAATTAATGGACAAGAACCAGGGATGAGCGGTTAACCGAAACCATAAAAACCGGCTTTTTTGGTAAGCCGACTTTTCGGTTGTGTTGTTTTAAAAGGAAGATTGAACAACCGAACCGAAAAGCGGAATTTTTTCTTCGGTTTTTAAAAATTTATTGATACTAAATGAATTATGGAAGGGCTACTGCCAGAAAATCTTAAAATTCTAGTGTTCTTAAACGCCAATTTAAATATGAAACTTTAAAGCAAGATTAAACAAAACCGAAACCGCCGGTTTTTGAAAAAACGGAAACCGCTCACCTTTGGCAAGAATCATCAAAAATGATTCAGTATTAAAACAAAGTTAAGAAAAGATGACGGATTTCTTTGAGATTCGATTGGAACGGAATCAGCTGTTTGGAATTGATCAAATCAGCGAAATCTTCGTTCAATCTGACACGTTCATTCTGACTTCTAACCTCCACTAATCGAGGGCTCAAAGTGCATCTTGGGACTTAGTTTTTGAGCCAGCCAAGCCAAGCTTATTAATAATCTCAACGAGGCTTGCCAGCCAGCTACGCGTTTACCATTAAAAGTCTGCAACTACAGTAGCTTGAAGGTTGAAGAGGTTGACAGGATCTAATTGAGATATTCCAACTCGTCTAGTTGTAAAACGTCACGCCCTGTAATAAAGCATCCTCTGACCAGGACAAGTGTTTTCACGGGAAGTCTTTTGTGGCAGCTAGGATAACATTTCTCATTGGTGACCTTTTATCAAGCAAGGTAAACAGGGTTTGAATGAGAATTTTCTTGCTGGAACAAAGATCGTAGCAACACAAAGAGCTATTTCTTCTCTTCTTGATCATTACAATATAGAACAGCGCTTCTTTTTGATGTAAGGATTCTCTGTGGCGAGTTTTCCATTAATGAAAGGGTCGTCGTCCCTATGTTCTTTGACGAATTCCAAAATTCTAAAACAAATAAGCAATTTCCGTCTAAATAAAAAGAAAACTCACGTGGTTAAGCATTCGGAGACTAATTTTGACTGAATGGCGTTCTGCTTCCTCAACTCGGCTACTTTAATTTTCTCTTCTTCGGTCATCTCCTCCAGAGTTTTGGTTTGAACATTTCGAATAGCGAAGGGACGTTGAGTTTCGGGATCCATTTGGCGAGAAGGATTAATAGAAGAATGAGAGGCATCTGATTGGAAAGGGAAATTGCGAGGAACTCAGGTAGTTTCCGTCAATAGGATATACGATCAGAAAGATTGGAAAGGGCACTACGAGGGGTTGATGATGGGACTGGATCAAAGAGAACAAAATTTAAGGAGTGGGGCTAGTAATTCTCAACTAAGCTATCGATTTTTATCCCAATGATGAATGAATCTTCAAACAATCTTCTTGCCCAGAACTTCTATAGTTGCTGGCTTCGAGTAGCTGTTTCTCTTGGAGATTGATGACCCATTATACACAAACCACCTCAACACCAATTGTTTCTCTTGTCTCAGCTCGTTAATTTATAGTGCTGACAGATTGCGACGGGTCACGGTCAATTTATCAACTTCAACCGAGTAGGTAGGCTCGCTAGGCGCCACTATCGCTTTGAAACTTTATTTTTATTCATCTCATCTCTTTTTATTTCAGAATGCGTGGACTGGAAGATAGAAATAGAGAAGTATTAGGAAGAATTCTCCTCCCAAATGAATATCGTCGACAATCATCGTTATTGTTGTTACAAATAGGACTTCATATTTTATTTATTCTGCTTGCTGCTCTATCAATTTGTCTATTTTTATGGGACAATTCACTTCAAAACACGATTAAACAACTAAACAAAGAAATGACGGTTTTATATTTGGATATGAAATACACTTCGGTAATGTCGATTAGTTTATTAGTTTTATCAAATTTATAGGTAATGTTGACTGGTGGTTGGATTAGAGGCATGACGGCCTCGACTGCAATTTACAATTCAGTGGAAAAGAATTGGACAACTTGCAAGCTGACTCTTCCACATAAACTCGCAAATCACGGAGCAGCAGTTCTCAACAATGAGATTTACATTCTTGGCGGTTATGCAGACGGAGTGGGGAATAATCCCTTCAATACTGTATACAAGATGGGAGCTAATAATACATGGGAGAAGATGGCCCCTATGATTGAGAAGAGGGGCTCTCTCCCACAGAGTTCTATTGTTTTCAACTCGGAAATCTGGGTGATTGGTGGATGGAATGGAACAGATGCTTTGAAATCAGTCGAGAAATATAATCCAAAAACTAATAGCTGGACCAAAATGCCGTAAGTCCTCATTTAAATGTGATTTAATAAACTCCTCAGTGAATTAGTCGTGCCAAGAAGAGGCGCTAAAGCTGCTGTAATTGATGGAAAAATCTACATTTCTAGCACCTTGGGTGGACAAAAGAATTCAATGGAAGTCTACGATCCAGAAAAAAATAAATGGGAAATATTCTCTACTATGCCTCAAGAAATGCACATTCATACTCTAACTGGAAACCACTCGCAGTTGATAGTTAATGGGGGTAGGGTGAAACATTTTCCAAAAGCGTCACTTTTCCAAAATCAAATAATTCATTTCATTAAGAAGCGCTTTGATTTCAAATTTTAATAATTCGTTGATAATTTGTTTAAGAATGGAAAATGGATGTTTTGGATCCCAAGAGGAAATGGGAAGAAATGCCCAGTCTACAACAAAAGCGAGGCGAAACTGGTGCTGCTCAAATAGCTGACGGGTTGATGGTTTTTGGAGGAGCGATAAGTCTCACCCAAAGAATTGATTCTGTGGAGATTTTCGACGGAATCAAATGGAATGAAGGACCCAAATTGCCAGAAATACGTGGTGTTTTTGCCTATTTTCCTCTCGCCTGCGCACAAGAGCGACTTTTTCTTAAACGATATTGTTCTTGATTAAAACTAAATAAACTATTAATAAATAAATCCAAGGATGTCTGCGAATAATCTTCATCAGACTACATTCTCTTGCAACACCAATTGTTTCTCTTGTCTCAGCTCGTTAATTTATAGTGCTGACAGATCTGGGTCACAATCAATTTATCAACTTCACACCGGCTAGTTAGAACTTTTCGCTGTGAAATTTTATTTTACTCATCTCGTCGCTTTTATCAACCACTTTAATAGAACGAATAGATTCTACTGAAATTTTTGATCGAATTGCTTGAAAGAATGCACTCCATTTACCAAAACTCCGTGGCCCTCTCACCTGCCCTGAAATACAAGGCTACATTGTATTGTGCTACTTGATCCTTTTGTTTTTGATCTAAAGAGCTTCCTCCTCCCTGGCATCTTACACAACAAGTTTTTTAAATCTCAGAGTAGTTACCCTCAAAAGTCCCAGAGCTCATCAGACTGGCAGACATGAGTCTCATAGTCCAGCTGTGCTTTCTAGCTGCTTTGCTACTGGCTGTCGATGTACATCTTTAAACAAACCTTTCCTGGGGAGTACGACGAACACTCTGAGATTACCAAATACCAGGAGACTATAAGTCGTTAATATAAATTTTTACGATCTTTTCAGTTTAATAGCATGATCAAATCGCTGATGTATAAAGTCATGCTAGGAAGGATAACTAAAGACGGTCTGGCTGATTTGCTCTCACACTTCAACAAGCTCAGCAGTCAAGAAGCCAAGGATTTCTTTCAAAAAGTAGGAGCAACCTTAACCGAATAAGCAATAATTATTCACAAAATCTGGTATGATTTTTCTTTTAAAAATTCTTTATTGCACGAGTTCAATGGATCCTCTTTTGTAAAATTATAATTTACAAATACGAGAATTGTTAGATCGAGACGAAATTCTTAAAAGAATATTCCAAACGAATTGACGATAAGGTTTGATCAATAAAATAGTTGAAAGAGAGTTTGCCAGCTGATAGATTAATAATGAAATTGAGGATAAGGAAATCACAAATTCAACGATATCATAGCCCAAATAAACTGAAATCGCAAGCAATCCTCCAGGGATATCATAAAACAAAATGGGGAGAGTTCCTTGAATTATCAGCAAGATGGTGAAATTTACATATTTTTTCTCTCCAGCTTGCTTCCGAATTTTACATTCTGACAAAAAAGATAGCAAATAAATTATGAAAGGCTGGCCGATTACGATGATAATGACATAACTCACTAATAAATGTTTGCTCATAATTCATCCAAGAACTTACCCAAAAGAGTAGCAAATAACAAAGTGAAATCATCTGAAAACTTCACTAGCTGAAAATAGCTGTTTCCATAACCAGGAGTTGGATCATTTTCCACAAAAATCACCATTCCAGTATTTAGCGCATAAAAGCTTAATATTAGACCTCCAAGGCCAGTGAAGCCATTTATTGCCATCTCAATTAGCCAATAGCTGAAATCAACCAACTCTGCTGAATAAACGCGCAGTCTTCTAGCTTGATTCATTTGAATTTCTTCCATCAATTTTCATAATCTTTGATTTCTACAAAGTTCTAGTTCTCGATCTCCTCTACAAGGTTACAAAACATCACAAATCATAAAAATCATGAGAAATTTAAGAAAATTAAGCAAAAAGACATAACTATCGGATAAATTTTACGGTAGCCAAGTTAAAACGCGAGTGTAATATCTCACTTTTCCGCACTCTTTCTGTAGTTAAATCAATAATTCAGTTTTTATTATTGGCCCGAGGTGTCAAGAACCAATAAGGCCGCCTATCTCGGCTTGAATTGAAAAAAATGAAGACTTTTTAGGATAAGCAAATCGCCTTCAATAGTCAGTTTATATTACGGTAAGTTATTCCAATCAGCTCAGTTAAAAACAGCCACTTACCTTTTACTTTTAAGTTGAAAAATCCAATCGAAATTACAAACTTTTAGAAAACGTAAAAGTGCCAATTCGAGTGTCGAAACGCCCATTATCCCTATAGAAGCACTAGTCATTGCTATCTTAAATTTAGAGTTTTATATTCCTTTAAAAGATTATACAAACCATAAGCAAATAAACATAAAAGCTTTGGTTTTCAGCCAGACCCTTGAAAAATATAGCTCTTTTCGCGCTGTTAACCTTGGGAAGAATAAAAAATCCTCCAGAAGTGGAGAGAAGAATATCAGCTAAAGCGACTTTCATAAAAATCGGTTTGAAATATCCCATTTTTGGAGGAGACTTCTTCCAAGCCAAGTAGAAAACTAAAGATGCCAGAAGAATGTCAACAATCGCGAGAAAAATACAGACTTTGTCGTGGAGGGAGACCATTTGAGAAAGTGAAAACACTTCGAGTTCAAAAACACCTGCCCGTTCATTAAATGGTGTCGATTAATTGACGCCAGAGTTATCAATTGTAAAGAACCCTTCATTTATTCTGAGAAATGGGTTGCAGACAAGGAAAGACTCCAACGCTTTCTCTCAGAGCCACTTCAAAAAGTGAATTTACCGTAACTCTTTTAATTTTTGTGCTAATTGAAGCCAGAAATATGCTGCTAGAAAAAAGTTAGAAACCACCGAAAAATAGCCAGAAATGCATTGAAAAATGAATTTGGTGCCGCCACGATAAACTGTATTTGAGCTGATTCGCCAGCTAACTTTCTTTTATTAGTCAGAGTGATCATTTATTGTCTCAGAACTCTTTGAACGAAAAAAAGTCGAATCCGTAATGAGTTTGCGTCCCAAACGATAGCTGTGGAACCAAAATCTAAAATCTTTATGACTAATCTAGCGAGCATTAATTATTCAAAAAAGTGTGTGGGGGAATTGATTTCTTTTATTTTTAATGTTTATTGGCTTACTCGATGCACAATTGATCTTAGTTCTATTGTTGAAGGATGGATATTTCTTTTCCTCAAAATTGTGGAGATCTTCGTCCAAACGAATTGACGATAGGGTTTAATCAATAAAATAGTTGAAAGAGAGTTTGCCAGCTGATAGATTAATAAGGAAATCGTTAGAGAAGAGGTTACAAGTTCACTGCTATCATAGCCAAAATAGATAGAGGAGGTCAACAATCCGCCGGGGATATCGTAAAACAAAATGGGGAGAGTTCCTTGAATTATCAGCAAGATGGTGAAATTAGTATATCGCTTATTTCCCGCTGTTTTTCTCACTCGACATTCTGACAAAAAAGATAGAAGATAAATGAAGAAAGGCTGGACAAAAGTGAAAACAATCACAAGGCTTACTAAAAAATCTTGTTATAGTCTGTTCATAAAAAACAACATCCTTCGTATCCAAGGGGTTTTTGGGGCGAGACCCATTTGCATCCTAAAATTTACTAAAGGCCTTTTTTAAGACTAAATAGGCCTCGCCTCGAAAGCGCCTTACTTGGATACGAAGGATGTCGTCTTTTTTATGAACAGACTATAATCCTATTTTAAAATAGTTGGATCCTACCAGTGATGCTAAAATAAAGGTGATTGGGATTTGCAATTTGCACATAACTCTCTCCATAGCCGGGTATTGGATCATTTTCTACATAAAAAAAGATTCCGAAATATTGCCCAAATATGATGAATATTACAAATCCAATATAAAGAAGAAAATTGAAAGAAATCTCAAAAATCCAATAGCTTAAATATTCGTTTTAAAGGCTGTCTGGATTGCAACTTGCCTTTGATTTTTTAACTGAAAAATCCAATTAAAATTATAAACTTTTAGAAAACGTAAAAGAGCCAATTGGATCGTCGAAATGCCCAGAATCATTATAGCAGCGCCAGCTGTGGTCTTAAAATTTAAAAAGTTTTTGTCTAAAAATTAAACAAACGCAGCTAATTACGACAAGAATTTTGTTATTTTCAGCCAGACCCTTGCAAAATATAGATATTTTTGACTTATTAATCATGGGAAGTATGAAAAAGCCTCCAGAAGTGGAGAGAAGAATATCAGCCACAGCGACTTTTATAAAAATCGGCTTGAAAAAGGCCATTTTCGGAGAGGATTTCTTCCAAGCCAGATAGATGATTAAACACGCTAGTAGGATATCTAGAATCGACAAACATATGCAGATATTATCGTAGAGGGAGATCATTTAAGAAGAGTGAAGGACCAACGCAAAATTCTAATTGTAATATTCAACTCCACCTGTTCCGACATTTGGCCGCCTACTTGATCTATGTTAAAAAAGCTTTGTAGGAGGAAGCCTGGAGGGTCTCACCGGGAACAGATGATATTTTTGATACGCAGTCCTATTATTTTAGCATTTTCTAAATTAGTCTGAACTTGACGTTGATCGTATGAAAGAGCTCTTTGGGTCCTATTGCTAGCCAAATCTAACCTTGCCTATTTTGAAATTAGTTCCATCTTTCTTTTCCCTGAGGTTTTCGCCTCTTTCCCTTGAGATTTAAGTCTCTTTCCTCGAAGATTTTCGTCCCTCTTCCTGGAATTAAAGTCCCAGAATAAAAAAATCCGCCGAGGAAATCGTAAAACAAAATGGGGAGAGTTCCTTGAATTATCAGCAATTTTTGCGTTTCATAAATATGGGTTCACCCCCTAAATTGGCGTATCTTGGCGGGGTGAGATTCTTTTGGGCTGAAATAACTTTTATCTAATTCTCTAGCATTTGGGCCTTCTTTTTCTTCATAATCTAGCCAGACAAGTTTGTTGAATAAAAAATGATAGCCTCATCTTCTAAAGTGGCGTTTTCTGACATTTCGAAAACCTGAGCTATCAAAATTTGACTAAAGTAGTTCGATTCAGCTCGATTTTGTGATTCCAAAACACTTAAAATCTCAAAAAGGTTGGAATTCGGGTTTTTGAAATTTCGGGTAACGCCACTTTTAGAGATGAGGGCATAATTTTTTACTCAGCAAACTTGCCTGGCTAGATTATGTAGAAAAAGAAGGCCAAAATGTCAGAGAATTAGATAAAAGCTATTTCGGCCCAAAAGAACCTCACCCGGCCAAGATACTCTAATTTGGATGGTGGCTACATAATTGTGAGACGCAGTATAGGTGACATAAACTTCCATTATTCCTAATCTTTCAATAAATCGCACGTACAGTCAGAATAAAACCCGATAAAGCCGGCAAAAGAGATAAGACTCACGCAAAGACGATGCTTTGCGTCTTCGTTTTAGCTTTCTTCCTTCCGCTCATTTGGGCCGACTGTCCTCCCGGCACAATCTACGAGAGTAACTTCAACAAATGCTATAAATTTGTGAATCAATCGCTCTCCTTCCTCGCAGCCGAGCAGTTTTGTCTAGGGCTGGGCGGACATCTAGTCGCGATTAGTAATGGATTCGAAGCCACCACATCTTGGTGGATGTGATTGGAACTTCGCAATCGTTGAGTTATTGGATTGGCGCCAACTATCTTCTGGCTTCTAGCTGGTTCTGGACTTTCAATACTCCCTTTTCTTATTCCAATTGGGTGCCGGGAGAGCCGGCTGATCCGAGTTCAACCCAGTGCGGAGCTGTGAGAAATCCCGATAATTATTGGACCAAGGAGCTTTGCTACAGTCGCAAGCCGTTCGTCTGTTCCTTCGACCCCAACGCAGTTCCTATCGGATCTCCCACCTGTCCTCCTACTCCTACTTGCACCTCTGTTTCAACTACCTATCCTCCTTATCCAGTCCAGACCTCCACCCCTGCTTCAACTACCTGTCCTCCCGAGCCAACAGGAAATCTAAGTGAGCTTTTTCTCTTTCCTATAATTCCCTCCTTTAGCTTGTCCTGGAAAGTGCTCGGGAAATTATACGCAGAGTCCGGTCGACTGCAAATGCTATCATGTAAGACTTTCTAACTGAAAAATAGAATTTCAGTGGCGTCGAGAAGTTGATAATTTGTCGTTTAACGACTCTCAGATCTTCTGCGAATCTCAGTATGGATCTTTGATTAAAATCACCACCGCCGCTCAGAACAGCTGGGTAGCCAATTGGTTATACAACATGGTCAGAAACCAAGGATTAAAGTATACCATCTGGATCGGATTGATTTGCCCTGGCGCGACTAAGATGTGTGTTATTGGGTTGACGGCAGCCCACTGACTTGCTACGACAACTTTGACTGGGAATATCCATGTTTGAATTTGAGTATTAGATAACAAAATTTTAGATTATCAAGTCTGGAATGGATTGAATCCCAACTTTTTCCTAACAACGTCTACAGACTATGATATGGGTACATGGTATAGATCCAGCCCCAGCACTCTACCTATCTTCTGCATGAAAGGTTAGTTAACACGTTCGACGCCAAAGTCATTTCGAAAGAAAATTACGTTACTCGTTTTTTGTGTTTTGCTCTCGATTATCTTTGGTTGCATTGTTTCCGGCATTTCTTGTTTTTTTTTTTTTAAAATTTTTCATCTAAATAAGCTATATTAGATAATGGATGATAAAATCGCTGATGTATAAAGTCATGCTAGGAAGGATAACTAAAGACGGTCTGGCTGATTTGCTCTCACACTTCAACAAGCTCAGCAGTCAAGAAGCCAAGGATTTCTTTAAAAAAGCTTTGATGGTAAATTCCCATCTGATCTAGAGCAGAGGTCAATTTTAGCTCAGAATTTATTGATATTCCTTGATCCTAAATTTAGTAAATATTTCTTCTTTTTAAAAGCACAACGACCTCGGTTCAGATCATCCCATAAATCCCATTACAGTAGTCCATTTTTTTTAAACGCGCCATTTTGAAATGAAAATACTAAAATTCTAATGTGGTTAATCCAAATTTCAGCTCTTGTCTGCTGCAGTTGCGTTTAGAGGAAAAGAAGTCACAATTGAAGCTTTCAGCCCTGTTCGTGACGAATATTTGAAGCTAACTGCCGAACAGAGGAAGAACCTCATAAGGACTATGTGCTGGTTCTTCATTGACCCTCTTGCTGAATGTTTGTATTTTTAAAAGTTTTTGAAAATTGCGAATAATTTCAGCCATGCAGAATAAGTTCATAGAACTGAAGAAGCAGCACGACAATAGACAGGCTTCAAATGCATGAGAGAGGCAATAAGTGTTTATCTAACTTGTCAGATTCGGTCTTTTGTCGACCAGCTGGTTGATCTTTAAAAAGTCATGAGGAGATGCGGCCAGGCGTGTAATAGAGCAGTTGCGTGGAACTAATAAGAGATTTTTTGGCCTGGGTGAACCCTCCCCAAAATAAAGCCGATTGATCTTCCTGCCTTCGCTAACTTATGGCTTTTGGTTTTCAACAAAGCTGTGGATCAAAATCTCAATCAATTAGAAGAGCATTGAAAATCATAAAAATTAGGGAAAGTTTAAAAGAATATTTTGGTCTTAAGTTTGTTCAATAAAATTGGAGATTTTGCTGGATTTCTCGCCTCGATATTTAGAAATTGAGCTCTTTTTCTTTGTTTGCTAGTGACGACAATTAAGTTTTTGAAAAACTCACGATGCCAGGATCATCCGATCTTCACGGATAATCTAAATTTCCCAATTAATAACACTGAGCACATTTTTATTAATCAAAAGCAGACATTTCTCAGCAATTCAACTTCGCTTTGTTTCGTAAGTAAGACCATTGAGCCAATCAGACCTAGATCGAGAGACGATCTTATTGTCCATTCGTTTCCATCAAATACTTCAATTCCAGGCTCTCCTCCAAAAACAATGATTTTATTTTTAAATTTTGCTGCTCCGCTCCGCGAGCGTCCTTGGTTTAAATTGGGCATCTTTTTCCATTCCTTCTTTGGATCTTCGACATTTATTTTCCAGACTTCGTCTAAGGCAGTCCCATTTTGAAACCCTCCTATAATAAGTAAGTTGCTCTCGTCTACCACCGCAGAATGCCAGTCGCCTACAAGCGGCATATTGTTAGAGAATATTTCCCATTCATTCTTGACTGGATCATAGACTTCTATTGAATTTTCGCCACCACCTGAGACATATATTTTTCCATGAATTATTGAAGCTGCACACCACGCTCTATCTTCGATCATCTCACTGTAATTATTAGAATTTGATGAAGAAGCCTTTTTCCTCAAAATTACCGCATATAAGTCCAAGTATTTGCTTCTGGGTTGTATTTCTCTACAGTTTTCATATCAACTACTCCACGATATGTGCGTGTCCATCCACCGAAAACCCATATTTCCGAGTTGAAAACAACGGAGCATTTGGTGATTTGTGTCCTATTCTCCTTCATACTTGCCACTTCGATCCATTCGTGAGATTTGTCCAGTTTGAAGCATTTATTCGTTACTTGGTCAGAGATGTTGATAGCACCGCCAAAGATGTACAATTCATTGTTAACTATTGCTGCGCCGTTTGCTCGGAATTCACTAGGCAGTTTCAATTTGCACTCTATCAGTTTGTTTTCTTCTGGGTTTAAAACACGAATTTCATCTTTAAATCTATCAAAGATGAGCATCTACAATTTGCTATAGTCTGTTTATTGAAAAAAACGACAGCTGATGCTCCTAGAAAAGGGTTTTCGCTGTGAGACCCATTTTTATCCTACAATTTACTAAAGGCTTTTTTTAGGATTCCCTTTTCTCGGAGCATCAGCTGTCATCTTTTTTATGAACAGACTATAAAAGAAGGTAAACAACTCACATAAGGATTTACTAATTCTGTTGCCATTCCTGAAAAAGGTTATTTAGTTGAAAGAAATTGAAAAAGTGTGTTTCTGGTTTGGGACAGGCTAAGTTCTATGGGAAAAGAAAAGCAAATCATTAAGAGTCTTATTCAGCACGTTCATTCGAGTTTGTAGATGAGACTGTTTTACATACAAGAAAATTGAGCCGCCAATGAGTAAAAGAAAAATTGCTATCTGAAATATGATTCCGACGAACAGAAAAAGACGCTTGGTAGAAGCTTGTTTTAATTGCTTTTGTTTCAAAAGAGCATCGTTTTCTTCTTGATTGATTTCGAGATTTCTCGACTCATCAAGCGTTGTCTCTTTTGATGTGATTTCTTCATTATAGTTCTTAATCATTCTAAAAATGATAATGTTTTTAAGATGAACGAGCAGAGCAACAAAAAATTTGAAAACGAGTAGTTCTTTTTCACATTTTATAGTCAGGAAGCAACTTACTTTTCTTGCCGAAACAAAGAGCGTAGCCACACTAAGGGCTGAGGGTATGAGAATCTATGACCTCAAGAAAAGCCAATCGATCAATCACAATTTTTTCCTATCGACTTCATGGAAAGTTGATTAAATTCTTTACGCTTTGTTTTCTATTTTAAGCGGAGAGTTTTTTTTTAATAAAAAAAGAAGCATGCAAAAATGTAAAAACAAGAGATAATTATTGGGGACAGCCGGTTGCTATTGCCAGTTTTTAAACGAAAAATCAACAGGCGCATTTTCATCACAACGACGGTTAAGATTTTTTGGCTCATTTGAATAGAATTTTGAGTTGCTTTTTTCAGCAAAAAAGCAACATGAATTTTTGGAGAGTCTAGAAGTTTTAAAAAAGAAAGAATTTAATTTTTTGAGCAGCAGAATGACAAAAGCGGCAGCTTTTCGGAAGGGATTAGATAGGCCTGGCTTTCTTTTAAAAAATGAGAAACTTTCAAGATGAGGCGCAACTTGGTAGTGCATATTCAAAAAAAAGCTAAAACTTGGTTTCTTGCTGATCCTACTAGGCTGACGAACAAATGATTAGACTTTTTGGATAGAGAGACAACTGGGGGAGGGGGCTAGGTCAATTGAGAAAACGGTCCAATAATTATTGCCAATGGAGCAAAGAAAACTAAATTTTCCTTGAAATTTCTTGTCCCATTGGTATTCTCCTCACAAAACTTTCCCAATAAAAGGCTTTTTTCTTTCATTTTTCGCTTTTTGTTCCGAAATGTAGCCAACGCCCTGAGAAGGGGCGACGACAATAGAAGAGAGTGAGAGCGATAAAGCGAGATGTGCTCTTTTCCCCGAAAATTAGTGCCGATAAGAATAATTTATGAAACACTAGAAGCTCTCAACACATGAAGAGTAGTCCTGTACTACACAGGTCGTTACATACATAGGCTAGAGTGACTCAATCATTTAATCGCAAAATCAACGACCGAAATGCTTTCTCACCGCCAATGACGGAATAAAACCATATTTCCGTTTAGATTAGTCACTCTCTCATTTTACGATCTTATAGACTGCAGGACTCATCACATTAGTCGATTTTTTATCTTGTTGTTGCGTTAAAACTTGGTGAGGCTGAGAATGAAATAGATTTTGCAGAGTTTTAACCGAATTGGGAAGAAGATATAAAAATAGCCAAGGTCTCTAGCCTGCAAAGAGCTCTTAAAAATCTTACCGGTTCTTTCACTGATGGTCTAATATTTTCATCGCGTCTAAAGGCGGTAAGGCAATGATTCATAATGTTTCCAGAATCCCATGTTTCCAGAAAATGAAGATCAATTCCCTCTTTGTTTCCGATAATCTGAGATAGATCACTCCTCAAAATGAATTGATAAGCGGTCACAATATTCACACTTTTCTATAAAAATATTAAATAAAATTCTTCAATGGGCTACCTCCTCTCCTTTTTGAAATGCAACAGACAAGATATAATTGAATATAGTCATTTTTGGTCTTTTTTCTCTGATCAGATCGTAGAGCCACTTACAAGTTTGAATTAATCGAACAAAGGAGCGGGCATTTAGCTGAAAACTCGAACTATTTTTGGCTAAAGTAATCCACAATTTGTTGCCTTTTTTCTCCATAATTTTGGAGTTAAATACGGTATCCAAAAAATGATGAGGAAATTTTTATTGAAAAGCTTGGGGTGCTTGAAACTTGTCGACTAATGCGTGGGAGTCCGCGACAAGCCGTATAAAATATAGTCTTTTCTCTTGAAAAAAAAAATGAAGATTTGGTTTTTTGTATTGGTGAGTTCCCTCTCTTTTTAAAATTCTTCCTTCTAGGGACTTATCCTCTACTCTCTCGCTTCCACCAATTCACCTGATTGCTACCCTTGTTGGAGTGAACTCTCCTGTTTTAATAACTGCTTTGATTGGCATAACTTCAGGCCGTATTGTCTTCGCCCGACTTTTGAAATGAAGCCCACTGATTGTGATATGTTCTATTTTTATTTCAATTGTAATGAAACGTGCATCAAGGAGCCCAGAACTCTTCAGATCCAGGCTAGATGTCATTTTGAGTGTTCTAAACCTTCCAAGCTCTAGTAAATCTATTTTTATCTACAGTTTTTCTCTTGTTCGCAGGTTTCATTTTGTTCATTTTAGCTTTCCGTCTTGAATCAAAAAATTGAAGCGAAAATTTTTAAATTCTTTGTATCTCAATTGTAAATTTTCTATTGTATCAGTTTCCGGTTGTTGAAACAGAAAATTCTGCAAATATTTAGCTCCTTTTGTATTTTTCTTTTTTGTTTTCTGCAAAACTCCTCCATTTCTTTTCTTTTTTCTCTAAAAATTCCCATCTTTTGCAGAACTTTCCTTGAAAATTCTTGTCTCATTGATATTCCTCTCGCAAAACTTTCCCAATAAAAGGGTCTTTCTGAGAATTCTCTCTCTCTCTCAAACATGAAGATCTATTCTCTCGTCTTGGTGAGTTTTTTTTCCTCTATTCCTAGAAAATTCCTTCCAGGGACTAGTCCTCCTCTCTCCCATCTTTGCCGACATTTCGTCTCCTTGCTTCGGTTGTTTGTTTTGATGTTGTTCAACTGAAATCATAGAGGCGACTAAAAGACTCGGGTAGAACAGAAACTCTTCAGCTTCTTCAACAACTTTATTTCTCCTTATTTCTCCTCAGTTAAATGAATTTCCGCATAAGCAGACTCTACTCGTCAATTAATAAAATCTCCGCCCGTTCAATTATTTTGAACATCTTTTGTTCCGAATCCTTGAAATGATCAATCAGAAGTTGAAAAAGTCGAATTAAAATCACCTCTTCTCCCAAATATCTTTATTACTATCTATTAAATCGTGCTGACAATCAATGTTAGAGGAGTAATTTTTTGACTATCCTGCTTCCTAAAAATCGAAGCAATAAATTCCTTGTAGGGTGTTGTGAAATAGATAACAGTTGCTGAATGAGCCACAGAGTAGAACGACGGCAAAAGTAATGCAAATTGAGCAATTTGAGAGACGAGTTGGGATGCTGGAATTGAGTTTTTGACGAGAATTTTTATTGTAGAAATGCTTATTAAATTTTTACCTTCGTATGGAGACATAAACCACAAAGCAAAGTAGAAAAGCAAATTGCTGCTTACTATTAATATAATGATAGGAGCTGCGAAGAAAATCATTGGAGAAATTATCTAAAAAAAAGTCTTCTCTTAAATAGAGGCCTCTCTTTGCCACGAATTTTTGAAAATTCCGCCTGCTTTGAGCTACAATAACCCAAATTAGATCTCAAAAAAACCTTTTTTTTCTAACAGTTTGGTGCGAAGAAATTGTGCTTTTAAGGATTTAGATTAAACCTGAAGTTTGATGCATCTCATCAGCATTTTGTGTAATTTCACGGTCTGAGGGCTCATATGATGAGTGACATTTTTGATTTCTCTGCTGACCTGAAGAATAATTTTTTTTTTTTGATAAATATAGTCTGTTCATAATCAAGACATCCTTCGTATCCAAGAAAGGGGTTTTTGCGACGAGACCCATTTTTATCCTAAAATTTTCTAAAGACCTTTGTTTTTAGAATAAGGAAAGGGTCTCGCCTCGAAAACCTCTCTCTCTCTCTCTCTCTCTCTCTCTTGGATACGAAGGATGTCATCTTTTTTATTAACAGACTATAAATTACCCTATAAAATGCCTTGAATCCATAGAGGAAGAGAACAACCAGTGTCGCCATGGTATATGCATTTAGAGAAGACAGGAAGCTCACTCTCTCGTCAACAATACAAAAGATGGCTATTCCCCTAATGTATCCGGTATTCTTTTTCTAGAAATATGCTTAAAATTTTGTTGAAAATCTCACTGATTCGACAAAAATCACTTGTTCTTTATAGTCAGCACCTAGTTTCAAAAAGGTGAGAATTAAAAAAGCTACAAGCACTATTAGAAGAGTAAGATGGATAAATTGAAGAAGAATAGGAAAAAACTGCTTTTTAAATCTCACAAGGGCATATTCTCGCCAGACTGCGCAGCCATTTAGGATGACAAAAACGGAGAGAATATTAACTAGATAGTAGAGCTGGAAATCATTGGTTTTCGGCTGGGCAAATCTTCTCTAATTTACTGTTAGCATGTTCCCAATTTGTGGGAAAAATATTCCTAACAGGCCGTGATATTGAAATGCGGAAACTTGAGTCAATTCGATTGGACATAAGAGTAGACTGTAGGCGATGTCGAAGTGAGCAACGACAAACTGGAAAATTTTCAATATTTTTATTCAGTTTGCAAAAAAATTGTAGCCCTTGATCTCCTCTACAAATTTGTTGGGCAACTTTTTTCTGGGAGATTACTCTACAACCCAGAAAATTAGATTTATTTGCAAGATCTACCGTATTTTTCTAATGCGAAATACGAAATCAGACTAAAATCGCAGTTTGAAGACGGTAGAAGTGACTTACACAAGTAGCCCATATCATATATTTGTATTTTGTCATCGCCTTGGGACTTTTAGTCAGAATTACATATGAGCAAAGGATAAATGAAAGCAAAGAAGGCACAGATAGAAGATAGTTGACCAGTTGGAAGCCAATAATACCCATTTTGTCTTTTGACTTTTGAGCACCAGGTGCGAAGCTATTGCAGAGTTGATAGATTATAGTTCACCTGTCGTTGAAAGGCGCCCCTGCGTAAGCTCGTAGCCATAGTAACGCATCTTTCCAACTGCTAAACATACTTCGAGCTATGAAGAGCAGATCCTAGTCGATAATCAGCCACAGCGTCGATGGCAATTCGAAGAAGAAAATCGGGGCGAAGATTTGAACTAATCAACAGTTAAATGAATTTTTGCATAAGAATCTACTGATCAATTTTATTGCTCTTGACCTCCTCTAAAACATTCAAAGAGACGATGAAAAATTGTAAAGGAGATTTTTAATTAGAAGAAATACGAAATCAGGCTAAAATCGCAGTTTGAAGACGGTAGAAGTGACTTACACAAGTAGCCCATATCATATATTTGTATTTTGTCATCGCCTTGGGACTTTTAGTCAGAATTACATATGAGCAAAGGATAAATGAAAGCAAAGAAGGCACAGATAGAAGATAGTTGACCAGTTGGAAGCCAATAATACCCATTTTGTCTTTTGACTTTTGAGCACCAGGTGCGAAGCTATTGCAGAGTTGATAGATTATAGTTCACCTGTCGTTGAAAGGCGCCCCTGCGTAAGCTCGTAGCCATAGTAACGCATCTTTCCAACTGCTAAACATACTTCGAGCTATGAAGAGCAGATCCTAGTCGATAATCAGCCACAGCGTCGATGGCAATTCGAAGAAGAAAATCGGGGCGAAGATTTGAACTAATCAACAGTTAAATGAATTTTTGCATAAGAATCTACTGATCAATTTTATTGCTCTTGACCTCCTCTAAAACATTCAAAGAGACGATGAAAAATTGTAAAGGAGATTTTTAATTAGAAGAAATACGAAATCAGGCTAAAATCGCAGTTTGAAGACGGTAGAAGTGACTTACACAAGTAGCCCATATCATATATTTGTATTTTGTCATCGCCTTGGGACTTTTAGTCAGAATTACATATGAGCAAAGGATAAATGAAAGCAAAGAAGGCATAGGTACGAACCCTTCTTCCCTTTTATAGGCTAATTTCCTTCGAGAAAATTATTTTCCTGATCAGATTACTCTCAACCGTGGACAGACTGGTTTTTAACCAGCTCAATTATGGTTTTTTCTATTCAGAGCTCGCTTTGTGTACTCGATGCCGATAAATAAATTAATTGCCCGCGCTCAATCATATTTTATTCTGCCGTGGCTGAACTTTTAATGATTAAAGTACTTTAAAATGTTCATGAGAACTAAAAATAGAAATATAGAAAAATGGAAAATGAGATCTGGACTACGATATTGGGCAAATAAATCAATTTACACCTACAGTAGCGTGCAAAGGTTTACGAATTTTTTTATTTCTACTCAAAAAACACAAATTAACGGGATAACAAAAACCCTTATAAAGAAACAGCAACAATAACACGTTAAGCGAACTAATATTTTGTAGCATAACCAAAGGCATCAATTACGGCCTTACATCTTCTTGGCATTGACTCGATGAGTTTTTGAATCTTTTCTTGAGAAATTTTAGCCCATTCTTTTCTCAGAACCTCGAATTGTTTTATCAGCATTCTCGATTTTAATGCTTTGTGTAGCTCTTTGAAGCTCTTCCCACATGTGCTCAATCGGATTAAGATCCGGTGATTGACTTGGCCATGCCATAACATTAATTTGTTTAACCGTGAAAAAATCCTTGAGTAGTTTCGACTTATGTTTTGGGTCATTATCTTGCTGGAAAATCCATTTTCTTGACATCTGTTGACGGGCGAATGGTAGCATGCTGTTTTCGAGGATTTCCTTGTAAACTGGAGCATTCATAATTCCATGAATTCGATGAAGCGGACCAACTCTAGACAAGCTAAAACAGCCTCATACCATAACACCATCTCCTCCATGCTTTACAGTAGGGATTTGGTACTTTCGATGATTTCTGGTGTTGACTGGACGTCTGATATAGTTCATTCCATTGCTTCCGAATAGACAAAATTTCGATTTATCCGAGAAATTACTTTTTCCAGTCGTCTTTATTCCATGCCAAATGCTGTTTAGCAAATGCCAGTCTGGCCTTCCTGTTCTTTACACTTATCATTGGCTTCTTACTGGGACGATGTCCAAATAATCCATGGAATCTTAAGCGTCTTTTGACAGTGTCTTTACTGATTACAAGTCCATGAGACTTGACTAAATCCTTGTGTATATCTACAGCTATCAATCTTGGGTTTGCCCTAGCTGCACGAATAATCAATTTATCTTCACGAATGGTGGTTTTCTTTAGACGATCCGAACGAGAAGCTTCACAAATCATATTCCTAGCTTGGCACCTCTTAATGATATTGGGTTGAAACATAATTAATTTCGCATTGGTTTTCATGCTTGTTATTTTGCTGTTTTGTTTTCATGTAACTGACTGATGGGTGTTTTATCTTACTCACATAACCCTCTTCTCACCCCACCATAACAAAAATGAGTAGCTTTCTTATTCTTTCTACACTGGTTGCTTTTTGTCGTAAGCATCATTGATCTACCACCTGGGCAGCTGCACCATGTCATTCTTTATGAGTTCACCCGAGGAAAAAATGCTCACCAAACGGCCTCTAACATAAATGAATATTATGGGGAAGGGTCTACTACTGCACGGAGCTGTCAACTTTGGTTTGGAAAGTTTCGTTCTGGAGATCGCTCGCTTGAAAGAGTCTCTGGTCAGGGTCGCCCCTTGGAACTCGAAGAAAGCCAACTTCTCGCCATTGTCAACCAAGATAATATCCAGTCAACCCGTGATCTGACAGAGGCTTTAAGTGTCTCTTACATAACAATAGAAAGACATTTCAAGAGATTGGACTACTCGAAAAAACTGGGTCGTTGGTTGCCCCATACCCTGACCGAGGATCACAAATGGCAATGAATGTCCATTGCTGCCGCTCATCTTTCCAGATATGAGCGGAAGTCTTTTCTTCCCCGTCTAATAACAGGCGATGAAAAGTGGATGTTAACCGTGAACTTTCCGAGAAAGCGCCAATGGGTGGGTCCCGGAGAAACACCAAGACCTGATGTGAAGTCGGATCCACATCAGAAGAAGTTTATGTTGTGTGTTTGGTGAGATATCGAGGGGGTGATATACTGGGAGCTTCTGGATAGTAAGACGACTTTAACTGCTGCTACTTAGACCCAGCAATTGAATAGAGTAGCAGCTGCAATGATAGAAAAGAGACCGAGACTCCAAAAAGTCATCCTTCTTCATGACAACGCTCGCCCTCATACTGCAAAGCTCACTCGCTCCAAAATAAAAGAACTGAATTGGGAACTTCTTGCTCATCCAGCGTACTCTCCAGACCTTACTCCTTCTGACTTTTATCTCTTCCGGTCGATGAAGAATGAACTGGCAGGAAAGCACTTCGATAATGACGAAGATGTGAAGAAGTGGCTTGTCAACTTCTTTGCCTCAAAGCCTCGTGTTTTCTATGAGAGAGGGATCAGGCAGTTGCTCATTAAGTGGACACAAGTAACCAATAGTAATGGTGAATATTTGGAATAAATTCGTTGTAAACTAACGAAGTTCTAATTATTTGAAAAATGCGAAATTAATTATGTGTCAACCCAATAGTTGATACAGTACTAGGAGACAAGTTGAATTGGTTGACGATATCCTTTGTGCGTTTGCCAACTTTCTTTGCTTCAACAATTAGTTTTTGCACTTCGAGATTAATCTCTTTTCCTTTGCCCATCTAATAAACTAATTAAAAAAGCATAGTACTAGAAAACAAGAGATTACACAATAAATAAATTAAAAAACTGAGAATTACTAGATAAAAAGAAAAATTCGCAAACTTTTGCAAGCTACGATAGTTTATCTTTCAAAATTTTAAGAGTTAGAAAAACCGAAAGCCCCTAAAAAGCCTACCGTAAATCAGACTGGAATTCCCAATTAGTCCCAAAAAATTAGCCCTACCGGCTACCCAGCCAGAATTTTGACTTACACAAGTAGCCCACATCGTATATTTGTATTTTGAGGACCTCACTGTATTTTTGGTTTTGAATTGTTTGTGAATAATTAGCTAAGATTCTGATTGGTTTAGTTAGCCACAAAAACCGTATTACCCTAAAATCTCGTAGATAAGAGCGGTTTAGTTTTTGCACATTTTTTTTTGAATATTTTAATTTATTATAAAATCAAACAACAATAACAATTTATTTAACTAATATTTTCAACTTCTACAATGTCACTAGCGTTTACATCCATACAGGAAAAGTCGCTTTTGAGATTTTCAACATCACGCAATGCTTTTTCGAAGCTATGTACGATAGTGTCAGAAGAGATGGAAAAAAAACTTTCACTGACCAAAAATGCTGCTTCTTGATAGCTCATTCTTTTTCTGATTCCGCTTTTTGTATACTTTGCATTGGCTTCATTTGCCATCCACTTTTCCCAGTCATCCTTCAATTTGTCCTTAAATGGTTTGTTGATACCTACGTCTAACGACTGCAGAATTTTGGTCATACCATCTGGTATTACAACGATTTTACTGTATTGTTGGCAGAATTGCTTTACTTCGTCAGTTATATGATAACGAGCAGAGTCGAAAATTAATAAGGATCGATCAGGGTCTAAATTGCAATGTTGTCTTTGATTCCATACTTCAGTGATCCATTCTTTCATCAGCTCTTGATTCATCCAACCTTTTTCATTCGTTTTGATAATGACATTTGCGGGGAATTTGCCTTTTGGCATCAATTTCTTCTTAAAAATGAGCATCGGCTTGAGTTTTTCACCGGCAGCAGTTACACCAAGTACAACTGTAAAATTTGATTTCTCATGACCAGTAGAATCAATTTTTATATTGTCTCTCCCCTTGACATCCACAGTCCGTTCATACACGATATCAAAGGGAACCGGAACTTCATCGATGTTCCCTAAGTTGTGAAGAGAAATGTTTAAGGCTTCAGCTGCGACAAACTTTCGGAAAGAAGAACATTTTTGCTGATGATCATATGGCAGTGGTTGTCCTACACTTGTTCTTCTTCGCATTGACAATTTTTTTCGTACCATGAATCGACTGCACCACTGCAGGGATGCCTTAAACTCATGATAACCGTGCTCTTCTGCTAACTTTTTTGCCCTGGTTCTTATTTCATTTATTTTGACTGCTCTATTATGGTCTCTCTTTTGAACAATCCAATTGTACATTTCCTCCTCGATTTCTTCCACGCTTGGCCTTTTGTAACGCCGGCCTCTTTTTGTTGCTGGCATCTCCTCGAGGATATCCCTATCCGCAACCCATTTTCTAATCATTCCTTCAGTCACATTAAAATGAATAGCTGCCGCTAATGTTTCATGCGCGTCCTGGTGCTTCACCGCATTAAGCTTGAAAGCCGCCGTATAAGACTTGCGACGTTGCATTATTGCTACAATAAAGAATATAAAGCGTAGGGTTAAAAAACAATAAAAATAAAGAAAAAAAGTAATATCCATAACAAAATATCAGAACAATTTTTTTTAGTGAAAACCGCTCTTATCTACGGGATTTTAGGGTATTTAATTTTGTGTTTTAGTTATCAGTATATTCGAATGACTGCGAATCAGCCCTCCCCACCATCCTCATCTGCCCCTCGACTGATCTCGAGAGTATTCAGGGGCCGCTTACCTTGGCTCAGTTTGCCCATGAAATTGAAGCAATTACTGGTTCTCCTGTTGCAACTGTGAGTTCATTTTAACTTCAAATCAGCTTATGTCTCAATCTCAAATTTTAGTTATCTACCGGCCCTCGTAGCCTTTTCGTTTACCGTCAAAACCGTCAGTTAGTCGATCTAAATCTGATTATGGATGTCGCTGTGGCTCGGCGCGAGGATCATTCCCTTGCTGAATCTAAAGTAAGAAGCGCTGCAAATGCGGCGATTGGACGTCATAGAATTAGTCCGAAGAGGGCGGAGCGCGTAAATAGCACTATTTATTTCACCGTAAGCTTTTACATTTTTAATAGTTTTATTTTATAGGCACTATGTGACGACGATAAAGAGTACTCGGTGTCGATAAGTTTTGAAATATATCTAGAATTCTTATTGTCAACAAATTTAGTGGCGTCCGTGAAGAGAGGGATAACCCCGAGTCAATGATGGTCTAAAGGATTAGCTGGAGAAGCGGTTGGTGCCTATTGCAGTGTTTTGCTATTTGTGTACTTTTTGTGAAATAAATATATGTTGTTGAATTCACTGGTTTACTCCGACCGATCACCAACTGTACTTAACATCCACCGCCTTCACATGGGGGCCGAACGACCGAAATATGTTGACGAATTTGTCAAGCTTGCTGAATTGTTTTATCTATTGAGGATAAAGCTATTTATATGGATTTCATGTTTAAATAATATCTCAAATGAAATTTAATTCGTTTGCTATATCTGGGTTGGATTGAATGAATTATTTGGATAAGAGACATCTTTTTTCCGTTTTCCCTGACTCAGTTTTTGGATCGGAGAGGTGGTTCAGAGGTGGGCCAAAAAAATCTTATGTAAAAAAGGGGGTATAATTGTTAAAAATAGGGGTAAAATTGATAAATTTATGCCAAAAATTGGCAAAAAGTAGGTGTTTTTGCGATGTGGGCATGTGGGCCAAAAGGTGGCTCAGAAAGGACATGTCTATACTACTGATGTTATTGTTTAGAAATTCGTTTAGAAATAAGACCTACATGGCGGTGAAAATAGACCAACCAACAACTTTTGCTATTTTCGTCTATACCGCCTACGTAGCCCGCGCTGAGCATGTATCGTATTTCTTCTATTTTTCAACCCCCCTGATGGACCGGCTTCTATTAGTGGGGAGAGAAGCGAATTATACCGATGAATTTTGAGCCAATTCCTTATGATTCCTCCAAGAATTTTCCAATCGAAGCCTTGCAATTCCTTGTTTTAATCGCTCTATTTCAGCATCTTTTTAAGCAATATCGACCGCTTTGTATCATCAGCCTTTCTTTCAAAAAGTAGGAGCAACCTTAACCGAATAAGCAATAATTATTCACAAAATCTAGTTTGACTTTTCTAAAAAAAATTTTTATTGCACGAGTTCAATGGAACCTCTTTTATAAAATTATAATTTACAAATACGAAAATTGTTAAATCGAGACGAAATTCTTAAAAGAATATTCCAAACGAATTGACGATAAGGTTTGATCAATAAAATAGTTGAAAGAGAGTTTGCCAGCTGATAGATTAATAATGAAATTGAGACTAAGGAAATCATAAATTCAGCGATATCATAGTCAAAATAAATTGAAATCATAAGCAATCCTCCAGGGATATCGTAAAACAAAATGGGGAGAGTTCCTTGAATTATCAGCAAGATGGTGAAATTGACATATTTTTTCACTCCAGCTTGCTTCCGAACTTGACATTCTGACAAAAAGGAGAGAAGATAAATGGAGAAAGGCTGACCGATTGCGATGATAATGATAACAATCGCTAATAAATGTTTGCTCATAATTCAGCCAAGAACTTACCGTAAAGAGCAGGAACTAACGAAGTGGAATCCTCTGAAAACTTCACTAGCTGAAAGTAACTGTCTCCATAGCCAGGAGTTGGATCATTTTCCACAAAAATCACCATTCCAGTATTTAGCGCATAGAAGCTTAATACTAGTCCAATAAGGAAAAGGGAGCCATTTACTGTTATCTCAATTAGCCAATAGCTGAAATCAACCAACTCTGTTGATAAACGCGCGTCTTCTAGTTTGATTCATTTGAACTCCTCCCATCAATTTTCATAATCTTTGATGTTCTACAAAGTTCTAGTTCTCGATCTCCTCTACAAGATTACAAAACATCACAAATCATAAAAATCGTGAGAACTTGAAGAAAATTAAGCAAAAAGACCTAACTATCGGATAATTTTTACGGTAGCCAAGTACAAACACGTGTGCATTCTTCCACTTTTCTGCACTCTTTCTGTAGTTTAAACAAATAATTCAGATTTTATTATTGGTCCGAGGTGTCAAGAACCAATAAGGCCGCGTATCTCGGCTTGAATTGAAAAGATGAAGACTCAGTTCAAAACAGCCACTTACCTTCTATTTTTAAGTTGAAAAATCCAATTGAAATTACAAACTCTTAGAAAACGTAAAAGTGCCAATTCGAGTGTCGAAACGCCCATTATCACTATAGAAGCACTACACATTAATGCCTTAAATCTAGAGTTTAATATTCCTTTAAAAGATTATACAAACCATAAGCAAATAAACATAAAAGCCTTGGTTTTCAGCCAGTCCATTGTAAAAGAGTGCTCTTTTCGCGCTGTTAACCTTGGAAAGAATAAAAAATCCTCCAGAAGTGGAGAGAAGAATATCAGCCATGGCGACTTTCATAAAAATCGGTTTGAAATATCCCATTTTTGGAGGAGACTTCTTCCAAGCCAAGTAGAAAATTTAAAATGCCAGAAGAATGTCAACAATCGCGAGAAAAATACAGACTTTGTCGTGGAGGGAGACCATTTGAGAAAGTGAACACGCTCCGATTTAGTTCAACCTGCCTGTTCATTAAAAATTGCCGTCAGAGTTATCATTTTAAAGAGCACTTCATTTATTCTGAGAAATGGGTTGCAGACAAGGAAGGACTCCTACGCTTTCTCTCAGAGCCACTTGAAAAAGTGAATTTACCGTAACTCTTTTAATTTTTATGCTAATTTAAGCCAGAAATATGCTGCTAGAAAAAAGTTAGAAACCACCGAAAAATAGCCAGAAAGAAATTGAAAATGAGAATTGGGTCCCACCACGATAAACTGTATATTGAGCCGATTCGCCAGCTAACTTTCTTTTATTAACCAAAGTGATCATTGATTGTCTCAGAACTCTTTGAACGAAAAAAAAGTCGAATTCGTAATGAGTTTGCGTTCCAAACGGTAGCTGTGGAACCAAAATCTAAAATATTTATGTAAACTAATCTAGCGAGCATTAATTATTCAAAAAAGTATATGGGAGAATTGATTTCTTTTATTTTTATTGGCTTGCTCGATGCGCAATTGATCTTAGTTCTTTTGTTGAAGGATGGATGTTTCTTTTCCTCCAAATTGTGGAGATCTTCGTCCAAACGAATTGACGATAAGGTTTGATCAATAAAATAGTCGCAAGCGAGTTCGCCATCTGGTAGATTAACAATGAAATCGTTACAGAAGAGGCTACAAGTTCACTGGTGTCATAGTCAAAATAAATTGAAATCATAAGCAATCCTCCAGGGATATCGTAAAACAAAATGGGGAGAGTTCCTTGAATTATCAGCAAGATGGTGAAATTAGTATATCGCCTATCTCCCGCTGCTTTTCTCACTAGACATTCTGACAAAAAAGATAGAAAATAGATGAAGAGTGGATGAGCAAAAGCGAAAACAAAGCATAAGCTTACTAAAAATTGTTGTTATAGTCTGTTCATAAAAAAGACGACATCCTTCGTATCCAAGGGGTTTTCGAGGCGAGACCCATTTTTATCCTAAAATTTACTAAAGGCCTTTTTTAAGACTAAATAGGTCTCGCCTCGAAAGCGCCTTTCTTGGATACGAAGGATGTTGTCTTTTTTATGAACAGACTATAATCCTATTTTAAAATAGTTGGATCCTACCAAAGATGCTAACATAAAGGTGATTGAGATTTCCAAATTGCACATAGCTCTCTCCATAGCCAGGTGTTGGATATTTTCCACATAAAAAAAATTCCGAAATATCGCCCAAATATGACGAATATTACAACTTCAATATAAAGAAGACAATTGAACACGTTCGACGCCAAAGCCATTTCGAAAGAAAATCACGTTACTCGTTTTTTTGTGTTTTGCTCTCGTTTCTCTTTTGTTGCATTGTTTCCGGCATTTCTTGTTTTTTTTTAAAATTTTAATCTAAATAAGCTATATTAGATAATGGATGATAAAATTGATGAATTGAACAATAGTTTTGACAATTTCGCACTGGAGTCAGACAACGACGAGAACTTTAATGAGGAAATCGATTTGGATGAATATGTGAACAGTGACGAAGATGAAAATGATCTTGAACATCTTACCCAGAATTTTTACTGGAGTTACAA
Source organism: Oscheius sp. JU1382 (assembly GCA_932521405.1). NCBI lineage: Eukaryota > Metazoa > Nematoda > Chromadorea > Rhabditida > Rhabditidae > Oscheius > Oscheius sp. JU1382. The sequence continues at coordinate 956,398 of OW051476.1, forward strand.
CATTGTGCAGCCGATAAGACCAATGTTTAGTGGCAATTCTGGTTTGAACTTTGATGAGCTTGATTTTTGTTCGAAGCCCATCGATTATTTCAATCTTTTCTTGACAGATGAAATGGTGCAGCTAATTGTCGATCAGAGCAACTTGTATGGTCATAAAAATACCCAGATATGAAAGATATTACTCCTGAAGAAATCCTCACTATTGTTGGAATATTCATCAACATGGGTTTTGCTCCTTTGCCAAAATTAGAAGACTATTGGTCGACTGACCCAGTTTTCGTTCGTTTTTCTAATCTTGGTGATATTATGCCTAGAAGGAGGTTTATGCAGATCATGAGATCTCTCCACTTCGAGGACAACAACAACAATTCTGGCTCAAAGCTGTATAAGACTGAAAGATTCCTGCAGATGTTTGTTGACCGTTGTCAGCACTTGAAGATTCCTGGCGAAAGCATTTGTATTGACGAGAGCCTAATTCCATTTCGAGGTCGCTTATCATTTAGGCAATATATTCCAAACAAGCGTCATCGCTACGGTATCAAGCTTTTCAAGTTGTGTTCTGCCGGCGGCTACACGCACAATATTGAGATTTATGCTGGAAAGAATGAATTGAGAACTGGAAGTGTTGCTGAAGAGGTTGTCATGTCATTGTCTGATGGTCTCCTGGATTTATGTCGAACTTTGTACATCGACAACTGGTATACCAGTGCCAATTTAGCAGAACACTTGTTAGCCAGGTCAACAAATATGGTTGGAACCTTGAGAAGAAACAGAAAGGCAATTCAGTGGATGTTGTGGGACGAAAACTCAAAAAAGGAGAATGTGTATCTCAACAAAAAAACGGTATAATGGTCATGAAATGGCGGGACAAGCGTGACGTCATCATGATTTCAACTAAGCACGACAGCTCAAGAAATGCAGCAGGCAAACCGGAAGTTGTATTGGACTACAACAACGGAAAAACATTTATTGATTTGTCCGACCAAATGAGAAGCTATTGCCCTTTCCAAAGAAAGACCTATCGTTGGTACATGCGTGTATTTTTTCATCTTGTTTGCCAGTGTGCTATCACGAATGTTTCCCAAAGTACCATAAAAAGTGTTTGCAAAACTTAATCAAGTTGTATGTTGTTTGTAAAAGTCAAAAAATTAAAAAAAAGTTCGTGCATAACCGGTTATGCACGCGGCGTCGAATGTATTAAGGATTTTTCCACCTTCTTCTTTGTGAGAAATTTGAAAATTCAAAAAGGTTGGTCCCTCTCCCTTTTATAAAATGCGCAGTGGCTTTTTGCTCGTTGAACTTCCACGTTTTGTTTTAGAAATCACAAGTTTTCAATTTTCTCCAACTCCCAGAAAAAAAAAGATTCAAATAGCCAGAAAGTATATATTAGAGTAATGATAACACTTTTACAATAATTTCTGATTATTTACGCAGTTTTTGAAAGGAAAATTCTCTCAAAATCGATAAAATATCTCACAGAAATTGAAAAAAAAAAGCCACTCTCAATTCAAAATTTTAAGCTAAGTTGGCTTTAAAAAAGCCCATATTTCTCATTTTCTTCGGCTGAAGAAGAAGGAAAATGAAGCGAAAAAAGATTTGTTTGAGGCGAGCTGGGCGATAGCGAAGAATGACAGTGCTATGAGTCAGCCTCAGGTTTCAGACGCTCCGCAGAAAACAACTGTTTAAATCCCCCTTTCCTTTTAAAACCGCGAGTTAAAACCAAATTTAATTCTATTATAAAATCTCTTCTTTTTCGTCTTGAAAAATTAAAAGTTCATCTCCTCTCCTGGCGTCGGTATTTCGCCGTCAACTTCATCCATCTCTTCTTGATTCTCTCTTTCTTGCGGCGTTACTGGCTGAGTATTTTCCATCTCTGGCAGATCTTCTCTCCTACTATCCTCATTTGGATTGCAATTAACCAGCGGACCATTTGAGCTCTCAGATTGCTCGCTGGACTTGGGGTGGGCCTTCTCTGCGCTAGGTTTAGACGGTTGCGCTACTGCAACTTCTGCTATTAATTGGAAGTCTCCTTCGTTCGCCCTGCAACTCTTTTTTTCAACAAAAAAGCTCAAAAAAGGTGTTAAAGCATCACCTTTAAACTAATTCTGATAGCGAGAATCGATTTTTCGAGTCAATTTACCCCCAAAAATGTCTAATTTTAGGCATTAAAGAGCCTTAAATAGTTGTAATTTCCTTTTTTTCTACAAAATATTGCTTAATCTGTGATTTTTTTAAAAACTTTCTAGGCTAAATTTAGCAGCGGGAATTGATTTTTTCAGGTTAATTTAGTCTGGAAACTGCACAAAATCGACGAAATGACTGTTTCAGAGGCTTTAAGACGGCACCGTTTTGATGTATTTAGATCATTTTTTAGGCTACAAATACCTTAAAAAAATCGATTACCACTTCTTATTTTAGTTTAAAATAACCAAAACTTGAAAGAAAATGAAATAAAATTGACCGATTTTCGGTTTCTTCAAGTAGTTCTGCAACTGCCGAAACTCCTTCAAAACTTGAGAGAGTGATTTTCGTTGGCATCTTCTTATTCACTTCCGTCGCTTCAGGCCGTCCAACAATCGCCCAGAACGCCATCTCCAATAGGTAATGAATCCCGCCGAGAACGCTAAAAATCCAGACGAGGACCGTCGAAAAGGCCAAGAAGAAGCAGCCATGCTGGAAGTCGAGATACCACCGCGGATCGAGCAGATACTCGGAGACGAGCCAATACGGCGGCGGGCGATTGCAGCGAAATCCGCCGCAGCAGCACATCCCTCGGCCGGGGGTCGGGTGAAATGCGCCATAAGGTGTCTGAAATTAATTTTTTTTAGGTCAATTTTAGGCCCCAAGGAACCAAATCAAAGCAGATTATATGCAGAGCACAATAGCAAACTTTCTGGTTGTATTTGTGCTTTTTTCTGCAAATTTGGCTATCGAATGAGCGATTGAGCGAGAAATTTAGTTGAAAATTTGTTGAAATATGGCCAAAAACAAAAAAAATTAGCTTCAGTAATACTTCTTTTTAGATTTTTTCACTTCAAAAAAATGGTGATTTGATTTCGATCTTGCTGTACATTTTCTCCAAGAATTCAGCTATTAAATTTAAAAAAAATCAAAAACATGAGATATTAATCAAGCGATTTGGTTGAAAAAGTTGTGGGAAAAAACTGACGGTTAGAGCGTAATCGCATTTTTCTTCGGTATCCCTGATTGATTCTTCGCAGAGCTGTCTGAGCTCGCTTGGAAACGTCGGCGTGTAGCAGCCCATGAAGATGATTCCCTTGGCGACAGACGTAAAACAGGCGTACTGCAATAGGATCAGGAAAAAAATCAAATCAAACTGACGAGGGTGTCATTCTTCCAAGCGGGACACTCAGCAGATATTAATTTGTTCGTAAGATTTGAGAAGGTTGTGTGGTTTGGCTGACGATATTCCTCTGGAAGGAAGTTGCACTGATAAGCGGTGGCTAAGGTTGGGAGGAGGAGAAGGAGCAGCCACCAGTTGGGCATTCAATCAGTGGACTGGTGGGATAAAACTGATCTAATTTAGCCGGAAAAAGTGTCTATTTCACATGAAAATGACCTCCTAGGCTAATTTTAACATCGGGAATCGATTTTTCAGCTCATTTTAGCCTAGAATCGGCTAAAATCAAGAAAAACAACCTAGAAATAATCAATTTTCTCGCTGAGGTTACCATCTTTGCTCTAATTTTGAGGCTAGATCTTGAATTTTCAACTTCCTAGACGAATTTTAACAGCGGGAATCATTTTTCGTGTTATTTCAACCTAAAAATGACAAAAATCAAAAGGAAAAAGATTCTAGAGAGAAGATCTACTCAATTCATTCATTTATTTACTCCTCGCAATCCTGACTGCATTCTCGACGATCTTGTCATACTTCTCAATCTCTGCGTGATAGGCAAAGTCACTGTAGAGAGCAAGGCTTCTTCCATGCGGCGAGATGACAATGCGCTTGCGCTTCTCAGCGCCCAAGACGGCTACCATCTCTCCCTGCGGATTCTTCTCAAAAGTGACGCCAAGGTTCTCGAATTCGATCAACTCCATGACGGATTTTCTAACCATTGGGGACAGCTGGAAAACAAAAGTTCTCAACGAGGAGGAAAAAATCTACTTGGAAGCTGCGGCTGCAGTAAGTCGTATTTCCAGCGAGAAACTGCTTCACCTCATTCTGAAAAAGGATTCTTCTATTCTCATCTAGACTAAAAATATTCCAAAAAATCGAATTCCGCCGCTAAAATTAGCTTAGGACGTTTAAAAATTTCCCTCTGGAGGCCTCAAAACTTAAATCCACCATAATCCCTCTCAAATAAATCGTTTTTCTCCCATTTATTGTTGAAAAAATCAATTTCCAGTCTTATTTTTGGTCCAAAAGTTAGTAAAAAAAGCTTACGTCAATCAGAAATGGAGGAAGATTATAGTATTTCCCATGAAGATTCTTGAGCTTAGTCCGACGCATATCGTGGATCAAGATATCCTTGCTCCGAATGCCCAAATAAGCGCATTTCATTCTCTTAACATAGGGGTGATCGAGAATCGCCGGATAGAAGGGATAGCCGAACAAGCCGCCGGTCGTCTTGTCGACTTTGTTGACGAAAGCCGCAACAAAGTCAGCCTGCATCGTCTGGAGGAAGGTGTCCCAGGTGATCGAGCAGACATACTCATGGTCCGGATCGTAGTCGGGTCTCATCGTTACTTTATTCTTCACTAGGAAGATCACCGACAAATGGCCGATGCTGCTGCGGAGTGGCTGCAAATTAAAATGAGTATTTTAATAGCAAGTTTTCAGCTCTTTTCAGCCCGCAGATCGACTAGACTCGAGATCCTAAAAAAATCGTTCATTTTCTATTTAGATCTAGGCTTCAAATTAAAGAAAAAATCGATTCCCTAGAGGTCAAAAATTACTTAAGAATGACCCAAAATAAAAAAAAATCTCTCACCTCGAGGTAGCAAGTAGCCAGGCCGAGACAGGGATCGAAGTTGTCCTTCTTACCTCTGATGACGACGGTGAACGAGGGATAGAAGATTTGTCCACGATTCATTGGAGGCGTAATTGCCGGCGAGAAGATAACCCTCGGCCCGTAGACGCTCTTCGAATTGATCTTCTCCGCACAAACGACAAATTCATCAGCCGGCCAGGTGCAGCTGCAGAAGGTGAAGATTCTCCAATGGAGAAAGCGACAAGTAAGTGAGACTTCCAAATAATCCTTCGGGTTCAAAAACTGGCAGATTCGAATCAGAATATCCTTATGGATTTGAGGCAAACTAACGCCGTTCTTATCCACCAAAAACTCCTGGGTGGATCTGTTCTGAAAAAAATGATTTTAGTCCAATTTTCACTAATTTTTTTTCGAAAAGTGGTCAATTACAATCTTATAGAGGAGATCAAGGGCTATAATCTCCAATTTAAATCATTTAAAAATCTCATTTCTTTCAAAAGTTGCAAGTCCTACAGTAATCAAATAGAGTAGGTCTGGGTTCAATTTCCCCGATTGACTAATAACGTTTTTTTAATTTTTAACTTAAAAAATGCAGAAAAAAATAAAATCTCACCTTGAATTCCTCAGGCAAATCATGCGGATCATAGGCGTAGATGGTTCCTTGGAGATTCGGCGGCTCTAAGAAGCTGAATTCCTCATCCTCGAATGAGATATTCTCGAAGTCGGCAAATTCTTCCGGCATAATCTCATCAAAAGAATCGTGAACAGACGAAATAATCTCAGACGATACCGTGGAGACATCGGGAGAGACTGCAGTCAGAATCTCAGTTAGTGGCTCATCGTCGGCGTTTTTGACGGAAAAAGCGACAGAAGAAAGCGACGGCATCATCAGTCACCAAAATATTGTAGAATAAAAGCTTTTGGAAATAATCTCCCGCCACTATAATTCTCACAAATCAAAGCAGATCCGAAAAAAGTTGACCAAATTTAATCCAATGTTAATAAATTTTCTCGGTTTCGACTGTTTTAAGAGTAAACTGATACAAAAAATCGAATACAGCTGTCAAAATTAGCCTAGAAAGTCAATAAAATCACGAGTTTTTCACTGATTTTCCCCCCTGAATCTTTATTTAATCAAAAAAGGGCAGACTCCATCATAGCAAGGATATAACGTCATCCGGCTGACGCAAAAGTGAGGACAAAGTTTAGGCTAGAGACCACAAGTCGCATCGATGAGACAGCTCTCTGTCCAGCAGAACAATCTCTATAGGCTTGTGTTGCAAAACTCTTGGATGACGGAACAGTTAGCAGAGGAGACGGCAGCCTATATCAGAAAATATTAGAAGATGGGGAGCAAGAGGAAGAGACGGATCATTGAGAAAGGAAACAGGCTGGAGGCCGTTTTAAAGAGACTTTGTTTAATTGGAGTCGCGGTGTGAGAATTAATCAATTTTGACTATTCTGGGGATAAAATGGGCTGAAAATTGATTCCCACTGTTAAAATTAGTCTACGAGGTTAAAAAAAGTTTAAGATCTAGCCTCAAAATTAGAGCAAAAATGGTAACCTCAGCGAGAAAATTGATTATTTCTGGGTCGTTTTCTTGATTTTTAGTTGGTTCTAGGTTAAAATGAGCAGAAAAATCTATTCCCGCTGTAAAAATTAGCCTAGAAGGCCAGGAAATGTGGGAAAAACGCGAGAAACTTTAATCAATTTATAGTCATCTTAAAAATAGCTTTAAAGTAGCCCAATTTTAGGCGAATTTTGATATTTTTTAGGGTAAAATAAGACGAAAAATTGAATGCTAAAGTCAAAAATTAGTCTAGGATGTCAAAAAATTAAGAAAAAAGAGCCAGATTAGATCAATAGCTCAAACGTTCTGAAGCTACCAAAATAAGTCTTAAATTTAAGCTTTTTTTTAAAGATTCTGACTGCTTTCTGGGGTAAAATGAGCTGAAAAATCGATTTTCGGTATCAGAATTATAGTAAAATCCAAGTTTAACCTAGGAATTGAGAGCTGATGGCTCAAAAATGAGAAAAAAAATGTTTCGGATTCAACTTATTTTTAAGAAGATGAGCCCAGGAAGATTTATAAAACAAAGCAAAACCCAAATTGAAAAAGCCAGACAGGGGATTTCCTGTCGCCCTTCGACCCCTTCGCCGGTTACTGTAACCGCATTTGTCTGTGGAACAAGATGATGGATTGTCACGCAGAGAGAGAGTCACATGGCCCTGTTTCCACAGCTCATAAAGGGGGGATAATTCTACCAGTTTTCGAGATGACTGTGACCGGCTTCACCTTGCTTCTCCTCTGGTTGGAAGTCGCCTCAGCTAATGAGAATTTTCGAATATTCCGCCGGCACTCCTCGCTTCTGTTGGATCTCAATGGACTCCACACAGTAGCTGTGAGCATCTCTAAGAAAATAGCCTCCCAACCTCAAATTGATAGCGGCAATCGATTTTTCAGACTAGTTTACCCCCAAAAACTGACAAAAATCTTTATTTTGTCAAATTTTTGATAAAGCTCGGGGCTACTGTAGCTGATGGGAGTGGCCTAAGTGCTAAGTTTTTTTTGACTTCCTAGCCTAATTTCAACAGTGGGAATCGAATTTTCTGGTTATTTTACCCCTAGGACAGCTAAAGATCCTCAAAAATGGCTTTTTTAACATCAAAGTGGTGACAAAAGTGTTAATTTTTGTGTAATTTTAGCTATCCAACTTATGATTTTTTTTGGCATCGTAGGCTTAATTTAACAGAGGAAATCGTTTTCTTGGTGGTGACATTACCATTCACGTTTCTAGGTCTTTTGAGCAATAATATCGGCTATTGGCTACATTAAGCCCTCAATTTGAGTCGCTTTTGGGCATTTTTAATCGTTCCTTGACTAAAATACCTGTCAGTCTGAAAAATCAATTCTTGGCATCAAAATTAACCAAAAATCAGACTTTTATTTTCAAATTTCGGCATTTTAAGGAGCCAATCAAGAAGACAAAAGGAATCAAGACGACCAAGATCTCAACCAAAAAGTTGGAAGTCCTCAAGCCGGGATTGATGAAAAAGTTTAAACGATTGATCTCCTCTCTAAAAAAGGTAATTTTTTATGTGTCCTCTCCTGAGAAAGTTCGACAGATTCATCTTCGATTAGGGTCGGGATTGATTGAATCTTGAGGGGGGCGAAGCGGAGAAAGCAACAGAAAAACGGCTGGATTGAAGCAGCTTTTGATGAATTCATCTCACTTTTTGATGAGAAAAAAATTGAATTCGGTTGGGCGGAAAGGAGAGAAAGAAGACTGCCGAAGCTCAGCGGGATGCCTTCTTAATTGATCATTCGACGGGGCGAAAGTCTTGCCAGGCGATTGGAAGCGAAGAAAGAAAGAATGAGGAAATCGAAAGCGCATTTTTCAAAAAAGCTAACAATTGTTCGAATTTTTTAAGTTCTGCAATCTTACTCTTCAAGATTTTGCCTATCGAATGATCTGCAAAAACATAGAATTTGGTTGAGATTGGCCCAATTTAAAGTGAGAGAAATGAGATTTTTTAGTCAACTTTCCCTCGAATAATACCGACTTTGATGTCTTTTTGTATGGAGAAAAAAAAATTACCAGTTGGAGTCCAAAAGTCCGGAAAGATCTAGCCCCTCCCCCAGGATGAGAGAGAGACAATCCCGAAAGAACCTCCGTTTTCCGCGTCGGTGGTCGATCGCCCTCAAAAAAAAACTCGAAATCGGGTCAGGTTGTGTTCCAGACACACTCTCTGCCGGGAGTTTCTTTCTCTCTCTTTCTGTTGGCCCCCAGTATAAACAGCCATCGATCCCTCACCCTTCAAGTTTATGACATCCGAGAAGTCTGGGCAGTGCCTCATGCGCTTTCTTCTCCTCAGCCTCGCTCTCTTTTTTGTCCTCGTCGCAGCTGGCGAGAGAAAGAGTCAAAAGGACCGCGGCAGGGTCAGTTTCCGCTCAATTTATGTCTCAATTTGGGGCCAAAAATCTACCTACTTTTCAATTGGAAGTTGCATCCTCCAGTTCCCAAGAGTTTTAACCAATTTTAAGACTGAAAATAACTTTCTAACCTAATTTTGACAGCGGAAATCGCTTTTTCGAGTCATTTTACCTCCAGGAAGAGTAAAAATAGAGAAAAGGAAGTTTTCTAAACAAATTACTCTAAATTTTGGGTTACTATAGGGCTTGCAACTTTCGAAAGAAATGTGATTTTTAAATCATTTAAATTGGAGATTGTAGCCCTTGATCTCCTATAAGATTGTAATTGACCACTTTGTGAAAAAAAAATTAGAGGAACTGGGCTAAAAATGGTCATAAAAGAACTTCTTTTTTTTCAGAATGAACCCCACTGTGGATTGCCTCAATTTACTGATCATCTCCCCGATCAAGCCAGAGAAAAGGTTGGTTTTCACATAAATCCTCTATCGAATTGTAGCCCTTGATCTCCTCTTCAACTTTGTAGAACATGAAATTCCGCCAAAGTTAGACTATCATCCATAAAATTGGGATTTATTTCTCAAATTTTTAAACTCTTTCGCCTCTCAGGCTGTAAAAATGGCCGAACAGATGCTTTCTTTTTCTGCTGTTTTCCCCCCTCAAAAAATTGCTCGAAAACCTGCCCGCTATCTCAGCCATGAAATCAGCAATTTTTCCCGAATTCCTGTCCCGCAAACAAATGACCCGTATGACATTTGATAGAGATCTCTCAAAAAAGGAAAGGAATTCAGGTTTACAACATCTGGGATAGATATGAGGAAGGAGATGAGTGCGAGGGAGAGCGAGCTGACACCAAAAAGGTGGGAAAGTTTGCTGAAAATCTAAATAAAAAGTGAATATATAGATCTTAGAAGCGTTGGATCCACATGTTCGCCGCCAGGTTTTGTCGAGAAAAGGACCGGCTTTCCTGAATGGAGCCTCGCCTGAAGTCAAAAAGGAGTTTGAAAACCTTTGGAGAAATCGCACCATCTCGCGAGCGGAAAAGCCTGAGAAATTCAAAGCTCTCGCTGAGAAGCTGCTCAACCCAATTCAGATGAAGGAATTCAAGAAGTTTCATCAACTGATGGAGCAAAGGAGAGCTGAATTCCGAAGAAAAGTTAGCTAATCGTATAATTTTTGACCAAAATCGAATTTAGTTGGCGATTCTTTCGCCCGAAGCTCGTGCGGCCCATCAAAAATTGTCTGAATTACGCGAGCAGAAGCTCAAAATCTATGTGGAGATGACGGAAGATGCGAGAAAGGAGCTCTCCAATCTCTATCGAGGATCAAACTTTGATCGAAGTCCTTAATTAATTGCTATAATAAACATAATTGAAGAAAAATTTCTCTCGGGAAAAGTCGAAGGGAACAATCAATTGCAATACAACCAGAGAAAAAGCGATTTTGAGATTGAATAAATTTTGAAAATTAGCTGATTTTTTGAAATGAAAGGTATGCAATCAGCATATCAAAGGAACAGGAACACACTGAAAGACTTGATAAAACAATTTATTTCTAAACTTCTTAATCTGATGTTGATCTAAATCGGTTGGATTAAAATGTATCTTATTCCCAGCTGTAATCCAAATCAGTTTAAAAACATCTTTATCGGCAAGTCGTCGGCTTCGAAAGAAGAGGCGAAAAAGGCAGCCTGGAAAAGCATCTTCTTCGGCAGAGCAGACTTCAATGGCCTCCGATACAAATAAGCAAACAAAAGGGAGGAAAAAAAAAGCGAAGATGGTAAAAGTAGATGACGACTGTGAGCCAGGGCCCTACAACATTGTTATTTATTGTTAGAATTATTATTGTTATAGAAAATAAATAAATCGTCTCTTTCTTGATTCAATTCCTTATTTTGAAATATTTTCATTGGTCTAAAATCGGTTGGATTAATACAGTGTGTGCAGAAATAATGTAACCACCCATTTTTTGGCCTTTTTCTCAATTTTTTTAGGTTTTGAAAAATTGGTGAGTGCATTTTCCCGAGCCAAAAACTTCCGATAGCCAAAATTTCAGCCAATTTCATCTATCGGGTCCAGAGTTTCAAATTTATTTAAGTTATTTTTTTTTAAATTTAAAGTGTTTTGGAATCAAGAAATCAAACTGCATTAGTCAAATAAATTTGATGGCCCTTTTGAAACTTTTTTTGCACACTACAGTAAGTAACAATTGTACTTTGGGACAAAATTTTGATTTACAATCGAAGTTAAGGTCTCTTCGGATGTTTGTGAGCTCTGTTGCAAATTTATTTAGAAATTCAATTTTTTTTTCAATTTGTTTATTGCTTCTTTTTGGAGTCTGCCAGATGATTTTGATCTATTTCATCTCTCAATTGGCAGATTGTCAAGTTTCTCGGGATTTAATACATTTTCAAAATCTGTTTAGTCGCAGTCGAATACCGAAAGCGATCCGCCATAGCACAGTATCAAGCGTTGTGCTTCATAATCCGAGTTACCCGGGCTGGACTCTCACTTTTTTGGTTTTTTTTTATTTTGGGACTTTAATTCTAGGGAAGAGGGGTGAAAATCTCCGGGGAAAGGGACTTAAATCCCAAGGGAAAGAGGCGAAAACCCCAGGGAAAAGAAAGATGGAACTAATTTCAAAATAGGCGAGGTTAGATTTGGCTAGCAACAGGGCCCAAAGAGCTCTTTCATACGGTCAACGTCAAGTTCAGACTAATTTAGAAAATGCTAAAATAATAGGACTGCGTATCAAAATATCGTCTGTTCCTGGTAAAACCCTCCCAGGCTTCCTCCTACAAAGCTTTTTTTAACACAGATCAAGTAGGCGGCCAAGTGTCGGAACAGGTGGAATTGAACATTATAATTAGAATTTTGCGTTGGTGTTACTTTCGCTCTTCTTAAATGATCTCCCTTCGCGATAAGATCTGCATATGTTTGTCGATTCTAGATATCCTACTAGCGTGTTTAATCATCTATCTGGCTTGGAAGAAATCCCCTCCGAAAATGGTCTTTTTCAAGCCGATTTTTATAAAAGTCGCTGTGGCTGATATTCTTCTCTCCACTTCTGGAGGCTTTTTCACACTTCCCATGATTAATAACTCAAAAAGAGCTCTTTTTTTCAAGGGTCTGGCTGAAAATAACAAAATTCTTGTCGCAATTAGCTGTGTTTGTTTAATTTTTTAACAAAACATTTTTAAATTTTAAGGCCACAGCTGGCGCTGCTATAGTGATTCTGGGCTTTTCGACGATCCAATTGGCTCTTTTACGTTTTCTGAAAGTTTATAATTTCGATTGGATTTTCCAGTTAAAAAATCAAAGGCAAGTTGCAATCCAGACAGCCTTGAAAACGAATATTTAAGCTATTGGATTTTTGAGATTTCTTTCAATTGTCTTCTTTATATTGGAGCTGCAATATTCTTCATATTTGGGCAATATTTCGGAATCGTTTTTTATGTAGAAAATGATCCAATACCTGGCTACGGAGAGAGTTATGTGCAATTTGGAAATCTCAATCACCTTTATTTTAGCATCGCTGGTAGGATCCAACTATTTTAAAATAGGATTATAGTCTGTTCATAAAAAAAGACGACATCCTTCGTATCCAAGAAAGGCGCTTTCGAGGCGAGACCTACTTTACCCTTAAAAAAAGGCCTTTAGTAAATTTTAGAATGAAAATGGGTCTCGCCTCGAAAACCCCTTGGATACGAAGGGTGTTGTCTTTTTTTATGAACAGACTATAACAACAAATTTTAGCAAGCTTATGCTTTGTTATCGCAATTGGCCAGCCTCTCTTCATTTATTTTCTATCTTTTTTGTCAGAATGTCGAGTGAGAAAAGCAGCGGGAGATAAACGATATACTAATTTCACCATCTTGCTGATAATTCAAGGAACTCTCCCCATTTTGTTTTACGATATCCCCGGCGGATTGCTCGTCTCCTCTATCTATTTTGGCTATGATACCAGTGAACTTGTAACCTCTTCTGTAATGATTTCCTTATTAATCTATCAGCTGACAAACTCGCTTGCGACTATTTTATTGATCAAGCCGTATCGTCAATTCGTTTGGACGAAGATCTCCACAATTTGGAGGAAAAGAAATATCCGTCCTTCAACAATAGAACTAAGATCAATTGCGCATCGAGCAAGCCAATAAAAATAAAAGCAGAAATCAATTTCCCCACACACTTTTTTGAATAATTAATGCTCGCTAGATTAATCTACACAAATATTTTAGACTTTGGTTCCAGAGCAGTCATCTGGGACGAAAACTCATTACGGATTCGACTTTTTTTCGTTCAAAGAGCTCTGAGACAATCAATGATCACTTTGGCTAATAAAAGAAAGTTAGCTGGCAAATCAGCTCAAATACAGTTTATCGTGGCGGGACCCAATTCTCATTTTCAATTTCTTTCTAGCTATTTTTCGGTGGTTTCTAACTTTTTTCTAGCAGCATATTTCTGGCTTCAATTAGCATAAAAATTAAAAAAGTTACGGTAAATTCACTTTTTAAAGTGGCTCTGAGAGAAAGCGTTGGAGTCTTTCCTTGTCTGCAATCCATTTCTCAGAACAAATGAAGGGTTCTTTACAATTGATAACTCTGGCGTCAATTAATCGACACCATTTAATGAACGGGCAGGTGTTTTTGAACTCGGAGCGTTTTCACTTTCTCAAATGGTCTCCCTCCACGATAAAGTCTGTATTTTTCTCGCGATTGTTGACATTCTTCTGGCATTTTTAATTTTCTACTTGGCTTGGAAGAGGTCTCCTTCAAAAATGGGATATTTCAAACCGATTTTTATGAAAGTCGCTTTGGCTGATATTCTTTTCTCCACTTCTGGAGGATTTTTTATTCTTCCCAAGGTTAACATCGCGAAAAGAGCTGTATTTTTCAAGGGTCTGGCTGAAAACCAAGGCTTTTATGTTTATTTGCTTATGGTTTGTATAATCTTTTAAAGGAATATAAAACGCTAGATTTAAGGTAGCAATGGCTAGTGCTTCTATAGGGATAATGGGCGTTTCGACACTCGAATTGGCTCTTTTACGTTTTCTAAAAATTTATAATTTCGATTGGATTTTTCAACTTAAAAATAGAAGGTAAGTGGCTGTTTTGAACTGAGTCTTCATCTTTTCAATTCAAGCCGAGATAGGCGGCCTTATTGGTTGTTGATACCTTGGGTCAATAATAAAAACTGAATTATTTGTTTAAACTACAGAAAGAGTGCAGAAAAGTGGAAGAATGCGCTCACGTTTTAACTTGGCTACCGTAATATTTATCCGATAGTTATGTCTTTTTGCTTAATTTTCTTAAATTTCCCACGATTTTTATGATTTCTGATGTTTTGTAATCTTGTAGAGGAGATCGAGAACTAGAACTTTGTAGAAATCAAAGATGAAAATTGATGGAAGGAGTTCAAAGGAATCAAACTAGAAGACTGCGCGTTTATCAGCAGAGTTGGTTGATTTCAGCTATTGGCTAATTGAGATAGCAATAAATGGCTTCACTGGCCTTGGAGGTCTAATATTAAGCTTCTATATGATAAATACTGGAATCGTGATTTTTGTGGAAAATGATCCAACTCCTGGCTATGGAAACAGTTACTTTCAGCTAGTGAAGTTTTCAGATGATTTCACTTTGTTATTTGCTACTCTTTTGGGTAAGTTCTTGGATGAATTATGAGCAAACATTTATTAGTGATTTTTATCATTATCATCACAATCGGTCAGCCTTTCTTCATTTATCTTCTCTCCTTTTTGTCAGAATGTCAAGTTCGGAAGCAAACTGGAGTGAAAAAATATGTCAATTTCACCATCTTGCTGATAATTCAAGGAACTCTTCCCATTTTGTTTTACGATATCCCTGGAGGATTGCTTGCGATTTCAGTTTATTTGGGCTATAATATCGTTGAATTTGTGATTTCCTTAGCCTCAATTTCATTATTAATCTATCAGCTGGCAAACTCTCTTTCAACTATTTTATTGATCAAACCTTATCGTCAATTCGTTTGGAATATTCTTTTAAGAATTTCGTCTCGATCTAACAATTCTCGTATTTGTAAATTATAATTTTATAAAAGAGGTTCCATTGAACTCGTGCAATAAAGAATTTTAAAAAATCAAACTAGATTTTGTGAATAATTGTTGCTTATTCGGTTAAGACTGTTCCTACTTTTTGAAAGGAAGAGAATTAAAAGACAAAACTGGGAGGCAGCTCTGTTCTAGGAAGACCGCTTCCATAAAGTACAGAAGATTTCCCAGTCGCCCTTGATTGGGTCGTAAACTTCTACTGATTTTAGGCGCTTTTTCCGTCCCATTCACCAGCAATGTAGATTTTTCCAGCAACTACTGAATCAGTTGCATCCTCCCTTTTATAAATAAGATTGCTATAGACTTTTTGTTTAAATTTTAGATGAGTCTTTTCAAAAAAAGGCGACATGGCCTCCTAGCAATACTGTACTCAGAATTGACGCTTTCAAATTTTGAACTCTTATTCTTCTTTTGAATTTACAGAATTTTATTCATGTTTTAGTTTCTTTTTTGTTTTTTTTACTAATTGCCTAAGCATAAAAAATAAGACAAATAAAAGCATGAAAATTTAAATAAACAAAAATAAACTAAAACATGAAGAAAAATCTGATTCGAACTCAAATTTAAATAGTAATTCCGATTCCAATGCCAACTCTCAACAACAAGTCCAACAAGCCCCATCACAAGCAAACGATGGCCAAGAAAACGCTGGATTGGCTGAACTAGCAGCAGCCCTTCAACCAAATCCTCTTCTCCAAGCATTAGGCCTAGGAGTAGGCGGTTGTTTCTCAAAAAAATACTGTTTTCACAACATTGGAAGGAGAAAAACAGATTAAAGATCTCAAATTGGGTGATTTTGTCTTGACAGCTAATGGAGAAGATGTAAATTTTTATGGGAGAATGACTAAAAATAAATAATTTAGGAATATTTTGCAGAAATTTCAATGTGGTTGCATAGGGAAGCGAAAACTTGTAAATTTTGTGGAGGTTAGGACCATTTCTGGGAAGAGTCTACAACTCACCCCACATCATTTGATCTACAGAGAAGAGAAACAAGGTGAGGATGAGGAATTTTTCTTTAAATTGGGTAGAAATAAGCTATTTAAGTCTAAAAACAAATTAAATCTACTTTTAGATTGTAAAAATAAGCCTTCTCCCATCGCTTTTCTCCCAGAAAAAAACGAAATTTATGCAAAAGATCTCAATCTAGAAGACTGTCTCTACATTCATGATGAGGCAATTTCCTCCCAGTTTTAAAACCAAAAATTAAATTATTTAGAATGGCTGGAGATTGGAGCCAATAATCGCTAAGGTCTTCTTTAGACAAGCGGGGCTTTATGCTCCTTTCACAACGAATGGCAGGATCATCGTTAATAATATTTTAGCCTCCTGCTATACGGGAATCAGGGAGCCAGCCATTTTTAAAACCTATTTTTATGCAACTTTTTTCTTCAATCTAAACACGGAAGAGACCCAATTTAGCTTGTTAATTTAACGCGAAAAGTCTTCTACGGATTGTCCAGTTTTATTGGAAATAATGATGTGAGTTTTTGTTTTTATTTTTGACGTTTAGCAAATAATTGAGATCGTTCTGCCGACCTCATTTCAATTCCTCTCTGAAATCCTCAGTTTTGTCTTGCCATCGATCTTTCCTTGAAGCTTTAGATATTATCAATATCGCCCAAATAAATTCACTTTTCTATCATTTATTCACTAAAAAGTAGGAATTTCTTGAAATTCATTTAAGAAAAAGTTTCTCTTGTGCGCAGGTGAGAGGAATAGAGGCAAAAGCGCCACGTATTTCTGGCAACGGAACTCCTTTCTTCCATTCAACTCCATCAAAAATCTCAACAGAATCAATTCTATTTATGTAATTAACCAATCCTCCAAAAACCATCAATTCATCGGCTATTATGACAGCGCCAGAGTTATATCGTTTTTGTTTTAGGCTGGGCATCTCTTTCCATTCCCTCTTCGGATCCAAAACATCAATTCTCCAGACTCTATTAGTTATCTCTTGGAGTGACAAATATCCACCAATTGCAATTAAATGCGAGTTGTTTGCAATTAAAATATGTGAATTCACTCCATAAGGCATGCTAGGCTTGAAAAGTTCCCATTTTCCCTTTTCTGGGTCGTAGACTTCTATTGAATTCGTTACTTTTTTTCCGTTCCATCCACCAGAAACGTAGATTTTTCCATCGACTACAGTAGCTGCAGCATCTGTTCTGGACTCGCTCAATTCACTGGGAAATTTAGATTATCTGGCATCAGTCACTTACGGCATTTCGGTCCATTTATTGGTTTTTGGATTATATTTTTCCACTGATTTAAAATCATCTGTCCCATTCCATCCACCGATCACCCAAATTTCCGAGTTGAAAACAACAGAACTCTGACTAATTTTACTTCTCTTCTCATTCATATCAGCCATCCTTTCCCATTTATTCCCAGCTCCCACTTTATATAGAAGCTCTTTAGTTGTTCCATCATAACCACCAAAAATATAAATCTCATTGTTAATAATAGCTGCTCCGTGCTCTCCAAGTGTGCTTGGAAGTGTCAATCTACAATTTTTCCAGCTCTTTTCCATTGAATTGTAAATGGCAGTCGAGTTTGTAATCTCGCCATGCCAACCGCCAAGCAGCATTATCTGCAAAATTAAATAGATTTTTAAAGATCTCTTACTGAAGAACAATCATAATTCAGAGCCTTATTTCCGTTGGTTAGTCGTTCTTTACAAAATAAGAAGACGAAAACAAGAGTCAACGGGATGAATAGAATTAAAAGTCCGCATTTTATATTCGACCAATTGATTCGAGAAGCAGTGGGTAAATGGCCCTTCTGCCTACTATTATTTCCAACAAATAGCGCCTCTTGCTGTCTTTGAAATCTACTTGGTAATTCATATCTATTCCCACTGTTCTCAAATGAATTCATGCTAAAATTAAAAATTAGATATAAATCAATTTCTTTAAAGTTAATAAGCAAAACAAACTTTGTCGGCAATTGGTTTCGAACTCCGCCATCAACGCTAATATAATCATATTCATTAGCTAGATTGCTCATTTTCAAGCCCATCCTGGAAATTTATAATTTTAGAAGAATTTGGGAGAGATTGCTTGAGAAAAGGAGTCCATCTGAATTCCAGAGGTGAATTTTATCAGATTGTCGCTAAATCAACCAACAGATAATTCTGACCTCTGATTCATCCAATTGTAAGAGTTTGGAAAAAAACGTGCAAAAATAGGAGAGAAACAAAGCCTACTCTCCCGCTTGGGAAGTGTTGAACCCGGCGCCTTCAGTGGCGCTGAGAAGTTGAAACTTGTTCCAAGAGATTTAGTTTAAAAATCAATGTTTTTGCACTTTTGCCTGCTAGAATATTTTGGATTTACCGTATTTTCCAGAAAATTGGCGAGATAACTGCGTATTCATATTGCCCGAGATAAAAGGAGAAATCCACTTTTATCCTAAAATTGAAATGATTCTCGCATACGCAGTTAGGCTCCCCAATCGCTTAGCCAATTGTCTGAATTATTTTTTGCTTGATATTTGGAAATTTTGCTAATCCTTTTATCAATTTGTAACTCTTAGCCTTTTGCCGTTTGTATTGTTTTTCACGGAAATTGAATTCCCGTCTCCCTTATCAAACCTATGGCTCACTCTATCGTTGTTTTTTGAACTTCCTTTCTCCTTCTTTACAATAGATTGCGTGATATAATGCCGTCTAAACGTCTGAAAAATGGGGAAGGAACAAAAAATTGACAATAAGAATTGGAAACTCCTGCAGTTTTTCTTTTATACGACTAAAGCCCATCAAAATGAAAGTTGACTCAATGAATTGCCTGATGACTTTCCACAATCAACGGCAAGGGCGGTTTAATTAATTAATTAATTTTTACAATAAATTTGAAGAAAAAACTTCTTATTTGAATATTTATTCAAGCAAAAAGTACAATTACAGATTATGGTTCCAAACTATCGAAAAGGAGTAATCTTGGTTTTTGATACTAAACGAGTCGGGATCGGGTTTTAGGTCATCAATCTCCTTTTTAACTGAGTGATTATATTCCTCTGGCTGATTGCTATCCCTGTCAATTGTGATATCTCTCTCGTCTGGGAGTTAATTACCGCTGCTTGTTGTCTAATTATCGATTCCTTTTCATCAATTGTCAGGGTCTTTTGGTCAATTTTGTCTACTTGTTGGATATTTTCGCGAGCCTGCTCTTCAAGTTGCTTCTTTTTTATGTCGAGTAGCTTCGCCTGATGGCTAATTTTGCCTGATTGCGCATCAATAGTTTCCTTTTGCTTGCGAATGGTCGCTAAATGTCCTTGAATTTGTTGAGATTGTTGCTCAATTTGTTTAAAATTTTGTCCAATTTGCTCCGAATTTTCCTTAATTTTAGCCTCTTGTTCTCTAACTAGCTTTTCCAAGATTTTTCTCTGTTCCTCTGTCTTTTTGCTCAACTCTTCGGATTGTTTGTAGAGATTCCGCTCGTGAGCTCTGGCTATTTCTGTATTTTTGTCAATTTCCTCTACATGCTTTCCTAATTTTTGAGAAAGCACTTCAATTTGCTTCGTCTTGTCGTCAATTATCTTGGTTTTGTTGGCTAAATCTAGGGATAGTTGGACAATTTCGTCTGATTTTTGCTTAATTTGGTTGGAACAATTCTCTACTCGTCGGGCTAAACTCACAGAAAAATTGGAATTCATCTGATGCAGTTGACTTAATTCCATAGTTTGATTGGCGATTATTTCTTCTTGGTGATCAATTGTCGCTGATTGATTGGAAATCTTGCCTTCTAGGATAGAGACTAGTGGAAATTGGTAGAAGAAAGTAAATAAGACAAAGAGAATAATAATAACAGCGAAGAATAAGAGTCCAAATTTGAGACAATAAGTGTGACAATTCTTCCTATCTTCGACTTTGTTTCTTATGAGGTCCGTATCTTTCTTTAGAAAATCTAATTCTTCTAATTCTCGTTGCCTTTTTGTTGCCATTGCTTGAGCTGCATACGACTCAATTGTCAGTGGGTCATCATCCATAACATTCTCATAAATCTCCATTCTAAAAGTAAAAGTTAGAGTTTATAGGAACAGCCAAAGGGAGAGGAGGAATTTCGCTTTTAGATCGATTAAAAAACTTGGATTTTTAGCAAAAAATGGGAGATGCACGAGGCTCGTGAGGCGAGTAATCGCACAGTGGATGAAATGACTTTCCTCTTTCCATTTGGCTTTCAAAAACATCACAATGAGAAATAAAAAATTTCTCGTTTTATTCAATAAAACAATTTGAAAGAACATAGCGAAGAACCCAAAGTAATTCCAACATCAATAAGCGATCAACAAATAAATGAAGACATTACTTCCAACAACAAATAAATTCTCTGAAAGAATTAGATGCTCTTTTAGTGTTTTTATTCAACAACTCACCCTTGCTGTCAACAAAAGGAGTGATGGTATACTGTACTCCATCCCAAGGTCCCAAATAGAAGAAGATCTTATTTGTGGTGATATTCAGCGTTCCATTTGAGGGTTTAAATCTACATTTTTTATGTGTTGAAACTAGCTACAGTATCCAGTTGATAGTCATTATCAAATGAGAACTAGAGGATAAACAAATTTAAAAGTTGAAATATTCGCGCATGAAAATCGGAGGCTACAGTAACCAGAAAACTTTTATCCTAATTTTGAACTCAAACCAAAAAATTCTTTTCCTCAAGAAACTCACTCCATATTAGGCGGGATGTGTCGATAATCGCCAGTTTTCATAGCTTCTTGAAGCGCTAAATCTTGAGGAGATCCGTTCCACCAGATCTCTTCTCCGGATTCATTCGAATTATCGTAAGCAGTTCGATTCTCTACCTTATTTATTGCTATATTAAAATTTGTATCCGCTATAACCATTTTTAAGACTTTTCATCCAACTTACCAAAAATTTCAACATAATTCAGATGTTTTTCGTCTGGCTCATCCATAATTGAGCGATTATTGTTGTTAAAAACTCCCGAGAGAGCCCAATTGTGAGGGATGGGAGTGACTAAAAGTCAAAATTTTGTTGCAAAACATGGAAATTAGATTAATTTTTTGATAGCATTCTACGGAGAAAATTGAATCTAAGAAAAATAAGGAGGTGGTTAATTTTCTCGTTCCACTTCAAGGAAGGAATAAAAAACTAAAAAATTACCTTGAAATCTATCGGTAATATTGAAGATTACGGTACCTTGATCGGCAAAAAATGTCCTAACTTTGCCGCCAAAGAATTCGGGAGCAACGATTCTATTCAAATATCTGAAATTATAGTATTTTTTCTTATTTTTTGGATAAAACTACTGTAATCTCTTCACCAATTTCTGTATTTAGGATTACTGTTGTTCAAAATAAATGACAAAACTCACGTGTAAGTAGCCAAAGGTTTAAAGCTCTTTCTCGGATAATCAAGAACTCCTGGATAAACTGATAAAGTAGCATTATCGAAGAACTCTGCTCCCAATAGATAGCAAGGAAAGTAGTTAAATCCGCGCTCTGATTGTCCGCTGAAGACAGTTAGGGCAGTTGGTCCTCCCGAGGCATCAAGCGTAATCTCTTTTGTTCCATTATTCCCCGAGCTGAACAGATATTCCCGTTTTGTGAAGGTCTTATTAGCATCTGTGAATAGATAATAAGCAAAGCTTTGAACACACAGCGCTGGCTGAAAGAATATCAATTTGCTGCCAGTTATTGGGCCATGGAGAAGAGCTGACATGCTAAAATTTTGGAGTATAAATTTGAAAAAAATAAATAGATTACTCCGAAATTGGAATAGCACTCGGATCAGTGCTATTGAAAATGAAATAACTGTGGGATAAACATCCCCATATTGGGTCGCCTCGAGGAGCAACAACATAAAGTTTCATCTGTAAATTATAATTTTAGGCCAAATAAATGCCTCAAGTTTGTAAAAGTAATCTATTAAAGCTACATTTAGGCCTCTTTTCCACATGAGACCCATTTTTAGAAAACTTACTGGTTTTTTGTTAGCTGATTCATAAGTACTAGTGTGATAAGGCAGATCCTGAATATAACGCAAGGTAGGTCCTTGATTCAACGAAAGAACATTGCTTGTTACTACAGTGAAAAGACCTAGGCCATAAATGGAACTACATCGCTTTTAAAAACATACTTTGAGCAGTGTAGGCAGTGATATAATTGAGGCAGATGCTTTTCGAAGTGCTACTTTTCAAGCTGATGAATAGTTGGGCCTTCGGATAAAAGGCATAAAACTGCCAGTTGCCAGTTGAGTTCAGGCTGCTAAAACATTTTTTTCTTTAAAAATGGCCCAACACTTACGTGTAAGTTCCAGTCGATGTTTTTACTAGAAAAAAGCTCTCCGAAAAATTACCAGAGAGAGTGAAGTGAACGACTGTGTTCTTATTAAATGTAAAGTTCCAAGTACAATTTCCAGGGGGATAACAACTCGAGCCGAAGAACCAATTTGAAGTGGTATCGTAGTCGAGGAAAATTGCAGTGTCCCCGCAATTCAGCGCTGGAAAAATAATGGTTCAATACGCAGTCTGTACTCCGTTTTTTGATTGTTTTTGTAATTTTCTAGCCTTTGCCAGGTAAAATAGAGTCAGAAAAATGAAATTCGACCTAAAAAAAATAAGAAAATCATCAATAGATGAGAAATACGGTAGGCTTAGGCACATTAACCCCGAATCACTCTTGAATTGATTTACTTTTGAATTTTTTAAAATGTTTCCAGCAGGTTTTGTCTTTGTTAGAAAAGTTGAGGATTATAGAGAAAATTATTTTTTTTAAAGTGCTCGTTTGATGCGCAGGCTGCGTACCGAACCCTGTTTGAAGGTTATAGTCCAACTGTACTTTTTAAATTATATATTTTACCTGTAGCATCACCTGGGCCATTGCTGATAACTTTAGAAAAAAGGGAAAAGAATATAAAATAGCTAGTACGAAGCATGCAACAGAATGGAGGAACGCGGGAGGTGGCTTTTATTGAAATCATGCACGTATGTCGTTATCGGGGAAAAATTATCGGGTTCGTAGACATTTCTACAGACAGATGTTCAACGGAAGTTACTTTTTTTGTGAAATAAATATAGTTTGTTGAATTCACTGGTTTACTCCGACCGATCATCAATAGTACCTAACATCCACCGCCTTCACATGGGGGCCGAACAGCTGGCGAACCAAAGGATGAAGTCTTCAAGGCGTTGGAGTCTTGGGTATGGCGTTGACGCTGATGAGCCTGAAGGTGTTATGAAAATAATGGTGATCACGAGGTCGAACGAAGTCTCACATACAAAGGTTCAAAACGCCGGAGAAGAGACTGAAGTTACAAAAAGCCCTTTTGGTGAGCCATTGGACGTTATAGAAACACTAAACGAACAGATCAAAGAGTGAGCGGGTAAGATAACTCCAATCAAAAACCGAAAAGCTCTCATAAATCCTTTATTGGAGTCAGTCAATGCGTTGAAAGAAAATCTTCAACTAGCAAAACCACAAAATGATGATAGTAGGATGGCTAGAATGTTAGTAGCACTGAACGTGGATAGTGTGGAGAAATTACGAGAGTTTCTGACAAAAGCAGTAGAAAGACAACGAATACTAAAAGTGCTGAGAGAAAGAACAACTGTTAGTGACGATGACGATTTAGTCAACGAAATAAAAGAACTGATTGATTATAGAGCTCAAATTGCTACGGCATTGGACGCAGATCAAGATAAGTGCTTAGATGCACTGCAAATGGTCAAAAACGACTATGATCTAAAAGTACAAAAGATCGCAGAATTAGAGGCGATGATAAAATAATTGAATCGACAGCAAAAAATCGAAAAGGTATCAATACATCCGAGACCAGATTTACGATCAGTTATAAAGACATTAGAAGAGAATGAAGACCCGTTAGATTTATGGGAGAGACAATCATTGTGCTCTAGAAGGTCGGTAGAAAGTAATGAAATGGGTGATGTCTACCGTAGCAAAATACAAATTGCAAAGATGATGCCTGAATTAAAACCATTGAAAACAATTTCAATGAAAAGTTTTGAGACTTTTGTGATGAACTTTAACATACGTTATGTAGAGGGTATTATACCAGAGTTAGTAAGAGTTAGCACGTTCGAAGGGCTCGTACAAGGAGAATTAGCCTCTTATTACAGAGCACTCCCCCCGAGAATCAGAAATTCCACCCTCAATGATATTTATGTAGCGTTATGTGAAAAGATAAAAGAAAATAGACAGATGCAAAGCTTTGAGGCCATCGCTAAGTTAATAAATCTTAAGCTAAAGAGTGGACTGAACAAGTTCTGTATGAAGATCGAGAAGACAACGAATAAGGCATACCCTGACAAAGAACAGGACGAAATGTCCTTAGAAAGAGCACAAGTTTTATATGAAAATATAAAACACTGGAAAGGTGCGGCGGAGATTCTCGAATTCATCAGAAGTGAGCCAATAAGTGTGGTCTATGATAAAGCAAATGAAGAGCATTGTGCCTAGAACAGAATAGGCTGCACAGAAATAAAGAAATAGGAAATCGAAAACCAAACCAGCATAGAGAGTTTTAGCCACATTCATATTTCACCCCACCACAAAATAACAGAACTGTCACATTTAATCAAACGCCCATGCTCCATCCAACGAACACAAACGCAAGTAGTCATTCAATGAGAGAGTCACCCGGACCAGTTGAAGCCAAAAATTTTAATAAAAAATTCGAAAACAAACGAATTGTATGCTTCAATTGTAATGGTGAGGAACATATGAGCTGGAACTGCACTAAAAAGAAAGTGAATGAACATTTTAAGAGTAACAGGAATTGACCACAAAATAAAGGGATAAAGAAGGGTGAAGACCGACAGAAAGAGGTACACAGGGAGTTGAGATTTGCGGGAGTAATTAAAAAAGATGCTACAATCATGACGATTAAGAGTAAATGTAACATCGGAAAAGCGTTTGGCGAGAGACCGTATCTGGATATAAAAATATTCGGTTAGAAATGTAGAGCCTTGATTGACAGCGGAGCACAACCATCTATAATACCTAGGCGATTGCTACAAGAAATGAGTTCTGATGTAGAAGACATGGAAAGCTTTGTAAAGCAATTCAATGCGGTCAATGACCCAGTACTGATGGACGCATCAGGCAACCAAATGGCGATCATTGCAAAAATGAAGACAAAAGTCAAAATTGAACAGACAGGCGATTCGTCTGATGTCTGCTTCCATATAGTAGACAACAAAGGAGAGAAAGACTGTATAGACGAGATAGTTCTAGGGACAAACTGCTTTGATGAATTAGATATACAAATCTCTGTTGGCGAAAATGATAAACAAAGATTTTGGTCAGAAGAATCAAGTAGGCGTGATATGAATAAGGAAGATCCTGAAAAGTTTGACAACCGGGAGAACTGGAAGAAAATAAATCTTTCTAATAATCAACAGAGTTCACGTGCCAAAGAAATGATGGAGCTCTCGGATAGAATACCGAACAAAGAGTCTACTACAGAAGATAGACCAATCAAAGAAAAGAAAAGTGAAGAAAATGTCGGAAAAGTCGACAAAGTACAAAATCTGGGAAAAATGGAAAAGGTGTGGGAACTGCTACCAGATAAAGACCAACTACCCATAGAATTAAAACAATTAGCAAGCCAGTATATAGAGCTGTTCGCGTTAGGCGACTCAGAATTGAAAAGAACGAATCTCATCGAACATGAGATCAAGATAAATGAGATCAAACCTATTCGTCAAAGATGTAGAAAAACACCGGCTGGTGTCAAACAGAAACTAAAAGACCTATTACAAGACATGTTAAAGAATCTGTGGTATGTCTTCGAATAAAAAAAGTACAGATATTTATTGAAGTAATTCGAACAATTAAATAAGAAAGTGGCAAAATATCAAATAAAATTAGGCTGAGGTTTGAGAGAATTGTTGTACGAGATGATTTTCAACTTCTTGTGGCAGCAACGAATAGGCAAAACCGCTCAAGGGTGTAGGCAATTTGCTTGCTGACAGCCACTCATTTCCGTGCAGCACCTCGACCGAGTCGATTCTCGCAATTCGACTAGGGAAATTATCTCTCGAAATGACGCCAAATCCACCAAAAACTGTCAGCTTTTCGAATAAATTCACAGCTCCAAAACATTGCCTCTTTTGCTGGTAATCGTCGAGTTGCGTCCATTCCCTGCCATTATATTTGTAGCCCTTATAGCTGGCTCCTTTTCCTCCAAGCAAGATCAACTCCTTATCAACTGCCAACATGCAATGAGAATGGATGCCAGCCGGCAAAGAGGGGGTGATAACCTCCCATCTGACGATCTTCTTTCTTGGATTAAAAATTTCCATCGATTTCAAATAGATCTCATCATTCGAGCTCCCGCCACTCACATAGATTTGACCGTTAAAAATGGCTGCAGCTGCACTGCTTCTTTCCGTATTCAGGTCTCTAAAAAATCGTATTTTTTTGCGAATAATTTAAACCAAGATTTCTAAGATTTTCTCAAGACTCCACTCTATTTTTCAAGCTTTAATGTAATTTTTGCTTTTAAATTTTGAATCAACAAACAGTGCTAAGGTCGAGGAAGGGAAGAGTCATGTTGAGACATAGAGAGCATCTGATCACCGATCAGACAGGCCTAGCCCAAAAATCAAACAAACTTGCTATAAAGCTTGGCCATTTGACGAGCATTTTATTGCAATAAGGGTGATTTTTCTTCTGGAAAGGACCACTACCGCCAGAGCAAACAAATCAAAGGAATATAGTCTGTTCATACAAAAACGACCTCCTTCGTATCCAAGAAAGGCTATCGCGGCAGGACCCTTTTATTCTAAGAATGGCCTTTGGTCAATTTTCTGTCGTCTTTTTATGAACAGACTATAATCCCAGTGATTTAAACAAAAGCGAGGCGTTTTTTGGGAGTTAAATTACCATACTCTAATGAATTTGGAGGGAAAGGTACTGTAATTAATGATACTTTTTAAAATGAAAGAACAAATCCCTGAGATTTAGGAAAAAAGAGAGTCAAAAAGCAAGAAAAAGAAGAGTTTTTGGTGGCTAACTCTACCGTAATAATGCGCCTTTTAAAAAGGAATGATTGAACTCACGCCATTTTGATCCATTTATCGTGAAGCGGGTCGTATTTCTCAACCGATTTCAGGCTGTTCCCTTCAGCGTTGATTCCCCCAATGACCCAAATCTCATTCTTATGGACCAGACACGAATTGGAAATGTGGCTTCTCTCTTCATTCATATTTGCCAGCTTCGTCCATTCGCCGTCCTTCTCCAGCTTGTAGCAGCAATTAAGCGTTCTTGAATATTTTGTTCCGCCGAAGATATAAATCTGATTTTTGACGACAGCCATTCCAAGCTGGGTCCATTCTTCTTCTTCCTTTTTCAGCTCCTTATGGATAGCTGTCTCGGCGCCAGAAACATCTGGAAGAGTCAGTTTGAGCTCTTCAAAGATTTCATTCTTCGAATTGTATAGGTAGATATGATCAGTATTTCGGCTGTTTCTCTTCCTTCCTCCTACAATTATCATCTAAATTTAGAATATTTTTGGAAAAAATAGAATAAATCACCGATCGAATCTGGTTTGGATCAATTTCTTCCTTTTTTTGTTCGCCACTTACTGGAGGAGATAAATCTTTCGAAAGAAGCGACGTTCTTTTTGTTCTAACCGGCTCAGCCAAGATCTCAAAATCAGCGAGATCGACTATATTTTGCAAGAAAGTCAGCTGCTCATTCAAGTGGAGTTTGACTGCCTCCAAGCTGGCTACAGTACTTTTCAATTCGTCGTTTTCTTCTTGCAGCTTTTTGATCCTCTCATCAGCTTCTTTTTGAGGCTTTTCTGCTTCAAATTTGTAACATTTAAATATAAAAACTGACCTACATCATTGCTTTGCTTTAAAACTTGCCGTTTGAGGTCTTCATTTTCTTTGCGGAGATTCTTTAAATCAAGATCTATTGCTTCTAAACACTTGACTATATCGACAGCAGCATTGGAGATTTCTTGAATGGAATTAGAGCTTTGACCTGGCATTTTGGAGAAAGTGAAATCAGTGGGAAGGAAGGAAGAAGGGGCAGAGTTAAATAGCAAATCGGATTGTGAGAGTGGTGAGAAAATTTGAATATATATTTGCCTTTTGTGAATCATTGGACAAGGCTGGCTTTCGAAACATTTGTACAACAAGAAGACAAAGGAATAGTATTGACGTGTAAATACCGTATTTCTTCTAATACATTGCTTCAAAAAATGATCATTTGAGCAACAGATTCGAAACTTTAGAATTTGCTGTCAATCAAAGAGGTTGGATAGTCTTTGAAACTAGATGATCAGAAATTTAGTGGCAAAATTAGAAGAAGATCTAGTTTTAAAAAATAATACTTTGGCCGAACTATTGGAGAATCTGTCTATGAAATAAAATAGAAATCAGGAGGAATTATCTCAAAAAGTTTGAAATTTCGAAAATGTTTATAATCAATTCAGTAAGAAAAATAGAAGAAGATTTAACGGCATCAAATACCGACAACGTGCAGCTTAGAGATCAGATGCGTGCTTTGCAATTGAGCGTTGATCAACTATTGGAAACTCTAGAATTGGCTGTCAATCAAAAGAGGTTTGCCGGTTTTAAATATAAATAGTGATAAGGCTGGAGCAAGGGGTAAAACGGCTGTTTAAAGAGTCGAATATAGAATTACAACTACCTGCAAATCAAAATGTGGAACTATTCCACCCTTAGGGCCCCAGTGATCATGCCTCAAATTTTAGTAATGAAACGTCATGTCAAAGGATTGTGGGCTCAGTCCCCCCACCCAGACCAAATTTTTTGCTCTTTAATTTTTTATCATATTTCTTGAGGTTTTCAATTTTGTAATACTTTTTATTCAATTCTAACATAACAAATCTAACAACTGAGAAACAATGACAAGGAAAAGCTATTGAACCGGGTAGAGGCGGCATGTCAACTTTCCGCAAAACACTTCGCATAGTTAGGTCGCGCAGTTCTTGCGATCGAAATTGAGCGGCCATTCTATAAATAGTTCGATTTGCTATATTAGAATTGAATAAAAAGTTGAAAACCTTAAGAAATATGGTAAAAATAGAATAGCAAACAATTTGGTCTGGGTGGAGGATCGAACCCATAACCCTCTGGCATGACGTTTTATCACTAAAATTTGAGGCATGATCGCTGGGGCCCTAGATGTGGAACAGTTCCTGATTTACTAAAAATAGCTGGGTTATTTGTAAAAAGTGTAGTCAAGATCCTATAAGATTGGATGATTCACCGTTGACTATTTATTTATACAAAGTCTTATCTGCTGACAATAGGCAACACCTTGAGTGGGATCGAGCTCCAAAGCCTCTGTGTGTGTACAACCAAATTATAAATAAATAAGTCGTTTTTTTTCCTCGGAGAACTTTGTCCTGATGAACTCTTTCTCTCGAAGGTTCTTCTTAAAACTCAACGTGAAAAAGTTCCAATCGATCTTCGCTCTAAAAATCCCCCAATTCTATTAAAATGACTCTGATAGAAGAATGATTTATTAGAAAATAGAGAGAATCTTATTGGGGAGGCTGGGCTCTAGCCTGTGCTTGTATTTGAACTGTAATTCATCTAATTTGCTCATTAAGAATGGCAATTTGTTCCTCATTACGAATTCGTTCTTCTTGCAATTGTTCCAATTGAATTTGAATTTGATCATTATTTCCTTCAATTTTGGAGCATTTCTTCGGGCTGGGTATAAACTCCTGCGCCTGCCTATATTTAGTATAGCTCTAACTCTAAAGGTTCTAACGTCAGGATTTTGATGGGAAAATATTGTGGAGGCAGTGCTCCTCCACAACATCTTTTTTCTGTCTGAAATTAACCTTTTTCAATTTTGATTTTGGGATAAAAATTGTCCAACTCGAATAGAAAGTCGAAGAATATCACAGAATTTGATAAATCTCTCGGATCTTGGGAGGAAGAAAGAGTCGGTACTTTCTCCTTCTTTCCAGTCATCTTCCTCCCACCAAATGAAACAGTAACTCCCCAAGAGAGAGTAAGTTTTTATTTAAAAAATGAGCAATTTAATTGAATTTTAAAGGGTTATCTAACAACTCCGATTTCGTTTTATCGCCCTTTTTCCTTCTCTTGGTTACATCAGATTTGGGTGTGTTGTATCATGCTGTTGGTATTCTATCTGGGAAGATGTAGCATCGGAACAAAGAAGAAGAGTGTTATTGTGAGATTGACTGAAGAAACGACTCCTCTCTTTTACGAAAATTCGGGAAAGCGTAGTTGATTGAAGAGATTCGGAAGAAAGATGAAAATGAGAGCTTTAAACGGTGCTGATCGAATTCCAAGAAATATTTGATAACCGCCGTATTGCGAATTATCAACTAGTCATTCACTAGCTCTTCTCTTATCAGCTTCCTTTCAATCGGCTTTTCACTAGTTGCAAATAGTTTTTTCAGCCATCCACCTCATCAAAAATGTCTGATTCGAGTCTAAAAGAGACTGATCCGGCCTTGCGATTATATGAAGCGGAGGCTATTATAATTGAGAAGGATCAAGAAATTGAGCGCTTAAGACAAGAAATTGAAAGGCTTCGAATAGAGAGTTCCAATAAAAATCAGCTGGAATTGGCTCTGAAAGGTTGATTTTATTTGAAACTAGATGATCAGAAATTTAGTGGCAAAATTAGAAGAAGATCTAGCTGTTTCAAAAGCTGATACCTTGCAGTTGAAAGAGCAAATAGCAGCTTTACACTTGAATATCTCGAAAAATGATAAATTGCACTACAAAGTAGAAGAATTGGTTGCCAATAAAAATAAGAATCAGAAGGAATTATCTCAAAAAGGTTTGAAAAAAAGTCGTTGAGACATTCAGTGATAAAATTAGAAGAAGAGCCAGCTGAATCTAAAAATAAGAATTTTGAACCGATTAATCGCTTGATTTCTCTGGAATTGAATGTAACACAACTGAATGAGAAAGACAAGCTGAGTCAACAGAATTTATTTTCCTGTAGTTTGGTCAAAAGTACTTTATTTAAGGGAGTATTAGCTCAAAATGCGGCTCGAAATGAAAATAAAGTTGAAAAACAGAGCGGAGGACAGCAAAATACATCGGTAGGATTTTTAACTTTTAGACTTCTTTTGCTTGTAGGTTTTGATTTTGGGCGGTTTGGGATCTTTGAATAAAATTTACTTGCTCGATTCGAAGACTCAAAGTTGGAAGGAACTAAGAATCACTCTTCCAATGAAAATGGAAAATTTTGGAGCTGTTGTACTCAATGATGAAATCTATATTTTTGGAGGATATGGCAATCGCAATCCTCAGAAGAACTGTTATAAATTGAAAAATGATGGAAGTTGGATGAAATTGGCATCGCTAAATCAAAAAAGAGAAGACATTTCCAGTAGCTCTCTGGTTTACAGAAGAGATATCTGGGCTATTGGAGGAGATTCTGGAAGCTGGAACTCTTTAAATTCAGTCGAAAAGTATGATATTTCCCAAGACAAATGGACCTACATGCCGTTAGTTTTCCTCCAATGTTATAGTCCCATGATCCCCACGACCCGAGGGTCACCCCCTATAGATAAGAGAGAGAAGGCAAGACTGATTTATCAAAGGATAATGCTCCTTTTATAGCACGTCTATAACACCAAATTTTAAAGGGATACTCTCTAGCGTTGGTGATTTTGCTGGATTTCTGTAGCCAGTAATAGCGACGGACCCAAAAGTGCGACAACATTTCCTTTCTTCAATTAATTTCGTGTGTATTTCCAAAATCAGCGCATTATTTTGCATCGAATAAAAGTATACTGTAGGAGGCGCCGGACTGTCCCTTTAATCAAAAGATTCCAGGGAAATGAATTATGCAAGAGAGGGTGCAGCAGCAGCAGTATTTAATAATCGAATAGTTGTCACTGGAGGATACAGCACAGAATACTTAAAATCTGTGGAGATGTTTGATCCAAAACTACACAAATGGATTTTATTTTGTGATTTGCCCTTTGGAATTTCCAGCCATACGATTCTAATCAGCAATTCAACTCTATACATTTTTGGAGGCGAATCAAAACCTGATCGATTAAATAGCGTATGGAAAATGAATATCGAAGATTCCGAGAAGAAATGGACAGAAAAACAGAGTTTTAAACATCCACGAGGTTCTTTTGGAATAGGAAAACTCTCAAATGGAGTTATTGTATTTGGTGGTTGTAGAAGTGGAGCAACATCCGAAATATTTGATGGAAATGAGTGGATTGATGGACCAAAGCTGCCTAAGAAATTATATCAGTTTGCTTATACATCCATTCCCCGATCTCTTGAAGAAAGTTTGCTAAATAAATTTTCATAATTAAAAAAGTATACTTGTTACTCTTGAATCTCATAAAGATTCTTGTATGAGCTGGAACCTCATTCTGACGTTGGGGAACGATTCCTACAAGGACTGCTCGACTCTGAAGAGGACTACTTCGAAATAAGGCGACTTGAGGGAGAGTAATATGACTGCCTTGTTGAGGAAAGTCTGTCGTAGCAACAAATAAGAGGATACTTGATCAACAGATATTCCCAAAACTCTTCAAAATATTGTGAACCCCCTGAATTCTCTTTAAATCCCTGAAATTCAAGCAATTCGAAGATCTAAGGATTTTCCTCTTTTTTCCCCAACGATCACTTCTCAAATCTATTTATTTCAATTCATCCAAATACAAACATTTATTTAAATAATTAAATTAAAGCCAACTCTATTTGTAGCCGTTGCTGTCGTCTCTAAAAATTGCATTTTTGATAATTTTTGTTGAGCTTACGAAAAAAGCCATCCATTCGAGCAAAGTTATATCTTTTTGAGAAAAAACAAACTCCATGAATGGACAAGTCACTGCGTAGATTCAAAACTGAGGAATAGATTCCATCGTGAAATCCTTGATAGTGGAGAATTTCCAAGGGTGGAAACAGCTTTCGGCTTTTCGGTGGTCAATTTCGTGGATGATTCAATCTCCTAGGATAACATTCTCAGCAAAATGGAAGAGCTATCGAGAATTTCTTCTTGATTTTATCAATATATTAAAAGCAAGGAGATCAACAGTAGATACATCGACCTACGAGATGGCTGCCTACAGTGCGGTACAAAACTTTATGCCCACCCCATTTTTTGGCCATCCCGAGATCCCCTT
The DNA here is from genome assembly GCA_932521405.1 of Oscheius sp. JU1382. Lineage (NCBI taxonomy): Eukaryota > Metazoa > Nematoda > Chromadorea > Rhabditida > Rhabditidae > Oscheius > Oscheius sp. JU1382. The sequence goes on from OW051476.1 coordinate 989,481, forward strand.
CAACTTTGATGATTATTTGATATTACCAACGTGCTTAGCGCATAAAAAAAACCCTTATCCACAGCAAGCTAGCTCCACGAGTGAGATATTTTGGGCCTTCCACAAAAATCAGCAAAATGTACAAACGTCAAGCAAAAATCCACCTGTATTTTGGTAGAAAATTTGAGAGCAAGGGATAGAGATTGAGCACATTCTTTTAACCCGTTCAGCCTTATTCTTCAAGCCCAAACGCGAAGAATGAGTCCCATCTGGAAAGCAATTATTTTCTTTGTTGGATCTTTAAGGTAGCTTCTCATGAAAATTTTGAATATTCAAGCGAGAAACAAATAAACAGATTTATTCATGTTCTAGTAATAGTCTGACTGAACAAATTGCCGTGCTTACAAGACTTTTGATTTGTGTAATTAACTCCAAGGAGAGAAAGCAACGCCACTCGGAATGGCTTGCCTAATATTATAATAACCGCCATGACGATTGGAACAACAGCTGTTCCATTATAGACAGCAAATGTAAAAATATCTGATCTCCATCCGCCAATAATGGTAGTATAAATGACTGGAAGGATGACTGCAAGGACGAGGTAGGTGAAAAGAAGCATCTGGGGATTTAAATCGATTGGAGAAGAAACCTCACCAAAGCGATGATTTGCTTCAAAAAATCTGAGCTTCTCTTCTGCGTCAATTGCGAATTTTGTTGTCGACTAGAAAGATAATAAACGAATAAAGATGAGAATCCAATAGTTATGACTAATGATCCTAAACCACCGACGATAATCGCTATAGCTAGTAGGGTTTGTGGAGTTTTTATGTCAATATTGAAAGCGAAGATCTCCTTGTTGAATAAATTTGGATAGATTATATGATATTTTTCAAAAAAATCAAATTTAACCGTGCTAGGATCGATATAAACTAGATAGATGATGACTAAGCTTGCTGACGAAATAATTGGATAGAAATAAAGATGAGAGAGGAATACTACAATAGGAGAGTTTAGGATATGATTGGGAGGGAGCATCATCGTCATTCTGATGAAGAAAGCAGGAAAAGCGCTCGTACAACAGCCTGAAAAGAAGCTACCGTATTATCTCTAATTGAAGCACAGTAGTACTTCCGGGTTACTGTAACCGCATGCGAATTTTTAAATATTATTTTTATTTCTTAATGTTTTAGTGGTTTTTTCTATTTCTTTTGCTTTTTTCATCTGAAAAAAGATCCAAGAAGTGAATATTCGCAATAAGAAGATTAGCAAACTGAATGCGAAGCTAAATACTTGTCTTTTTGGCTTAGACGTTAGCATTAAATAAATGATTTTTATTCGTGAAAATATACAAAAATATAATTCCTCTTGTAGTCTATCTTCTCAAATATGTTGTTCTAACATTATTTGACCTTTTTGAGATGAAAAAAGCAAAAGAAATAGGAAAAACCACTAAAACATTAAGAAATAAAAATAATATTCAAAATTCGCATACGGCTACAGTAACCCGAAAAGTCATCTGGTGCCAAAACACTGAAAAATACATCGGAAAAGTTTAAAAAGACTATCGACTTTTTTGACCAAATTGAAAAGAAATTCTAGCTGCGCAGTTAAATCATGATGTCATTGGTTTTAGATTTGTACCCCCTAGCTTACAAAATAATCCCACTAGACCGCAGGAAGCTTGAAAAGCTTGTGAAATCCCATAGTCTGTAAATACTCCAATACAGTGAACAGCTGAATATGGCGATAGTATAACAGGAAATGCGAAGAAGGCCAGCACTGATTCGATATAAAATGCCCTAAACTATCCTCTTATAAATTGATTCAAATAGCCTACACTATGCATTGATAAACCATATGGCTTTTCAACATCTTTGACATTTTCTTTGAAGGCTTGGCGAATAAACAATAAATCAATAAATTGCCGAAGATAAAAGTCAAAATACAATTAATTTTGATGGGATAGGTTGAGAGAAAAGGCTTATCACAATAGTAAGGATTTGTTAGATTCATTCTGATGGAAAGAACTTGATGACGGCGGTGTTAGTAGACGAATTCTGATAAGCAGGTGGATAACCGCGTAATTCATTGGTTTTCTAGCAAATTGCTTCTACTTGATTTTTACTCTCAAAGACGATCGTGAATGCCTTCAAATATACTTCCTCCAAATGAAATTTATCACTTATTCTCAGAATTGTTGATGTTTTACAAAGTTGTAGGCCTTGATCTTCTCTACAAGATTGCAGAACATAAAAAATTAGAAGAATTGTGGGAAGCTTATGAAGATTTAGCGAGAAGTTGCGTCCAATAGAGGATTTACGGTAATCATTTTATTCCTTTTTGGAATCAGTCAACTCAAAAAAACGACTAAATGTCACAAAAAATAAAGAAATAATCCACCTTTGTGATATTACATTAACCCAAAAAATATGAATAGTCGGTCTCACCTGGAAAACCTTTTTTCTCAAAATGTTATTATTTTTGTAAGGAATCATATAAACTTGTGGAAGAAATCAAGGGCTTAATTTTTGCAAAACATTCTTAACACGTAAACGACAATCCCTTTTTAACAAAAAATGACGCGGTGGACTAAGTCTTTTTTTATGCGTCTGCTATGAGCCACCGGTGGCTCACACGTGTTCTACCGTTTGGGACATTATGAGCCACCGGTGGCTCACATTGTCGTTTACGTGTTTAAAAAACAACTACAGTGCGGTGCAAAACTTTATGCCCATCCCATTTTTTGGCCATCCCGAGGTTCCCTTCAACTTTGGTGATTATTCGATATTGCCATCGTGTTCAGCTCATACAAAAAACCACTATCCACAGAAAGTTAGCTCCACGAGTGAAATATTTTGGGCCTTCCACAAAATTAGCAAAACGCAGGTGGTGCAAAACTTTATGCCCATCCGACAGTTTTTGGTAGAAAAAGGCTATTTTTTAAATTTATTCTAAAGACTAACAAAAATTAACAATTAATAGGAAGTAGGACCTCCGTTTTTCTGAATCACCTCAAAGAGTCGAGATCAGACTTGAGCGGGTTACCCGTACCCGTACCCTAGCGGGCAATACCCGCTTCGGGTAGGGTAATACAAACGAGATTTTCGGGTAACCCGAAACGGGTAGGGTAGTAAAAAGACCACTACTCGCCCAACTCTGGCTTGGCTCCCCGTCCTTTACGATCGGCATTTGTTCCCAACTCATTAAAGCGTCGAATCGTGTCAGAAATAACTTGTTTGAGCAAGCCTAATCTGAACACAATGGTTTTCTGCCGCAGGCCATTCTTATGAAGTTCGATGATGAAATTTCGGTGCACCGATTTCTTTGCCATTTCTAGAATTTAAGGATGTTACAAAGTTAATAGCTTTTATACGTTGTATTTTTTCAAGAAAATAACAAAAAATTAAAGGAAAAGACTGTTAATCGTATAAATTATTCGCGCAATCTAGCGAACACCAGTCCGGGTAATTGTGCCTAATCCTTGTATCTTCTAACAACAGTAGAATTAACGACAATAAACGTGTTCTCAACGTATGTATGGAAACCATGTATACTATAGTTCTTCTCAACCAAGGTTAATTCATGTCCATTAATGGTCTTGTTGAAGCTGCGAACATTGAAGCGATTCGTACCAGCAAAAGGCATGTTAAACTCAACTTTTCCAAGCTCGATATCACCACAAAACAGTGACGCACTTCCTGAATTTATCTTCTAATAAGTCTTGAGAAAAATAAACTAACCTGTAAATCCAAAAAAGTTTCCAATTCTGAAAACATCTTCTATACGACATTTAGAATCAATGTAATGTTTGTCCTTGTAGTTGCTGTGATTGACGTGAGAAGGATCATCATCATCTGTGTGAAAATTGCTCATGTATATTTTCTCATCAGTGTTGTTCTCGACACCAATGTGGAGAACTGGCATGATTTAAAATCTTCTAAAATTTAAATATGAATATTTTTCATACTGAAAACTCAATCTATAAATCGACAAAAGGGGATACTGAAAATTGAAACAGTTTATCTCTGAGATGTGTCTTATAAGCGCTTTTACAGGGTGACCCAAAATAACGTGGACAAGGTTTTTTATGGATATTTTTATTAATTCAGCAGAAATTGTTATTATGACAATATGAAACAATAACTAAGGATGTAAGTCAACAATATTTTCAGTCGGTTTCAAAATGGCCACCACGAGCATTGATACAGAGCAGCAATCGCTTCTTGAAATTTTGTGCTATGGGCCGCAGCTCTTCCGGAGATAATTTGTCCCATTCTCTTTTCAATCATCGTTTGAGAGATTCCAAACTTTTGTGTGGTTTAGAGCAAGCTCTTGTCTCCAATATTGACCAAATGCTATAGTCAAGCGGATTAACATCCGGCGAGTAAGGTGGCCATTCTTCAGAAGTGATAAATTGCGGAAAATGGGTCCTACAGTAGTCTTGAGTCTTTTTTGCCCTATGAGAGGGTGCGGAATCTTGTTGGAAAGTCCATTTCTTGTTTCCAAAATGCTGTTGTGCCCACGGAAGTACTACCGCCTCCAAAACATCACGACGATATAGTTCTTGATTTATTGTCACTCCTTTTTCAAGAAAAACCAGTGGTGTTTTGCCCGTAGCACAAATTCCTCCCCACACCATGACAGAAAGAGGATTTTGACGATGCTGGACAATTGCAGAGGAGCCTGGAGCTTTTGTAGACCATATTCTATCATTTTGGCAGTTGTGGACTTGCTCAATAGTGAACAGCTTCTCATCTGTGAACAGAAATCTCTCCCAATTTTGACCTGCGGCCCGCTTAAGGAGTTTTCGGCATCTTTGAAGTCTAACTTTCTTATTTTCTTCTGTAAGCTCTTGAACTTTTTGAAGCTTGTATGACTTGAGTTTAAGCTCCTTTTTAGATATACGCCGAACCGTTTCGCGACTGATACCAGTAACACGACTAATTTTTCCCATTGATGTTCTTGGATTTCGTTCAATTCTTTTCTTGATGATTTTTCGATTTGCTGAGTTGTTGACGGTACGTTTTCTTCCTCTGTCTGGATAGTCGCTTTCATCACCTAATTCCTTGAAACGAAAGATCGTCGTTGAAACGGTTTGTTTGGGGACATTGAGCAGTCGAACAATTTCATTTTGTCGTTTTCCTTTACGAAAAAGCTCTAGAATTGCAGCCGCTGATGTTCCATGGTTTCTACCGTAATTTACAGCTTTTAGCTTAAAAGCGGCCATATATGATTTGCGTCGATTCATACCGGAAAAAAAAATAAAACAAGTAAAGACCAAAGTCTCTTGCAAAGTATGTATTAATAAGAGAGTTATTTAACAGGTGTATATACTACAAAAAAAGTCTAAAAAAGCTCCGCAAATGCAAGCACGCACTATAACGTAAAACTGGACTTATCTACGGAACTTTAGGGTAATAATTGGCCCTAGAATTCCATGTTTCACCAATTTCGGGATTTGTGCGTGCTCCACCATCGCGCGGGAATTCCGCGTTTTTTGAAAAAAGAAAACAGTGAATTTTGGCACTTTGAGCCCAATGTTCTCGCTATTGGTGCCTTTCTACCACTTTTGTATCCGTTTTCGATATCAGCGCAATAAATGGAATTTTTTAAGACCAAATTGTTTTTACAATTTGAAACGGTTCCTTTAAGAAGGAGAAAGAAAAGAATGGAAGAAAATCATCATCATCATCAGATTACATCAGTAGGGATGAGACTTTAAGAGTGAAAATAGAAATGTAAAAATGGAGTAAAATGGGAGACAGCAAAAGGCTCAAATACAGATGACGTCTTTCAATTAGAATAAAGAGAAAATCAACCCTCCGCTTGAACGAAGTTAAGCAACGAATACAAAAGAAGAAAGTAAGTCGCTAAAATGGAAATATTACACATACACTAAGAACTAGGCTAATTCCTTTTTGTAAAGCTCGTTGTTTTTTATGAACAGACAGTATGGTTAGGGCTAAGTAAATGAAAAAAGGTAATTAGACGGTTTCTGTGAGCAATGTTGCATAAAATTGAGAAGGGAGAATAGGAGAGCAGTTGTAGCGTATTTATAGCGTAGTGAGAAATTTACGCGGTGTGCGAAGGGCAAAGATCGAAGCGAATGGCAATATTTTATACGGGCCGCATCGCCAGCCCCGCCAATTTCTAACCGGAGAACCATATGGCATAAACACTGAGAAATCCTTATCTTTTTGAACGTTTTTTTCGTTTATTGACTTTGGTCGTCTTATAAATCTCATCGAGCTCTTTGATTCTTAGCTTGACGTACCAGTAACCCTTCTTCTTGCATTCTTTTGATAAGGGTCATTTGGTCGGGAATTAAGCGCTTAAATTCATTTAAACTGCTAATTCTATCCATTATTAGGCCTAAATTATAAACGATTACGAGAGGAAACGAAAATAAATAATAAAACCGAAAAGTATAACAAACTAAATTAAAGGCAATAGGATTTAATAAAATATGTGGGGTTTGTTTAACACATTCGCGACAATGTCCGCACATATGTGCGGACACACGCGGCACATCAGAAAAAGCATCCGGCTGTCGCGCGATTTTTTTCGCAAAACGTTATCGTCGTGAATGTGTTAAAACAAGAAATTGCAAGGTTTCGATTGGAAAATTCTTGGAGGAATCATAAGGAATTGGCTCAAAATTCATCGGCATAATTCGCTTCCCTCTCCACTAATAGAAGCCGGTCCATCAGCAGGATTGAAAAATAGAAGAAATACGGTACATACTCAGCGCGGGCTACGTAGGCGGTGTAGACGAAAGTCGCAAAAGTTGTTGGTTGGTCTATTTTCACCGCCATGTAGGTCTTATTTCTAAACGAATTTCTAAACAATAACATCCCCGCGGATTATAACCCCATGGAGGTGGCGGATTTCATAATGAAGCAAGTTGACTTTTCATTTAAAAACTAAATAAATAATTTCAGATTCGTCGGTTACCGCAGGCGGACAGTCCCTCCGCATCTTGTGGGCATCACCGACCTGAAGCCGCAGTATATTTATGTTAAGAATTTAAAATAAAATTTATTAATAATTTTTCAATGTTTTTTTTGGGGGAGGGCAAAGAAAATACAATTTATTGGGAAAGTTTTTGTTCAATTTGGCTGTAGCTTCTTGTTCCCATTAGCAATGATGATGATGATGTCTAGAGATCGAGCTTGATTCTTTAAAAAAATTGCCTTAAGGGATTCAAATGATGAAAAATGCCATGATGGTGGTGGTGAGGATGACAATGCTCTTCATGGATAACTCACTTCACTCTCTCTGGTAATTTTTCAGAGAGCTTTTTTCTAGTAAAAACATCGACTGGAACTTACACGTAAGTGTTGGGCCATTTTTAAAGAAACAAAATGTTTTAGCAGCCTGAACTCAACTGGCAACTGGGAGTTTTATGCCATTTATCCGAAGGCCCAACTATTCATCAGCTTGAAAAGTAGCACTTCGAAAAGCATCTGCCTCAATTATATCACTGCCTACACTGCTCAAAGTATGTTTTTAAAAGCGATGTAGTTCCATTTATGGCCTAGGTCTTTTCACTGTAGTAACAAGCAATGTTCTTTCGTTGGATCAAGGACCTATCTTGCGTTATATTCAGGATCTGCCTTATCACACTAGTACTTATGAATCAGCTAACAAAAAACCAGTAAGTTTTCTAAAAATGGGTCTCATGTGGAAAAGAGGCCTAAATGTAGCTTTAACACATTGACGACCGCGCATATTTTTTGTTTTTTTACCTCAGGGACCGGCACCCTTTTGTACTTGTGTCAAACGTGGCCATATATGAGCCACGCGGCCCCTGGTGGTTTACTATTAGGGTGAGTAAAAAGTTTTGCACCAAAAATGTTAACAGCTCATAACTCTGTGCCCAGTTGATTGTTTGAGTTGAATTTTTTACTGAAAACTTTGTCATCTTGTCTACCAAAATCCAAAATTTCAAGCCAGTTGCCATAATCGGGATCTCGCTCTACCAAGATGACCCTCAAAATCCTCACCTGTTCAAAGGCTTGCCAAATGCTCATAAGAGATTCCCAAAGTCTCGCAAATTGATTATTTTATTCCTCTTTGAGTAAAGAAGTCTCAGTCAAATTTTTACGGAATTTCATCGAAATCGGAAAAAGTTATGACTCATGTACTCTAGGGGGTCAGTTTTTGTGAGTATTTGTCAAATTTGGTCAAATTTTTGCGAAAGATTCGAGAAATCCCAAATTTTCTTCATAAAGTGCATTGAAATGTCTTCTGTGAATGATTGATATGATGAGAAATTCTCTCTGTCTCTAGCCATTCTCTTTTTCTCGCCTTCGTTATTGGCTGGTTTCATCGATTCATTCTTCCTTCACAATCTTTTTCTCGTTAACATTCGAGGAAATGGCTGAAGACCTTTCTCAGCTCCAGGTAGGCTAATAACCTCGTAAACTTTTGTATTGACTGAAACATTAATTTATCTAATGTGCGTCCGTCTCTGTCTGACTGTGTGTGTGTGAAGCCTCTCAGGTCAAGAACCCTTTTTTAATTCTTTTTAGAGGAGCGATCGTTTTTTTTTTCTAAATTTCAGGACATCCCAGAGAAACTCCCAGAAGTAGAGAAGTTGCGAACTAAAAACAGTACACAAAACGAGCACTGGGGATGGGACTCCAAAGGGGACTAAAATTTCAGGAGAAGGGGCAAAAATTCAAGGTGGCCGAGAATTCCAGGGAAGAATCTATTTATAAATTAATATTTATGCACTTCCAAAATTTGGAAGTTCCAAGGTGGTGCAAAAGTTATTGTTCAGTCTAATAGAATATATTAGAATTAAAAAGTTTAAATTGAGAGTCTTGAAGGCCTCTCGATTACCCCTACATTTAGAGCCGAAGGTTCGCCGATTTGCCTTTCGCTGGATCTAAAATTCGAAGGAAAAACCTTTTTATGAAAATTCGAGAAATTGGGACAAAAACTTGAAAGGGAAGCGAATAAAAATTCGAAGGGAAGCTGGACTAAATTTCGAGGAGGGAAAGGGCCTAAAACTTGAAGAGATGAAGGGCCAAGAGTTTTTCCAGAACCAAAATCGTCATTAATTTCCTTCCTGGATACGAAGTATGTCGTCTTTTTTATGAACAGACTATTGCTCTAACAGAAAGAGTTTGCCTGTGAAAACTCACGATTCCGTTTGTTTTTCAGTCGGCTGGACGGCATTTCCAACGACTTCTACGCATTTTTCTCCGTCACAATGGAGATGCATCAATCTTGGAAGAAAATCAAATCTTTTAACGCCGAATTTCCCAAAATGATTAGCGCCGGTTGCTCTGCAAATCAATTATTTTGAATTCCTACTGTTTAAACCGATCAGCTTTGTCAATCTCCGCAAGAAGCCTAAACCCTTCAAAGTTGTGTTTTTTATTTCCAAAGTGCCGTAGATTCTCTCCGCTTTGGCCAGAAAACCAATCTGCTTCTCGAGAATCCTGACCAAGATTCGTCGTGGAGAGACTAGATGTCTTGGCTGAGAAGAATCTGCTAGAATGAATGACGAAACCAGGGGATTTTAGTCAGATTGAATCAACCTTCCTTCTCGTTTTTAAATGATTGTTAAACAATTTATGAGAATTCTTCGAGAGAACGAGGAATAGATTTCATACTTACAAATAAGGCTTAAAAATTATGAAAATTTCTTTAGAAAACTTTCTTCGAGGGATCGGGGAATGGATGTATAAGCAAACTGTGATAGATTCTTAGGCAGCTTTGGTCCATCAATCCATTCATTTCCATCAAATATTTCAGATGTTCTATCACCAAACACAATAATTTCATTTGAGAGTTTTCCTATTCCAAAACGATATCGTGGATGTTTAAAACTCAGTTTTTTTGTCCATTTCTTCTTGGGATTTTCGATATCCATTTCCCATACGCTATTTAATTCGTGTTCATTTAATTCGCCTCCAAAAATGTATAGAGTTGAATTGTTGATTAGCATCGTATGGCCGTGAACTCCAAAACGTAAATCACAAAATAAAATCCATTTCTGTAGTTTTGGATCAAACATCTCCACAAATTTGAATTTGTTGTCATGTTCTCCTCCAGTAACGAATATTCGATCCTTAAATACTGCTGCTGCTGCATTCCATCTTGCATAATTCATTTCTCTGAAATCTTTTGATTAATGGGGCAGTCCGGCGCCTCTTACAGTATACTTTTATTAGATGCAAAATAATACGCTGATTTCAGAAATGCACACGAAATTGCATGAAACTAAATGTTAAGAAATAAATTGGCAAAACAAAACGAAAAAGTGTGCACTACAGTAACCCAGAATGCACTTTCGCCCGCGCATTTAAAATTTGATTCGCAATAAGTTCTACTGTAATCTTTTGACATTTTTCTCAATTTTTTAATTCTATTAGCTTTCATGGAATTTATCGTTATTTTTATGCAAATTTGACTACTTTCAGACCAAATTGACAAACTTTTTGATTTTATTTTTCATCGATAAAAGAGTCTAAATGATGGCGAAATGGTAGAATTCATAGAAATACAAAAAGCACAATGAAATTTGAATTTGGGAAAATCTTTGCCGAGTTAGGCAAAGTTCCTAAGCTAGAGAGTGTCCCTTTAAAATTTGGAAGAAAACTAACGGCATATAGGTCCATTTGTCTTGTGAAATATCATATTTCTCGACTGATTTTAGAGGTCCTCCAGAATATTTAGAATGTCCATAATCTTTTCCTCCAATAACCCAGATATCTCCTTTGTAAACCAGAGAGCTACTGGAAATATCAGCTCTTCTTTGATTTAGTGATGCCAATTTGATCCAACTTCCATCATCCTTCAATTTATAACAGTGCTTCTGCTGACTATGATAGATACTTCCTCCAAAAATATAGATTTCTTCATTGAGAATAACAGCTCCAAAGCTATACAATTTAATTGGAAGAGTGATTCTTAGTTCCTTCCAACTTTGAGTCTTCGAATCGAGCAAGTAAATTTTCTTCAAAGGTCCCAAAATTAATATCTACAAGCAAAGTCTATAAGTTAAAAATCCTACCGACGTATTTTGCTGTCCTCTGCTTACTTTTTCAACTTTAGTTTCTGTTCGAACTGCATTTTGAGCTAAAACTCCCTTAAATAAGTCACTTTCGACCAAACCACAGGAAAATAAATTCTGCTGACTCAGCTTGTCTTTCTCATTCAGTTGTTTTACATTCAATTCCAGAGAAATCAAGCGATTAATCAGGTCAAAACGTTCTTCAAGAGATCGGGAAATGGGTGTATAAGCAAACTGTGATAGATCTTGAGGCAGTTTGGGTCCTTCAATCCACTTATTTCCATCAAATATTTCGGATGTTTCTCCACTTCTACCACCACCAAATACAATAATTCTATTTGAGAGTTTTCCTATTCCAAAATATGCTCGTGAATGGTTAAAACTCTGTTTTTCTGTCCATTTCTTCTCGGGATCTTCGATATCCATTTCCCATACGCTATTTAATGGGCCAAATCCTGAAGAGCCTCCAAAAATGGATAGAGTTGAATTGCTGATTAACATCGTATGGCCGGTAGCTACAATAGGCAAATCACAAAATAAGATCCATTTCTGTAGTTTTGGATCAAACATCTCCACAGATTTTAACTTTGTTTTATTCCATCCTCCAGTGACAAATATTCGATCCTTATATACTGCTGCTGCTGCATCACGTCTTGCATAATTCATTTGTCTGGAAGCTTTTGATTAAAGGAACACTCCGGCGCCCTTTACAGTATACTTTTATTCGATGCAAAATAATGCGCTGATTTCGGAAATACACACGAAATTGCATGAAATTAATTGAAGAAAGAAAATTGTTGTCGCACTTTTGGGTCCGTCGCTTTTAATGTAGCTACAAAAATCCGGCAATATCGCCAACGCTAGAGAGTGTCCCTTCAAATTTGGAGGAAAACTAACGGCATGTAGGTCCATTTGTCTTGCGAAATATCATATTTTTCGACTGATTTTAAAGAGTTTCTGCGAATTCTTTCGTTATAATGCCCTCCAATAACCCAAATGTCTCCTTTGTAGACCAAAGAGCTACTGGAAATAGCAGTTCTTGCTTGATTTAGCGATGCCAAATCCATCCAACTTCCATCATCTTTCAATTTATAACAGTCTTGTTTTAAAGCATCCCTGTCAACTCCTCCAAAAATATAGATTTCTTCATTGAGTACAACAGCTCCAAAATCTCGCATTCCCATTGGAAGAGTGATTTTTATTTTCTTCCAACTTAGAGTATTGGAATCGAGCAAATAGATTGTATTTAAATCTATGAACCCGCCCAAAATTAAAACCTACAAAAAATGGAATAAAAGTTAAAAATCGAACTGATGTATTTCGTTGTCCTCCGCTCTCTTTTTCAATTTTGTTTTCATTTCGAGCCGCATTTTGAGCTAACACTCCCTTAAATAAAGCACTTTTGACCAAACTACAGGAAAATAAATTCTGCTGACTCAGCTTGTCTTTCTCATTCAGTTGTTTTAGATCGAGAGAAATCAAGCGATTAATCAGGTCAAAATGCTTATTTTCAGATTCAGCTAGCTCTTTTTCCAATTTTATCACTGAATGTTTCAACGAATTTTTTTTGTAAATTTTCAAACCTTTCAGAGCCAATTCCAGCTGATTTTTATTGGAACTCTCTATTCGAAGTCTTTCATTTTCTTGTCTTAAGCGCTCAATTTCTTGATCCTTCCCAACTATAATAGCCTGAGCTTCATATATTTGCAAGGCGGGATCTGTTTCAGTTAGGCTTGAACCAGACATTTTTGATGAGGTGAATGACTGAAAAAATTGTATGCAACTAGTGAGAAGTCGGTTGAAAGGAAGCTGATAAGAGAAGGGTTAGCGAATGACTAGCTGATAATTTGCAATACGGCAGTTATCAAATATTTATTGGAATTTGATCAGCACCGTTTAAAGCTCACATTTTTATCTTTCTTTCGAATCTCCCCAATCAACAACGCTTTCCCGAACTTTTGTAAAAGAGAGGAGTCGTTTCTTCAGGCAATCTCACAACAAAACTCTTCTTCTTTGTTCCGACGCTACATCTCCCCAGATAGAATCCCAACAGCATGATGCCTATAATAAAAGCTGGGGGTTTGAAATTACGCGTTATAAGGCTCATAGATCAAAGAAGCAACCAAATCAGATAAAAATTTGGAATACGGTATTCCGAGTATTTTTGTTGCAAAAATTTCAGCTTAAAGTTAAGCGGAGGCTAAAAGTCATTCGAGCAGAATTTTTCGCATTTTCTTATGAAAATATACTGTAAGCTACTGTATTCCCGTATATCCTATCTCATAAAAAATTGCGCGAATTTTATAATATTCATTGGCCCTGTTTATAAAAAAGACAATATCCTTCGTATCCAAGAAAGAGCTTATCGCGGCAGAGCCCATTTTATCTCAAAAAAGGCCTTTAATAAATTTTAGGATCAAAATAGGGATCGCCGCAAAAACCCCCATCTCTGGGATGGTCAGGCCATTTAGAATTATTAGTTAGCCATTCACTAGTTCATCTTTTACCAGCTTCCTTTCAATCGACTTTTCACTAGTTGGATACAATTTTTTCAGTTATTCAGTTATTTTAAAATATCTGGTTCAAATTTTACTGATACTGACCCGACTATGCAAATATAAACCTAAGCTCTTCTCCTCTCTCTGCTTATTCTTCAGATCACAGTCATTCTAAAATGACATTCATATTCTCCAAATATAGACTAAACCGCCTTATCTAGGTGAGCAATGGCCGAATAAATAGAAGTCTAACGCCGGGTTCGCCTATTCGCCATCTGATGAGTGGCCGTCTTCCTTCTGAAAAGAGTCTAGTAGTTAATTCTGGTAAATCTACCCTCACAATCTATGCTTCTTTAATTATTGATTATGAGTTTAGTCTCAACGATTTCACAGAGATACAGGAATTAGGAAGAGGAGGCGAGGGAGAAGTCTTTCGCGGCTACAATGGTCGACTGGGGTAAGCAATGTTACCAGTTTATGAAAGTCTGACTAAAAATTAAAATAGAGAGATCGATTTACAGAAGAGTAGCTTTCAAGAGACTCTATAGGCAGGTCAAGAAAGAAGATGTGAGTGAAGTTATTCTCCTAGCGAAGGTTAGTTTTATTTGCTAATATTACAATAATCTTCCAAATAGCATTCCAATCACCCGAATATCATCCGTCTTTTTGGTCTTTTGACTTCAGAAGAAGGCTATTCACCTAATAGCAGATCTTTCTACATTGGCTATGCCATGAAGTACATGGAGAAGGGCAGCTTATTTGACGGTTTGTTTGGCTTTTTTTAAAAAACTGCTCCTTTTCAATTTGAGACATTAAAATACCATTTTCAGTGATCCATAATATCTCAGTAAAATACGATATGAAACAAGTTTATTCGTGGATTGAAAAGGCTTCAAGTGGTCTGCAATATCTCCACGAAAAAGGCGTACTGCATCGAGATATCAAGCCTCAAAAGTGAGATTCCTTCTTCTCAAATCGAAGTTACAGCATTCTACTTGGGAAATCCTTAGACGACTTGAGAATTTCCGACTTTGGATTGGCTAAAGCGGTTGGGACACAGACAATTGCTTCTCTTACTGGTGGGTGAGTGTGGCTTTTGGTTAGACGAGTTGTAAAAGAATTGGAATAATAGATTACATGGCTCCGGAGCTTCATGATGGAACTAAATATGGCAAGTCGGCAGATATCTACGCGTTGACCATTACGTTTTGGGAGATTATTCACCGAAAGTTAGTGAAGTTTTTCAAAATAGTGATTAGAAGTTTAGAAGGCCGTATAGTTACATGGGGGTAATACCACAGTACAAGCAAATTAATCGAATTTCAAATGGAGAACGGCCAAATATTGAAGAGGAATTGGATATTTCAGCCTTATTGATTCGGTAATTGATTATTTCTGGCCAATCTGGCTTGCTAAAACCAAAGTTCTCACTTGTCGGAGTTGAAAAGTGAGGCGTAGAATTGACAAAGCAGAGAAAAGCAAAAAATAACTTCCAGCGGATGGGACAACAACCCAAAAAGTAGACCGGAAATCCCAGAATTTATTGAATTTTCCCGGAAAGCTCAAGAGAACCTCAGAAAAGTTGACAGCCAACAAAGTGTGAATCAAAGCGAAAATAAAGTTGAAAAAGAGAGCGGAGGACAACAAAATACATCGGTATAATTTTACTTTTAGTCCATTTTTCTTGTAGATATTAATTTTGGGTGGTTGGTCATATCCAAATAAAATTTACTTGCTTGATTCGAAGGCTCAAAGCTGGAAGAAACTGAGAATCACTCTTCCAATGGGAATGCGAGATTTTGGAGCTGTTGAAGTCAATGAAGAAACCTATATTTTTGGAGGAATTTTTAAGGATTGCTATAAATTGAAAGATGACGGAAGTTGGATGGAATTGGCATCACTAAATCAAGAAAGAGCTTTTATTTCCAATAGCTCTCTGGTTTACAAAGGAGATATCTGGGTTGTTGGAGGAAGACATTTAGGAGGGCCTCTAAATTCAGTAGAAAGATATGATATTTCTCAAAACGAATGGATCTACATGCCGTTAGTTTTCCTCCAAATTTGAAGGGACAGTTTCTAGCGTTGGTGATTTGGCCGAATTTCTGTAGCTACATAGCGGCAAACCCAAAAGTGCGACAAAATTTTCTTTCTTCAATTAATTGCATGCAATTTCGTGTGTATTTTCGAAATCAGCGCATTATTTTGTATCGAATAAAAGTATACTGTAGGAGGCGATGAACTGCCCCTTTAATCAAAAGCTTTCAGAGAAATGAATTATGCAAGATATTGTGCAGCAGCTGCAGTATTTAAGGATCGAATATTTGTCACTGGAGGATTCAATGCAATACATTTAAAATTTGTGGAGATGTTTGATCCAAAACTACAGAAATGGATTTTATTTTGTGATTTGCCTATTGTAGCTACCGGCCATACGATGTTAATCAGCAATTCAACTCTATCCATTTTTGGAGGCACTTTAGGATTTGGCATATTTAATAGCTCATTAAATAGCGTATGGGAAATGGATATTGAAGATCCCGAGAAGAAATGGACACAAAAACAGAGTTTTAAACATCGACGATCTGATTTTGGAATAGGAAAACTCTCAAATGAAATTATTGTATTCGGTGGATACTATGCTGAAACATCCGAAATATTTGATGGAAATAAATGGATTGATGGACAAAGGCTGCCTCAAGTTTTATCACATTTTGCTTATACATCCATTTCCCGCTCCCTTGAAGAAAGTTTTCTAAAGAAATTTTCATAATTTTTAAAGCCGTATTTGTATGAAATCCATTCCTCGTTCCCTCGAAGAATGGAATTCTCATAAATTGTTTAACCCACTGACAACCGCGTGACCCACAGGCGGGTCACACTTTTCTGATCGTCCGTATCGCACTATTTTGAACTTTTTAAGATTTATATCGTATCTATTAAGTGATTTACCTTCAAACAAAACTAGAACAAGCTGTGGTCCATAAAAATTTTATTTATTTCTAACGATGGAATACAATTGAAAAAACACTAACTAGAGAGACACTTTTTGTGCTGTTTTTGGAAACAGTCAATACAATAATGCATTAAGCATTTACTACATCTAGTAGAAACTTTTCTACTGTGGCCTGAGGCATAAAACGTCCTTGTTCATGAGATAAGTTTTGATAACAGCCTGTGCATCTCTTGCGGACAGTTGCTTTTGAACCTATTACTTCTTCCAACTTGTGGCTAACCTTTGGAGGGAGTGAATGAAGATTAGCTTCTAAAAGTGATTCAATCAGCACTAATTTGAATTCATTCAGTTTTATTTTTTCTTGTGTGTCGTTGTAAAGTTTCCAGGAATTGACGACTGCAGTCTGCATCATAATGTGAAAGAAAATTCTTTGATACTATTTTGTCGTTTTCCTAACGAATGGTGTATAGGAGGCCATTTGATCGCTTTGATCAACAAATTCCATTAGTTTGTTATAATCGTCTACCACCGCAGGTTTGTTTCTTTGACCCATGGAGTCATCATGGACCGTTGAAATCATAAAAAGATCGCGTTTATCCTTCCATTTCAATACTAGTATTCCTTGCTGATTTTGCTGAGACTTTATTTGGCCTCTCTTCAGTTTTATTTATTTCACTTTTTTAGGGATGCATTTTTTATTTTTGCGCATAGTACCAATCATACTTGTCCTTCTCTTTAATAACTTCTGGGCAAGCCTGGCGCTGGTGTACCAGTTGTCCACACATACAGTAGCGCAAAAGTTTACGAATTTTTTTTTATTTCTACTCAAAAACACAAATTAACGGGATAACAAAAACTCTTATAAAGAAACAACATCAAAAACACATTAAGCGAACTAGTATTTTGTAGCATAACCAAAGGCATCAATTACGGCCTTACATCTTCTTGGCATTGACTCAATGAGCTTTTGGATCTTTTCTTGAGAAGTTTTAGTCCATTCTTTGCTCAGAATCTTGAATTGTTCACCAGTATTCTTGACTTTAATGCTTTGTGTAGCTCTCTAAAACTCTTCCTATAAATGATCAATTGGGTTAAGATCTGGAGATTGACTTGGCCATGACATAACATTGATCTTTTTAGCCGTGAAGAAATCCTTGATCAGTTTCGCCTTATGTTTTGGATCATTATCCTGCTGGAAAGTCCATTTTCTTGGCATCTGTTGACGGGCGAATGGTAGCATGACATTTTCGAGGATTTCCTTGTAAACTGGAGCATTCATAATTCCATGAATTCGATGAAGCGGACCAACTTCAGACAAGCTAAAGCAGCCCCATACCATAACTCCACCTCCTCCATGCTTTACAGTAGCGATTTGGTACTTTCAATGATTTCTGGTGTTGATTGGACGTCTGACATAGTTCATTCCATTGCTTCCGAATAGAAAAAATTTCGATTTATCCGAGAAATTACTTTTTTCAGTCGTCTTTATTCCATGCCAAATGCTGTTTAGCAAACGCCAGTCTGGCCTTCCTGTTCTTTACACTTATCATTGGCTTCTTACTGGGACGATGTCCAAATAATCCATAGAATCTTAAACGTCTTTTGACAGTGTCTTTACTGATTACAAGTCCATTAGACTTGACTAAATCCTTGTGTATATCTACAGCTGTCAATCTTGGGTTTACCCTAGCTGCACGAATAATCAATTTATCTTCACGAATGGCGGTTTTCTTTGGACGGCCTGAACGAGGAGCTTTACGAATCATATTCCTAGCTTGGCACCTCTTGATAATAGTTGATACAGTACTAGGAGACAAGTTGAATTGGTTGGCAATATCCTTTGTGCGATTGCCAACTTTCTTTGCTTCAATAATTAGTTTTTGCAGTTCGAGATTAATCTCTTTTCCTTTGCCCATCTAATAAACTAATTTAAAAAAGCATAATCCTAAAAGAAACACGAGGTTATACAATAAATAAATAAAAAACTGGGAATTACTAGATAAAATGAAAAATTCGTAAACTTTTGCACGCCCTATTTTTCTTCTAACCACTGAAAATCTTATGTACGTCAATCTTGAGCCGGTTAACTCTACAATCTTATCACGGATTCTTTAAAGAATTTTTGATTAAAATTTGGTGAAATTTCACTTACTCATGGCCGAGAAATAACAAAAATTTAAAAATTCGTAAACTTTTGCACGCTACTGTAGCTGGCAAGCAGTAGAGATAAAAGTTGGGCAGCTGATAAAGGCAACATAGAGTCAAAGGCGGTGAGAAGTTTTAAAAAAATTGAATGAAAGGGAGAGGAATCTTCTTGAAAAAATTGAGGGAGATCTTCCTAAAAGAGTTGCTCATCTTTAGAAGGATAACCGTTGTGGGAAAGTATCTCTAGAAATTGGAATTATATATATTTCTTTTACTAGGAGCAAGAAAGAAGAAAATTACCTCATCGACAAGAACAAAGCTCCTTGTGTATCAAACGGTGAGAATATAATCCGTCCAGAGGAGAATCATAGTGACAATGACGTAGCTCTTGAAGCAGGTGCTGCTCCCTGTTTTGAATCTATTTGCCTGCGGATAGGAGTGCAAACTTCTTCTCATCTACCATTCAAGATTGATCCTAAAAATCTCCTATAAACATTTTTTCGAACTAAAATAGGTCAACCTGAACAAAAAGTCTAAGTTTGATTCGGAAAAGAAGCTGAACATAGTGACTTCAAAAAGTTTCTCAGCTTTCATCCATTTTCCTTGATAATCGCTTTCTGATAAAATCTCCCCGATTGTGGCTATTTCTCGTTTTTTTTTTTGCGAAAGGAAGTAGAAGATTGAAATCTCGTCTGGGCTGCTGTTCAACCTTGACGAATTAAACAAAAGAGGAAACTTGTCTCAAAAGTTGGGCTAAAACAAGCGGAAATGGAGCTCATTGTCTAGTAGGGCTAGGATGAGATAAGTTGAGATAATCAAATTTAGGGTAGTCTCTGTCAACGTTTGGCAATGCTTTTTCAGTTCTCCATTGGTTCAGCTACCTTATATTGCTATTCGTTATATTGAATTATTCACCGATTGGAACATTTCGCCATTCACTCAAACTATTATAACTATCACCCTCGTTATGGGTAAGAGTCAATAGAAAATTGGCTAAACCAACCAAAAACTCAAATTTCTCAAGTAGAAATCAGTTTTTATAAGAAGCGTTGTTTTACAAAGTTGTAGAGGAGATCAAGAGCTACAATTTGATATATAAAACATTCAACTTTTCAGCCAATTTTTCGTGTATCACAGCAGCATTCTACTATCGAATAGAAATCCTCCTTCCATCAGAACATTACTTGAAAGGTGCTATCACGTTTGAAGTAATCAAATCCATCTCAGGATTGGTATAAACTCTCATCAGTCAAACCTTTTTTAGTTCTTCTCCTTCATGTTCCTACTGATATGCTTTGGGCTTCCTCTTCTCATCATCGTCATCACAAACAGTTTGAGAAGCGACTTTATGACATTGATTTTATTCAATGGACATTGTGTTGTTTCAATGGCTTGTTTATCCTTCATCGCCGGATTTAAACAATATCGAAGAGCCATCTTTGCTCCATTCGTCGGTCTCCTCAAAACTGAGACGTCGACTATAATTTTTTCAATGAAATAAATCTTTCAAATGGTTTCTTGAAAAGAGATATCACAAACCTCTCTGCTGTTAATCCATTGCGTCACAAGTTTCTGAGCTGCGAAGTCTCTCTCTCTTTCTTATTTTTACTCCACGTGAGTCTGTTGCACTTGCAGTACACAACCAATCTGATTTTTTTCCGCCTGCTGACCAAATCTTTATTTTTTGTGATCTCTCTAGTCTAATTCAGATAGTTGCTTACTATTATCTGCTTGGTTTCTTCTGTTAGTACAGCTGCTAAGAACTAGGCGCAAGAGTTGAAAAAAAGCCAAAAGAAGATCCTTGATTCTTCCGCTCTTATATTAAATCTTTTTTCTTTGAACATCGATGAGCGATATTTACCAGCTGAAAAGCAGGGAAGAGAATAAATTAGGTGGAAATAGTGCAAACTAGGCCGTTGTAGAATCACAAATATAGGTATTTAGAGATTCAAAAGATTCTCGGCTAAAAATACTTATTCCTTCGAAATTCCCGTGATATCTTCTATTATCAGCTGTAAGTTAAGACTCGTCTGCCCTTCTTTTCAGCCGAGGAGTTGACTGGATTGTCGCTAATCTCCCCTCTTCTTCTCGTTTTGAACTATAATTCTCATCAAATTAATGACGTCTCAAAGGAGAGAGCCTGACTTACATACAACATTTTTGCCTTATTAATTCAAGACTTTTTTCATATTTTTTGACATTTTGACTCAATTCAGCCGCACAAATTACACTGAATTGGCCTGTTACTGCTCCTTTGCTGCTCTGTAGCATTGGAATTCTCTGGCTTATAGAGCTGTTAAGCTGGTCTGAGCCGAGAACTTGGATTTTTATTCAAAGAGAATCAACTTTGCAATAGGCAGGCTTCTTTTATCAATAGGATTGCTCAAAGAATGATTAAGCAATGAAGTAATTGTGATTGGACGCGATGAGGAGAAAAGCCAACAGAATAATGGAGATTTTATTTCTTTGGAAATATTTAATGGAAAAGCATGACGGAGAGGACCAATGTTAAAACACGCTATAGATAATAAATATTGAGCTGCCGGACTGTCAAAATCCAGAGTTTTTTGCCCTCTTGATTGCTCAGAGTAGCGTTTAGTCCGGCTCGGCAATGGATGATCAATTACAATTCAACACAAAATAAAAGATTTATTCATAGAGCACTCAGGAAATCTTGTATTTCTTCATTCGTAGGCTTTGATTCAGAAGCTAAACCCCATTTTGCTAAAGCCTGTTTTATCAACTCTATTTTATCAACAGGCGCAGCTGTGGGATTTTCTCTACTCTTTTGACTAAAAAATTCATAAACTTGTTCCATATTTGGGCGGTTTTCTTTCCCTTCGGCCATCATTCTAGAAGTTTAAGCTCTTTTAATAGACTCCAATTACCCAATGTGGAAGAGCCAAACTTCTAATGAGATTGGAACTACTTCTGGATAGGAACGGCCTTCAACAATTGAATTGCCAATCGACCAATTATTTCCAGCTTCTGCTGTCTCTTCTACTGTAAAATTCGTAGGAGGATCTCGATAGATCATATGCCAAATGGATCTTCCCAGCGAGAAAAAATCCACAGTTGTATTGTAATCCTCGTCTAGGGCTGTATTTTCAACTATTTTTGCTATTCCAGCTTTTGCAGTTTCTGTTATCTGTTCTACTGTTGGATACTTGGAAAAAACTCGATAAATCATATGCCAAATGGATCTTCCCAGTGAGGAAACATCCACAGTTGGATTGTAAGTCCCGTAGGCTTCTTCGCAATTGTAGTCCTCTGTTCCACTGCTGTATGTTTCTGTGGAATTTTCTGCTGTCAGGGCTGTCTTTTCAATTAGTTTTGCTATTCCAAGATCAGCTATCTTTAGGATAGAATGATTCAAATTCAAAACCATGCTGGAAATCACTTTTTTGTCGAGAAATGGCCACAAACTTGGCTGGTTTGACATCTCTATGCGCTATATTGTTGTCATGGAGGTAGCAAAGGCCACTAGCTGCTTGGGCAGTCCAGAACAATATCTCCTTTTCAGTGTATTTCTTCCATCGATCACGTATCACTGGAAATTCAATAAATTACCCATTTTTACATAAAATCAACATTCACATAAAGAGCCTCCTTCACAGTATTCCATCAAGATTCCAATCTCTTTGTTGGCTTCTGTAATGAAGCCGAAAAGAGTCACAACGTGTTGATTTCCTTGCAGCTGAAAGCAGCCTTTCTTCCAGAATAATAGGCTTACCGAGAGTAAAGTTGTTATTTCGTTTTTGATTGATTGAGAACTCAGCTCTGAAGTATCAAAATATTTCGCAGCATGCAGCACTGGAGACTTTTCCGTTGAGACGAGGACTGTTTTCCCTTGTGCACCAGCACCGAGGTCTTTAATCTCCGTCAAGGAGCTTCTTTCGTAGGAGACAAAGCGAGAACGCTAGCAATTTATTTGTTTTTGCTATGACTTACGCCTAGCATTGAGAGAACACTTCCCCAGTCGCCACCGAAGAGAATTCCAAGCTGGAAAATTGGGATCCTGGGAAGGAAGAGAGATTTACCTTTTCTGTTGGTATATTTTCTTCGCTTTTTTCAAACATCCCGAGTAGAGCCTAAAAATGGTTTTTTTTTAATATCCTGCTTTACTTCAGGTATTGTGAGTAGTGACTTTTGATTTAAACTTGGAAAATAGTGAATTCTCTCTTGACTCAAAATCATCTCCTTTATTTTTGTGTAGTAACAGGCTGTTTCGATAAAAACATTAATGCAGCGTCCATCTCTCCCTCTATACCTTTTAATGCCAGTTGTTCGGAGTTTATAGACAAACATCTAAAATAGTAGCTAATTATCGTATTCTTTCTCTCTCTTGGAAGGGTAGATTGTCATGAATTTACTCCAGATTCCACAATTATCTCGAGTCTACAAGGCTGTAGCTCTTGAATTTCGGGGGAAGCGAGAGAATACGGTAGATTCCTAGAAAGCTTACCAAAAGAGTTTTGACAAATGCTTGAAGAAAAGCAAACGGGTAATTGTCTATGTCTTCTTTAAGTAACTCAAGTGCTTCTTTGGAAACATTTGGCTCAAACAACGAGTGCTTTATCAGGAACTCCATAAAAACTTTTTCTGCCTTCCATCGAGCTTCCAATAATTGTTTCATCTCTTTTTCTAGTTTTTTATCCAGAAAATGTTCAAAAAACTTGGCAACGCACTGGAAATTTTGATTAAAGTCGAGGTTGAAACCAACGGCGCAATAAATCTGCAAAGTCTGGAATTTCATGAAACTGTTGGAATAATTCTTTAAAAGTTCCCATGCTTGTTCAAAATAAGTAATTTGAGAATGATGTTCGCCTTGCTTCCAACCAAAAAGCAGCAGAAACAGCCTTTCTCCTTCATGCGAAGAGTGCTGTCGCTTTTGAGCACATTTGTGGAATAATCAAACCTCTTGTGGAAACACTCTATAGAGTGATTTAGAAATCAAATCAGCTAATTTAATGAGATTGTGGTTTGCCCTTTTGTATGCTCGCAGTACAATCGAGTCCAATCTTGGGGAAAGTTTTCCAAGAAGTCGTAAAAGTTGTTCCCAAGTAGAACTAGAATTTTTTAAAGGCTGCAGACTACTTACTATGCCTCGTCATATTTGCTTCCATTTATTTGAAAAATCTCGATTAGCAGATCGATAGATATTTTCGTTTCTATTTCATTTGAATAAAATCCTGAAGGTCTGGAAGAATCAATGGATTTTAATACTTGGATCCAACAGGATTTCTTCTTTAGTCTGCTCATAAAAAATACGGCAACTGATGCCCCGAGAATTGGTGTTTTGCGGTGAGATTGAGAGTTTCTTTAGGATAAAATGACTCACAAAAATCCCTTTTCTCAGGGCATCGCCTGTCGTCTTTTTTCTGAACAGACTACATTGAAATTAAATAAGAGACTTCTATTAGCAGAAATACGGTACTTTTCCATTCCTTGAGCGTAGATTGCATCAAGATTGAGGATTTGTGTCAACTTGTTGTTGTCATCAAATTTTAACATCGCTGGTTGAAAATTACTCAATAAAGGATTCGGATAGTACTGAAGTAGACTTTTGCTATAAAATGATGCATCTTGGAGCTTCTCTTTCCTAGCCTTTTTCTGTTGAAATTGATTAATCAAAGTTGATTCAAAATACTCACCACCAATAAGTCATAAGTCATGACAGTTTCTTTTCCTTTATACTAAAAACTTATTAGGTTAAAAGGCGAATTCAATCCTTACAAAGTCTTCAAACGCCTTGATGACAATTGTAGGGTAGATTGAATTGCACGAGAAATAGTTGAAATTTCTCCACTTCCAGACTTTATCGTCGTCGTTGCTTTTAAGAAACGCTTGGGTGTGCCTGTAGATCATTTGTGTTATCTCTAGTTTTGCCTGGAATGTTCATTTATCTTCAGATCTTCCAGCTCAATTCCGATAGGTTAGTTAGACTTACACCTAATTCTTTAACTTTTTGCTTCTCTTCATCTGTTGCGAATGGAATCATCAATGAGAATATGTTCCCCTCAGAATGACTTTGTAAAGAATAGGCGCCAGCTAATATCTCATTCTTCTCAAGGAGAAATATCAAATCTTTTGTCATTTTCTGGAATTTAATGTCAATTCAATTGAGTAGAAATATCATCTCTTGAAAGGAATCATCCCAGTTCTTTTCTACTAGGTGAGGGTCAACTTTTTGAAATCTTCCACTTGCTTTCAATGTTCTACAAAGTTGTAGCTCTTGCTCTCCTCTACAACTTTGCAGAAAATCAAAAATAGGTCAAGCCTATCCAAAATTACGAAAATGATGAGAGATAGGTCGGAATCTTAAGCCTTACTTGACGATATTGAGTGTAGATGTCAACTTCTGCCTTGGAATAGCTGATACATTTAGTTCTGAACAGACGAGTGTGTATTTCAAAGCCATTGAGGTAGGCTACAATACGATAGCTTGATTCAACTTTCTGTTCATAGGTTTCACAGGATTTCTGATCAATTTAGGATTGTTTTTATAAACTTACATACTTTTCAAACAAGACGCTTGCAACTTCATATAAAATGCTTTTATATAGAAAGTTATAGGAGGTGATTTGACTCATCATCATAAATACTGAAACGATTACTGTATTGTTCTTCTAAACGAACAGCTCGAGGCGCGCAAAAAAGACAAAGAGGAGATGATTTTTGGCAAAAAAAAACGTCTTTTTGGGTGGAATTGCGGTCCCTTTAAAAGCAGCCTTTACCTGTATCTTCATAGCTATCTTGTAGCAGTGTTGGTCCATTATCAAAACTATACAAAAGGATGTATTTGAAGCATTCAGGTGAAATCTAAATTAAACGTTTTAGCCGTGATTTGTCCTACAATCCACATATTTCCTGGACGATATTCATCCGAATCATTCATAAAACAAGCAACGGGAAACCTCATTTCGCTTAGCATATTCACTTCTTCGTTTATAATACGCTCAATTAGTCTGTCAATCATTACAACTGGCAGTCTCTGTATTTAAGTTTTGTTAGCGTCAAAAGCCATTACCTTGAGCATTTTTCTGTCTTTCGTCATTTGCCAAAAATAGTCTTTGTTGTTTAGGAGATTCGTGTTGATTTTCACTTCATCGGGAGTGGCTAGATGCTGTTAATTTCAATTATTGCTGTTAGGGAGGAAAATACCTTCAATCCGTCGTTGAAATACTCAGCAAAGATCTTTCTAATTTCAGTGTCGATCTCTTCCGGCATCCAGCTGTAGATATTCCCCATCTTCAAGGCAGACTACTTCTCAAAAAAGGAGAGATCTTATCAGTGATAATCTGAATCAATCTGCTGAGAATAATTAGTTTTGTGACTAGATGAAAAAGTAGAAAAGAAGACGGAGGACACTTGCTGGCAATGCAAGCGGCTGGACAATCAATCAACCTGACCGGCTGACACCAAGAGAATCGTTTCTCACCCTCTCAGTTCTCTGTTTGATTTTATTTTCTGATTAAATGAAAAATCGAAAAGTCTCTTTTCTTCCTTGTTCAATCAACTATATAACATTTTCGGAACTATTAACCTTTAAGGCCCCAGTAGCCATGATTCAATT
The DNA here is from genome assembly GCA_932521405.1 of Oscheius sp. JU1382. NCBI lineage: Eukaryota > Metazoa > Nematoda > Chromadorea > Rhabditida > Rhabditidae > Oscheius > Oscheius sp. JU1382. The sequence goes on from OW051476.1 coordinate 1,015,661, forward strand.
TTTGTGTTGTCAGGAGGGTCGCGGGTTCAATCCCCCTCCCTAACTTACATTTTTGATTTATTAATTCAAGTCTTTTTCATATTTTTGACGTTTTGACTCAATTCAGCCGCATAAAACACACTGAATTGGCCTTTTACTGCTCTTTTGCTGCTCTGTAGCATTGAATTCTCTGGCTTATCGAGCTCTTAAGCTGATCTGAGTCGAGAAATTGGATTTGTATTTAAAGAGAATCAACTTATACACGCAAGCATCTTTTATAAATAGGATTGCTCAAAGAATGATTAAGCAATGACATAATTGTGATTGGACGCGATGAGGAGAAAAGCCAACAGAATAATGGAGATTTTATTTCTTTGGAAATATTTAATGGAAAAGCATGACGGAGAGGACCAACGTTAAAACACAATATAGATAATAAATATTGAGCTGCCGGATTGTCAAAATCCAGAGTTTTTTGCCCTCTTGATTGCTCGCTTTTTATCAGAATAGCGTTTAGTCTGGCTCAGCAAAGCATGATCAATAAAATTCAAACACTAAATAAAAGATTTATTCATAAAGCACCCAGAAGATCTTGTATTTCATCTTTCATAGGCTTTGATTCAGAAGCTAAAAACCATTTTGCTAAAGCCTGTTTTATCAACTCTATTTTATCAACTGGCTCTGTGGGATTTTCTCTACTCTTTTGACTAAAAAATCCATAAACTGTTTCCATATTTGGGCGGTTTTCTTGCCCTTCGACCATCATTCTAAAAGCTTAAGCTCTTTTAATAGACTCCGATTACCCAATGTGGAAGCGCCAAACTTCTAATGAGATTGGAATTGCTTCTGATGAGATTGGAAATACTTTTTGAATTACTTCTGGATAGAAACGGCCTTCAATAATTGAATCACCAATCGACCAATTATTTTCAGCTTGCTGGGCAGCCAGACTTCCAGCTTTTGTTGTCTCTTCTACTGTAACATTCGTGGGAGGAACTCGATAGATCATATGCCAAATGGATCTTCCCAGTGAGAAAACATCCACAGTTGGATTGTAAGCCTCGTCCGTGTAGACTTCTTTGCAATTGTAGCCATCTGTTCCAAAGTAGGATGTTTCTGTGAAATCTTTTGCTGCCAGGGCTGTATTTTCAATTAATTTTGCTATTCCAAGATCAGCTATTTTTAGGATAGAATGATCCGAATTCAAGACCATGCTGGAAATCACTTTTTTGTCGAGAAATGGCTACAAACTTGGCTGGTTTGACATCTCTATGCGTTATATTGTTGTCATGGAGATAGCAAAGGCCACTAGCTGCTTGGGCAGTCCAGAGCAATATCTCCTTCTCAGTGTATTTCTTCCCTCGAGCTATCACTGGAAATTCCATAAATTACCCTTTTTTTTAAAAATAAAATCAACATTCATATAAAGAGCCTCCTTTACAGTATTCCATTAAGATTCCAATCTCTCTGTTGTCTTCTGTAATGAAGCCGAAAAGAGCCACAATGTGTTGATTTCCTTGCAGCTGAAAGCGGCCTTTCTTCCAGAATAATAGGCTCACCGAGAGTAAAGTTGTTATTTCATTTTTGATCAATTGAGAATTCATCTGCGAAGTATCAAAATATTTAGCAACGTGCAGCACTGGAGACTTTTTCGTTGAGACGAGGACTGTTTTCCCATATCCGCCAGCACCGAGGTCTTCAATCTCCGTCAAGGAGCTTCTTTCGTAAGAGACAAAGCGAGAACGCTAGCAATTTATTTGTTTTTGCTATGACTTACGCCTAGCATTGAGAGAACACTTCCCCAGTCGCCGTCGAAGAGAATTCCAAGCTGGAAAATTGGGATATGTTCATTGCTTTTTTCAAGCATCCCGACTAGGGCCTAAAAAATGTGGTTTTTTAAATATCCTGCTTTACTTCAGGTATTGTGAGTAGAGAAGTTTGATTTAAACTTGGTAAATAGTGAGTTCTCTCTTGACTCAAAATCATCTCCTTTATCTTTATGTAGTAGCAGGCTGTTTCGATAAAAACATTAATGCAGCGTCCATCTCTTCCTCCATATCTTTTAATTTCGCCAGTTGTTCGGAGTTTATAGACAAACATCTAAAAATACTAGCTAATTGCCGTATTCTTTCTCTCTCTTGAAAGGGTAGATTGTCATGAATATACTCCAAATTCCACAATTATCTCGAGTCTACAAGGCTGTAGCTCTTGAATTTCGGGGGAAGCGAGAGAATACGGTAGATTCTTAAAAAACTTACCAAAAGAGTTTTGACAAATGCTTGAAGAAAAGCAAATGGGTACTTGGTTATGTCTTTTCTAAGCGACTCAAGTGCTTCTTTGGAAACATTTTGCTCAAACAACGATTGATTTATCAGGAACTCCATAAAAACGTTTTCTACCTTCCACCGAGCTTCCAATAATTGTTTCATCTCTTTTTCCCGTTTTTCATCCAGAAAATGTTCAAAAAACTTGGCAACGCACTGGAAATTTTGATTAAAGCTGAGGTTGAAACTAACGGCGCAATAAATCTGCAAAGTTTGGAATTTCATGAAACTGTTGGAATAACTCTTCAGAAGTGCCCATGCTTGTTCAAAATAAATCTGAGATTGATGTCCACCTCGCTTCCAACCAATGAGCAGCAGAAACAGCCTTTCCCCTTCGTGCGAAGAGTGCTGTCGCTTTTGAGCACATTTTTGGAAAAATCAAACCTCTTGTGGGAACGTTTCATAGAGGGATTCAGAAATCAAACCAGCTGATTTAATGAGTTTGTAGTTTCTCCTTTCGGGTTCTTGCTGTAAAATCGATATCAATCTTGTGGAAAATTTTCCAAGAAGTCCTAAAAGTTCTACCCAAGCAATACTAGAATTTGTTAAAGGCTGTAGGCTGCTTACTCTGCCGCATCAAATTGGCTTCCATTTATTTGAAAAATCTCGATTAATAGATCGGTAGATATTCTCGTTTCTATTTCATATTTGAATTCATAGCAATCTACATCAAATATTAAAGGCCTGAAAGAATCAATAGATTTTGGAATCTTGGATCCAACAGAGTTTCTTCTATAGTCTGTTCAGAAAGGAGAAGACAACTGATGCCCCGAGAATTGATGTTTGGCGGCGAGATTGAGAATGTTTTTAGGATAAAATGGCTCACAAAAACCTCTTTTCTCGGGACATCAGCTGTCGTCTTTTTTCTGAACAGACTGTATTGAAATAGGAAACTTCTATTAGCAGAAATACGGTACATTTCTATTCCTTGAGCGTAGATTGCATCAAGATTGAGGATTTGTGTCAACTTGTTGTTGTCGTCAAATTTTAAGATCTCTGGTTGAAAATTACTCAATAAAGGATTCGGATAATACTGTAGCAGACTTTTGCTATAAAATGATGCACTTTCGAGCTTCTTTTTCCTAGTCTCTTTCTGTTGAAATTGATTAATCAAAGATGATTCAAAATACTCACCACCAATAAGCTAAAAGCCAAGTTAGGTTCTTTATCTTCATACTAAAAGCTTATTAGGTTCAAAGGCGAATTCAACCCTTACAAAGTCTTCAAACGCCTTGATGACAATTGTAGGGTAGATTGAATTGCACGAGAAATAGTTGAAATTTCTCCACTTCCAGACTTTATCGTCGTCGTTGCTTTTAAGAAACGCTTGGGTGTGCCTGTAGATCATTTGTGTTATCTCCAATTTTGCCTGGAAATGTCCGTTTATCTTCAGATCCTCCAGCTTAATTCCGATGGGTTAGTTAGACTTACACCAAGTTCTTTAATTTCTTGCTTCTCTTCATATGTTGCGAATGGAGTCATCGATGAGAATATGTTCCCCTCAGAATGCTTTTCTAAAGAATAGGCTTCAGCTAATATCTCATTCTTCTCGAAGAGAAATATCAAATCTTTTGTCATTTTCTGGAATTTAATTTGTCAATTCAATTGAATAGAATATCATCTCTTGAAAGGAATCATCCCTTTTCTACTAGGCGAGGGGTCAACTTTTTAAAATCTTCCACTTGCTTTCAATGTTCCACAAAATTGTAGCTCTTGCTCTCCTCTACAACTCTGCGGAACATCAAAAATAGGCCAAATCTATCCAAAATTATGAAAAAGATGAGAGATAGGTCGGAATCTCAAGCCTTACTTTACGGTATTGAGTATAGATGTCAAGTTCTGCCTTAGAATAGCTGGTATCTTCAGTTCTGTAGTAATTATCGTGTTGTCCAAAGCCATCGATGCAGGCTACAATATGACGACTTGATTCAATTTTCTGTTCATAGGTTTCACAGGATTTCTGATAAATTTAAGATTGTTTTTATAAACTTACAAACTTTTCAAACAAGACGCTTACAACTTCATATAAAATGCTTTTATATAGAAAGTTATAGGAGACGATTTCTCCCATCCTACACAATACTGAAACGATTACTGTATTGTTCTTCTAAACGAACAGTTCAAGGCGCGCAAAAAAGGCGAAGAGGAGATGATTTTTGGCAAAAAAATATCTTTTTGGGTGGAATTGCGGTCCCTTTAAAAGCAGTCTTTTACCTGTTCTTTCAAAGTTTTCTTGTAGCAGCATTGGTCTTTTATCAAAAATATACAAAAGGAAGTATTTGAAGCACTCTGGTGAAATCTAAATTAAACGTTTTAGCCGTGATTTGTCCTACAATCCACATATATCCTGGACGATATTCATTCGAATCTTTCATAAAATATGGTCCGTAGTCAAACATCATTTCGCTTAGCATATTCACTTCTCCGTTTATAATACGCTCAATTAGTCTGTCAATCATTACAACTGGCAATGTCTGTATTTAAATTTTGTTAGCGTCAAAAGCCATTACCTTGAGCTTTTCTCTGTCTTCCGTCATTTTCCAAGAATAGTCTTTGTTGGCTAGGAGATTCGCGTTGATTTTCACTTCGTCGGGAGTGGCTAGATGCTGTTCAAATTATTCCTATTAGGGAGGAAAACACCTCCAATCCGTCGTCGAAATGCTCAGCAAAGATGTTTCTAATTTGAGTGTCGATCTCTTCCGGCATCCAGCTGTGAACATTCCCCATCTTCAAGGCAGACTACTTCTTAAAAAGGAGAGATCTTATTAGTGGCAATCTGAATCAATTTGCTGAGAAAACTTAGTTTTGTGACTAGATGAAGAAGTAGAAAAGAAGAAGGAGGATGGTAATGCAAGCGATGAGACTAGGCTTATCAGTCCTCCTTATCTACTTCTATTTCCACTTGCAACAGCAATCCAATTGTTCAGCCATCCACCTCATCAAAAATGTCTGGTTCGAGTCTAAAAGAGACAGACCCGCTTTTGCAAATATATGAAGCTCAGGCTATTATAGTTGGGAAGGATCAAGAAATTGAACGCTTAAGACAAGAAAATGAAAAACTTCGAATGAAAAATTCCAACAGAAATCAGTAGAAATTGGCTCAGAAAGGTTGATTTTATTTGATAAATAGTCGATGAGAAATTTAGTGGCAAAACTAGAAGAAGAGCTAGCTGAATCTGAAAATAAGCATTTTGACCTAATTAATCGCTTGATTTCTCTGGATGTAAAGCAACTCAATAAGAAAGACAAGCTGAGTTAGCAGAATTTATTTGCCTGTGGTTTGGTCAAAAGTAATTTATTAAGGAAGTTTTAGCTCAAAATGAGGTTCGAACAGAAAATAAAGTTGAAAAACAGAGCTAGAGACAGCAAAATACATCGGTTCGATTTTTAACTTTTAGACTTTGCTTGTAGGTCTTAATTTTGGACGTATTCATAGATTTAAAGACGATTTATTTCCTCGACTGGAAGACTCAAAGTTGGAAAACTGAGCATCGCTCTTCCAGTGAAAATGCAATCTTTTGGAGCTGTTGTACTCAATGAAGAAAGTTATATTTTTGGAGGATATTCCGAGGATGGTTATCATCAGCACTGAAATTGGTGAAGTTGGCACATGTGGTTGGGTGGATGTGCCTTCAGGTTTACAGCCTAGAAGCAGAGTCGTAATATTTAACGACAAAAATGGCAATTAAATATTGCATCATATTGTAGGAGGGAGTAACGCATAGTGAGAAGGTATTAGTGGTTTATTTTAGGATTTGTCAGGACTTCCCCTTTTAGGATTACTGTGCCGAGTCAGGCACTAAACGACTTCTACTCGTCGATACAGAACGCGGTCAAGAACTGTGACTTCGAGAAGATTATGGATGTGCGAGACGCCATGGTCTCAATGAAAGGGATCTGTAGCGAGGAGACGAGGAAGAGGCTTCTTTCTTTAATAAATCTCTTCTCTCGTCAGCTTTTGGCAATTTTATAGATCTCCTAGACTAAAAATTACTAAGAAAGTCGAATCTGCTAGTTAAAAATAGTCTAGACTGAAAACATGAGCTGGACATGTTGATAATTTATTGCCTGTGAAACCAATTGAAAATACAATAGAATTGAATAAAAAAAATAGAATAGCGAGATCAGGTGCTTCAGTGACAATCAATCGATGAAAATACTGTACCCGTGGAGCAATTTTATCATTTAAATAATCGCAATCAGCGCCTGGAGTTGACGCGTGGAGAGGGCGGACGCAGGGAGAGCTAAAAAGAGCCGCTTCAGAAAGAGAGAGAGAGATTTCTTCATCTCGTGCACGGCAAAATGACAGCTATCGCATGCGGCACACGACGTTTCTAATAGAGAGAATATGTGAGAAACAATTTTGAAGAGAGAGAGGTTGGCTTTTGTGAAGGAGTGTCAGAGAGAGAGAGAGAGAGAGAGTTTCATGCGGCAGCCAAAAACTCAGGTACCCCGTTACGTGCTTAGTTTTCAACACTCTTCACACGAATATCTCTACGTCCACCTGGTCGTGCACCATCGCTTCGAAAGTCATTCGAGACTCGTGGATATGCAGTGAGGCTGAGCTGTTTGACATTCCGGATCCTCTGGAAAAGCTATTTTAGTCACGATTTTTTATTTTTAGGCTATTGTAGACCTTTTTTGGCCACGCGGGGTCAAGCCTAAGATCTTATAAATGTTTATAGAGGAAATCAAGGGCTACAAGATTTTTAGAAAACCGCGTTAAAATTATGCTTTTTGAGTTTTACAGTAGCCTTGAAATGGCCCCTCTAGATCTCCTATTGAGTTCACTCCCTGAACTGCTAGCCACTTTGCTGTAAAACGATCCCTCTATGTGGGAGAAATTCAATTTTAATGAGGGACCAATCATCCCTCGGAACATTTTCCTACACCTTGTATATAGATCAGACTCTCTTACCTTCGTTTGTCGTTGCTGCTCTGTGAAGGCAAGTGAATTCCGCCAATAATTTCTGATGAGGATCGTCTGATGCAATCGTCAGAACTTCGTCGGAAGGTGGTGCAACCCCCAGCAGAGATAGAAACTCGATTGGGAGAGATCTCATCAATCACTATTTCCGGCTTAGGAACTGACTGCTTGCGATTGGCCAATCCTCTGGAATGATTCGAATTTGAAGAGAAAAAGGAGGGAGAGAATATAAGCTAGAAACAATCAGGCAAAGCATCAGCAATAGAGCGAAACATGCAGCAGCAGACTATCTTTCTTTTAAGAGAATTTGCAGTTGAGACATCCTTTTGGTTACCTTTCAGGCGGAGGAGAAGCTGAGGAGCTTGAACTAAAAAGGGGAAACCATTCAACTTAGGAAATAATGATCGAATGATTAAAATCTTGATAATAATCGAGTCTAGAAAAGAAAAAGGAACATACCCAGCTAGGGAAGCTCGTCTGAGAGGGCCTTTGACTATCTTATTCAGTCCACAACCACACTTCACAGGACCTCTAAATCGATAATTTAAGCAATTTGGATTCAAGAGATTCGACTAAGATTTACAACTAATTTCAACATGCTTTCAATCTGGCTTTTCCTTGTTACCTGCTGCTTTGTTCTTTTGGTGGATTCATCCAGGATTTCTCTCTTCGTCTTCTGGAACGAGAAAAGCCCAACAATCGACGGAAATAATGCCGAAATTTCTGGAAATTATAGCATATTTTTAGCTACAGCGAGCTCCCAAAAATGAGGAGAAACCCTTCAAAACTTACTGGATTGATGGTGGAATAAATAAAGAAATTTAAAGAAGAATTGAGATAGCCTAGAGCGGTGAACCAATGAAACCACTTTTCCATGTCATTCGACCATCCACTGTAGATCAATTTGTATATTTTGATCATATTCAATGTGAAGAATGGCAGCCAGCAGGCCAAGAAGACAACTAAATTGGTCAAATAGCTTAGAATGCTGAGAGTGAGAGTTTACCCATGACAGTGGCTACCAGCTTTGTAGCTCTAGTCTCTCTTCTAATGGCCATTCCTTGTTTAGATTTCAGTTTGGCAAGGAGATCAAGGGCCCAGTCCTGTAAGACAAATCTCTCTTTAGATTAAAATTGCTATTAGGAATTGATTTTTGGTCTGGAACATAAAACAAAATTAAGCAAAAAGTTCCATTTCTTCCTAGGAAAAGTCACTGTTTTGGCCCCAGATTTATTTTTAAAAATATCGCTTTTCTTACCTTCAAACCGGCTAATTTCTTCCTAGCAATGTAGACACTTTCTCTCCTTGCATAAGCATACATATTACTCAAGCTGGTTCTCGACGGTCGTTCCCAGTCAGTGATCATTTCGCTCAATCTCCTCATTTTTCGACGTTCAACCTGCAAATTGATGGAACATTCATTATCCAGAAGAGGATTTCATGCGCTCCGCAGCCCAATCGTAAAACCAAAATGATAATAATAAAAAATGAAAAAGAGATAGATTCACACGGCAGAAAGAGAGAGAGAGAGGTCCATGCTGCTTTTTATTTTTACCACATTCTCAAGCGTTACTTCCAGTGACTCAAAAAAAAACGACTGTGTGCGAGCATGCTTATCTCCCCTGGAGACTTACGAAGCGCACGCTGTGCTCGCCGTGAACGCATTTGGCTGCGACCACGCGGGCCGGGAGAGATTGGGACGATTTCTAAAGAAAGGAGCATTTCTATTTCCTATTAGAATTAGGAGCTATTTATTCTATTTCTGCCTAACTTCTTGTTCAGGCAATTACACTGACCAATGGAGGACGCAGGCCGTGGAGAGTCTTGCTTTCATCTGATCCTCTTGGTCCAGTATCTGGCGTATGGGAGTGACGTCTTCGACCACTTGCAACTCCAAATGAGACCGATTTGGCTCTCCCTCTCACAGAAAATGAGTGAACGGCATCGGAGAATCGTCTTGAGACACTGAAAAAGAATGGAAATTCGATCGAATAGCAAAATATTCCTTCCGTTGCCGGGAATCGAACCCGGGCCTTACGGGTGAGAGCCGTAAATCCTAACCACTAGACCACAACGGAGATGACATAAGTCTTTGGCTGGCTAAAGTTATGGTGGCTAATTGACAGCAGCTGTCAAGACGCTACAACGTGTTCCAAAGGAGCAGCTGATAACACGAGGGGAATTCAAAATGAAAGATGAGAGTTAAGTTACTGTAGAATCATTGTGGTATTACTTGCCGAGGAGCCCATTAGCTAAAATAAGTCGAAAAATCAATTCCTGCTATCAAAATTGAAGTAGGAAACTTACTTTTTGACATAGATAGGCTTTGGAAGTTCTAAAACTGGACCACTTGTGTCAATCTCACAGCGGAGGGTCACAGCTTCCAATAGAATTGATGGCGGTCTGTCGGGATCCTCCTCCATGTTCATTGAATTCTCCTGACTTCCAGAAGATGAAGGATGGACTGCTTCGAGAATAGTTTGAAGCTATTCTCGCTCGCTATCATTCAATGACAAACCCTAGTAGCCAATTTTCAGGCAGTTTACATCTCTTTTTTAAAAATTATGGCCAAAGTTCGATTTACCCCTGTGCAAAAGTATTGCAACCTTTCAGAGAATCGTCGATTTAAAAAAAATTCATTGTCAATAACAGATTTATTATAATCAACAGTAACAAGCTAATAATTAATAGCATCTCCTCCATTACGAATTAACTGAAAAAAGTGATTTGGCATGTTTCCTGCAAGATTGTTTAGGCATATTCTTCTAAGTTATTTCAAGCCTTTTGAATTCCAATTTTTAAATTGGATGTGTGGTTGTGTAATGTTATTCTTGTAAACTTCACGTGACAGAATTCCAAAAAGATTTTCAATAGAGTTACAATCAAGTGAAAGCTTAGGCCATTCAATTGTCGTCACGTTGTTTGCTTGGAGCCATGCTTTAGTGCTTCTACTGGTATGAATTGAAGCATTGCCTTGTACCACATTAAATCCTCTACCAGTTTGGGAGCGGAGAAAAGGAAGCAGATTCTTAGCCAACAAGTTCTGATATCCAAAGCTATCCAATCGACCAGTAATGAAATTAAGAGCTACAGTACCATTTGATTAAAAAGTTGCCCAAGATTAATGATCAACCTCTACAATTTCCTTTTGAAAGCTGCATAGGATTTTTTCTGGAATCTCTCCAATAATTTCTGTTTCCGTTAGGGCCGTCGCATGTCCATTTTTTCTCATCTGTGTAGACAACCTAGGCAAAAATTAACGGCAAAAAAGAGGCCAATTTTTTAAAATCCGTAGTCATGTTTTGTTGAGCTAATGATAATCTTTTTACTTTGTGAACCGGCTTAAGACATGAAATTGTAGCCATTCTCTGTCTTTTAACGTACGGAATGTGCCACAATGTACCTACTACCCTAAGGTTTGAATAAACTTCAATTTTTGCTTTGAATCAACCAACGCGTGACGAGCCTGACGCACTAAAAAGCGATGATGGGAAGCCACTGCTGATCTCCTATGACTGGAGAGATGAAAAGAACCTAATGGAAGAATATCGAACTATTGGGAAGATTCCCTGCGAATGAAGATGAAACCATTGCGGAGAGGAGAGAAAAAAGATATTCATTTTTCTATTAATTCAATAAGAATTTGAAGAAAAAAGCAGCATCCACACACAATTTTAAGCGAAGTTTCTGTAGTTTTTACTCCGCTTTTCAGAAGAGAGCAGTGTCAAATCGAAGGATCTTCTTGATCGAATCTTGAACGGATTAACTCTAAATTCTAAGAAGAAGAGGAAGAAATGGACTTATTTGAAATATCTTTTTGGAAAAATAAATCAAACTGCATTATTCTTGAAAGAAAACAAAAGCGTCTTCTTTTTTACTGTCGATCCTTCTATGCAAAGAAGCCAGCTCACCCGCCTTCTCTCCCTAGACTTGATTATTTTTCACAGCGAGCCGCATCGAAGATGCCCCCGGTCCGGTGAGGAATTTTTACGAATGAGGTCACAAAGAATTCTCAAAACTGTCGTCAACTTATCAGTCCGAATCTGAAAAATACTCGCGCACAAAAGCCCTTTTTCCAAAAAGTTTAATGGTGCGGGGTGGCATAAGCTCCACAGGCAAGACTTCAGTGATATTCATTCCACAAAACGTGCAAATTAATGTTAAAGCCTACCAAGATAAGATTCTTGTAAAAGCTGAGATTCTCTGGAAGCAAAGTAATCCAAATATAATATTATGCAGGGTTCGGTTCCGGCTTATAGAGCCAAAACGACAATTAGCTTTTTGAAGACCAAAATTGGCTCCTTTCTGTCAAAATATCTTTACCCCTCGAACAGCCCGGGCTTGAATCCTCTGGATTTCTCTGTTTGGAGCCATATGGAGGAGAAACTAAGAAATAGAAAAGTGCAAAATTTGAACGATTTGCGCAAGTTTTCACTGAAATATGGAGCAATCTAGACATAAACTGCCTGCGGTGCACAGTAGGTTCCGTAAAGAGACGATTTACCGCCTGTACAAAAACTGACGAGGGCCACTTCGAACTTCTTCTGATTATTAAATCTTATGGTCTTAGTTGTTAGGAAAAACAATATTGTTATAAGTTATTTGAGAAAATATTAAGTTATAGCGTTTTCTTTCTTCAGCACATAATTTTCTCGCACCCTTTAATTCCCTCTCCCTAGCATTTTAATCCATTCCTCCTTGGTTTGTCATCCCTTTTCCCTCTCATAGTTTTGAATCCACTCCTGTATTCAGGATTTAAGACCTTTATTGATCTAAGCCATTAACCCTCAAAAACTGCTTTCTTATGGAGAACCAAGCGAATAGCTTTTGAATAGGATTGCTTTTAAAAAGTTTTGCAATAATTACAGTAACTTCTTTCACTTATTCCTTCGAATCCCCCACGAAATTGACCACCAAAATGATGAAAGCTATTTCCTCCCCATGAAAATTCTCCACTATCAAGGATTTCACGATGGAATCTATTCCTCAGCTTTGAATCTACGCAGTGACTTGTCGATTCATGGAGTTTGTCTTTTCTCAAGAAGATATAGATTTGCTCGAATGGATGGCTACCCAAAGCTTTCATCGTAAGTTTAACAAAAATTATCAAAAATGCAATTTTTAGAGACGACAGCAACGGCTACAAATAGAGTTGGCTTTAATTTAATTATTTAAATTTTTTTTTAATGTTTGTATTCGGAGGAATTGAAATAATTAGATTTGAGAAATGGTGCTTTACTTTTGGGGGAAAAAGAGGAAAATCCTTAGATCTTCGAGTTGCTTGGGTTTCAGGGGATTCACAATATTTTGAAGAGTTTTGGATAATCTGTTGATCATCACTATTCAATCCTCTTTTTTTGTAGCTACGATAGACTTTCTTCAACAAAGCAGTCATATTGCTCTCCCTCAAGTCGCAGACTTTATTTATAAATTCGAAATCCTCCCCTTCAGGGTCGTCGAGCAGTCCTTGTAGGAATCGCTCCTCAACATTAGAGTGAAGTTCCAGCTCATATACGAATCTTTATAAGTTTCAAGAGTAACAAATATATTTTTTAATTATGAAAATTTCTTTAGAAAGCTTTCTTCAAGAGATCGGGGAATGGATGTATAAGCAAAATGAAATAGTTTTTGAGGCAGCAGTGGCCCTTCAATCCATTTATTTCCATAAAATATTTCGGATGTAGCACCATTTCCTCCACAACCACCAAATACAATAATTCTATTTGAGAGTTTTCCTATTCCAAAAGAATATCGTTGATGTTTAAAACTCCGCTTTTCTGTCCAATCCTTCTCGGGATCTTCGATATCCATTTCCCATACACTATTCCATCCAGATCCTGATTGTCCTCCAAAAATGGATAGAATTGAATTGGTGATTAGCATCGTATGACTAGTAGTTGCAAAAGGCAAATCATAAAATAAGATCCATTTCTGTAGTTTTGGATTAAACATCTCCACAGATTTTAAGATTTCTCCATTATATCCTCCAGTGACAAATATTCGATCCTTATATACTGCTGCTGCTGCTTTATATCTTGCATGATTCATTTCTCTGGAAGGTTTTTAATTGAATTTTGGGAAAAACTAACGGCATGTAGGTCCATTTACCTTGCGAAATATCATATTTTTCGACTGAATTTAGAGGCCCAAGAGAATATCCTCCAATAGCCCAGATATTTCCTTTGTAAACCAGAGAGCTATTGGAAATAGCAGATCTTCTTTGATTTAGCGATGCCAATTTGATCCAACTTCCAGTATTTTTCAATTTGTAACAATCCTTGGAATATCCTCCAAAAATATAGATTTCTTCATTGAGTACAACAGCTCCGAAACCATACAGTGCCATCGGAAGAGTGATTCTCAGTTGCTTCCAACTGTGAGCCTTCGAATCGAGCAAGTAAACCTTAGTCGAGAATAAAGAACCGCCCAAAATTAATATCTACAAACTAAGTCTAAAAGTAAAAAATCTTACCGATGTATTTTGCTGTCCTCCGCTCGGTTTTTCAGTATTTTGAGCTAAAAATCTCTCAAATAAATCACTTTTGACCAAACCATTGGGCATTAAATTCTGCTGATTTCTCGGCTGCTCTGGTCTAAAAAATTTCTTTAGAAAACTTTCTTCAAGAGATCGGGGAATGGATGTATAAGCAAAGTGTGTTAGATCTTGAGGCAATTTGGGTCCATCAATCCATTCATTTCCATTAAATATTTCAGATGTTTTACCACTTTCATCACAACCACCAAATACAATAATTCCATTTGAAAGATTTCCTATTCCAAAATACGCTTTTGGATGTTTTAAACTCTGTTTTTCTGTCCATTTCTTCTCGGAATCTTCGATATCCATTTCCCATACGCTATTTAATTCGCCATATTCTGAATAGCCTCCAAAAATGGATAGAGTTGAATTGCTGATTAGCATCGTATGGTAAGAAAGTTCAAAAGGCAAATCACAAAATAAGATCCATTCCTGTAGTTTTGGATCAAACATTTCCACAGATTTTAATCTTTCTCCATTCGATCCTCCAGCGACAAATATTCGATCCTTAAATACTGCTGCTGCTGCATTTCTTTTTTCATAATTCATTTCTCTGAAAGGGTTTTAATTTAATTTTGAGAAAAACTAACGGCATGTAGGTCCATTTATCTTGCAAAATATCATATTTTTCGACTGTATTTAGAGGTCCTTGATAATAACCTCCAATAGCCCAAATATCTCCTTTGTAAACCAGAGAGCTACTGGAAATACCAGCTCTTTTTTTATTTAACGATGCCAATCTTATCCAACTTCCATCATCCTTCAATCTGTAACAGCCCTGCTGATAAGCAACCTCAGAAATTCCTCCAAAAATATATATTTCTTCATTGAGTACAACAGCTCCAAAATTTTCCATTGTTATTGGAAGAGTGATTCTTAGTTCCTTCCAACTTTGAGTTTTCGAATCGAGCAAGTAAATTTTATTCAGAGGTCCATCGCCACCCAAAATTAATACCTACAAGCAAAGTCTAAAAGGTGAAAATCCTACCGATGTATTTTGTTGTCCTCCGTTTGGATTCACATTTTGCTCTAAAAACTTTCATAAATTACTCAATTTTAAACAAACCATTCGGAATTAAATTATTTCGATCAGGCCTCTTTTTCCGAGAAAATTCAATAAATTCTGAGATTTTCGGTCTACTTTCTGGGTTACTGTGCCAGCCACTAGAAATTTTTTTTTTTTTTTGCTTTTCTCTGCTTTGTCAATTCTACGCCTCACTTTTCAACTCCGAGAAAGTGAAAACTTTGATTTAAGTAAGCTAGATTGGCCAGAAATAATCAATTACCGTTTCAATAAGGCTGAAATCTCAAATTCCTTTTGAATATTTGGTCGATCTCCATTTAAAATTCGATTAATTTGATTGTACGGTGTTATTCCCCCCAAGTGACCATACGGGCTTCTAAACTTCTAATCACTATTTTGAAAACTTCACTAACTCTCGGTGAATAATCTCCCAAAAAGTAATAGTCAGCGAATAGATATCCGCCGACTTGCCATATTTAGTTCCATCATGAAGCTCCGGAGCCATGTAAGCTACTGTTCCAATTCTTTTACAACTCGTTTAACAAAATGCCACACTCACCCACAAGTAAGAGAAGCAATTGTCTGTGGCTCAACCGCTTTAGCCAATCCAAAGTCGGAAATTCTCAAATCGTTTAGGGATTTCCCAAGTAGAATGCTGTAACTCTGATATGAGAAGAAGGAATCTCACTTTTGAGGCTTGATATCTCGATGCATTATGCCTCTTTCGTGGAGATATTTCAGACCACTTGAAGCCATTTCAATCCACGAATAAACTTGTTCCATATCATACTCTACTGAGGTATTATGAATCACTGGAAATGGCATCTTATGTCTCAAGTTGAAAAGGAGCAAGTTTTTTTTAAAAAAAAACCAAAGATTTTCGACCAATTTTTTATGCTAGCTCTAATCTTTCTAGTGTCTCTAATCGAGTCCCACCCTTATCGGCAGAAAACGCCAACCTTATACACTTGAATAAACCCAATCCACTATTCAAACAGCAAAGAATTGCTATTACACTCATCATAGGAGAAAAAAAACCAAACAAACCACTATATAAGCTCCCTCTCTCCATGTACTCCATAATGTAGCCAATGAAAAAAGACCCGTTATTAGGTAAATAGCCTTCTTTTGGAGTCAAAAGACCAAAAAGACGGATAATATTTGGGTGATTGGAAAGCTATTTGGAAGATTATTGAAATATTAACAAATAAAACTCTAACCTTCGCTAGGAGGATAACTTCACTCATTTCTGTTTTATTGACATTCCTAATAAGTCTCTTGAAAGCTACTTTTCTGCAAATCGATCTCTCTATTTTCATTTTAGTCAGACTTTCACAAACTGGTAAAATTGCTTACCCCAATCGACCATTGTAGCCGCGAAAGACTTCTCCCTCGCCTCCTATTCCTATCCGTTCTTTCTCTGTGAAATCGTTCAGGCTAAACTCGGAAATAACTAAAGAAGCATTGATTGTTAGGGTAGATTTACCAGAATTGGCTACTAGAGTTTTTTCTGAAGGAAGAGAGTCACTCATTAAGATGGCGAATTGGCGAACCCGGCGTTAGACTTCAATTGGTTCGACTGTTGTTTGTCTTGATAAGGCGGTTCAGTCTTTATTTCAAACAGGTGAGTTGTCTTTTGAGAAAGAGGACGACTATTTCCGACTATTTCTCGGTTTAGTCTTTATTACGAGAATATAAATGTCATTTTAGAGTGGCTGTGATCTGAAGAATAAGCAGAGAGAGGAGAAGAGCTTAGGTTTTTGATCGAATTCTGGCTATTTTGTCCGCTCATACAAGCTAATTCGAACACATTTCGAAAAGAAATTCGGATAATTCTACTCGTACAGGGTGGTCCACATGAAATGTGACGGGGTAAGAAAAATTCATTTTTGGGCATTTATAATTTTTTTTTTTGCTTTTTGTGTTGTTATTCGTTTTTCTCGTATTTTCTAAGTCCTACTAGGCCTCAAAGTCTGAATGTTTATAGGTAAAAAATGGTATTGCATGACGATCGTTCAGCAATAGTTGCTATGCACAAACGCGGCTTGTTCATTAAGGAGATTTCAAAGGCGCTCAAACTACATCGAGAGCAAGTTCACCGAGTCATAAAACGCTTCAAAGAGACTGGAGAAATTGAAAATCGCCCAAGAGGAAGACCAGAAAGAACTGTGAGAACCTCTGCCCTTCGCAAAGTTGCCAAAGACAAACTTCGTCGTAATCCGGAAAGAAGCATCAGAAAACTGGCGAAAGAGCATGAAGTCAGCCATTCTACCATGCAGAGACTGATCAGAGAAGATCTCAAATTGTTTCCTTACAAATTCGCCAAAGGGCAAAGGCTCACGGATGAAATGAAAGCCTCAAGGTTGACGAAATGCAAAAAGATGAAAGTGCTTGCGCGCGGTGACAAGCTCAACTGAATTCTTTTCACTGACGAGAAGATATTCACCGTTGAACCACTCCGAAATGCCCAGAGCCAACGGGAATTACTTGCAAAAGGAACGACAATAGTTGTTAAAGCTGAAAAAGCTCATTTTCCGCAGTCCGTGATGGTGTGGGCCGGTATTTCTGGTTTGGGGAAGACCAAGCTTGTGTTTGTCCCAAAAGGAGTTAAAATCAATGCCGAAACGTATAGAGAGCAAATCTTAGAAGCTGCTATCATTCCTTGGACTAACGAATATGCAAAAAACACCAATTTGACCTTACAACAGGATTGGGCGCCAGCCCACGGTGCAAAGAAGACACTAGAGTGATGTGAGACGAACCTTCCGGACTTCTGGACTAAGGATGTTTGGCCATCAAACTTACCTGATCTCAACCCATAGGATTTTGCCGTCTGGTCGATTTTGGAGCAAAAAGCCTGCTCTTTCAAGCATAAGTCACTGGATTCACTAAAGAAAGCTCTGGAGAAAGCATGGGACGAAATCTCGCCAGAAATGACTGCACGCATCCTCAAGAATTTCACGAAGAGATTGGATGCTTGTATTGAAGCTGATGGCGGACATTTTGAATGTGATATATAATCTCTTATGTAGAATTTTCTGACGCTTTAAATTTAAAAAATTTGTTTCTTATTTGGCTTGATTGGTGCAAACTTGTGTGTAGTTTTTTGCGTCACACTTCATGTGGAACACCCTGTATAATACAAATCTCGAAGCTTAAGAAAAAAATATTTCGCCTGAGTGGGGGTAAAGTGATAAATACACTGCGCGTAACATCACCCAATGATAAACCATCTAAAATTTGATTCTCACGTCTTTAATTTCCACGTTTTACTGTAATTTTCCAATAGAAGGTCCATCTAGGATAGAATATTTCAAGGAAGAATGGAGACAAATCAAGAGACTTACGATTTGTTGGGAGAAATTTGCTCAAAACTTTAGGCTACTCTAACTCTTTCATATTTTCTACAGAAATCCAAAGCCTAATGGGAAAAGATTTGAAGGCAATTTTGTGAATAATTTCGCATAAAAAAACTTTCAACGTCTTGAAATGAGAAATTACTCTGACTTTTCGGTGCTCTCTCCAGATTGACAACGGGAATTTAGGCATCTGGCTGACATTTTTTCACTGCCCTCTCCTTTGACGAGAGAGGGAGCGGTATCTCTATTAGAAATTAAAACCCAACTGTCATCATTTGTCTTGATATAAAAGGCTAACCTTCACGAATGACTCCCTAATACCTACATATCTCCTCCACTTTCTACAATAGTAGATTCCTTTTTTTGAGACCTAATTTTTATGAGTACCAATTCTTAGATAGGTCCTTTATTATTCTTGCTGTTATTTTTCAGCATGTCATCGTCCGATTGGTCAAGCAAGGATGGTAAAGATGGATCTGATGGATCAAATGGTAATTTTTTTTTCTCGAAAATTTTCCCTAATATATCCTCGAATTTAGGTCTTATCGGCGGCCATGGAGGGAATGGAGGCGAGACGAACAATCCTTTCGCCACTGGTGGAAATGGCGGCCATGGAGGGAGCGGATTACTCGGAGGCAATGGAGGACATGGAGGCGCTAGTAATGGTGCGAATGGTGTTGGTGGAAAGGGTGGAGCTGGCGGTAATGGCGGACTCATCTCATGGTGGTCTTCCGGTCACAACGACAGCCCGCCTTAACGAAAACCTGACAATAAAAATGGGAGATCGGATGTTCCCGACAATAGAAATAACAAAGATCTATCGCTACAACAGCTTTATGAGGCCACAGTCTTATAATACAATTTCGTTTTTTTCGTTACGTCTTATGAAAAATCGTTTTAACGAAATCCTACTTTATTTGAGGTGTATGTGTAATTTCTAGGAAGTTTTAGCCTACCTATATAATGGGCAACGGTGGACTTGGAGGTGATGGAGGAAATGGTGCAACCCAAGGTGGAGACGGCGGTAAAGGCGGGAATGGATTTCTAGCCAATGGTGGCAAGGGAGGCAACGGTGGAGATGGCGGCAATGGCGGATGGGGTGGACAAGGAGGAAAAGGTGGTTGGCCGAATGGAAAAGATGGTAAACCAGGAAGGGATGGATGAAGGTTCATTAATAACCAACTTTTTGTAATTATTCGATTTTTCAAATTAAAATATCATAATATTCTCTTATTTTATTCAATGGTTGATATTCAAGCTAAAAAGCATACAATTTACACAATAAAAACAAAATAAAGTTCACTGAATGATGATGATAACAGCAAGGAAGAGTTTAAAAGACATATTTTAGAGAACAAAGTTGACACATTAGCTCGTGGAGCACAAGTCTCTGACCTGATTCGCTAAAGCGAATGCCTATTAAATCTAGCACGACCTCCTTAAAATAATACTTTCCATTAATTTTAGAAAAAGTAAACAAAATTGATCACAATAATGTGTATTACATTTTTGAATTTGAAAGGTTGATAATTCAATCTGCGAATTGAAGTAATTCTGTAATTCTAATGGAGGAACCAATCCAAAAGAATCAAAGTAATAACACTTTTCATTATTTGTTATAATAACACACCCAATCTGTACCATTATTTTTACTTATGTCTAAATTTACTATTCCACATTCTTCATCATCAACCCTCCTTGGAAGTGTATCCCTCATGAATACTCCTCTAAAATCTTTAATTCATTTGCTAGATTTGTGCTATTGCAATTTGTCGATCCTTTTAATGGTTTAATAAACATTTATAAAAGATCTGAGTTCTTCTAGATAAGCTTTGCTTATTTGTAAATATAAAAATCGCTGATAAGCGACGATGAAGAGCTGAGAGTCAGAAACTGCCAGGAAATGGCTATTTGATAAAGCCCTGTTTTTGGCGGTACATCACTAGTGGATTGAGTAAATATTGTTTAAAATATAGGAGAGGGAAATGGGTGTGCCGGGAACGCCTATGGCTGGATGGACGCCTGGATGCTATAGCGATTAGTATAGAACCAAGACAAGTCATTTATCATAAAGGAATACACAGACCGACTGAGATCATCTGAAAATTAGTAGATATCAATAACAACTTGATCGAGTTTAGTCATGCCAATCTTTTTGTTAAATTGGATTTGAAGGAATTATCTTAAATCCTAAACCTGCTTTTAGCGAATTTAAAAAGTCATTATTTCCTTTTGTTAATTTTTTGCTTTTTCGGTAAGTTTTTGGGTTAGTTTTCTTTGTAACGGCTGTTTCTTTATTTCCAATATCATCATTCTCGACCTTAATCAATTCAATTTTTCGACATTATTCGTATCCAATACAGTATCATTTGTAGTATTGCCATCAAAGATTACTAGAGGCATTTATTAGACCATTTATTCTTTATCTAGCGAAGTAATAGATGGGAACTCACTTAAGTTTACTTTCCTTTTAGACAAGTTTTGATAAGTAACTTCTTCAAGCGGAATTGGTCGGCTATTTTCTTTTGCTTTTCTCAGCATAAAATATGGTGATACTACATAAATTAAAGATCTTGCAATGATGATATAAACCAAAGTTACATAAATCCTCCAATTTTTCAACTAATGCGATTCAAGGAAACTATCTACAGTGCGTTTCATAAATATGGGTTCACTACAGTAACCCAGTGATTTTTCTTCAATTTTCCCAATCTTTTTGTTGGAACGCTTCATTACGTTGTACCACCTCCGAATTGTCTCTATTCACCATGTTCGGGCAAGTTTTTCCTGACTTTTTCGACTTCTTTTGGGTGACTATTTGACTCAAATTCTGCTTTTTTCGATATCAGTTGCTTAGATGGCAGACGCGCTATAGAAATTCGGTTGATGACGTTCGACTCAGCTTGATTTCGTGATTCCAAAACACTTTAAATCTCCAAATAAGGTTGGAAATGAACCGAGTTATGACTTAAACACGATGAGACTTTTGGTCCAAAAAGCGCCCAATTCGAGAAAATGCGCTTTTTATCCTAAAACAGGTGAAAATTAACGTCTTCTTTGAGTCATATTTCCACGAATTTCCAACCTTTTTTTTGAAATTTAAAGTGTTTTGGAATCACTAAATCAAGCTGAATCGAACAGCCGAATTTTAATAGCTCGGGTTTTTGAAATTTCGAAAAACGCCACTTTTGGAGATGAAGCCATCATTTTTTACTCATCAACTCGCCTGGCTATATTATGGTGAAAAGAAGGCAAAAATGCCAGAAGAATTATATAAAAAGTTATTTCAGCTCAAAAGAATCTCTAAGAATACGCCAATTTTGATGGTGGCTTCATAATTGTGAGACGCAGTGTCAAATGGTTGAATTTTTAGAAGCGCCATGGTTATCAACCTATTGACTTTGCAACTTATCGAGTAGTTGCCAACAAAGATTCACTGCCTATTGCTGTGCTTATCTACGAGAACTTTGTTGTTTTTGGCTTTGAATTTCCGCTACGTTTGCCTCCAATCGTCAACTTTTTATTCTTCTAGACCCTAGAAATGGAGGAAGAAAGGCGAAAAATTGAGGAGGAATTCTCCTTCCAGGAGAAGTGGTATTTTTCTATTTTTCCGTTCCAAAGTTCAAAAAATCTAGGATCGAAATCTTCAAGCGAGGCAAATTCTTCTTTCAAAATATTTCAGAACGTCTCATCCTCAAAATCATCACCAAGGTTTGAAATAAATTCGCCAGAAAATTGCACAAATTCAGATGGAAGAGAAAGTCTTCTTCAATCTTCTAAGAACCGGCAAGTGGATGCATTTGCTTTGCAGAGAAAATCGCGATTCTCTCCTCATCTCTTTTGACATATTAAACTATGACAACAATTATATGGTACTCTTCTAAATGCTTTTATAGATCGAATTTCAGAGAAAAAGCCCAGAGGAGGTTAAAAAGGAAAGAAATCAAGATATCCAATACTTAAGAAAAATCATCCGATCAAAATATTACTTTTTCTTGCCCGATGCTTGGTATGGAAATCTTATGGTGAGTAATCAGAACTATCTGATATCCGCCAAAATGGTTCAAAAGCCTTTTTCAGGAGACTTTAGAAGATTTATACTCAAAAGAAGCCTATCATTTCCGCCGAGAATGCTTGAATATTGAATTGCTTCGAATCAAGAATTTTCCAATCGATATCTTCATTATTAATCACCTACAGCCAAGTATCATAGAAATATCAATGGAGCAAAATGGTCCACTTTCTGAGGATTTTTACATCCCGGCTCGAACAGTAAGCTCTTTTTTTCTAAATATAAATGATTAATTTAGAAAAGCTTTTCTGTCCATTATGCCAGCATTAGTGATTCTGATTTTTACAAGGAGATCGAGCGTTTTGGATCGTTGCCATTGAAGGTAATATTAAGTCGTGGAGATGGCCTTCTTAAACCCGCTAAATTATTTTCAACTTTGAAGAGAATAACTCAAGTAAGTGGGATGGCCACCCAAAATAAATCATTTTTTTAAAGGAAAAACACCTTCATCATCCTCTCCAGTTTCTAACTTACAAAAGAAAGAGTCTCTTAAAATATGCGATATTTAACTCCTGGCCGACGGACTCCTTTTATTCATCGGTTGGCTCGTTTTATTTCATAATGGTAGCCAAATCGGATGTTGGAGTTAGTGTAATTCATTTATTCGCAGGAGATAAAGCCAGAGAAAAATTGTATACGCAAATAACTGGAATTAAAAGCTTCGATGAATGGGAGGAATTCACCAAGAGGGAAATAGTTAATCAGCGTCATTTGCTGGAGACTCGGATAAATGATAATCAATTAACTGGGATTTTGGAGGTTTTTTAGCGCCCAAGTTGCTAGCAAATTTTTTGAAGGAGGTTGGCTAAAATATAGAAAAAATAATTAAACTTCCAGGGAAATTAGTCTTCCTCCCTTGGCTCCTCCAGAACCAGCTCCAGAATTAGTGAAATTTCTAAAGGAATTTGAGGATTTCGATATCCAACCAGGTATTTTCTCTCTTCTTTGACAAAGAATTCCCAGAACAATTGGCGCCCCATAAGCCAAAATGGAAAAAGACCGAGAAATTGCCCTATTTGCCTCGAAAATTACCAGAAATTCATTCAAACAACTGGCTAGTTGAGGCCAAGGAGGTCATCAAACTCAGGAAATTCTGGTAATTTTTCTTCTAAATTTGCACCAAAATAGGATGCATTTTCTACAAGAGAAAAAGTTCATCTTAGAGCTGCTACCCGAGAAGTTTGTCCTCGAAGTAGCCAGAAGAGTAAGTCCTGAAGCAAAATATTTAAAATAGTTTGTCAAGATCGAACATAAGCGCTTCCCTCTCCTTTTTTCGTCGACCAAATGGGTAAATGAATTGATCCAAAATTCTGCTTCAAACTTCCGAATTCATGGAGGACATTGTCGCTTCTCGGTAGATGGAGTGGCTACATTTTAATCCACAAACAATCTTTGAAATTTCAGATTTTTCGTTACAGCTATAGATACAGTTATCCTAAAGAAGCCTTAAAATCATTGGAGTTCTATTATCTTAGTTGCATCAGACTCGATGTTTACTCTAGACTCACTAGTTACTTCGACATTGTAAATTTTTAAAAAGTTAAAATTTTACGCGTTTTTTAGATTAATTATCTCAAAGCAGTTCTGCAGTGGGTTAGAGAGCGAAAAATTTTTGTAAGACAGGTCTCACTCGGCAATAATATCCCCCTGATCCAAGAACTTTTCGGATCCTTCGCCAGAGGACCCGAATCGCTTTATTTCTCCCAGTATGAAACCCTTCTTGCGCCTGTTAACTTCTCTCCGCAACTGGTAAGATCGATTCTTTTTTCTACAAAATGAAGAATTCAGAAAGAAATTGAGGTGAATGTGGAGTGTTTTGGAGAAGATCGAATTAAAGAATTGATTGAAGGATTTACTGGAATTAAGCAAGCGGTGATTTGGCGTTGCTTCCATAATAAAGATGTAAATACAACTATCACGCATCAGTTAGAGGTAATTTTAAAGACAGACTGCTGAAGACAAATGAGCGAAGTAAAATAAGGGAAAAACCATTTTTAAACATTAAAATCCAAGAAGTGTCGAAGCAATGTTCTATTGGGTTGGCACATAATTAATGTCGCATTTTTGAAATAATTAGAACTTTGTTAGTTTACAACGAATTTATTCCAAATATTCACCATTACTATGGACTATTTGTGCCCACTTAATGGGCAACTGCCTGATCCCTCTCTCATAGAAAATACGAGGCTTTGAGGCAAAGAAGTTGACGAGCCACTGTTTCACATTT
This sequence comes from Oscheius sp. JU1382, assembly GCA_932521405.1. Classification (NCBI taxonomy): domain Eukaryota; kingdom Metazoa; phylum Nematoda; class Chromadorea; order Rhabditida; family Rhabditidae; genus Oscheius; species Oscheius sp. JU1382. The sequence continues at coordinate 1,040,111 of OW051476.1, forward strand.
TCGTCATTATCGAAGTGTTTTCTTGCCAGTTTATTCTTCATCGACCGGAAGAGATAAAAGTCAGAAGGGGCAAGGTCTGGAGAGTACGCTGGATGAGCAAGAAGTTCCCAATTCAGTTCTTTTATTTTGGAGCGAGTGAGCTTTGCAGTATGAGGGCGAGCGTTGTCATGAAGAAGGATGACTTTTTGGAGTCTCGGTCTCTTTTCTATGATTGCAGCTGCTACTCTATTCAATTGCTGGGTCTAAGTAGCAGCAGTTAAAGTCGTCTTACTATCCAGAAGCTCCCAGTATATCACACCCTCGATATCCCACTAAACACACAACATAAACTTCTTCTGATGTGGATCTGGCTTCACATCAGGTCTTGGTGTTTCTCCGGTACCCACCCGTTGACGCTTCCTCCGAAAGTTCACGGTTAACATCCACGTTTCATCGTCTGTTATTAGACGGGGAAGAAAATACTTCCGCTCATATCTGGAAAGATGAGCGGCAGCAATGGACATTCGTTGCCATTTGTGAGCCTCGGTCAGGGTATGGGGCAATCAACGACCCAGTTTTTTCTAGTAGCCCAATCTCTTGAAATGTCTTTCTATTGTTATGTGAGAGACACTTAAAGCCTCTGCCAGATCACGGGTTGACTGGGTATTATCTTGGTTTACAATGGCTAGAAGTTGGCTTTCTTCGAGTTCCAAGGGGCGACCCTGACCAGAGACTCTTTCAAGCGAGCGATCTCCAGAACGAAACTTTCCAAACCAAAGTTGACAGCTCCGTGCAGTAGTAGACCCTTCCCCATAATATTCATTTATGTTAGAGGCCGTTTGTTAAGCATTTGTTCCTCGGGTGAACTCATAAAGAATGACATGGTGCAGCTGCCCAGGTAGTAGATCAATGATGCTTACGATAAAAAGCAACCAGTGTAGAAAGAATAAGAAAGCTACTCATTTTTGTTATGGTGGGGTGAGAAGAGGGTTATGTGAGTAAGATAAAACACCCATCAGTCAGTTACATGAAAACAAAACAACAAAATAGCAACCATGAAAACCAATGTGAAATTAATTATGTTTCAACCTAATATTATTAAGAAGTGCCAAGCTAGGAATATGATTTGTGAAGCTTCTCGTTCGGGTCGTCTAAAGAAAACCAACATTCGTGAAGATAAATTGATTTATTGGCCCAATATCGTAGTCCAGATCTCATTTTCCATTTTTCTATATTTTCTATTTTTAGTTCTCATGAACTTTTTAAAGTACTTTAGTCGTTAAAAGTTCAGCCACGGCAGAATAAAATATGATTGAGCGCGGGCAATTAATTTATTTATCGGCATCGAGTACACAAAGCGAGCTCTGAATAGAAAAAACCATAATTGAGCTGGTTAAAAACCAGTCTGTCCACGGTTGAGAGTAATCTGATCAGGAAAATAATTTTCTCGAAGGAAATTAGCCTATAAAAGGGAAGAAGGGTTCGTATCTATGCCTTCTTTGCTTTCATTTATCCTTTGCTCATATGTAATTCTGACTAAAAGTCCCAAGGCGATGACAAAATACAAATATATGATATGGGCTACTTGTGTAAGTCACTTCTACCGTCTTCAAACTGCGATTTTAACCTGATTTCGTATTTCTTCTAATTAAAAGTCTCCTTTACAATTTTTCATCATCTCTTTGAATGTTTTAGAGGAGGTCAAGAACAATAAAATTGACGAGATTTCAAACAATCGTGGCAAAGAGAGGCCTCTATTTAAGAGAAGACTTTTTTTAGATAATTTCTCCAATGATTTTCTTCGGAGTTCCTATCATTACATTAATAGTAAACGGTAATTTGATTTATTACTCTGCTTTGTGGTTTATGTCTCCATACGAAGGTAAAAATTTAATAAGCAATTTCTACAATAAAAATCCTCCTCAAAAAGTCAATTCCAGCATCCCAACTCATGTCTAAAGTTGCTCAATTTGTATTAGTTTTGCCGTCGTTCTACTCTGTGACTCATTCAGCAACTGTCATCTATTTCACAACACCCTACAAGGAATTTGCTGCCTCGATTTTTAGGAAGCAGGATAGTCAAAAAATTACCCCTCTAACATTGATTGTCAGCACGATTTAATAGATAGTAATAAAGAGATGATTTTGATTCGACTTTTTCAACTTCTGATTGATCATTTCAAGGATTCGGAACAAAAGATGCTCAAAATAATTGAACGGGCGGAGATTTTATTAATTGACGAGTAGATTCTTATGAGGAAATTCATTTAGTTGTTGATTAGTTCAAATCTTCGCCCCGATTTTCTTCTTTGAATTGCCATCAACGCTGAGGCTGATTATCGACTAGGATCTGCTCTTCATAGCTCGAAGTACGCTTAGCAGCTGGAAAGATGCGTTACTATGGCTACGAGCTTACGCAGGAGGCGCCTTTCAACGACAGGTGAACTATAATCTATCGACTCTGCAACAGCTTCGTACCTGGCGCTCAAAAGTCAAAAGGCAAAATGAGTATTATTGACTTCCAACTGGTCAACTATCTTCTATCTGTGCCTTCTTTGCTTTCATTTATCCTTTGCTCATATGTAATTCTGACTAAAAGTCCCAAGGCGATGACAAAATACAAATATATGATATGGGCTACTTGTGTAAGTCACTTCTACCGTCTTCAAACTGCGATTTTAGTCTGATTTCGTATTTCGCATTAGAAAAATATGGTAGATCTTGCAAATAAATCTAATTTTCTGGGTTGTAGAGTAATCTCCCAGAAAAAAGTTGCCCAATAAATTTGTAGAGGAGATCAAGGGCTACAATTTTTTTTGCAAACTGAATAAAAATATTGAAAATTTTCCAGTTTGTCGTTGCTCACTTCGACATCGCCTACAGTCTACTCTTATGTCCAATCAGTTTGAATGAACTCAACGCATTGCAATTTCACGGCCTGTTAGGAATATTTTTTCCACAAATTGGAAACATGCTAATAGTAAATTTAAGAAGATTTTCCCAGCCAAAATACAATGACTTCTAGCTCTACTATCTAGTTAATTTTCTCTCCGTTTTTGTCATCCTAAATGGCTGCGCAGTCTGGCGAGAATATGCCCTTGTGAGATTTAAAAAGCAGTTTTTTCCTATTCTTCTTCAATTTATCCATCTTATTCTTCTAATAGTGTTTGCAGCTTTTTTAATTCTCACCTTTTCGGAACTAGGTGTTGACTATAAAGAACAAGTGATTTTTGTCGAATCTGTGAGATTTTCAATAAAATTTTAAGCATTTTTCCAGAAAAATAATACCGGATACATTAGGGGAATAGCCTTCTTTTGTATTGTTGATGAGAAATGGAGCCTTCTTTCTTCTATAAAAGTATATGCCATGACGACACTGGTTGTTCTCTTCCTCTATGGATTCAAGGCATTTTATAGGGTAATTTATAGTCTGTTAATAAAAAAGATGACATCCTTCGTATCCAAGAGAGAGAGAGAGAGGTTTTCGAGGCGAGACCCTTTCCTTATTCTAAAAACAAAGATCTTTAGAAAATTTTAGGATAAAAATGGGTCTCGCCGCAAAAACCCCTTTCTTGGATACGAAGGATGTCTTGATTATGAACAGACTATATTTATCAAAAAAAATAAATTATTCTTCAGGTCAGCAGAGAAATCAAAAATGTCGCCCATCATATGAGCCCTCAGACCGTGAAATTACACAAAATGCTGATGAGATGCATCAAACTGCAGGTTTAATCTAAATCCTTAAAAGCACAATTTCTTCGCGCCAAACTGTTAGAAAAAAGGTTTTTTTGAGATCAAATTTAGGTTATTGTAACTCAAAGCAGGCGGAAATTTCAAAAATTCGTGGCAAAGAGAGGCCTCTATTTAAGAGAAGACTTTTTTTTAGATAATTTCTCCAATGATTTTCTTCGGAGTTCCTATCATTACATTAATAGTAAACGGTAATTTGATTTATTACTCTGCTTTGTGGTTTATGTCTCCATACGAAGGTAAAAATTTAATAAGCAATTTCTACAATAAAAATCCTCCTCAAAAAGTCAATTCCAGCATCCCAACTCATGTCTAAAGTTGCTCAATTTGTATTAGTTTTGCCGTCGTTCTACTCTGTGACTCATTCAGCAACTGTCATCTATTTCACAACACCCTACAAGGAATTTGCTGCCTCGATTTTTAGGAAGCAGGATAGTCAAAAAATTACCCCTCTAACATTGATTGTCAGCACGATTTAATAGATAGTAATAAAGAGATGATTTTGATTCGACTTTTTCAACTTCTGATTGATCATTTCAAGGATTCGGAACAAAAGATGCTCAAAATAATTGAACGGGCGGAGATTTTATTAATTGACGAGTAGATTCTTATGAGGAAATTCATTTAGTTGTTGATTAGTTCAAATCTTCGCCCCGATTTTCTTCTTTGAATTGCCATCAACGCTGAGGCTGATTATCGACTAGGATCTGCTCTTCATAGCTCGAAGTACGCTTAGCAGCTGGAAAGATGCGTTAATATGGCTACGAGCTTATGCAGGAGGCGCCTTTCAACGACAGGTGAACTATTAGGTTGTTCGGATATAAACGAGACTTTCGACTCAAACTTTCAAACATCACAAAATTTTTTATAACAAGTCTTTATTCCAAACAATATTCTCCACAACTATCAACAACGCTTCGCCATCGATCATGCAGGTTGTGGATGCCGTCCTCAAAGAATTTGGTTGGCTGTGAGTCGAAGTATGATGCGACCCAAGATCGGACTTCGTCGACATTGTTGAACTTTTTCTCCGACAATCCGTGATGCATCGATCGAAATAGATGGTAGTCCGAAGGAGCCAAGTCCGGACTATACGGCGGATGCGGCAAAACTTTCCAGCCCAACTCTTCGATTTTTTGCTGAACAATCTTCGCAACGTGTGGTCGAGCATTATCATGAAGGAATTTAATAGACTGTCCCTCAATGCCTTGACGACGAAGAGCCATGTTGACACGTGTTAATTATTGGGTGTATACTTCGGCAGTAACGGTTTGGCCGGAATTGAGCACTTCAAAATAAACCAATCCTTTATTATTCCACCATATGCAGAGTAACGCCTTCTTTCCATGAAAATCTCTTTTCGGCGTTGTCAGAGGCAGTTCACCTGGCGAGATCCATACTCGCTTCCTCGTAGAGTTGTCGAAATAAATCCATTTTTCATCCGACGTTAATATGCGATCATAAAATCCGAAGTTTTTGGTCATTCGAATGAGTATTCCAGCAATTGTCACGCGGACAGCTTTATTTTCATCACTCAGCTTATAAGGAACCCATTTGTCGCACCGATTTGTCTTCCCGATTGTATGTAAATGCTCGTCAATTGTCGAATTCGAACATCCGAACTCTAGGGCAAGTTTTCTTGTAGTTTGTGTCGGATCAGACTCGATCGCCTTCTTCAGTAATTCGTCGTCTACCACTTGAGGACGACGTCGGTGTTCTTCGTCTTCTAAGCTCTCATTTCCATTTTCAAAGCGTTGAAACCATTTGTAGCATTGACTTCGCGAAATCACATCTTCACCGAATGCTTCGCAAAGTGAGCGGTGCGAATCGGCTGCCGTAATGCCTCGTTTAAAATCATATAACAAGCCGGCGCGCACAATGTGTTTCAAATCCATTATAACCTGACATTAAAAAAATATTACAGAAATCAAAAATAAACAAAAAAGAAAGTAAAATATACAGGAAAACGCCAGGAACAAAATGGAACCAAAACTGTCCAAATTGCTGCTCGAAAGTCTCGTTTATATCCGAACAACCTAATAATATTTTCAGGTGAATCTATGTTGACTACACTCATCGTCTGTCTCTGTCTTGGGACCAATGTACATTCAGGTATGACCGCCTTAATAATTAGAATAGATGGTTGCACAGATCATGTGTTTGGTTAAAATAGATATGTACATAAATACATAACTTTCAGGAAGCATCGCCCCTTCCATCTTTACATCAACGGTCGCTGCTCTAGTGAACAGCACAGGTCTCTTCGCGGACGAGACCACGCCATCTTCACCTTTCGACATGGACTCGGAGCTGGCTAAGATCGCCACCACCTGCCTCACCCGTCGAGAGCACGAGCTGCTATCGGGCGACATACTTAGGTACAGATTGGCCAGAACTGTGAATGTAAATTTGGTCCTCGAAGCGCAAGAAGTCATTGGCCTGACGGAGTTGCGGGCTGTGCTCGGATTTTCACCACTCGGGCCTTGGACTAACTATAGGGAGCCGAGCGAAGACGAGATTGCAGCCGCCCCCACCATCGAGGCCTACTATAAACTGAGGGAGCCACGCAGTGAGATACGCAGCCTCGACAGCCAATTCTTTTATGAGAAAAGCTTCCCTCCCGCCATCGCGTTCCTGGACAAGAGGATTCCAGCCATTCGCACCATTTATAGACACAAATTTGAAGAGATTCGTCGTCGTCCTGATGCAAAAGTGACAATAGATAGGAAAGAAGTTGATCGTATGATTGATGAGTTTATCATCATTTCCCTCCGCATATACCATGCATTTTCTGTTTGGAAGCCTTGCAAGCTGCTTGCAAACCAGTAGACTGCTTCACGATTTGCATACGTAAGAAATTGTTAAAATTATTGTTTACAAATACATATATCTGCTATAGCCCAAATAGAAAAGCTTAAGAGCAAATTTTCAAATTTTTTATTCAGTGAAGACTTTGCATTAATAAGGGAAACTCGGGAACACGAACTCAAACACGGCAGACTGATTTCGCACTCATTGAGCAGATAAATAGATAGGAGGAGTGGCAGGTTGGCTGGGTCGGGCTAGAGTGGCAGGCTTCTAAGCAGACTACTTGCATAGTATCACCTCTTTACAAATCTTCTCGATGGCCACCTGAAAATGTACTAACTTTTGAATTATTTCTAGAGGAAATGTTATGTAAAAATACCTTTCCGCGAAACATCTTCCCAACCGCCCCCACGACGTCCACGATTTGCATGAACTCTGACTTGCATTCTTCGCCAGCTTCGCGACACAGCACGTCCCCTGCTGATCTGTTGAGTTGCTCGATGGAATCCCTCAGAGCCTGAAATATTTTAAAAAAATGCTTATTAGTGCTATTTGGCAAAAAGATATGCTCACGGAGAGTTCAAGAAACAAAGGAGGAATTCTGATTGCCCCTCCCGAGCCGGAACCATGTCGACAACCACCTCCGCCAGAAAGAATAGATAGGAAGATCTTCGGACTTCACATTATAAACTTAACGAGACCCCAAGTGGAAGGAGTAAGGTGCTCCATTGAGGAATACATTCAATGTACGGATGTCGTCCTTTGGGCATTTGCCGATTTCAAGGAAAAGCTCACAAGGATCAGGCCCGCCCCAATAGAAGAATGCAAGAGAGTAAGAACTGGAAGAACAAACCGTTGCTCAAAACTGGCCACAACGTCTACAAAGCGGAACTGAGTCAAATGTGGCCAGCACGTCACATCTCGAAGGATCAATGCGCAAACACCTCAAGATTCATTCTTGAGGTCGGAAACGTCAGCATTCTGAACAATCAGGAGATCGTCTTCTCGAACCTCATGGTGAATGGAGGAGGATGTAAGCTACAAGATGGAAAATGCACCGACCAAGCAAACACAGTCATCTGGGAACCACCGAAGGAGAAGAAGAGGTGCCAATATAGTTTTGTTGGTGCCTACGAGGCGTTGATAACACCATGTAGCGTAATCATCCCGACCGCACAGGCAGCGTATGTGATAAAGAGGAGTACTCGCGAAGAAACTTCTTGTTTCACCCAGAAGATCATGTCAACAACCACAGGAGCAATCTTCACTGTCCGTGAGAATTTCCCTGTTGAAGACTACCTGAAGAGAACCAGGAGAAGCCGTTCTCGAGGCTCCACGTCGATATCGTAGGACCACTTCCTCTGACAGAAAAAGGAAAGAGGTACATCCTAACAGCCATCGACGCCTTTTCAAAATTCGCAATTGCAATCCCTATCGCAATGTAAACAGGACAATGCCTCGCCAAAGAATTTTGGGCAAATGTGGTAATGAAGTACGGCACGCCAGAAACAATTGCCACGGATCAAGGAGCAAACCTCAAAGGAGGAGAAATGAGCAAGATCATGGAGATCGCTGGAATTAACCCATTGACGACAATGGCAGTTTTGACCTATTGATCATCAGGGACTAAGGGCATTTTTACGCGTGAGTCACCGGTGACTCACATTGTCGTCAATGGGTTAAGCATCACGTCACAGCACCGTACGCTTATGACTCAAATGGCCAAGTAGAAAGACTACATCGGACAATCAAAGAAACAATCTCGTCTTATGTAAACTCGTCACAGAACGACTGGGACGAGTACATAGACAATGTAATCTTTGCGCTGAACTCGGCTTCACACTCAACAACCGACGTGTCGCCGTTCGAGATATTGTTCGGATGGAACCCGAAACTTCCAGAAGACAATCAAATCGGACCAGAGACGCCACTCTACACGGATGGAGCAGACTTCGCGGAAAGATTGAAGGAGAACAGAAGAAGAATTCGGAAATTGAAAGAAATGAAAGAGGCTGGGAAAAGAAAAGAAACAGAAGAACCAGTGGAAGAGCAAATCAAGATTGGTGATTTAATCCTAGTAAAGAAACCTGCAAAGAACAAGCTGGCCCCACTACGCTCTGGTCCCTATAAGGTGACTGGGATCAGAAACAACAGTATCCTGTATGATGGTGGAAAAGGAGACACCCGGATAGTACATTCAAACAACGCAACAAAATGGAGGGAGCGTGATGAAGGAGACCAAAGAAGACAACTCAACCAAACTTTGTGAAGGCATAAAGCAACCTCCGAAAAAATGAGGATGTTACAGGGTGCGTCATAATTACGGGCCCACTCCGAAATCAGGGAAAATGGCTCGAATCTTGGCCGAAAGCTTTTTAAACAGTTTTCTTTGTGTTTTTAATATTTTAAAGATGTTTCTCTATATTTAAAACCAGCTATATTGTATTTTTTAGAATGGCAAAAGCCTCGCCATACCGACAAGTTATCATTGATATGCATCGTCAAGGCATGACGGCACGGTCGATCCAGAGACGACTAAACATATCTCGCAGACTTATCAATAAAACCATTGCAAGGTTCAAGGAATTAGGCACTGAAAAAGATAGACTTGGGCGTGGAAAACCTCGTTCTGTTTCAACAATGACCACAATCAAAAAAGTACGAGAGAAGCTTCGAAGAAATCCAGAAAGATCCGTCTGTCAGATTGCTCGAGAGATGAAAATTTCTGAGCCCACAATGCGCCGTGTTGTTACAAAACATCTCAAAATGAAGGCCTTTAAAAAAAATAAATGCCACGGCCTGACAGAATCTGCTAAGGCTAAAAGAAAGGATCGTTGTCGCTCTCTCATGAGAAAATACCGTAACCATGGTCATCGCATCATTTTATTTACGGATGAAAAGGTTTTCACCGTTCAACAAGTTCTTAATAAGCAAAATGATCGAATTTATGCAGTTTCAAGCCCACACAAAGCTGTATCGCATGTTCTTCATCCAGCCTCGGTAATGGTAGTTGCTGGAATCACTTACGACGGAAAGACACCACTAATTTTTGTCCCGTCTGGAATTAAAGTCAACTCAGTCAATTATTTGGATCTTTTGAAGAAAGAAATTCATCCATGGGCCCAAAATCATTTTGGAAAACGTCATTGGACCTATCAACAAGACGGTGCTCCGGCTCATAAGTCTCGAATTGTCCAAGACTGGTGTAAAGCAAATTTCCCTGACTTCATTAGCTTCAACGAATGGCCACCTAACTCGCCGGACCTGAACCCGTTGGATTACAGTGTATGGTCCTCTCTAGAAGCAAAAGCCAGCAAAAGTTCGCACCAAACGATCGAGTCTCTTAAAAAAGCACTGGTTAAAGCATGGGATGAGCTAGATTTGCCTTACTTGCGTGCCACTGTTGATGACTTTCCGAAGTGCCTTAAGCTCTGTCGTGATACTGACGGGGGACATTTTGAAAGTTGATTGTCTATTGTATTTATAGTTAAATGAACTTTGTTTTCCAGTTGTGAGCTTTATGAGTTTGCAATTTTTGAGGTTGGGCAGTCTCTTGAATGTGGGCCCGTAATTATGACGCGCCCTGTATAAAAGGGGCATTATCCCTTGATAAATCAGTCTTGCCTTCTCTCTCTTATCTCTAGGGGTGACCCTCGGGTCGTGGGGATCATAGGTCTATAACACAAAAATTGCAAGTCGTTACTCTTTTAATTCGATGGTTCTTATATTACTTATTTGATCCGTTTTAGAGCTGATTTCATTAGTAATTACACCGACCTTCAAGTACCAAATTTTATCATTATAAGTCTTAATTTTGACTGGAATATAGCCTTTATGGTAATTTAAGTCAGTAAATTCAATAATTTTAACACCCTTATCAGCAAGCCCACACAGTCAGTTAAATGTCTAACAAGGAGATAGATAACCAGTATGACGTCAGGGCAATCAAGAACTTTCGTATTCATCCTTTTTCATTATATAAATAACGTTTTATCAATTCCTTCTCATTTAGTCTTGATTCCAGTCCCACTTCTGCATTGTTGTTTCTGTATTGATGTGATTCTTTTAACCCATTGACGACAAGGTGAGTCACGGGTGACTCACATTTAGTAGTTCAATTTTAATTGTGCAAATAACCACTATTTTTATTTTTTTTTAACTTTAAAGGTAGATTATATCTCGAAGAAACTACACTCGGGCTGGGCCAAAAAATAACTCAATATTCAATGATTTTTATCATGATCAACAAACAAAACATTTTTTGTGGTAGCGTTGGAAACAGTCTAAACAGTAATAACCTAATCACTTATTACAACGAGTATTGACCAACTTCGAATAGCGAGAGGCGTGTGTCCTTCCAAATTCCTCAGAAAGTCTCTTGTAACAATTGAGACACCTTCGACGAGTTATAGCTTTTGGACCTGGCACTTGCTCTAATTGACGACTGTTGTTCAACAAGTATCTTGAAGAATTATCAGCGATAAGCGCCTCTACAACATCCATTTTGAAATCATTGAGCTTTACTTTTTTCACAACCTCTTTGTATAGCATCCGAGCATTTACCAAAGCGGTTTGAGTCATCAAATGGAAAAAGATTCTAATGTGCCACTTGCTAGTTTTTCGAAGAAATGGAGAATAAGCGCTCATTTGATCACTAAGATCAACAAATCCCTTTAATTTATTGTAGTCTTCAACTACCATCGGCTTTCCGTTTGGTGCAAGTGAATCGTCATGTCTCGTAGAAATCATAAAGAGATCGCGCTTGTCTTTCCATTTTAATACAAGTACCCCTGATCGATTTTGCTGGGAGTAGACTTGGCCTCGCTTTAGCTGTTTCTCTTTTATTTTTACAGGAATCCCTTTGCGATTGCATCGCAGCGTTCCTATTAAATGGGTTTTTCTCGATATCAATTCTTCTGCAAGGCGAATACTGCTATAAAAATTAGCTGTAGCCAAAAATCTTCCTTTATCTAATAAGCCTTGCATTAGCTCCATGACCACAGAGTCAGCAAGACTTCCTGTTCTAGCTGGGTCCTTCCCGGCGTATACTTTGGTTTTCCACGTGTAGCCATCACGAGAACATAGTTTGAATAATTTTAGGCCGTATCTGTGTCTTTTTGATGGAATATATTGTCGAAATATTATTCGCCCTCGGAATGGCACTAAAGGCTCATCAATACAGATATCTCTGCCAGGGTTGTAAAGCTTTTGGCAAATATTATTGAAGAGCTCAATAAAAGAAGCGATTTTATAAAGTCTATTTCCATTGTAGCAATTATTATCTGCGAAATGCAAAGCTTTAAATAAGGCTTCAAATCTTGTACGCGGGATTGTTTTACTCGCAATGGGATGTCCTCCAAGTGCAACTTTTGATGACCAATAATCTCTGAATTTGGGTAACTTTATAAGCTCCATTTGAAAGCATAGTCCCATAAACTTAGTAATTTCTTCCTCAGATGTATCAGTTCAAGAATTGCACTTGCTTCTGCCAAATCTATTTGTTTCTTTCACTATTAACGCTAGAAGATCCTCATTTAGAAACCATTTGTAGAATTCCGACGGGGGTTTAGCAATCTAACACCGTAGCATCTATTTCATGGCTTCCTTGGAAATTCCATGGGTCATGAATTTGACTTTGGCTTTTCCATGAATGAATACTATCAGTGTCAGATTCGCATTGATCTTCCTCGAATTCGTCGTTTATTGAGCGGATTTCTTCTTCTGATTCATCGCTATCATTTTGATGAATATCTTCATTATCTGATTCTATAAGAAGCCTCAGGAGGTTCGAATCTAACTCGTCATCAGAAGATTGCATGACTAAAACTAACTAAATTTAATAATATAAACGTATATTGTAGAAAACAAGAAAAATGAAAGAAAAAAACTTCAAAAACAACTTGAACAAAAGAAACAAAAAAATAGGCCACGAGAGACCGTATGAGTCACCGGTGACTCACGCGTAAAAATGCCCTTAGTCCCTGATGGTCAATAGGTCAAAACTGCCATTGTCGTCAATGGGTTAAAAAGCGAATTGTTTTCCATTTTCAGTGAACAGAGATGTTGTTAGAGTTCCCAAAACCGGGTGATCTTATTCAGTTTCAAAAGGCATGTTACACGGTTGGTTTCCACTTTGATTTCATTCGTTGAACGAATATTTTAGCATTGGGCAGTGCTCGTTAAAGACAAATACATCATCCATGTGCAAGCACCAGATCGAGGCAAAAAAGGACAAGTGATCATTGCAAAAATAAAACTCGACGATTATCTAAAAAACGAGCTCATCAAAGTTCTAACTTGTAAGTTGAATCTTAAAGTTCAAGTTGTTGAAGCGTCGGTGAACAACAACTTCGATAAGCTCAAGAAACCATTCCATGTGGATAAAATCATCAGACGAGCGGAGGATATGGTGGGCAAAAATTGGAACTATAACTTGTTCCGACACAACTGCGAACACTTCGCTCACTGGTGTCGCTACGGAGTCAAAGTGTGCAGGCAGTCGCCCAACTACATGAAATATGATGACGAATACGGCAACAAGTGTTTATGTGCCCAAGTTGGTGGAACGAATGTGGGACCTGTTGACTTCAAAATACTCGGCTTTAATGCTGACTGCAAGAAAGTGTTTGATCGCAGGAGAGCTCACGCAAACGCTGAACTCATAAGTGTTGGATTCACTAATTTGTGGAGAGTCAGTGTTGGTGTAGAAGGCGAAGTTGGAGACTATGGTGACGGTGACGGAATTGGATTCAAAGCAGAGACAAAGTATGTGGAAGTCAATTATCGTCTAGGGAATGCCAAGCTGGGACTCGGAGTGTCCACCGGTATTGACATAAAAAATGGGTTCAAAGCGGAGTTGCTTGGAACTGGCTTTGGTGCAACTTCGGAAGGATACGAAGTTAAAGTTCTGGGAAGTTCAGTGGCGGCCAAATGGCCTTGGAAATGGTTTGAATCATTCGATGAGTGTTCATGAACGAATACATTTGCTTTTATTTGATTGCTCTTGCGGTAGTAGCACACCCAATGAGTTCCATTATTTTTACTCAAGTCTAGATTTACAACCCCACATTCTACCTTATTAATTTTACTTGGTATTGTATCTCTCATGAATACCCCTCTAAATTCTTTAATTTTTAATTCATTTGCAAGATTTATAATGTTGTAATTTGATAGTGGTTTTAACGTTTCAATAAACATTTATAAATAAGCAAAGCTTATCTAGAAGAACTCAGTTCTTTTATAAAAATAAAAAATAGCTGAAAAACGACGATGAGGAGCGAAACTGCGCCAGAAAATGGTTATTTGATAAAACCCTGGTTTTAGTGATACATAACTGATGAATTGGGTAAATATTGCTTAAAATATAGGATGGGTGGTTTAGGTGAGCCAGGGTTTTCCCTGGGATTGGGATGAATGTTGGTATGCTGATAATTCATCTAATTTAGGTATTTTTAACCTTAAAATCGACGAAATAGTAGAGATACACTGCGCGTCAAAATTATAGGTAAATTACGGTATTTTTCATTTTTTGATAAAGAACTACATTTATTAACAATGAAAACAACAAGAAATAACAGTTAATACTTTGTTGCTCCTCCCTTTGCTGCAATTACGTCTAGCAAACGTCTTGGCATAGAATCCACAAGGTTTTGTAGAGTTCTTTGAGGGATCCGATTCCACGCTTCGAGGATAGCTTTTTAAATTTCTTCTGTGCTTATATATTGTTTGGCATTTTTTTAGACATCTCTTGCAATAACGCTTCACATATTTTCCATTGAGTTGAGGTAAGGCGAGCAAGCTGTTTATTCAAGGAGATCGATCTTTTTTGTACGGAACCAATCAACAGTAGACTTGCTCACATGAATAGCAGCATTATCCTGCTGGTATGTAAGATTTCTGCCGGGATAAACATTTAGAAACGGAATGAGATGTTTTTCCAGCACCGTTTAATAAGCTTTAGAATCCATACGGCAAGAGATAAATGCTAACTTCAAGGTTTCAAGACTGCAAAAAGCAGCAAAAACCATAAGCGAACTTTCATTAAAATTTCGTCGGAAAAATATTTTTGGATCTTTCCTCAAGTCTCTCCAGTAATGCGAAAAACCATCAGGTTCATCATAGTTAAATTTCTTTTCATCTGAGTAGATAACCTGAAGAAAAATGATAGAGAATAATTTAACTAGCCTCGTTCCAATCACGACCAATGTTCTTTCTTGCGAACTCGATGCGTGCTTCTTTGTGTCTCCCTAAAAGTCGCGAAGCCAATTTCATCTTTTCATGAATAATATTCTTATTTCGGCGAATGGATCTCAGCACTGTAGATGTCGAAACATGGCCTCCAATTTCAGATCGGACTTCAACTGCAGACATAAGGCTATTAGAAACAAGGCGCCTAATTCTATTTTCATCATGACTTGATAAACTTCTTGGCCGTCCAGAGCTAAAGGATCCTTCAGAGCATCCTCTAAGAAAGAATTGACGAACGGCGTTGACGGATCGGCTAAGATAGTGAGCGATCTCAGAGTAATTCTTGCCAGCATGACGAAGAGCTTCTGCCTTTGCCCTTTCTTTTAGAGTGAAACGTGTACTGCGCGGCATTTTTCAGTACGAATATAGGAATTAGGATTAACTTAGGAAATAATCTATTTTCAGGTGTATAGAACGGTAAAACGGTAGGTAAGCAACAAAATACCGTAATTTACCTATAATTTTGACATGGTCACTTTTTACCATTTTGGTGCTAGGAAATTCGGGGAGTGAGACTTTTTTTGCTGAATCCTTTTTCTGGGAATTTTTAGAGTCGCTGAATCGAATAAAATACAGTAGGGTCCAAAAGTTTGGAATCACCCTGTAGTGTGCGGCCAGTATGGCTTGGAAACGTATGAGCCTGAGCGGAGTACGCCGCCGAGTAGTTTTTTTTATCCTATTTTTTGTGTAGATTCCGATTTTATAGGTCGCTTTTGTGCTACTGTTACGTATCTTTTTATTTTGTCTTTTCTGAAATCGCCCCTTTTTGGAGGGGTCCAAAAGTTTGGAATCACTTGAAGGATCAACATTTTATTAACAACACAAAGACAATGTTTCAGTATCTAGTAGCATATCCTTTAGTTCTGGTGATTTCTGCACATCTATTTGGCATCGAATCTATTAATTTATCAATTACTTCCTTTGGAATCTTTGCCCACTCTTCTTCTAGTACCTTCATAAGTTCTACTGTTCTTGTGAAGCTTTTTGCTCGAATTCGTCGGTCTAGGTGCTCCCAAAGATTCTCCAAAGGGTTCAAATCAGGGTTCTGTGCAGGCCAAGGAAGCATTTGAACATGATTTTGTTGGAGGAAGGTTTTGACTCGACGAGACGCATGTTTAGGGTCATTGTCATGCATGAAGAGATAGTTGTTTCCAAGAGAATTTTGGCCATGCGACAGCATGTGTTTATTTAGAATATTTTCATATCCTTCTGCATTCAAAGTTCCGTGAATTTGAGTTAATGGAGTCACGCCATTACGAGAAAAGCATCCTTTAAATATGCTTAAACTAAATGTAAAAAAAGGAAACTAACCCCACACCATAACTGAACCACCCCCATGTTTAACAATAGCAACTGTGTAACTGCAACTTAGTTTCGTTGGCCGCTTGTTTTTGCCCTTTTGTTGCATCCAGATTTCTTCTATTTTTGATGAATCTTCACAACAGCCGATTGACTTACTCCAAAAGTTATTGCTACTTCTCTTGTAGTTCTTCCCCTTTTTATTTCAGAGATAATTTGATCCTTGATATATTCAGACAAGTTGGGTCGGTTTGGCATCCTAAAATAGACCATTTTCGTGAAGTGATTCCAAACTTTTGGAATATGTAATAGTAACACAAAAGCGACCTATAAAATCGGAATCTACACAAAAAATGGGATAAAAAAAACTACTCGGCGGCGTAATCCGTTCAGACTCATACGTTTTCAAACCATATTGGCCGCATACTACAGGGTGATTTCAAACTTTTGGACCCTACTGTATGCGCCCAGACTTTAAGGCAAAACCTTCACCTGCAATAGGCGCGGCTGTCGAACGGAACCAACTAGGCAAACGAAACCCAAAAAAGGATGGAAGGTAGGCAGATTCTTGCTTTAATTCTTTTCTTAAATTATTTTCTAGACTGGCTCATTTTTTTAACAATCTAAGGCCAGCCATCAGGCAATCTTTCACCTTTCCTATTTGTGGTTCTTTGAATACGGCCGAATAAGTGAAAAATGCCGAGAGGTCGGACTAGGTCACACCACAGTAACACTTCTTGAAAGAACTTTTTGTGAGATTACTGCTGCTTATTTTGATCGCAACCAGTCTTCGATTGGGGGACCTGGAGTTGTCGTTGAATTAGATGAGACATATGTTTTCAAAGCAAAATACCACAGAGGACGTCATTTTCGGCGTCACTGCTGGTTTTTTGGAGAAATAGAAAGAGGATCTAACCAGTGTTTTTTCCAAGTGGTCCAATGCAGGGATGCCTTCACGCTTCTTTCCTTAGTTGTTAAGTATATTAGACCCGGCACAACTGTAATCACGGATTGTTGGAGATCATACAATTCCCTCGCCCTACTTCCACAAGCATACAGACATTTAACTATAAACCATCAGCTAAATTTCGTTAACCCGCAAACTGGAGCCCATACTCAAACCATTGAGTCGTTGTGGCAAAAGTTTAAATTTCAAGCCAAAAAGCGCTATGGAATTAATAACTTGCGGTACAGTGACTACTTGATGGAATTCATGTGGCGTAGGGAATTCGGCTCACCCGATATGAGGGCGGAATAGTTTCAAATCTTTTATATCTTGTTCCAGAATATCCGATAAAATGTGGTTCATATCTTCCCAACTTTCATAAACATTGGGTTTACGGCCAACAGCAAGGGCATAATAATACTTATTAGCATCGATTTTTTTCAAGGTGTCTAAAAATTGTTATATTACTTTAAACACGTAGCATCATCATATCCTTACCTTCATATTGTTGAATGGCATTTTCAGCCTCTTGTCTTGTAGGATATTTTTTGTGGATGTTTCCGGAATATCCGGTTAACAAGCTTTCCGGCAATGTTCCAATTATCAAAAACACCGATTTCTTTACCTTTGGAAACGGCATAAAACCAAGTTCTAAAATAAAATTACATTTTTAAAAATGATGAATAATAATCAGTCAAATAACTTGAATATCAGTATTACTCTGCTTTGTTTTTTTCATCCAATGATGTTGCTTCATCGAATTTGTTGATCAGCCGAGAAAGATCTGATTTTTCGTCATTAGCATGTTGGTCGCTGTTCATTTTAGACCCTTATCTAAAATAAATATTAATAAATACCTTAAAATGCTAATGCAAAATCGAGTAATAAACAATGGATTAAAATAGAAAGAAAGTATATGAAGTGCTTATTTAGTTTCCAGTTCTCAAGCTCGTTTTTATGCTTCATAAAATTGGGTTTGACCAGCAATCATTTAACAAATTAAATGACGTGGCTAGTCTTATTTTAAACAGTAAAATGATAGAAATAATATATTTAATAAATGAATGATTACAATTCAAAACAAGAAAAAGAATTGCTAATTTGTATGAAATGTAAAAAAAGAACAGAAACGATAGTAATAAGGAAAATAGTAGAAAATAGAAGAAGATAATAAGGAAATACTAACTAAAAATAATCGAAAAATGATGAAAGGTAAGTACATTGATTGTGATAGAGTAAAATATACAATTATAGCAGGTATTCCTGGATCTACTATCAAAAGAGACACTACTCGTTCATTAATTCAATAAAACACATTCTGTCAAAGTTCACAGGATTAATTCAAACTCCATTGTAGGTAATTCTTCAAACTGTCCTCCGTTTCGATTTTACCAATCTCATGTATGATGTAATTTGGAGATTTGGGTTCATCCCCAATTTTAATTTTATATCTGGTTTCGATGTTTAATACCGAATCTAGAATCATTTATTGTTAAAGTAGATTGTATGGATAAAAATTATTACCTTTGCTTTGAAGAAGTAATACGATTATTTCTTTAAAGGTTTTTGAAGAAAACGCTTTTAAAGAAAGATCTTTCAAAGAATTTTGTGGAAAAGAGAATTCTTTATAAGATCTGCTATTATAATTTTGAAATTTTTTAACAATTTCGTTAAATTTGTCGACCGAGATCCACATATCCTTTCCCCGTTCACTCATATCCTTCTGTTTGGCAGAGTCTTGTTCTAAAGGTTGGTTTTGTTAGGCAAATTAAGAAAAGGCTTACCGTAATATTTTTTTTTCAGTAGTTTAAAATACGTCTGGTCGATAATACATGTACCTTTTTTTTGATGCATGCTTACACATTTGAGTTTTTTTCCGCAACGATCACACTAAATGCTATGTTTTAAGCACGTTTTTAATAAAGAACATACCTCAGTGGGTTCGTTTACGTATTTTTTCTGGCGTAGAGCGTCAATAATTTTTGTTTTTATTTCATTAAGAATATCCGGATGTTCATTGAGGAAATTAATCGCATACCAATTAAAAAAATTCGTGGATCTGCCAAATCCTGGGTGACTCGTAAGATTGATTAAATCATTCTTTAAGCAATGTACCGCAAACTCCAGAACAACTATGTAAATCTCAAAACTAAGGCCGTGGGTACTATTGATATCAGTGTCATATTTTGTTAGTGTTACGACTTCTAACATCTTAAAGTCTTTCCAGGTTTTCTCGTCATAGTCTTTATCGCCTCTGTAGCATAACATTCGTGCTCCCAAGCTCAAAGAGTAAACTGTTCCAGAGATTTTCACTGACTTGAGCATTTCTTCAACGTCACCTTTGGCTTTCTTAAGCTCCTTATCATTGACGATGACATACAACGAAGAACTATCTGATTCGCCTCCAATGTACTCTTTAAAATTTTTGGGTGATTTTTCGATTAACAATATATTTTGTTCTTTTGTTCTTGTTGAATTCTGAAATATCAAATTATTATCACAAATCATTCTATTCAGAAAGAAAAACCTTCACTTACTTCGGTATTTGACTCAGTTGATGAATATTGTATATTGGAATCGTTTGACATGATTGCAGGTAAATATGAAAGAGAGGGATGGAAATCGCTATCGGCTGGCTGCACCAATCTTTCCTAATGCTGCCGTGACAACACGCACTTGATGTGTGTATACTGATAAGATACAGGGTGTTCCACATGAAGTGTGACGGGTTAAGAAAAATCCATCTCAACCCATAGGATTTTGCCGTCTGGTCGATTTTGGAGCAAAAAGCCTGCTCTTTGAAGCATAAGTCACTGGATTCACTAAAGAGAGCTCTAGAGAAAGCATGGGACAAAATTTCGCCAGAAATGACTGCACGCATCCTCAAGAATTTCACGAAGAGATTGGATGCTTGTATTGAAGCTGATGGCGGACATTTTGAATGTGATATATAATCTCTTATGTAGAATTTTTGACGATTTAAATAAAAAAATAATTTTCTTATTTGGCTTGATTAGTACAAACTTGTGGGTAATTTTTTGTGTCACACTTCATGTGGACCACCCTGTACTACTGGTGCTAGCGACTGATACGATTGTCTCTTCTCGCCTGGCCATTATAGATATTCTTCTGGCTTTCTACATTTCAGCCGGAATATTCTTCAGTTGTATTATCAGGCTCACAAGGGAGGTCGTTAAACAGATGGTTGATTGCATTTTGATTCGAGCGAATGGTTGCCGAGTATTGGTGAACTTTCCCAGGAGCACAGAAATGAGCCAGGAAGAAGAGAAAAGCAGCCAGCTGAAGCAGAGAGAACATTTTTGATTTGCTTAGGCAATCTACGTCGTTTATAGCAATCGGACGGTCGAGCAGTGATCCATGAAATGGGATGCAAATGTCCGCAGAGGTGTTCTATGCTCTTCTTCGCAATTAGAATAGATCTCTTTAAAATTTCAAGATTCTTCCATTTATCGTTGAAAACCGTCAGATTTTCCAAATCTTTATCAGTTAGGATGAAATCTTCTTTCACAACTTCGCAGTTAATAGAATTTGGCGAGGTGATTTCACATTCCTGGTCGCATTCCATGTTTCACTTTGCATCGACTAGATTATTCTTTAGGAGTTTCATGATGACAGAATAATATTTGCAGAGGTACGAGTTATCTGATATTGTATTCTTTTTTTGCAACTTATAGTCGAAACCTCGAGCAAAAAAATCCAGGCTTGATAGGGCGCTATTTATGACCTGAATGCATCAGTTCATCTTTGTTAATGTCGGCTTGGCATGCAGAAGAAGAGTCGTCTTCTTGTTGATTACAAGATCTCCCTCAATATACATGCACATCTCAAGATTCCCCATGGTTTCATGAGGATTTCCATTGAAATTGCATTCTAATTTTAAATAACAATGAAATTAAAGAATTTCTTACCTTCAACTCCTTGAATATTCTGGCTAGTAAATTTGAAAGCTAGTTTATTGATTGAGCTAAGAGTTAGCAGCTTGTTTTCACGAATTTTTAGTTTTAATTCTTTAAGATTTCCATCTATTACGAGTTCTTTTAGTTTTTCATTCTTCAAAATAATAATTGAATGACTTGATCCTAATTAGATGTCAGAATGGCTATTAGAGATTGTTATCTGGCATTCCTTTTACGGCAAAGGCGTACACCGTGTCTGTGAGCTTTCGATAAGAATATTGCCCAGCCAATTCGTTTTAACTTTATAATTATTGCTATCATACTTGAACGTAAGGCTATCAAATGTGCTTTGATTTTGACTGGAAAACTCGAACGTTCCGCCTTGAGGATCAGATCAAGTAAATAGCATTTTGTCGCTTACAAAATGCTTCTCAAGGCATCCGGATCTTCTCACCAAGTATAATGAGTGTAGGAAGAGAGTTCTTCTTTTCTAATTTTTATTTCTTTTACGTCGGGGCTTTATATACTAGCCATACTGTAAAGAAGAGAAAACATTCATTCCGATAGATACAACATTTTTACTCATAGTGAATGTTTTCTTCTTCGCAAAATTACACATCTACAACATTCGCTTCTTCCGCGACAAGTATTACCTTCACTCTTCTTAAATGATCTCCCTCCACGACAAGATCTGCATATGTTTGTCCATTCTAGATATCCTACTAGTGTGTTTAATCATCTATCTGGCTTGGAAGAAATCCTCTCCGAAAATGGCCTTTTTCAAGCCGATTTTTTTATAAAAGTCGCTGTAGCTGATATTCTTCTCTCCACTTCTGGAGGCTTTTTCATACTTCCCATGATTAATAACTCAAAAAGAGCTCTATTTTTCAAGGGTCTGGCTGAAAATAACAAAATTCTTGTCGCAATTAGTTATGTTTGTTTAATTTTTTGACAAAATATTTTTAAATTTTAAGACCACAGCTAGCGCTGCTATAGTGATTCTGGGCTTTTCGACGATCCAATTGGCTCTTTTACGTTTTCTAAAAGTTTATAATTTTGATTGGATTTTTCAGTTAAAAAATCAAAGGCAAGTTGCAATCCAGACAGTCTTTAAAACGAATATTTAAGCTATTGGATTTTTGAGATTTCTTTCAATTGTCTTCTTTATATTGCATTTGTAATATTAATCTTGTTTGGGCAATATTCTGGAATCCTTTTTTATGTGGAAAATGATCCAACACCTGGCTATGGAGAGAGTTATCTGCAATTTAAAAATCTCAATCACCTTTATTATAGCATCGCTGGTAGGATCCAACTATTTTAAATTAGGATTATAGTCTGTTCATAAAAAAGACGACATCCTTCGTATCCAAGAAAGGCACTCTCGAGGCGAGACCTATTTCACCTTTAACACGTTGACGACCGTGTGACCCACCGGTAGGTCAGACCCTAAAATTCAAATGTTTACTGCATATACACATGATTCTTGCAATTTTTTGCTTTCTACGCTTAGAATAGATCATAACAATGCAGTAAACAGCGTGGGTTCAATAACACATTTATTTCAACAATATTAGACAGTAGTCAACCTAGATTATGCTCAACGCATATTTAGCCACATTTGACATGAAGTTTGTGGAAACAACTGACAGAAATGTTTCTTGCATTTATTACATCTAGTATTCACCTTCTTCGCACGAGAAATTGCATTCTGACGCCCTCCTTTTTTGGAGATTTCTTTGTAACAGCCCAGGCAGCGCTTTCTACTCAACGATTTTGGACTTTCTAACTCTTCGAGGTGATGGCGAGATTTTATTGTAGTTTGATTTTCAGTTTGTAGCATAGATTCCACTACGGATATCTTAAAATCATTGAATTTGATACTCTCGACGTTATCGTAGTAAAGTCGCCAAGCATTAACTGATGCTGTCTGCGTCAGTACATGGAAAAAGATGCGGATATATCATTTCGTAGTTTTTCTCAAAAATGGTGTGTAGGACGCCATTTGATCAGAAATGTCTACAAACACTTTCCCTGAGTTGTAATCACTAATAAATCATCGTGCTTAGTTGAAATGACGAAAATGTCACGCTTACCTCGCCACTTCATTACTGTGGTTCCTTTCTTATTCTGCCTTGCAATTAGCATGCCTTTTTAAAATTTTGCTTCCGTCACTTCTTTTGGAAGACCTCTTTTATTTTTTCTAATTGTTCCAATGAGATGACTTTTTCGTTGAATGAGCGTCTCAGCCAACGACACACTACTGTACCAATTATCGGTATATACTGTTTGTCCACAATCCATTAAATTGTTCATCAATTTAAGAAGAATAGAAGTAGCAAAGCTCCTGTTCGTGTTTCGTCTTTACTGACATAAATTTCAATATGAGAAGTATATCCTCCGTTTGTGCAAATTTTGAATAACTTGATGACATAACGATGACGCCTATTCGGGATATATTGCCTGAAGACAATTCTTCCTCGAAAAGGTGCAAGGGATTCATCTATGCAAAGTCTTTGTCCAGACTTGTATACCTTCTCAAATGCGGCGTTGATCAAGTTTATAAATGAAGAAATTTTGAATAGGCGATTCTTTCCGTCGTAATTCAAATTATCAGCAAAATGAAGATTGGTCATTAGAGATTCGAATCGTCTTCGACACATAACTTTAGACCCTATGGGGCATCCTCCATAAATGTTCCTTTCACTCCAATAATCTCTCAGACAAGGAAGTCGTACAATTCCCATTTGCATACATAGTGCAATACATTTTCTGATTTCTACAGGAGTTGTCAGCTCCCATGCCGGATTTTTACTTTTCGCGTATTTATTAGTTTCTTCTACAATAAGTTCTTGAATGTCAGAAGTAAAAAAAAGATCGAAGAAGTCGATAGGCTCCTCGTAGAGATTCAATAGAAAAGAGGTCATACCCAACTGATCGGTAAAATTCCAATTATCCGTGGATCATGATATGATTAGACCACAAAACCCTACTTAAATCTTCTTCGTCTGATTTGTTTTTTGAAGAAACATCTGATAAAGCACGTGACGAATCGGAATTTTGGTCAAAATCATCAGTCATTATAGTATCTTCATCACTTTCAAGTAGCAATTTTTCGAAGCTATTATCCAAATCGTCTCTCTCCGACATTCTAACTTTAAAGTTACTAAAACAAAATATATATTAATTTACGGCAAAAGATTAAATAATCAAAAGAAAAAATGCTTAAAAAAAGCAAAACACAAAAAAATAGGCCACGAGGGACCGTGTGACTAGGCTTGGGCGGGTAACCCGATTCGGGTGGGTTATCTGTACCCGTACCCTAGCGGGTAATACCTGAAACGGGTAGGGTAATTGGGCCGGGTAGTTAGTACCAGAGCTTTGAGGGTCTTCACGAGAAGACGGAACACAGGACCTATATTTAAATCTCCGGCTAATTGTCAATCAATCGTTACTATTATGCCCTTGCTTTAATATTAATTTGTATTTTGTCTCTATTCTAGTTTTAAATCTCAGTAAGTTGTTTTAGATGCAAAAATCCAAGTATGACCAAAGCTTTGTATTTTATAACGGATCGGCAACATGCAAGTACTGTAATGAATCACTCAAATATTTGCCAAAGAACGGCACCAGCTCTTTAAAGAGGCATCTACTGGTAAAACATCCAGTTCTAATTAAGGTCAGTTCATGTTACAATTTTACTTATTCAGGTAAAGAATGGCGATAATGATGTGCAAGTAAAGACTGCTCCCCCAAGAAAGCAAGCTAAACTAGAAGATTCCTTTCATAGTTGGACAACTGATTCAGTTATCTCTCAACAAGTTGACCAGGACATTCTATCTTTTATAATTCAAAACAACTTGTCCTTCAATATTATCGAAAGTGATTCTTTTCGTGAACTAATTAAAAAATTTAACGGGAAATACCAGTAAGTTTTTATTTGTTAGTTTAATTTTTTTAAGGTTAAGAGGGCGGAAAATCTTTAGTGGAGAACTTCTTTCACAAATGTATATTAACAAAAAACAAGAAATTGCATCTAAGATTGAAAAATTGTGCAACGTTTCAATTGCTATAGACGGATGGACATCAAGAAATGCCAAATATGGACTGATAGCAGTTACATGTATCTTTTTTGTCTTTTGCTTATTTCATTATAATTCTAGCCCATGCAATTGACAGCTCTTTTAACCCACAAAGTTTTTGTCTTGCTGCTAGGCAATTATCGGGTCTCATAATGCAGAAACTATTAGGTTGGCAACTAATTTGTGTTACACTTTAAAAATTTCTTTATAAGAAATTACTTTGTTTACCTGTTTAAGCCAATAATACAGGTAATTAATCTATGCTAAGTACTCCATATTTTATCACTAGCGGGTTCCCTAAATGGCTTCTACTGGCGGCGATCTTCAGTTGTCTCGTGAAGGCTTGAGATCGATCATTCTATATGAGTTTCGTTTGGGCTCATCTGCGAGGGCTACCGCAGCCAGAATCAACCAGGTGATAGGCGATGGAACGGCCTCCCACATGACGGTCAACAGATGATTCCAACAATTCTCTACTGGAAATTTCTCCCTGAATGATGAACCTCACTCCGGACGTCCATCCACCTTCGATGAAAGCGACTTCAAAGAAGCCATTGAAAAGGATCCTCGTCAGACTACCCGATATCTAGCTGAGTACTTTCAATGCAGCCATACAACGATAAAAGCCCATCTCCATTCTCTTGGATTCGCGTGGAAATGCTCCGTCTGGATTCCTCATGCTCTAACTGCACATCAGCTCCAGATGAGATCTGACATCTGTAACGCTCTTCTGACTGTCCACTATGGTTCTGATTGGCTCGATTATCTGGAAACTGGAGACGAGAAGTGGATCTTCTACGTGAATTATTCCCGAAAGCGCCAATGGCTCAAACCAGGAGAGAAAGGAGTCCCTACACCCCGACCAGAGTCTAAGAAGGTTATGTTGTGCTGCTGGTGGAATGTGAAAGGAGTAATTCATTGGGAACTTTTGCCACAAGGATCTACGGTTAATGTTGAGAAATACTGCGAGCAACTGGACCGGGTGGCTGCCAAATTGAAAGGGAAACAGAGGAAAGTCTACTTCCTTCATGACAACGCGAGGTCACATGTCTCAAAAATGACTCAGATGAAACTGCGCAGTCTCGATTGAGCGACACTTCCTCACCCAGCTTATAGCCCGGACATTTCTCCATCCGACTACCACTTGTTCAGATCTCTGGCTCATCATCTTGAAGGACGGCACTTTGTTGATAAAGATGACCTCAAAACGGACCTTCAATCATTCTTTGATCGCAAGTCTCCAGGCTTCTACAAGGAAGGAATCTACAAGTTGCCAGCGCGTTGGCAACATGTTGTTGATACCGACGGAGGATATGTTAGTGGTTGAAGAATAAACATTCGAGGAAAAACAGTTTGTAAATTAAAAGTTGAAAAGTGTAACACAAATTAGTTGCCAACCTAATATAAGCAATTTGATCAAAGAAGTCATGGATGAGTATTCGCTTTCAAAAGAAAAAATTGCAATGTTACTAAGAGATGGAGATGCTACAATGAGAGCTGCAGCAATTAACTTAGATTTGCTTTCTCTACATTGTTTCGCTCACCGTTTGCAACTCGTAGGCAATTTAGTTGACTACAGAGTTATTTTAGGTCATCAAAGATTCATTGAAAGAGGTTCAGTTTGAACGCATAGGTGAAAAGCTACGAAAGATAACAAATCAAATGCATAAAAGTAGAAACACTAGAGAAGAATTCCAAAACTACTAAAAAGAAGTCGGAATCAAGTCTGGCATGTTATCTAAGGTTAGCAGTGTTGCTTAAATTCTCATAAATACTTTTAGGACATCACAAACAAGATGGTCCACTATTTACAAATTAACAACATCGTTTGTAAAACAACAAATTGCCGTTATCGATTTTCTAGAAGTACATAAGGAGTGAGTTCTTTTATACAGTGCGTTTCATAAATATGGGTTCACCCCCTAAATTGCCGATATCTCGTCCAGATGTCATTTTCTGGCTTCGACAGTATTCCAGTCAGATTTTTAGCGCCAAAAAATCCCCTGATACCAATTTTCAGCCAAATTCTTAAATCTATAACTTCTAAGCAGCCAAAACATCGATTTTAGACCGTTTCATAAATATGGGTTCACTTCATGTTTCCTACTTTTTTTGGGCAGAAAATTTATTTAATACTTAGTTATTGCTCCGTTTGCCCGAATTAAAGCGAAGATCCTGTTTGGCATACTATCAGCCAATCTTTTGATGAACGAAGGATCGATATTTTGTCATGCTGCCTCGATGCTGTCAAATTGACGTCCGTCTTCATAAATCTTTCTGACCAGAATCCCCCAAAGATTCTCAATGGGATTCTGGTCAGAGAAGCAGGCACGCCAACCGAGAATCTCTACGTCGTTGGCATGAAACCATGCCAGAGTTGAGTTACTCATATGAACTGCAGCATTATCCTGCTGGAAAAGAAACGTCTGAGTCGGATGGGAGCGATAGAAAGGCAGTAAGCGACTATTCAGCACATCCTGGTACTCTTCACTATTCATTTTGTGGCTCACAAAAGAAAGTTCCGAAGTTCCAAGCAGTGAGAACGCTCCCCATACCATACAACTTCTTCCACTAAAGTTTCTCTTCGAGAAATACCGCGGCTCCTTGCGAAGATCTCTCCAATACGATTGAAATTCGTCGAGACCATCGCAATTGAACTTCTTCTCGTCAGAGAAACTTACCTAAAGTTATATAAATGTAAGGAAGGGTCTTAAAATTAAAGTTACCTTTGTTCAATCCGTTGCCAGATTTTGACGACCGAATTCAAGACGGAGTCGCTTGTGTTCATCAGTCAATTTAGGCGTGGACTGCATGCGCTCGTTAATCAGATGATCGGCACGGTTTGCGACTCACCATACAGTTGTTTTGGAGACTCCAAGATTAAGATCTGATCGAACTCTATTGACCGAAATCGTTGAATTAAACAATGATCTGACGATGTGTCTTTCGGCTTTAATTGATAGGCTGCGTGGTCGCTCTGGAGAAACATCTTTCCCGTAGCCGAAGGGGTCTTTAATGAAGTGGTCGATGCAATTTGCAGAACGGTCCAGGTATTTAGCAATATCTCGGTTAGATTTTCCGGCATCGTGAAACGCAATTGCTTTGGCCTTTTCCTCGTTCGTCAGTTTTTTTCCTGAGGGCATGAGCGAAAAATTTAGAAGAAGAATGAGAGATTACTTATTATTAGAAATTATCTCCAATTATCTGAATTAAAAACCACTTCTGAGCCCAAAAAAAGTAGGAAACATGAAGTGAACCCATATTTATGAAACGGTCTAAAATCGATGTTTTGGCTGCTTAGAAGTTATAGATTTAAGAATTTGGCTGAAAATTGGTATCAGGGGATTTTTTGGCGCTAAAAATCTGACTGGAATACTGTCGAAGCCAGAAAATGACATCTGGACGAGATATCGGCAATTTAGGGGGTGAACCCATATTTATGAAACGCACTGTATTCTGGGAATCCGTTATCATTTTCGTCATCTTCTTCAACTAAAGGATGATTCGTTCGCAGTAGTAAGAGGCAAAACAATTCTGATAAAAAGTGCAATGTGATTGTTGGCGAATTCAAACTGGGTAACACTACCGATTTGGCGAAATTAAATGAGAAATGGGCACAAATGACGGAGAGAAGAAGAATCTAGAAAGGATGCTTTCAAGGAGTATCAAATCCAAAAATTTGTGAGTTTTTCCTATATTTTAACTTAAATAATCTAATATTTTTTGATGAAAAACATCAGAAAAGAGCGTTGATGTCAACGATTTTTGAAGTGTGGTTTGTGCATAAACGCCAATAAGTTTTATCTCTTTTTTCAGTCAGAAGTTTCAGCAATTTTCATCCTCATCGTCTGCTTTATTCTCGCTTGCTTAATCGTTAAAAATGAATAAAATATGAACTCCAACTTTAAAATTAAAGAAATTTCGATCTTCTTCCATTGGAAGTTGAAGTTCTCTCAATAGTCTCCTGTTCTTTTTTCCATTTAAAAAATAGAAAAACGGATATCGATGAGATAAAAAGGTAGGAATTCCAAACAACGAATGTGCAGCTGACTCAGCCGGCTTCCTCAAATTAGAGGAACCGAAGCAACTATTGATTGCTCGGGGAAAAACTCCCTCTTGCTTCTCTTCAGAGTCCATTGTGCTATAGAACCATGTTCCTCATGACTCGAAGGTCACCCCCATAGATAAGAGAGAAGGCAAGACTGCTTTACCAAAATGACGACGCTCCTTTTATAACATCCACTTTTTCCGGAGAATGCTTTGTATCCTCACAAAGTTTGGTCGAGTTGTCTTCTTTGGTCTCCTTCTTCACACTCCCTCAATGTTATTGTGTTGTTTGAGTGTACTAGTCAGGTGTCTCCTTTTCCGCCATCATACAGGATAGTGTTATTTTTGATCCTTATAGGGACCAGAATGTAGTGGGGTCAGCTTGTTCTTTGTAGGTTTCTTCGCGAGGATTAAATCACCAATTCTGATTTGCTCTTCCACTGGTTCTTCTGTTTCTTTTCTTTTCCCAGCCTCTTTTATTTCTTTCAATTTCCGAATTCTTCTTCTGTTCTCCTTCAATCTTTCCGCGAAGTCTGCTCCATCCGTGTAGAGTGGCGTCTCTGGTCCGATTTGATTGTCTTCTGGAAGTTTCGGGTTCCATCCGAACAACATCTCGAACGGCGACACGTCGGTTGTTGAGTGTGAAGCCGAGTTCAGCGCAAAGATTACATTGTCTATGTACTCGTCCCAGTCGTTCTGTGACGAGTTTTCATAAGACGAGATTGCTTCTTTGATTGTCCGATGTAGTCTTTCTACTTGGCCATTTGAGTCATAAGCGTACGGTGCTGTGACGTGATGCTTAACCCATTGACGACAATGTGAGTCACCGGTGACTCACGCGTAAAAATGCCCTTAGTCCCTGATGATCAATAGGTCAAAACTGCCATTGTCGTCAATGGGTTAATTTCAGCGATCTCCATGATCTTGCTCATTTCTCCTCCTTTGAGGTTTGCTCCTTGATCCGTGGCAATTGTTTCTGGCGTGCCGTACTTCATTATCACATTTGCCCAAAATTCTTTGGCGAGGCATTGTCCTGTTTGCATTGCGATAGAGATTGCAATTGCGCATTTTGAAAAGGCGTCGATGGCTGTTAGGATGTACCTCTTCCCTTTTTCTGTTAGAGGAAGTGGTCCTACGATATCGACGTGGAGTCTCGAGAACGGCTTCTCTGGTATTGGGAATGTTCCAAACGGCACCTTGCATTGTCTGTGCTTGTCCGTTTTCCTCATCTGGCATTCCAGGCAGCCTTTGATGTAGTCTCCAATTTCCTTCTTCATATTGTCCAGATGAATCTTTTCTCCACGGCTGACAGTGCTCTTCTTACTCCTCCATGTGCTGCCAGGTTTCCTTGCTCGTGGTATTTCTTTATTATGGGTTGAGTGAACCGAGGCTCAGGTGGTATGATTGCTGCGGGACTATCCATCCTGTTTCTACTTTTTCTGTACAGGATTCCATCCATTACTTCGTATCTATCCAACAGTTTCTTTTGTTCTTTTCCATTCCCATTTTCCATCACAGCTATTGTCTGTACGATCCAGCTTGTGTCCTTCTGCAATTTCTTCAAATCTTCTCGTTTCAGGCCACCTACCGCATTGATGATTTATTCGATGTCTTCCTTCGGAACTTTCTGCTTGGGCTTTTTCGGCTTGGGTTCATTCGCGACGTTTTGGCAGAATCTGCTCAGAGCATCTGCTGCTCCGTTTGCGTCTTCCTTCCTCTCCTCACATGAGAACACAAAGCAGTCTCCGAAAAAAGGGGACTCTCTCTCTCTCTCTCTTATCTACAGGGGTGAGTCAAGGGGAACATGGGTTTATAACAGAATAAAAGGCGCACGGGCGGGAGACTGCGTTGCTGTTCGAAATCAATTATACTCAAACGCCAGCCCACGACTACCAGTTTTACAAACCCTCTTTTATTATTCTTTTTTTTTATTTTGAAGAAATTTTCAATTTCCAGTTTGCGATGAGCGACTCCGAAGATGATTTCATCATCAGTAGTGACGAGGAGGTAATACAAACTCCGAAGAAGAAGACCCCGGTTAAGAAGCCAATAAATGAAAATAAGGAGAATGACAAATCGGAGAACAAAAAAGGCTAGATTTTCTTCTTTTTTTCAAAGTTGAACGAGTTTTTGATCAACTCTTAAAGCCAATGATCTGTACTCAACCTAGTTTATAGATAACTTTTGAGATATGAGCTCTCCTTCCCCGTTTCCAGACATAGGTCCCTATTTTTCTGGGCATTTCGGTAGTCTATAGTTTTGGAAGAAGCCAAGACTCTAGCTAGTTTTATCCGAAAGAGAGTAAAAAAAACCCGCATTAAAACAAGGTCACGGTCGGCCAGGCTGTGTTAGCGTTTTTCTACGTCAGTCAATTCATCATTGAGTTGAAGTTCAGTCCATTGAAAATATATCCCCGAATCTCTGTTCATCAGAGCCAATTCACAAAGTGACTATAAAGCTCTAAAATTTGTTAAGTTGGCTGAAAAATCAGCTAGCCGGGAACTATTAATAATTATAAAAGGCTTTCCTCATTAACTTCCAACTTTTTAGCCCAAGATATCGATACAACATTGACGGAAGAGGATAGAAAGGTCTTTACCAGCATCGACAACAAGGGAAAGAAGACAGCCATTGAGAATATCTACCAGAAGAAAAGTCCACTGGAACACATTCTAATCCGTCCCGATACTTATATCGGCTCAGTTGAATATACTGACAAGGCTGTAAGTGTCCCAAAGCATTCAAAAATAATACAATTTCCAGCCTATGTGGGTGTTCGATCCGGAGGCTAACAAACTCGTCTATAAAGATATCTCATACGTCCCTGGACTTTATAAAATCTTCGACGAAATCCTCGTTAACGCTGCCGATAACAAACAACGAGATCCTAAAATGAGTCTCATTAAGATTGATATTGACAAGTGAGTTTAAGCCTTATAAGTCCTAGATGATGATTCAGAGCTCGAAATCAAATCTCCGTCTATAACAACGGAAAGGGAATCCCAGTTGTTATGCACAAAGTTGAAAAAGTTTATGTTCCTGAGCTTATTTTTGGAACTCTTCTCACTTCCTCCAACTACGATGACAGTGAAAAGAAGGTAAATCCATTCCTCATCAAAGAATAGTTATCCCTCTAGGTGACTGGAGGTCGTAACGGTTATGGAGCCAAGTTGTGCAACATCTTCTCAACCGAATTCACTCTTGAAACATCTTCAAAAGAATACAAAAAAGCTTTCAAGCAGAAGTGGATCGACAATATGACAAAGGATGAAGATCCCACTATTGTTAGTTCCACCGGTGAAGATTTCACAAAGGTACTATTAATCAGCCTCATCGCATAAAATGTTGACTTCTAGGTTACATTCAAACCAGATTTGTCCAAGTTTAAAATGACTGAACTCGATGATGATATCATCCACTTGATGATGAGACGAGCCTATGATGTGGCTGGAAGTAGCAAAGGAGTGAAAGTCTTTCTCAATGGCAAATTGATTCCCGTATGTTTTCCCCTCGTTTCTTTGATTAATCAACCCTATATTCTAGGTCCAAGGATTCAAGCAATATGTTGAACTCTACACTAAGGACAACGTCAGTGAAGATGCCAAAGTTGTCTATGAAAATGTGAACAATCGATGGGAAGTTGCTCTCACTGTCTCGGAAAATGGCTTCAAACAAGTCTCCTTCGTTAACAGCATTGCCACTACGAAGGGAGGAAGACACGTCGATTATGTAGCCGATCAAATGGTTGCTAAAATGATTGATGTCATCAAGAAGAAAGTTGGATCCAAGAGTACTGTCAATGTCAAGCCTTTCCAAGTGAGTTTTAGCTTTTTAATTCAAAATTTTGTTTAAATCTTTCAGGTGAAAAATCATATGTGGGTGTTTGTGAATTGTCTCATTGAGAATCCCACCTTCGACTCTCAAACTAAGGAGACAATGACCCTTCAATCAAAATCCTTTGGATCAAAATGCGATCTCTCCGAGACTTTCTCTAAAAAAGCTCACCAGTGCGGAGTTGTCGATGCTGTCCTCTCTTGGGTCCGCTTCAAGCAACAAGAAGATTTGAACAAGAAGTGCTCATCTAAAAAGACCTCCAAGCTGAAGGTTAATCTCATTCCTTTCCCACTTTTTTTTGCTAAAAACTTCCCGATGATGTTAAAAGCCGTATGAAATCTTTAAAAAAGGCAATTCTCTCTTAAAAATTTGCGATATTGACCTAACTTTGAAGTCTTTGTCGAGTTTGAGAGCTGTCTCACATCAAATGCATATCTTTAGTGGCCTAATCTGAACAGTCAAGATTAGACTTAAAGGCGATGCGCAACAATTTATTTGTCCGAAAGGGCATTTTGTTTTCCTCTGGGAGAACAAATAACAAAATGATTACCAAAAGGCGAAGCTGAGGGAAATCTTTTAAAAAGGCTATAGAAAATTAAAGAATTCTTCTCAATTGATTCTCAAAAAAATAAAATATTTAGGGAATTCCCAAGCTTGAAGATGCCAACGACGCTGGAATAAAGAACTCCCGCTTCTGTACTCTCATCCTTACTGAGGGAGATTCCGCCAAAACGTTAGCTGTCTCAGGATTGGCTGTCGTCGGAAGAGATCGTTATGGAGTCTTCCCGCTTCGTGGTAAACTTCTAAATGTCAGAGAAGCAAATCACAAACAAGTTCGTCTAATCGTCTTTGTTTAATTCAAAAATTGTAAATTTAGGTGGTTGAAAATGCTGAAATTAATGCTCTCATCAAAATCATCGGATTACAGTATAAGAAAAACTATCAGACTGATGAAGACTTCAACAGTCTTCGCTACGGAAGCATCATGATCATGGCAGATCAGGTAAATTTTCGATGAAAAGAACAATTAATGAGATTGGGGTCATTTTCTGGCTGAATGCCTTAATTTTTCTAAGCTGAGGATTTCAGGATCAAGACGGAAGTCACATCAAAGGTCTCGTCATTAACTTCATTCATAAATATTGGCCCAGTCTTATCAAGCGAAACTTTGTGGAGCAATTCATTACTCCAATCGTCAAGGCCACCAGAGGAAAGGAGGAGTTGTCGTTCTTCTCTCTTCCAGAATACCGTGAATGGAAGAATAATGCTCCTAATTCTGATCGCTACAGAATTAAATACTACAAGGGATTGGGTGAGAGAAATCCAAAACTTTGAAAATTATTTCTAAATTTTAGGTACCTCGACTTCCAAGGAGGCTAAGGAATACTTCTCTGATATGGTTCGCCATAGAATTAAGTTTACATATGGAGGAGAGAAAGACGACGAGGCTGTTAATATGGCCTTCTCTAAGACTAAAATCCAAGAGAGAAAAGATTGGCTAACTAAGTGGATGGACCAGAAGAAGGAACGCAGGGCACAAGGGCTTGAAGAAGAGTATTTATATAATAAGGATACTCGCTCTGTCACTTACAATGAGTTCATCAATAAGGAATTCGTCCACTTCTCCAATACAGATAATGAACGATCCATTCCTTGCTTGGTAGACGGGTTCAAGCCCGGACAGAGAAAGGTAAGCTCTGAGCTTTTAGGCTGAAATTCATCTCATTTAGGTTATGTTCTCTTGCTTCAAGCGTGCTGACAAGCGTAGGGTAAAAGTCGCCCAATTAGCTGGAGCAGTCGGCGAGTTGTCTGCCTATCATCACGGAGAACAATCCCTCATGGGAACGATTGTCAATTTGGCTCAAGATTATGTCGGTTCGAATAACTTAAATCTCCTGTTGCCTATTGGACAGTTCGGTACTCGTCTTCAAGGAGGAAAGGACAGCGCCAGTCCTCGTTATATCTTCACTAAATTAAAGTAAGCTCCCATCTTTACTAGTGATTGGTTAATTTTAGCCCAGTAACTCGACATGTTTTCCCAGTTGCTGATGACAATGTGCTCCGATTCTTATTCGAAGATAATCAGAAGATTGAACCCGAATGGTATTGCCCAATCATTCCTATGGTTCTAGTGAATGGAGCTTCTGGAATTGGTACTGGATGGTCAACCAACATTCCCAATTATTGCCCCCGTCAGGTGGCTGAAAATATTCGTCGTTTGATTCGCGGACAAGAGCAGAAGACTTTGGTACAACAATTTTATTTTTGGCTTTGAATTCAATTTTTAGATGCCGTGGTTCAAAGGATTCCGAGGAAAGATTACCCAGTTGGATGCTCAGCATTTCGCTTGCTATGGAATTGTCTCAAGATTAGACGATGATGCTGTTGAGATCACAGAACTTCCAATCAAGAAGTGGACCCAGGAGTATAAGGAAAGTGTCTTAGAGCCCATGATGGAAGGATATGACGGTGGAAAAGATAAAGCTAAGGGAAAGAAGAAGGACAAAGATGGAGAGAAGGCTGAGAAAATCCCTGCCATCATCTCGTAAGTTTTTGTTTTTATTTTATTCAAACATTTGTTTCAGTGACTTCAAGGAATATCACACAGATACGACTGTCCGCTTTGTGGTCAAATTCGCTTCTGGACAATTGAGAAAGGCAGAACAAGCTGGAATTTACAAGGTCTTGAAGCTCTATCAGACCATTTCTAATACCTCCATGGTTCTCTTCGATGCCAACGGCTGTCTTAGAACTTTCAAAACACCCGAAGACATTTGTGTCGAGTTCTTCGAAGCCAGAAAGGCGAAGTATATCGAGAGAAAGAACTTCTTGGAAGGAATGCTCAAAGCTCAAAGTGATCAACTCTCCAATCAGGCTCGCTTCATTCTCGCCAAGATTAGTGGTGAAATTGTAATGGAAAATAAGACGAAGGTCGCTATTATCGAGCAATTGACCAAGCATAAATTCGACCCTGATCCAGTTAAGAAGTGGCAGGACGATCAGAAGAAAAAGTTGGCTGAACTTTACGGAGAAGATGAAGAAGTAAATGAAAATGCGGGAGAAGATGACGATGATAGAAAAGAACAATCCGCTGAGCAGAAGAAAGAAGCCGAGACTGATCGCGAAATGTCCGCCTATGATTATCTCGTCGGAATGGCTCTTATTAAACTTTCTGAGGAAGAAAAGAACAAAATGCTTAAGGTAAGAGGATCAGACCAAAAGAAATAAATTTTTTTCTTCTTCAGGAAAGTGAAGAACGACTCCGTGAGTTGAAGACTCTTCAAAGTAAATCTTGGGCCGATCTCTGGACAGAAGACTTGGATACTTTTGAAGAGGAGCTCAAAAAGCAAGAAGACAAAGAGAAAGCTGACATTGAGTCTGCGATGAAGAAGAAGGCAGTCGAACTTGGAGCCAAGGGATCAAAGAAATCCCGAGTAGCCGCTGAAGTTCTCCCATCAAAAGATGGCGAATATATGGAGCCAGAAATGGACACTGAGCTTCGTGCCAAATATGCTCCCAAGAAGGAGAGAGTAAAGAAGGAACCGGTCGAAAAGAAAGAAAAACCACCAAAGAAGGAAGGCGGAGATATCAAGAAGTTCCTATCAAGTCTTGTACGTTTCCTCAACTTAGAGTTATCCAATATACTATAAAAAATGAAATGATTTTCTCTTTCAGAAGCTAAAGAAGGATGAATGGAATAGTGATCAGAGCTCCGATGAGGAGGACTTCGAAGAAAGAATCTCAGACGAAAATGATACCATAGATGACGATGTCGAAGAAGTTATGCCAACCAAGAAGTTCAATCGAAGCGTAATCTTTTCCTCAAAATTATTCATAATTATTTTATTTAGGCAAGAAATATTGAGGATAGCATCGAGAGTACTGACGTCACCCCGGTCAAGCAGCCAAAGAAGAAACAAGTCATTGAGAGTGACCATGAAGAAATTAAAGAAATAATTGAAGTTCCAAAGCAGCAGAAGAAGACCCCGCCGAAAAAGGCTCCAGCCAAGGAAAAGCCTGTGCCAAAGAAGAAATTCGATTATGAATCTGATGATGATCAACCAGCAATAAATAAAAAGAATGCGTCATCAGAAGTTTTTGAGATCCCATCCGATTCGGATGATGAGCTTCTCATTCCTGGAAAGAAGGAGAGTTCAAAGAAGAAGACCGAGCCAAAGGAGGCAAAACCCAAAGCTGAACCAAAACCAAAAGCTGCTCCCAAGCCAAAAGCTGAAAAGAAGACTCCTCCAGCCAAGAAAATGACCGATTTCTTTAACAAAAAGAAGGTTTGTAATCTCTTTTTTTAATTACGGCAGAAAACAGACAACTTTACTTTTAGTAATCTTAATTTCAGAAGAAGGGAGGTGACAGCGATAGTGAAGAACTAATCGACGACGAAGACGAGAGCATGGATGTGGAGACAACTCCTCCAAAGCCAAGAGCCGCACTAGGACAGGCTACGGCAAAAACCAATTATAATATTAATGCCAACGATTCTGAGGATGATGTGCCCAAGAAAAGGAAGGCTGTCTCCTTGGACGAGGAATCCGATTATTAATAAGATCTCTTTTTAAACAAATTAATGGCATAAGCGTAATCTAAGTGGGAATTTATTTATTCGTCTGTTTTTAAAACAATATTTTCTTTTCTTCATTCTATCCCGCTAATTTAATTTTTTCCCTTATGCAATGAAATAAAGGATCTCTAAATTCTTCTCTTTAATTTGAAGATTTGAAAGAGAAAATATTTATTTGTTGAGTGAAGAATGAGCTGTACAATTGGACTAGAAGCCTTCACAATAATGACCGGGATAATGTACAAAAAACTGAAAGAAAATAAACAAAGTGATCTCTATGATTCAAAACTAAACATTGGCTGGAAGTTGCGGTAGTCATATTTCTTTTGTTCCAAAATCTCTTTTGAATTGAAGAAGCGCTCGAATTTGATTTCTCCTTCTTGATCCAATCGCTGCTTTTTTTCAGCTACCAGACTCATTTATTGGAGGAGTTTGTGCTGAAAAAAGAAATTTTGTAAAATTATGATTAAAAACTCACATAAAACATTTCCTCCTTATTCTGATTATGACTAATCGATGACGAAGATGAGGGCATGGATGTGGAAACAACTCCTCCAAAGCCAAGAGCCGCATCAAAACGGTCTAGGGCAAAAACCAATTATAATATGAATGTTAGCGATTTTGAGTAAGAAAGTAAGAAATGAAAAAAGAATTTACCTGTTGTCCCATGGTTCCGGTAGGTCCTTGAGATCCAGGAATGGGTTGGCTATTCTTTTCTGGGGCTTCAGGCTCTCCCATTCCTCCTTGAGGCCTAGCATGTCCAGGAGGGCCAGGATTTCCCTTTGGCCCAGCAGGTCCAGGCGGTCCATTAGGTTCATTATTTTCATCCTGTCCAGCATTTCCACAAGCTCCTTGATCTCCCAACGGTCTTGGAGGTCCAGGTGGTCCACGAGGACAAGGCTTGCAAGGTGGAGGAGTTGGCGGCTTACAAGGCTTAGGAGGAGCCCTTCCAGGATTTCCAGGGAGACCATTAGCTCCAGCCTTTCCACTATTTCCAGGTGGACCAGGAGGACCTGCTGGTCCAGGAAGACAACAGTCCTCACATTTCTGGCCTTGTTCACTATCGTAATCTTCTATTCCAAAGACAGCAGCTGGAGGATTAGCTGGCAAGAGTACCACCATATCCACCACTCTCATCGCTATATACAGCAGCACGTTCAGTACGATTGAAAGCGACTGAAGTGTTGCGAAGTGTCACAACTTTTTAGGTTCTGAACCGAAAGCTGCCTCTAACCCCAAATGGACGACTCTTCGTCAATTGGATCTTAGCCTCTTGTTATAGTGTTCATAATGAGCAGACAATTATCAACACATACATGGAGGTGGGGCTATTTTGCTTGAGAATTTAAAAACGATTTTACAGGTGGTAGCTAATTTGCAGAATAATTTCCGTTGGCTTTTTGACTGGTTCAGCTCAAATCAGGTAATTGGATAATCGAGAAAAAGGAGAGAAAATTTCAGTACGGGTTATCGTATTTTTTAAGTCTATACGACGAGCTTCTACACATGGTTATACCAAATACATTCTACTATAAGTAATAATAATTTTTTTTAAAAAATAAAAGGGTTCAACTTCATTTTCTGTAGAAAAAAATTGCGACTTTTAAAATCTTTTTTTTTGGAAAATTGAGCTCCAGTAAAGGCAAATCTAGATGAATGTCGCATCTAATTCTAGAAATCGAATTCTTCCCTCCAATAGATTTTTCGACTGCTAAAGAGAGATCTCCATCGAAGATTCCTTCCTCCACCACCATTTGTGGATAAACATATCCTTAAGCGGTATTGGTTGATATTGGCTGAGGGTGTTGCTGCCCCTAAAATTAAGATTTGATCACAATTCCGATAAAAACAAACCATTGAATGAAAGATAGCCTGCTGGTGGTATGGCATAGCAACTCCTGGCTGATTCATGGGAGCCATTTGCTAGACTGGCTGCTGGAGAGGTGGCTGGGGTGCTTTTTTCCTGGGCTTTTTGACTTCTGGAATCCCGCGAACTCCGTTAATTATAGATTGCCAGGTTGCTAAAAATGATTATTTCTTTAAATAGAGAAA
The DNA here is from genome assembly GCA_932521405.1 of Oscheius sp. JU1382. Taxonomy (NCBI): domain Eukaryota; kingdom Metazoa; phylum Nematoda; class Chromadorea; order Rhabditida; family Rhabditidae; genus Oscheius; species Oscheius sp. JU1382. The sequence goes on from OW051476.1 coordinate 1,079,651, forward strand.
GCTTACCTGGATCTTTGGGGCATAGTCGTTGATTTCTCGCACTTTTTTAGTTTACAAGTAAATATCGCACTCAGATAGAGAGTGGCAGTTCAAATCTCTTATAAAAAGGGCCATTTTCAACAGAGCTTTCTGAAGTCTTTCTTTTAATTACTCAGTTATGTTGCCTCCCTCTGGGAGGAAGCGTTCCAAAATTTGTTTCAACCACTGATCTTCACAGTGTCGGAAGGCATTTAGTACCTCAAACTTGGGTAATTAAACCAACGATTCCGGTTGCTAGCAGGCTATCTATCTCGCTCAGTGATGAGGCTGTACGGGAACGGCGATACTTTCTCTGTGAGATGCGTCCTGCAGTCTCTCGCCGCTTTTATCAAAGTGCCTCTATCAGCTAGAGAAAGCATCGCCGCTCTTGTACAGCCTCATCACTGGGCGAGATAGATAGCCGGCGAACGAGCAAACTCGTCGGTTTAATTACCCAAGTTTGAGGTACTAAATGCCTTCCGACCCTGTGAAGATCAGTGGTTGAAACAAATTTTGGAACGCTTCCCCCAGAGGGAGGCAGCATAACTAATTCTAGGAAAATGATTATGTTTTCTATTTGAACTCCGCAGTCGTCCCTGCAATGGGCACTTATGAAATCGGGATGTACACCGATCCAGATGGAATAAGATCTGGTATGATGGCGCAAATACAGAAATAAATATTTATTTATATGCTCTCGTAATTCGTTGAGCTCTTTTTTTAGATTCGAATGGGCTATTAAAAAAGGAAGCAAAAAATAAGAGATCATTCAAAATCGGTCAAAAGTAGCGTCTTCTTTGAGTCAAATCTCCATGAATTTCCATTTTGTTTTTGTGGATTAAACTTCTGTTTGATGACCTTTGGAGGAACTAATTTATGAATTGATCTTGTGGACATTTTCAACTGAATTAGATGAAATTATGGTCTCCGGTTGATTGAAGAACTGATGAATTTGTTATTATTCCATTTACAAGGAAAAAAACGACTTTTTTAGTTTCTCACTGATTCTACGAACAAATCAGCTGGCTGACTACTCGAAAGGGAGTCAGTTAGTCCACTGACTTGTGCAATTCGACTCCAATCGACTAGTAGTCTCTCCTCGCAGTCAGTCGGTCCTATCAGATGGATTCAACAAGAGACGAAGAAAATACATATTCAAGCATTGATTATAGCAGCCTCACTGCTGACCGAGAATCCACAAATTTGACAGCAAGAAGGTGAGTTCATTAGATAAAAGCATTGATTTATATTTAGTCAGTTAGGAGCTCTGAAGGAAATACTTATGGAGATATAAGCAGTGTGATTCAAATCATCCCCAGACTGTTCATGTAAAGGAGCTACAACAACAATGGTTTGTCTATTTTTTTATTTTAAAGCTCAGAAAGAAAAGTTCAATGAGAAAAAAAACATAAACTAATCTAATTGCCTTGATAGCCAATAGACCTTTATGTTTCAAGTTCATTTTTGCGTCGCAGGTTCAATTGTCTTGGCTAGATAGAACTTGAAAAAGCCAGAAAAGTCTTGTAACTCAAAATGAGTCTTAAAAGGAAATTTACCATTCCGTAGAAGCCCTCTTGTGGGTATTTATATCCAAGAATGCCATAAAATTGCATTCCAAATACGCGATAAATATTCACTGGAGTTAGGAGAATACTATCGACGAAATTGGATTGATAGACGGCTAGCTGAAAATTGGCTATGTTTTAACTTGTAGCCCTCTCTTTCTAGCCACTTTTCTGGGGTTTCCACCCGAGAAAATGAACTTTTAAGTAATAACTCACGTTAGTAGCCATAATAAGATATTTATATTTCCTCATAGAGATTGGACTCGTCTTCAATGCAATATAATTCAAAGAGAGAGTAAAAATAGTCAAAGAAATGAACATAAATTGAGTAACTTTTTGAAAAGTGATTATAAACATGCCGACATAGAGATTGACTCTGTGAAGCTATGAAGAAGGAAGGCTATCTCGCGGTAACAATTCCCTCGCTAATGTGTGATTAATCGAATGGAAAGAGATGCCTTATCTACGACAAAGACGATATGTTTCTGGTCATCAGGCAATTCATTGAGTTGAGTCAACTTTCATTTTGATGGACTTTAGTTGTATAAAAGGAAAACAGCGCCTAAAAACTGCAGGAGTTTCCAATTCTTATTGTCAATTTTTTGTTCCTTCTCCCTTTTTCAGACGTTTAGACGGCATTCTATCACGCAATCTATTGTAAAGAAGGAGAAAGGAAGTTCAAAAAAACAACGATAGAGTGAATCATAGGTTTGATAAGGGAGACGGGAATTCAATTTCCGTGAAAAACAACACAAAGGGTGAAAGGCTAAGGGTTAGAAATTGATAAAAGGATTAGCAAAATTTCCAAATATCAAGCAAAGAATAATTCAGACAATTGACTGAACGATTGGGGAGCCTAACTGCGTATGCGAGAACCATTTAAATTTTAGGATAAAAGTGGATTTCTCTCTTTATCTCGGGCAATATGAATACGCAGTTATCTCGCCAATTTTCTGGAAAATACGGTAAATCCAAAATATTCTAGCAGGCAAAAGTGCAAAAACATTGATTTTTAAACTAAATCTCTTGGAACAAGTTTCAACTTCTCAACGCCACTGAAGGCGGCGGGTTCAACCCTTCTCAGGCAGGAGAGTCGGTTTCGTTTCTCACCTATTTTTGCACTTTTTTTCCAAACTCTTACAATTGGATGAACCAGAGGTCAGAATCCTATGGAATCATATGTTGGTTGCTTTAGCGACAATCGGATAAAATTCACCTCTGGAATTCAGATGGACTCCTTTTCTCAAACAATCTCTCCCAAATTCTTCTAAAATTATAAATTTCCAGGATGGGCTTGAAAATGAACAATCTAGCTAATGAATATGATTATATTAGTGTTGATGGCGGAGTTCGAAACCAATTGCCGACAAAGTTTGTTTTTGCTTATTAACTTTGAAGAAATTGATTTACGGCTAATTTTTAATTTTAGCATGAATTCATTTGAGAACAGTGGGAATAGATATGAATTACCAAGTAGATTTCAAAGACAGCAAGAGGCGCTATTTGTTGGAAATAATAGTAGGCAGAAGGGCCATTTACCCACTGCTTCTCGAATCAATTGGTCGAATATAAAAAGCGGACTTTTAATTGTATTCATCCTGTTGACTCTTGTTTTCGTCTTCTTATTTTTCAAAGAGCAGCTAAGAGACTCAAAGTTGCAAAAAGAAATTGATCTGCCAAAAAAGCCAGAATATACTTCAGTGAGAGTCAAATTGAAAAATAAGCCAACTTTCTAGGTAATGCTGTTTGGCGGTTGGCATGGCACAATTACAAGCTCGACTACCATTTACAATTCAATGGACAAGAGCTGGAAAAGTTGTAGATTGACGCTTCCAAGCACACTCGGAGATCACGGAGCAGCTCTTCTCAACAATGAGATTTACGTTTTTGGTGGTTATGAAGGTGGAACTAAAGAACATCTCAACTCTTTATATAAGTTGGGAGCTGGCAACAAATGGGAGAGGATGGCTGATATGAATGAGAAAAGAAGTCAAATTAGTAAGAGTTCTGTTGTTTTCAACTCGGAAATTTGGGTGATTGGTGGATGGGATGGGGCAGCTTTGAAATCAGTGGAGAAATATAATCCAAAAACTAATAACTGGACCGAAATGCCGTAAGTGACTGATGTCAGATTTATGTCGACTTTCCAGTGAATTGAACGAGTCGAGAGCAGGTGCTGCAGCTACTGTAGTCGATGGAAAAATTTACGTTTTTGGCGGCTGGGATGAATTGAAATCTAAGAATTCAGTGGAAGTCTACGATCCAGAAAAGAGAAAATGGGAAATATTCACTCCTCGCATGCCTTATGGAGTGCATTCACATATTTTAATTGGAAATCACTCACATTTAATCGCAATTAGTAGAGATTTGTCAACCCATAAGCCAACAAATCAAGTCTGGAAAATGGATGTTTTGGATCCGAAGAAAGAATGGAAAGAGATGCCCAGCCTAAAACAAAACCTATATCATTCTGGCGCTACCATAATAGCTGATGGATTGATGGTTTTTGGAGGAATAATCAATGATGGCACGCAAATTGATTCTGTTGAGATTTTTGATGGAGTTGGATGGAAGAACGGAGCCCCGTTGCCAGAAATACGTGGCGCTTTTGCCTATATTCCACTTTCTTATAGAAATGAAAGAGATTTTTTTCAGCGATTTTGCTAAAATTCATAAACTTTTAGTGAATAAATTGTTGTTTCAAGTGTGGTAGAAATTATACAAATTGAATTGAATGACCTCTGAAGAGAAACAAGAGGAAGTTCTTCCTCCAATAGTTGCTTCGATTCCTTTAAATTGGGAAAGCCGGCTGATTAGTTGTTTGGAATTTCGATGTTTCCGTTTTCTATATTTTTTTTAAATGGAAGAAAAGAATAGAAGACTATTGAGAGAATTTCCACTTCCGATGGAAGAAGATCCAAATTTATTTAATTGGAAGAACAGAAACAATTTACCCGAAGATCGCGGAGTGTTTGGCTTTATTCCACTTACAAAAAAGCAAGAAGAAAAATTCCTTCAGCTATTTTGCAACTCAATTACTGAGATTCGTCGTTAATTTGACTTTGCTCCTAAAAAAGGAAGATTTTCTTTTGCTTTTTGTAGTTGTTGAGAAAATCAAGGACTATAACTTTACAAAATATCGAAAATTTTAAAACTAATGAAAAAGCGAGAAAAGGCCAATGTCTTTTTAAAGCGACCCAAGAAATGAAAAAAGGGGAGATGTTCCGAGTTTTAAATTTTTTTTGGGTCTTATCATGATTTTTAAGAAATAGATGTTCAGCAAAGTTGTAGAAGAAATAAAGGACTACAAATTTGTAAAACTTTACAAAATTTGAAATTTAGTGAAGCTATCTTAAAATTCGATTATTAATTATTGCCCAGTCACAGTAATTAGAGTAACGTTTAAATTTGAAAAAGGTGGATGATAAATCGAATGGCGTCAGTTTGGTCTGCGCCTGATCTTCCAATATTGTGAGAACTCCTTCCGATCTCTTCGACTCCACAATCTTTAGAGTAAAGTCGTCGGACTCTCTGTCGCCTCTCCCTGAATTCTTCAATTTGAACAAAATTCTTTCTTCTTCCCTTTCTTTCCCACGACTATTCATCAAGCATTCACGCGCCGATAAATTGAAATGGAAGTGGCTGCAGAGTTCTCACTTTTTGTTCCTCTTTTGCTCTCCTTCTGTACTCTTGTTCAAACAAACGAGGTGGGTATTTTACCGTATTGCACGTCCTTAAGGAATTGTCACGATTTTTAACTGAATTTTGATTCCTGAGATGTTTAAATCGACAAATTGCTTCTAAAAATGGAAGAAAATTGACCACCCTTTAGACCTCAAGTAACCTAACCAAACTAAAATTGGGTCCCATCTGAAAAATTCAATCTTTCTAATAAATTAGGTGAATTTCAGTGTTTGATTGATCAACCCGCTCCAAGTGAAATCTCAACGGATCCATACGCTCTTCACACGGTCAAGGGGCCCTTCAATCGGGCTCAAATGTTCAGTCTAAACATTACGAGCAACGACGATCGAGATATCAGCTACCAATTGACAACAACTGCTCAAAATAGACTCAAACTGAGCCAAGAAAGTGGAATAGTTCCGCCTAGAAGTAGTCAAATTGTTGAGATAATAGTCGAACCATTCGATTATTCCAGCAAAACGAACGCAGATCTAATTTCCATTGAATACACGCTAGTTCCTGTTGCTTCTCCGCCCAGCCGTTGTCTTCAAGTTGTCGTTTATAAGGGCAGAAAAGTTATTCGAATCGAATATTCTCCCTAACAACTTTTTTTGGTCCTTATTCCTCTTGATCGGAAAAAACTGGAGTGAAAAGTCAGACTTTGGAGAAAAAAAAGAGATTTTAGCTTATTTTGTTGGTCTTTGTCATTTTGAATGCTGTGTAAAGTTGTAGCCCTTGATATCCTCTACAATTTTGATGAGTATTAGAGAAAGGAAATTGGCATGAGACAAGAAAATTCAATTTCCGTGGCGAGACCTACTATATTCAACAAATTTGGTCCTACGGCAATTAATATGTAGGCTTTCAATTTTCTGAGCAGTTTTGAGATTTGTACAACAAAGCTTTTAGAACTTTATTTGAGCATTATATTTCTTTAGGTAAATTATAGTAATCCAGCGAAAATTTTAATTTAAAATGTAGTTGAAAATTAGCCATTTTTCCCTCCACTTTGTCGGTTTTTTTTCAAGCTAATAGCTAGAAAGTATTATTCTATTTTTATCGAAGCCTAAAATGCATTTTCTACGCAATTTGTCTTCCACCTGCTTTCACGAAACAAACAAAATGCCCTCGATTGTTGTTTCAGATTGCCATTAATCAGCTTTTTTCCAGCTGCTCGCGCTTTTAGCTTACTCGATCTTTAGATGTAAACGACAATTTACTATTACCCGCAGAGTGATCTTTTAACCTTTTTGGATACAGGAGGAGCATACAATTTGGCTCAAAATGTGGTCCTCGCTTTTAACATTTTGGTCAACAGCTTTGTTATGTATTGTATTGTCTTCCGATCGACTAGGGAGATGTCTAGCTACAGATGGTATTTGCTTATTCATCAAGTCGCAGCATTTTCGGCTGACATTTTTGCGAGTTTTAGGATCAAAATTGCAAAAAAAGATGTTTTCTATGGAGTGTTACTGTAGCTCAAATTGAGGGGTCTCTCAACAGTTTACGTTTAGATAATTGCTTTCAGATGTCAGTCTTCGCTCGTCAAGTGGTAGCCGTCCCTTTTCCAATAATCTTTTCCGACGGTTTGCTCTATCACCTCGTCCATTGTCGATACATATTCTTCTTCGAGACCTTCGTCGTCAATATGAGCGTCTCAGCAATGGGAATTCTCACCGTCTATCGCTACTGCATGGCTAGAGGCTATAAAAAATCGTTTTGAAATATAAAATCTTGCTTATTTTAACCTTTCTTTGTGCTATTATTCAACCCATTTTGACGCAATTCGCTTTTAGTGGAGACAAAGAAATGGGTGCGTTTTTTTTTCTTGTTAAATTCTAAAAGCCAATTATTTCTCCAGACTTCTACAAAAGTAATTATTCATGTGTAGCTAAAAGCTTTGAGAATATCCCCAACGCTTGCGCCTATAAAACCGACACATTTTTGACGTATTGTGGCTTCCCGATATGTCTAGCTTCAATCATATTTGTTGTTGTTTTCATCTGATCCGTTATACATTCCTATCGGGCTATCAATATTCGAGTTCTTTCTCATCAGCTGAAGCACACCCAGAAGCTATATATGCTCCAATTGTGTCTCCAATTCGCCATCTCTTTCTCTTTGTTCAGCATTCCTCTGATTGGAATTGCGACTGATGTCGTCAGGCAGAAGCATCAATCACAAAGTAGGATATTTCTACAGTCTATAGGAGACTACTTCCTCCAGAAAAATTGAAAATTCTGAAAAGCGTCCCGCCAAGAAAATTCTTTGAATACGCAATCAAACTGAGAAAATCGTAATTTCCTATTTTCTTCGTTGGTTTGCTGGTCTTTAATGTTCTGCAAAGTTGTAATCGTTGATCTTTTATACAACTTTGCAAAACATTAAAAACCATCAAACCAAGCGGAAATAATCAAAAATTGCTGAAAGTTGGCATAAACATCCACTCTTTCTGTCTTTTAGAACAATTTTTAGATTTTTTGAAATTTTGCAAAATTGTAGAGGAGATCAAGGACTATGACTTTGCAAAAAAATCATTGAAAATTTCGATTCTTTCAGCAATTTATGACGCCTGTTTAACGATTTTTTCGACATTCAGTCTAACTGGAGGAATTGTTCTGGTGATAATGAATAAGAGCTATTACATCTGACTCTATAAAAAGCGCCGATTGAATGCTGTCCTCATCAGTTATCCTGGTCAAAGCGGGCAGTCAAAGACAGCAGTAGTTCTTGGAAGTACGGTATATTTTATACTCCTTCAATTGGAAATGTTTTAGGCTCCTCCTCAAATTATTCAATCTTCTAGACGAAAACGACAAGATTGTTGATTTTTATTATAAATATGGTTGAGGAATAAATATGTAGGAGGCTGAATCAAAGCTTGCGGGTTATGAGGGAATAGACAGGAGGCTCTATGTTTATTATCATTCCTTCGCTCTCAGTCGTTGCCATCCCGTTGAATTTCAGAGCTTGGAGAGTGTCGTGATAATCATGCGGCATGCATTGGTAGTCGATTTTTCCAACTCGATAGAAGGACTCCTTCATCATTCCAGCCAGAACCTGAAGGGTTACTGTAGACCAAAAATAGACACTTTTAGGCGATTTTCTGATTAGCCACGCCAGGTTGTAAAGGAATTGAAGAAAATATTCTTACCAAATAGCCGCCGTCTTCAACCAATGAAACGGCATTTTTGATGGCTTGGAGGAATCCTTCCGGTGTTTGGGAGACATTGGTGACGCAAAAGTTGGAAATCACTACTTGGAACTTTTTTGGAATAATTTGCTGAGCAGAACGCTTCCAGAAAATGTCGGTAAGAACCTTGTCGCTGTAAATATCGGCCTGGAAATGAAGGGTTTTGGTAACTCTAGAAGTTGAAGAGGAGATCAAAACCTACAACTTTGGAGAACCACTGGTTTTGGTTCTATGGCATAAGCTATGAAAAAATCAAACTACCCAATGATCTGACCTTCAAAACCGCGCGAACTTTCTCCCTAGCCGCGGCTTGAATCTCCTCTGGTGTCTCGGTAGACCCTTCCAATTTGGTCAAAACAGCACATTGCTTGTCCCAATTGTATTCTGACTTCGAGAGGAGCCAATCCACTACCGCTTGATTGTTGGTTGGAGCATAATCGGACACAAATATATTCTCAGCTCGATTTCTCAGGACCAAAGACATTCTCACAGACGGTCCTGGAAGTTTCCCATTTTTAAGCAAAACAACCTTAGATTTTAATATTGAATTGAAAATTGGGTCTAAACGTTACGAGAAAGTAGGACCTTTGGGATACTTCTACAGTATTAGATTCAATTTTCCGCAAAGGTATGACTTACCAGCTCCTAGATCCAATACATTGGTTACTGCAGCTGGAAGATGCTTCAATGCCTTCTTCCCGTCCCATCCACCAGAAATGTAGATTTTTCCAGCAACTACTGAATCAGTTGCATCCTCCCTTTTATAGATAAGATTGCTATAGATTTTTTGTTTAAATTTTAGATGAATCTTTTCAAAAAAGGCGACATGGCCTCCTAACAATACCGTACTCAGAATTAGCGCTTTCAAATTTTGAACTTTTATCCTTCTTTTGAATTTACAGAATTTTATTCATGTTTTAGTTTCTTTTTTTTATTTTCATGCTTTTATTTGTCTCATTACTTATGTCTAGACGGCTAGTATCCGTATTCCAAATTAGTATTTAAACAAAAAAGAGACTAAAATATGAAGGAAATTCTGAAAATTCAAAAGTAAAATAAGAGCACCGCGAAACTTGAAACCGTCAATTCTGGGTACGGTATTGCTAGGAGGCCATGTCGCCTTTTTGAACAGACTATAAGAAGCACCTGTCTCATTGATACAAGACAGTCTTATCAGTTCTTTCTCTCCGAGCACCCCGATAAAGGCAATTCGGGAGTTCTGTTCTGACTAGTAGGATGATCCCCGGCTATGTTATGGCGAAAACAAAAAATGTATAAACTTTTGACCCCTACTGTAGTTGATTAATTTTTGATACAAAAGTCTCACCCACCTTTAATTTCATCTTGGAGATGGCTTATTTCAACAGAGGCTTTATCTATTCCCGATTGGAATTCCACAAGATATGAGCCAAGCTGAGGAGAATAACAGACACAGCAATAGCAAGAATTGTTAGTTGTGTAGTCTTTCCAGTAGGATCGGCTTGAACTTCTGGTTTCTCGGGCATTCTAAATTATGCCAAAATAAATTTGTAGTTTTAGTCTGTTGGCAGAACTTTTAAGACTTTAAAAACTATTCGAAAGTGCCCAAAAGCCATAATCAAATTGTAATTGCAGCTTTTATTTCTTTAAAGAACTGGAGAGAGAGAAAGAACAAAAGAGCAAACATTTCTTGAAGTGAACTGACAAAAGACGATGATAAACTGAGGGGGAGTAATTAAATAGTCTATTTCTGATAAGGATAATTATTTTATTTTCATCGAATTTTGAAAGATAATTCTAGTGAGGAAATTTTTTATTTATTAGCTAACTAAAACATTTATATTTAGTGAGTATAAATTCTTCGTATTTTTTTGTCAAAGGAATTGTGGCAAAAGCAGTCCGCACAATTGGCAATTTAGGGCCAGCCGTCCAATTTATGTCATCTACCATTTCAACTGAATTCAGCTTTTGTTTATTCGAACCCATTCCTCCAATGACCATCATTTGATCTTTCAGCTTCGCCGCTCCATGATAATAACGCCCTTGGACCAATGAATTCATCTTTATCCATTGAGCTTTAGGATCCGAGACATTTATTTTCCAAACTTCGTTAGTCGGTGAAGAATCGGCAACCCTTCCTCCGATAATTATCAAACTTGTACGGTCGGTTAGTGCAGTATGGGAGTCTAATGCATCATGCGGTAGCTCTTTGAATACTTCCCAATAGTTCTTGACTGGATCAAAGACTTCTACTGAACTAATGGGCTTACTTCCATTCCATCCGCCGGAGACATAGATTTTTCCGTTGATTACTGTAGCAGCAGCATGTGCTCTTGTATAATACATCGACCTGCAATTTAAAGCATTTATAACAGCTGTTCGGATTACGAAGCGTGACGCTTGGTACTGTGCTATGGCGAATCGCTTTCGGGACTCGAAAAATGGAGCCTGAGGCTGAACAGGCTTTTATTTTCTTGAGAGATTTAACACTTTTTTGGTTGTTTTTTGTTGTTGATTGAGTTGAGAAGATGATTTAAGTTCGAAAATCCATTTTTCAATCTAATTTAGGGGTAAAATCGAATCCACGAAGGTAGAATTTCGGCAGTTCACGCTTTTTGTGTTTAATTAGAAAAGCCACAGTAAAAATATGACCCTTTAATTAAAAATCAACGAAACTTACGCCATCTTTTGCCAGGTATTTGTCTCCGGATTGAACTTTTCCACAGCTTTCAGCGTAAAATTAGGACCCCTCCCACCAATAACCCAAATATCGGAGTTGTAGACAATAGTACTTTGCGAGATTCCACTCCTTTTAATAGACATATTAGCTACGTTGGTCCATTGATTATTTTGCCCTAGCTTGTAGACAGTTTGGACAGATTGTTGCAATTCGTCGACATATCCACCCAAAATGTATATATCGCTTTTGAGAAGAACTGCTCCATGGCTTGCCATTGTAGTTGGAAGCTTCAATTGGCAATTCTGCCAGTCTTTTATGTCCGAATTGTAGACAATCACCGTGTCTGTGATGACATCATTCAATCCACCAACAAGCAGCACCTGAAAAGCTTAATTTGAAATTGCTACTCTCCGATTTCAATCGAGCCCTACTAATTCTATTATTCTAATGGAAAATTTAGAGAGAAAAGCCAAATCCATCCTAGATATTCAAAAAGCTTACTCTCCCGTGGAATCTCCCTATATGCCTTTTAGCTCTTAAATTGTAGGGAATTGATTTCGCATAGACATATGCCGCTCCAACATCTTTGCCCCTTTGAAATGATAACACGGAAAAACTTATCGATTTTTCTAACCAAAACTGATTAAATTGAGGCAAACTTACAGAAGAATATTGATCCACCCCAGAAAAGAGAATATCCGTCTTGATTGAGAGGTCCTTCACATCGAGAATTGTTTCTAAAATTGGATCATTTTCTCGCCAAATTAGCTCAAAACCATCCAATTGATTGAAGAGTTGATTCTTTTCCCAAGTCAGATTCGTTATTCGATGGTTCATCACATTATAAATGACAATGCAACCTACTATGGTGAGAATAATTATCACGATGGCTGGCCACAATAAATATTTGTAATTAGTAATTTGTTTTTGATTTGCATCAATTTGTTTTTGATTTGCATCAATTTGGTTCTGTAGTTTAATAATATCTGTTGTTATCTTGTTATTTAATTTAAATTCAAGCGTGCTAAGTCCTTGTTTACAAATACCTATGCATTCTTTCAAGTCCTTTGGTTCATTCAAGTCCTTTAGTTCATTCAAGTCCTTTGGTTCATTCAAGTCCTTTGGTTCTTTAGTCTCCGGGGTATTAGTTACAGCATGTTTGATATTCTTGTCTGAATCAGCATCTTTTTCACTGTTTTTAAGTACCGAATACTTGTTGCTCATTCTAAAACTAGATATTTATTATGCAAGACAAAGGAAAATTCATAGAGGGCAGATAGAAATGAAGCTCACTTGATAAGAATTGCCGACGAATGAATAAACGATGAGAAAATAAGTTAGCTTACGTTTTTAGAATTATAGTTTAGGATTTTGATCGAGAATTTTGGTTTGAATTTTCCAAATTAATAAAGGGAACAATTAATTGCTTCAGTAAAGCAGCTAGAGCACTTTCAAATTATTGTAGCCTCCTCCTCCCTGTTAGAGAGAAGACTGATTAACAAAAATTTAATTAAAAATAAGGCTATAAAAATCAATTTTCTTGAAAGCTGGTAATTCTAAAAAGAGCTCTTCACATGCAATGATGCTTATCTTTTCTCAAAAATGTTTCATTCGTTGCCGCTTATCTTTCTGCAGAAAACATACAAACAGTTGCTTTACTTTTTCTCCCCAAATTCCCTTGATCTCCTCTATAAGATTGCAGAACAATAAAAAAACACAAAAACTAGGATAAAAAGTTAGGAAGACATTCGAGAAAGTCAATCAAGAAGAAAATGAAAGAAAACCAAAGAAGCATAATTGATCAAACTAATTTTTTTATTAGCTTCTCAGAATTTCCACCGGCTTTATTTCAAGCGAAAATTGCGAATTCTCGGTTTGTATTCGATACCTCCAAACGCTAGAAATCTTCTTCCAAACAAATTGACGATACGGCTTGATTAATAAAACAGTCGATATGGAATTCATCAGCTGATAGATAAATACCGTATTTCTTCTAATACACTGCGTAAAATAATGATACGGCCACCCTCGATTTGGTGTCTAGCGAGAACCCTTGGGGTTTTCACGCCTCGGGACCAATTCCATTTGATTCCTAGCTGTCTTAAACCCCAGAAAACAAATTTTCAGAGCAATTGGATTTTTACTTTTGTAGATGAGCCCATTTTCAAAAAATGTTCAATTTTCTACCGTAAAATAATGATACGGCCAAAACTTAAAAAGGCGAGTTATCAACGTTGTTTTCTGAGTTTTTTTTTGTGTTTTTTGTGCCAATTTATTTCCTAAACTGACTAATTATGCTTGTAGAAATGGGTCGCGGGCCATCGCTCACAGATCAAGAGAGAGGAAAAATCCTTGCCTTCCACCAATTAGGAAAGTCAAATCGAGAAATCGCGTCAATTGTCGGAAGAAGCCATGATGTGATTGATCGATTTCTAAAAAATCCAACTGGTTACGGAACAAAAAAATCTCCGGGAAGACCGAGAAGCTTAGACAATCGACAAGTAAGACTTCTACATCGAGCTGCCTCCAATAAAGTGATAACTCTTCGTCAGATTCGAGACGATTATGCCCTGCCGGTCAGTCGAATGACACTTTCCAATGAGCTCAAAAGAGGTGGAACAATTGTCGTCAGACAAATGAAAAAAGGACCTCGACTTCAAGTCCATCATAAAGTCGCTCGACTTCAATTCGCTCAGAACCACATTGGCCAACAAACCGATTGGAGCAAAGTTAGTATTTTTTTGATACCTCAGCATTTTAAAGGTGATATGGTCGGATGAAAAGCGTTTTTGCCCTGATGGTCCTGATGGGTACAACTCCTACTTCCACGATTTGCGCAAGGACCCACTTGTTTTCTCGAAGAGGGGTTTCGGAGGTGGAACCGTCATGGTTTGGGGTGCATTTTGTGCTGAAGGACAAATCGCCTTGGAGATCATTACTCCTAAAATGAACTCCATTCAATATCAAGGCGTCCTCAGCGCAAAATTGCTCCCATTCCTGAACACCGCTGGCCGTCAAGGCTACGTGTTTCAGCACGATAACGCCTCCGTTCACGTTAGCCGATCAACTACCCAGTGGCTTGCCACTTCTAACGTGAGAGTTCTGGACTGGCCAGCGTGCAGTCCAGATCTCAACCCCATCGAAAACTTATGGGGAGTGCTAACGAGGAAATTGTACGCCGGAGGGAAGAAATACGCCAACACTCAGGAGCTTACCAGAGCTATCCAGCACGAATGGCAATCAATGGACTTAGGCATACTTAAAAAGATGTCTACATCAATTCCAAATAGGCTCATCCAAGTTGTCCAGCGTCAAGGAGCTCAAACTGATTACTAAGCCTAGTTTTTGTTTAAAAAAAATAAAGTGGTTACGATGTTATTGGCAGTGGCCGTATCATTATTTTACGGTAGAAAATTGAACATTTTTTGAAAATGGGCTCATCTACAAAAGTAAAAATCCAATTGCTCTGAAAATTTGTTTTCTGGGGTTTAAGACAGCTAGGAATCAAATGGAATTGGTCCCGAGGCGTGAAAACCCCAAGGGTTCTCGCTAGACACCAAATCGAGGGTGGCCGTATCATTATTTTACGCAGTGTAGAAGCCCCCCCTTTAGAAGTTCGGTGGTTTTTAAGATATTTTATCCTATATTTTTGACTAGTATCCAAATTGGTTTAGACAATCATTTGGATTATTTCCTGTTTATTCAGATTAGCGTTAGCTTTTCAAGGATTTCATTCTTTCGAAACAATGGGAAGCTCCGATAGCGATCCTGATGTAGCTGCTCCATCGCCCACCGACTCGAGTACTAGCTCGAAAAAACGTAAGTCGTATCCATTGTCAATGAAGGTGGATGCGATCAACTATGCAGAGAAAAGTTCGAAGTGTGCAGCAGCCAAGCATTTTCAAGTCGATGAAAAGCAAATTCGAGAATGGTGCAAAAAAAAAGAAGATTTTGGAGCAAGCTGGCAAAGAGTCGAAATCATGCAAGAGGCTGAAAGGTGGAGGAAGACACTTATCTGATGATGCGATGGAAGCTAAGCTGATCGAATGGATTCAAGAACAGAGAAAGAAGAAATTAAGAGTCACGCGGCGAATGGTCAAAGAAAAGTCAAAAGAATTCAGTGTTGCCGACGATTTCAAAGGAAGCGAAGGTTTCTTGGATAAATTTTTAAAGAGAAACAAGCTCACTAGCCGAAAGCCAACTACCTCATGCCAAAAGCCTCCAGCTGACTATCTCAGCATTATTATTTCTTTCATTCTGTATGTCTCCCAAACTCTAGTGAAAGGAGGATATAAACACGTATATGCCGGCGACGAAACTGCTGTCTTTTTGGATTCGTCCAGCTCATCAACAATAGAATCCAAGGGTGCACGCGAGGTAAGAATGCTATGATATATATTCTTTTTTAAGGTTGCTGTTTTGTCGACTGGGCACGATAAAATGCGTATTACAGTTTTGCTTACTGGACGCTCAGATGGATCCAAATGTCGCCCATATGTTCTTCTTCCTAAAAAGCGTCCTGACTCAGAAATAACTGCAAAATTCAAAAATAAGCTTCAATTAGCGTGGGTTGGCGGATGTTGGATGAATGATGAAATCACTGCTAAATATCTACAGGATATTATGGGAATGAGTCTTTTTGAGAGGCGGCTATTAATTTGGGACTCGTTTCGCAGTCATATAAGTGTGTCGACAAAAGCCAAACTAAAAGAACTAAAAATTGACACGGCCATTATACCTGGCGGAACCACGAAGTATATTCAACCTGCAGACGTGGCGTGGAACGGGCCTTTCAAAGCCAGCATTCGGAGGCAGTACGAAGATTGGATGATGCACTCAGAAAAACCTTTGACCAAGGGAGGAAATCCTGCTCCTCCATCGATGGCTACCTATCTGGAGTGGATTACTCATGCTTGGGATGAGCTTCCTTCTAATTTGATTGCTTCTTCATTCAAGTCATGTGGTATTGGAATCAACAGCGATGGAACAGAAGACAGTCTCATTCATTGTTTCTCAGAAAATGGATCTATTCCAGAAGGAGTTCAAGCCCTCAAAGACAAGAGAGCCGAAGAACAATTGGCTGAACTCATCGAAGAAGTTGAACTTGATGACAATCAAGACCCTTCGGATTTATCCTTGGAGTCGGAATAAATAATGTCCAGAATTCATTTTTAACAAATTTTGTTTACCCCACCCACCCAAAAAAACAAGGTAAAAAAATAGAAGCCTCCCTTCTATTAGAAGCCTCCCCTCTAATAGAAGCCGGTCCAACGAGGGGGTTGAAAAATAGAAGCCGGGGGCTTCTATTAGAAGAAATACGGTAACTCCTTGACTGCAAATCCTTCTTCACTAACTATTAAATCAAGATTACAATCTCTGATAATTTTATTTCCTTTAAGATCTAAAGCAATTTGATTTTGACTGTTAATCCAAAGTCCATTATTATAAACTCCATCTAGTTTTCCAATTGAAATGTATTGACAATTCTGGGAAGTATTGACCTCCCAAACCATAATCTCATTTTTCTTGATTTCACAATAACCATCTTGATACTTACAGTTACTCATATCAGCTAACACATTAGATGGTCGACTTTGATTGAAATGTGAGAAAACTTTAGTTTCAATGATGATGCAATTCTCTTTGTAATATCCTTTAGCCGTAAATAAACTTGTGAATCTATTAGGATAATCTAGCTCTATTTTATTATTAGTGCTCCAAAATCCACTGCTTGCAGCTTTAGTCAAACTTCCATATTCACATTTCTTATTTGCAATCCATTCTCTGCATTCTGCTAATGTAATCGAATGATGATTCAATTCCTTTTCTACCAAATGTTCGTATCCTGAGAAATCTGTATACATTGATACTTCACTAACCAACTTTTTACACAATTTAGCTTCACTTGAGTATTCAATGATGTTGGGTTTAAAAACTTCATATCTTACTACTTCTGCTTTAGGTGATAATTGTTTATGATAAGTACATTTGTGCAATTTCGGCAATCTAAAGTATTGCACTGGAGAATTTTCTGTACAAATGATGCTAGCAAGAATATCATGATGAGATAATATAAAGAAAAAGTTGAACTGTAAGAAGTTCATTTGTCAAAAAGTAAACTTTTCAGTTTGCTTATAAAGCAATAGTAAGTTTGTATTTAGTTTAGAAAAAATATTCTAATTAAATTTAAAAATCTTAAATGGAAGCTGTAGACAGAATTCTAATTGTTGATCATCCAATTATTCAAGATACTTCCATTCAAAAGGAAAATTTGATAAGTATATTCCCATCATCAGGATCTAGCTTGAATCAGCATGGTGAAATTAATTTTATCATTAAAACTTGTGATCAATACCTTCTTCTTCATAAATCTTATATTTATTTAGAAGCCTCATTGACTAAACTTAATGGTACTGCTTTAAGTGATACAGACGAAGTATCATTAACAAACAATGGTCCTATGTTCTTATTTGATAGAGCAACTTATTCCTTAGATGGAATGCAAGTCGAGAATGTCATAGATCCTGGAAGAGCATCATTGATTAAAGGACTTTTAACATACTCTTCAACTATGAATAAACAAAATACTTTTGGATGGATTTTAGAGACTAAGGATACTATGACTTATAAAATAAATAAATACACTAAGAATAGAAAAGGTTCTTTAACTTTTTGTATCCCATTGACCCATATTTTTGGATTTGCTGAATGCTATAACAGAATAATCTATGGAAGGAAACACCGGTTATCACTCTACAGATCTCCAGAAAACAAGAATTCTATTACATCTTCAGATCCCACTAAATTTACAGCTAAGATGACTATTAATAAACTGCAATTTACAATTCCAAAAATTATGCCTAGAGTGATGACCTTGAATCAACGATGGTCAAGACAAAAGGATTATCTGGAGAAGGATCAAGAAGAAGTTGGCTGGTGTGGCGACTGGAGGGCGGTTGGTGCCTAGCGCAGTGTTTCCTACTCATATATTTTGTGGTAAAATAAACAGAGTTTGATGAATTCACTGTTTCACTCCGACCCATCCCCCCAAGTAAATACCATCCACCACCTTCACACTAGCCTTGAAATGTAAAATAAGTTACTCAACGTCTTTTGAGAGCAATAAGCTCATTCAAATGTCTTTTATATCTCGTCAATTTGAGAGTTATAATATTCCAAATGGTAATCGAGAATTTACTTGGAAACTTGGAACTAAATATGATAAGATAAAATACCTTGTCATAGCATTTCAAACTGCTAGAGACAATAACTATCTAAATGCTGCAAAGTTCGATAATTGTGGGCTTGAGGAAATTTACGTTGAATTGAATAGTGAACGTTACCCATATGAATGTCTGAAGCTTGACTTTGATAAATTCAATGCAGTTCAACAATACAATTTTGCCAAAGAATTCAGAAATAGTTATTATGAGTCAGTCAAAGATTACATTTTCATGGAAGAAGATGTGTATTATTATTACTATCCACTTCTAGTATTTGATGTATCTAAACAAAATGATAGACTTATTCAAAGTAGACCAGATGTTACAATAAAAGCTTCCTTCAATAAAAATATTGCTCAAAGTACTAAATGTTATTGTCTTATACTTTCAGAAAATATTGTTGAAGTTGAAGATAATAGAGTAAAGGTGGTAAGCATTTAAGATAACTCATTTATGTTTAGGATTTCATATCTATTTCTGGAATCCAAGAGTTAAATTTTTCTGGATATTCATACCACTTGACAAATATTTCTTTGATTCCCTTGCGAGTTCTCTTCAAAACTTCTTCGATTTTGTACTCCTGAGTAATATTATCATAAAGTGTCAATTCTTCTTCATAAAACTTTCCTTTAATTTCTTCGTCACGCAAACGCGTTGGGCTAGAGTAGAAGGGTGATGAGAGTGACGCGTCCGTGAGCAGAGACGCAGAGGAAGGCGAGAAACTGCTAACATCGCATTCTTCCATTAATTTTTGTGAATAGAGGAGACTTGGTGTTCCTCTGTAGCTTGCATTGTGCATGATTCCCCATCCGTGATTATCATTGTTCGGAACTATTTACCTTTAGGGGCCCCAGTAGACATGGTTCAATTTTTGTGTTGTCAGGAGGGTCGCGGGTTCAATCCCCCCTCCCTGACTTAAATTTTTGCTTTATTAATTCAAGTCTTTTTTTCATATTTTTTAACGTTTTGACTCAATTCAGTCGCATAAATCACACTGAATAGGCCTTTTACTTGTTCCAGCTGCTCTGCACTATTGGAATTCTCTGGGTTACCGAACTGTTAAGCTGCTCTTACAAGGGAACGTTCTAACCTTCCCGTGGAAATTCGGAATGAGACCTATACCATTGGATAGAGCGCGAAAAATTATGTCGAATAAGGCGATTTCCAGCTGCCAACTAGTTAATTTCGTACCATTTTTGGCCTCCTCAAAGTTGCAAAATCGTCTAATTTTCACCAACTGAATACTCTTCGAATAAATCACCCCTTGAAAGTGTGAAGCCGTAGTAGAGTGGATAGCATTATAGATTATAATTTTAGTCATCTTGGTTCGGATCCACTTTCGGGTTACTTTTTTGTTTTTTTTTCAACGTCGAACTCGGAGTACTCTAGATCTTGCAAGAAGCTCCTGATAAAGGCGTAGAGCTTCTTTTTCTTGGGTGAAAGAACAGCAGCAGAAGATCCATTAGGAAAGTCGGCAGACAGGAGAGCAACGATGTTGGAAACCATGATCATTACAGATTTTACGGGTGTTTATAATGTTTTTGAAACATTTTCAAAGAATAGATCTAAAGAAAAAAAAACAAAAGTAACCCGAAAATGGATCCGAACCAAGATGACTAAAATTATTAGGTCGTGAAGTATGAAATGGCGGATTTTTTCTTTGGTCTTTTTTAATAGAAATTTCTAATGAAATCATTTCCTGTTTAATCTTAAATGATTAATATTTAACCAAAGTTTTCTGTGATTAGTGTTACATCTGCCTAGTGCAACTTATCGTTGTTTCTGAGATGTTACAAAAATCGCAGATTCGAGCGATATTTTTGTTCCAATTCAAACTCGGTCGCAATGCAGCAGAAACCGCTCGGGATATCAACACTGCTTTCGGCGAGGGTACTACTAGCGATCGTACTGTAATGCGTTGGTTCGTGAAGTTTCGTTCCGGAGATGAATCGCTCGAAGAAGAGGACCGCGGTCATCCCCATACTCAGGTTGACAACGATCAGCTTCGTGTCCTAGTGGAATCTAATCCGCGCACAACTGTGCTGGAGCTTGCACGAGAGCTTGGCGTGTCTGGCCGAACCATCAATACCCACCTGCATCAAATTGGCAAGACGAAGAAGATGGACAAATGGGTGCCTCACGAACTAAGCCAAAATCAGATGAATCGCCGTTTCGAGGTCGCGGCTTCTCTACTCATTCGTCAGCTCAACGAGCCGTTCATCGATCGAATTGTCACCTGCGACGAGAAGTGGATCCTGTACGATAATCGACACCGCACTGGACAGTGGCTGGACGTCGATGAGCCACCAAAACACTTCCCAAAGCCGGAGCTGCACCAAAAGAAGATCATGGTCTCAGTATGGTGGAACGCCAGAAGCGTAATCCACTACAGCTTTCTAAAACCGGGCGAAACGATTACGGCGGAGAAGTACTGCCATGAAATCATCGAAATGAACAAGAAGCTATCGCATCTTTGGCCAGCACTCGTCAATCGAAAGGGACCACTCCTGTTGCATGATAACGCGCGACCGCACGTTGCTCACAAGTCTCTGGAAAAACTGCATAGCCTCGGATTCGAAATTCTTCCGCATCCGCCGTACTCGCCGGACATTTCTCCAACAGACTATCACTTCTTCAAGCACCTCGATCTCTTCCTGCGCGATTGCTGCTTTGTCGACGACGACGACCTCAAAAGGGGCTTCGAAGAGTTCATTGCTTCCCGCAAGCCGGATTTCTACCAAATCGGTATGGACAAGCTTTTAACTCGTTGGCATAAATGTGTTGATTCTAATGGTGCATATTTCGATTAATAAAAGTTGTTTTGGAAAAAGTTATGATTGATTGAATTTAGCTGTTGAAATCCGCCATTTCATACTTCACGACCTAATATAATCTATAATGCTATCCACTCTACTACGGCTTCACACTTTCAAGGGGTGATTTATTCGAAGAGTATTCAGTTGGTGAAAATTAGACGATTTTGCAACTTTGAGGAGGCCAAAAATGGTACGAAATTAACTAGTTGGCAGCTGGAAATCGCCTTATTCGACATAATTTTTCGCGCTCTATCCAATGGTATAGGTCTCATTCCGAATTTCCACGGGAAGGTTAGAACGTTCCCTTGTAAGAGCAGCTTAACAGTTCGGTAACCCAGAGAATTCCAATAGTGCAGAGCAGCTGGAACAAGTAAAAGGCCTATTCAGTGTGATTTATGCGACTGAATTGAGTCAAAACGTTAAAAAATATGAAAAAAAGACTTGAATTAATAAAGCAAAAATTTAAGTCAGGGAGGGGGGATTGAACCCGCGACCCTCCTGACAACACAAAAATTGAACCATGTCTACTGGGGCCCCTAAAGGTAAATAGTTCCCATTGTTCTTTTCTCCTTAACTTTGAGTTTGTTAACAACTTTTCCTACTTTCCCTCCCTCTCTCTCTCTCTCTCTCTCGAATTAATCGAATATGTTTACAGAGCGCAAAAGATTTTATAATTTGCATTCAAATTTCAGATATTTTGAATTAAAGATGATCGAGTTGTTTATCGAGTTGCACGACCACGCTGATGTTGTCCACAATGAGTTCCAATATGAATTTGACAGCCAGGTAGGCGTTTTTATAAACTAAGCAATTATTAAATGTGGTTTTTTTAGGATACGTTGAAACAATTGAAAGAAAAAATCTATTCGGAGTTGAACATCAACAATGAAAAGCAACAACTGTTCTTCGAAGATGGACGAAAACTTAATGGACTCAGCGAGAAGAGCATCCAGTCTTTTGGTTTGAAGCATGGCGGAAAAGTGATTGTGGTAAGTTTTCAAATTTTTATTACCCTAAAATCCCGTAGATAAGAGCGGTCGAAAAAGCATTGTGTGATGTTGAAAATCTCAAAAACGACTTTTCCTGTATGGATGTAAACGCTGGTAGCGTTGTAGAAATTGAAAATATTAGTTAAATAAATTATTGTTGTTGTTTGATTTTATAATAAATCAAAATATTTTTTAAAAAATTGCAAAAACGAAACCGCTCTTATCTACGGGATTTTAGGGTATATTTTTTATTGGATATAAATATAGTAGAGTATAAATTAAAAAATTTTTGAGATTCAAAATTGTATTAAACAATCATTACCTTGGTATATGATGTACAGCTAGTGAATTTTATAACAGTTTTATTTAATAGATTTGAGAATCTTTCAAAAATATTAACACATTTAAGATATTATTTAATGTTATTAATTTTAGAAGCACGCTGGTTTGTCTAACTGGGCGGCGATGTTGGCTTATGCAGAACAAGCGCGACGAGCAAAATCCGTAGACAACATAGGTCGCATTATTTCCTCCGTCGATGCGGCTCTTCCTCATCTCAAGTTTTTGACATCAACTCACTTCTTCACAACATATCCAAACTTCGACCTAATTCGAATTGCATTCAAGAATGATTTCGCCCACTATCTAGACTCGGACGACAAGCACATCAAATTCGCCATGGAAGAATACTTTTCGAAGTTATTCGGTGATAACGCTGAGTATCCTACCATCGTCGTGAATTGTGAGGAAAAAGAGAGAGGTGGAATACAAGTAAGTGTAATAGACAAGGGGGTCTTTTATGAAATTAAAAAATGTGTTTTAGGGCGGACTTATTGCGAATGTGTCAAGGGACGGAAACACCTTGGGCAAATACTACGTAAAAGTGCACATCGGATTAGCCGTCTATCCATATAACCAAAACGCGGATTTACGTGAAGTTTTCGCCTATAAGTTATTGGAGTTGATCAAGATTGGGCCAAAAGTGTATTTTGTGCCGAATTTGCATTACTTGGCGCTCGGATTGTACATCGCCACCGAAGAAGGTAATGTTCATAAATGTAGTCTTGATTTTATCAGGTGTGTTTTTAGTTATCGGATTTCGCCAAGCGGATGAGGTTGAAATGACAGACGACCAAATGTCACAGCGGGAGCTGATTCGCAGAATTCTAGTGCTAAAGGATTTGCACTCGGCAAATTACGGCGTTGATTCCAAGGGGGAATTGAGCATAATCGATTTTAAGGTATATTTTAAGTTACTTTTTTTATTAGTTCTGTTATTTTGATTTAGGTCGGCGATAATTATGGAAAGGCTGAGAAATATTGGGCAGGTGAAAACAGGACGGAAAGGCAGCGGGTCGCGCGTCTGTGTTTTGAATCCTGGCAACTCGAACCGATGATAATACAGGCGAACGATTCCATTTTCCAACAGAAAGAGCTCTTCCGAAAGAATGGGATCCAATACAAATCGAGCCGAGATTTTGACCTATACTTGGCGGAAATCCGCAAAAATATTATTTATATTTCTAGTTCTTTGTAAAAAAAAACTGAATAAACAAAAATTGTGCCAAGTATAGGTCAAAATCTCGGCTCTTTGAAACGGTTTGTTTGGGGACATTGAGCAGTCGAGCAATTTTATTTTGTCGTTTTCCTTTACGAAAAAGCTCTAAAATTGAGCTTCTTAATTTGGTCATGCTGAAAAAAAAAAATTAAGCAGATAAGATGTGAAAAACACAAAAATATGAAGAATAAAATGGTTAAAGAATTTTTTAGAACGCATAGAAAAATATTAGAGATAGGATGCAATTAAATTTGTCCACGTTATTTTGGGTCACCCTGTAGATTTGAAGAGTCTCTTCTTTCTCTGGCTCAATAGGTCTGGACTTCAACGATCATATGATTGCGAATAAATGGAAGAGTAGAGAAAATCGGTGGGAATTTTTGTGCTAAATTTTGACCAAATTTGACAAAAGTGATGAGAGTCCTTCCTTTGCCTCTAATTATAGTAGAAATTCATAAGCAAATGAATCTGAAAATTATTTTGCCAACAAAAGTGGGAAAAGTCGAATAAAAATTGGCTATTTTCGAGCCACAGTAGTCCAAAGTTGAACCCAACCCACCAAATTCAAAACTCAATATTAAGAAGAGAGTAAATATTTATTAATAAATCAATTTTTGAATAAATAACCAATTAATAATTAAAAATATCCAAACATCTGATGAACTCCTCATTCTCCCTGGTCTCTAGCGGAAGTTAAATTCTTGAGTCCTTGATTATCCTCAGCAGCTCTGCAGCACTCCCATGGGCTTCTCTGTCGTACCACCTCCTATGGATGTAGGGGAAAGTGGCCAGATAGCTGAGGAACGGCACGGCTGAGAGAGCTACCTGACAGAGCAGTATTTGATCCTCGGAGTTTTAATTCTTATCAGCGCATCTAGATGATTCGAAAATTAAAAGAAAAAAAAGTAGTTCTGGATTTCTTCCTCTAGGTGGCCATTCTAATTCTGTGATTGAAGACGATCCTATTCTTTGCAACAATGATCTTTTTTTACTTTTTTGATTGCAAGGAATTTTCAAGAAAACAAGTTCCCCGTCGTCGGGGCCTTTGACCCGAAAAAGTTTCTCATTTTAGAAAATAGTATTGGCTACTTTAGATTTTGAATAAAAAATTGAGCAATTTTCAAGCTAGCCTGATCAAAAGGAACGCTCTTCTTGAAATGTAAGATCATTGAAGCAAGCAAACATCTGTGAGGATTAGGAAAGTCTACTCCCACAATGCTGATTAATTCGATCAGACAGCTCCTCCACAAGTGAATTATTAAGATTCGTCTGATTGTTTTGCAAAAGAAGTGACCAGATGGTAATTTCCTTTTGATGCTTGCCATTCGCGATTATATTTGTATTTTCTTCTGTCGTTGATATTCTCTTATCTACTCTACTATTCTACTTGGCTTGGAGAAAATCGTCTCCAAATATGGCATTTTTCAAGCCAATTTTAATGAAGGTTGCCGTGGCTGATATTACGGTTTCCGCATTTGGTGGATTTCTTTGGCTTCCGGCTCAAAATTTAGGAAAAGGAAAAATGTCAAAATTGAATACGATATCGCGGATGAGCAGTCGCAGAGCGGTCAATCGCCTTTTTTTAGATAGACTATAAAAACTACAAATTTTAGCGACGATTTTATTTGTTGCTGTAATCATCCATCCGCTTTTAATTTATGTGTTCTCTTTTCTAGCAGATAGGAAGGTTAGGAAGGAAAGTGGAGAAAAGCGATATTTAACTTTTACAATTATGATGATAATCCAAGGAACTCTTCCAATTTTGTTTCTCGATATTCCTTTCGGCTGGTGTCTTTTATCCTTAATTAATAGATCTGATTCGGCAGATCTTGCGTTCACGATGACTACTACTTTTGTATTAATCTACCAGCTGATGAATTCCATATCGACTGTTTTATTAATCAAGCCGTATCGTCAATTTGTTTGGAAGAAGATTTCTAGCGTTTGGAGGTATCGAATACAAACCGAGAATTCGCAATTTTCGCTTGAAATAAATCCGGTGGGAATTCTGAGAAGCTAATGAATAAATTATTTCGATCAATTATGCTTCTTTGGTTTCCTGGTCTTTCATTTTCTTCTTGATTGACTTCCTCGAATATCCTCCTGACTTTTTATCCTAGTTTTTATGTTTTTATTGTTCTGCAATCTTATAGAGGAGATCAAGGGAATTTGGAGAGAAAAAGTAAAGCAACTGTTTGTATGTTTTCTGCAGAAAGATAAGCAGCAACGAATGAAACATTTTTGAGAAAAGATAAGCAGCATTGCATGTGAAGAGCTCTTTTTTAGAATTACCAGCTTTCAAGAAAATTGATTTTCATAGCTTTATTTTTAATTAAATTTTTGTTAATCAGTCTTCCCTCTAACAGGGAGAAGGAGGCTACAGTAATTTGAAAGTGCTCTAGTTGCTTTACTGAATCAATTCATTTTTCCCTTGATTAATTTGAAAAATTCAAACCAAAAATCTCGATCAAAATCCTAAATCATAATCCTAAAAACGTAAGTTAGCTTATTTTCTCACCGTTCGTTCTTCGGCAGTTCTTATCAATTGAGCCTTCACTTCTATTTGTTCTCTTTGAATTTTTCTTTGACTTTTAAAATAAATAATTAGTTTTAGAATGAGCAGCGAGAATTTGTTACTTTTAGAACATGAACAAGAAGTTGGTTTAGTCTATGCTAACGCAGGCGAGAATGTTGAAAAGGATGCAATTAATAACCCGAAGCCTAAAGAACCAGAGGACTTAAAAACTCGCTTAGTTACTTGTGAACAAGGACTTAAAGAGCTTAAAATTAACTTAGATAACGAGATAAGAACAGATATTACTCAACTACAGAATCAAATTGTTCCAAATCAACAACAAATTGATCAAATTCAACAACAAATTGATCAAATTCAACAACAAATTGTTCCAAATCAACAACCAATTGATCTAAATCAACAACCAATTGATCCAAATCAACAAAAAATTACTAATTGCAAATATTTATTGCTGCTAGCCACCTTGGTAATTATTTTCATCGTAGTAGGTGGCGTTGCCATTATTTATAATTTGATAAACCGTCGAATAACGAATCTGACTTGGGAAAAGAATCAACTCTTCAATCAATTGGATGGTTTTGAGCTAATTTGGCGAGAAAATGATCCAATTTTAGAAACAATTCTCGATGTGAAGGACCTCTCAATCAAGACGGATATTCTCTTTTCTGGGGTGGATCAATATTCTTCTGTAAGTTTGCCTCAATTTAATCAGTTTTGGTTAGAAAAATCGATAAGTTTTTCCGTGTTATCATTTCAAAGGGGCAAAGATGTTGGAGCGGCATATGTCTATGCGAAATCAATTCCCTACAATTTAAGAGCTAAAAGGCATATAGGGAGATTCCACGGGAGAGTAAGCTTTTTGAATATCTAGGATGGATTTGGCTTTTCTCTCTAAATTTTCCATTAGAATAATAGAATTAGTAGGGCTCGATTGAAATCGGAGAGTAGCAATTTCAAATTAAGCTTTTCAGGTGCTGCTTGTTGGTGGATTGAATGATGTCATCACAGACACGGTGATTGTCTACAATTCGGACATAAAAGACTGGCAGAATTGCCAATTGAAGCTTCCAACTACAATGGCAAGCCATGGAGCAGTTCTTCTCAAAAGCGATATATACATTTTGGGTGGATATGTCGACGAATTGCAACAATCTGTCCAAACTGTCTACAAGCTAGGGCAAAATAATCAATGGACCAACGTAGCTAATATGTCTATTAAAAGGAGTGGAATCTCGCAAAGTACTATTGTCTACAACTCCGATATTTGGGTTATTGGTGGGAGGGGTCCTAATTTTACGCTGAAAGCTGTGGAAAAGTTCAATCCGGAGACAAATACCTGGCAAAAGATGGCGTAAGTTTCGTTGATTTTTAATTAAAGGGTCATATTTTTACTGTGGCTTTTCTAATTAAACACAAAAAGCGTGAACTGCCGAAATTCTACCTTCGTGGATTCGATTTTACCCCTAAATTAGATTGAAAAATGGATTTTCGAACTTAAATCATCTTCTCAACTCAATCAACAACAAAAAACAACCAAAAAAGTGTTAAATCTCTCAAGAAAATAAAAGCCTGTTCAGCCTCAGGCTCCATTTTTCGAGTCCCGAAAGCGATTCGCCATAGCACAGTACCAAGCGTCACGCTTCGTAATCCGAACAGCTGTTATAAATGCTTTAAATTGCAGGTCGATGTATTATACAAGAGCACATGCTGCTGCTACAGTAATCAACGGAAAAATCTATGTCTCCGGCGGATGGAATGGAAGTAAGCCCATTAGTTCAGTAGAAGTCTTTGATCCAGTCAAGAACTATTGGGAAGTATTCAAAGAGCTACCGCATGATGCATTAGACTCCCATACTGCACTAACCGACCGTACAAGTTTGATAATTATCGGAGGAAGGGTTGCCGATTCTTCACCGACTAACGAAGTTTGGAAAATAAATGTCTCGGATCCTAAAGCTCAATGGATAAAGATGAATTCATTGGTCCAAGGGCGTTATTATCATGGAGCGGCGAAGCTGAAAGATCAAATGATGGTCATTGGAGGAATGGGTTCGAATAAACAAAAGCTGAATTCAGTTGAAATGGTAGATGACATAAATTGGACGGCTGGCCCTAAATTGCCAATTGTGCGGACTGCTTTTGCCACAATTCCTTTGACAAAAAAATACGAAGAATTTATACTCACTAAATATAAATGTTTTAGTTAGCTAATAAATAAAAAATTTCCTCACTAGAATTATCTTTCAAAATTCGATGAAAATAAAATAATTATCCTTATCAGAAATAGACTATTTAATTACTCCCCCTCAGTTTATCATCGTCTTTTGTCAGTTCACTTCAAGAAATGTTTGCTCTTTTGTTCTTTCTCTCTCTCCAGTTCTTTAAAGAAATAAAAGCTGCAATTACAATTTGATTATGGCTTTTGGGCACTTTCGAATAGTTTTTAAAGTCTTAAAAGTTCTGCCAACAGACTAAAACTACAAATTTATTTTGGCATAATTTAGAATGCCCGAGAAACCAGAAGTTCAAGCCGATCCTACTGGAAAGACTACACAACTAACAATTCTTGCTATTGCTGTGTCTGTTATTCTCCTCAGCTTGGCTCATATCTTGTGGAATTCCAATCGGGAATAGATAAAGCCTCTGTTGAAATAAGCCATCTCCAAGATGAAATTAAAGGTGGGTGAGACTTTTGTATCAAAAATTAATCAACTACAGTAGGGGTCAAAAGTTTATACATTTTTTGTTTTCGCCATAACATAGCCGGGGATCATCCTACTAGTCAGAACAGAACTCCCGAATTGCCTTTATCGGGGTGCTCGGAGAGAAAGAACTGATAAGACTGTCTTGTATCAATGAGACAGGTGCTTCTTATAGTCTGTTCAAAAAGGCGACATGGCCTCCTAGCAATACCGTACCCAGAATTGACGGTTTCAAGTTTCGCGGTGCTCTTATTTTACTTTTGAATTTTCAGAATTTCCTTCATATTTTAGTCTCTTTTTTGTTTAAATACTAATTTGGAATACGGATACTAGCCGTCTAGACATAAGTAATGAGACAAATAAAAGCATGAAAATAAAAAAAAGAAACTAAAACATGAATAAAATTCTGTAAATTCAAAAGAAGGATAAAAGTTCAAAATTTGAAAGCGCTAATTCTGAGTACGGTATTGTTAGGAGGCCATGTCGCCTTTTTTGAAAAGATTCATCTAAAATTTAAACAAAAAATCTATAGCAATCTTATCTATAAAAGGGAGGATGCAACTGATTCAGTAGTTGCTGGAAAAATCTACATTTCTGGTGGATGGGACGGGAAGAAGCGCCTAAAATCAATAGAAGTTTATGACCCAATCAAGGGCGGCTGGGAAATCTTCTGTACTTTATGAAAGCGATCTTCCTAGAACAGAGCTGCCTCCCAGTTTTGCCTTTTAATTCTCTTCCTTTCAAAAAGTAGAAACAACCTTAACCGAATAAGCAATAATTATTCACAAAATCTAGTTTGATTTTTTTAAAATTCTTTATTGTACGAGTTCAATGGATCCTCTTTTATAAAATTATAATTTAAAAATACAAAAATTGTTAAATCGAGACGAAATTCTTAAAAGAATATTCCAAACGAATTGACGATAGGGTTTGATCAATAAAATAGTTGAGATGGAGTTCGCCATCTGGTAGATTAATAATGAAATTGAGGCTAAGGAAGTCGCAAATTCAACGATATCATAGCCAAAATAGAGAGAGGAGACGAACAATCCGCCGAGGATATCGTAAAACAAAATGGGGAGAGTTCCTTGAATTATCAGCAATTTTTGCGTTTCATAAATACAGGGTGACCCAAAATAACGTGGACAAATTTAATTGCATCCTATCTCTAATATTTTCCTATGCGTTCTAAAAAATTCTTTAACCATTTTATTCTTAATATTTTTGTGTTTTTCACATCTTATCTGCTTAATAATTTTTTTTTTCAGCATGACCAAATTAAGAAGCTCAATTTTAGAGCTTTTTCGTAAAGGAAAACGACAAAATAAAATTGCTCAACTGCTCAATGTCCCCAAACAAACCGTTTCAAAGACGATCTTTCGTTTCAAGGAGTTAGGCAATGAAAGCGACTATCCAGGCAGAGGAAGAAAACGTACCATCAACAACTCAGCAAATCGAAAAATCATCAAGAAAAGAATTGAACGAAATCCAAGAACATCAATGAGAAAAATTAGTCGTGATACTGGTATCAGTCGCGAAACGGTTCAGCGTATAGCTAAAAAGGAGCTTAAACTCAAGCCATACAAACTTCAAAAAGTTCAAGAGCTTACAGAAGAAAATAAGAAAGCTAGACTTCAAAGATGTCGAAAACTCCTTAAGCGGGCCGCAGGTCAAAATTGGGAGAGATTTCTGTTCACAGATGAGAAGCTGTTCACTATTGAGCAAGTCCACAACTGCCAAAATGACAGAATTTGGTCTACAAAAGCTCCAGGCTCTTCCGCAATTGTCCAGCATCGTCAAAATCCTCTTTCTGTCATGGTGTGGGGAGGAATTTGTGCTACGGGCAAAACACCACTGGTTTTTCTTGAAAAAGGAGTGAAAATAAATCAAGAACTATATCGTCGTGATGTTTTGGAGGCGGTAGTACTTCCGTGGGCACAACAGCATTTTGGAAACAAGAAATGGACTTTCCAACAAGATTCCGCACCCTCTCATAGGGCAAAAAAGACTCAAGACTACTGTAGGACCCATTTTCCGCAAGTTATCACATCTGAAGAATGGCCACCTTACTCGCCGGATATCAATCCACTTGACTATAGCATTTGGTCAATATTGGAGACAAGAGCTTGCTCTAAACCACACAAAAGTTTGGAATCTCTCAAACGATCAGTGAAAAGAGAATGGGACAAATTATCTCCGGAAGAGCTGCGGCCCATAGCACAAAATTTCAAGTAGCAATTGCTGCTCTGTATCAATGCTCGTGGTAGCCATTTTTAAACCGACTGAAAATATTGTTGACTAACATCCTTAGTTACTGTTTCATATTGTCATAATTATAATTTCTACTGAATTAATAAAAATATCCATAAAAAACCTTGTCCACGTTATTTTGGGTCACCCTGTACAATCCCTACTTAAAGTACGATCCGACCTCTCTGTCGAAGGAATTCCACAACAAAAATCTCTCGAAATTCATTGAAGAATATGCTCTGCCACCAACTTTTGGCGAAGAAATTCTCTCGAAAATGTTCTGTAAATTGTGCTATAATAAGAAAGAGAAAATGATCTTCCCAACTCAGAAGAATATCGCCTTTGTGATTACGGATATTCTAATTAGAATTTGTGCATTTCTCGCTCCAAAAAATTTTTTCAATTTCTCGTTGACTTGTCGCTTCCTACATTGGAGAATCTTCATCTTCTGTCGCTGCTACACCCCGAAGACGAAGATTTCCTTCAAAGATCTTGGAACAAAAGCGGGAGAAGAATGGAATCTCGAAATTCTTCCAAAATGGCTTAATGGCTTTGAAAATCCGCATGAATTTAAGCATCTCCGCTTCAATATCGTAGTTCTCACTGTTCATGAGAATAATGACGCAGAAGAGCTTTTAGAAGAAGTGGAAAAAAGGCTCATTCCCTTCCGAAACAAAATCGACAAAATATCAGTGATCCGGCAAGCAAACTATGAGTTGGATTATTCGCTTTGGAATAACTTTCTCAAAATCATTAAAGCCGATTTTTTTCAATCAAAAAACGTCTTACTGACGATCATAATCTTCACCTAAGCAGACTCCGACCTCTTATCATCGCTTCTTTCCACTTTCCAGATAATTTTAGTTTTTGGCTCCTTCCTCTTATCTTCTAAAACCTAACTCCCAGAGTACCTTCTTCTTTTCCCCTCTTTCCAGTCGTCTAAATCTATCTAAACTAGTAAATAAGATCTTAGATGAATTATGGTTAAACATTTATTAGTGAGTTTGATCATTATAACCACAATCAGCCAGCCACTCTTCATCTATATTCTATCTTTTTTGTCAGAATGTTAAATTCGGAAGCAAGCTGGAGAGAAAAATGTCAATTTCACCATCTTGCTGATAATTCAAGGAACTCTTCTCATTTTGTTTTATGACACCTCTGGTGGATTGGTTGTGATTTAATTTAATTTTGGCTATGATATTGCTGAATTTGCGACTTCCTTAGTCTCAATTTTGCTATTAATCTACCAGATGGCGAACTCCATCTCAACTATTTTATTGATCAAACCCTATCGTCAATAATATACTTTTATAAAAGAGAACTTTTCCCTTATGTCACCCTAGTGACTGGTTGTTTCTATAATCCGGAGAAATGGAAAAATGACGGATGGTAAGAGTCCGGGTCCAGCACTGCGACACAGAGGGTCCGCTATGTCAACGCCTAAAGTTCGAAGTCTGCTCAATGTCTGCCAACTGAATTACCAATCGCTCAAGTCGTCAACACGCCTTCTCGAGTTCGAAGAGGCTCTGATGAAAATCTCCTTTTATGTGATTGGTCTAAGCGAGACATGGAAGTCTGGAAGTGGCCAGGAACTGCTACGGAAATTGGGCTGTCATCTACTCTACAGTGGAGGGCAGTACAACCGTCGCGGCGTGGGTTTCATTGTTGCTCCGCATCTTGTTTCCAACGTCACTCGATTCACTCCAATCGACGACAGATGCTGCACTTTGGAACTCACAGGTCATCAATAGAAGCTGCTATTAGTACAATGCTATGTGCCTACTGCTGATGTTGATGATCACGACTACGATAACTTCTTGAGCAGAATCCAGAGGGCAACGTGCAACTCAGGGGGTGGACTCTCGTGGAGGAGGCTGCAACCTGGGTCCAATGGGACGAGTAGAGGCCAAAACAGAGTCCCACAAAGCTCATCGCATAATCCTCGAAAATCTCAGAGGTGCACTATCCTTCTTGGTCACTTCAACACCTCAGTCGGACAACGGAGCCATCCACTGAAACCCTGTGTTGGAAAATGCAGATATGGAATACGGAACCGCCGAGGTGAACAGCTTGCCTCATTCTGCCACCAATACGGCTGGAAAGTAGCTAGTACAACTTAAACAACGCGCAGGGAGAAAGTGGACCTGGCGCTCTCCCAACGGAAGCACCAGGAAAGAATACGATCTGTTCCTTGTCCGACATCTCAACGCCGTACGCGCCGTCAATGCAATCAACCAGCTCAGATTCCGAAGCGACCACCGTCTCATCCGTCTGATTGTCGATATGGATGCTTGCGTCCCGAAGGTTAGACCAAAGAGACAGCTGATGAAGATGGACTGGCCATTGTTCACATACACAGTTAAGGAGAATGTGAAGGAGATGGAGAATCCGACGGATCAATATCGCAACATCTGTGAAAGCTTTCAACTGGTCAGAGAAGTTGCCTCCGTCCCGGTTCCACATGCAGAGAAAACATCAGAGATCTCTACCAACAACGTCGCCTTCTTCTGTCCAAGACGAATCCAATCTCCAAGATCCAATTGGTTCAGATAAATAAGGCCCTGCGTGTAGCCATCACCTCCAATATTGAGAAGAGGTTGCTGATTCCCTGCCATAAAACTCTTGCGTCAAAGCGACTCCTCGAGGAAATATCGTCTCCATTACTTTGGCAGCTCAAGAAGAATGACGGATCCAATACTAGTGGCTTCCACGAAGTGCTACAAAGGGCGAAGGAGTTCTTCAACGAGCTATACGAACAAACGGTAAATGTGCCAATTTTACGATCTCCGGAAATAGAGGATATCTCACATGTCCTTGAAGTAGAGGTCCACAAACAACTCCGGCACATGAAAATGCGTGCGGCTCCTGGTCATGATTCCATTACTACAATGATGATCCAAGTTGCGGAAGATGAGCTAGCACCAATACTCGCAAGGCTCTTCACTCGGATGCTGGCCAACCGTCAGGTCCCTCCTGGATTTGGTGATTCGATCACTTCACTGATTCCGAAAAAGGGAGACCTCAAAGACCTGACCAACTATCGACCGATCTCCGTGTTGCCTGCTCCCTACATGCTCTTCACGTGGATCATCTTAGCCAGAATTCATCGTAGTTTGGAATGCAATCAGCCCGTTGAACAAGCTGGATTCTGCCAGAACTATTCAACTGTAGAACATCTTCACATCATCAAGCAGCTGATCGAAAAAGCCTTCGACTATAGACAACATTTCTACTTTGTCTTTATCGACTTCAAAAAGGCCTACGACACTATCGAGTGGAACGCCGTCTGGAATTCTCTTCGAAATCACGATGCCGAATCACTCTACGTCGATATGCTGCAGGAGATCTATGCAACGGCTGAAAGCAGAATCAAGGTGCAAAAAGAGCTAGCGGATATAACCATCAAACGCGGAGTCCGCCAAGGATGCACACTATCCCCTCTGCTCTTTAACGCTGTACTTGAAGACATCTTCCGACAATTGGACTGGGACAATATCGGATTCAATATCAACGGCTGTTTCCTTTTACACCTTCGATACGCCGATGATATTGTCCTGATCGGAAGAAGTCTGAGTATGATTCAACGTATCGTCACAGAGCTAAATGAAGCAAGCCGTAGAGTTGGTCTTGAGATAAACTGTTGCGATGACCAACACCTACGAAAGTGAGCTGCTCTTGAGCGGCGAGCCAGTCAAATTCGTCCGACATTTCACCTATTTCGGAAAGCCTGTGACCTGCACCGATAACGACCAGGAGCTGTCTAGAAGAATCAGAGCCGGATGGGCCGCCTTCAACAAGCATAGTAAATTTCTAACACCAAAAAACGTACCGATGAAGTTGAAGCACCGAGTGTTTATAACATTGTTATAAAAGGAGCGTTATCCTTTTGATAAATCAGTCTTGCCTTCTCTCTTTTATCGTTGGGGTGGCCTACAGGTCATGGGGATCATGGGTCTATAACAACATACGTCGTTCCAAGTCTCCTGTATACCTGCGAAACTTGATCTCTTACCAAAAAGAACCGACATAAGCTGGCAAGTACGCAACGTCGCATGGAAAGAGCAATGCTTGATCTGACTCTTTTGGACAAGTTGAGACACGTTGACATACGAAGGAGGACGTCACTGCCCGATATCAAGGATCTTGCATGGAAGCGTAAACTAAGATAGGCAACCAAAGTTGCGGAAATGGATGGTCTTCGATGGAGTAAAGCAGTGACGAAATGGACACCACTGGATAAATAGAGGAGTGTAGGCCGACCAGAAGTCAGATGGGCAGACGAGCTGCGAAGCGCAAGTGGATCGGCTTGGATGCGTGAGGGAAGATCTGGTGGTGCTGAGTGGGTCCGGACTCTAGGAGCGACAAGGGATATCTCCCCCTAGGGGACTTCCTTTTGATCCCGTAATAAATAAATAAATAAAAAGAGGATCATTGAACTCGTGCAATAAAGAATTTCTTTAGAAAAATCATACTAGATTTTGTGAATAATTATTGCTAATTCGGTTAAGTTTGTTCCTACTTTTTGAAAGAAAGAAAATTAAAAGCAAAACTGGAAGGCAGATCTGTTATAGGAAGATCGCTTTTACAAGGTGGGGCTGCGCCACTTTCGGCGGCGCTTCAGACAGACGAACATAGATAATTTTTATTTAATTAGATTTTACGTGTGCGTGAGTTGTTTGCGAGCACGGAAGTGGAAAGCAAAAAAAGCAAAAATATTTGGCGTGAGTGGGGATCAAACCCTCAACCGAGCAGGTCAAACCAAAAACCGACCTTGCGTCTAAAGTCTAAAATTCATCAATTCAAAAATTTCAAAGCGCAGGGTTCTACAAAGGCGTGACGGACAGACACCGTAGCCGATTATTTTTATTAGACAAGTGGGCTGCGCCGCCTTCGACGGCGCTCGGAATTTCTAATTTCGATTCTAAATATACTAAATCTAGAATCGTTCGGTTCTATCTAAGTCCTGCCAAATCCAAATCGGCGAAATCTTGCAAAAAAAGTAACAACCACAATTAGTTATTAGCCCGTCAAGGAAGATATACTTTTCTTGTCCAGTGAGCACAGCATCAACCTAAATATGAATGTTGAGAATTTTTAATGGCCTAACTTACAGCCACTTTCTGATTCTGATTCAATATCACGTACATATCATTTCCAATGGCCGTGTAGTCCGGCTCAATATCTTTCATCGGTTTAGGTTTGGCATATTTGTCGTTTATCAACATCTCCAGCTTTATGTTTTGCATAGAACTCATCTCAAGTAGCTCATAATAAGCTAATGCTTCGGCTTCGATTGGAGTTCTTCCCTTTCTGACAAAATCTTCCGACATGTTTCCTTTCCATTTCGTCCACATTTCCTGAGCCGATGTTGGTTCGTCAAAAGCCAATAGAGCCACGAATACGCATCTTAAGGCGTGAGGCATTCTGAAGAAGGCAGCATCTTTCATTGCTTGATCGAAATGGTCGGTAGTCTGGATCAAGCCTCTTTCTTTGGCAGCTTCGAATGCCGAGGGAAATTGCTGGCCGTTAACGGTGAAGAGACTTTGGAAAGAGGTAGCTCCAGTCGTCTCAAAGAGGAGGAGGCGAATACAATATCGTTCGACTTGTTTTACTGTTGCCGAATAGACTCGCCCGATATTATTCGTAGTCTTTCCCTTCTGCTTCCACCTTCTTACTGTTTTCCCATTGGCATCTTTCTAAAAAAGTTTCATTTCCGAAAAAAAAACTTACTTCGGTTGCAAAAGTAAAGTGTTCTGGAAAACAATGATATGACATCGTTCTTGGATCAATAGGTAACCTTGTTTTTGGGTCAATTGAGAGTTCATTCAGTCTATTTTGCTGTTCTAATTCATCTGCCCATTTGTTGAATTTGAAAAAAGCCATGAGTGTGGAGTCCTTCGCATTTTCGGAGGCATCTTTTTCCTTTCCTACTTCAAAAACAACAGCGTTTGATCTGCCATCCAGATCGAAGGAAAACAGTCGATGAAACGCTTCTGGTGGACATATGTATCTTGCGTCCAAATGTTCTTGAACTTCATCTTTGACTCCATTCTCTTGTGCCTCTTGTCGAAGAGTTAGTTTAGCTCGGTCGGGACCCTTATAGACGTATTTGAACAGATATTTTACGGCATGGATCATACTACATATCTCGAGATTTATATGAGCATTAAACTTCATAAGAAGATAGGGATTGTAGGGAACTATCCAGCGATTATCATATTCCTAAAATTAAACTCTTAAAGCATAGAAGAATATCGACACCTTTTCGTTGTTTCCTCTTCCAATAACCGTTTGTATTCCGTTGTTCCTTCTTCTATAAGAGGGGTATCCGTCCTTATCCATATCGGTATTTTGCGTGAACGCTTTAGGGAATTGTTTCTTGCACTTTCCGTCTTGCCAGCATCTTGCTCCTATTTGACAATCACGATGAATCATATGCGTGGTGACTTTATTGAAGAGTTCGACATTATACGGGTTTGGTAGCTCAGCACAAATAAGTCTATCAACTGAAAATATAAAACTGATATCACCTTAGAAACCGTACCATCAGCTGACGTTCTCGGCTTGTCTTCCTCAGCCAATGTGATGAGCAAATGTATGTGGGGCAAGCCACGTTTTTGCCATTCGACAGTGTATATATAAGCTGTTACTTTTCCTAGGCACGCCCTATCAATAATGTCCTTTTTAAATTCGCTGACTTTCATCCTGAATATCCGAGCAATTAGGTCCGCTCTATCGGAAGGAGATTGACCATGA
This sequence comes from Oscheius sp. JU1382, assembly GCA_932521405.1. Classification (NCBI taxonomy): domain Eukaryota; kingdom Metazoa; phylum Nematoda; class Chromadorea; order Rhabditida; family Rhabditidae; genus Oscheius; species Oscheius sp. JU1382. The sequence continues at coordinate 1,117,603 of OW051476.1, forward strand.
TAAAGGTTCTCTTTAATTTCTATCCAATTCGGGTTGCACGTATAGGTCGTAAACAGATCAGGCTTTCCATATCTGCCGGTAATAGCCATAGCATCCATATAGTGAGCGACCATATATCTGGGAGAGGAAGTGTAGGTCGCAGGGAGAACAACTCTTTTTCCGCATTGTCCAGCAGCTCCATCGGCAATATAGTCTCTTAGATCTGCGTAGTTCTCCGCTCTTAGTTTTTTCTAAGCAAAAATATTTTATATTGAACAGAGAATATACCTGATTTTCTGGATTTTTGATCCAATCGAGCTGCATTTGCTCTGTATTAGCCCAAGAGCCCACGAGAAATTGTTGGAAGAGTCTTTTACCGAAATGGATCGGATTGAAGCTGTCTCTTATGGAGATATAGTACTTGTAATATTGTCGCTGGCTCAATTTTTTGAAAGCTATATTTCCATTTGGGCCAACAATTTTCTTTTGTCTTCCAGGATGCCAACCAAAGTCACCTTTAATAAAGTACAGCGGATATGTGCAGGGGTCAAGCATCTAGAAAATATTTTCCAAAATTGCAATTATCTTACTTGGTTAATTATGGGAATCTTCTGAAGTCCTCCTCGTCTAGCATGAATTGTGTAGCTTCTAGGAGACGGCAATTCATTATCTTCGCCTACATAGACAACGGCGACTTCTGGTACAGTTGGAGCGTTATATCTACGCGGATCCGGGGTGTCCTTTGTCTTGAAGACCAATCTGACTTTTTCCATTGTCCTGTTTTGGCTCTTGGACTTTTCTTCCTCTTCTTTATAAACCTCACTTAGCATTTTAAATCCTTGAGCATATTCATGATTTTGGCGAATGAAGCGGCTCAAAAATCTCATAAGACTCTCGTTGCATTTCTGATTTGCCTGGTGAGAAAGACGATGATTCGCAGCCGACGTTTCATCGATGAAGAACAATTGGCCATATGCTGGAGCAGCGTTTGGTCGAGGAATGGCAGAACTGGCCTGGTAAAGTATCTGCCCATGAACTTTTATGACATGTGGACCTCTTCCTGGAAGATTTTTCAGCTAAAAAAATTTTGTAAAAGTACTACAAACACACATACATTACAGTCCATAGAAGCTATGGATAAGGCTGTATTAAAATTCCTTGCATTCATCAAAAAATTATTCGACTCTGGGTGCATTCCAGTAAATAGTTCAGCCAATTGGGCTGGATATCTTTCAAAGTTGTCGAGCGTAACAGAGCCATTTTCGCAGCACGGATGAAACGTCCCATTTGGATGTCGAATTTGCTCTCCAAGAAAATATAAAGCGCCGCAATGCGAACACTCTTCTGTCATCTTGCCAAGATAATGCACTTGTGTAGGAAGCTTTTTCAGAACTTTTACTTCGTCCGATATACTGGCCCTTTGGATGGCGTGTGCAAACCGATTCTGATTTTTTATTTGCTCCTTATCGTCAACTGAAAGCCTTTTTCTTTCAGCCTGCTTTCTTTCTCGGTCCTTCCTTCTTCTCTCTTCTGCTTCCTCAGCTGTTTCAGGTGCACTTCTTTTTTTCTGTTGTCTTTCTCGATCCTTCCTTCTCCTCTCCTCTGCTTCCTCAGTCGTTTCATTTGCTCTTCTCTTTTTCTGTTGTTCCGCTTTAAGAGACATCTGAAGCTCAAGCCTTGATAGAGATATCACTATTTTCAACCAAAAAAAAAAGAAATTTAAAAAACTCACATCTGCGCGTAGAGCAAAAAGTAAAGATTTAATCTCTAATAAATAAAATCCTTCCGTTTCATCCTTTTTATAGATCTGGTCAAATCCTTTATTTTTTTGGGGGGATCGGTCGTTTTTTTTCTAATTTTCAGGGAATTCCGGGGGAAGTTTCAGATAAACTTAGAGAGGAAAGAGGCCTAATATTCCAGGGGAAGGGGGCGAAATTCAAAGGGAAAGGTGACTGAAAGTTCCACAAAGTGAAAAAAAAAACCTTCAAAGAGCGCCAGAGACGGCGCAGCCTGTGCGCTACACACATGTGTGCTGGCAATAGAAAATGTATTTATTAGGAAAAAATAACACAAAAAACTCTTAAAAAAAAAAAAAAAAGCAACCACCCGTGGAAAAGTTGTAGTCCGAATTTCGACAGGATTTGGCAAGGCTTCAGACGGACGGACAGAAAAACAGGATCAGCTTTATTTAGTAGTAAGATAAAGTAATAGCCAATTCGAAGCGAAAATAGGCTCAGAGTCGATGAGATTTTTCCATAAGGTACACTCTGTCAAGAAAGTATAGATACACCCCTGATTTCAGCGTTTTTGACGAATATCGTATCTTTTTCTGTCTAAATCTTTTTTTATCTGACAGAACATCTTCTATAGTCTGTTCAAAAAAAAGACGACATGGCCTCCTAGCAATACCGTACTTAGAATTGACGTTTTCAAATTTTGCGGTGCTCTTATTTTACTTTTGAATTTTCGGAGTTTTCTTCATGTTTTAGCTTCTTTTTTGTTTTTTTTATTTTCATTCTTTTATTTGTTTTATTTCTTATGTATAGACAACTAGTACAAAAGTATGAAAATTTAAAAAAAACAAAAAAGAAGTTAAAACATGAAGAAAACTCCGAAAATTCAAAAGTAAAATAAGAGCACCGCAAAATTTGAAAACGTCAATTCTAAGTACGGTATTGCTAGGAGGCCATGTCGTCTTTTTTTTGAACAGACTATAAAACCCCCGGAACCGGGCTCTAATCGTGAGTTTGTAATCATCTATAAAACTGAGGGCAAAGCCCCTGAAAACTAGGTTTCAACAAAATATAGATACTCTTTATTTTTTAACTGAAAATCAATCATTTCTAACATCGGCTATTTCTAATATCAAGTATATTCCCCGTTAGCCTGAATTACATCACAAATTCGAATTGGGATAGAACCGTAAAGCTTGCTTAATAATGTCTGATCTACAGTAACCCAAGCATCCTTTATCCCTTGTTTTAGCTCTATTGAGAAAATAATTTCTCTTCGGCTTATTCAAGCATTTTCCAGATTCTAAAAATTATTCATTCGGCTACTAGTTTTTTTTGAAAGATTGAAAAGAAAATTTAAAAGCTCTAAAGAAATTAAGACCCGTCCCATTGATACAAGATAGTCTTATCAGCTCTTTCTCTCTTCAATCTATCGACTTTTTTTTCTTCTGTTTTGCTGTTGCAAATAATAGTCTTTTAGAATGGCGTACTCTTCTGTAGGTTGAGTTAAAATCTTTATATAAGCGGTGTAGGCGCTAGTTCTTGGAGGATGGCATGACCATCAGCTGACTGACTCCATTTTCATTTTCGATTCCATGGAGAACAAATGGCGGACGTGTAAGCAGAAACTTCCTTTTGCAGTGATACACCACGGACCTGCTATCTTAAACGGCAAAATATATTTTATGGGAGGCCGCTTGACTGATCTAAAAGAAGCATTCGCAAGCTGCTACAAGTTGGAAGAGAATGGTGAATGGATCAAAATGGCTGATATGAACGAGAAGAGATCTGGCATCCCACAGAGCACAATTGTTTTTGGCTCAGAAATTTGGGTGATTGGTGGATATAATGGGAGTGATGCACTAAAAACAGTGGAAAAATACAATCCCCAAACAAATATTTGGACTAAAATGCCGTAAGTTGTCTTTTTTAAAAATACAAAATGAAAGTTATCTACATTTTAAACGGAGTTCCTCATCTGCTTCAATAGTTGATGGAAAAATCTTTGTTTCTGGTGGTTGGGATGAGAATAAGTATTTTAAATCAGTGGAAGTCTATAATCCAGCCAAGAACAAATGGAAAATATTCTGTGATATGCCGCTTGAATTAGCTAGGCATTGTTCAATAGTTGAAGGAACAAATCTAATAATTATCGGAGGATTTAAATCTGATGGAACTGTCTCAGATGAAGTCTGGAAAATAGATGTCTTTGATCCAAACAAGGAGTGGATCAAGATGCCCAGTTTAAACCAAAGGCGATTTCATCATGGAGCTGTCAAATTATCAAATAGAATTATGGTCTTTGGAGGATTAATTGGCCATAAAACTCGAATAGATTCCGTTGAAATATTCGATGGAGCCAGCTGGACAGAAGGGCCTATATTTCCAGAAAAACACTGCGTATTTTCTTCTATTCCTCTTTCAATAACAACTGAAACGCAATTACTGCTGCAACTGTGCTAATTTAAAAATTAAACTGTACAATATGAGTTGACCTTGTAAGTGATTTTATGCTCGATTGGAAATACTGTAGCTGAGAGTTATGTTCTTCAATTAATAATTATATCTAGGTAGTTCTGCCTACTAGTGTTGATACATGTAATAGATTAAATCACAATAACAATATCTTACTAATCTTACTTTAAAATAAAGCTGATCCTGTTTTTCTGTCCGTCCGTCCGCTGAAGCCTTGCCAAATCCTGTCAAAATTCGGACTACAATTTTTCCACAGGCGGTCGCTTTTTTAAAATTGCGATTCTTTGTGTTATTTATTAAATTTTCTATTGCCAGCACACATGTGTGTAGCGCACAGGCTGCGCCGCCTCTGGCGGTTCTTTAAAGGTTTTCCCATTTTTTCACTGTGTGAAACTTTCAATTACCTTTCCCTTTGAATTTCGCCCCCTTCCCCTGGAATATTAGGCTTCTTTCCTCTCTAAGTTTATCTGGGACTTCCCCGGGTTAAAAAAAACGCTTGCTCCCCCAAAAAAATAACGGATTTGACCTGATTTACAAAAAGGATGAAACGGAAGGATTTTATTTATTAGAGATCTTTACTTTTTGCTCTACGCGCAGCTGTGTAGCTTTTTTAAAAAATTCTTTTTTCTTTTGGTTGAACATAGTGATAGAGAGCTCAAGGCCTAAGCTTCAGATGCTGAAGAATTGTTCTCCCTGCGACCTACACTTCCTCCCCCAGATACATGGTCGCTCACTATATGGATGCTATGGCTATTACTGGCAGATATGGAAAGCCTGATCTGTTTACGACCTATACGTGCAACCCGAATTGGATAGAAATTAAAGAGAATCTTTATCATGGCCAACTCCTTCCGATAGAGCGAACCTAATCGCTCGGGCATTCAAGATAAAAGTCAACGGATTTAAAAAGGACATTATTGATAGGGCGTGCCTAGGAAAAGTAATAGCTTATATCTACACTGTCAAAAGGCAAAAACGCGGCTTTCCCCACATATATTTGCTCATCACATTGGCTGAGAAAGACAAGCCGAGAACGTCAGCTGATGGTACTGTTTCTAAAATTATATCAGTTTTATATTTTCAGTTGGTAGACTAAGACTAGAATGATGCCATATCATCGTTTTCCAGAACATTTTACTTTTGCTACCGAAGTAAATTTTTTCGGAAATGAAACTTTTTCTTTTAGAAAGATGCCAATGAGAAAACAGTAAGAAGGTGGAAGCAGAAGGGAAAGACTACGAATAATATCGGGCGAGTCTATTCGACAACAGTAAAGCAAGTCGAACGATATTGTATTTGCCTCCTCCTCCTCTTTGAGACGACTGGAGCTACCTCTTTCCAAAGTCTCTTCACCGTTAACGGCCAGCAATTTCCCTCGGCATTCGAAGCTGCCAAAGAAAGAGACTTGATTTAGACTACCGACCATTTCGATCAAGCAATGAAAGATGATGGAAAAACTATCAAAGAGCTGGAAGTTATAATAATTGACGAATGCTCGATGATCTCAAGCGATATTCTCAAGTCGATTGACAATGTTCTTCGCGATATTATGAACCAGCCAGATGAACCGTTTGGAGGAAAAATAGTCCTGATGGGAGGAGATTTCAAGCAAGTTTTGCCTATTCCTGACAAGCCGTATGGGGATGGCTTTTTATGCAGCTTGAAACAGTGTCCTCTCTTTTCTAACTTCAAAAAGTTTGAGCTCAATGAAAATATGAGAGCACATGGAGAATCCGATGATTTCAAAAGGTTGCTTCTGGCTATCGGAGAAGACAAACTACCAAAGGATTTGGAAGGAAGAATTGAAATTCCCACAAATATGCTAAGCCAAGGAGATTTGGTTCAAGAAGTTTTTGAAGGAGTCCTAGACGACCCGGACCATCTAAGCAGGCGAGCCATTCTTTGTGCAAAAAGTGTTAATGTGGATAAAATGAATAATCAAATTTTCGAGAGAATGAGTGGATACAAGAAAGTCTTTTCAAGTGCAGATCTAATTGTAAAGGATTCGGAAGATGACAACTTTCAATTACCAATAGAAGTAATAAATTCTTTAGCACCTTCCGACCTTCCGCCTCATCAACTGGAGTTGAAAATTGGAGCAGTGGTGATGTTAACTCGAAATTTAAACGTCAAAGATTTAGTATATTTAGAATAGAAACTATAAATGCCGAACGCCGCCAAAGGCGGCGCAGCCCACTTGTCTTACTTTAACACGTTGACGATCGCGCTCGTTTTCGTTTGTCTGGCACGCGGGACCGTACGCTTTTTTGAGGAATCCTGAACGTGACACGATGTCGTGTCACACAGTCGTCAACGTGTTAAAGGGACAGTCTCACAGTTCCGAAATCTATTCGGATCCGGATAGATTGGTCCCGTAGGGAATAATACGCAGCGCGAATTTTCAAATTTCATTTCGTCCGTAGCCTTTTGTAAATCCGGTCAAATCCCTTTTTTAATTTTTTTGGGGAAGTAGTTGCTTTTTTTCTAATTTTCAGGAAATTCCGGGGAAGCGCCAGATAAAGTTCGGTAGAAGGTTGAAAGGAGTAAAGCCTTAAGAGCTTCTTGATAAGCTATGTGGTTTGAAAGCGTCAGGTTTCTATAAAAGCGTATTTAGGTTCGGGCGGACTACTTTATAAAAGTAGTGAAATCTTTTTTTGACTCTATAAAAGCTAGGGAACTCTTTTGCTCTTCTTGAAATAGCAACCTAAATCGGCTCATAAGATATAGATCGTTGAGTTTATAGGGGTGTCCTCTCCCCCCGCAATTTTAGACTTCCTTGAGCAAATTAGCACGGTTCTAAGTTATCACCAGTCCTAGCGACAATGAATATTGGTCTTTGGGGAAAAAAGTCCCAGATAAAATTTGAAGGGAAGAGAGCCTAAAATTAAAAGAGAAAGGGGCCTAAAATTTGTAAAAAAGTTTCACAATGTGAAAAAATTGGGAGGACCTTCAAAGAGCCGCCAGAGGCGGCGCAGCCCTTGTTAATATGTATAATGGCTACTGGAAAGTTTCAATAGATGAAATTTTGATCGGAGGAGGTTGACGGAATGAGGAAACCTACGTTCGTAATTATTTTTATTTGAAATAATCTGACTGACAACAGCAGCTTTTTTGCTCCAGATATTGACCACACACCATATGCAAATAATTCCACAACAGCAGACACAAACAGAAAGACACGCTGAAAGTTTCTCTCTCTTGCTCCCTTTCAAAATACTAACCGTCACAACAATCTGTAGGTTCTACTATCGGCTCTGCTGAAGGCAGCAAGAATGATGTATCCGACTTGTTTGAAATTGAAGTTGATTTAGTGGATTCAGAATAGGGAAGGGTATTTGGATCAGACGAGATGAAAGCAGGAATAATTTCGTGGAAAGTCTTATGAACTGAGACTTTGGGATTAATCGATTCCATTTTGGGGAGAGGAAAAGGAGTGAAAATTTCAGCTGATTCCAAGAAGACACAGGAAGAGACGGAAGATAAGACGAGCTTTTTATGAGGTGACTAGTGAACACACTTTAAGAGAAAATATTGCTTTGAAAATTTCTTAAAATTCGGTCTGATTTCTCCTGAAGACTGATAATGTTCTGTAAATTTTCCCTCAAACTCTACAGTGCGTCCAAAAATTATGCAACCACCATCAAAATTGGCGTATCTTGGCCGGACATTGAGAAATCAAATGGCCAAGGAGCCGTCGGAGTCGCAATTTACATCGACTCAGAATCAAAGCCTCTAATCTATTTTGACTATGAGATTCAAGTAGAATATCTTCCTGATATGGAGGCTTTTTTGGAATATTTTGAGAGGAGGATCGGATCCAAAAGACGAGCCAAAGAGTGGATGCAATTGAAGAAAAAAGGTGAGACTTTTGAAGCTTTGGATGAAAACTTTTCAGCTGATTCAGCTGAAAAAAGAAGCCGATGATTTTAAAGAAGTCCGTAGACGATTTTTTTTCATAAATTTTATTTATTTTTCTGTTTCTTTGCTTTTTCCAGTATTTTGCTGGCCATCCTTCCTCCCAAATAATTTATTTAAAAGTTAATTATTTTAGCCCCTAAAAATGGAGGAAGAAATGCGAAAAATTGAGGAAGAATTCGCCTTCCAGGAGAAGTGGTATTTTTCCGTTCCAAAGTTCAAAAAAATATAGGATCAAAATCTTCAAGCGAGGCAAGTTCTTCTTTCAAAATATTCCAGAACATTTCATCCTCAAAATCATCATCAAGGTTTGAAAATACATTTTTCAGACTAAATAAAATAGTTGGAAGCTAAAGATTTTCTGAAGATTCTAATGACCGGAAAATGGATGCTCTTACTTTGTGAGGAAAATCAAGGCCAGCTCCTCATCAGACTGAGCTATAATTATTTTTGCAACGTTGGACCACAGGAGCTACAGTACTCTATCCTATTTATCTACAGTGCGTCCAAAAATTATGTAACCACCATCCAAATTGGCGTATCTTGGCCGGGTGAGATTCTTTTGGGCTGAAATAACTTTTATCTGATTCTCTTGCATTTTGGCTTTCTTTTCCTTTATAATTTAGCCAGGCAAGTTTGTTGAGTAAAAACTGATAGCCTCATCTCCAAAAGTGGCGATTTCCGAAATTTCAAAAACCCGAGCTATAAAAATTTGGCTGATGTAGTTCGACTCAGCTTGATTTGGTGATTCTAAAACACTTTAAACCTTAAAAAAAGGTTGGAAATTCGTGGAAATATGACTCAAAGAAGACGTAAATTTTCACCTGTTTTAGGATAAAAAAGCGCGTTTTGGACCAAAAGTCTCATCTTTTTAAGTCATAACTCGGCTTATTTTCAACCTTTTTTTTGAGATTTTAAGTGTTTTGGAATCACGAAATCAAGCTGAGTCGAACTTCATCAGCCGAATTTTGATAGCTCGGGTTTTTGAAATTTCGGGTCACGCCACTTTTGGAGATGAGGCTATCATTTTTTATTCAACAAACTTGTCTGGCTAGATTATGAAGGAAAAGAAGGCCCAAATGCTAGAGAATTAGATAAAAGTTATTTCAGCCCAAAAGAATCTCACCCCGCCAAGATACGCCAATTTAGGGAGTAAACCCATATTTGTGAAACGCAAAAATTGCTGATAATTCAAGGAACTCTCCTCATTTGTTTTACGATTTCCCCGGCGGATTTTTTTATTCTGGGACTTTAATTCTAGGGAAGAGGGGTGAAAATCTCCGGGGAAAGGAACTTAAATCCCAAGGGAAAGAGACGAAAAATCCAGGGAAAAAAAGATAGAACTAATTTCAAAATAGGAGAGGTTAGATTTTGCTAGCAGCAGGGCCCAAAGAGCTCTTTCATACGATCAAGTAGGCGGCGGAACAGGTGAATTTTAACATTTCAATTAGAATTTTGAGTTGAAATTGCTTCACTCTTCTTAAATGATCTCCCTCCACGATAAAATCGTGGTATGTTTGTCGATTCTAGATATCCTACTAGCGTGTTTAATCATCTATCTGGCTTGGAAGAAATCCCCTCCGAAAATGGCCTTTTTCAAGCCGATTTTTATAAAAGTCGCTGTGGCTGATATTCTTCTCTCCACTTCTGGAGGATTTTTCATGCTTCCAGTGTTTAATAACTCAAAAAGTGCTGTATTTTTCAAGGGTCTGGCTGAAAATAACAAAATTCTTGTCGTAATTAACTATGTTTGTTTAATTTTTTGACAAAACATTTTTAAATTTTAAGACCACAGCTAGCGCTGCTATAGTGATTCTAGGCTTTTCGACGATCCAATTGGCTCTTTTACGTTTTCTAAAAGTTTATAATTTCGATTGGATTTTTCAGTTAAAAAATCAAAGGCAAGTTGCAATCCAGATAGCCTTTAAAACGAAGATTTAAGCTATTGGATTTTTGAGATTTCTTTCAATTGTCTTGTTTATATTGTAGTTGTAATATGCATCATGTTTGGGCAATATCTCGGAATCATTTTTTATGTAGAAAATAATCCAATACCTGGCTACGGAGAGAGCTATGTGCAAATTGGAGATCTCAATCATCTCTATATTAGCATCCTTGGTAGGATCCAACTATTTTAAATTAGGATTATAGTCTGTTCACAATAAAGACGACATCCTTCGTATCCAAGAAAGGCGCTTTTGAGGCGAGACCTATTTGATCCTTAAAAAAGGCCTTTAGTAAATTTTAGAATGAAAATGGGTCTCGCCTCGGCAACTCCTTGGATACGAAGGATGTCGTCTTTTTTTATGAACAGACTATAACAACAATTTTTAGTAAGCTTATGCTTTGTCTTCGCTTTTGCTCATCCATTCTTCATCTATTTTCTATCACTTTTGTCAGAATGTCGAGTGAGAAAAGCAGCGGGAGATAAGCGATATACTAATTTCACCATCTTGCTGATAATTCAAGGAACTCTCCCCATTTTGTTTTACGATATCCCCGGCGGATTGTTCTTCTCCTCTATCTATTTTGGCTATGATAGCAATGAACTTGTAGTCTCTTCTTTAGCGATTTTATTATTAATGTACCAGTTGGCAAACTCTCTTTCAACTATTTTATTGATCAAACCTTATCGTCAATTCGTCTGGACGAAGATCTCCACAATTTGGAGGAAAAGAAGTATCCATCCTTCAACAATAAAACTAAAACCAATTGTGTATCGAGTAAGCCAATAAAAATAAAAGAAATCAATTCTCCCACACACTTTTTTGAATAATTGATGCTCGCTAGATTAGTCTACACAAATATTTTAGACTTTGGTTCCAGAGCAATCATCTGGGACGAAAACTCATTACGGATTCGACTTTTTTTCGTTCAAAGAGTTCTGAGATAATCAGTTATCACTTTGGTTAATAAAAGAAAGTTAGCTGGCGAATCAGCTCAATATACAGTTTATCGTGGCGGGACCCAATTAATTTTTCAATTTCTTTCTAGTTCTTTTTCGGTGGTTTCTAACTTTTTCCTAGCAGCATATTTCTGGCTTAAATTAGCATAAAAATTAAAAGAGTTACGGCAAATTCACTTTTTGAAGTGGCTCTGAGAGAAAGCGTTGGAGTCTTTCCTTGCCTGCAATCCATTTCTCAGAACAAATGAAGGGTTCTTTACAATTGATAACTCTGACGGCAATTAATCGACATCATTTAATGAACAGGCAGGTGTTTTTGAACTCGGAGCGTTTTCACTTTCTCAAATGGTCTCCCTCCACGATAAAGTCTGTATTTTTCTCTCGATCGTTGACATTCTTCTGGCATTTTTAATTTTCTACTTGGCTTGGAAGAAGTCTCCTCCAAAAATGGGATATTTCAAACCGATTTTTATGAAAGTCGCTTTAGCTGATATTCTTTTCTCCACTTCTGGAGGATTTTTTATTCTTCCCAAGGTTAACATCGCGAAAAGAGCTGTATTTTTCAAGGGTCTGGCTGAAAACCAAGGCTTTTATGTTTATTTGCTTATGGTTTGTATAATCTTTTAAAGGAATATAAAACTCTACATTTAAGGTAGCAATGGTTAGTGCTTCTATAGGAATAATGGGCGTTTCGACACTCGAATTGGCTCTTTTACGTTTTCTAAAAATTTATAATTTCGATTGGATTTTTCAACTTAAAAGTAAAAGGTAAGTGGCTGTTTTGAATCTAAGCTGATTGGAATAACTTACCGTAATATAAACTGACTATTGAAGGTGATTTGCTTATCCAAAAAGTCTTCATCTTTTCAATTCAAGCCGAGATAGGCGGCCTTATTGGTTCTTGACACCTCGGGCCAATAATAAAAACTGAATTATTTATTTAAACTACAGAAAGAGTGAGATAATGCACTCGCGTTTGAACTTGGCTATCGTAAAAATTATCCGATAGTTATGTCTTTTTGCTTAATTTTCTTAAATTTCTCACGATTTTTATGATTTGTGATGTTTTGTAATCTTGTAGAGGAGATCGAGAACTAGAACTTTGTAGAAAATCAAAGGTTATGCAAATTGATGGAAGGAACTCGAATGAATCAAACTAGAAGACTGCGCGTTTATCAACAGAGTTGGTTGATTTCAGCTATTGGCTAATTGAGATAGCAATAAATGGCTTCACTGGCCTTGGAGGTCTAATATTCAGCTTTTATGCGCTAAATACTGGAATCGTGATTTTTGTGGAAAATGATCCAACTCCTGGCTATGGAAACAGTTACTTTCAGCTAGTGAAGTTTTCAGATGGTTTCACTTTGTTATTTGCTACTCTTTTGGGTAAGTTCTTGGATGAATTATGAGCAAACATTTATTAGTGATTTTTATCATTATCATCACAATCGGTCAGCCTTTCTTCATTTATCTTCTCTCCTTTTTGTCAGAATGTCAAGTTCGGAAAGCTGGAGAGAAGAAATATGTCAATTTCACCATCTTGCTGATAATTCAAGGAACTCTCCCCATTTTGTTTTATGATATCCCCGGCGGATTGCTTGCGATTTCAGTTTATTTGGGCTATAATATCGTTGAATTTGTGATTTCCTTAGTCTCAATTTCATTATTAATCTATCAGCTGACAAACTCTCTTTCAACTATTTTATTGATCAAACCCTATCGTCAATTCGTTTGGAATATTCTTTTAAGAATTTCGTCTCGATCTAACAATTCTCGTATTTGTAAATTATAATTTTATAAAAGAGGATCCATCGAACTCGTACAATAAAGAATTTTTTAAAGAAAATCATACTAGATTTTGTGAATAATTATCGCTTATTCGGTTAAGGTTGCTCCTACTTTTTGAAAGAAAGGCTGATGATACAAAGCGGTCGATATTGCTTAAAAAGATGCTGAAATAGAGCGATTAAAACAAGGAATTGCAAGGTTTCGATTGGAAAATTCTTGGAGGAATCATAAGGAATTGGCCCAAAATTCACCGGCATAATTCGCTTCCCTCTCCACTAATAGAAGCCGGTCCATCAGGGGGATTGGAAAATAGAAGAAATACGGTACATACTCAGCGCGGGCTACGTAGGCGGTGTAGACGAAAGTCGCAAAAGTTGTTGGTTGGCCTATTTTTACCGCCATGTAGGTCTTATTTCTAAACGAATTTCTAAACAATAACATCAGCAGTATAGACATGCCCTTTCTGAGCCACCTTTTGGCCCACATGCCCACATCGCAAAAACACCTACTTTTTACCAATTTTCGGCATAAATTTATCAATTTTACCCTTATTTTTAACAATTATACCCCCTTTTTTACATAAGATTTTTTTGGCCCACCTCTGAACCACCTCTCCGATCCAAAAACTGAGTCAGGGAAAACGGAAAAAAAGTAATAAATATCTTTTATCCAAATAATTCATTCAATCCAATCCAGATATAGCAAACGAATTAAATTTCATTTGAGATATTATTTAAACGTGAAATCCATATAAATAACTTTATCCTCAATAGATAAAACAATTCAGCAAGCTTGACAAATTCGTCAACGTATTTCGGTCGTTCAGCTCCCATGTGAAGACGGTGGATGTTAGGTGCAATTGGTGATCGGTCGGAGTAAACCAGTGAATTCAACTACATATTTATTTCACAAAAAAAGTACACAAATAGCAAAACACTGCAATAGACACCAATTGCTTCCCCAGTCAACTTCTTGTTATCCTTCTTCAGCTAATCCTTTAGATCATCATTGACTCGGGGTTATCCCTCTCTTCACGGACACCACTAAATTTGTTGACAATAAGAACTCTAGATATATTCCAAAACTTACCGATACCGAGTACTCTTTATCGTCGTCACATAGTGCCTATAAAATAACAATATTAAAAATGTAAAAGCTTACGGTGAAATAAATAGTGCTATTTACGCGCTCCGCTCTTTTCGGGCTGACTCTATGACGTCCAATCGCCGCATTTGCAGCGCTTCTTGCTTTAGATTCAGCAAGGGAATGGTCCTCGCACCGAGCCACAGCGACATCTACAGCCAGGTTTGGATCGACTAGCTGACGCTCTTGACGGTAAACGAAAAGACTGCGAGGGCCGGTAGCTAACTAAAATTTGAGATTGAGACATAAGCTGATTTGAAGTTAAAATGAACTCACAAATGCAACAGGAGAACCAGTAATTACTTCAATTTCGTGGACAAATTGAGCCAAGGTAAGCGGCCCCTGAATATTCTCGAGATCGACCGAGGGGGCAGATGAGGATGGTGGGGAGGGCTGATTGGCAGTCATTCGAATATATTGATAACTAAAATACAGAATTAAATAACCAAATAATCGGAAAACAATCATAAATTGATTAGCGAAATTTTAAACAACGAAAGGTAAAGTTAAAACTACTAATAACAAAAATCTTAAAAGTGATCGTATACGTAGAGAATTTCTATATATACAATGTATTTAGAAAAAGGAAAATTTAATCAAACGTACAAAAACGCATTGCTTTTAATCTAAATCGAATAGAATAAGGAAATTCAGAGCTGTTGATGAGAAAAATTGGAGAAGCATAACGCCAAAGAAAAATATGCGCAATTTTGAATAGATATAAATAAATAATTGAAAGAAAACTAGGAGAAAGGAGAGCGTGATTGAGAACAAGTTGTTAACTAAGGGCTAAGGAGAAAAAAACAACAAAAATAACGAGTGCGTGCAACGGAACATAGAAATAAGGGGAACAGGAGGGCGCAGAGAAACTAGAGCTGTGGCCTGCCACAAGCAGCCTAGCCTATATATGAGCCAATCAATACACAGTGAATCAACGACGCAGAGGGAATATGAGCATAAAATGTCTGAAAAGTGAAATTGGAAGGGAGAGGGCGATTGTTGCAAGTAACCGGAGTTTAGATTAACAGAAAGACTGAAAGCCGGATGAGTATTGCGAATGCTTCTTGGACCTAATAAGCGTCTGCTCTTTTCTAACAATACCATTTTCAAATAGACATTTCCTATAATCTTCTGTCATTAATGTCTTGACGACGTTTTTCTTTACTCCTTTACACTTCTTTGTCTCTTCGCCCTTTTCTTTTTTGAAAGCGTACTGCTTTGGACGTAGTGCTACTATTTCAGTCATAATAACGGCATTCAATTCATCTTTAAACTTTCCTATGACCTTCTTATTTGATGCATCATAGAGTGGATGATCTACAGGATAATCGCTGAAATCGAAATGTTGCTTTATTTTTTAAATTTCTTCATACACGTCTTCTGTTTCAATTTCATAGATCAACGAGTCGGTATCTTGATAGCATAGCCGTAGTCTATATCCATACTTCATTTGCATCACATCGTAATGGAATTCGTACATCAAATACTTACTTAATTCTAGAATACTGACCCCTGCATATATAGGCTTATCAAACACAACATTCGTCTTGCTCAACTCAACAGCCGATAGTTCATTATTGAAGATAGTCGTCCTCTTGAAATTCGACTTGCTGGCTAATCGCACAACATGGTCTTCATCCATAGTTAGACGAACATCAACACGGTCGTGAACATTTTCCATCGTTTTGCCGAATACTGAGTTGTTCATCAACTTGAAGAAGTCCTTTTCGAAATCATTCTTAGCCACCTTCCTTAGATTCGTATTCAATTCTATGTAGGAGGCCATCCAATTGCTTTCATTGAATGTCAAAATGCTATGTACTTTCTTCAATTTCAGTCCATACTTCAAGGCCTGAAGGAGATTCCTGCAATGTATCACATACTTTTCTTTATCAAACGGAGTGTTTGTCAATTTTGCAATGTTTTGCTTATTAATTTTGACGTTCTGTGGACACAAAGGGAAGTCATTATGTTGATCATGTATAGCATGTGGGTACTCAAGATCTACTTTTACGTTATGTGGCTGACATCGGGGAAGCGAGAAACAATACTTCGGTAAGTGGTCTTTAATGGATTTTGGAATAATTACAGGCTCTGAGCCCCACCTTGTCTTAATATAAATAAAATTCTATGGTGTCATCCTGTCCGTCCGTGGCCTTTTTGTAAATCCGGTCAAATCTTTTATTTTTTTGGAGGAGCGGTCGTTTTTTTTTCTAATTTTCAGGAAGTCCCAGATAAAATTAAAGAGGAAAGAGGCCTAATATTCCAGGAGAAGGGGGCGAAATTCAAAGAGAAAGGTGACTGAAAGTTTCACAAAGTGAAAAAAACGGGAAAACCTTCAAAGAGCCGCCAGAGGTGGCGCAGCCCGCTTGTATTTATATAATCAGCGGCTTCTTACAGACAACATTTCTCATAGGAAGCATACAGCTGCCATTTTCCCAAGGGATCATCATTTATTTTTGTGCTCATCTCGAAATTATTTACTACATTGCAATTACTACACAAATTAAATCCATTTTGCATAGTGTAGTCATATCAACTACCGAGATTACGGCTAATAATTAAAAGTTTACTTACATCCGTTAGAGTATGAGATTAAACATTCAATAGTCGCCATTATCAAGAGCTAATTCAATTTCCAGGTAATAGTCTTATTCCTTCAATTAACTGACCTCCACATTCGGGAAATAATGCTTGTCTTTGTTATCTACTTCTTGATTATTCCTTCAACTCTTCTTTTCTTCCTTCTTGCTTATATTACTCTAACAAGAAGTCCAAAGGGAATGAATCGATATAAGTACATGATATTGGCTCAATCTATTGCCATCAGTCAATTCGACATAATCTACAGCCTTCTTTGTATGTCGTCATTGCTAGGAGTCTTTGGCGTGCAATTCAATGGGCTCCTTGGAATCAGCTTCCCTTCTTCTGGAAATTACTTGGTTGTAAGGATACAAGTAGATTAAAACATAATTCAGTTATTATACTTTGTGAGCATAATGGTCACCCTATTGGCTTTAGCCTTCAGTGTCGTTTGGAGAGAATACGCACTGATTCCATTTTCGACTCATCCATTGCATTTACTCTACCATTTTGTTCATTTTGCTATTTCTGTTGGTTTAATAGCTGGATTTTTTCCTATGTTTTGGGCGATGTCCTCTGATTATGAAAACATACGCGCTGTATTTGAAAGAGATGTAAGTTTATTAAAAATGGCCAACAAGGTTATGCAATTTAGCATGTAGTATATAATCTAAGCCACGCTATTTTCACCATTGTGTTGGACAAAATGATAAATTTTTATTTGTTCTTGCTGTATGTCGTGTTGATGATCGTCATTATTGGATCCTACGTTTTAAAGGCGTTCATTCGAATCAAATGGAGACTTAACAACATCTCGATTCAACTGAGTGAGCATACAGTCAACATGAACAAGATGCTTGTGCGTTCCTTAAAAATCCAGGTAATCTTGAGAGATTCAAATCAAATGCTTTGCAGATAACTTTGCCTTTTATTTTCTTTGGAATTCCATTGGCTATAATGTCCCAAGAGAATAAACTCCTTTATTTATTGATGGTATTTTTTAGCTTTGAGCAATGTAAGTGCCTTGCAATTTGATTTGACAAATCTATTTTGAGCGATTGTTATTCTTCCAATTGTGTTCCAAGTTGTGGCTACAACCCCAGCCCTCTTTTCAACCGTCCACTTCTGTGCCGTCATCTATTTTACCACTCCTTATAGAAACTTCCTAGTTGGATTGTTTGCAAAGAAATCGGCGAAGACGGGCGAAGTTGCCGTTATAAAGACTAGCATTTAAACTGTTTAAATAAATCTTCTATTCTCTCTGACGAATTATGAAAACCTTTTTTGTGTCTGATCATGAAGATCACGAATCAAGAACCAAGAGAAAATAGTTGTTCACTCCAGCACATTGCGACCCTATTTAATTTCCCTGATAATTGCCTTTCGTAAAAAGTGGACGTTACTATTTTGCGCTCAATCTAATCATAGGTAAATGTATTCGCCCACTAACTGTCTAGTTGCGATTCTTGGTCCTTGTGGCTGAGTTGCGCGGTAACGCATTCAAAGTCGGTAACGGCTTTCATAGACCGGGCTAGAGTTTTCTTCTCTAGTTTAGGAACGGACTCCCTGGAATCGGTTCATCCGGAGATAGGGACATTGTTATTTCCGTAAAGCATCGCGGTTTCTGTGATGTCCCGTGCTCTGTGACTGCCCCTTGAAAAACCGATGGCGGCTATTAAGCAACAGACAATCGTACCTATATCCGCATCAGGTCTTCAAGGTGAACAGCCTCTAGTCGATAGAATAATGTAGATAAGGGAAGTCGGCAAATTAGATCCGTAACTTCGGGAAAAGGATCGGCTCCAATGATCGGGTTTGATTGGCCTTGAGGCTGATGCTTGTGTGGTTTCCTTCGTGGCTGGTCTGCTTCTTCTGGGAGCGTTCCGGCCTGGTGGGGAGACTGCCTTGCGGACGTTTCTAGGTGTGCACTCTGGTTTCGGCCTTACAAGGGAACACTTTTAGTTGGTCCAAGCGTTTCGCAAAATCTTTGGTATCATTTGATAGAGAATTAATTTCTAAGTCGTTTTCGACAAAAATTAGCTGCCTAAAGACCAACCTGGCCGAGTAACAGTTCTCCAAAGTTTGGTTTCGCGACGAGTCTGGGGATAAGGTCGCGTCAGACTACTAGTACCGAGTGAGGTCCTGGTCTAGTGGTAAGTGTACTAGGCTATTACTCCTTTGGTCCCGGGCTCGACCCCCCGGGATTTTTTTTTCTTTTATTTTTCCACTTTTTTTTGTGTATGTTAGACTTATAAATATGTCAATATTGAAGAAGCGCATAGCACGAAATGCCCCCAAAAAGGATTATTGTTGTTACTGTTGTCTTATTAGCTTTAATAAATAATGTACCTCTTTAACATACACAAAAAAAGTGGAAAAAATAAAAATAAAAGGAAAAAAAATCTCGGGACCAAAAAAGTAATAGCCTAGTACACTTACCACTAGACCAGGACCTCACTCGGTACTAGTAGTCTGACGCGACCTTATCCCCAGACTCGTCGCGAAACCAAACTTTGGAGAACTGTTACTCGGCCAGGTTGGTCTTTAGGCAGCTAATTTTTGTCGAAAACGACTTAGAAATTAATTCTCTATCAAATGATACCAAAGATTTTGCGAAACGCTTGGACCAACTAAAAGTGTTCCCTTGTAAGAAGTGACAAAGTTCCCAACCATTATTTGTTTTTAAGTGCTGATCATGCCACTTTTCCTGTAACCAATTCACATTCGTTTTTTATTAAATTAAAAGTGAATTTCTTTTTCAGTTATGTACACCTATTTGAAACCACAACATGGCCCCTACAAGGAACAATACGACACCGCTATGCAGCTAATTTTTAGAACTGAAAGCACTTACAAATTGTCCCTTAAATGGTATACTTTTCCTCTTAAAACAAGAAAAAAATTAGGTTAGTTCTTTGCGCCCTAGAGAAAAAATTGCATGGACCCGCCTGGGTCTTAAATTTACTGTGATTTTAAGAAAGGAATCGAGAAGGATAGAAGCTTTGCTGGCTGCCATCGGTGAATTTTTTAAGGCTTTTAAGAAAAATAAATATTTAGATATGACCAATCGGCTGTAAGCATAGTTCTCAGTCCTTTTTCACCAAGCTATGCATTGTTTGGAGCAGCTGGCTACTTAAGAAATTACTAGTTTCTTACCTACCTCTCTTATCTTGCTTTATCTAACTTTTTTTCCTTCTTTTTGTTCCCAGAAAAATCTAGAAAACTTCAATTCCTTGCCTTTCTGTCTTGAAATCTTTCCTCAATTAACGAGCTCCTAATATCGTCAGATCTAAACTCTTTTTATTGAGCATTTTTAATACAAAAAGTAGTCTACCTGTTGGAAGTTTGAAACATTTGCTGATACCGATCCAACGCTTCATTATGCAGTCGCTGGGTGCTGATGGCTTCAGAAAGAGTGGTTTTATTGAAAGACAGAGAATTATTAAACATCGTTATAGATTTTGAAGCAAGTGTGGGCTAAAATGTGACCAAAGGTGTGACTCTTTATTGGATATAGTTGACCAAGGCTGAACGAGAGGCGGCCGAGAAACCTCCCACTCTGGAACAAGATCTTTATCATGGAAGAAACTAGGGGAACAATAGATTTACTGCTGTAGAAGAGGTGAAGAGGAGCGAAATCGGATATGGATCTGTATAAAATATTTTATTGTTCTTTATCTTGGAAGTAATACAATCTTTTTATTTTCAGCTCAAGCATTAGCAACTGCACAACATCGAAGTTTTCTCTACGAAAAAATATTAATAATTCCTACGGAGACAATTGGATTGATAGGTTTTATCCCAATCGCCCAATATTTTAGCTTTCTTTTTCTCGAATATATCTAACCATTTGTTGTTGAATTCAGCTTCAAATTCCTTTAGTTTTCGCTTTGCTGCTTCTATCCTTTCATCTAATGGCAGAATCGCCTTTTTTTCTTTATTCCATGGCTCGAGCAAACGTTGTACAGACTTCGCGAGCTCTGTCTCCAATTGAAAGCTTCAATCTCACATTATTTTCAAACTGAAAGCAGCGTACTGGTTATAAACTTTTCTGTATAAATCCGCATCCGCTTCGATTTGAAGACTTAGAATCAAAATATCTGTTCCTTTTCTTTTAAACTCCTCATATTGGTTTCTCGGCAACTGAGTAACCGTTACTTGTTGGCTTGCTGATTTTAATTTTTCAAGGGATTCCTAAGAGATTTTTTAACATTTTTCTGATTAAAGTTTACCTTAACTTTGTTAAATTTATGCGCAGTGCTTTTCCACATCAAGCAAAGGGAATTCGTCTCTTCAATAAAATGTTCTAGGAGCTTGACGTCCGCACTGAGAGTTTCATTTAATTTTTTGAATTCCTCCAACTTTTTTTGGCTATTATCTCGAGATTTTTCAGCAGCAATTTTCTAAATTCATTATATTTTGTCAGTTTTGCAATTTTACAAACATTTTTTTCAGATTTAAACAACTTGTCTTGAAGGTATTCTGTGTAATTTGTCTGCTTTTCCTGAGACTAATTAATTTACAGTAATTTATCTTCCTACATTGTAGTTCTTATCCAATCGGCGCAGGGTTCCGATCGCAACGTCCGTAGAGCAAAACAAAGCTGCAGCTGCGATTGCTAAGATCTCAGGAGCACCAATATATCTAATAAAAAAATCGAGCAAGTGCGCTAAAAACGCCCAAACAGTATCTACCATCCCGCTCTAAAATTACTAAAAAGATTGTTTAGAAAAATACTTTTTTAATCTGCTCGGTAATTTCCAAAAAAGGTTTGAATTTGTCCACCGCTGTTTCCAGAGCGGGAGCAAATGTGTAGGTCAAATTTGGGAACTTCTTGAGATTCTCAAGAGTTTTGCTATACCTAAATGTATCTTAGTTCCCTTGTTTAAACTAAAACAGACACTTCTACATCCATTTTATTTTCCTGGTAGGCAGTTGAATGTTTTTCAAAACTTTTTACCTCAGCATCAATCTTAGCCAAAAGCTCCTTAGTTTCAGATTGAGCACATTCTAATAGTACCTTTCCATTCTAAATTTATTTTCATCTTCTTAAACAAAAACACAAACCAAATCGCACTTTTGAATCTCGCTAGAAAAATCAGTTGCAATTTTAGCTATGTTATCCGCCACAGTTTTAACATCATAAATAGCAATTCTTGCTCCGTGCTCTGTTCCAAACTAAAATATTTTTTGGACTAACCAACAAGTAATAACTTACAGTAATTGCATGTCGGATAGATCTCTCAAGAGAAGATGGATCCACATTATTAACGATATTATTCATATTAGTGGGGCAATCAATTAGAACCATGCTTAACTTGTCTACAAGTTGTTTTAGACATTGTTGAAAGTTGCTGAATCGGTTATTGAGAAAATACGATGAGTTACTTGCTGTAAAAGCCGGCTCTCTCTAATTTTTGTGAGCATAGATTGAGCTCGTAATTAGTTGAGAAATGACTTAGTTCTTCGGCATAAATTTTGAGCATCACAAGAGTTTGTGTCCCATCGGAGATGGAGTAATTTTTCAATGGATTTTCTTGATCAGAATCGGTGGATTCTTGTCGTGATGATCTTATAGAAAGTAGTTTTAATATTTTGTCTAGAAAACAACTTGTTTTAACAATATAATTATACCTGTTGCCATTGTTATTGGATCTCTTTATCGAATACAGGATGTGCCTTAATGGAATCTAAAACTAGGGTTATACTAAAAATTACAGAAACTGGCAGAAATGAGTGGAATTTACCCAAAAAACTTTTAAAAAAAAATAATAGGTTTAATTTAATTTAGTTAAAGTTGCTGCAAGAGAAGCTTAACAGTTTCAACAGTTTTAGAATTTTCCTGCTCAAATCTTGCCATTTCGCCTTTAATAATGTTCGATACTTCCACTTCTGCTTTAAGTGAGCCTGGCTGTTGCTGGAAAATGTTAAATATAAATCCTTGGTAGACCTACTCTCTCATCTATTTCATATGATTTAAAGTTGTTTGTAGCGGATTCTAAGACAGGCAAAACAAGTCTAAAGCTCTAGTAAATTAAGTGAAAAATTTCACCTTTCGTCTAGTTCAATGAGGATTAATATAGCCATTTTAAGTGAAAGAATCACTTTTGCTTCATTCAAAATTGTTTTTTTGTTGACTTCCTTCGGAGGACTTCCTTTCTGGATCGATTTTAGAATATTTAGAAATGTTGAAACCAAGTAATCACAATTCACATTCTACTCAAAAATAATTAAATTTTAAATTTAAAAACCTGAATATTTTTTGTCATATTTTCCCAGAGTTTAATTTCTTCTCCTAATTGCGTCTTTATGTCCTTAATAGTAAAGAAATAATCTTTCAAGCTTTTAGGCTCTAAGTTATTTCCACTGAGATTTATAGTCCCACTTAGGCTGGGAGCCGGCTGCTAAAATATTAATAAATTCCGTAAATTAGCCTCACTTGTCGAACGATGGGAGTTCCTTCATTTGGCGGTGCAGGTTGCCTTCTTTCTTGAGTTGATATGTTCCTTCCTAGACAGCAGCTAATTAATTCTTGTAGTGCATTGCTTCGCCGCGCGGGTTCTTGCACCTCAAAGCATTTATTCAAAAAGAAAAATTGACCTACCGGCCGGTATATACTAAGGTTTGATGTTGCTTCAGCCAACTCTCGTGAATATCTATCCCCATTCCAAGTGTGTTTCACAGTATAAAACAATTCATCAGCTTTCTGTTAATTAATTGCACGATTATCCTACAAATTCTCTACTTTTTCTGTTTCACGGAGCTGTTTCACAACATTTTCAAACAGCTCAACGCATGTCGCTATCAAACTCGGGATTCTGGCAAGCTTCCCAGTTATCAGTCTCTCATACGGAAATGTTGAAGACGTCCTAGACTAGAATTTAGATCTTTAAAATAAAATATTTTCTAAAACCTGTGATAAATTTTGAAGAGTGTCAGTTAAAATAAGCAAGCAGTCCTTTAAACAAGAGTAGATTGTCTTTAAAGCTGGTAGAGCTTCTTGTAAAGTGCAGATTTCCAGGTTGGAAGCAATGTCATAAAGGCATTTTTTTAAAGAACTGAAAGCTATTTTAATTGGAATGGGTTTGACTTACTTCGGTTCGTAAAAACAACTTTTTTTAGCAGAACACAATAAGGTAAAATTGTCTCTTGGTACCTTAGAGAGATCGTGGAGGGAAATGGCAATCTTAAATAAAAATATTTGAAAATGGAAAATTGTATCACTTTTGTATTGCTTGAAATTTGTGGAAGAACTTCTTTTTGATTCATCATGCTTCAACCAAAAATAAATAGAGAAAATATAGCAACTCTTTCCTAGCCTTTGCGGAGAAGATAAGACTGAAAGGCAATTGGAGGCAACGTTGATAAGAAAACATAGAATAGAAGCAGGGGGCGAAAAGCAACAAGATGGATAGTTGTAAGAAAATTTCTACCCATAAAACAGAGAAAACAGGAAGGAACTCGGAACAAAATTCTCACCGATGAGAACAGTTTAATGTAGCGGTGATGTAACACTATAGCGCCAAGGTGACGAGCGTCGGGTGAATTGAATTTCTAACTTATCAGCAGGAAGTCCACGATAAGGTGGCGCCACTCTTAAATGACTGTTTGCCTACTTTGCGTGAGGTCTCATAATGAATTTTAGAGTTTTTATTAAAGTATTACTAGTTTCTTACCTACCTCTCTTATCTTGCTTTATCTAACTCTTTTTCCTTCTTTTTGTTCCCAGAAAAATCTAGAAAACTTCAATTCCTTGTTGTTTCATTGCCAAACTTCATCTAATTTCGCCATCTTTTATCAACGCCCGCCCCTGATTAAAGTCTTTTCAATCAGTCAGAGCCATCAGGAACTTCTCACCGTCTTGTTGCTCTCCCATCTTTTGAAAAGAATTTAAAAATTTCAGAAAATGACAGCAACTTTCATCTTCGAGCGCTTCACAAAAGTTCTCGAAATCCCGATTACTACGAATAGAATCTGCAGCGAATTTGATTGGGAGTCGAGGAATTTTGGTCTGCTCATTCGTTCCGGTATTTCTACTTTTTTACCTTAAAAATAATTTAATTTCAGAGCAACCATCTTCTGGACAAAGACACATTCAGCCGACTGGAGGATACTTTTCGACCCTGAAAGACGGAGCCACTTATGAAATCATTCTCTCACAGTAGTTCTTCTCCACTTTAAAAAAACAATAACTTTTAAAGACAAAAGTGCATCTTCGCTTGCAATGAGGAGCGAATTGAGGAGGATGTCAGTAAAGCCACTCAATTGTATCTCGCCGAGAGATTCACTCTAAAACCCGAGACGGTAATCCTCAACGATGGTAACTTCAAACATTCTAATTATACAAAATAATTTTAAGGAAATCAAGATATTTTAGCTCTTAATGGCCGCTTCCGTGATCTCAGATTCGGCCAGGTCTACAAAGTCAACGGAGAGCCTTATAGCAGCTCTCGCCAGGCAGCAAATATAGAACAAATTAAGATCCAAATTAGGGTCCCAGAAGAGTTTATTAATGTAAAAAGTTTTTTATTCGATTGGCAAAAATTTTTTAGGATCTACGTGGGTCATTGATCAACAATTTTCAAAATTATTCTCATTTGAACCGCTATAGCTATCTCGATAATGTTCAGTTTTCATACAAAAAAGCAAAAATAAAAAACGTTTAGCTCTTTGAAAACTCCGAAGCAACACTTCTTCTTGCGAAAGAGTTCCAAGGTTATCTTCTGAGATTAAAGGATGGGGATACTCAAAAAGGCTTTGAGTAAGTTTTAATTTTAAACAATTACAATAAATTAGCACATTCTATACGGCTGTAATTGAAATAAATAAAGCAGAGCATGAAGCATTTTTAATCGCGGATCGAGGGCTTTCTGAAATGAAAAGAGAACTCATCGCGTTGCCTCTGGCCCTGCTGGACACAATCGCGATTCCCGGTCATGTAAGGCCATTTTAATGTGAAGAAATTATATCTAGTTTGTAAATAATCAAGAAAAGATTCGTGCTAAAATGCAAAAGGACATCGAGGAGAAAATTGAAGCAGCACGCGCCCTGCTGGAAAAATCTATCGCCGAAATAATCGCAGCCTTGGACAAGCCCAAAATGGCAAGTTCTTCGCAAGTTTTGATAAAGAAAAGTTTAGCTCGCTGAAAAGTTGTCAGATATCATACACAGCCAAGTAACTGAAGAAGCCACTGGAAAGAGCAAAGCTACAGTGAAACAAACTGAAATCAGACTGACAATTACTCAACTGGACGAAGATATCAAAGCGTTAGTTTAAAAAAATTAATTTTTAAGTTCTTGGCTTTTCTTTTTTATCATATTTAGAGCCAAAGAAAGTATTTATTTATAATTTATTTCAGTCTCGAGAAATGGCTTGTGGAAGAAAATTCAAAGCTACCTAATGCAGAAGAAAAACTTCGAGTGAGCTCATAATTTACTCTTAAAACATTAAATGCAGAATGCCATAAAAATGAAGGAAGGCTGGTTTTCTGGAACAAAACACCGGTACATAACCACAGAAAACATAAACGTATGTCATTTATTTAAAACGAGATCTAAGAAACTTTAGCTTCATGTTCTCATTGCTTTCTTGCAAAAGCATCTAGTTGTTTCTCTTCCTGAGATCAATGAGATAGACGCCCATAAAACTGTCTACTTGGAGGATCTACAAGAAGTTTTAAAATCAGTGAACCCGAAATATCGAGTTGTTGCCAAGGTTAGATAAAAAAGGTCCAATTTTATAAATATCTCCACTTCAGCTGCACGAATATGCGGAGTTTTTTGCAATAGTTTCCACTCCGATGTCTCAAGACAACCACACTAAGCTCCAAAAACTCCGGGAGGAGCTTGTCGTAAGCCACAGCAATTGAAAAATAAATTAAGGAAAATTTTTAGAAATTAGAAAAAGAGGCAAGAAAACTGTTGACCGTGCAGTATAATGATGGAACAGCTAAGGAAAACGAATGCCGAGCCGCTGACTTCGAGAGGAAAATTGCAGTAGAGAAAATAAAGCTGCTTGAAGAGCTGGTTAGTTAATTTTATTGATTAAAAAATAATTTTTGATTTTAGATTCGCAAGAAGAAAGACAGGAAGATACGCACAGAGCGTATCAACAAAGAACTTCTTGAAATAATTAATGCGACCTCTACCACTACGAGAGCTAGAGAACTTTCCGACAAGATTTGCCGCCATTTAGATAGTATGAAGAGGCTTTTTGCCTCTATCATATCCGCCCTAAAGGAGACTCAAGTAAATAAAAAAAAATGCAGAAGATTTTTAACATTTTTAGGGACACATTAAGTCCAACTTGAAGGATAAGTTTAATAGTTATTTGTCTACAATGAACTTGGATGTACTGTACACATCCGAAGCAGATGCCCGTCAGCAGCTAGAGCTCTGGTACAGTGAATCAGTCCAGACAATTGGATGGATAGTTCAAGTAGCGACGACTTGTAACGTCTTTGGAAAACTTTATTCAGAGTTGGTTTATCTTCTTTTTGTAATTCGTTTGCTTAATTTTGTTACCGGGAAAGTCTAAACCTTTTCGCTAAAATTTGAAAAGCTTTCCGTACTATCTAAATGAACAAGCACGATCCTTTTTCTCAGAATATGAGTGATTGTTCAATTCCATCTTTTTAGGGTAATCGAACCTGGACTGGAAAAGAATGGTCATGCACTGTACACCGGAACGAAACTCAACCGACCAGTAAGGAAGAGGACCTTAATCCTAATTTTTTTAGACGGTAAAAGCTATTGAAATCATCAACAGCATAACACAAGAAGCACCAAAAAATGTGGCAACCTATATCAATGACATCAATAAGCCGTTGAACGTTTACGTTAAGTTCTTAACGAATGAAGAGGAAAGGCCACAGCTTCAAGAAAAAGAATCTTTGATTGAGGAGCTAGAAGAAGGCGCTGAGAGTGAGCGTGAAATATAATTTGTTTTATGGCTTTAGAAATAAATTTTTTTTGATTGTTTTGTGCTTTTTGATCTCAAAATTGGTGCAGTATCCAGTGGCTAAACAGCCGCCGCTTGCCAATTGATCGCAGGGGTCATTTGTGGGGATTACTTCTTACTCATGCCACTTTGCTATCTTTTTCCTCTTCCCCTGTCCAACTAGACTTCCCACCTTTTCAGCTTTTAATTTTTTGAACCCTGGCTTGCCCTGCCCCCTATAAACGGGCGAAGAGACTTTGTCCTCTTGCTCCACAAGTACGAGCGGTATTTGATTCCTAAAAAAGATAAAGGAGAAAACTTTGTCTCTGGCTGGTAGAGAGGACCTTCTTGAGTCTCCGATTGTCCGCCATAGAAATGGTCATAATAGTCATTGAGGAAGTTGCCCCATCGAGAAAAAAACGACCAAATCGTCGCCTCAGCCTATAAATCCAATTAAACTTGACCTCCTCTCTCTCACGACGAACCGAGGTTTTTCTGGTAAATAGCTCATCCTTTTCAAGAGATCGTATTCCTCATTCACATTGCAAGGTATCCTTACCACCATTATCTCATAGGAGAGTCTAAAAGAAAGTGAAACAGAAAGAAGAAAGAACCTCTCTTGATTCCCAATCCTTCGAACTTCCTTGGTGAGGTCAAAGTCTTCAATGCCTTTGTTGCTGATGAAAACCCTGCCGGTGAAACTGAACTGAAACAAGATGTTATTTGAGAAAGAGCCTATGCATCATTCGGACCGAGTCAAAAAGTCTTCAATCATGCTGAGTGTTCCAATTCGGGGTAGCTGCAACATTTCGAAGTCAATCTGAATTTGGAAGAAACCAGAGGAATTGGTTTTACTTGATATTCGAGCCAGTGTTAAGCTCCTTCATCCCGCCTAGCCATTTATTCGGCTCGTAGCATGGTTTATCGTGGAAGCCAGAACAGCTCTGCAACTTTTCTTTCTTCCGACAAACATTGAAGGACAGCATTTTAAAAAAAGTTCTCTGTTTCGTTCTCTGTTCTGTCGTTCTTTAATGATTCTCCGAAAGTTTAAAAAAAAAAGCTTTTCGAGGTCATCAGAGATTAGTCTGTTTTTGATCCAATTTGTCCCATCTTTAGGCGAGAATATAAACAAATCTAATGGAAGTCTTTTCCAAAGCAGAAAGTGGAGGAAGTACAGTAGAGTTCTGGAAAGATCTTTGCTTTAGTGACGAGGAAGGATAGTCGAAACCTGGTCGGCCATTTTGGTTGATTTCAATTTTGTATGGCACCGAGGTGTCGTCGCATTCGCCCAGCAGGGAATATTCTTCGATGGCTTGTGAGACGATGATGAGCAGCAGTAGAGACACAAAGTACAGACACCACATGGATAAGAGTGAGGTGAGAGTGAACTTCGGCCAGGTTGGATCGGATCGGGTCGGAACGCTCTCTCTCTTGAAGAGCGAATCGGGATTTTATAAATGAAAAATAAACGGAATATCCGTCTTTGGCGCGGAACATTCTGATGTTCCTTTCTGTTGTGCATTGATCTAATCCCTTGGGGATTAAGGTATTCTGTACTATTTGTGCCATATAAAAAGGTTGTCTGTATCCCACTCTGTCCTTGTGTAGTTAGCCATAACGCGGGACACAACAGTGGCGACCAGGAGTAAGAAAAACCGCTAAAGAAAGGATGAACAGAACCACCCGCTCAAAATCCAGAGAAGAACAAGAGCGTAAGGACCGGGAGAAGATGAAAAAGGAAGCGGAGGAGGCCAACAACATCACGGCGATGATGTTCAAAATGATGCAACAACAACAGGAACAGTTCTAATTAGAAGTGAGGGCCAGAGAAGAACGAGAACGGAGAGCAAAGGAAGAAAGAGAAGAACGATATAGGAAAGCTGAAGAAGAGAGACGAGCGGAGAGACGGGAACAGCATGAAATTATCCAGGCCTTGATGAGCCAACTGCAAGGAAGAAGAGAAGACGGCGAACTACGATCAACCACGCAGTATGACACCCTGCTCCGAAGACTAGATAAATTCCACTATGACCAAGAAAATGATGATGGCTACCTGGTTTGGGCTAAACGGCTGGAGGACGTTTTGGAGACGGAATGTGGAGACTGGCCCGAGGAGAAGAAATGCAAACTCTTCTTAAGCCTTCTGGACAACGACGCGTATCAGCAGTTCACCCAATACCTGCTACCCAGGACCACACGAGACCTCACATACGCCGATACTAAAGAGGAACTTCACAAGTTATTCGGATCAAAGAAATCACTCTTCCGAAGAAGATTCGAATTATGGAACGCAAAGTTCGATCCACAGGAGGATATTAAAAGATTTGTTCAGACCTTGAAGGCACGCTCACTGGAGGCAAAAATCAGAGAGATGAAAAGTGACGAAATCAAAACGTTGCTGATGATAGCAGCATTCCAGGACCCCTCATTAGCGGAATACAGGATGAAATTCCTGAGGAAGATAGAAAGCCAAGACAAGATCATAGTCAATGATCTATTGAATGAATATGAAATGGCAAAGAGAAACAAGGAAGATGCCAGGATAGTAGCTGAACCGGAGCAGACTACTCACATTTATGCAATTAGAAGCAGGAAGACAGGAGCAGAAGAGAAGAGAGGAAGACTACAGCATGGACGACGACGGCATTACTCCGCCGAAGTTTATAGCTCCGCTGCCAGTCAGCTCGCCCGTGAAGCCAAATATAGTTGAAGGAAGTCTGTACACTTTGGTGGACGACAAACTGGTTCTTCTGGAGAAAAAGCTAGGGTTGGAGAAGAGTGATGAATGAAAAAAAAAGAAAAAAAATAGTTGAAATACATAAACATTTCGATTGGATTTTTGGCTGATTTAGGATAAAAATAAGGCGAAAGTCTATTTTCTAATCATTTTTTGGTTAAAATCACACTAAAAAAACCATCAATTGTGACTTTATTTTGAACATCTCGAGATGTTTTTAAATAAGGAGTTTGACCTCCTCTACAAGATTGTAGAACTTTAAAAGTTTCAAGGAGCAGTTAAAATCCTCAAAAAATGCCGCCAAAGTTTTACAACTCCAACTCTTATGAATGAGGATTTTCGCCTTTTGTCGGTTAGATTTCCTTCAATTTCTTAAAAATAACAGCCAGTTTTTTGATTTGGATAATCATAGCATTCCAGGGAGAAGCCATCTTCCTTGAAAATTTTGTAGCGAAGACAGGAGATCTTCTCTTGGCTGAATCCAATCTGACAAAATGATGGTTGATTTAAGGCGCGAAAGAACTTACAAAAATTAAGAAGAAGCTAATCGTAAAGAAGGACGATCACATTGTGGGGGAAAGTCGAAACCAATTGGGGTACATTTTATCTCCCACAGGTTGAAACGGATAGAAAATTCATCCAATTTGAGGGGGAACAGGCCCCCTGGGATGAAATTAACTGCGGTAAATCGATTTTTTGTTCTACAACGCGCGTCATAACTTTAGTTTCGCTTCGTTCCAGAAAAAGTAAAGGTCCCAGCAAAAAATGGTGAGTGCCATTATTTTCAACATCGACTAAAATGGTAAAAACCACGAGTTTGGAGGCAACCTAATTTTAAAAAATCTGGCATTGAAAATGGTGGAAAAAATTACCAAAACGCCACGTCATATCTTTAGCCTTACTTACTCTTGACCCTCAGATCTCCCCTGAAATTCTTTCTTAACGCATTGACGACCGCGCATGTTTTTTTTTGTTTTTTGCCTCAGGGACCGGCGCCCTTTTGTACTTGTGTCAAGCGTGGCCCATATTCGGCCACGCGGTCGTCAATGTGTTAAGGGTTCACCATTGCCAGCTCTCCCACCAATCGTCTAAATTTCCGAGCCAAAAACAACAGAACTCATCCTCATGCAACATTTCGCCTCATTCATGTCAGCCAGCTTGATCCAGTTCTTATCCTCGCTCAGCTTATAGACAGAAGAGGGATTCAGTTGTCTTCATTCCACCAAAAATATAAATCTCATCGTTTAGAAAAACCGCTCCATGCTCGAAAAGCCTTGAAGGCAAACTCGGCTGACAAACATCCCAAGTTTTTCCAGTGAATTGTACATAATAGTAGAATTGATAGAAGAGTAACCATCTTCTCCACCGAGTAGCATTACCTGAAACTCTCAAATATTTATGTGACACTAAAAATACCGAGGAGTACTCCACATTACTTATCTCATCCTCAAGACGATCTACCATTATTTGCTTCTCATCAAACAACTAAAATCTTGAATATTTTGAATGATTTTCAAATTAATTCAAGTTTTTCTATCCAACGCGCCTTTACCGAAGCCAAGTGGATGGCTCCTCTCCTATTTCTCTAGTTTATAACTCACCGAGGTTTTAACTTCTGACTTCAAAATTCTTACTTCTTTTCTAAATTCTTCGAGTTTAACTCTCTGATCACCAATTGCATTTTGAAGGCGATTGTCGTATAAAAATAGAAAGAGCAGCAAGAAGAATAAACAAAATATGAAGTCCAGCATTAACCAAATTAAAGAAATGTGGATCTTCTTCCATCGGAAGTGGAAATTCTCTCAATAGTCTTCTATTCTTTTCTTCCATTTAAAAAGAAAAGCGAATGTCGATGAGATAAAAGGTAGGAACCAAACAATGAATGTGCAGTTGACTCAGCCGGCTTCCTCAATTTAGATGAATCGAAGCAACTGTTGGTTGCTCGAGGAAGAACTCCCTCTTGTTTTTCTTCAGAGGTCATTGTGTTATAGACGTTCCCTATGACCCGAAGATCACCCTATAAATAGGAAAAGAAGGCAAGATTTATTTATCAAAAAGATAACGCCCCTTTTATAACACGTCAGCAAACTTGCAAAGCCTATTTCTCTTTCCGAAGAAAAGACGATTATTTGGCTCTCCTCCGCTCCAAAAATGTTCGACTTTCTAAGAGAACAAGGTTGGTGATTTCTTATTCTATTTAAATTTAAGTTTTTAGAAGAAGAGAAGCGTGAACAAAGACTTGTTGCCATGGAAAAAGAAATTGTTTCTCTTCAAAGGAAATTTCAATCTATTTTTAGATGTGATGAGGAGAAGATCTCAGAAGGGAGCGGTGAAAAGTTGTTTCCGAAATTTGCAGACGAGGAGACAATGAAATCTCAAAATGTTAGTCTTTTATTACCATTTTTCTCTGAATTGTCCACTAGCTTTTAACTACGATATTTAGGTTGTTGTGTTGGGTGGAAGCCGTAATTATAATCAACCAAATACCATAATAGAATTACTTGATTTTAAGCGCAATGCATGTGGAGAAATCGACTTACAAATGCCGATTCGTGTAATCGGCTGTGGCTCAGCTTTCCTCAACGGGGAACTTTACATTTTTGGTGGCTATTCTGTGTCAAAAAAACAAACTCGAAAGCATTTATACAAATTGGGCAGAGATTTTAAATGGAAAAAACTCTCCCCAATCAGATGGAGCTTCAATACATTGAACATAGCCTACACTAGCGTAGTTTTGGATGATTGCATTTGGGTTGTGGAAACTAATGGAAAAGATATGACCAAGTATATTCCCATATCAAATTCTTGGGTTGATCTACCGTAAGAAATCGAATAATTAAATATCATTTTAGTCCGATGCTTGAGAGTCGAATGCAGCCGGGAATGGCAGTTGTTAACAATAAAATCTACGTCTGTGGAGGAGAGAACTCAAAAACTGTGGAATGCTTCGATCCTCAAACCAATTCTTGGGAATTTTTTACTCCCCTGCCTGGAGAACGAGAAAGTCCAGGAACTATTGGTCTCGGCTCTTATTTGTATATCCTCGGAGGAATGATGAAGAAGCTTTTCATTGATGAAACGTTTAAAAAGGAAGAATTAATTGATGTTAAACAAAAAACATTCTGGAGAATCAATGTCGAGATCGAAGGCAGTCAATGGGAAGAACTACCAGAGATGGCAGAAGGAAATGGATTCTTTCCCGTTCTGTTGGTAGACAACCAAATCACTGCTGTAAACTATGGTGACACCGCATATTTCAATGGAGAAGAGTGGATAAAAGGACCTCATGTGGGGAGAGTTAAACATTCTGCAGTAGTAATTCCTGAAGAACTTGCAAACTATTTGTATTCTTATGTATCTAAGGAAAATCATTAAATGTTTTTATTTGGTTTGCTTCTCAAATCAAAAAAGTGCACCCAAATGATAATCTGTGACTTTCATGCACAGTTAGCTAATTCCGGAATGGCGGCTCCTCTTTGATCAATTATTGGAATATAATCAATAAGAATATAAAGTCTCTTGAGTTTCTGCGATGCCAGTCGAAGAAACAATCCCTTCTTCCCATCAGCGAAACGAGCGGTTGATGGTCGACGATGGTTTCCACTTTTGTTCCAAGGAACATAGATTCTGAACCGAAAGCTGCCTCTAACCCCAAATGGACGACTCTTCGTCAATGGGATCTTAGCCTCTTGCTATAGTGTTTATAATGAGCAGACGATTATCAACACATACATGGAGGTGGGGCTATGCTGCTAGAGAATTTAAAAACAATTTTACAGGTGGTAGCTAATTTGCAGAATAATCTCCATTGGCTTTTTGACCGGTTCAGTTCAAATCAGGTAATTGGATAATCGAGAAAAAGGAGAGAAAATTTCAGTACGGGTTACCGTATTTTTTGAGTCTATACGACGAGCTTCTACAGATAGTTATACCAAATACATTCTACTACAAGTAATAATAATTTGTTTTTTTAAATAAAAGGGTTCAACTTTATTTTCTGTAGGAAAAAAAATGGGTTATGATAACTCGAAAACATAAATTTAGGCGAAAATTACATTTTTCTAAAAAAAATTTCGACTTTTTAAGGGAAGACAAAATTTATTGGAAAAGTGATCCAGCAAAAGGCAAATCTAGATGAGTGTCACATCCAATTCCAGAAATCGAATTCTTCCCTCCAATAGATTTTTCCACTGCTGAAGAGAGATTTCCCTTCGATGTTTCCTTCCTCCAAATCAGTTCTGAAAAAATTCCCCATTTGCCTAAAAATGAATAAGAGAGCTTTTTGAATTTTAATATTTATTAGACGATTACAAGTGGATTACAACGTGAAAATACAAAGTTAATAAAACAATGATAAATTAAAAATAATTAGGAATAACCTGATCATCGATGGGCCACTCCATAAATTCGACGTCTTCTTCTTCTGGGTCAAGAAGAAATTCATCGTAAAATCCAGTACGTTTCTCGATAGCTTGGCTTTCTTGGGAACAACTTTCCGCAACATCTTCTTCTTCTTGAGGATAGTAACCCTCCTCCGAGAATTGGATTCCATCTTCGAGATCTCCATCGAAAATTCCTTCCTCCTCCACCATTTTTTGGTTTCCATTTCTTTGGACAAATTGCCCATTTTCCGTATTCTGTCCATTACTGGGAAGAGGTTCTCCATTAAAGCTTCGTTCCTCCACCACCATTTGTGGATAGTAATATCCTTGAGGGGCATTGGTTGGCATTGGCTGAGGGTGTTGCTGCCCCTAAAATTAAGATTTGATCAAAATTCCGATAAAAATAAACTATTGGATGATAGATGAAAGCCTGTGGTGATATGGCATAGCAACTCCTGGCTGATTCATGGGAGCCACTTGCTGGACTGGCTGCTGGAGAGGTGACTGGGGCGTTTTTTTTCCGGGCTTTTTGACTTCTGGAATCCCGCGAACTCCGCTAATTATAGATTGCCAGGTTGCTAAAAAGGATTATTTCTTCAAATAGAGAAAGCTTACCTGGATCTTTGGGGCATAGTCGTTGATTTCTCGCACTTTTTTAGTTTGCAAGTAAATATCGCACTCAGATAGAGAGTGGCAGTTCAAATCTCTTATAAAAGGCCCATTTCCAACAGAGCTTTCTGAAGTCTTTCTTTTAATTATTTAGTTATGTTGCCTCCCTCTGGGAGGAAGCGTTCCAAAATTTGCTTCAACCACTGATCTTCACAGGGTCGGAAGGCATTTAGTACCTCAAACTTGGGTAATTAAACCGAAGATTCTGGTCGCTAGCGGGCTATCTATCTCGCCCAGTGATGAGGCTGTACAAGAGCGGCGATGCTTTCTCTAGCTGATAGAGGCTCTTTGATAAAAGCGACGAGAGACTGCAGGACGCATCTCACAGAGAAAGCATCGCCGTTCCCGTAGAGCCTCGTCACTGGGCGAGATAGATAGCCCGCTAGCGACCAGAGTCGTCGGTTTAATTACCCAAGTTTGAGGTACTAAATGCCTTCCGACCCTGTGAAAATCAGTGGTTGAAGCAAATTTTGGAACGCCTCCCCCAGAGGAGGCAACATAACTGAGTAATTAAAAGAAACAATTCAGAAAGCTCTGTAGGAAATGGGCCTTTTTATAAGAGATTTGAACTGCCACTCTCTATCTGAGTGCGATATTTACTTGCAAACTAAAAAAGTGCGAGAAATCAAAATCTAAAAGCTTTTTTGACTAATTCAATTAATTTAAGCTGTAGAGCCAATTCATTATTTTCCTTCCTTCCTGCCCGTCGTGTCCATCGACTGAAGGCGAACGTTCCTACTAGAAGAAGAGCCTCTATAGCGCAAAAATCTACACAGTTTTGAAGGCGAAAATGAAAATTTTTGAGTTCAATTTTGAGCAAATCATTATTAAAAATTTGCAAATTTCTTGGGATCTTTGATCAATTGTTGGCTGACCGACCTGGCGGGGTTTCAATAACTCAGGAATATTCGTCATATATAAAAAGGCGCGATCTTTCGACGTAGAATAAGTAGTAAAACACAGATACTACACCTGCCTTCAACTAATTGTTAGACTTCTCTCACCGCCTTCTATTATTCACAGACAGACTAATTCCTTCCAAATGAACTACACAAATCCATATTACGCTGAAAGGCCATTTTTATCAGGCTATCTTGCCAAAATAAATGGCATTTTGGCCCTTTTTTTCGGGGGTTTATTGATTTATTGCTCAATGCTGAAATCATCAAAAGGACTTTCCCCAACTATTAGAGGTTTTATAATCTACCACGCAGTGATGTGAGTTTCGCAGTATTTTTAAGGCTTCAATCTTTTCTTAGAGTTAGTATGTCTGCCAATTATATAATCTTTTTTGCTTACCCAATTGCACTGCTGCCTTATAAAGCGATTTACTGCTTTGGGCTTCTTTCAGACTTTGGCGTTTCTCAAGTTTTACAAGCCGGCTTCGTAATGACCATTGTTTTTGGTGAGTTTGATGGAATGTGCCCAATTTGAGACAACAAGCAGAGCAATCTTTTGATAAAAATTCCCTTTTAATACTAATTGGCTCAGAAGATTTAAAATTCTGGCTGAAGTTTGCTTCCGATTTTTAACACCGAACGCACAGTAGTAACACGGAATAAATTAGTCTTTTATTTACTATCACCTGTGCACTAAGTGACTCTGCAAATTGCGGGAAAACGTCATAAATCAATCTTGATTAATAAAAAGAGACTAACAAGTCAAATCAACAGACTATTTTCTAACAAAATAAATCTCCAAATTAAAACTATCGTAAACTCTCAGTTCCAACTTTTTGCTTGATTTTTAATCCACTTCCACAAATTTTTATAATTTTTGATATTTTGCAAAGTTGTAGCTCTTGATCTCCTCGATAAGATTGTAGAACATCAAAAATTATAAACATTTTGAGAAATTTAAGAAACTTAAGCAAGAAGGTGGGATTTGGATGTGTGTCTTTTAGAATGATTACGGTGCCTCTTGTCTAAAGTCCAAGAATGAAACGGAGAAATAAATCTTATATTTTCTAATAAATTAATATTTTCCTCTTCTATTCGCTTAAAATTTTTTTGAATAAGTTCCAATCTGGCTTGTCAAATCGCCTCCTCTCTGATAGAAGTTTTCTAGGTAATATCTGCGTGATGTCTGCTATCTTTTATTTCCGAATGATTACAATGCTATCTCCACGGCATATTCTAAACAGCCAGTCGGCGATTATAATCTTCTACATTTGGAACTATCTCATCCCGACGTTTATGAATGTCCCATTGTGTTTTTTTTTAAACGATAATTCCATCTCCGCCAAGCTGGAATATTTTCAAGAATTTCGTGTGACTTATCCTGATCTTTTTACGCAGGAGGTCTTCATGTATAAACCAACTCTAAGCAACACCCACTTTGCCATTTTTCTATCTATTTCTTCCATCTATACGATTAATTTTATACTATCAATTATTTTAACGACCATAGTGACTATCAGCATCATTTGGAAAAGTGAGAAAAACGTTAGTAGAGGGAAGAGAGCTGCCCAACATAGTGCCGTAAAGCAACTGTATTGTCTGGTAATTACGACATTAGTTCTAAATTAATTTGTAGATTGGTGTCCTTTTGCTTCTATTCTCAGTTGCGTTGTTTCCTATGTTTTATCTTCTTATATTTGAAACGTGGAGATCTGATTTATACGCGATTGTACTCTATAATGCAACAACTATAATTCTTGTGTTTATGGCTTCGCTGTTATATTTTATCAAGCCTTTTCGATTGATACTTCTCTCTTTGTTTGGGTTTAAACGAGGTAAAACTATTAAAATTGCTCAAGCAACTGCTAGCAAATAAATGACACTTTTTCTAATAAAGATATTGATCAGACCTCCAATTTTAAGTTCTTCTGCTTTTAGAACACTGGGGAACAAAGAGATTTGGCAGATGAGAAATTGGTCTAATTTTCAACAAGTAAGTTGCGAAATTCTTCTTCAAATCCCTTATGAAAGGGCCCAGTTTTCAGCAGGCTTTTGAAAACTTTTATAAAACTGAATTGTTTCTTTTAATTACTCAGTTATGTTGCCTCCCTCTGGGAGGAAGCGTTCCAAAATTTGCTTCAACCACTGATTTTCACAGGGTCGGAAGGCATTTAGTACCTCAAACTTGGGTAATTAAACCGACGACTCTGGTCGTCGGCGGGTTATGAGGTTGGCTCGATGATGAGGCTGTACAAGAGCGGCGATGCTTTCTCTAGCTGATAGAGGCTCTTTGATAAAAGCGACGAGAGACTGCAGGACGCATCTCACAGAGAAAGCATCGCCGTTCCCGTAGAGCCTCGTCACTGGGCGAGATAGATAGCCCGCTACCGACCAGAGTCGTCGGTTTAATTACCCAAGTTTGAGGTACTAAATGCCTTCCGACCCTGTGAAAATCAGTGGTTGAAGCAAATTTTGGAACGCCTCCCTCAGAGGGAGGCAACATAACTGAGTAATTAAAAGAAACAATTCAGAAAGCTCTGCTGGAAATGGGCCTTTTTATAAGAGATTTGAACTGCCACTCTCTATCTGAGTGCGATATTTACTTGCAAACTAAAAAAGTGCGAGAAATCAAAATCTAAAAGCTTTTTTGACTAATTCAATTAATTTAAGCTGTAGAGCCAATTCATTGTTTTCCTTCCTTCCTGCTCGACGATGTCTTCTGCCCGTCATGTCCACCGACTGAAGGTGAACCTTCCTACTAGAAGAAGGGCCTCTATAGTGCAACAATCCACACAATTTTGAAGGTGAAAATGAAAACTTTTGAATTCAATTTTGAGCAAATCATTATTAAAAATTTGCAAATTTCTTGGGATCTTTGATCAATTGTTGGCTGACCGACCTGGCAGGGTTTCAATAACTCAGGAGCATTCGCCATATATAAAAACATCGTAAATTCCTAACCCAAAGGAACGTTCCAATTGAAGCACTGAGCATTTCTGTCGTCCCAAGTCTACGAAACTTGGCCTCTCAGCAAAAAGGACCGACAGAAGCTGGCAAGTATGGAAAGATCGATGCTCGGACTGTCCCTTCAACAAGACAAGTTGACATACGGAGGAGAACGTCACTGCCCGACCTCGTAGACCTTGCAAGAAAGCGTAAACTAAGATGGGCAGGTGAGGCAAGAGTTGAGTGATCGTCGTGGCTCGCCACTGACGTTTTTTAATAAACTTATTCTGATTTCTGCTTTTTTCCTAAATCCCAATGGACACATTTATTCAGGAACTTTGACAATATCGCTTTAGAAAAAGTCTTTCTTGTGGGCAGGTGAGAGGAATAGAGGCAAAAGCGCCACGAATTTCTGGTAACGGGGCTCCTTTCTTCCATTCAACTCCATCAAAAATCTCAACAGAATCAATTCTATTTGTGTAATTAACCAATCCTCCAAAAACCATCAATTCATTGGCTATTATGGCAGCGCCAGATTGATATCGTGTTTGTCGTAGATAAGGCATTTTTTTCCATTCCCTCTTTGGATCCAAAACATCCATTTTCCAGACTTTATTTGCTAGTTCTAGACTTGACAAACCTCCACTAATTACCATTACATGTGAGTTGTTTCTAATTAAAATATGTGAATCAACCGCGTAAGGCACGCTAGGAGTGAATATCTCCCATTTGCCCTTTTCTGGATCGTAGACTTCCATTGAATTCTTATACCGTTTATCCCAACCAGCAGAAATGTAGATTTTTCCATCGACTACAGTAGCTGCAGCACGTGTTCTCGACTCGTTCAATTCACTGGAAAGTCGGCATAAATCTGGCATCAGTCACTTACGGCATTTTAGTCCATTTATTGGTTTTTGGATTATATTTCTCCACTGATTTCAAAGCTGCCCCATCCCATCCACCAATCACCCAGATTTCCGAGTTGAAAACAACAGAACTCTGACTAATTTCACTTCTCTTCTCATTCATATCAGCCATCCTCTCCCATTTGTTGCCAGCTCCCAATTTATATAAAGATTTGACAGATTCTATAGTTCTTCCATCGTAACCACCAAAAATGTAAATCTCATTGTTGATAATAACTGCTCCGTGACTTGCAAGTGTGCTTGGAAGCGTCAGGTTGCAATTTTTCCAGCGCTTTTCCATTGAATTGTAAATGGTAGTCGAGTTTGTAATGGAGTCATGCCATCCGCCAAGCAGCATTACCTTTAAATTTGAAAGAACTTTTAAAGAACTCCCACTGAAGTGTGCTCAGGAGCCAGCTCATTAATTTTGTTTTTTAGTCGATTTATATCAACATCGCGATTGGATATTAGCGCTTCCTTCTCACTAATAGTCTTCTGTTGGTTGATAATCGTGTCCATCAGAATCTGAAGATTGCTTTGTCATTTGATGTTGATTACTGAAGAATTGGCTCCGTGGTTGTTTATTTGATCTACTAGATGATTTATCGTCACTTCTTTCTCACCAATGAGCTCCACCTGCTCTTTAACTCTTTGTTGAAGCGACTAAATCTAGGCAATTTACTGAAGAAAGCCTACCGAGGCATTATTCGTCAGTTTGTTTAT
This sequence comes from Oscheius sp. JU1382, assembly GCA_932521405.1. Lineage (NCBI taxonomy): Eukaryota > Metazoa > Nematoda > Chromadorea > Rhabditida > Rhabditidae > Oscheius > Oscheius sp. JU1382. The sequence continues at coordinate 1,158,324 of OW051476.1, forward strand.
GTCAGCAGCCTGGAGTTCCATTTTCTTTTTCTGATCATCAATTGTGCGTTGCAGCGCCTGAATGATCGTAATTCAAGTGGGAATTGAAATTTACCGTTGAGTTATCTTTGAACTTTGTTATGTCAGCCGCATGACGACCATCCTTCTCAGCTATTTCATCTCTTAACTGCCTGATTTCATGTGACAGATCCTGCAATTTCTCAAGGAAATGAATGATCTCCTACTAAAGCAGCACTCATTTCTTTGGTTATGTTTCCAAGGCATATCGAGACTTTCAAATTGCTCTCTATAGCATTATTTTTTAATTTGCTTATCTCATCATTCTGCTCAGTCAATTTCCATATCAGAGTGTAATTATTCAAAAATCCATTAAAGACCACTTACCGAAGCATTGTTTCTCGCTTCTCTGATGTTAGCCACATGACGATCAATCACCTTCTTTTGTTCAGTAACATTATTTTTTAGTTTATCTATCTCATCATTCGCTTTTTTCACCAGAGCCTGTAGCTTTACAAATCCATTAAAGACCACTTACCGAAGCATTGTTTCTCGCTTCTTCGATGTCAGCCGCATGACGATCAATCACCTTATTTTGTTCGGCAATAGTCTTCGCATCGTCATTAATTTTCTTCAGTAGTGCCTAGAAGGTTGTATCGATATGCACTCACAAAACTTACTGTTGAATTATCTCCTAGCTTTTTTATTTCTTCATCTTTTTGATTTATCTCTCTTCTCTGTTCGTTTACTTTTTGCGATTGTGCCTGCAATATGAAGGAAGGATTACTCTAGGTTTAGAGGCTAGTTGAAATTCCTACCAAAATTGCTTGAAATTACTTACCGAAGCATTGTTTCTCGCTTCTTTAATGTCAGCCGCATGACGATCAATCACCTTATTTTGTTCAGCAACATTATTGTTTAGTTTATCTATCTTTTTAACCACCTCTTGTGCCTGCAGTCCCCTATCTGGCAAGTTCATTACCTCCAGGTAATGAAGGCAAAATAAGAGTGAGAGTGCAGAATTCAGCAGAATTAATAGAATCAGCAATCCGCATTTTATAGAACAAGTAGATTTTTGGGAGTTCTGCTTTTTCCCCTCTTCCGTTTTAACAAGCGGTAGTGTCTCTCCAGGCTCAAACATTTTTTGTTCGCGTTTTTTCACAGCACTGCTCGGCTCTTCATAAGTCTTTCCTTCAGAGCTCCTCAACTGACTAAATATAAATCAATGCTTTTATTTAATGAACTCACCTTCTTGATGTAAAATTTGTGGATTCTCGGTCAACAGCAAGGCAGTCATAATCAATGCTTGAATATGTATTTCCTTGGTCTCTTGTTGAATCCATCTGATAGGACCGACTGACTGCGAGAAGAGACTGCTGGTCGATTGGAGTCAAAATTGCGCAAGTCAGTGGACTTGCTGACTCCCTTTCCAGTAGTCAGCCAGCTGATTTGTTCGTAGAATCAGTGAGAAACTAAAAAGTCGTTTTTTCTTCTTGCAAATGAAATAATAACAAATTCATCAGTTCTTCAATCAACCGGAGACCATAATTCCATCGAAAATTTCCACAGGATCAATTCATAAATTAGTTCCTCCAAAGATCATCAAACAGAAGTTTAATCCTCAAAAACAAAATGGAAATTCATGGAGATATGACTCAAAGAAGACGCTACTTTTGACCGATTTTGAATGGTCTCTCATTTTTTGCTTCCTTTTTTAATAGCCCATTCGAACCTAAAAAAAGAGCTCAACGAATTACGAGAGCATATAAGTAAATATTTATTTCTGTATTTGCGCCATCATACCAGATCTTATTCCATCTGGATCGGTGTACATCCCGATTCCATAAGTGCCCATTGCAGAGACGGCTGCGGAGGCCAAATAGAAAACATAATCATTTTCCTAAAATTAGTTATGTTGCCTCCCTCTGAGGGAAGCGTTCCAAAATTTGCTTCAACCACTGATCTTCACAGGGTCGGAAGGCATTTAGTACCTCAAACTTGGGTAATTAAACCGACGACTCTGGTCGGTAGCGGGCTATGAGGTTAGCTCGATGATGAGGCTGTACAAGAGCGGCGATGCTTTCTCTAGTTGATAGAGGCCCTTTGATAAAAGTGACGAGAGACTGCAGGACGCATCTCACAGAGAAAGCATCGCCATTCCCGTACAGCCTCGTCACTGGGCGAGATAGATAGCCCGCTATCGACCAGAATCGTCGGTTTAATTACCCAAGTTTGAGGTACTAAATGCCTTCCGACCCTATGCAAGTAGTGGTTGAAACAAATTTTGGAACGCCTCCCTCAGAGGGAGACAACATAACTGAGTAATTAAAAGAAACAATTCAGAAAGCTCTGCTGGAAATGGGCCTTTTTATAAGAGATTTGAACTGCCACTCTCTATCTGAGTGCGATATTTACTTGTAAACTAAAAAAGTGCGAGAAATCAAAATCTAAAAGCTTTTTTGACTAATTCAATTAATTTAGGCTGTAGAGCCAATTCATTGTTTTCCTTCCTTCCTGCCCGACCTTGTAGACCTTGCAAGGAAGCGTAAGCTAAGATGGGCAGGTGAGGCAAGAGTTGAGTGATCGTCGTGGCTCGCTGGCAGAATGGTCAGAGTCGTGGATTCGCCTACGTCCACTACAAGAGCACGTACGAGGCCGAGAAGGCCAAGCGAGAGATGTCGTCAGCTGTCATCCACGGCTTCCGAGTGAGGGTTGAGTTCAGCAAGAGAGGGCCCGACAACGCCCGCCACTGACGTTTTTTAATAAACTTATTCTGATTTCTGCTTTTTTCCTAAATCCCAATGGACACATTTATTCAGGAATTTTGACAATATCGTTGGAGAAAAAGTCTCTCTTGAGCCCAAGTAAGAGGGATAGAGGCAAAAGCGGTACGAATTTCTGGTAACGGGGCTCCGTTCTTCCATTCAACTCCATCAAAAATCTCAACAGAATCAATTATATTTGTGCGATTAATTAATCCTCCAAAAACCATCAATTCATCGGATATTATGGCAGCGCCAGAAAGATATCGTTGTTGTTTTAGGCTGGGTATCTCTTCCCATTCTCTCTTCGGATCCATAACATCCATTTTCCAGACTTTATTTCTTGGATCATACTTTGACAAATGTTCGCCAATTGCGATTAAATGCGAGTTGTTTCCAATTAAACTATGTGAACCAAGCGCATAAGGCATGCTAGGAGTGAATATCTCCCATTTTCCCTTTTCTGGGTCGTAGACTTCCATTGAATTCTTATATCGTTTATCCCAGCCGCCAGAAATGTAGATTTTTCCATCGACTACAGTAGCTGCACCAGATGCTCTCGACTCGGTCAATTCACTGAAAAGTCTGCATAAATCTGACATCAGCCATTTATGGCATTTTGGTCCATTTATTAATTTTTGGATTATATTTCTACACTGATTTCAAAGCATCTTTTCCATTATATCCACCTATTACCCAGATTTCCGAGTTGAAAACAATAGAACTCTGCCTAATATCAAATCTCTCCTCATTCATATCAGCCATCCTCTCCCAATTTATATAAAAACTTGAGAAGTTCTTGAGTTATTCCATCTTCGAAACCACCAAAAATGTAAATCTCATCGTTAAGAGGAACTGCTCCGTGAATTGAAAGTGTGCTTGGTAGCGTCAATTTACAATTTTTTCAGCTCATTTCCGTTGAATTGTAAATCGTAGTCAAGTTTGTAATGTCGTAGCGCCAACCGCCAAGGAACATAACCTTTAAACTTCAAAGAACTCTCACCGAAGTGTGCGCAGGAGCCAGCTCATTAATTTTGTTTTCAAGTCGATTGATATCAGCGCCGCGACTGGCTATTATCGCTTCCTTCTCAATAATAGTCTTCTGTTGGCTGCTAATCGTGAATGGCTAAAAATAGCCGACAAACAGAGAGTTAAGAAACTAGCATATCCCATTGCTACCGAATATCGAATTACTTATTGAAGATTATATGAAGGTAAAAGCCATTGATTTCCCTCAAAAAGTTAGATATTTTTCAGGGATTAGCTCTGCGACAATGCAGCAAGAGCAATATCAACTTTGAAATACCAGACTACAACGAGTATACAGCTAGTCTAATTGATGATTTTGGACTCTACCCAGTATAGATCAACCACTTCCACCAAAAATCGTGGAAATTAATTCTGAGCCTGGGTGTAAATACAATGAGTTATCATGTGGATATCCCATGCAATGGCTTCTATTAGAATAAATACAGTGTTTATTTTTTAGCTTCTATATTCTTTTTTTTATTTAAAGGAAGCAAATAAATTTGAAAATAACTTCATTCAGTTCTACAAAATTGTCTAACGAAGCTTTTCTCTTGTTTCCTCGTAATCGGTATAAAAGCAAATTCGCCAAATTTTTCGGACATCGGAGGACCTTCACTCCAGCTTGTTCCATCGAATATTTCTACAGAATTGAATCGCATTGGGAAATTTAAAAATCCTCCAAAGATCATCAAGCTATCTTCCAGCTTAACAGCTCCGTGATATCGCCGTTCTTGCTTAAAACTGGGCATCTTTTTCCATTCCTTCTCGGGATCCGTTATGTTAATTTTCCAGATGTCATTGGAAAATGTATTATCAGCTCTTTTTCCTCCAATTATCATTAAATTCGTCCCATCGGCTACTGAACAATGATCGGTCAATCCATATGGCAAGTGACAAAAATATTCCCATTTGTTCTTAGCTGGATTGTAGACTTCTATTGTTTTTAGCCAGGCTTTGTCATATCCACCAGAAACATAAATTTTTCCATCAATTAACGAAGCAGCTGCGGCATATCTTGCCTCCAGAAGATTTCTAAACTATAAATTTTAGAGGTTAGTAAAACTTACGGCATTTTGGTCCAGCTATTTGTCTTTGGATTATATTTCTCTACAGTATTGAGGGTATGTGTTCCATACCATCCACCAATCACCCAGATTTCCGAGTTGAAAACAATAGAACTCCGACTAATTTCACTTCTCTTCTCATTCATATCAGCCATCCTCTCCCATTTATTGTCAGCTCCCAATTTATATAAAGACTTGAGAGAGTCGTCAGTTTCACCATCAAGACCACCAAAAATGTAAATTTCATTGTTAATAATAGCTGCTCCGTGTCTTGCAAGTGTGCTTGGAAGCGTCAATTTACAATTTTTCCAGCTGTTTTCTATTGAATTGTAAATGGCAGTCGAGTTTGTAATGAAGTCATGCCACCCGCCAAGCAGCATAACCTTTAAATTTGAAAGAACTTTTAAAGAACTCCCACTGAAGTGTGCTCATTAATTTTGTTTTTTAGTCGATTTATATCAACGTCGTGACTGACTATTACCGCTTCCTTCTCACTAATAATCTTCTTTTGCTCATTAATTGTTGCCAACAGAATCTGGGAAAAGTCAATCGACGCTTTCAAATTGCTTACTGCAGTATTATTTTGTAGTTGGCTTATCTCCTTATTCAGCATTGTCTCCTTTTGAGTTTCCACCTCTCGTGCCTTCAATTTCACTACCTCCAGGTAATAAAGACAAAATAAGAGTGCGAATACAGAAGTCAACAGAATGAATAGAATCAGCAATCCGCATTTTCTAGAACAAATAGATTCTTGGGAGTTCTGCTTTTTCCCCTCTTCCGTTTTAACGAGAGGGAGTGTCTCTCCAGGCTCAAACATTTTTTGTTCGCGTTTTTTCACAGCACTGCTCGGCTCTTCGTAAGTATTTCCTTTAGAGCTCCTCAACTGACTAAATATAAATCAATGCTTTTATTTAATGAACTCACCTTCTTGATGTCCAATTGGTAGATTCTCGGTCAACAGCGAGGCGGCCATAATCAATGCTTGAATATTCATTTTCTTCGCCTCTTGTTGAATCCATCTGGTAGGGCCGACTAACTGCGAGGAGAGACTGTTGGTCGGTTGGAATCAAAATTGCGCAAGTCAGTGGACTCGCTGACTCTCTTTCGAGTAGTCGGCCACATCAAATAGCAAGGCGTTGTTTATTAGTTCTTAGAATCAGTGAATAACTAAAAAAGCATTATTAGTTTTATCTTTTCGGCTGGGTTGAGTCAGTGGGCTCGCTGACTCTCTTTTGGGTCAGCTGTCGCCAGCCGACTAATTGTTCGTAGAATCAGTGATCATCCAGAGACTATAATTCCATCTAATTTCGTCGAACATTTCCACAGGATCAATTCATAAATTAGTTCCTCCAAAGGTCATCAAACAGAAGTTTAATCCTCAAAAACAAAATGGAAATTCATGGAGATATGACTTAAAGAAGACGCCACTTTTAATCGAATTTAAATAATCTCTCATTTTTTGCTCCCTTTTTAATATTCCATTCGAATCTATAAAGCGAATGAGAGCTCAACGAATCACGAGAACGTATAAATAAATATTTATTTCTCTGTAGATATCTGTGATAAAAACCGGTTAGAAAGTTATTAATAGGCCTGTAGCGGGATTTCGGTAGTATAAATTATTTTTAAAAAAGTGGTAAGGCTCAAATCATGGAATTAGGGATCACTGTAGCCGGGCTGCGATAGTTTTTTAAACGTACAATTGGACAATGGGAAATTGGCATTTTATGCCTGTGATTACCTTAGGAGGAAGAGTCCTTGTCGTAATAAATTTCCCACAATGAGAGCAAATGTAGATGACTCTTTTTCTTCTTGAAATGTCTTCTTTTTAGCCTTTAATTCAGATATAGTCTGTTAAAAAAGACGATATGGCCTCCAAGCAATACCGTACTCAGAATTGACGCTTTCAAATTTTGAACTCTTATCCTTCTTTTGAATTTCCAGAATTTTCTTCATGTTTTAGTTTCTTTTTTGTTTTTTTTTTATTTTCATGCTTTTTTTGTCTTATTTCTTATATTTAGGCGACTAGTATCCATATTTCAAATTTTAAAAAAAGAAACTAAGACATGAATAAAATTCTGTAAATTCAAAAGAAGGATAAGAGTTCAAAATTTGAAAGCGTCAATTCTGAGTACGGTATTGCTTGGAGGCCATGTCGCCTTTTTTTGAAAAGACTCATCTAAAATTTAAACAAAAAATCTATAGCAGTCTTATCTATAAAAGGGAGGATGCAGCCGCTTTAGTAGTTGCTGGAAAAATGTACATTTCTGGTGGATGGGACGGGAAAAAGCGCCTAAAATCAGTAGAAGTTTACGACCCAATCAAGGGCGACTGGGAAATCTTCTGTACTTTATGGAAGCGGTCTTCCTAGAACAGAGCTGCCTCCCAGTTTTGCCTTTTAATTCTCTTTCTTTCAAAAAGTAGGAACAGCCTCAACTGAATAGGCAACAATTATTCACAAAATTTAGTTTTTTTTTAAAATTCTTTATTGTACGAGTTTGATGGATCCTCTTTTATAAAATTATAATTTACAAATACGAAAATTGTTAAATCGAGATGAAATTCTTAAAAGAATATTCCAAACGAATTGACGATAGGGTTTGATCAATAAAATAGTTGAAAGAGAGTTTGTCAGCTGATAGATTAATAAGGAAATCATTACAGAAGAGGTTACAAGTTCACTGGCATCATAGCCAAAATAGATAGAGAAGACGAGCAATCCGCCGGGGATATCATAAAACAAAATGGGGAGAGTTCCCTGAATTATCAGCAAGATGGTGAAATTAGTATATCGCTTATCTCCCGCTGCTCTTCTCACTTGACATTCTGACAAAAAAGATAGAACATAAATGAAGAAGGGCTGGCTGATTGCGATGATAATGACAAAACTCACTAATAAATGTTTGATCATAATTTATCAAAGATCTTACCAAAAAGAGCAGGAACTAACGAAGTGGAATCCTCTGAAAACTTCCTTAGCTGAAAGTAACTGTCTCCATAGCCAGGAGTTGGATCATTTTCCACAAAAATCGTGATTTCAGTATATAGCATATAGAAGACAAATGTTAAAGCTCCAAGGAAAAGGGAACCATTTATTGCTATATCAATTATCCAATAGCTGAAATCAACCAACTCTGCTGATAAACGCGCAGTCTTCTAGTTTGATTCATTTGAACTCCTTCCATCAATTTTCATAACCTTTGATGTTCTACAAAGTTCTAGTTCTCGATCTCCTCTACAAGATTACAAAACATCACAAACCATAAAAATCGTGGGAAATTTAAGAAATGTAGGCAAAAAGACATAACTATCGGATAATTTTTACGGTAGCCAAGTTAAAACGCGAGCGCATTATTCCACTTTTCTGCACTCTTTCTGTGGTCTAAACAAATAATTCAGCATTATTATTGGCCCGAGGTGTAAAGAACCAATAAGGCCGCCTATCTCGGCTTAGATTAAAAAAATGAAGACTTTTTGGATAAGCAAATCACCTTCAACAGTCAGTTTATATTACGGTAAGTTATTCCAATCAGCTCGGTTCAAAACAGCCACTTACCTTCTATTTTTAAGTTGAAAAATCCAATCGAAATTATAAACTTTTAGAAAACGTAAAAGTGCCAATTCGAGTGTCGAAACGCCCATTATCACTATAGAAGCAGCAGCCATTGCTCCCTTAAATCTAGAGTTTTATATTCTTTTAAAAGATTATGCAAACCATAAGCACATAAACACAAAAGCCTTGGTTTTCAGCCAGTCCATTGTAAAAGAGTGCTATTTTCGCGCTATTAACCTTGGGAAGCATGAAAAATCCTCCAGAAGTGGAGAGAAGAATATCAGCCATGGCGACTTTCATAAAAATCGGTTTGAAATATCCCATTTTTGGAGGAGACTTCTTCCAAGCCAAGTAGAAAACTAAAGATGCCAGAAGAATGTCAACAATAGAGAGAAAAATACAGACTTTATCGTGGAGGGAGACCATTTGAGAAAGTGAAAACGCTCCGAGTTCAAAAACACCTGCCTGTTCATTAAATGATGTCGATTAATTGCCGTCAGAGTTATCAATTGTAAAGAACCCTTCATTTGTTCTGAGAAATGGATTGCAGACAAGGAAAGACTCCAACGCTTTCTCTCAGAGCCACTTCAAAAAGTGAATTTGCCGTAACTCTTTTAATTTTTATGCAAATTTAAGTCAGAAATATGCTGCTAGAAAAAACAGTTAGAAACCACCGAAAATAGCTAGAAAGGAATTGAAAAATGAATTGGGTCCCGTCACGATAAAGTGCGTATCGAACCGAGTTGTCAGCTAACTTTCTTTTATTAACCAAAGTGATCATTTATTGTCTCAGAACTCTTTGAACGAAAAAAGTCGAATCCGTAATGAGTTTGCGTTCCAAACGATAGCTGTGGAACCAAAATCTAAAATATTTATGACTAATCTAGTGAACATTAATTATTCAAAAAAGTTTGTGGGGGAATTGATTGCTTTTATTTTTTATTTTTATTGGCTTACTTAATGCACAATTGATCTTAGTTCTATTGTTGAAGGATGGATACTTTTTTTTCTCAAAATTGTGGAGATCTTCGTCCAGACGAATTGACGATAAGGTTTGATCAATAAAATAGTTGAAAGAGAGTGCCAGCTGATAGGTTAATAAGGAAATCATTACAGAAGAGGTTACAAGTTCACTGGTATCATAGCCAAAATAGATAGAGGAGACGAACAATCCGCCGGGGGAAATCGTAAAACAAAATGGGGAGAGTTCCCTGAATTATCAGCAAGATGGTGAAATTAGTATATCGCTTATCTCCCGCTGCTCTTCTCACTTGACATTCTGACAAAAAAGATAGAAAATAAATGAAGAGTGGCTGAGCAAAAGCGAAAACAAAGCATAAGCTTGCTAAAAATTGTTGTTATAGTCTGTTCATAAAAAAGACGACATCCTTCGTATCCAAGAAAGGTGTTTTCGAGGCGAGACCCATTTTCATCTTAGAATTTACTAAAGTCCTTTTTTTAAGGATAAAGTAGGTCTCGCCTCAAAAGCGCCTTTCTTGGATACGAAGGATGCAGTCTTTTTTTAAAACAGACCATAGATATAATTTTAGAAAGAAAAATGCACTTGCCTTTGACATACAAAAACAGAAATTTTGGCATTTTTTATCTTTTTCGAGTGGTTTTTTTTCTACTTTTTTGATTTAAACGGCTAATTTTGATTCGATTGTCAAGAGAGATTCAAGATTGCTTTAAAAAAATTCAGAATGCTCCGCCGAATCAAGAAGCTAAATGCGAAGGAGGCAATAATGAGGATGCAGTTAGCAGAACCGGTAAATTTGGACTTATACCGGGCGAAGAGTGAAAAAATTGAGCTGCTAGTGGCAGCAATGGAGACATTTGATCCAGATATTATACAAAGGGTTAGTTTTTTTACTCGATTTTTCTTGATTATTATTGGATTTAGGTGATGATATTCCTTCGTACGACGCTGAATGATACGGCTTTTCGAGAAGTTCTTATGTTTTATCCAGATGCAACTGAACATTTTATCGACTATCTCACGATTATTCAAGAATACGAGCAGCTAATCGTCGTTTATTTGTAGGTTTTTCCATAAAATAATAGAAATTGTTGGTTTATAGGTGGCTTGGAAGGCACGATGACGCCCATATGGTGGAAATAGCTATGGCGATAAAGATTAGAAGTCCGGAACAAAAGCTAGCAGCGCTTAGAAGATGTGCCAATAATGAACAATTGGATTTTGATGTTAGCTATCCGTTAAAGAACTACGTTGGACTTTTAGAACGTCAAATCTCTATTGAGGTGAATCTCTTTTTTTTAACATTTATAGAATTTGTTTGTAGAATTCAGATAGTCGAGAAAGGTCTTATTTTCCACGAGATGGTCGGACAAATGCTCCTCTGCCGTTTACTCCAACTCTGGCGACATTGTATTATATTAATTTGTATCATTTCAAGTGTTTTGAAGTAATTTGTCACCTAGTTTTATAATGATTTAGGGTGATATTCGCAATCCAAATGCATTTAAGCATGCAATGAGCCTAACTGAGAAGGAATTCGTTTGGGTGACAATCAGCGCCCATGTTCATAGAGAAAGATGGCAAGAAATTGAGAAAATTCTTGAAGTAAAATCAGGTTTTTCACTTATTTTCTCAAAATAACCGATTGATTTAGGCTTATTTGCACAAAAAGTAGCATACACTCCCGGCTGGGAGCTGCTATTTAAGCTATTTTTCCGTGCAGCTACTCGTCCTCCATTAGCTGTAAGCTTCTTTCTTCAAATTGCTTTATAATTTTGACTTTTAGTTTCTCGAAAAAGTCTGTAAAAGCATCACAGACGTTGAGGTTCGTCAGAAAATAGCTAGGAGATACAGTATTCGAATAAAATCGGCAGCAGCAATTCTGAATCAATCATCCAGAACGAGGATTCCCTTTTTAGGACGCAAAAAGTGAGTCAATTTTATGCTCTTTTGTCTATTTTTTAATTTCAGCGATCTAGTCTCAGCTGGACGAAGTATTCGATCGATTGGGAAAGAAGATTACAGAAAGGCACTCAAATAGACGGTGGTTTTTTATTTATTTATTTTTTTTGTAAACTCGGAAATGAAAACGAATTAGGATAAAAAATTTAATAACATCTCATTTGACATAGAAATCTGTCTTGATTCACTGTGATTTATTCTTTCTTTAGGAAGAAAAAAAAGGAGGAGAAGATAAAACTTGGGAATATATCTGTACATGGCACACCGGAGATTCGGACAACCGTGTAGCTACAAAAACTCGACGACGAGAGGAGTGGAAAAATCTAGAGTAGCGAGAGAGAGAGAGATAAATAATAGAATATAATGAGAGACTACGACCCGAATAAATGGAAAGTAAGTGAGGGCTGATGGGCGAGGCGCCGTCGATCTCTCAATGCCGACCGTCCAATGCGTCCAAATACTTGTAATCAATCAGACGGGGGATTAGCGTATGTCTGTAAAAAATTTCTAATTTTTAGACGAGGAGCTCACCTGATGGGCAAGAAAAAAAAGCAGACGATGGGGAAGACCATTTCAACGAAGGGATACGGCGAGAACCCAAAAGCACAGAGGATTATCAGCTGGAGGAGTTGACACGCCGTAAAAAGGTGGACTTTTCGTTGTGGCACTTTGCGAATATAATGAGTAGGTGGGTAGGCTTGCTAAAAGAAGAGTTGGTTTTCTTTTTAAAAACAAAGGGGATCCAACCTGCTCTGTTATTAAAAGCAGCAATCGTTCGAACATCTCATTCCCGGAGAGGGAAGTCAACGCCATGTAAAGGAAGAGACCATGAAGGACAGAAGTTGGGATGAGTTGGAGAGGGTAGGGAATCAAGTAGAACGTTGAGATCAAAATCATTATGTGGGCGATTAGAGTCGCCAAACGCGTCTCTCTCACGTTCATTATCCTGTAAAAAAGAAAAAGTCTTCAATTTTGGAGAGATTTTTGAATATTCTACCTAAATTTTGAGCTCGGGAATAGGTTTTTCGGGTTATTTTATCTCTAGAACAGCCAACAATTCTCAAAAATGATTCTTTTTAAACAAAATAAATCGAAAAACCGATTCTCTGCTGTCAAAAATAACTAAAGAATGACTAATATTTCATATTTTAGACTGATATAGGGAGAAAATAGCCAGAAAAATTGATTTCTGATGTCAAAATTATGCAAAGAGCGACTCACACTTCATGGACGTGGCCTTGAGAGACTCGCTCTTCGACGTCAGCTAAAGCTCTCAGATGCAGAGGCGAATGAGGCAGAGCTCCGTGCATCCAGGGCAGTCCCAGCATGGAGAGGCCGATATTAAGAATGGCGACGACGAAGAGATCCAAATTCTGGGTTTGTCCTTTTTTCAGCTTATTCTGCGAGTTGTTGACGATGGCCGATGTGATATTCTGATCGATGAAGAAGAGAAACGAAAGTGAGAAGCCGAGCAGAAGGCAGACAAAATAGCCCGTGGCGGGCAGCGAGAAAACATCGGCTACTTGGAGGACAGGCACTTCTTCTCGCATTTTGAAGCGATCTTCTGGAATTTTTTAGGGGAAAAGTTGATGGAAAAAGTCAGAACTGACTGGCAACATCAGCGAAGAGGTAGGAACCCGTGAAGGACATGATCAAAACTGAGGCTGGAAGAGCATAATCGGCTAGCCATTCTCGACGAGAACGAGTCAAATAAGGCGTCTGGAATTTTATTCTTCCTTCTATTTTATAGTCATTGATCTCCTCTAATATCATTTTCTATACAAATTGGCGCAAATCATTGAAAAATTCAATTTTTCAATGCGAGTTTCTCAATTTAAACTATTTTGCGATCACCCTTGATTCTCTCCAGGGGCTTACCTTCCGAAAATTGTATAAAAATAGTCCGAGCCAGAGAGTTCCAAACATGAGCAGCATGTAGAGGATGGTGGTGTCTCTCCGACAGGCGACTCCTTCTGGTCCAGCCGCCATCGAGGTGATATTTTGAAGGAGATTGTTGCCAACCGAGCCGGAGCCGTTCCGAAACGCCTCGATGGCGCCTCTAAGAGAGTTGAGAGTTGAGTCCGAATCGGCGCATCCATTATAATTCTTGTTGAAGACTGAAAGAAATATTGTATGTTTTGATCCAAATTTTTGACATTCTAGACGAATTTTGAGCTCGGGAATCGGATTTTTTGGCCCTAGACAAACTAAAAATGATCAAAACAACAGTGTCAATTAGCTTAAAATTACTGTAGATTAGTAGCCATTTTTTGCCTCCAAAAAATGGAACAAATCTAAAATTTTAAACTTTCCATGCTAATTTTGATAGCGGGAATCGATTTTCCTCCTAGAAATATTCAAAACTTGCCAAAAACTCACTCAATTTCACTAAAACTTAGGTGAATTTATTTTTTTAATGTATCAAATGTTGCTTATATTCCATAGCTATTGGATCTTTTCAGTAAGTTTCACATTGACGAAAAAGCGCGCTTTTTTCCTTTTTTAGGTACGACCCACGGGTGGGTCCTATTGTCGTCAATTTGTTAAAAAGATAGTAGTAGCTACTCACTATTATGCACGGCTCGGATGCTCTCAACAGTGAAGGCGATGGCAATAAAAAGGGAGAACATCTCCTCAGCCGATCTGAAGCAGCTCGATTATAAGCAAAGCAAGAAGGGCTCTACCTGGTGGCGAGTTTCATCAGACTACAAAGCTCCGTAGCTGAGTAGAGAATAAGAAATAATTGACAAAACAACCCGACGCAGGCGTACATCGCGAAGAAATCATAGCCGAGCTCTTGTGATATTTTGTAGATCACTTCAATTGTTTTTTTAAGAGAGAGCAGAGAGAATTGACTGACCTTTCATATAAATCGCTAGTGGAACCGTCGTGAGAAGGATAATCATCGGCTGGCCGCCGAATAAAGAGAAGAATATCCCGCCGATAGCTTGAGCAATTATCACTTTGCGTACATCTGAAATATCAAAAAGAATGTTTGAGTGTATTAAAAATGATCAATTTTCCTCCTTTTTTAAAGTCTTTTTGAGACTTTTTTTTTCAAAAATAACAAGAAAATTCGAATCTAGACGGGATCAGTTTCTCTACTTTGTTTGGGTTTTTTCTGTAGATTCTCTTTGTAAAGCTTTTTTTATTTGTTAAAAAAAGGAGAAAATTCAAGAAAAAATATTATTTCTTCAACAAATGGTGTGAGGTTGATTTTTTCTAGGAAACATTTTGATTTAAAAAGGTCTTTGAATCTTATTTTTTGAGTGGTTTTCTCGGATTTTCTGATGTAATCTTGTAAAACCTGATTTCCTCTTCAGCTTTGTAGAACATCGTTTTCCACAAAAATTGGGAAAAAGATGCGTTAAATTTGAATTTTGGAGCGGCAAATGACTCTCTTAGGACTACTGAAATAATAGCAATCATACTGTAGGATTCAGTCGGTCGCCATTTAAGAACGGCTGGCGAAAAGATAAAAATTCAATTTAGGATTTAAATCCGCTGGATAGAGTTGTGATTCTCTCTCTCTTCTCATTTTCTGGGCAGATTTATAGCCCTGAGAAACGGAAATTAACTGCCAGAAGAAGCTCAGTCTGGGAAGTTCTAGCTGGAAATAAGACAGAAAGGGGGTTATGTCTTGAGGGATAATTTTCTATAGTTTTCAAGCCAGTCTCACATCATTTTTGGATTCATCCAGTGCTTAAAAATTAGAATTTTTTGAAAATGGCTACTGCACTGGCCCAGCTATTGGAATGTTTCACTTGCTTTCGATAGTCTTGATGATCTCGATCTCCTCTAAAACCTTGTAAAACATCGTTTTTCCAAAAATTGACGCTAAATCGTGAAAAAAAAGGTTTTTGTATCCTATTTTAAAGTGATTTTCTACCATAATTGTGGTAAAAACATCGAAAATGTTGGCATTTTTATGGGAGACTTGGCCATTTTTCTTAATTTTTAGGATTTTTTGATGTTTTGCAGAGGAGATCTACAAGATTTTATAAAACTGACTGATTCCGCCGTTGGTGTTGTCGTCGTTGAGGACGCCAAAAGCGATGGCTGGAAGAAGGCAGGCAAAGTAGAGAAAGACGACAGTTGAGAAGAGCTTCTGCATGGTCTTGTGACCATTCACGCCGTCGGTAAAATCAGACGGATAGTGGACAATCCGCCGGCAGAATTCCTCCTTCAGACCGCGGAAGGGATACCAAGCATTTGGTCCAAACTGAAAGAGAAATTCTCCAAATTTTCGGAGAAGAAAATCGCCTTACAATTTGCTCTTTTGCTTGACTTAAGTGAATGGAGCTTTTCCTCTCTCTCCACTGATTTTGGTCCATCGCCAGCTCCTTGGCGGCCGATAGAAGAGTCGATCGGAATTGCTCCACAGTCTGAGCCATAACCAATCGCTGCCTGATCTCCATATCGGCGAAAAGAGTTGCAAAAGTCCTTGTTGTTTCCAATGCAGTCTTAGTTCCTTTCTGAATATCAGATTTTCTCTCAAAAAACGTTGACCAAAATACCGCTCGACTGGGCGCAATTACTATTATAATAAAGCGAAGATCCTGCATAGTTCGACCGAGATTGGTTGGATGTGAGAGGCGAGCAATCGCCACGTGGCGATGCTGGACGGTATTCAACATGCAGCTGGAATAACTGGAATTAGAAAGGAGGGGGATTTACAGTGCGCAGATCCAAGTTTGATCGTAGTCGAAGGAGCCGCCAACTGAGCCGGTTGTGCAGATGGATTGGACTGTTCGCGATAGGATGTGGACTGAAAATTTTAGGAAATTTTTGGTTTGTTCAGAGAGATAAGGGGGAGGAGAAATGACGACTTAAGGACTACCGAAACTAGTATTTAGAATTTTTTTTTGTTTTAAAGGGAAGGTAAAACAGTGAAAAATGACAAAAAGCAATCCCTCAGTTCCATTACATCAAAAATGATGAAAACTTCTCAAAATTAGATCAAAATTGTTCTTTTTTTAGAGCTACAGTACCCCAAAATTGAATAAAAAAGATCTCCTTTTTTGTGAGGGAAATTACTTTTTTTACAGGAGATTTAGAGAATTAAAAAAAACTCACATTGATTGCCGGCATCTTGAGTGAAAAGGACGCTTCTGACTTGTTCTGAGGTGAATTCTGGCTCCTGGATGTCCATCTCGTGAATGATTCTGTAAATATTTGGCTAATTTTAGGCGCAAATTAATAAGAAAAGTCGATTTTCCCTGTTAAATTTACTCTAAAAGAGTATTTTTCCTCTAAAAATTGAAATTTTTTATGCTTCTTCCCCCCTAGATGTCCTCAATCTTGCCACTTCCTGCTCTATTTTAGCCCAAATTTGACGCTCATTAGGGTAGAACAACCCGAAAAATTAATTCCAGAGGTTAAAATTAAGCTAGGAAGCTAAAAATCATTTAAAAGCGATTTTCAGTAGCCTAGAGTCTGCCATTTGGAGGGTTTTTGATCGTTTTTGGGATAAAATAACCTGAAAAAGCAATTTCTTAGATCAAAATGAGGGTAGAAAGTCACTTTTTTTTGTTGCCAAATTAGAATTTTAAACCGCCTTGATCCCCTACTCTTTAATTGAATTTTTAGCCCACCCAGTTCCTTCAATTTCGTCTCGCAAATCCCTCTTTTCCATCGCCTTGGCTACTCTCGCGGGGGCAACGACCGACGGACGTTTCCGGCCCGTCTCATTCTATTGTGATTTGGCAGCTGGGGTCAGCTGGAAGGGACCCTTCTTTGCAGCGACACAAAAAAGAGAAGGAAGGAAATGCTCTTAAAATCCTTGCGGCCGCGTAATTCAACGTAATGAGGGAAGGAAGTCTCCCTGGGGGGTGAAAGCCACAAATCTGGGAACGAGTTTAGAGGCCACAATTAGGGCCAGAAAATGCACTTTTTCTGGGGCTTTTCCGGCCGTTTTATAATTTTGAATGGTCTGCAATCTTGTAGCGCGCGATCTCCTTTACAACTTTGCAAAACGTCAAAAATCCAAAAAAATTTCAAAAATGGAAAAAAAAAACAGCTAATTTTGGGGCTAAAATAGCCCAAAATTATATGGGCCTTGGCTGGAAAAATCCTATTTTTATTTGTTTTTTCATGATTTTGGTTGAAAGCGATGTTCTATAAAGTTGGAGGTGAGATCAAGGGCTACAAAATAGTTAAACATTCGAAATAATGAGAATAGTGTGAACATTTGAAAAAAAGAGAGCTTTTAGATTTTTTGAGGTTTTACATCTTTTTTGTCACTCTAAAAATGTGTTTTTTTGACCTCCTAGACCAATTTTGACAACGGAAATCGCTTTTTCGAGTTATTTTACCCCCAGAACAGTTAAAGATCTTCAAAAGGCTATGGATAGATCGCCTTATCTTAGCCATAGGAGCCGTCAAATTGTCTAAAATGATGTGACTCTCTTAGATCTGGAGATTTACTGTAGAGATCTTCCTTGTTCCCCTCAAAAATCCTTTGCTCTCTTTCCCTCAGAAAGTTGGCTTTCGCGTTCTGCATAATTTCGGGGATTATGCGAAGAGGCAAAGGACATATTGAATTACTCCCCGAAAAGATGGAGAAGGAAGGCTCTCTCTCCCCCTCCCACAGAGAACTTTGAGGCTTCTCTAAAAAGGGTGCAGAGAGGAAGCAATTCTATTTTTGGAGAAAATAAGAGCTCAAATTTGAACGAAAATTCGTCATAATTTTGGAAAGAAAGTGACCAAAATTAGCAAACAAAAAAAACTTTTATATTGACCATATCTCAGCAAAAATTCAATTAAATTTAAAACTAAAAGCAGCTTCTTGTAGCTCTTGATTTCCTCTACAAAAAGAATGGAAAAATTAAATAATTTGATTGTTTTTATGTAGAGAAAAATGGTCTCAATTATAGAGAGATCTAAACTACTTTGTAACTAATAGTTTTCACTCCATTTCTTGTAAGAAATTTTCTCAATTTAAAACTGAATTTATTCTTACTTTGCGAAGATTTCCTCCAGACTGGTTTCCTGAAGATCCAACAGCAAGACAGCTTTGTTGAGCAGATGGTCAATATCCATGGTGGCTCGGATCTCCGAGCCGAAGTCCTTCATCGGGATTTTCTCATGTTTGGCGTACATCAGGGTCACATTGTCGTATTCGTCTGAAAACAATTCGAATTAATTCCTATTTTTCTATCGATAGATCTCCCACCAATTTCATCGAAATTCATTTATTTTCCAAACAAACTCTCTCATTTAATATTATCTCAACGTTACAATAATTAATTTTTCCCTACAGTAATCATTTAAGCGCGTATAACAACCCGAAAAATGGTTTAAAAGCAATTTTCATCAATTAGTTAGCGCTTTCCGTGATCTGAAAATAAAGTTTTTGGCTTCGATTTTTTGCTTACATTTTTATCATATTCTAATGGTTTCCTCGGGTTTTTAAAATCAATTTACCAAGGCATTGAAAATTTTTTTTTGGAGTATTGAAAATAAATAGAGGCTTTCCTCTAATAGATTTGTAGCTTTCGGCTCGACTTGATTACAGTTGACTTTTAAAAGAATTTTTTTATGCTTTTTAGAGCCGTTAAAAGCTCTTTTTAGGAACTTCTCGAATATATTGGATGAACATTATGCCGGTAAGACGCATTTAAATTCATTTTTAGGGTAAAAAAGTGATTAGACAGCCTTGGAGCAACACAAATACGCCAATTTTCTGAGCAGCATGAGTAAATTTAATTTTTTTTAGATTTTTAGGATTGTTAAAACCTTTTTTTCTTCTAGAAGTCCTGGTTTCTATCTATCGCCTCGCCTACCCATCCGCCCCCCTCTGACGGTGCTGAAGATTTGGATTTCTCGTCCGAAATTCAATTGAAAATGTCATTTGTGTCGGTTTCCCCCATACGAAGCAGCCCCCCACTTGAAAAAGGAAGTCTCTTCAGCCCCCCCGAACTTTTTCCTCGCCAGCGTTGTTTTGGAGAACAAATCGAACCGGGCCGCCGGACGTCTAATAACGGCCTAGGTAATGATATGTCAATACGAGGAGAGGAGCTCCGCGAGGCCCAAAGACTCGAAAAAAACAAATTACTCAAACGGGGCAGCGTCTTCACCAAGAGAGAGTTTTAATTAGAATTTTCGGCTCCAAATTGTTTTTGGATATTTTTGGAGACATCGCTGTTTACTTCGAGCTCAACCTTTTTTGGACTAAAAATAGAAAATTATTGAAGAAAGTTCATTTCAAGGCGGCCTTAAATTGTCGAAAAGTCGTCTAAAAACGGTTTTGAAATGCAACTATATAGACTAGTCGAGATCATTCGACGGTTTTTGCTCATCTTGGCTCTTGGAAAGTCCAGAATCTAGCGCACATTTTTTATATTAAAAGTCAAAATTTCTTTCAAATCAGCCTTTTATACAGGCAGTTTGCTTTTTCAATTATTGTATAAGTTCAAAACAATTTAAAATTCTTGTCAAGTTGTCCTTATTTTGGTCAAATTTTTGACCCCAAGGCTAGGAATTTTTATTTAATTCAAAGGATTTCAAAGTTGAATCAAAAAGCCAAAATTTCTTCGATCTTTTTGATCTAAAAATAGCCGAAAAATGGACCAAATTTGGAATTTCTTTTGAGAGTTAGCACAATCTCTAATCAATTTTTCTTTTGGCTATTAAATTAAGCCCTTTAGGCATTTTCAGATTACCTTACAGTAATATCCATTGGATCTCAAATGGAATTCAATTTTCTTAGAAATTTGTCCTAATTTTGAGTAAAAAAAACGATTTTAACAAAAATTTAGAGTAGATCAAAAATCCTGAAAAAAAAAGCCTTTAGATCATAGAAATTATCCTGGCTCGACAATGGATCAAACAAATCAACCGGAATTCCTTTGATTTATTAACTATTTAAAAGAAATAAAAATTCACTTTTTTGTGAAAAAAGAGATTTCTCATCTCAATCCAAGAAAATGACTGAAAAATCTGCTTCGAAAGCTGCTTTTTAGGACGATCCACCCCCACCAAAAGAGTTTCATTTTTGGTTTAAAAGTCTTCTTTAGATTTGAGAGACAATTCTTGTTTGAAAGCCCAATGGAAGAGTCGAATGGAATTCTCCCCACTTCATCGCCATTCCCAATGAATATTCTACTTGTTCATTTTTCATAGCTCCCTCGAGCGCTTTTGTTTACCCCGAGGGGCCAGGAAATTACAAATTTTAATCTAGAAATAATAATCTTCCCTCCAGTATCAAAGCCAACTAACTTGAAAATAATAATTGGCGCTGCAGTCTCTAATTGAGAGCAGCTGGAAACGACAGAGATGACATAAAAACAGAAGGAAACGCCTGCCGAAGGAAGGGCGAAGACCAAAAGGAAAAAAAATGTTTGAAAAAGAGCTCAAAAGGAATTGCTCTTTTAAGTTTTTAATAGGTTAGCTCTATTGGCAGTAATTCTGTTATATTGATTGATTAAAATCTGGATATTTTTAGCCCAAATTTGAAATTAAAACGCCTATCTATTCGCTTGGAATCGATGAATCGGTTAGAAGTTGCTGATTTCTGATCAAAAGTGATTGCAAAATGCTAGGAAAACCCTTAAAAAGAGCTCCTCCTTCTTCTTGAAATTATTGTTCACAGATTAAATTAAATGCAGCGCGAACAGCCCAAGAAATTC
The DNA here is from genome assembly GCA_932521405.1 of Oscheius sp. JU1382. Taxonomy (NCBI): domain Eukaryota; kingdom Metazoa; phylum Nematoda; class Chromadorea; order Rhabditida; family Rhabditidae; genus Oscheius; species Oscheius sp. JU1382. The sequence goes on from OW051476.1 coordinate 1,179,299, forward strand.
GATAGAGGTGATCTTATCGAATTAAAATTCATCAAGTAACGTTTTAAATTTAAAAAAATGTTAGAAGCTCAATTAAAAAGATCTCCCCTGGACTCTTTTAGTTTAATTTGCACATTATACAAATGAACTCAAAAAAAGAAATAAAAAGAGCTCTTATTTTTTGTTAAGAATTTTGAAAATCTCTCTAGTTAAAGTCAAGGAGAGAATTTGTAGAATAAATCCCCGGCTGAATCAAACAAAAAATTCCATTTTCCCCCTCACCTCCCTCCTCCTCTCAGCCTCTAATGTAATGGTCAATTCCATAATGGCCGGGGCACTAAAAGGAGCCATAAAGGATGAGGTTTTTTTTGTCACCAATCTGGCGGAATTCCAGTCTCTTTTTAGGCTTTAAGTGCACACAATGTTGATTAGAATTGCTGCCTTTTTCTTTTATTTAAGAGTCCTTCTAGAAGCATAAATTTGTTCAAAAAATAGAAGAATCTCTCAATTCCTTTCAATTTTTAAACATTTTGGCAGAACAAAAAATCAGTAAAAACGCTATTTAGAGATAAAAAAATTCCTATCAGAGATTTAAACTTCTATTGTTTTTTTAGGTGATGAATGACCAACAAAAGCAAACTTCCACTTCCTTTTTAGGTTCAACTAGAAACAAAAAAAGAAGCCCCTCACCATATAAAAGAGATCTGGAAGTTAGATTCATCAGCTCTTTTAAAAGCCCTTCGAAAAAATCAGCGCTTGTGATTATAAACCGAAAGCGTTTTTTAAAAAATAGAAAAAAACGAACTGCCGGCGTTACTCCAGCTGAGCGTATCGAGTGGAGGAGTGTCCGACTCGAACTCCCTCTCATTGCCTCCGTGGTCGAGCAGCAGATGCGGCTGACTACCCCAGGAGGCTCTCGACCGTGACGGACTTCCTCTGGCGCTGCCGCCAGCTGAGGGCCGACGTTGGGCCTCTTGGAGGCTCTTCATCGACAGCCAGCTGACTCGCTTTGTCAGCATCTTCGTCTTGTCTTGGCCTTGGCTGGCTTGGGTGGGACTTGGCTCGCAGGCGGTCGCAGCTGCCATCGGGGGACTTGGAGCTGGCGCGGCGGCGAGCAGCAAAGTCGGCTGGGAGGCTCGTCGTTCGAAGGATTTGATCGGTCGAAATCCGATGGCTGGAGCCCCAGTTTGAACGCTTTTCCTCCTCGAACTGACTGGCGAAAGCGATAGAGAGAAGGTCACCGGCTCGGTGGTGACCACGTCCGACTCTTCGGATAACTCCGAGGGACAGGGACAGCTCGCACAGCTGGCTATCGAATTCCCGGAGACGTTCGAAATCCGTCGGGTGTTGGTCTCCGGAACGAAGAGGAGAGTATGGCTGGTTCTTCGAGCTTAAAAACTCGCTGTTTATTGCGTCGTTTCGATAGGAAAATGATCTCCTAGGCTAATTCTAAGGCTGGGAATCGATTTTTCAGAATAATTTTAACCTAGAAATAATCTTTTAGCCATAAATTGCCAGGTGAGACGAGAATTTCAGCTGAAATTTCATTTAAAAACTTTGAGGACTCAAATCTCCGCGAAGCAAACATATTTTGCGCTGATTTAAATTGCATTTAATAGCGCTTGATTTCCTCTACAAAATTTTAGTTGACTATAGATCTCCTTTTTGGAAGAAATGCAAAAACACCAAAAAGAAGTGGTCAATTATAGCAAAAGAGAACTGGAACTTTTTTTAGAGGTAAGGCCACTTTTGGAGGACTTCCTCCAATTTTCATAAAAAGCGAACAATTGCAGAAATGTAGAGGAGATCGCGCGCTATAAATATAAACGCGCTTTTAGATTTGAAAAAGGTTGCTTTTTCGCGAAGATACAGTCGCTTACAGTAGCGGAAAAGAGAGAAAGGCTAAAATACTGTATTTAGAGTGGAGATTTTGTCATTTTTTGGCGGTTTCTAGAGTAAAAAGAGGCGCGGAATCGATTCCCAACGTCAAATTTAGAATAGGAAGTCATTTTCATGGAGAAAATGAGCAAAAAAATGTACCTAGAACCCTCTCACGAGGACTGGGCTTTTTGGTGTAAATCGAGGGAATGCCGTTAGAAGTGGAGGGAATAACAATGGTGGTCGGAGTCGAGGAAGATCCTGGATGACTGAGAACGACGGCTGTAGCTTCTCTTGTGAGAGACGAGTCCACCTTCACATGCAGCTGCTGCTCCAGCATCGACTCGCATTCCCCAATTTGCTGCGCTTTATGAGTCGGCTCCGCCCAGTTTTCTCTGGACTCTCCACGTCTCTCCTCGTCAGCCTGCTTTGTGGCCCTTCTCCCTTCTCTTCGCTCTCTCTCTCTCTTAATTCCGGGGAACTTGTAGAGGAGAGAGAGAGGCCTGCTGGGTGGAAGAGAGGGGATGGACCCCTTTTTGAGGACTTGATTTGATTCCGAACGGCCCAGCCGACGGCTTTGCTGCTTTTTGATGGGAGGGGAGGAGGAATAAGTTGAGAGTGAGAGAGAGGAAATAGAAGTCACTTTTTTACCAGATTTATGGCCATCAGAAGGCGGAAATTGTGAATCTAGAAGAGAGAAGATTTTCAGCCATTTCCAGGGAAGCAGATGATCATCCTTTGTGAAAATGAGGGCAATTGTTGTAAAGTTTGGGAAATTTTGATATTCTGCAATCTTGTAAAACCTGATTTCCTCTTCAGCTTTGTAGAACATCGTTTTCCACAAAAATTGGGAAAAAGATGCGTTAAATTTGAATTTTGGAGCGGCAAATGACTCTCTTAGGACTACTGTAGGGTCATCAAAAGGTCAGACTTTCTCCTATTTGTCGTCGTTTTCCATTAAATTGGGGAAAAGACGCGTTAAATTTTGCTCCAGGAGATTACTGTAATGCTAGTGCCAAAAGGCCAGGCGTTCTCCTATTTCTTGCTCATTTTCGAATAGATTTTCTCTACGGACTACTGAAATAATAGCAATCATACTGTAGAATTCAGTCGGTCGCCATTTAAGAACGGCTGACGAAAAGATAAAAATTCAATTTAGGATTTGAATCCGCCGGATAGAGTTTAGACTCTCTTTCTCTCTTTTCTCATTTTCTGGGCAGATTTATAGCCCTGAGAAACGGAAATTAACTGCCAGAAGAAGCTCAGTCTGGGAAGTTCTAGCTGAAAATAAGACAGAAAGGGGATCATGTCTTGAGGGATAATTTTCTATAGTTTTCAAGCCAGTCTCACATCATTTTTGGATTCATCCAGTGCTTAAAAATTAGAATTTTTTGAAAATGGCTACTGCACTGGCCCAGCTATTGGAATGTTTCACTTGCTTTCGATAGTCTTGATGATCTCGACCTCCTCTAAAACTTTGTAAAACATCGTTTTTCCAAAAATTGACGCTAAATCGTGAAAAGTGGAGGCTTCTATCAGTAAAATACGATTTTTAATGGTTTCATTCTAGAAGAAAAGCTAATAGAAATAATCGGGAAATCTTTCTCTGACATTAGAAAATTTTAGGATCAACGAGCTCCGAAAAGCTTTAGCTAAAATTTTTTTTCAAATTAAATTCATATAGTGTAGAAAAATAAAAGTATTCGTTTATCAAATTTGAAATATAATATAATTTTTTTGAGTTAATTAAATTGCATCTAGAGGTCAAATTTATGGCTTATTTGATCCAAAAAGTAAAAAGATTTCCTAAATTTTTGCACTTTTATTCTCTTTTTCCTATTTGGTTTTTTCCTTCGCCAATCGTTTAAAATATATCTCTCTCTTTAATCAATTCGGTACTCTCTCTTTTCTTATTGAGATCACCATTTATACTGTGAATTACTCAAAAGTTAGTTGGAAAACATCTAAAAAGAGCCGATTGCTAGGCAAAAGAAGAGGAGAAAATCGCATGTATGACGCACTTTTCGAAAATCATGACCATTATCTTTGATGCTTAAAAGAGTCGAAGAAGACGATGGGGAAAATCGCAATTATTTTTGAGAGTTTGAGGGAGGAAATTTTGGGAGAACAAAAAGCGAATTTATTTTGTTTTAGTTTAAATCTAAAATCCAGGTAGAATCTTTGTTTCTAATTTTATTGTATCCCGTACTTTTTTCAGTCTTAAAAATTTTGGATTTTAGCAAATTTATTCCCTTAAATGCAAATAGAATGCTGGAGAGATTGATTTCCTCGATTACTTTGTGATTGATGGGAGATTTTTGAAGGCCATCCGAGGCGAGGGGGAGCTCTCTCTCCCAAAAAGACTGCTCTCTTTCTGCGCCACTGCTGAATAATTTAATCGAGAGAACGGACAGCGAGGGTGGATTGATGAACGAAAACAAAACCAGATTACATTGTAGCCGCTGAGAGGCTCCTTCGCTTCGGAGAGGGGGGCTTGCCTTTCTATTTTTAATGATTTCGAGCTCTTTTTTTCCTGCTCAGTGCAGCCTAGTACAGAGGAAATTCCAGCTGCCACTTTGATTTGAAATTCATGGCGCTCGACGGATATACAAATTCGACTATTCTTTGGGTGCGAAAACTGCTGGGAGGGCTCAAAAATAAACTATTATTCTAAAACGAGCTGAAGGGGATTTCCTCTAATTTTTATTTAGTTTCATTTAACAGTTAAAATGAAATTAAGAGAGAAAACCTTATTTTGATTACACTCTTACTCGGATAAAAGAACCAAGTCAGCCAATTGATTTTGATGTGATTTCTTTTTCCAATTTTTGGAATCAATTTGGGCTCTTTTCTAGATTTTTGATGTTCTGCAACTTTGACGAGTTGCTCTCCTCTATGATTGAAATTGTAGAGCTTTGTTTTTTTACCAAAGTTTTGAGGAAAACCTAGACAAAATCTAATTTTTATTAAATTTTTTAGCTACTGCAGCTATTCTTAAACCCATTTTACGTCACTTTTTTAAAAGTAAATCTTTCAATTTTTTATGGAAAAGGCCAATAAGAGGTGAAAATTGGCCTTGATGTGATTGATTCGTGAACTGACTGACTCACCATCATCGTCCTCAAATTCGTGAACTGAATCGTCGTCCATCATATAGACGTGGGACGGTCTTCTAACTTCGATCGCTGCAGCTGATTCCAGCGAATGGATGGTCGCGGAGGTGAGACTTGTGTGCATTTCTCCGCTGCTCTTCGGCCGCCTCATTCGCCTGGGAGTTGCTGCTCCAGAGGCTACGGTGAGATCGGATCCAGCTGAACCGCTGGCATCCGAATCGTGACGTTTCCTCCTCGGCCCGGCTCCGCCATTCGCTCGGGTGACTGGCCGGACGGTGAAGACGCGTGTCCTCGAAGGTACCTCGCGCTCCAAGGAGCTTTCCGAGGCGGTCTCCGTGACGAAGGAAGTCTCCGAGGCGAATTTCCTCAGCTTGCGGTCGATAATACTCCGAGCGCAGTTGGAAACCAGCGGTGCGCGGAAAGTCAAAGGAGCTGACGGTGGCTCAGAGGCGCTGAACGCCTCCGGAGCTGAATCGAAGCTGGTCATCGCTCAGTTCATTCTGGAGAGGAGAGAGTTATAAAGAAGAAGAAGGAGGGAAGAAGAAGAAAGAGAAAGGAGAAGAGGATTTGACGAATCGCTAAGGCGCGTGGGAAACAGACTGAGCCCTCTGGATGAGAAGAGATTCTCCCAGGAAGGAATCAATTTTTTCGACCTCCTAGTCGAGATAAAAGAGGAGCCCAAATAAAGCCCTTAGATGAGTTCAAATCAAGTGGGGAGAGAGTCTTTTTCCTACTTTTATCCCAATTTTTGGTATTTCTCTCAACATTTTGGGACTAAAATACCTCCTAGTTAGGGTAAAAGAGAGAAAACAGAAATTTGACTCAAATCAGCCACTAGTTGAGATAAAGCGAGGAGTGAGTCGAGGCTTACGTTGATAAAATTAAGATGTTGTTAACAAATAAATTGAAGTTTAATATTCCTTTAAGTTCATCACGAAACATATTTTAAAAAGGCTTCATAATGCTAAAATAGAAGCTTTTTAAGGGTAGATTCTATCAAAATCGGGTTGAATTTAACTCAAAATTGAGCATTAAAAAATAGCCTCCAAGTCTGAAATTTTAAAGGAAATTTGTCAATTTTATAAGTTTCTAGAAGAGCTTAAAAAAGTGGAAATTTTGTCAAAAAGGTTTAAATAAGGGGAAGCAAATTTAGCGCTGATTTTAATAGGCCATTTTGAGATGAAGAAGGAAGTGAGGATAGTCGAAAAGAGGATTGGAAAACTAAGAAGCCAGGGGAAGATCTTAGTGAGCAATGATTATGGGAAAAAGCTGGCATTTGAGAGGCAAAAAAGTCAATTTTAAACATTTAAATCGCTTTTTTTTTTGAAAATACAGAAGCTTTTTGGTAATTTGAGAGAAAAAGTAAGGTTTAGATTGGAAATATATTCTACGAGGCGAGGATTCTCTTTTAGGATTGAAACGTTGATATAGTTTTAAGAAGGAAGTCATTCGAATTTTTGTCGCCAGCAGACTATATTTCTGCAGAAATCCAGTGGCTTCTAGAACTTTTTTTAAGAATGTCGCGTGAACAATTGCCCAATCGCTAGGAGAATTTCTTTTTAAGTCGATTTGTAGCAAAATAAAGCCTAAAAACTTGAGCAAAGTGAGGACTTTCGTTCAGCCAATTTTTCTCTTGGATCTTCCCAATTTTTTTCTTGAAAAAGATATAAAAACGGGCCTTTTCCTCGCCCTTGTTGTGACCGAAACAATTAGCGCAAAGAAAACAAAACTAAACACAAGATTTGCCATCAGTTGTTCGTCTCTTCAGATCGAATTTCAGGAAAAGTCTACGTGCCTCCTTTTATTTTTCAAGCAACTCCTAAAATCCAAATGTGCTAACCGGCTAAAGCTGGGTGTTGAAGTATTTTTTAGAGGAGATTTGAGTCAAAAATTGAAAGTTGGAGGCACCCTGGGAGGACAACAGTTGTTCCTCTAGGTGGTAGCTCATTTGTCTTGACAAGAAAAAGTGAAGGAGGAAATGCGTCAGCTGAGAGCAGATAGGAATCCTTTTTTTTGCGAAATCAAATGGACCGAGTATGAAAACAATCTTTGGGAAGATGGGGCGCCTTTTATCAACTTTTCTCATAACAAAATAAAATCAAAACATTATTTTTTTCTTTTCAAAAATAAAAAATTCATGAGGGACTTCTATTTTGGAAGAAAAGCATGGTAAAACAGCCTTAAATCTTCTTTTACAGGAGGCCAAAAGAATATTTTTTGCTTAAAAAATTCGCCAATCTGGTCTCTACAGTAGCCCTAGTTTATTTCAGGAACGTACAGCATTAGAAAACAAATAGTGGGTTGAAGAATTTAAAATAAAAATGAATCTCTTTTCTATGGTTACTACAGCGCTCCAGACTGAGTTTGCTGAGTAAAAAAATGACGGCCTCAATGCCAAAATGTGGCTAATTTCGAGAATTTCAAAGAGTCTATCAAAATTTGACTAATCCAGTTCGACTTCGCGATTCCAAAACACTTGAAATCATGTAAAAAAGGTTGAAAATGAGCGGAGGCTTATGGCTTGGATAATTTGTTGAGAATTTTGGTTCAAAACGCGCTTTTTAGCATAAAACCGTTGAAAATTGACGTCTTCTTTCGCTAAACAACCCTAAACTAAAAATGACTTTTCAATGAGCTTTTAAGAACTCTTCGAAACAAAAAAAAGTCCACTCCTCCTGCCTGAGCTAACTGAAATCTAAAATTCTCATTGTGATGGGTGGAAGCAATAAAAGATCCGTGCTGCGTGATGGAATCGGCGAAATTTTGTTGTTTTCCTCGTTCTTTTACGAGGCGAGGAAGTCATCATCCACGGGGAGAAAAGAGAGAGAGAGCGGGGAGACATCAACATGGATAATATTTCAATAATTAGGCTAGGAGATGAGAGGCGAATTATTTCCAGGAGGAAGTCTCAACGGAGAGCCAAGCCCCCGGGGGGAGAACAGCTGTTGGAAGGAGGACGTGACGGGCAGAGGAGGAGGATTGATAGGAATTATGGCGCCAATTATTCTCGGAATTTTATTGCTTTAAATTGAAAGATATCCCCCTTCAGAGGCCAGTTTTCACCTCTTATTGGTCTTTTCCATAGAAAACTAAACACACACTAAAAAGTGGTGTAAAATGGATTTAAGAATAGCAGCAGTAACTAAAAATTAAATTTTTTTTTTCTAGATTTTCCTCAAAACTTTGGTCAAAAACAAAGCTCCACAACTTCAATCATGGAGGAGAGCAAGCTCGTTAAAGTTGCAGAACATCAAAAATCCTAAAAATTATTCAAAAATCTAGAAAAAGAGCCCAAATTTATGGCTACAATAGCCAAAAATTGGATAAAAATCTCATTTTTCTGGATTTTCCTCAAACTTTGGTCAAAAATGAAGTTCTGCAATCTTGTTGATCTCCTCTACAAGATTGAAAAAGATTAGAATTTATTAAAGCGACTATAAATCAGAGAAAAATTCGCTTTATGGAGAGGTACAGTATCCTCAAATTTTGGCGAAAAATCAGTCTAAAAATGCTATTTTGATAGAGTTTTCATCATTTTTTGAGGAAAATGATCCGCTAAGCGCTGCAGATTTGAATTTGAATTTAAATTTAGTTATAACATTTTAGGATAAAGCAGAGCGGGTAGCCACATTCAAATTTGCAGCACAGCGGTTGAAGTCGTATTTTTTGAAAATAGACCTTGCCTGCTACAAATCCGGATTAGCTGCTCTTAATTTAATTAGCTTTTTAACTGCTAGATGAAAAAAATACAAATTTTTTTTGTAGAGAAAAGGACTAAAAAGTTCCAAGTTCTCTTAATAAAAATGGCCTTGCTAGTTTGTTTATTTTCTTAAACAGATGGACTTTCAAGCCCTCAGCTAATAATTTTCGTATAGTCTTTGGAAGTTTCTTGAGTCAGCCATCATCCAGTTGTCATGTTATCGCGGAGAACATAGGGGGGCAACCTAACCAACTGACAGAAAGAGTGCGCTTTGGCCCCCCAGGATTAGAGTATCTTCCCGATTTTTTTAAAGAATTTCAGGGACACAAAATTGCTAATTTTAGTTCCGATTTGTTAAAATCTGAATTTGAACAGCCGGAACTAAAATTTTGGAGCTCTTTGCCCGCATTTGCTAAGCTTTGTTAGATTGAAAAAGAGAAATAAAATATATATTTTCCGATAGAGGAGACTTTTCTCTGTGGCTTAGGTTTATCCAATGCGGGCTAAATAATATAAAAAGTTCTTAGAAAAATTCTAGTTCCGATCAATCGAATTTTAGTTGCGATTTGTTAAAACCGGAATTTTGTTTTAAAACAATTTCGGTATCAAGGCAAAGTCAAAAAGCGCATCGCCCTGCTAGATCAATACTGGTATTTAACCTTCTTATAAAGGGATAAAAAATCGGCCTTATTTGGTCCCAAATCGCCAATAAAACTGGAAGAGGCCTCTGGCCGAAGTGAGTTATTTGCTATCCGACTGGAAGTGATTTCTTTTCGCCTCAAAAGTCCCAGGAGGTCATCAGAGAGAGAGAGGCTGAAAGGGCCTAGGATGTCGCCGAAGGAACACATGTCAATCTCGAACAACACAATCGATCAGTTCAGATTCCAGGTCCCCAGAGGAAATGAGTCGAGAATGAGGAAATTCTCAGCAAATCTGTTTCCAATTTCATGAAAAAATCACCTGCTATACTAATTTTTGAACTCGGGAATCGATTTTTCAGGTTATTTTATACCTAAGATCATCATAATCCGAGATAAATGCGATTAGCATTTGAATATTTGACGAAAAATTCAAAATTCTACCCTAATTTGGGCCATAACCTTCCAACAAAAAGAGATTTTCAAATTTCATAGAAAGGATCTTCTAGCTGTTGATCTCCTCTTCAGTTTTTGAAAAAATTAAAGAAAGAGCTTGAAAAGACTGGCCTTCAAAATGAATTCTCCTAGTAGTCATTTTTCCATAGCTTCTACTACTTTTTTTTAAACAAAAAGCGATCACTTATAAAAACGAGGAGGAGATTAAAAGCTGCAAAATGAGCCTAAAAGAAGTGGAAAACTCGACTCCTCGGTGATAGAATGAGCAGAGTCTAGATTCTAAATTAGCCGAGGAGATGGCAGAAGTGTTACTCACACAGGTTGAGTGGATGGGAAATAATTAAAAGCGTGGGGGGCGATGGCTGGCAGCAATAAATGCGCTTTGATGGGAAGGAAGAGAGGGAGGGGGGAAGAGCCGTCGAAGGGGAGAGACAGCTGCCAGAAACATGGAAAGCCGCCTCATCCACAGGGAGGGATTCTCTTCTCTTCTTGTGCCAATAGAAAAAAAGAATCTTTTGCTGGAAAGCCAAAAACTTGCATTTTTTTACAAGGGAAGCCATGGAATTCTCCTATTTTAAGAGGAAAATCACCTCCTATCATAATTTTGAGCCTAGAAATTGATTTTTCAGCTTATTTTACGCCTAGAATTATCAAAAATCGCGAAAAAAGAAAATATTCTGATGAAAAAGAAGAATCACCAGAAAATGTTTTAGCTTCGACTTATAAAAGTTGGAAAAAAAAAAGTCCTGATTTATTGATACCAATCATTGTTCAAAAGCTTAGATTGCTTAATCACCAAAAAGATTGGCCTTTTCTCAGTGAGAAAGTTGCTTTTTGAATTTCAAATGTTCTTCAAAGTTAAAGAGCGTGATCTCCTCTACAAAATGGTATATCAACAAGTGTGGAATGGATAAGAAAATGAAGAGAAAAAAATCAAATAGAAGAGGAGAGGTTGTACCCATTGGCCTCCTCTTCGAAGTGTGGCAAGTAGCCCTCGGAGGCAATAACGAAAATCCCAATCGGACTCCCTCCTGGAAGTTGTTTACCCGAGAAAGGCCGTCGCCTAACACTTTCAGGCAGATGTCAAGTCCATCTTTTCCTGGATTGATTAAAAACTCTTAAATTTTAAGAGTGATCCAGATCCATACGACAAAAGTTGGCAAATTGAGCGTCGAGGGAGCAGCACGTGAGAGAGTGTGGGAGGGGTTGTTCGAGGAAGATTTATGGACCAAAGTCATCCTGGTGACAGCTATTTTCTCGGCTGAGATTTTTAAGCCGTAAACAATCCGGCAAAATCTTGGCCCAAAATGACCTTCTGGCCCTATAATTTCGAGCGCAGCAATCGATAATTTGCATATTTTTGCTCTAGGACCATTCAAAATTGCCGAAAAACAGGAAGAACTCGCCCAAGATTGAGTTAAAAAGCCCCCCTTCTAGCTGGAAAATCAGTCAAAATGAAGGGAAAATTCACCTCCTAGACTCATTTTGACAGCGGGAATCGATTTTTCTGATTATTTTTGACCTAAGGAGGGTACAAAATCACTAAAAAGGAGGATAAGGATAAAACCAAGCCTCTCTTCCAACCGGGAACCCTTCAAGCTTATCAAATTTATGGATTTTAGACTATTCTAGGACTAAAATAACCCAAAAAAATCGTTCCTCGCTGTCAAAATTAGTCCTTGGCCGCTAAAAAACACAGAAAGAGCCAACTAAACTGCTCTACTAATCGTCAAAGCATCGATTACAATCATTTTTGATCGCTTTTGCCTTTTCTGGAGGTAAAACAACCCAAAAAGTTGATTCCCGCAGCTAAAATTAGGCTAAAGTTGGTGAAAAAACTGAAAAGGAAGTTAAAATGAAATAAAAGAAGCTACAGCCATACTATTTTTGGCGGCTTTAGAATTCCTTTTTTGATTCGAATAAATTTGGAACTTTTAGCTTCATCTAGGATTAAAATAACCTAAAAAAGCGGCTTTCTTAGACAAAAAACACTTCTGATTTTTAGACGAAATCTTCAGCGACTCCGAAGCGAAGACGAAATGAGCGGAGAGAGAGAGAGAGAAGAAAAATTAGAATTGGCTCGCTCTCGGCGAATTTTGCCTCTCCCAGGGAAATTTATGGCCAGAAATCGGCTCCTCGAAGATTGGGGCACCCTCAAGAAATGAAGAGTCTTCTGCTCCCCGTTTTTGGTCACGCAAAGCCCCGGAAGGACACGATTTGAATGGCAAATCGCCTTACTCCAATAAGATTTGTCCCCTCAGGGCAGCAGGAGGGTAAAATCATCGCGTGACCTGGGTCTGATTCGTCGGGGATAAATCCTCCTTCGTTCTCTTCGGCTAATTGGTTTAATCAGAAGTCTCCCCCACCCTCTGCTTCAATCAGATCTTAAATCAGAAAAAATTGGGTCGAAAGTACTAAAGAATATAGTTGATAGTTCTAATTTCGACACGAAAATCGCCTACTACCCTAATTTTAACCCCAGAAATCGATTTTTCAGGCTATTTTATCCACAGGATAGGCAAGAGAACACGCCAATATTTATGCGTTAGCTGAGACTTATTGTAGCCTCTTTAGAACCTAAAATTTTCAAACTTAAAATAGCGGGTTTTTGAGCTTTCTGGATTAATTTTGAGCCCAGGATTCGATTTTTTTTGGTTTATTTTAGCTCTAAAAGAGTCAAAAAAGTGAGAGAAGAGAATTGTGGCCGTAGAAATAATAATTTTTTTAGCTTTCTTTGGTAATTTTGAGCGCGGAAATCGAGTTCTTTGATCGATTTTTCAGCCCCGGAATAATACTTGAAAATCAAAAAATAACGCTTTTGAAGTACTAGGGTTTTTGAGAGAAAACCCTTTATAAGAACTCGACGAAAAACAAATAAAATCAGCAGACTGGACGGGCGGGCGGGCGGTTTTTGAACTTCTTTTTCGATATTCTGTTACTTCCAGAGTCACCGGGTGCACTGGAACGGAATACTTTTGCTCTTTGAACTTTTTGCTGGGGGATTCCAAGCCTTTTTTGGCCAAAAAAATGAAGAAAAACCTTCATTTGGCAGTCAGCAGTCACCCAAAACTAACATAGAAAATACGATTTTTTATAAAGGGACTTTCCTCAATTTTTGGAGGGAATAATGTTTTGCAAAGTTATAGAGGAGAACGCTGGCTAAGCTTTGCAGAAGATTGCAAATTACAAAAGTTGGAACAATTTGGAGAAAAGTTGAATTTCTTAGAGAAAAAAGCAGAGATGATGTTTCATCTTCCGCCTCTCCCCTCATTCTCCCAGAGGACGTGTCCAATATGTGAGGGTGGAGAGAGAGAGAGAAAGCCGGAAACAAATAAACACGAAGGGAGAAGATTTGAGAGGATGAATTGCAACTTGAGATAGACTCGATTGATTGGAGGCGAGGGGGGACTGGGGAGAGTCAAATTTCTCAGGGAATTTTGTCGACAAAATAGCTGGGACGGAAGAGAAAATGTTTTTCGTTCAAATTTTAGATACAGCCGGGGTTTAAATTCACCAGAGGAGGTTTTTTTTCTGCTTAATAATTTCTGGTGTTGAAATCAAATAAAGATTTGATTGAAAATTTCCCAATAGACAATTGATTTTTTTTCTTACATTTTGGCTTTTCTAGGGGTAAAATGAGCCGAAAAATCGTTTCTTGATGTCAAAATTAGCCTAGGGAGTCATTTTCTTCTCGATATTTGCTCAAAAATTAAAAAGTATATGCTTTTCGTATTGGTTGGGGTTTCAACTTCTAGATTTATAAAGAACATAAGAAACAGAAGATATTGTCTTATTTAATTTCTTCTGGTATCCAGAATTGTTTCAAAATGAATTGAAAAATCGTTTTTCGCCTTCAAAATTAGCCTAGACTCATTTTCCGCTTGAAATCAGCAAATAAGTTGAAAAATTCTCCAACAGAGTTAATTTTTCTCAAATTTGGACTTGCCTAGGGGTAAAATGAGTCGAAAAGTCGTTTCCCGCTGTTAAAATTAGTCTAAAGAGTCATTTTCCGCTAGAAATTAGCCAAAAATAAGGAGAGTTGAGTGGCAAAAAGGTAAAGATTGGCGAATTTTTGACGCTTTTAGGGCTAAAATGAGTCGAAAAATCGCTACTCCTCGGCTAAAAATTAGCCTAGCGGGAGTGATTTTCCAGCCGAAATCGGGATAAAAGGGCCGCTGGAAATGGCGTTTCTCCATCTGGCAGCCTTTAAAGAGCGCTTTTTCTCGCCTCAGGCTGTGAGAGCTCATCCAGCCGTCGTCAGCGACACGAAAACATTTAACACACAGAGGGGGAAGGAGAGGAGAGCTCTCGGATAATTGTAGCTCTCTCCCCAGACCCTCGTTAATGAGAGCCGGCTGTGTGAGTTCTAGGTTTTTTGATTCTCTCAGAGAGAGGAGGCAGAGGGCTACGCCGTAACGACAGATTCCTCCGGCTAAGCCCAGAACCCTGCCAAATCTCATTCAACTTGCAAATGTGCTCGAAATCGCCGAAGGACGAAGGCGACGGCACACGTGCACACAAATTGCCACGGGCTTGGAGGCGAGAGATAGAGCCACAATTTGCTTTGAAAAAGGGTAATCACAGAGATTTTTAAGCTTGGGGCTATAAAAAGAAAATATAAAACTTAATTCTTTTTCTTCTGGGTTTTTGCTCTAATGTACAAGGTCGCACCAAAAACCCAATTTTTCAAATGAATAAAAGGAGTGGGAGAAACCAAAATCTTAAGAAAATCTCAAAAGAATTTACGAATTTTGGAAGCCTCATTGGGGGAAGCTGTGCTGCTCATTTCGAGCTTTTTTTGACATTCTAGGCTAATTTTTAAGTGCGGGAATCGATTTCCCATATCATTTTACTCTCAAATCAGTTAAAAGTGGAGAATACGAGTAATTTTAAATCAATTTTCCCGCTGATGTATCACCTTGGTCTTAAAAGTAGAATTTCTCATTTTTTTTAGTTGGGCTCTACCGTAATGTCTTTCCGAAATCTATCGAAGAATAATGATTTTCCAATTTAAAAAAGCGCAAAAGATTGGATAGAAGGCTGGCTCCTACCATTTGTTGGGAAAATAGAAATGTTCTTGGTAGGTAATTTGCTTCGGAAGAAATGAGCCTCTCTTCAGGACATAATCAAATGAATAAAAGATGACTCCTCCCTCACATAATTCGCCTTCTCTTCGTCTTTTTTTTTCTTCTTCTCAGCTCGCCTTTTCAATTGAATTGGAGCCTTTTCAGGGCAAAAAGAAGACGAGGTGCGGGGGTTAGTTATGATCGAGAGAGAAATAACATTAGAGGGAAGGCACGGCTGGATCTCGAAAATTCAGCTCCCCGGCGGCAGAAAAATGACTGAAGCCGAAATGGACGAAATAAAACTTTTAGGGCCAATTGCCGTCGGCAGAAAAACGAGGAGTGACTGAGACTCCAACAAGAGAGGAAAAAAATGAAGAAAATCTTAATCAAATTCATATAATTCCCCCATTTTCGATGAGAAAACAGCCTTCTACACTAATTTCAACAGCAGGAATCGATTTTTCAAGTCATTTTACCCTTTAAAAAATGGTATTTGGAGATTCTATTTGAATGAATTACTGTACACTTTAGCTCTAATTGAGGCTCCCTAGACTTATTTTAATATGCAGAATCAATTTTTTTGTGTCATTTTATCCTAAAATCAAGCGGAAGTTGAAGAAAAACTCTTAAAACGACCTATTCTTGGCTTGCTGCAGCGTGACTTTGCTTTGAAAGTGGATTCAATTATGTTTTAAATCAACTTCTATTATTTCTGTCAGTAATTGAAAACTGTGCTGGTTTTAAACGCTAAAATTGAATTAATTTAGGTTATTTTATGGGATTGGGAACGGCACCTCTCTGTTTTTGTTGGATCGTGTCAAGACTTGTCCACCGGACATGTAGTCTAATCCTCATTGGGATTAGATAGTGTATAATAGCTCATTGTGATAGACTGTAGAACAGAGTTCAATGCACGACCGTTGCCCACCATAATACGAGCTTATAAGTAGCTATTGGAACAAACAAAAAAAAAGAGACTCCCTTATCAAATATGCAAGAAACAATGTTCTGAGAGAAGACTCTTCCGGAGAAGATAATGAACTGAATAAATAATAATAATATCCCCTCCCTCACCAGGATTATTAGCGTATTTATGAGTCGAGAGGGGCTTCGCTTCTCGGAACTTTCTGAGAAACAAGACGAAAGACCCCTTATTTGAAACTAAACTCTGGCTAGGTCAAAACAAACTATTATTATAACATTGATGAGCATTTTAAGGAGAGAATGAAACTTTTGATAATTCAACCACTAAAATCTATATGTATTTGCTATAAACTTCTTTTGTTTTCAAAGTGATGCCAGTCCATTTCAAGGTTACGGTAAGGTTCCACGAAGAATTAAGAAGCCTAGGATACGATAAGTTTCAACTACGAGTGCGTACGAATATTCTTTTTCAATTCGAATTTTAGATAAATATAGAATAAAACAATTATTCTTGCTTAGAGAGTTTTTCTTGCCTTCTGGGCTAAAATAATTCAACTTTGGCGGGCTCTTTGGAATCACAATAACCTCCAATTACCGTATGGTTTCTTCTAATAGAAGCTGAGCCAGCAAGGGAGGGAGTTGAAAATAGAAGCCGGGGACTTTTATTAAAAGAAATATCAAATTATTTTTATTATAAAAAAACAAGAAGTTTCAGCCCGCGCTTAAAATAAAAATAGAGCCAGCAGCAAAAATGAAATATTTACCGAGCACATTTCCCCCAAAAAAAATGAAAGGAAACATCCTCTCGACTCACCAATGTCGATCTCATCATCGTCGTTCATATATCGCGTATCGTCGATGCAACTCTCCGGCTCGGAGGTCATCGAAGCGACTGAGGGTGAGGTCCTACCGGAGATTTGGCCAGGCACTCGAAGATAGCTGTGACTGAACGGATCCATCCTTTCTCCTGAAAAAATATATTTGAATGTATGAAATTTTTTTGGCTTCTTTTCTGGCTTTTATTTGGCAGCTCCAACGTTTTAAAGTAATTTATAGCTAGTCCTTATTTCTAGTTTTTAGCCGAAAAAATTGCTGCAACTCCTTTTAGAAAAATGGTTTAAAGCAACCCTAAAAGCGGGCTATTCCAGTCTCAAAAGCTGTTTTAGTTTTCGAGTTTTCCATACTATTTCTAAAAACAAGATAAGCGATTTCCACCATTTTGTATATTCTGTCTAAAAAAGGCGACATGCTCGTTTCCAATACCGTATTCAACTTTAACATTTTTTCTTTATCCTAAAATTAAATGAGCGAATTCCTTGTTTTTTGCACTTCTAGACGTTTTTACAGGCTATTAGAACGATAAAACGCGTTAAAAAAACCCCTAGAAACGTCCAAAATGGACCAGATTGTAGGATCAAAATTTAGGACAAAGAAAAAATGTCAAAGTTGAATACGATATTGGAAACGAGCGTGTCCCCTTTTTCTAGACAGACTATAGAGGAGAAAAATTGTCGAATATTTGATTTAAAAAACCAATTAAAAATTAGCTAAAAGGTTGAGGATTGCTGAATTTTTCTTGTTTTACCCCACTTTTTAAGCCTCATTTTGATCAGAACCTAATTATCCCCCGGTGTTCATCATATGTCAGTTTAGTCAGCTGTTTCCGAGGCTGAAATCAATGGCTACACTGGCGATTGATTGATGTCGGAGTGGAAAGATTGTCGGAACAACCTATCATATCCTGAGTGTCATTCAGTCAAGCGACTAATTCATCAATTTTCGGCTTAAATATTAATTATTTCACTTAGAGGACCGTAAATCGATTTTTTAGGCTTATTTTAACCATAGAAGTAACCAAAAAAAACAATCGATTTTTAGATTAACAAGTGGGCTGCGCCGCCTCTGGCGGCTCTCTGAAAGTTCTCCCAAAAACGATGAAATTTTCAGCCACCTTTCCCTTTGAATTCCGCCCCCTTCCCCTGGAATATTAGGCCTCTTTCCTCGTTAATTTTATCTGGAACTTCCTAAAAATTAGAAGAAAAAACGACCGCTCCCCTAAAAAAAATAAAGGATTTGGCTAGGTTTTACAAAAGGCCATGGACAGACAGGATGACACGGAAGGATTTGATTTAAAGTTAGATTATTCCATTTGGCAATAATGCAGGGGCTGTAACTTTGCAAAAATTAGAAATTATCTAATTTTGTAAAATGGAAGTAATAGCCCTTGATTTGCTCAACAAGTTTGTAAGAGATTAAACTTTATGGAAAATAGAGGAACCACCAGAAAAATGCAACTCAAAATGAAAAACATGAAAATAAAGAAGAGATTTTGAACAAATTTGGTTCCAATCAAATAATAAATCTGCCTTATTTTGCCAAAAAACAGTTAAATCACTTCATAATTAGTCATTTGCCAGCCATAATTTAGTTCAAAAAGCTTGAACTTTTCAGCAATTTTTTAATCTCATTGGCACTAAAAATCAAGAAGTCTCAACAAATTTGGTTTCAATCAAGTAATAAAATAGCCTAATGAAGTTGTTGTGGTTAAATATTACCTGACAAATTTGAAGTAGACTATGAAGTTTATTCTATTCTAACAATACACTAATATAGCAAGGTATCTCAGAGAGCGGACTTGTCTCTCTGTACACATAAAAAATCTAACAACAAAAGCAAACACTATTCGCTTTAGATTGCCTCGAAAGAGATCATTAAATTAATATCTCTTGGGTCCAAGAGACCCAACAGAAGTCAAAAAAACAGTAGTTCCGTTGGACTGTAATCATAATTTCTCCTCTAAAATTTTGTCAAGTCAATGAGAATTTTTCGAAAATTGCCACACCATTAAAGAAAATACAGTTGCTTTTTGTCATTAGTGAGTCAAAAAAAGTCTGGTTCCTAAGGAATTTTTAATCCCATTTGCTCTAAAAGTCAAGCCAACTCGATTAATAAAAAATTGGCATGCACGGACATCGATGATCGGGTTTTCACTTGAAGGTCGCTTTTTAAAATCCATTTTGAAATCGAACTTGGGTTAGGCGGATTTTATCTCGAAACAATTTAACAAATTTGATTTCAATCAAGTAATAAAAAAAGCCAAAAGACAGTACGTCGTCTGAAATCATTTTGACAATTTAGAGCACATTTGAGGTTTACCAGTCTGCCCGAACCGTTGAAAAAATCAGAACCCGACTAATTCTCCCCCTTTGAGTTCATAAATTAGCAAGAAGAAACAAATTGGAATTTTTTTTCTTTAAAAGTTTTGTAAAAAAAAAATCAAAAGTCAATGTCAAATTCTTTCAAAAATTGCCTACACTATTAGAGAAAATAAAGTAGAGGAGGAGAATTTATTTCAAAGATGCAAAAACCTCTTATTCAACTGAATTGAAAGACCGTTCCAATCAGCTGATAAAATAGCCTAATGAAGCTAAAAATAATTGTTTTGATTGAGAGCTGGCTGATTATAAAGATGGCTCTACAATTAGTTTTCTCCCTTCTAGCTCAAAAAAGTGTCACTCGTGTTGGTTTTTTAGAGTTTTCCCTTGAAAAAGAAATCAACTAGAAAGTGAGAAAGTGCTGAGGGTGAGTGACAGGTGGCTGCCATATCTCTTGGAAAATTCCAGCGTTCCTTCCTCCCAGCTCTCCCAGTCGCTTGTTTTCTTCGCTTTGATTGAAATAACGCCAGAAAATTTGAATTTTGCTTTCATTTTGAGGAAAATAATATTTTTTGAGGCGAAGTAATTGCAAAACAACAAAATCCTAGTTTTAGAGTGATTTAGGCTCAAAAATAGTGGCTGAAACCTATTTCTGAGGTTAGTTTTATCTTAGGAGCAGCAAATCTTCGTGAAAATTCCAGTTAAATTTCTCAAAATGAAGATCACTTTATCTCCCAACTTTTGGATGAAAAAATAGTACTTAAAAAATAATTTCAAAAGCCGATTCCCAAAGTCTGTTTTTAGTCTAGGAAGCGTCAATTTGAATGCTTCTCCCAAAGTTTAAATAAGCATCGATCATTCAAATGTGATCTTCTGCCAGCCCCCACCTTTAGCCACCACCGGTCTCGGATGTCGATACATAGCGGGAACGGTGCCCGTCCTCCTGAGCGCATGGGCGCCATTAGCGGTCGGCTCCCTGACAGAAGCCCACCGGACGACTCGACGATGCGCCTCCTCTGCGTCCATCTCGTCCAGCGGTTCTGGCGACGAGTCGCCCATTTTGGACGACTTTAGGCTCTGCTTCTATGAAATAAATTCAATGAAGAGAAAGAAAAAAAGAGCGTAGAAAGTAGAGGGAGCGAGGGAATGTCGGCAGCTGCTCTCTCTCTCTCTCTCTCTATCAGGTTGGAGGAGCTCGTGTTTCAACGGGGGAAAAGAAGAAAACGAGAAGGAACGCCACAAATTGCAAAGAGAGGGGAGGGGATCGTGGGAGAAATTGGTTGGACTCTCGCTAGAAATTTTGGGATTTTTTAAGCCTCGTTGAAAGAAAAACAAAATTCTAAAGTCTACAATCGCCCGCGATTGATGCTTTTTTGTTTCAAATTTCAAGACTCCTTTCCACTAAAAAATGGATAAAATTACTATTAAAATAAGGCAATTTGCTGATAACAGCTGATTAAAATCAAAAGTTTGTTTTGACAAATCGCCAACCGCCTAGGAAGAATTGTTTATTCGCCGGAGACGAGAGGATACTTGGTGGAGGGTCTGTGCAACTTTTATAAACAATTTCGAGGGGAGGTTTTGAACTTTGGAGAGAAGAAGAGCCTTCGAAATTAAACAAGAAGCGACCGCACAGCACTTATTTTATTGAAAGAGTCGGCAGAGACCAAATTACCAAGTTTTAAGAGGCTTTTTTTAAAAGGAATCAATGAAAAATTACTTTTTTCAATGAGAATTGGATTCTAAAGAGGCCTAAAATTCGAGTTAGAATGGCTGAAAAACTCTAACATTTCGTTGGATAAATTCGACGCAACAAATTGCAAACGCTTAATTAGAAATGATTCAATTCGACATATTTAAGCAGCTCTTAAAATTCATTTGATGTTTTAGGAGGAATAGATGGCGCTTTCGCAGTGAAACCCTGATTTTTTATCCTAAAATTTGACCAAAATGGGTCCCGGTGCAGAAACCCAAACTCGCAATGCATCGCGAATATGCAGCTGTGCCGTCTTTTTTTAAATATAGACCATGATTCAAGCATTTTTTTGGCCCACTGGGATCAGAGTTTCAATAGGAGTGAGTAAGAAAGGATTTTTCGAGGGGAGAGGGATTTCTCTTCGCTGAGATGGGCTTTTCAACCCGATGCTTGTAGAAACCCAATGGAGGAGATGGCCTATTTTTTATTTTATTAGGTTGGTAAACTATGAATGCGAGTAAACTTTGTTGTGTCATATTTTTGATATACTAATACATTTACATATATTATGCTTCTATTAAAGAGCGTTTTTTGCGCATCTTTTTATATATTAATTAGTTCATATTCATTATTAGCCTCCAAAACCTGATACTCATGGTGAAAAGGTTATGCTTTGTGTCTGGTGGAACTGAAAAGGTTTGGTGTTTTTTGAACTTTTGAATCCTGGTCAAACAGCCACGGCGGACCTCTACAAAGATCAATTGAGTCGTGTGGACCAAGCTCTACGCCGTCAAGATATTAATACTGCGACTGTAAAATTCTTCCAAGATAATGCTAAGCCCTACGCCGCAAAAATCACTCAGCAGAAAATTGAGGAGCTGGGTTGGAAACTTCTGCCTCATCCGCCTTATAGTCCAGACTTGGCTCCATCCGATTATCATCTTTTCCGATCAATGCAGCATTCCTTAGAGGGAAAAAAATTCGAAAATTGTGAAGACATCGAGTTTTGGGTGGCCAACTTCTTTGAATCGCAGTCAGCAGAATTCTTCGAAAGAGGTATTCATAATTTGCGTGAACGTTGACAAAAGGTCATTAATAATAATGGAGAGCATCTCTTGGATTAAGATTTTATAGTTTAAAAAAAAATAAATTTTGTTTTACACAAAAATTCGCATTCATATTTTACCAACCTAATAAAAGAAGAATTGGCCAATTAATGGGGCTTTTAAGATTAGCGCGAAGGCAATTTTTATGTGCTGTCGATTATTTTTATTATTTCTCAATTTCAATTTGTAAAAGCTTTGAAACCGAGAGAGAAATAAAACGCCATGGAAGAGCGAGAGATAGTGCATCAATTACGTGCGGTGAAATGTATTTGTTTGGCTGAAGGAAGATGGAGGAGAGACGAGGAAACTCCACATTTCACTCTCCCAAAGGAGGGATTTGTTGGCTGTCATTTGACTGACAACTTTGCCGATTTTCGGCGCATTTATGGGAGGAGAGGAACAGCAGGCGTCAGCGCCAAAATTAGTTTTTGAAAATGAGAGAAAAATAACTTGGCGAAGACGCGCTAACTGTCATAACAAAGTTTCGGTTTGCCTTTTTAAGGGGAGGAAGAAGCTTAGAATTTTGCTATCTGGTGCCATAACCTAATAATAATAGCGATTTTCTATGGAAAGCTGAGTTCCTCAAAGAAAATTCAAACAAGTTTTGACCTAATTTTCAATTTAAAAAGCCGAAGGAACGAAAAGACTACAAGCTTTTGAAGTAAATTAAAAGAATTTTTTCACCTTTTTAGTAAAAGTAGTTTGTAACATCGTCATATTAAAGAAAAGATGTTTGACTAGTTTTAAAAGAAAAATGAAACAATTCTAGCCCATTTTACCTGGAAAAAAAGCGAAAAACTTGTTAAACGAGTCAGAAAGGATCCAAAATACAAATAGTTTGTCGCCTTCTTTTAAAATCAAAATGAAGCCATTTTAATCTTCTTTTCCTTTGGAAAAAATGAGTGATTGTTTTTATGAAGAGGATCCAGGAGAAAAATAAATTTTCTTCGCTGGAAAAGCGAAAAATAATAGTTTTTCCGAAAATCCAAATAACTTTTTGTCGTCTTTTTTCAAATAAAAATGAAACAATTAAATCAAATTCCTCTCCCCTAAAAAAGTGCGAAAAATAACGGATAATCTTTAGCTATGAAAAACGTAAAAATGATTCGCCATTAGTTTTAAAGGAAAAACGAAGCAATTCTATTATTTCTAAAAGTATACAAAGAGAGGAGATATTGAACTCTGATGCGGCCAAGTTCTAGGTGGGCATCACCTCTCCTCTCCCAGGGTGTAACATTCGTTGTTTCAATCGAGCTTCCCCTTCAAATAAATGAGCCAATTGTGCTCCTGCTGTCCAGCACTATGCTGACCTAATGCATAGATGAATAAAAGATCATTTCAACCCAGGTCAGCCGGAAATCATGCAAAACAACCTCCAAAAGAAATTTTGAATTTATTTCAAAAGTGGAGCATTTTCCAATTCAAATTAAGTCGATTTTGAGGTAGATGTCGGGATTTTTCTTCTACTTTTCTTTCTAAGCCTGCAGGTTACTGTAGCTTAAAAATCAGCTCATTTTCGCGAAATTTTCAATTTTTATTGCTGAGTTTAGATCTAAAAGTACACTGCGCGTCATAATTATAGGGAATAGAACTTCAGCTTGAGCTCTTTCTTCTGCAGTAAGTCTTGAACCACGAGGCATTTCTCCTAATGATAATAGATTGAATAATAAAATGATTCTCTCATCAATAAAGGCATTCCTGAAATTGTGAGTACGATATTTTGGTGATTTTTCGTGCCGAAAGCCTGCCTCCCTATAATTATGACGTGGGTGCTTTTTCTCACTTGGACGCCAAGTGCCTTGTGGAATGAAATTTTTTTGCCAAATCCTTTTTCTTGAGGGTTTTCAGGCACGCTGAGTCGAATAAAACAGGTCTCGAGCCAGCAAAATGCCATCCTAGCCTTCAAACGCCAAAAAATGGGGGCTCCCTATAATTATGACGCGCAGTGTATGAAATCCAGTGGAGAATTTTCAACAAAAAGATCGCGTGAGGTTAAAAAGACTAAATATAAATTACAGATTTTGCTTAAATTCGACCTAATGAGCGGCTCTTAAAGCCAAAAAAAAGAAGGAGAGGGAGTAAAAGTGTTGTGAGCAGCCCAAAATGGAATCTATTGTTTTGAGGTCATAAAACCCAAAAAAAATTGGATGTGCGGGCGGTCGAGAGAGGCGAATTAATTGGTCGCTTTTCTCTCTTTTTGAGGGGAATATTTTCAAAGCCATAGTAGAAACCAAAAAAGGTTGTTGCCTGGCTTAAAAACGAAAAATGAAAAAGAAAAATAAGCGAATGGGGGATTTAAGTGGCGAGATCTATTTTTATCCTAAATTACGATGTAAAAATGCCATGAGACCTGTAATTTTAGCTTAGAATAAAAGTGGGTTTCGTTTCTTTGAAAAAACCCTCCATCTCGTGGCAAATCGTGAATACGCAGTTTGATTGTTAACCAAAAAACCTTACAAAAATAAGCCAGAGTCCAAAAAGTAGAAGAGCCCAGAGAAGTGGTCGAAAGCGACGCATTTCCTGTGCTTTCTCTCTCCGTAAATAATGACATAAGGGACCTCCCGTGAATCTCAAAGAGAGAGAGAGGGAGAGAGAAGGCTTCCTCGAATCGAAAAGATTAAGGTGGAATCCGGGAGTCCCCCCTCACTCTCAGCCTCTGGGGACTGTCCGCACAATTTGGGAAACAAAATGTAGAGAGAGAGAGGATGGACGAAAGAACAACAAGTGAGTAGGCTGACTCGGATAATTCTATTAGCTTTTTCTTTTGGGATCAAAAAAGACCTCCTTAGTTTTGAAATTTTCAAGAAAAACGATCTTCTCCAATCTTGTAGAGGAAATCAAGCTCTCACAACTCTGCAGAACATCAAAAATTATAAAATCAACTCAAAAATTTGAGAAAAATAGCCAATTTTGGGACTACAATAACCCAAATTTAGCTTGGAAAGTGCCTTTTTTTAGGGGAGCTTCACCCAATTTTTTGAAGAAATGATGCTCAGCAGAGTTGTAGAGGAGATCGAGAAAATTGGGAGAAAAGAAGCACTAAAGCGAGGAAAATCGTTCTAAAAAAATAATAAAAATAAGTAAAATTTTGACTAAAATGAGAGCTGGAGATGAAAAAAGACCTTTAAAAAAATTAGATAAGTAAAAAGAGAGAGGGAGAGTCCAGTTTCTAATTGAAATCCCGTCGTCTCGGGAATGACTCCGGGAACGCGATTAGCCGTGTGGGTCGCCCACCACAAGAAGAAAGAAACAAAGCCCAGCTTGGATTGAAGATTCTGGAGGATCAATTGTGGCTAAAGCCAGACGGACAGACAACAGTGAGGTGAGGGCCACGCCCGAGGGGAGACCGATTCAATTATGCAGATTCTCGTCGGTCAGTTGGGCCACAAGGTGCAACGCAAAAGGATTAACTCGCTATTACAAAAGGAGGGGAAGGCCCCAACTTTGAGTTTTATCTCAATTTTGCAGCAAAAAAAATTGACCGGAACAGGCGCGATGTAATCCATTCTTATAATATTGAATTTAGCCTATTAAAAGGGACTGTCAGGGTCAAAAATTGACCATTTTCTTATAAAATAGTATTAGTTACGCTGATATCGAAAAAGCATAAAATTAAAAGTTAAGAGAAATTTTAAAAACAAGTCTCAAATTTGGGAGCAAATTGATCTTTTTCGGAAAAAATTGAATAAAAATGTGTGGATTATCGTAATTCTACCGTAACCCAAAGCTTAAAAAAATTCCAGTCACGTTAAAGTTCTCTTAGAAAATAGAAATCTCATCAAAATTTTCGAACACAACAGAGGTCAGGAGTATTAAAAGTTCTACCTGAAAATGTAAATTTCGCCAGAATTTATCGAATTAAATTGGGCTTAAACAACGCTAAGATTCGAACAAAAGACAGGCAGGCATTTCTAATAAAAGTCCTCGTTGAGAATTATTTTAGGACAAAAAAAGATAAAAGCAA
This sequence comes from Oscheius sp. JU1382, assembly GCA_932521405.1. NCBI lineage: Eukaryota > Metazoa > Nematoda > Chromadorea > Rhabditida > Rhabditidae > Oscheius > Oscheius sp. JU1382. The sequence goes on from OW051476.1 coordinate 1,204,974, forward strand.
ATTCGCGGGTTTAGCCCGGCCGGTTATAACAGCTGGTGGTGTAATAAGCTTCAGAGTAAAAAGCTTCCCCCTCCTGTCGATTTTACAAGTTATGCCAGCCGGCTGACACCCCTGGCTTCCCCTCCTGTCAACAAAAAGACGACGACGACGAGTAAATTGGCCAGGAGGCGACCCCACGGCGACGCCTTTGATTCCGGCGCTGTTCGCCCGTGAAATCGGCTCAGGCAAAAACAGCTCCAAGCAGCAGAAATCTCTCAAGTTGAAGAAAAAAAAACAGCTTTCAATTCTGTGAAAATGTCTTTCAAAATCGCTTCAAAAGTCACTAAAGTTCGCTCTGGCTCAATTTACCGTCAGGCAGCAAAATAGGAAAACAGAAAGATGACAACAGAGAATTGGTCAATTTAACTAATAAGTATAGCTCAATATCTTTTTTTTAATATAAAGCTACCAGACGAAGCTTAAAAATTCACAAAGTTTGCAGAAAATCTATGTGTAATCCGCTAAGACCAATTGAATTAGCTTAAAAAAATCAGTCAAATCTTTTAAAATTTCACTGAAACCTCCGAAATTTTGTTGAAAACTGTCTCAAAGTCTGAAAATTTGGGGAAAATCTCATAAAAAGCACCAATAGGTACTACCATATGAATTACAAGTTATTTTGTTAAATTTGAATAAAACCACCAGCTGCAACATAAAAAAACCATAAATTCCAAGGTTCCAATCAAAATCTCATCGAATTTGGATAAAAATCGATACGAATCTGCCAAGAATGTTTATAAAACTACGTTCAAAGAAGCTACTTTGCTGTTTAAAGCTGTTGAATGCTATAACCCATCGAATTTGAATAAAACTACCAGCTAGAGCACAAAAGATTATAGTGGTTTAACACGTCAGACGGAGCTCCAACTCCGGACAACAATTGGGGGGTTGAGCCTTGCTGAGAAGGGCCCTGCCTATCTACCCCAAAACAAGGCTCTGAGACGACTGCGAGCTGGCTGAGGTAGGCAGCCAGCCCGACTCGAATCTTCCACCTCGGCCTTATATCTCCAGCCGGTGGGTTGCTTCCTATCTCACGCCATTTATTAATGCATCCTAACTCAAATAAGAAGCTGATTTTAAACGCAACTTGAAGCCTAAGAAAGTTTAACCAACCTAGATGATAAAGTTGATGACGCTCGTCTGGAACTGGAGTTGTTCGAGTAATTTCTATCGGCGGTACAGCGAAGGCCACATGGGGAGATAATGGCTCCTCGAGGGATAACGAATCCCAATCGGAGTTCACCGATCGGCCATCTGGAGATTCCATTTCTGCTGGAAAAAAAAAATCAATTATTTTGTCTCTTTGAAAGGAAAAAGATGAAAAAATTAAAATTCAATTATTATTCGATTTGGAATCATTTTCTCAATCGATTGATATATAAAATTCTTTTTTAAAAAAATGACCAAAAAACGTAGTTAGTAGCTCCTCTAATTCTTTTAAGCTTTGTGTCGAACATAAAAGATAAGTCGGGGAGTGTACTGGACTCTTCTCCGACGTCTCCTTTTCTCACAAAAAGATGTTTTCTAAAGCGAAGTAACTCCTACTCATAATTGCCCCACGTGATACTTTCTTTCAAAAGCGGGACCAAAAATCATATCTTTTATCAAATTGTTTTAGGAATTCTTTTTATTTCTCGAACTCCGATAGGCTAACAATGTGAAAGAAACTCAGGAAATCTTAGACATTTCACAAGCTTATTCATTTGAAAATCACCTAGATCACCCAGACTGTTGCTCTGATATTAGGAAATAAAAAGCTCAGCTTATGGAAATTGACGATCAAAGATTCAGGGATTCATCTAAAATCGGGGCATTTATGAAAGCGATTTTATTCCATTTAGCCTCGCATTCATTTTTTCTAATCTTCTTAATGCAAATATTCGCTTTTTTGACTTCTTTTTGAAAAGAAAAAAGCACAAGAACCAGAAAAAACATTAAAAGTAATAATAATATTCAAAAATTCGCCTACGGTACAGTAACCCGAAAAGTCATGGGGGTTGGCAGCCAATTTCTTCCGTTTTTCTATGCCTTGGGCGCGTTGTAACGATCAAAAGCGCCTTTTTTAAGGGTAAAAATGGTTCTTGTAATGAAAAAAAGCGCCAACAATCGGAGCGACCTAGTGGATATGCAATTTTGTCTTTCTCTTCGTTTTTAAGCAGCCTATTATAGTTGAACTTGGGAGAGGAAGATTTTTTATGTTTTATACGTCGTTTTTATTGGTTCGAGAGCTATTTTGAGATCAATATAGCCACTGATCTTTTTTTTGAAAAAAAAAGAAGAAAGAATAAAATGAAGCGATTTCGGAAGCAGAGGGTTGTCAGCGGAAGTGCTCAATGCCATAAATCATTTCTATGGCCGGGAGAGTGGCGCCGCGCAATCGCGTGGTTTCTATTCTTCAAATTCCGAGAGAAAGAGTGGCTCCCAGATTGTTTTACCCTTTGATTTACGGGGTAACTGATTTTTAGAATTTAAGCGCTTTTGAAAGAAAAGATAATTTTATTCTTATTCTGTTCTTAATCGCCAAATTTTTATTTCATTCGATTAAAAACTCGACTAGAAGCTATGATTTCATCAGATTTTTTGCAAAAAATGGGTTAAAAGATGGAAAAACTTTCTTCAGTTTTCAGTTGCTTTTTTTAAAACAAATTCTGGGAAATTTAATAATAATCTATTAGATTCAGCTTTAAAAGAGTTATAAGAAAATGCGAGGTCGAACGGAGAACAAAAGTGTGTCCAAACATCCGCAGCAGAAAGTGAAATTTTTGGTGGCTTCTCCGTCATATTTTTCGAAAATTGTTCTACCATTGGATTCAGCTTTAAAAGGTCTACTAGAAAATATAAATTTTATTAGAAATTTCGAATTTAAAAAAATGTATAAAATGAAAACCAAAAGATGGAAAATTTTGCCACCTAAAGAGTAATTTTATGGCAAATTTTTTTGATGCTTTGTCAAGATTTTATATATCATTGGATTCGGTGGAAAAAGCTCAATTAAAAAAATATAAATTTTACTAGCAACTTCGATCAAAATCGAGGAGAAATGAAGCCAAAAAGAGAGAGAAAGCTGCCTTTAACTAAATTCGGAGACTATAAAAGGAGCGGCGGATGAATTACCAAGAAAACGACTCCCCGACCTAATAAATAGTCATAGGAGTCTCGTGGAGGGGTAAAAGACATCATAAATCCTGGTTGGCATCATTGGCCAAGAAAACAGAAAGAGAGAGGAAGAGCATATGAGAGGGTAAGAAGGCTATCGAATTTCGGAAAAAGAATACAACGGCTACAATCGGGGGATCAGCACGCGATCTTATTTTATTTTGATTAATCGAATGATAAAAAAAGATTTCTTTGGCTGGGGGAATTCCGCTGATTTTCTGAGTCAAAAAATTGATTCACAATTACCATTTAAAAAGAAAATACAAAATGTTGTTTAGTTCTCCTAATATACTAAAAAGTCATAATATTCCTGATAAAGGTGGGAAATCTTGAAAGATGTCATTTTGTGTTTTTTAGAATATCTCGCGCAGATGAATCCAGTTATCTAGTGGTTATGTAGCCAAATAGTTATGCTCCTTATCTTCAGACTTTTGGATTTTCTAAGTTGGGGGTTCAACTCCCTTACTCTTTTTTTAAAATGAGAATTGAAGCTGAACTAAAAAGTTTACCGATAATTTACTATTAGCAAACGATAAAAGGGCAAAATGTGGGATTTTACCAAATTTTGAAGCAAAAAGCCCCTCCCAAGAAAAGTGATTGGGAAGTCGAATGATGAAAAGAGAGAGGGAGAGAGGGAGAAAACTCCGAACACACGTGGTGTCTTCAAAATTGAGATGAAAAAGCTTCCCGATGCTAGTTTTATGACCCGCGTGGCATGTGCACTGGCTCTTTGGAGATAAATTTGCCGAGAAGAATTGATGACAGAATGACCTAAATTACTGCGCGGCTAGAAATGATTCAACTCACCATAGTTAAGCCAATCTTGAATCTGATTTTGGTTATCGCTTACTGGTGTCGAGTTTTAGTTTTTTGGATTTTCAGCCACAACCAAGGGCTTTAGATATCTGAGATTGAAGTTTCAATAGCTGCGAGTAGTACCATTCGAAAGAGCGTAAAAAGAGCTACAGATTGGTATAAATTTCACCAATTGTTGACGTAATAATATCTTGGAATCATTTGATTAAGCGACTACAGTAACCCAAATTTATCAAATTTAGAAAACACCGATTTTCATGAATTTTTCCATAATTTTGTGGCGAAAAACGGTGTTCTACAAAGTTTTAGAGGAGATCGAGCTCTATAAGATTGCAGAACATGGAAAAATCAAAAAAATTACACAAAGAATCGGGGAAAAACGCCTGGGGAAGATCCCTCATAATCGACGCTTTTAGAGCCCTCTCTCCACAGCCAGCCAATAAACCAGAGAAGAATCAATTGCCGTCTCAAAATCTATTGCCTCCGCCTTGTAATTTCGAGCGCTGAGAGGAGGAACAAGAAATGCGACCAGCTGTCGTCCCCTGTGAACCCCCCTCGAGGTAGCGACGACAAAAAGACAAATTTTTCTTTCTCTCTCTCTCTCTCCTGCTGGATTGTTGTCGCCTCCCAGGAGCATTTTTCTTCCTGCCAGCTTCCTTCGGCATTTCCCAGGGAAAAAAGCTGTGGGAGAGAGAGAGGAAGCCCAAAAGGCGCCTTTCTCATCCAGGAGATTTGCGGGGAAGGCGGCAATTCTCCAAAGGATTTATGGCTTTGGAGAATCTCAAGGCCTAATGCATTTAGTAAAAATCTATTGGTTTAGGCTCGTCACAAGTCCTCCTAATAAGTCAATAAAAACGATAAATGAAACTAAAATAACATCACTTTTTGCTGCAATAATCCTGCAGATTGGCTCTTTAGGACCCACTTTGAGCCGTTTTTGACTCTTCTAGGCCTAAAAATTGGCTCAAAAAGTGATTCCAGCTATCAAAAATTAGTCTAGGAAGTCAAAAAAAAGCGCGAAAACTGTCGCTTTTCATTAGAATTACAGTAAACTTGCAAATGATCTCAATTTTAGACCTCAATTTGAATCACTTTTTACTCTTCTAGACGTAAAAATAAGCGATTTTTGTACTTCCTAGGCGTAAAAAAACCTGAAAAATCGATTCCAGCAGTTAAAATTCGTCAAAAAAGTCATCCGTTTGAGTAATAGGAGAGATCAAAAAGTGAAAATTATAACTCTTTTTTCCCAGTTCTTCACTCAACTTTTAATCATTTTTGAATTTTTTAGATGTAAAAAAATCGATTCCCAGCATAAAAGTTAGGGTAGGAGGTAATTTTCAAGGCGAAATAGCATAAAATCTGGAGGAAAGAAGTCCTCCTCGAAAAAGAAGTTGGTGGGTAATTGGCTCCAAGCAGTGAAATGTGATCTCTCTCTCTTCGGCTTGTAGGTGTTAAGATTTTTTTTTGGAGTTTTTATTTTGAATCGGAAGAAAAAAGGGAGAAGACGAGACAGCTGGCTGGGAGAGGAGGGCTCCTCTGGTCAAAATGAGACGAAAACACGGCTGGTTGGATACACCTGACGCGCAACTAATAAAGGTGAGAAGGGGCCGCCCTCACTCTCTCTTACACGCCCTCCCTCTCTCTATAAATATGGGAACAAGGCTCACGTGGGGCAATTTTTCAGGAGTATTTCCAGTGATCTTTGGGCTTCTCAATGGAAATCCTAGGGTTTTTCTCAATTTTGGCGCAAAAACGATGTTCTACAAAGTTGAAGAGAAGATCAAAAGCTACAAAACTCATTTTACAGGATATTAATTGCTCAACTCTTCGCCAAGAAATAGCTGGGAAAAGTTGTCAAAATTACATGAAAATTGGGCAAAGCTGTTGGAGGTCCTGCGAAGTTTTTTCCCACCGCTAGAGGTTCTCCACGTAAACAAAGCCTTTAGGTGAAAACATTATTTGGGTTCAACAAACCCTCAAAAATGCGTAGCAATCAACAAACACAGATCCTTTAATGTCTCTTTTCAACTAATCTAGGGGTAAAATCGGTTGAAAAATCGATTCCAGTTGCCAAAATTAGCCTAGGTGGTCTATTTTTGGCCAAAGTAGCATTTTTTATTAAAAAATCAGTCAAATCGGATTTAAAAAAGAATAAAATCGACAGAAAGCTGCTCATTTGTTTTTAAAAAATAGATGCGAAACGGTTCTTATTCCCAGCTCGACTCATAAACTGAGAATCTTTCCTCCGATTCCACCCAGGTAAACCTAAATTTTTAAAGCGCTCAAATTTAGCCTAGAAAATCGAAAAAGGGCACGATTTTGATCGTCTTTTGATTGTTACAGTAATCTAATCCCACGGTATTTTTTTTTGAGGGGGGGATTTTTGCTTCTTCTAGGCGTAAAATAATCAGAAAATTTGATTTCTGAGTTAAGCTAAATTTAGGAATTGTGATTGTTTTCGGCTAGGTCATCTTCAAAACGGTTGAGTCGGAAAAAGACGAACAGCACGGCTACTGGTTCCCCATGGAGAATGAGACGCTGGCCAGGGAGACGGAGCCGATTGAGGCTCGTCCGCTGAGTCCGGCGAATGACACGAAGCTCAACGCGTTGGTCGAAATATTGAGGAGAAATCTCAATCTCTCGGTGGATCCTTGTCGCAACTTTTTCCAATATTCCTGCGGGAAATTGCTCGACAACTCGGATATTTCGCCGGATGAAGCTATCGTCAGCAGTCTCTCGCTGATGGCCGAAAAGGTCGACGATTGGATGGCTGATTAATCTCTTCTTCACTCATCTTGGGCTAATTTAAGCTCCAGAAATCGATTTTTCGGGTATTTTTAGCCCCAGAAAGCATCAAAAAGCACCTAAAAATAAAGTCAAAACTGGGTTTTTTTAGACTCTTGGGTATTTTATTTCAAATCTTTGCCAATTTTCTGCATTTTTCATCCATTTTAGGTTAATTTTAACTGTGTAAATCGATTTTTTGGTCTATTTTGCCCTCCCCCCTAATGCGATTGAAAAATGGAGAAAAAGCAAAGAGTAAATTTGCTGCTTTTTTCGGAGCTGCTTACCTCGACGATTTCGACGAATTCAATCGCAATTGAGCAGCTGAAAATTATCCATCAAAAGTGCCTAAAAAAAGCTGACTATGAGGATATTGCGATGGCCCAAACGCGCAGAAAAATTCAAAAATTGGGCTATTAGCTGCCGCTCTTCGACGCGAACAACACCAATTTTGAGGAGGTGGCCGACTTCTTGAAGGTTTTGCTCTACCTCGCCGAGGAGGCCTATGACCCGACGATATTTAAATTGAATTTGAATTTTGATCTCAAGAATCACTCGAGGCGGATTGTCCTCTTTGGCGAGCCGGACATCAGAAATTGTCCGATGTGAAAATCGACCAAGAAATATCAAGCATTCATCAATGAGTCCCTTAATTTGGAGAAGTTAATAAGGTCAGTTTTTTGCTAAAAATTCGAGGGTCCTAGCCTAATTTTAAGCGCAGAATTCGATTTTTTTAAACTTATTTTACCCCCAAAAGTGACAAAAATTGAGTAAATTATATTTTAGCTCAAAATTCGCTTTTATTTTAACCTTTAATTGACTGATTTTACCCTAAAAAATGACCTTCTACCCTAATTCTGATTCCGGGAATCGATTTTTCAATGAATTTTACCTCTAGGAGAGGGAGAAATTCAAAATTTAAAATGGTTATAGCCTATTCTTGCTATTTTTTTGCAGGCATGCCAGCCGGAATCCTGCAGTCGTCATTCTACAATAAGGACTACCTGATGGCTTGGAATTACGGCGTGATTGGCAGCATTATTAGCCACGAGGTGAGAGAGAGAGAGAGAGATCTTTTTTTTGGCTTTAAGAATCGCTTATTAGGTCAAATTTAAGCAAAAATCTCTAATCAAGTGTAAAATTTCAACACAGCAATATAAAAATTGAAAATTTTGCTCAAACAACCCAAAATGAGCTGATTTTTAAGCTACAATAACCTGCTTAATGCAGGGATTTACCACAAAAAAATATTTGAGAAGGAGCTGCAAATGGCTTTAAAATAGCCATGAATTGTAGAAAATTTTGACAATTTTTGGGGGATAATAGCCCCAGCTTTATGTTGATTGGAAAATGTCCACTCCGCTTTTGAATTAAATTCAAAATTTTTTGGGGAGAAATCCAATGATTAAATTGCAGATAACCCACGGCTTTGATATCCTCAACAGATATTATGATAGAGCAGGCTATCTGCGTGACTGGTGGCCAAATGCCACATGAAGACGACCTGCTTCAGGAGGCAATACGGCAACCAGGAGCTGGAGGCATTCAAGGTGAATAGCTTTCGCACTCTGGCTTAGAATATTGCGGACAACGGGGCGTCAAACAGTCCTTCCCTGCTTATATGCACTATTTGGCGGAAAACGGCGGCCAGGAGGAGCGACTCCCAGTGTCGTTTGATCAGCTGAAGGAGGAGCAGCTCTTCTTCATTAGCTATGCGCAGTTTTGGCGTCAAAAGCAGAGAAGAGAGAACCTGGCTGGACAGATTTTAGAAGATGCGAATTCGCCTTCGATCTTGAGGGACAACATCGTGCTGGGAAATCAGCCCGAATTCCAGAGCGCCTTTAAACTGTCCGGCTGGGAGTCCAATAGTGCTCGAGAAGAGGTGCGCCTTCTGGTAGATCTTGTATTTTAGATAAACATGCTAAAAAAATCTTGTTGAATCTTATTGGGCATCCCGCGATCCCCTCGACAGCTTTTTAGAATATTGTTCTCTTCAAAAAGTGGGCATTTTCAAGGATTTTTAGGCTAAAAATAGATTTTTTCTTAAGTTTTGGGCAATTTTTAGAGTTTTTGATGTTCTGCAATCTTGTAGAGCTTGATCTCCTCTACTAACTTATAGAACATCACTTTCCACCAAAATTGGCACAAAATTCAAAAAATTAGAATTGGTAAACCCAAAACCCACTTTATTTTTTTCGGGAAAATGTAATCTCAAGGCGGGGCTTTTTTGGGGATTTGGGAAGGAAAAAAATCAGCAAATTTTTCGTAAAAATCTTGATTGTCTTTATAAGCCTCAATCAGAGAAGAAAAAGAGAATTTCTCTAAAAATTCTGATTCTTTTTTGATGAATCAACCCAGGATTTTCTAATTTTTTTTTCGGTGATATGCTGGAAAGAAATAGGAAGAAACGACTTTAGAAGTTTATACTGAGCAGAAGGGAAGAAAAAACTCGCCCACACACGTGGCAGCGATTAAGGACAGCCGAATTCGTTGTTTGGAATCTGCCGCCGGTCCCCCTGAGGCCCGGATTTCGAATTAAAGAAGAGAGTGGGGCTCGGAGAAAAAATGAAGCGAACGCTTTTTTTGACATTTCAGGTTAGTGATTTAAGTTCCAAACGAAAGGAAAAGATTTCTTATAGAGGAAGGAAGATAAGCACAGTATTTTATTATTTCTTCAGACTTTTTGCTGCTTTTTTTTTCTTCTGGCATCCCCGACGAGAAGAAAGAGACGCAGCAACTGCCGGCTATGTCATAGGTAATCGGAGCTGAGAAAGAAGTAGCAAAGAAGAGACGACACCTGCCACGTGGGATGTGACGAAGTTACAAAGAAGAAAGGAAGAAGGAAATTACAGTCCTTGATCTCCTTTATAGGATTGTAGGACATGATTTATTTGATTGAAAATTGCTACAAAACCCATCAAAATTGATGCTTTAACTAATTTTTGGATTGTTTTACTGGTTCTGTTTACTAGTTAGAACCTTCGGGGCTCCTAGAGATTTATGGTCAGCTTAATTCTGAATAAAATTTATATCAATTTGTAGCTCTTTTTGTGCTCTTTCGAATGGTCCCATTCACTTTTAGCGAAAAAGTCGATCTCCAGTTAAAAGAGACAAAGAGAAATTAATTTTTAGCATATTGCACTGAAATCCATTGCACCAATTAAATCTCAAGAGTTCCTTTATAAAAAGCTGAGTTGAATCATTGGATTAAAATTTCTAAACGTTTGGACGAAAAATAAGAGCCCCCTCCTCCAAAATAAACACCCTGTGACCGTTTTCGATGCTGTATTTATCAGCCAGACGACTTTCTCGTGGCGGATTGGAGTCAACGAAACGTTAAGAAAGAGACTGCCCGGTTCCGCCACGTGCCAATTAGCCTCCTGTTCCCTCTGTCATTTCTTTTACACTTCTTCGTTCCAAGGACACATGTCTCCAAAAGTTATGAGAAGGTTCAAACAACTGCGATCCTCCCTCTCTTCTCCCCTTCGAGATCTGAGGCGAAAAGCGTCTAATTCTACTGTAAAAGTGACTGTTTTTCTGCTTTCTTCCCTTTAGGAATTTTCTAATTTAGTCCTTTATCATTTCTAACTTTTAGAATTTTGTAGAGTAGAGCATCGAAAAATTGTAAAAACAGCTCAAAATTTTGAGAAAAATTGCCTTTTTTATGATACAGAAACCCCCTCCCCTAAATTATTGAAAAATTGAGATTAATCTCGGCTATTTTCTGAACTCGCAAAATAAATTATTTGCGCTTCAGTTTTAGGTTTTTAAAGCTAAACTGAAACTAAATTCGTTTACTACGAGATAGAGACTAATGTTGAGTTTTAAAATATCTAAATTTGTGAACTTCCGCTTGAAAAGATAGAAAAAATAAATTAAGTTTTCTTCAATTTTAGGTTTTAATGTAAAATTTGAATCAAACTCATTATTTGAACTTTTCGTTTCGAAAATGATCAGCCAAAAAATGAACCTGGCTCGCCCCTTGAAGAGTTTCTTGATCGCCAGACTGCGAGACTCTTTTTTCTCTCAATTTCAGAGACTTTTAGCGTGTAGGAAATAGGTTCCAGATAAGAGTCGAAAGGTGGCGAAAACAGTCCAGCTAGTGGGTCAGGCCATGTTTGGATTCTCCTCTCGCCTCATGTGATTTTTTTTTGTTGCTGTATACCATTTAACATCAAATAGCGACTAAATTTTTGATTTATTCAATTAAATTCAGCGTGAAACGGGCAACGAAATGGCCAAAGTGATGCAAGAAAGCAAACAGTGGATGATCCTCAGAGAAAAGACCAAGGCCACAGTCGGCTATCATTCACTGATTTTGCCTTCGGTTTTTGAACTTTTTCCCTTACAGTTTGGCCATTTATTGGCAGAGGTTGGCCCACTTTCAGTAGAACGATTCCGGTTCCTATGGCGACTATAAAATACCGCGTTCTCCGTCATTTGCCATGGATTTTGCGCGCTCTTTTTTGATTTTCAATTTTTGTAGCCCTCGATCTCTTGTGGAACATCATTTTTTAGGAGAGTTACTATATCGCCCGGGAAAATGGATGCGCTTTTCTGTGCGGGACCCATTAGCCATTTTCACTGCTTTTTTCGATTTTGTAGGCTGTAATCTCCTCGACAATTTTGTAGAAGAATGAAAAGATTGAAAACAACAAAAATTTCAGAGAAAAATGACGCCGCATACGAAGAGGAATGCCCAATATCAACGGTCTCCCAATTCTGAGGTCAGTTTGGGGGCAATAAAATCGGGTTTTCTAAACTCTAAACTTTAGGATTCTCACCAACATAAAGAACACAATAAAAGCTATCACGGACGGGTCAAGGCCCAAGAGAGGAAGAGGACTACAAGCGACGCGAATGATGGCTTGGAATATAATAAAAAGGTTGGCTTTCTCAGGGGGAGAAATGACTTTTTTTGACTAATTTTAACCGCTAGATTCGAATTTTTGGTCTATTTTAGCTCTAGATTCGTCTATTTCCATTAAAATTAGTCATTTTAGTTGAGGAGAATCCACGAGGAGTTTGAAAAAAACGGCGACCATAGCAAAACCCCAGATTCTGAGGAAGGAATCCGCCCGGATAATCCAGAACTCCCGATTTTGGATCCTGACTGCGATCCGGAGCATCCAAGAAAAGTTGCCTTTTCCGATATCTCCTCGGCTGCCTTCAATCTCAGGAATGGCATCGAGAAAACGCCGTGCAACGTGAGTCGAGCCATTTTTAGATAACTTTGAGTAAATTTCATCTTTTTATATGTTCAACAATCTTGTAGCTCTCGATCTCCTCTATAAAATTGTAGAAAATTTTTTAAAAAAACAAATAGAAAATGAGCCTATAAAGAAGGGAAAGAATTTAAGCAATTTTAAAATTGTTTTAGGCGATTTTTTAATAAGAAAAAGGCCCAATCTGTTTAATTTTGCATATTATTTCCAGCGCTCTGTGCAACTCTCCGCTCTGACGAAGATGGACCTCTATTTCAAGAAGGAATACCTCCAGGTGACGGGCTCCTTCAAGGAGAGGGGAGCTCGCTATGCGATGACTCGACTGACTCCAGCCGAAAAGAGCAGAGGAGTTATCGCAGCTAGCGCAGGTTGGCGCTTTTTTTGTTTCGCCCAAAAATGTCAAATATAAAGGAAACCACGCGCTGGCTCTCTCCTACCACGGCCAACAGCTGAGTATTCCTGTTACGGTGGTGATGCCGGTCTTTGCGCCGCTGATGAAGATCACACTCTGCCGCTCATATGGCGCTACGGTCATCCTCAAGGGCGACAACATCGGCAAAGCGAAGGAATTCGCGATGAAGCACGCTAAAGAGCACGAGATGAAATATGTGAATGGCTACGATGCGCCGGATATTCTCGCCGGCCAAGGGACCATCGGATTGGAGATCTTGGAGCAGGTTGGGTCTCCATCAAACTCATTTATTAGAAATTTGCTTCGAAGTTGATTTTTAAATTCAAATTTATTAATTTATAGCTCAACTTTGAAATCTAAAAAATCAAAAAGCGTAAAAAATTAAGTTTAGAAGGAGGGAAATTTCAGCTGAGATATTGTTTTTTCGACTTATTTTGGCTAGTTTTAAAGCATTTCTCATCGAAATTTGTTAATTTTTAGCTCATTTGATAGCCAAAATCTTGGAAAATAAGATCATAAAACATAGAAAATCAAGAAACTATTAGTTTAGGACTATTTTAGCCATTTTTTAATCAATTTTTAGCTTCGATTCAGCCAAAACTAAGAAGAATTTAATAATTCAGGTAAACGACGTGGATGCAGTGATTGTCCCAGTCGGAGGAGGAGGATTAGTAGCTGGAATAGCTGTGGCTATAAAGACGCTCAAGCCAGAAGTTCAGATTATTGTAAGCTCTTTGATCTAATGAATCTAAATAGCTGTAGGGAGTCGAAGCAGAGACTTGTCCCTCCTTCACAGATGCGTTGGAATTGGGCAAGCCGGTGATGTCCTCTCTCAAATCGTCGCTAGCCGATGGTTTGGCTGTACCCTTCGTTGGAGGAAATGCTCTCGCCACTGCTGCTGGTCTCATCGATAAGATGGTCACCGTTTGTGAGGAATGCATCGCTCTGAGCATTCTTCGCCTCCTAGAAATGGAAAAAGTATCCTCCTCTCCAGAACAAGAAAAGATTGGTTTAGGCGGTGGTGGAGGGAGGAGGAGCTGTCGGGCTGGCGGCGATCATCAGCGGCAAATTGCCCGAACTGAAGGGCAAACGAGTTGTCAGCATTTTGACTGGCGGCAATATCGACACAACCGTCTTGGGAAGAACCATCGAGAGAGGATTGGCGGTCGATGGACGGCTAATTCGATTGGAAGTCGTCGTTTCCGATCGTCCTGGAGGTTGTTGAGCCATCTTTATTCATTTTCGAAATCCTCTGCAATTTTGTAGCCCTCGATCTCCTCTACAAAATTGCAGAAAATCATAAATACTGTAACAAGTCTCAAGAGATTGAGAAAAATTGGGATTTAATCATTTTTAACTTATTTTTGAAAACTAAAAACTACCCCTATCTTAGAAGGGATGAATTTGGCTTCAATTTTAGCTAAAATAATTTGGCATAAGTGCTTTTTTAGGAATAGCTGAGCTGACCACCAGATTGGCGCAGCTCGGCGCCAGCATCAAAGACATCTTCCACGAGAGGGCCTGGATCAGCACGGATGTCTTCTCAGTCAAGGTGAAAGTCGTCGTCGAGACGCGAGATAAGGACCACGTCAAGGAGATCGAAGCCAACCTTCGCTCCAAATACACCGATGTTTGTATTTCCTAAAGATCAGATTCTGTGGATTCAATAAAATTGCTTATTTCTACTGAGGCTTTTTGAGGCTAGCTTTTGGTCAAACAATTGCTTTTCAGAGTGGTTTTCGAGCTCAAAAAAACACTAATATTTGATAAAATTTCTTTTAAAAAAGCTAGACATTTTAAAAAGGACTCGAAAGAAAGTATAAAAATATTTCGGCGGATATACCTAACCTATTCCAGGAACAATGGGTCAAAAGTATTGAATAAACATTCAGTCATTGGAAAAAAGACTGAAAAAATGTTATGGCAAACAATTTTTATCAAAATTAGAACTCGGCCGGTGTGAAGAGTTTCAGATATTGGGACAATTACAAGATAAATGAGTTACAGAAACTCAAAATCCTTTTTAGAGGATAGTGCACTTCTTCTGACGTTGAGGCTGTTGAACACCTTGCTGATGTTGATAAAAGTTTCGAATGAATTCATGTTTCTCGTGAAGAAATTTCTTGATATCTTCAGACTCCTTTATTTCGGCGATCCAACTGGAAAGATCCAAAGCCGGTCCATTGCAAAAGTGTTCTTCCAACAAGCAAGATACCAATTCCGCATCAATTCTTACACATTTGCCCTCTTTTCGTTGCTCTTCATCGGTTTCATAAAGCAGACAATCATATAAAGCTATGTCAACTACTACGCCATAAGTTCTATAGTAGGTATGAGAAATTCTAATTAATCCTAGTCTCGCGTTATTGGATTTGTCATTCAATGGACAGAGCCAATAATCCAATTTCTTGCGAACCTATAAGTTTACTGAAGTTTTCCAAAATTATGAAAACGAAAAAATTTCAACACAACCAATCGTCAATACGATAACTTACCAAATGCTGGCTAAAATTTGTCCACGTTTCCAAATTAGTTTGAAGGTCTACAGCATTAAAACTTCCCAGATGAATTGCTTTGTCAGAACCAGAAAATAGACGTTCTGCTATGGTTGAATTCTCATTGTGGTTCTCGAGTGGGATATAATAACTAAATTTAGCAGCAATTGGGTCAAACGTCCCGATCACCCAATCTGCTATTAATTTCTGCAAGCAGATGTAGATATCCTTTTCACGGTATTCTAGTAGAAAAAGCGTAATGTACGCCTTATTTAGAATGATCTTTCTAAAATCGAAAGGATCCTCACGTGAACAAAAGATGATTCCAAAGAGTTGAGAAATTTTCTTAATAATCATGAAGAGCATGAGGTGAGAATTTACCTCCACATAAGGCAACTCCCATTTGTCTACTTTTGTAATAACAGCTCGGCCATTGTTAGTATCAGAAAGTTCTACTCCAATTGGTTTCCAAAGTTGTAAGCATTTATCGATTTGTTTTGCCGAGGTATTGCACTCCTTAACGTACCTAATCTTCACATTTCCTACGGCTTCAATCAGATAGTCAATTGCCTCTTCAAAATATCTATTTCTTTGTTCTGTATCAACACCAGGCGAATCCAAAACAGTATTACACTATGATATTTTAAAAGATAAAAGTATAGATTACCAACACAACTTCATAGAAGTAAAACCCTGAAATAGAAGCTCTCAGGAGGGAAATATTCTCCTTTGTCATTTTAATTTCAAGGTCATGTCTTTCGGCAATGTCATCATAATTAATTCTTGCATAAACGCCATTCAAATCATTTTTGGGTAAAAAGGTACTCAGAGTTGACGAGTTGACGAGGTGGATTGTGGCAGAATGCTTGAATTTAATTCGAATTTGGCATCGATTTTCTTCGCAAAAGCTATCAAAGCGACTGGAACTAGCACGGGCTCTCACATAAGGAATTGGCTCAATCTGAACTGGACGATGTCTCCGAAATTACCGTATCCTCTCTAATAGAAGCCTCCCTCAGAGTGGAACTTATCGCGAGTTTTCACTAGCTTTTATATTTTTGAACCTTCTAAAGGTCTTGCAGAGGAAAGAGGCCTTACTTCAGTTAGAAAATTAAGAAAGCAACTCGCACGACAAGTCACAGCTTGGGGAGGCTGCTAATAGTACATGCAATAGTACCTTGTTAATAATCAAAAGAAGAAGTTCTGTGGGAAGTGTCGAAAAAAGTTGAAAAATCGTCGATCCATTTTGTTCAAGATGCGGCTGAAAGTCGTTTCCTTTTGAAAACCAATTTGACAAACCATCTTCTTTGTTTCCAGACGATGCGGAGCTTATTGCGACAACTGAGTTTATTGAAGAAATAAGACTTGGGTTGTGGATCGAAGTCTTGTGCGTCAATAAAGCACTCGTTCAAAAATCGAAGTTCTGCTGGAGCCTTCAATTGTGATTGAAATCCAGAGATCGATATTCCTGCTTCCCATTGTCTGGTCAGGACCACCGCTTATCAACTCAACTCCAACAGATTTTTCGGGAGGGGGTTTCTATTAGAAGAAATACGGTAGTTGATTTCCTCTGCAAGGCGAATTTGAATATTCAAAAGTATGAAAGCTAGTGAAAGTTCATAATAAGTTTCACAATGGACTTCTATTAGAAAGAATACAGCAATCCGTTCAGATTGAGCAAGAGGGTTTTTGTCTGGTTTTGATCAATTTTTCCATCATTGAAGGATTATCTCTCAGACCCACCTGAGTTCTCTTTTCCTAAGTGAATCGGACACCTGTACCTTTTTGTTGGAAGTAATAGCGAATAAGAGGATCGGCACATTTGACCCTTCCTTTTCCAAACTTAGTTATTATATCTTATTCACAAATCACAATGAGAATTCAATCATAGCAGAACGTCTATTTTGTCTTTGTGAGATTCCGGTGTTGAAAATCGAGAAGTTCTGCGTGGATCAGCTGATGTCTAAAAAGTCGAAAAAGAAGACGAAAACTGGTCAGAAGAGCGAAATTCATTGATTAAAGATCGTTTATTCACTTGCATTTCAACCGTTCCCAGGCTGATTTCTCCAACATCTCTCTGTCATCCGGATGAGCTATGGCAATCAAAGCTTGGGCACGTTGTCTCACATTTTTTCCCCAGAGTTCAGCCACTCCGTATTCTGTCACAATGTAGTGGACATGGCCACAGGTTGTGACTACGCCTTATCCAGGACTAAGCGTAGGAACTATTTTTGGCTTTCCTTTCGCAGTTCTCGACGGCAAAGCGATAATCGACTTGCCTTTTTCGTCTTTGGCTGTCGCTGCTCCAGTTATAAAATCAACTTGCCCTCCAAATCCTAAACTCTTTCCTCTTTTTTTTCTCTCTTCTTCCTACCAGAGTAGAAGGCGGCTCCAATCGAATCGGAAACAACTTGGCCAGTGAGATCAACCTCTAAAGCCGAATTGATTGCTGTCATTTTGCTATTGCTGCGAATTGTATCCACATGATTCGTCCATCCACAACAAGCAAAATCTTCGAGGAATTTTGTAGGGAGAGAAAAGAAGACTTCTTACGGAAGGAATTGTTCTTGTGGATTGTGTCATAGAAACGATGAATTCCAAAGGAGAAACTCGTGACCCATTTGCCGGGAAGAACCGACTTTTTCTGATTATTTATGACTCCTTTCTCGAGTAATTCAAGCACTCCGTCGCTTACAAATCTAAAAAAAGAACTCTGCCATGACTCAGAGAGACTAACTCCGTATGAACTCCCAGATCTTTATGAGATGTCATTGCTTTCAAAGTTGAGTCGGGAATAGCGCCAATTTCTGGAGAATTCTTTTATAACCAAATCAGCAAATTACCCATCTGAAGGGTGGCTCCATTCTTGACCAATTTCTCAGTCACAATTTGTCCAATCGTCTCCTCGACGTCCGTAAAGGGCTCCTCTTCTCCTTTGCAATAAATACGGACGAGAAGACATTTGAAGTGAAAGAAAACTTGGCATTTCAACCGAATTTGCTGGAGAAGATAGTCTCCGATCTACACAGACATAGTCTCAAAAAACCGCTTATCCTCACAAAGCTGGAAAAAAAATCACAGATTTTTCTGCCAGAAAATCAATCCAAGTGAAATTTTAAAGTAACTTTATTGTCTGGTACAGAACAATTAAGCCAATCCTCAACCTATTCAAATCTGTGATTTTTCTGGCTTTGTGAGGCTTGAGTAAACATGATATTCTCGGAATCATCGACATTATCACCTAGAAGATCGCCAACATTGGAAAGATAATCGAAGTAGTGAGAGACATTTATTATCTAGAAAACAACCTCACCCTTGAGGTGAAAGAATAAATCCAAAAAAGATTCGAATGGGTCGAGGTTTAACTGTTTTGTACCAAACAATACAATTACGCTAAAATTTCACTTGGGTTAGTTTTTCTGGTAGATAACTAATAGGAAAGAGGTAGTCTCCCTACATTTTTAAAGCTTTAGTTTAATTTCAATGCTTATTCCCTACTTCTATAATTGACATAGAGCTACAAAACTAATCTGGCTATGGTGGGGCTAACACTCCAATATCTCATTTACACACTGGGAAGTATTTGTAAGGAAATAATAAGCCTTATGGGCAGCGATCTCTTCCCAAGTTTGCTTGAAGGTTTCATGAGCATTTTTAGTCTTCTTTTCCATAATATGACTGCTCACTCCAACCTTGCAATGGTCTTGCAGTTGTTCATTGAAAACGGTCACACAGCTGTCGGCCTAAAGAATATAGACTGTACTCTTTTCTGTGGCTTACATCAGTGAAAAAGCGCACCATCTCAATAACATAGCACTTGATTTCCTCCATTTTGAGCTGAAGACGCTTTAGTCGGTTAATTTCCTCGTGTTTTTGCTCGATTTTTTTTCTTTGTTTCACTGCCAACTCATCACAACTTTGGATTTTCCTCGCAAGATCCTGACGAGTTCCTTTAATTTTCCTGGTATTTTTGGAAAGATAGGATAAAACCTATCTTTTGGTTAAACTGATTCCTTAATAAATCTGCATGTTCTTTCATCGATCTGATCATACGGTCAACACCCAACTGTAGAAGTTATAGAAAAAGAAAGCTAAAACTTGCCTCATCTCCAAAGATTGATGCTGCTCCCCTTGCAATATTGGTAAAGAAGTTATTACTATTGTTTATAGCCTCATTGATCTTCTTCGTCTCTTCGTTCAACTCATTTTGTTTCTGCAACATGGACCAGTCAACTTACTTCTCAGTTTCCTTTTCTTTACTCTTTCTTCTAGTTCTATCGTTACTGTAGTCAGTCCTTAATGTAACTTTCACTTTTGTTTTCTTTCTACTCTGAACTACAAATCACCCAAGGAAATTTTAACGCAACATTTAAGACTGTTTTGTGGCTTTTTTGGTAGTCTAAGTGAAAATTCAACACGACCTACGAATTCACAGATACAGAAAAAGACGATTTTTAAAAGAGTCAAAATGACCAAAGCATATCAGCAATGACCTGAAATCGTTTACCTGCTGCAATTCCCTAGATAATCTCTCCAATTCTCTGCTAGCAAAGTCATGCTTCTCTTTGGTTTCCTCGGCTTCTTTTTTATAGAGCCTTTCCTCTTTCTCGTCTTCACCTATTTCAAGCTGACGATTTTGGATGTTATTTCCGATGTCAACTAGCTGAAATCTTTTCATAAAAATAATTTTAAACTTGACCTCTCTTTCCCATTTTTGCTCAAGTTCGCTAAGATCTTTATCTATTTCACTGATATCCTTGACTGCACTTGAAAGAAGCGGCATGCTATGGCTCAAATTCTCGATATTCACATCGTTCGCTATAATTTCGACAGCATTAATCAGCTAAAATTCTTATGAAAACTTCAAAAATTTTATAACCCTGTTCCCTTTCTCAGCAATTAATAATACATCTGCTATGGCGATCTTTATTACATCCATGACAAGCGCTTCTCTCACTGTATGATTGAGAAGATCTCTAGCTGCCTTCTTTCTCTACTCTTCTCAAGCTTCTAGGTTTCTACTGGAGTTTCAGCATCTATCTAAAATAAGATAATCTAAAAATATAATAACAATAAAATGTAATTGGAAAGAATTAGGGGAAGAAGCGTTACACACCACTCAAAATGATCAAGTTTAAACCAGGCGTTGCAAGTCAGGTGGCATGATAAATGAATTCAAACCACTGTGCATTGGAAATCGGCAAAAAGCAGTCACATCTGGTGCTGAAACAATTTACCCCACCACGATCTAAAGTTTTTATGGTTAAAAATGCGATTTTTTTTGTTTTTTGGTCCTGGCTGGCGGCTGGGAAGCTGAGTTCCCAGATTGAAAATTATTTGTAATAATAACAAAGAGTATATGATTTCCCCAGAAAGTAGCTGAGTTCCCCAGGTTAAAATGGGAAACTCAGCTACCCAGCCCTGGCTGGCGGGGTTTTAAAGGTTGCGCAGCTCCCTTTTTCCCCGAAAAGGAACAACAAAGCTTGAGTTTTAAAAAGTTACCAAATTAATTACAAATTTGGTTTTGGTCCAATACAAGATGAAATAGAAGAGAAAATCAACTCAAAGGTAGAAGAATTCATTTGAAATAAAGCGAACTGTATATATTTGTGACTTTGTCCCTCAAGATCTGTGGTCATAGAACAAAGTTATTTACGATTGCCAGGAAAGCATCTTTTATCGGAATTAGAAGAAGATAAGGCCCATAAAAGCATCGCCTTGAGATAAAGCCGGTAGTTTTCTCTTAACCATTATGGACTACCCTTGGTGGTCTCCCCTTCCGGTCCTCCTAAAGATTTTTAATTTGGCTTTTTTATAGAAAAAATGGCTCAAAATTTGGCTACTTTTACCTTCAACGGAAAAACTCAAAAGCTGAAGACTGCCACGCTGACAGCTGCAACTCTTAGAAAGATCTTTAAGCTTGAGGAAGGCTCGATCAGTTTGATCGACTCCGGTAGCTTCGATTTGAAATTAATTCAATTCTTCTTTTTCAGATGGCGAGTTCATTGAACAGGAAAATGGAAAATTTCCCACGCTTGCTGGTGGAAAAACGTACGAGATACTGGGAGATCCACAAAAAATTGTGGCCAAAAAGCCTGAATTCACGCATGATGAGATCCATGTAAGTCACTTTTATCTTAAAGCAAATCTTCTCAGCACTTGAACGACGAATTGGTAATGCAGACGAAGGACATGGAGACTACCTTGGATGGGTTAGCTCAAGCTCCCAAGGCGGTTTCGATGATCAACACGTTGACCATTCTTGCAGCTTGTATGAATGACTGCTCATTGGAAAATGAGCATACCGTCAACTTGATTAAACTTCTCAAAACACCCGGGTAGAGGAACCCTTTTTCGTAGGATTGGGCTCCATTTAGGTCTTTCAAAGGCTCTTTGGTGCAGCTGATAAATGAGGCAATAAATGCTTTTGTTTTTGCTGACAATACAACTAGTAAAATTAAAATGAAGCTGTCTGCGATACCGGATGCTCTTTTGAGCTCCGTTGAGGCTGCTTCTACGCCAGAGGATCCCGGAGCAATTTCAATATTGAATACTAACAAAGAGCGCATTACCAGCACTGCAAACTTCTGCGCTGATGAGGCTGAAAAAGTGGCCAAATTGTTTGAAGGCGTCAGTAATGTAGGCTCAATTGATGTGTTTGAATAAGAATTTTCAGCTGGTCCAAGAACTTGTTCAAGCAGCCACTACAACCCAAGGCTTGAACGATGATCAAGTAAAAAGTATAAAAAAGGCGATCGAAGAAATGACTATGCAAAAAGCGCATCTGCATGAGGAGAATGAGAGAATTCAGAAAGTGCTTGCTGAGCAGGAAAAGAAGACAAAAGAGGCTCGAGAAGAGTACAAAGAGAAAGCAGCCAAGATGGGCGACATGGGAAATATTTTCATCGCGATGGCAGGAGATCTTATTAACCTTGCAATAAGAGAAGTGGTTGACATGGCTAAAGATGTGAAAGACGCCATCTTGGGTTCCAGGGTTTCTGAACATCAAACGTCATCAAATAATCCTACTCACACTCGTGCACACAGAGGATTTATGGTAGATTTCTTGCATTTTGTTTGACATCGTGATCCATTTTAGGAGAAGCAGCTGCTTGGAGGCTTAGAGAGATTCGTGGAGAGTGGAATGTTTGAGGCGGAGCTTGACGAGGAGAAAATGAAGAAGCATTGTGCAGAACAAAAGGAATTCTTTAAGGCAATCCTAGATTTTATGCCCACATCAAAAAGGGGAAAAAGTCTCCACGCAGTTGTGAGTTTTTCTTAAGTTTGTTGAAAAGTGCTTGAAGAAACCCACGAGAAGCCTGAATGTAATTGATAAATACAAATCTTTCAGGCACAATCGTATTGTGAGCAGCTCGATTCAGCCAGCACCCCAGAAGGTTATGCCAAATTGAAAGTTCAATTTAAACTGATCGAAGTATTTATTTGACCAAAATAGAAACTGATAAAAAACGTTTAGGTAACCGTTCAAACTGCTCGAAAGGAGGAAGACGAGAAACTTCGCCAGGAAAGTGAACAGTTTAAAGTTACTGCTGGTATTATGGAACAGATGAATGTCAGTCGATTTAGCTCGTAATTCTATAAAAAAAAGTTTGTTCAGAACGCAGCTACGACAGCTCAGAGCACCTATCGAGCTGAGCAAGAACGCGAAGACAAGTTGAGTAAGGAGGCTGCGGAATTCCGCAAAGATATTGCCGACTTGGCTGCCAAATTGAAAACAACTGACACCGAGAAGCTGGAACTAGAAGCCGTTATTGAATATCTTTCAAAGGGTTTGGTGATTCTTGGCAATCTACAAGAGGTCTGGCTCGAGCTGTCCAGATTCTACCGAGCTGTAGCCAACACAGTCTCTGGCCCGTTGAAGGACACTCTCAAAGAGTTCATTGAATACCAGAACAGCGCGATTGAGACTCCTCACAGTGACAAGATAACCAAAAGAATTTTAGTCTCAGCCATGAAAGGTTGTGGCATCTGCTTTCAAGTCATCAAATGCTCGGAGATCTCGCAACAAATCTCCGTCACGTGAGTTATCTCTTTCAGGTTACAAGTAGAAATTAAGGTATGTGATCCCAAGAATCGCTAAGGCTAGTACAAATTTACAACTCACGCAGACTGACGCTGAAGCGAAACTGTTAGAGACAAATATTGAGTTCGAAACAATGGAAAATGAGCTGAAGGAGTTTATCAGAGACAGGAAGAAAGATATGCTCCAGTCGACAGAGGATAAGATCGGCGATTACACAAAGCAGATCGCTATCATCGAGAACTAGATGCTCTAGCACTCCGTTGTGAGGAGAATTCGGCTCTTTGTTAATCTGATATTTCGTAGCTTTTGAAAGAAAAACCTTTAATCAATAATAGATTGATATCAATAATAAATTGGATACAAGCCTGGCTCAAAGTGCTCAACATTGGCGTTGGGGTAGCTCTCCCTTCTGCCGACTTTCCTCATAGATACTGCTGTTCTTTCACCCAAGGAAAAGAAGCTCTACGCCTCTATCAAGAGCTTCTTGCAAGAGCTAGAGTACTCTGAGTTCGACGTTGAACTCGGAAAGCTACCGTTTAGGAAAAGTGCGTCGCTTATTGGTTCTATCCATGGAATAACATCCCTGATGGCGAGAGACTAGGGTCTATTAAAATTGTCCACGACTACTTTGAAACCAATTTAATGGTCGAAATAACTTGACTTGATTGTTTGGATCATGAAAGTGAAAAAATATGGAAAGAGGAC